>JAFJYJ010000042.1:100000-1425487 GCA_019022615.1 Acacia melanoxylon
AAAGGAGAAATCATAATCAAGAAAAGAGTTGACAAAAACAAAATGGGTATACAGGGTCTTTTGCCTCAGTTGAAATCGATTATGGTCCCAATCCATATTAAGCAATTCGAGGGTTGCTATGTAGCGGTCGATACATATTCTTGGCTCCACAAAGGTGCCTTATGTTGCAGTACCGAGCTTTGCAAGGGGATACCAACATCCAGGTCTCGATCTTTTTCACCATTTCTTCATCTCAGCTTGTTTGAATGAACGTAACTAAGTTTTTGTAGCATTATAGGGATTGGGGCAAATGGGTTTCGTATAGGTTTATTAGATTGATAAGCTGCTGTAATGTTTCAGTTCAAGCTTTCAATATTTGCAATATACTGATCAATGGGTATGGGCTCGGCAGACAAAAGGAAAATGGGTCATAATTTTATGATGTTGTTGGATTATGTAATCATCCATTTATTTGTATATGGTCCATTAGAATGTTAGCTGCTGCGAATTTTCAGTTGAAGCTTTCAATATTTATGTTATACTGACCAATGGGAATGGGTTCGGTAGACGCAAGAAAAATGGATCCTGGTCTGGTGATTTGTTATGTATTTTATCCAATTAGTGACATGCTAGTTGTAATTTTATCTGGAAAAACAACGCTGACTATTTCTGGACACAAAAAACCAGCGAAAAGGGAATCTTGAAGCGGATGGGCAAGAAAGTTTTGCACCAATATAAGGAAGCTTGCAAGTGGGGCAATTTGTTTTGGCATAAGTTTTTTCTTCTTATTTGCATGAAATTCAAGTCTTGCGTTGTTTCTGAATATATAAATCTGATTGATTATAGGTAATCACCAATATGAGATTATGGGCCATTTAAAGTTGACTCATCCGTTTTGTGCTACTTAAAGTAATTCAAATGTAACTCATTTTTCGCTATTTTCTTTTGAAAGATTTTGTCCCCCACTTTTTGAAAAGGTTTGATTAAAGTAACATGGCCCAAAAGACTTCACTGATGGGTAGCTGTGCTGTTTGACATACATAGCTAGAAAGAAGCAATCGTATCTGCTACAAAATTGTTCTAAAACCATAGCAATGTTTGCATTTTTCTGATGATGATCCCAGAAACTCGAACACGTTAAGAAAAAGAAGCTATGTCCAAAGGACATGGAAGAGATCTTACAAGTAATGGTTTTATATTCTAAGAAATCGAATAATGGCTGAACCAAAATTCATTTCTAATCTTTCAGACACATTGAGTATTGCATGCGTAAAGTAAATTTGCTGCGGCACTATGATGTTAAGCCTATTCTTGTATTTGATGGAGGCCTTCTACCAATGAAGAGTGAACAAGAGAACAAGCGTGCAAGGTACTTCACGTGTCTTTACATCCTTAGTCCTTACTTTATTATATTTGTATATTTTTTGCTTAACAAGTCTTGTTCAAGCATCTATATGTTTTGTTGAGTAATGTGGTGCCTGATAGCAGTATAGCATAGATCTATATTTATTTTCATGCTTTAAATCTTCCTATTCTAAGTATCCAATGAAATTTTTTCCTTTAAATAATAATTATGAAAAGCATTAAATATAGCTTCTTTTGCATGCCTTGTTGCTCGTAGCCTTGTACCTCAAGTCTACATTTGCATCCATACTCTTTTGTAGTCGTTTTGCCTTCATAGTGCAATGGGCCTGCATGTAAGACTACTCTCCAACTCGATACAAAACTGTTATGAAATTTCGTGAACCTGTTTCTACAGGGAGTTCTGGTGAACAATTGGAATTCGTTGAACAAATGACATTGATAGCAAATTTATAGTATTGAAGTAGGTAAACTAAAAGTTTCACTATTTGAATGAAAACTAGGAATTCTTTGAGTTTCCTATGTCTATACTTAATGAAACAACTTATACCTTGCTGCTTGGCCCTAGTCTGATTTATTTGTTGTTTTGGGTATTGAGGTAAGATGGATTTGATGTCACATGTAATGTGGATGATGGAACATTCCCAAAGATTTTGGTAATGGAATTATTAGTAAATACGCCGTTCACCAATATTTTTTTTTTTTTTTTTGCAAACTAAGCAATTGAATTACCCAACCTAAAGATCCCAGTAATGTGGCCTGAAGCTTTTACTTATTTTCTAATCTGGTATTAAGCATTTGAGGGTAGAAGTGTAGAACAGCATCACCTAGCATACCCTAGAATCTAACCTCTTTATTGCTGTTGCTCATTTACATATTGAAAAAATACTTTGTATTATTTAAATTATGGCAGGGCGAGAAAGGAAAACCTTGCACGTGCTGTTGAACATGAGTCACGTGGAAATTCTGCTGCTGCTTTTGAGTGCTATCAGAAAGCTCTTGATATCTCACCTCTGGTTGCATGCGAACTAATTCAGGTAGAAAAATAAAGTTGAATATATCAGGATCACTGTTATGGTTCTGAATGAGTCAAACCTATTTAGTTTTATTACAATATTTATTATATTGAGTAATAGCTGTGTCTTAGGCCTGTTAACCTTGTTTCTTGTGGAAGGTGTTGAAGCAGGAAAATGTGGATTATGTTGTAGCTCCTTATGAGGCGGACTCCCAGATGACATTCTTGGCAGTTAGCAAACAGGTTGAAGCAGTTATAACTGAAGACTCTGATCTTATACCATTTGGTTGTCCAAGAGTGAGTTGATCAGACGTGAATTATATTTAAACTACATATTTCATTGCTTTGATTCTGTCTTGGTTTTCACTGGGTTGTTTTTCTTTTAAAATATAGATCATTTTTAAAATGGACAAGTTTGGTCAAGCTGTTGAGTTTCAGCATTCCATGCTAGAAAAGAACAAAGAGCTTAGTTTTGAAGGGTTCACCCGCCAAATGCTTCTTGAAATGTGTATATTGAGTGGTTGTGACTATCTGCAGTCCTTGCCAGGTATGGGTCTCAAAAGGGCTCATGCAATTATCAAGAGGTTCAAAAGTTATGACAAGGTGAGTTTTTTATGCGCTTGGCAGCAAAATTGAGTAATAAGTGCTCGTGGTTTTTTGGCGTTCAAAGTACACACTCATGCATACCCCCATACACTTCAAAGTTATGCCAAAAGTTTTTTCTTTCTTTCTTTCTTTCTTTCTTTCTTTTTAAATAATGTTACATCTTTTAAATCCTTCGTATAGTTCTAGTGTTCTACATGAATTAATTGTCAACTTTTAAGTTGTGATCCTTATGTGAATAGCTATGTATCAGGCTCTTAAGCATTTGAGGTTCAATGGAGTTTCTGTCCCTTCCTCTTATGAAGAATCATTCCAGAAGGCTATATTGACTTTTCAATATCAACGAGTTTATAATCCAATCACTGAAGATATTGTTCATTTATCTGATGTGCCGGCTGATATTGGTGATGACTTAGACTTCTTAGGACCATATCCTTTATTTTAAGCTTTCTTTATTAAATTAATATCTATATAGCTCAGTTGTATTTTGTTGAATTATTACCAATCTTACATGAAGTTGTACCTTAACCTTGAATACATCAATGCCAAAAGAAATAGCACAAGGAATAGCAAAAGGGGATCTTGATCCATTTACCAAAATGCCATTTCAGGTCCATTATCTATTTCTTTCATATCTTCATATCTGATGGCAACAGATGATCATGCATTATGTGCATATTTTTTTTATTAATAAATTAATTTCAGTTCAACTGATATTTCTTTTGTTTTTCTGTCTACATGTTCAATTTAATTTGAATTGTGTTCGCTGAGTTAATGTTAAAAATGTTTTATATATGGAACACTCAGGGTAATAAAGAAGATAGATGTTGAAAATGACAGGTTGCTGAAGTGGAGAATACAGTAAATTGTCACATAAATAACTTTTCTTTAGTTAATTGCTATGAGAAAGATTGACGTATAACTGGAGTGTTCATGCGGTTCATGTGTTTATGTGACTTTCTCCGTTTTATACATGCCAGGTAGTCTTTTCATTTCTCTTATAATGCTCTACTGGGAATTATGAACATGGTACTTGCATGAAGATCACAATAATGCCACCTTTTAGATGATGTCATTAATCAGCAAGATAATATCTGATGCTTCAATGAGACGCATGCTTGTATGCTCTGCAACTACAAAATATATGTTCAGATACTTTTCACCACTCTACACTGCTTCACATGAAATGTCCCCGCCCCCCCCAAAAAAAAAAAAAAATCAATAAATAACACAACAACAACAAAATCCAACTAGCTTCTTTTCTCAAAGTACTCTGGTTTAGCAGGTGGAGAATCTTGCTGCTGGACTGGCATTGGAGAGGGCTTCAGAAATAAAAACACCACATTCCAAAGCCACAAAGAAAAAGATAGATTTACCTGTGCAGAAGAATGCTTTAACCAAGTATTTTTGTATCCTGCTAAGAATTATTGGTTGCTGTCAGTTAGTTTAGCTTGTTTTAGTTATCAGCTTGAAAGTGGGATAAAGAGCTGCATTCCACGTGGTACAGGGACACTACCTGATGCTGGAAAAACTTTTTCCAATAGATGTAACATTAAAATAGTCATGATGACTCAAAGCTACAATATGTTATGGCGGCATTTAATCTTTCTTTGTGACATACTGCCATTGGTGTTGATATCTCCTGCTGTTCTAAATTCTACCTTAAGTAAGTTTTCCTTAGCCTTGAAAGGTTTTGCATCTCTTGAAGCAAAAAGAAAGTTCATAGCACCTCGGATGTCACCTTCTGCTACAGATCAAAGTACACCGGGTTCCTCTTCTGTCATTTCCCAGGACCATGAGATTTTGGAAACTGCTGCTGCTAAAACAAACAGCTCTGCTTCTTCCTTAGTTGACTATAAAATTTTGTCCAATGTACCTCCTGTTAATAACCATGTAAGTTGTCTGAACTACCATACAGTTAAAAATCTGTTCATTGTTGGTACATGCTAGTTATTTATAACCTTGAATTTGGTGGTTTGCTTTTTCTTCTCATCTTTTGTTCTTCAGGATGAAAGCCGGCTCTCTGCCAAATTTTCAGAGTTGTTGGAATCTTCACGTTTCAGTAAGGGTATGAATTTGTTGATTTGATTTGGATGAGAAATTTTAATCCATATTGTCTTTGAGTGGTAGTTGATCCTCGCTTCCTTGTGTACCTTACCTTGATGAAGACATGGCAGGTGAGAGGCGGAAAAATCCAGAACATACTATACTGCAAAAGCCCATAGAGCCAATTCATAAACCTTGTCTGGGATTGTATAAGGAGCATAAGGATTCGAATGTCAAAGATACTAGTGAGGGAAAGACTACGGAGGCAACAAGAAAGGTCCTTGTAAGGAGTCCTTATTTTCAGCATGAACAAGTAGAAAAGAATAATTGTGACCAAAAGCCAGATTGTTTGATCAAAGATGATTTTGCCATTGATAAGCATAGAAATACTATATCTGACCGTGCTTTAGGAAAATTTGAAGATACTATTGAGAGAAAGACTCCACCGGCAACAAGAAAGATCCTTGTAAGGAGTCCTTTTTTCAGCATGAGCAAGTAGAGAATAATGATTGTGACCAAAAGCAAGATTGTTTGGTCAAAGATGATGTTGCCATTGGTAAACCCAGAAATACTATATCTGACATTGCTTTAAGCAAAGTCGAAGATAACAGAAAGACTCCGCAGGCAACAAGAAAGATCCTTGTAAGGAGTCCTTTTTTTCAGCATGAGCCAGTAGAAAAGAATGATTGTGACCAAGAGCAAGATGGTTTGGTCAAAGATGATATTGCCATTGGTGAGCCTAAAAATACCATATCTGAAAACCATAGGATGAATAAAGTTCTGAAAAGGAAGATTTCGCCTGCTGACAGTGTTCAAAGAGTAGGGTTCTTTTACCCTTGCTTTTCTTTTTCAAAAAAAAAAAAAAAAAACATTTCCTTTAATTTTATTTATGTTCTGATGGTTTTGAATTCCTTCAGGAAAACTTGCAGCCCGGCAACATGCATTCTGCCTCAACTCTTCCTGATAATGGTATGAATAAAATATAACATTTGATAACTCAGTCTTAGCCAGTATATTCCTTTCACTGTGAAATTGTTCCAATTTTTTAAAGCAAATTTAGTAAACTAGACCTTGAGTACTTAATACCAGTTATATATTTACTGTCATAGCTGGTACCATTTGTCTTGCTTGTTCAGCAATTAAGTTCTTTGCATTCACTGTCTTTTTTCCTTTATCTGTTTATAATTTTGTCTACCACTGCTTGTTATTATTGTATCATGATGATATCTTTGCAACTCCAATAGGAGAGTCTTTACGTATGCTGATTTCTTCTTTAGGGTATCAATGTTGTTAAAATGTTCAGATCACAAAACCTGATATGTTCAAGCATTTAGCAATATCAAACCTGAGGCTGTAGATGGATTATTAGACAAATGATCTTAAAGAAACATGTAGGAAATTAATCAATCAGCTAATTTTTATGCATAAAAAATGGACATTAATTATTGTACATTTCTCTTGCTTCTTTTAAGGAGGAAAAGTATTTAGATGAAGTTTCTCTGACTATGTTTCCTGGATTTAGGTGGCTGTGATCAAAATTCTGATAGAACATTTAAAGAGGGGAATTCTGAGGAGAAGTTTGGTGCAAATATTTCCCACCTAGGCCACTACTCAAAAATATCAGAGGAATCTTTAGAAAAGTTTACCTCAATGTTATCATCCTTCAGATACACCTCATCTGGTTCTCGTGCCAGCGGCCTCCGTGCTCCTCTGAAGGATGTTCAGAACACTTGTAACACGAGGTATTGAACTTCTGCCACAACCCTGGAATTTATTTCCTCTGACTTTAGTGTAATATCATGATCTGTGACTAGCTATTTTTATCATAGGCCAAAACCTGTGGACTTTGAACAGTTTGCATTTGTGCCAAAAAAACAAAAGACTGATAGAGTAAGTCGATGGGGCTGATTCAAGTTTAAGCAGAGCTGTGATTGGCTAAGGTTTATGCCATCTATGCAACCATGGCAGTGACCTATGTCAGCTTTTGGAAACAGTAAGTTAGATTGCTGATCTAACCTCCCAGTTGAGAGTGATTTTTTTGGGGAAATACCGTGAGGTACCAAGGAAGGAATACAATCACCAAAACAATTTCAATGAGCAGACAATATGGACCTATTGTCATTTCTTACACTTGAACTTGTCCTGTTGTCATTTCTTACACTTGAACTTGTTTACTTGTTGTAGGACTTTTTAATGGCTATATTCTTTCCTTGGGACATCATGGTGATTTTCTATTTTTTTCCCTATAATCACACATTTTTGAACCAATTTGGCTTCATCTCATCATTAAAAGTGGCAAGTATTTCATGTCATGCTTCCTCCCACCTTCCTGATTGGTTGTACTCAGTGTCCACAGTTTCAAGTGTACATGTGAGTGATGTTGCCCTCTCTGTTGTATATTCATTTATCAATACGCACTGATGATTGGTTTAAAATTGAAGATGAAGTTAATTTTCCTTTCATTAGTTGTTGTCAGTAAATTTCCTAGAGGTGTTATATGAGAACATTTTTTATTTTTTGAAATAATTACTATTAACTGAGGTTAATAATACCTGAATCTGATATAATATAATTGGATCTCAGATAGTTGTATAGAAAAAATTAAAATTGATAATTTTGTTTGCTTTTGTGACGAATATAAAAATATATGTTGTATATAATCCAGGTAGTATTGAAAAATTATTCATAAAGAAAAGGAAAAGAAGGATACGTTAGCAAATAAAATAAAAGAGAGGAATGAAAAGATACTGATACGTTCCATAGTTGACCAAAAGATGATTGGATAGAAGTGAAGATGCCAAATAAGTAAAGACAAATTAAAACTCTCACGTTCACATGATACAATCAATCATAGGATGTGGTGGATTGGATAATTGAAGGGCTGGAAACGTACAGATGTATACTACCAATGTCGTTTTTAATTATGTTAGTTAAATTATTGTTATTGTTTGTAAAGGAAATAAACTTCCTAATTTATTCTTATTAAATGTAGCATCTTCAAATACATTATCTCTCTCAAATGCCGCGTCTTACTATATATACGTATGTGTGGGTGTGTGGGGAACATGTTACTTTATTAATAGAAAATAGAAAAAGGGTAAAATTGAAAAGAAAATAATAAATTATCTGTGTTTTTATGAAAATTGATTTATAACTGGGACCAACAATGAGTAGGGGTGGAAATAGGTCATTTCTATCAGTTTCTACCGACTTGTTTAGAACCGATCTGGCCCGGCAATTAGTTAAAAAGGTGTGCCAAGCGCCTATTTAAAGGTTTATATGTGTAAAAATAGGTCAGGCTTATTTTGTTAAAGCGACCTATGCCTTCGCGTCCGACTGCGTTTACACATTAAATAAATATATTTATATTTATATCATATAATAACACAATATTTATATTTTCATTCTTATATTTATATAGATTTTGTTAAGCTCAAAGTGCATGAAGCCTACTTATGACATTCAAGACCTACAATATAAAGTCTTTTTAAAGGCCTACATTATAAATTTCCAAAAAATTTATTAGACCCACACGCGCGCACGGTTTAAAAGTGAGATACGCTACTTTATTTCTTCTTCTTTTTCCCTCTAAATATAGTTTTTTTTTTTTTTGGTGTGGATATAATCCCTCTAAATATAGTTAGGCTAGGAAAATACACACATACGCAATCAGCCCTTAATAAGAGTCAATTGGAGTTTGGATTTAGTCATGAATATAAAAGCCCAGTTCACTTAATCTTTCAAATTTATAATTTTTATCAAAATAAATCCCTGTTGATTGCACATACTTCCTCCGGTCCTAATTACAGGACAACATTGAGAGTTCATCTTAGTCTTAATTATAAGACAAAGTTCTAATTTTTGTCCGTTTCTTCCCAAAATATCTCTATTGATACTTTCTCAATAATAATTAAACACAATAATAATTTAATAATGCATCTATATATTTTATAAAGTAAGTAATGCTTTCAACTCATTAATATCACATACTCCTCAATGCTATGTTATTTATTTTTTAAATAAAATAATTTTGAGCAATTTTTGTCATATTTAATAATAACATCACTATTAAATTGCACTTCCAACCTCCAAAGAAATAGGAAGTTGTTGAGGGAAATCGACGACAAGGACTATGTAAGAACTCGGAGAAGTTGTGTATGAGATAGGAGAGATCCGACAAAGAACACAGAATCAAAATAACTGGATGTCATTTTAAATTTTGAATAAGGGCATTTTGGGAAAAAAAAATATAATTAACTAATTTAACTACTAGCTTTAATCTCTCCAAAATTAGGTAAATATGTCCTATAATTAGGACCGGATAGAGTATTAAGGAGTTTTTATCTAAAGATATTTTAGGCAAACCAACATTTACATGTTATAAATAACTAATATAACTAAATTTTTTAATATACATAAATTAGTCAACCAAATTTCTTATATTAAAAAGCTGGAGGTAATATTTATAGGGATTTACACTTCTCTAATTGCATTTAAAAGAAAAAGATTCATACACACACGAAATGGTGGGACCCACATTTTTTTTATATTAAAAAAAAACTCAAGCACGGAAATGGTGGGACCCACATCTTTTTATATCTATGACATGAGGATACACTTCTCCTACAACATGAGAAGTGTATTTCCCATATTTATATTAGTGAAAAAGATTTATATAATCAATTTTTAAAATTGTGAGTTAAGGATGTAGCGTGGATAGACTCTTTTCCCCATGAAAATGCCTTCAAAGGTTAACACAATTAAGATGTATACTTAAATTAAAAGTTAAGGAGATATTTGTTGTTGGTTGAGATAAATGGCTACCTCTACCTCTATCTTGTTTATTTTCAGAGCTCTACGCCTATCTTTCTTTATATAAATAATAAATTATATTAAATACTGAATTAATAAAAGTCCAGAACAAAGACGTAATTAAAGGATAATTAATGGCATTTTAAATGAATTTTTTCCACGTCCACATGCAAAAAACAAAATTCAGAATCCGAAAGGAAGTTAAGTGATGAATAATTCAATTTGAGAACCAATAAATTAGAAAGTCAATGAGTAATACTACCTCCGGTCCTAATTATAGGACATAGTTGACTTTGTTTGAAGAGATTAAGGAAGCTAAATAAGTTAATTAATCATTTTATATGTTTTGTATATTTAGATTATATATTAGTTTATTAGTCAAACTAATTACTTTAAAGAAAAAATAAAAATACTCTAAAGTAACTTAATTAACTTTCTTAATTTTTCCAAAAAAATCAACTGTCTTATAATTAGGAGCGGAGAGAGTATATGATTAAAATAATAACCTTAATTAAAAGCAATTCCAGATCGTAGCCTTTACTGGCATCTGCCATATATCTCGAGATCGGTCACCTATTTTTTTTTTGGGCCCAGTACGGTCACCTCATTTTTTTTAATATTATTTAGATTATTGATAATATATTGTTTCCACTTTCGCGTGTGAATCACATTTTCCTGGGAAATTAAACAACAAGGTGTCAATATTAATACTCAATTATATTATAGGAAAAATGAGTTTTATAGACCTCGCAAGGTCATTAATTAATATGGAAGAATATCAAAAAAAATTAAAAATTGTAGAAAAGGACTAGGATCCTTAGATGAAATCATGAAATTTAAAAACATAGGGGTGGATATTTCCATATTAGGATTAAGGGCATTTTTCTTTTCCACCTATTTTTTATTAAAGAAAATCATATTGGGATCCTAGTCTCCTTTTTTAGAATTTCAAATATTTGTGGTCCTTTGTTGTAAGAGATTTTCCTTAAAAGGTTTGTAAATGTCATTTTGCCAATAACTACATATGCACAATTTGGGGAAAGAGTTGAATTTGAAACATAAGAGTTTTCGTATGAGAGAATTATATACCGATAATTAAGTCTTTGATTAATTTAAATGATTGATTATTAATCCAATTAAAGAGTAAATCTATGATCAATCTCAAAAATATTTAAGTAACTAACTCAAACTCAAATAATGCCATTGTTTTTTTTCCCTAAGTACATATATTCTTCTATAATTCTATTCGAAGATTCTTGTTGACACTAAATGTAGGCATTTCTCTCAATAAACATTCTACTTTGGTTCGTCACGTTATGAGAGACTAGTCATTTCCGTTAGACCCAACCACTATTAGTAAAGTCTTTGTTTTTTTAGTGAGAAAAGGTGTACCGATTCCACACAGGAAATAAAATAAAAAAGTAATACAATATAATTTATTTTGTTTATTTTCTTGGTTTCTTCGTGAAAGTGAAAGTGAAAAGGAAAATGTAACAAGAAAGATCATGTGGTATATATGTCCTCATAAAGCTTATGTAAAAAGAATTGATTAATTAGCTTGGAAAATGAAATTAAAATAAATTTGCATCCCAACAACCACACACATGGGCCATAAGATTAAAATATAAACTTAGAGATTAAGTTAGAGTTTACTTCCATAAACTAGATTATCTACTTGACTTTAACAACTTTTTTTCTTCTAGGTGACATAAAACAAACTGAGATCCTCTCATAATTCTATCAATTGTAGAATCAAGCAAGCACATGCACTATTTCACATTTAGAATAATAATAATTAGAACAAAATAATCGATGGATATCAATATTAATAGTATATTTATAATAGGAATCATTATGTTTATAATTCATATGGTTTATGTAATTAAAGAAGAGAAAAATAAAAAGGAATATGTGTATAAAAAAATTATTTTAAAGTAAATAATTCATTTTATATACTCTTTCCTACAAGTGTTAATTCAGTTGGAATTTTAACGTACTTCCAAAGTTATTGAAGTCATATACGTTACTACTCACATTAATTCAGTTTGTATGCAATAAGTCGTTGAACAAATAAATAAATAAATAAAAATTCAAATTTATCCTGGTTGGCCAAATTGGATAAGATCAAAATTACTCTTTCTTCCTTCTTTTATTTTTTTAAATTTCAAGTACAAGTAACTTGAACACGTTACTTAATTAATGTGACAAGAACTTCGGACATATATAATAATAATTGATTAAGTAATTCCGCGTTATCTAATTAAATTTAAGGGTTAAGGAGCGATTAAAGACAACAAACTATTAAAGGCTCGTGAGTGTCAAGACAATTAACTATTAAGTGGGCCAAAGACAACAAACTTTTAAAAAGGAAAGCTAAAGACAACACCGATTAAAACAAAGTTAACGTTAGTTAGCAAAAAAGTTAAAGTCATTGTTATCTAAAAGACAACAAACTATTATTATTAGAAATTAAAGACAAAATTCTAAATTTTACAAAATTAAATAATTTTTTTCTCAATTGTCATTATTCAAAACTACTTGTATAAATATCTATGGACAGAAATTACTCATTTTTTAATTTTGTCAACAAATTTTTTAGATTTTTTAAATTTTATTAACATTAAATGAATTTTTAACTCACATAAATTTCTTCTAAAATAAAAATAAATCATATATTTTTTTTGTTTAACATATATAATAAACTATAAAACATCTTGGGTTTTTACTAAATTAAATAATTTTTTTCTCAATTGTCATTATTCAAAACTATTTGTATAAATATCTATGGATAAAAATTACTCATTCTTCAATTTTGTCAACAGATTTTTTAAATTTTATTAACATTAAATGAATTTTTTAACTCACATAAATTTCTTCTAAAATAAAAATAAATCATATATTTTTTAACATATATAATAAACTATAAAACACCTTGATTTTTATTTAAATCATATAATTATATTTTTAATCAAAAATTTTGTTTATTTTAGCAAATTATAATTTTGACAAAATTGAAGAATGAGTAATTTTTGTCCATAGATATTTATACAAGTAGTTTTGAATAATGACAATTGAGAAAAAATTATTTAATTTAGTAAAATTTAGAATTTTGTTTTGTATTTCTTGGAATAATAGTTTGTTGTCTTTTATTGGGCCTCCTTAGATAATGACGTTAACTTTTTGCTAACGGCGTTAACTTTTTTTTAATCTAGTATTGTCTTGTGCACTCATTTTTAAAAGTTTATTGTCTTTGGGTCTTTCCTTTTTTAAAAGTTTGTTGTCTTGGGTGAATTCACTTAATAGTTAATTGTAATGGGTAATAATAGTTTGTTGTCTTGGGACGCTCCTTAACCCTAAATTTAATTACTCTTTCTTATCCTCATTACCATAACAAAATTTTATCCTACTATGGCCCTTGAGATAAGATCATTTGTATTATAAAACATTATTTTTGTCGTAAATCTTAATATTTCTTAATTAACTACTCCCCATGTTTAATTTAAGGGCTGCTTAACTAGTTTAGGTATATTACTTAATCATAATAAATGTGATTTAATCCCTTTAAAATACTCATATATATAATATTAGATTATATATCAATTTATGAGTTAGGTAAATTTATTTAAAAGAAATTTTTTAATATATAAGATAAAAATATATATCAGGATATTACATTTAGCATCAAATATGAGACCATAAACTTTTAAAAATTACATAATAATGAAAGCCCATAAACTTTTAAAACATAATGCAATAAGAGAGTTTGCATAAATATGAGAGTCTATGGTGATATTACATAAAATTCTCCTTATATAGCTTTTAAAAATTAAATAACCCCTTATTAACTTTTAAAACATAATAATGAAAGCCCATAAACTTTTAAACTCAGTATGAATAAACATGAACCATTAATTATAAGACCTCTAAATTTTAATATGCATAGATAAGTAAGGAACAAAACTAACAATAAGAGAGTTTGCATAAATATGAGAGTCTATGGTGATTCATAGTAAAGTTTCAAAGCTTAAGAAAACTATCTATACATCAAGTAAAATTTGTGAAAATTATTTATAATTTCGCCTTTAAAATTTTAATTAAACTTTTTAGTCTATATAAATTAATTAAGTAAATTCTTCTAATAAAAACCGAACGAGTAGTTTATTATATCAATAAACACACCTTGATTGTCGCATGTTAAAATTCCTAATCGCAAAACCATCACGTAAGTTTCAATATTAATTTCTTCTTACACGTTAATTAATTAAACAATAATTGGACCTCAAAATTCCGAAGTTCGCCCTTAAGCAAAACCTGAAAATAATAGTTAAAAAAGGATGGCAAAAAAAAAAAAACAAAACAAAGGTGAATAACGTTAATTTTCCACAAAAGAAGCCAAAACGTAAAAGGAGACGTATAATTTTGAGATTTACGTTAATACAACTATAGAATTCAATTAATGAAGACTCCAATATTGTCGCTTTCGATCTCTATCATATTTATAACTGTCTGCCTAATCATAATTTAACAAAACTCATATTCCCGTTTTATGGTCTCATTCCCTCTTTCAAAGCTACCTTCATACTATATAGAACAATATGCATTTATTATAATTAATACTCGGATTTTAATCCAAAAGTTAATTAATCTCATGATTTTTAAGAAGTGATTTTTTTTTTTGACCATATAAGAAGTGACAGTTGATACTTGATATCCTTATATTTGTAGTAAAATGTGTGAATTTTCAAATTTATCGTTCATTGAAATTAATGTCCATAATTCAGGTAAAAAAAATTAATGTCGATGATAATAAAATAATATTGTTTAGGAATTCGAAGCCTGAAAAAAAATAAAAGGAATTAGAAGCATGTTAACAACTCGTTTGCAAATAATGAGGCAAAATTGAAAGAAAAAAGAAATTATTGCCCTACATTTAAGAGTTAATAGGGTTTTAAAACTTTATTCTATAAATATTCAAAGCTAGAGCGAGTAGTAAAAGTGTAAAACACCATTAAATTTGTTAGAAAATAAAAATGAACTTCCAAAATTATTCATATAAAAATTTCAGAAAAATACCTCCAAAATATTAAAATCCCAAATCAATTGTATTTTCTACAATAATTTTATTATTGATTACACTTGATTAAAAATACATAACTCATTTTAGTAGAACATTATTAAGATTTTCCTATATTTAATACCATGAATTAATTCAAAACATTATAGAAGTTGTCATTAATAATTTTTTGAGTAAATACCCTTTTGGGTCCGGAAAAAAACATGGGGCCCATTTTTGGTCCCTCACACAAAGAATGTCATTTAGTCCGAAAAGGACGAATAAAGATCAATTGGTGAACATTTTTGGTCCTTACAAATTTCCAAAAAACCCTTTTAGTCTATAAAAAAGTTTCATTTTAGTCCCTAGGGATTTAAAATGCGCCTCGTGTTTTTTATCTAATTCCAAAAGGGTATTTATTCTATTTTTTTTATTTGCTGAAGGGTACGGTAGCCTTTTTAGAAACTTAAGTGCAAAATGATTTTATGATTTACGAGTACTTGTAATTGAATTTAAAAAATATATTAAAAATAAAAATAATTAGAAAATGTGACTAGCTAGCTGGCTTGTTTGTTTTTCTGATTTGGTACAACACTTTTTCCTGCTAATATAACCAAAAAGAATGAAACCCACTCTTCTTATTTAAGTATTCTAAATATTTAAATTATACAATTTTTAATGGTTTAAAATTCAAAAGTTTTTACATCAATAAATGCATTAGACTGATTTCTTTTCTAAACACTTAATATATATCTAATTATTTTTATACAATGTAATAAAATTAATTACCACGTTTTGGAACTTAGTTTTTTGAAAGTTTAATTTAGTATCATTTTTATGATATTAATTTTGGTCATGTTTCAGTTTTATGAACTTTTTTTATTCATAATATAGAGAAGGATCATATAATAATTTTAGCATCTCTTTTTCTTACCTCAAATTTTAGCTTCTCTTAGAAGTCAAAGAGAGTAAATAATTCTTCATAATGTAAATTTTGGTCAAAACAAAACAGAATAGATACAAAGATTGGCAGGATTAAAATGGATTGTATACTTGGTTAAGTTTAAATTTTCATATTAACATCATGTATATATAAGATAAAACAATTCAGGATCACATGAACCAAATAATAATAATAATAATAATCCATTTTGGTACCATTCTGATCCTATTTATAAGTTAACTTTGACCAAATTTAACATATCAAGGAGAGGTAGTTGATACAATGATTTTCAACTTTGCCCTCATTTATGATTGAGTATTTTTCAACTGTTTCTTCTCTCTCTATCTTCATGGGTACAATTAATATGGGTAAAATTGTCACAATCTCATTTATTACATAAAACTGGACTTATAAATAGGACCAAATTTCATTGGTCAAAATGAATTTATAAATAGAACCAGAGTGGTATAACCATTTTGGTAGCTTCCACAGAAAACTAGAAGCTTATTAATGAAACCTATAATCTACAAATGAACAAGCAGATTCTAATTAAGCAAATCCTCTAAGAAAGGGAAATCCATTATATCAAAGTGAAGCCTCAAAGATCAAGGAACTAATTAATTAAGAAACTATAATCAGTTCATCTTCCTTCTAATCTGAGTAATCTCAAATAAATGATGTATCTGTAGTATTCTTTTTCCTGTCACAATCTCTTGAAAACTTCAAAACATTCTCATTCTCATTTTAATTTGTACCCTATCGCCAAATTAAAACACAATTTAGGTCGCAAAATGAAACAGTTACGCTTCCAAAAATCCAGTCATTCTCAGAATTGAATTCCGTACTTGGCTCAAATCTCGTCCCTTCAAGGTCCTTCCGTTGCCGGTACACACCGAGAACGCCATTTTCCCGGCGACTCTCCGATTCACGATCACGTACGGGGGCACCATTCCTTCATCCTCCCATTCCTCCTCCAGCAGCTCGTCATCGGAGTCCGTTCGCCGGAAAATCCTCTCTGGTATATTCACCGGCATCGAATTCGCCATCTCCTTCTTCTTTGATTTCTTTTTCTTAGTCCTCTTCAACTTACTCCGTCTCGAATCCAGCTCCGTCTGCAAAATGTCACTCCTATGGTCATCCACACCGTCTGAGGTGGCAGCACCCGGATAATTTTGCCGATAACGATGATCGGAGAAGACGACGTCAGCTTCTTGGAACTCTTCAGCCATGAGAGAGAGAGAGAGATAGAGAGAGAGAGAGGCTTTTCTGAATGTTTTGGAAATGAAACAGTGAAAGAGTTGGCATTTTATAGGGTGAGGGTTGGAGAGTCGTAGTACGCACTCTTTGATTAGAATATGTCGCGAGATGGCGTCATTACAAATTGTGAAGACTTTTAATTGGCAAAAAATGACTTTACAATGTGGTCCCCACTTCTATTTCATTTATAATAATGCCCCACGAACTTTCTTAAT
Organism: Acacia melanoxylon; assembly: GCA_019022615.1. Lineage (NCBI taxonomy): Eukaryota > Viridiplantae > Streptophyta > Magnoliopsida > Fabales > Fabaceae > Acacia > Acacia melanoxylon. The sequence continues at coordinate 117,286 of JAFJYJ010000042.1, forward strand.
TACTTGTTTTTTCTTTGAAAATTTAATATTCCCTTTTCTAACTTGTATCATTGGGAATGTAATTCCTTGTAGATTAATAGTAGTAGCTTAGCCAGGTTGGTTTGCAGCTTTATTTAATTGGGGTTTTTGGATTTATTGGTTTATTAAGTCCTTTTTCTTTTTCTTTTTTTAATAACATTAATGAGTGCTCTTTTTTACATGTCCAGATTCATAGTTTAAATATTAAATAGTCACCAATTAAATAGGTAAATTTATTTTCATGTTCTTAAAAAATTGTACCTAGACAGGAACTGAACTTAATTCGTTGCCGTTTTGCTTTACTCAATTTCCATCGTTAGGTTCATGTCTTGCGTCGTAAGAGTTAAGATCATCATGAATTTCAAATACATTAGGTAAATTAATTAATTATTAAAAATTAGGACCCCTTTAGTCTTTTTTTTTTTTTTTTACAAGAAACAACTATCAAAATTACCTTGGTTTAAAATCTTACTACCCATTCTTTTTATAAGTAACATTTATCCTTATTACACAAAATGAACTAACGGTTAAGATTAGTTAAAAGCAATAAATGTATAAAAAATGTCATGTTTCTTTTAAATATAAACTTATTTATGAAATGAGTAGGATTGTCCAAAAAACCCGTGGTCCGGTTGGTCCGGCCCGGTCCGGTCTAGTGTAAGAAAAAAACGGTCCAAGACAAATGACGCGGGACCGGACCGGACTAAATCTCGGGTTGGATTTGGACTTGATCCGTGGGATTAGATCCCCGGACCGGTCCGGCTCGACCCGATGTCCTTTTTTTTTTTTAAAAAAAAAAATCATTACTACATTGAGCCACTTCGGAGTCTGAACATCCTAATGTGCTTTTTAATTTATAGGAATCACTTTTCACTATGTCATTTTTTATTACTTTAGGAAGTTAGGTGAAACTAGAGCTAAAATATTGCATCCCAAGAAAGTAAAAAAAAAAAAAAAAAACTGAAAAAAAATTGGAAAAAAAAATTGAAAAAGAAAAGCGGATCGCTGGATCGGTCCAGAATCCGATCAGCTGTCCGTCCGGTCCGGCCCGAGCTCGGGCTGGTACCAAACCCGGACTGACCTGACTGATTTTTTCGGCCCGAGGTCATATCGAGCCAGACCTCGGGTTGACCTCCAACCCGGCCCGGCCCGATCTTTGGACAACCCTAGAAATGAGCATATGAGAGAGAATAAGTAATAAATATGAGAAAGAATGTGTAATAAATGATTAAATGAAAGAGAATTAAGGGTGAATGTGAGAGAATTAATGGTGAATGTGAGACAATTAATTTAAAAATACTTTAATAGGGTAACAAATAAAAAAATAAAATAAAATTTAAATTTTAAGACACAAGGAAAAATTTGCTTATAAAAAGAACCACTTTAAAAGAGAGAAAATTGTTTACAAAAATGATTTGAGGGAGTAGTTGGTGAAAGTTTATTTTAGAGAGATATTGAATAATTTATATTTAATGAGGATAAAAATAAAAATATCAGTTTAAAATATAAGACAAATGAGATTTATTCCTTATAAAAAGGAACACTCATATGAAAAAAAAAAAAATCCTTTTTGTAAAAAGGACGATAGAAAGTAATTGTTAGGGCATGGATCTCTTAAGGTCGTGTTTGAGAGTTCCATTTTGGAGGAAAAAGAAAGGGAAGAGAGGTTTTGGTAATTCCTTCCCTTGTCCCAAACAAAGCCTAAGAGGAATTTATCTAATTTTATGTGGAATTGATGAATATATATAGTCATCATAGTAATAAAGTGATGACATTTTTTTTTGGGTCAAGGAAGTGATGACATTTTTTTAATCTAAAATATTATAGGAAATTAGTTGTCTATCCCATTGTAGCTCAAGCTAAGATCTGAGCTAAAGATGCTAAGTGGATAATAATATTCGAATTTGCAGAATTATTTTTTATTTATAACTATGTGATATTTGACAATGTTGATTTTTTTTTTTTTTTTTAATACAAGGAAATAAAAACAAACGAAGCAAAGCAATAAAGAACTAAAAGAGATTAAAGTCACAGGCCTAGGCCTCTCCTCACATGACGTACTCCCGCCAGATCAGCAACAAGGAAGCAATGAAGACCAGTAGGAGGATCCGAAAAATGAGATTCGTCCGGAGACTCTGCATGCGTCAAAGCAAAATTAGGCAACCAATTTGTACACTGATTGCCCTCCCTTGGAACATGGCTATACCATATAACCCACTGTCTACGGGTTATTGCTCGTACCCGAGCCACCAGATGGGACTCACAAGCTGCATTACCTTGTTTGGATAGTAATGCAATGACTGATTGACAGTCACTTTCAACAACTATATGTCTCCAACCTGCCTCCCATGCCAACTCTAATCCTCTCAAAATTCCCCATAGCTCAGCTAACATTGCTGAGCACCTTCCAAGACGTGAATCAAAGCCTCCAAGCCACTTACCAGAGAAGTCCCGCAACAGTCCTCCACAAGCCGCCACCTGTTCTGTACCCTTTGAAGCCCCATCTGAATTAAGTTTCACAAATGGAGCATCTGGGAAGGACCAACAAACATTCAACTGATTATGTGATACACGCTGAAACCCCCTTCATCACTTCTAATTTTTAACTCTCCCAATAACACAAGAATGGGCCTCAGGCAATATTTAAAATGTGCATCCTGTGTGTTATGAATAAATTCATTTCGCCATTTCCAAATAAACCAACAAGAGACAAGGAATAACTCATGCCCATACAAATCGCCAATAGTAATGTCTTCACGCTTCCAATTCTCCGTTACCCAATCAATCCACCTATAGCTAAAAAAGGAACGGGAATGATCAACAGGTACCACCTCATACCAGAAAGCACGAACCACATGACAGTCTCTAAACGCATGTAGGCTGGACTCTATTTCTTGATGACAAAGTGGGCAAAGGCCATCGTTGTTAGACCAAGCACTGATCTATGACCTCAAAGGGAGTTTCTGATGGAATAATTTCCACCAAAATATCTGTATTCTATATGGTCCCACCCACTTCCATAACTTCCTCCATATATCACCATTAATAAGAGACTGTTGAAATCTAGATTCGGCTAAATAAAGATAGCAACTTTTAACACTAACACCAGTTAAGTTTCCAGCCATCCAAAAGGAATGATCTGACCCATCATTATAAGAAGGAGGAAGCATACCTCTGATTAGCTCTACCACATTCTGGGGAAGCAGGCTATTTAATAGAGGCAGATCTCACCGGCCGTGTTGATCAACAAATCTATTAACCATACACTCTCGCATGTCAGCAGGAAGGGGACTCCCTTTGTAATCTTGAAGACAAATGGACGAGGACACCCATTTATCTTTCCAGAACGAAATAGAAGCCCCATCTCCAATTTCCCATACCACCTCATCCTTCATATTGATAAAAATGTTACATAAAGAGCTCCAGAACGTTGAACAATCAGTTTTAAGGATTGGCAATTGTCCAATTTGTACCTTGTACTTACCCCGTAGAACTTTAACCCATAGGGCATCTTGTTCGTTTTGGAACCTCCAACCACACTTTATAAGGAGAGCATCATTCATAATTGCAGTCGATTTTAGACCAAGTTCGCTCATAGCCTTAGGACTAGTCAACACATTCCAACTTAAAGCATGATGAGCTTTACGAAGGTGTGAATCTCCCCAAATGAAATTCCTTTGAATTTTATCAATCTCATTACATATATTTAGGGGGAGCCTAGTATATTGCATATGAAATACAGTAATAATAGATAATACTGACTTGACCAGAGTTATTCTACCTGCCTGAGACAAACACTGTTGCTGCCACCCACCTAACTTCCTCCGTAGCTTATCCATTATATGTTTATAACACTGTTTAGTTGCACGCCCATGTATCATCCAAGCCCCCAGATATCTTCCCATGTTTTTAACTCTCTTAAAGCCACTTTTAGCCGCCAATGAACCAACCAACTCATCCGATATGTGCTTGGAGAAATAAATGACAGTTTTCTCCATGCTTACCTTTAAACCTGAAATATGCTCAAACAAAGATAGACACTTCATAATAATCTCCAACTGCTCAGACTTTGCCTCTACAAATAGCATAAGATCATCAGCAAACATCAAATGAGAGACCAGGGGGCCTCTTTGGCCCACCTTAATAGGGGTCCAAAGACCACCATTAACAGCTGTGGAAATAATATGAGACAATTTTTCCATAGCTAGTGTAAATAAATAGGGGGACATGGGGTCACCGTGCCGGATGCCCCTAGAAGGCTGAAATGATGAGGTTTTACACCCATTCCATAAGATATTAAAGGACGAGGTGGAAACAGCCTGCATAATCAAGTCAACTGTAGCATGAGGAAAGCCAACTTCCTCCAGTATGTTGCAAAAAAAAATTCAGTTCACACGATCATACGTCTTTTCTAAATCAACCTTAATTGCCATAAATTGTCTCCCTCGCATTTTATTCATTAAGTGAATCAGTTCTTGAGCAATGACAATATTATCATGTATTTGTCTCTTGGGGACAAAACTGGATTGGAAAGGCGAAATAACAATCTCCATTATCGGTTGCATACGCCTCACAATCAGTTTAGTGATCACTTTATACAAGACTGAGCATAATGATATGGGCCGAAACTGAGACATAGAAGTTGGTACCTGTACTTTAGGGATCAAAGCAATCAAAGTAGCATTTAAAAAGTGAATATGAGAAGGGTTATGCCAGATATCTACTATCAATCTCATAATCTGGTGACGAAACACACTCCACTATCTCTGGAAGAACATTGCCGGGAAACCATCAATACCAGGGGCTTTTAGGCCCCCCATACTAAACAAGCAGCTTCGGACCTCCTCACATGAGGGAATTCGATGCAAATCTACCAGTAAATTATGCGGAACACTCAGCCAGGTAGAGGAAAGCCACCTACGATTAGTTTCCCCATCCGAAAATAGATTCTTGAAATAAGAAAGGGCCATACTTTTGAGTTGATCGTCATTATCCACCCACGTATTGTACTCATTTTTTAGCCGAGCTATTTTATTAGAACTCCTCCTAGTAACAGTTTTCATATGGTATAACTTAGTGTTACGGTCCCTTTCAATTAGCCATTGATGCCGAGACTTCTGGAACCAGAACATCTCCTCCCGCTTTAAAATCTCATCCAACCGATTTCTACATTCTAACTCCTTCATCCTACAGAGCTCAGAATCATTGCTTACACGTTGTTGCTGTAACAGATCTAGTTTTGAGCTCAAGTTATTCTTCATCTGGAAAATATTACCATATACTTCCCTATTCCAACGACCCAAAGGCCTGACCATACGAGCTAACATAATAGGAAGATCAAGACTACTCTTCCATTGAGAATTCATAAGAACATGAAACTCAGGGTGATTCATCCAGTCGGCTAAGAAACGAAAGGGTCTATTCTGCTTACCTTCTGGGGGACCAGACAATCTCAGCATCATAGGAGTATGATCCGAGTTATATCGCGGTAGATTAACCACATCTGCCTTAGCGAAAGTCAATCGCCATGAAGCATTAGCAATAACCCGATCCAGCTTCTTATAGACACGGTCCAACTGACCCCACTTCGGGCCCATCCAAGTAAAATAGCTCCCCGACACCTTAATGCCATCAAGATGCCAATCCAACAAGCGATTCCGAAAAACCCGACACGGGCCAATAGCAGCAGCATTACCCCCTTTTTTTCCTTCACATTCGCAATCTCATTAAAGTCCCTGGCAACCACCCATGGGTCATCAATAGATCCTGCAATAGTATCTAGGAAATCCCATAGAGTTTGACGTTGCTCCTCCTTGGGCTTCCATACACAGCCGTAAACTGAAAAACTTGATCCATAGCATCTACTTTTAAATGAACATGCTGAAAATAATTATTTAAAACAGAAACCTGAACATCCTGGGATTTCCAAAGGACCTAAATCCCTCCAGAAAAACCCCTCGCTTCCTCCACAAAAGAGCTGTCAAACCCAACCTTTTTCTGTAACCTCCTACACTTTTCTCCACTTGTCCTCGTCTCAACCAGCACCACAAGGCTTATATTATACTTTGCGGTCAAAAACCTCAACTGGCGCCCAAGATCAGTACTGGCTGCCCCCTACAATTCCATATAAGGAATTGCATCATGGTAAACGTTTCGAGGGGACAGGTGAGACGCACACCTGAGACACTTTACCACTAGTTCCCACCTTAACTCTAGCCTTACTGCTTCCCACCGGTCTTTTTTTTTTTTTTTTTTTACCACCATTCTTCATTGGGCTTGCCTCACTCAAACAACCACTACCACCAGTATCAACAATTTTATTTTGCTCATTGAATACCTTGGTATTGTTAAACTAATCCACACATGGAATCCTCTCTCTTCCTTGGTCCGCAATGGGAAAATCCAAATTAATGGTATGTGATGACCCCACATCCACTCTAGATGGCCCACCTTCATTTCCCATGACACCTGAGACATCCACCACATGCAAACCATTCACACTTGGTGCACCTACCTCCAATTCTCCTATTTGCAAAACGTTAGCTAGCTCAAATCCACTACTCGGCCCCACAATTAAATTCTCATTTCCCAGCATATTCTCACCCTCCTCAATTTGTTCCCCCAATGACACGTTATAACTTGGCCCACTTCCCTCTTCCATCAATTGATGAGGATTAAAAACCCCCCACCTGTTCATGTTCCTTCAAAGCTGCAAGCACTTGTTCTCCATCCACACGTGAGGTACTTCCTCTTCGATCTCCCATAATTACCACGTGGAGTGAATTATCTGTAGATAACCCCCCATCTGCTTCCTTCATTGGGTTTTGCGTTGATAATGCCTCACTACCCTCCATCACCAAAGGGTCGTCCATGCATAACTCATCCCTACTGATTATACATTGCTGCAACTCCCTTCCATAATTCCTGGTTTTTTCATCTTGCTGTCCCATAACCACTCCCACACTCAAAGGTATTACACAAGGACGCTGTTTAACAGCTTCAACTACCTCTGTCACGGTACTGTCACTACTCTGCCCTGAATCCACCGCCAAAACCTGATGCGAAAACTCCTTCAGCACCGTGAATTCATTTTGGCTGTCACGTGTAATCAGCGCATCTCGACCTCCACTCGCATCTCGACCTCCACTTTGATGAGCACTATTTTTCTTGCCCACTACTTGCCATCTCCCATCATGTATTTTATCCCACTGTGCATCAACTTGAGAAAGCAAACTTCGCAACTTCGGACACCCACCTGATCTATGGCCATACACCTTGCACTCTGTGCAGATAGCCTCTAAACCCTCATATATTATATCCCTTTTACTCTCCTCCAGAATATAGCTCAGTTCTAGCTCTTGAGATAAGTCGGCTTCCACGCAGATCCTCGTGTAACGTCCCCTAGCAATTTTTGAAGCCACTAAATCCATCCTAACAAATCTTCCAATGTAGTTATCGACCTCCACTAGTAACTTTGTCTTTACATACTCCGGTGGGAAAGTCGGAAGATTCACCCATACCTTGACCTTACCTAGTACATCTCCATTAGGATCAAAAGACGGGCTCCACTCCTTGACTGCAAGGTAATGGCTTTGCACCATCCAAGGTCCGCCAGAATTGGCAACAGTCAGATCCACCAGAGACTCAAAACGAACCAGATAATACCTGTTTGCAATATTCGTAACCGCTATTCTGCCGTGCTTCGCCCAGATGGCCTCCAATCTCTTACGCATATACTCACAAGCAAACTTCTTCCCTAGGGTTCTAACAACAAGGGTCTGTCTCCACCGGCGCCACGCTCGGTGCTTGAACTCCTCTGATAGAGAGAATACCATAATCCCCTCCGTATTACGTTTCTGTGTAATAACCCCTTCCACTGCTGAACTCGCATGCACGTCCTCCTCCTCCTCCAGTTCCCCATCCCACAGAGACTCAATCGATTGTAAGACGCCTACGTAGGACCGCTCCTTCGCACCACCCTCAGCCGCCATCCGCCGTCTGACCAAGAAACCCTAGCAGAGCTCCCCCATGTGCGTAGGAACTTCAAAATATGTAAGAAACAATGTTGATTAAGTGTTGAACATTGTGGGTTGGTTGGTATATTTACCAATAAGATTTTCTCCCTCATTCACAATGTTAATGTTTAAATCTGTGAAGTTTTACATGCCTTTAATTAATTTATCTTCCTTAGTAATGTATTTACTAATTTGTTTTGACACAAAATACAAGAGTTGATATTTCGGAGGGTGTGACGGTAACTCGTCTCAAATTATTGAATAGGTTAATTTTAAAAAAACAATTATATACGGGCAGGCACTAGCTATAATCCAAGGAAGCAAACCTTCTTATGGTCTATTTTTCTCATTAATTTTCATGAGCCTATTTGGACCGTTGATTGAGAAGAGGAGAAAAAAAGTCAAAATTGCATTGTGACTTTTTTTGATTGACGGACGGATACGTGATTTAAAGATTATAAGGGATGATAAGAAAGAATGATGTGAAAACCGACCCATAATCCAATGGTATGCCCTTAACTCTGTCCCATATTATTAAAATATTTCTCTTTTTTTAGGCTATCCATTTTGGGCAAGTCCAAAATATAGTGTGATTTGAACAATTAAAAACGAACGGTTATATATCAAGTTAACGTGCGGTTTACTTAACCCTAATGAATATGAAAGGCTTAAAGTTTTATGTAGCGTGTGCAAGCATGAATAAATTAAATGAGGCAGAAAAGCTTCACAAAATGTCCTACAAATCGTAAATTCTTTTAAATGTGTACTGGGAATAAGAAAGAAAAAGGAAGACAAATAAATATATACCATTAATAAAACTAAGGATTGTCATAACTTTCATCAGCATGGGCAACTAAATGGATAGAGTTGTTCTTACCTTTTACTAAACTTGAAATGATATGGTTTTGAGTGTGGTTTATATATAAATATTTTTTAAGTTAAGGTAAAAAATTAGCTTAGAAATTTTTACTCATGCTATGTTGCCGTGCAAATTTTTTTGGGTTTAAAATTATCTCAAAAGTGTTAAAATAGAACAATATTGTCTCTTATTGTTACAAATATCAACGTTAGGTTTTTAATAAGGCAGGTTAACATTGCGTTACATTTTGAAACTTTCCGATGATATTAAACACAAAAATATTTTTAGGGTAACATTCTTTCTTAGTGAAATTTTTTAAAGTTAATTTGCAACTTAACTCCTATTTTATTTATTTGTGAAATCATGATTATGTTGAACCCAATTCAATCATGACTAGATCATTATCCTTATACCAAAACTTCAATAAAAAAAGAAAAAAATAAAACTGATTTTCGGTGCCATAATCATATCCACTTTGATTTACGAAGTCTAGTGTGTAGTTTTTGGAAATTGGATAATTTAATTAAGAGGGAGAAAACTTAAGAAAGCCATCATTAGAGTTTGTGGGATATTTTACTATTATAGTCAAGAAAGGCCAACAGAAATTCGAGATCAAGTCTTTGGGCCGCCAAAAAACCAAGAATAACTAATTCATAGGTTAGTTTTAACTTTTGCTTTCTTTGACAAACCTTTGCTCAATTTTAACTAATTCATATATCATTCTGGTTTTATTTATAAGTCCATTTTGATTAAAAAAATTGATCCTATTTATAAGTCATCTTTTAGGTAATAAATGAGATTGTGACATGATTTTGCGCATATTAATTGTACTAAATGAAAATAGAGAGAGAAGAAATAATTGAAAGATATTCATTCATAAATAAGGGCAAAGTTGAAAATTTACCCCATAATCATTGAGCTAACTATCTCTCCTTTGTATATGTGATTTAGTTTAAAGTGACTTATACATATGATGGTATATATCTTAATATTTGAGAAGTCCAATGGGGACAGCAATTGAGGATAAATTTATTTTTAACATCACAAAATTATGTATTCTTACCTGCACACACACACACACACTTCACACATCTACTTATACAAAACATTATATGTGTGTGTATAAACCAATCTATTTACCTATATGCAAAGTAAAAAATAGAGGTTGTTGGAAAAAAGAAAAGACAATAACACAGAGATAAGTTTTATCGTAAATCTCATAAAAAATCATAATATTATTATTTAATATACAATAACACTAAATTAGATTCATATAATGTGATGTGATTCAAAATATGGTTTACCTACCAATGACAACTATTACTTCTAAATAAACCTAATATACCGTAAAGTGATTATTCATGTAAATTAAGTATGTTTGGGATCACTTTTAAAACCCTCAAAGTGATTATTCATGTAAATCGAGAAATTTATCTTACATATATACCTTATATACTGTAAATCGCGATTGAAAAATTACTTTTAAAAATTCCAATTGCTATTTCAAACGAGCATGTAAATGGTGTTTTTTTATATAGTTTGAATACTTGATTTATTAAATTAAAGAAAATCAAATCATTTAAACTCAACCTAATTTGCCTCAGTCTGCTCATCATATGCCATCACTTGTTTTAGACACACGACTTTATTATGAATGTAAAAAAACATATATTTTATAAACGTAGAAGAAGATAAGGAAGGCACATTTTAAGAGCAAAGGCAAAGGAAAGTTTTAAGTTGGAGATTGGACATGGTTAGCAATGGCGTACTCCAAAGAAGAGGACAAATTTTTTACTATTTGTTTTAAGAAATATCTCAAGTAGTCGTTGCTTAAATCACAATAAATAAATTAACAAGAGCAAGTTGATTATTCACCAACTTTTAATTTGTTCTTCCTCCAAGCCACTAATTGCCTCATCATTTCAACTTCAAACATTATATGGTAGGGTTGGCAACACAGCCTTTATGAAAAAATGATGATGATGATGATGATGATGATGATAAGTTATGAGTAATAAGAATTATACTTAAAAAACTAACATCAACTACTTATGTTTGTTAGTGGATTGTTAAGATATATTTTTTTTGTTCAAGTGAATTCAAGTTTTTGAAATTAAATAATATCTACGTTTTAGCTTACTTCATGGATTCCTTTCTAGGTTTCTGATTGTAGTTCTTCCTTCGTTAGTATGTTACTTTGGTTTCACTCAGTTTTTCTCACATAAGACTGACAATTTCTGGTTCTCTCGTTTGTTATTGTTTATCTTTATGTTTTCCTTAGTTTTTTCGGTGTGGTCTTGGTTTTCCACTACTTTCATTTTTTAATATAAGATCCACTTTGTAGTTTAATAATCTTTTGTTTTTTTGTTTTTGTTTTTTTTTTTGTTAAAGTGAATATCATATTAGGAACCCGATGTGTTATCTTGCATTATATTCCATCCATCCTGCAACAAGAAATGTAGATCTTTCCCTACCGTGGGCGACATTTCTTGAGGCTTATTTAGAATATTGTCTGGCAAGATCAAAAATGGTTTTGTTATGTACTATCTCTCCAATCCAAAATATAAAACTCATTTGACTTTTTTAGAAATATTAAGGAAATTAAATAAATTACTTTAGAGTATTTATAGTTATCTAATTTATATGACTTATAAACTGATATATAATCAAATGATATACAATATATGTTATGATTAGCTAATTTACTTAATCTCTCCAAAAAAAATCAATTGGATTTTATATTGAAGAACATGCTCAGGCTGGGGTAGTATTATATTATTTGGTGATAACAGGGACAGAACCATGACTCTCAACCAAGTGACATGAATGTTGCAAGGTTTTTTACTTGCTGTGTATGAATGTGATTTGGCTCACCAGGAAGAGGAAGAAGCTTCAAGCTACAGAGAAGGAAGTAATTATGAAGCTAATTAAGAAGAGTTTCTGATGACCTTTGAGTCAATCTTGTTGCTCCTGTGGGGTTTTCTCTAGTTGCAGTGTCTGTATCCTATGGGATATTTCAGACCTTAGTGGCCTTTTCAGGTGGTTTGCATTGTGCACTTTTCAAAGTGCTTGTGATGCATGTGCTCTCTCCTTACCTAGTGCTAGCTTTCTTTCAGTATATTGTTGGAGTTTTTTTTTCCCCTAAGCACATGTATTCTCCTATTGGAGACAATCCTCTTCGATGCACTTTTAGGCATTAAATATATGCACGTCTCTTACTGGGAATTTGAAGTTTGATTTACCAAGCTATAAAAGACTAGTCTCTTCTACCAGACCCAACACTTATTAGTTACAACGGCTTTAGTTACATAGCAACTTTTTTTTTTCTAAGCATGAATATCCTTCTATTAGAGGCAATCCTATTCAAGGCGTTGTCGGCTACTAAGGACCTGTTTGTTACAGAGAAAGCGCGCAATGGAAAGGGAAGATAGCAGAGTTCCCACGCAAAAAATGTGTTTGGTTGTCTCATCTTCCTTCGTCTAACATTCCCGCCACTGCGAATCTTCCATCATCCATTGGAATGTGCTTTCTCTCCAAAAGAGGCGGGAATGTTGAAATCTTCCGGGAGAGGCAATTGATGGGACGAAAAAGCCCCCGGACCGGCTTATAACACCTACGATGCGAGAACGAGGATCTGCGACAAGGACGAGCTGAAGGCTGCTTAAACGACAGTCGAAGGACAAGTTTAAGGAAGGGGAGACGATTCTCGAATCCAGGTAAGTCGAAATGGGTGTTGATTTTGTGTGAAATTTTGCCCGATGGTTTATGTTATCGTACCCGCTTCTTGCAAATTTTCAAAAATTTGGTTTATATTACTCTCCACTCGCTTCTTGCAAATTCTCGAAAATTTGGTTTATGTTATGTACTTGCTTCTTGTAACAAACAAACATAACACAAGCTTGGTTGTTGTCAAGTATTGAATTTTGGTTACTTTCGTTCTGGCACACGTTCGATATGAAATTATGCGAAGTTTGGTCACTGTCAAAATTTTGGTTCGATCGCGTTCGTTTTTTAGTTACTTACGTTCGAACGTATTTCTAAAGTTTGAACGTCTTATTTTTGGCTGATATGAAATTATGCAGAAGTATTTTTTAATTTAGGGACAATCTGGGAATTTCACCTAATCTTCCCACTTAACCAACACTCAATTCTTCATACCAAACATTACATTTTCCCTCAACTAACTTCCTTTCCCTAGTATACCAAACAACTCACATTTTTAAAGTTCCTTCCTAATCTTTCTTTCCTTTCCTTTCTTTTCATTTTCTTTCTCAAATCTTCCGCGTAACAAACAGGGCCTAATTGTAGACTCTTCTTTCAATGAGGATTCAGACCTTGATTTGCCACGTTGTGAGGAACTAACCCCTTCCACCAAGCTTAAACCCCCTTTGGTTGCATAACAGCTTTTGTTCCTTTGTTTTTCTTTTCTAGTTGTTTGGGCTTTTGTGTGTGTGTGTGTGTGTGTTTTTTTTTTTTTTTAAATGTCTACTTGTAGCTTTATGCTTATATATGGGCTCCCACGTATTTCATTTAACTTGTATTTTAATATTGTAAGAAAGCCACAAGGATGCAGAGGATGCAGGGAATGACTTCATGGTTTGGGGAACTTCTGAATATGGTAGGTTTTCTATTAGGAATACTTATTCCCTTATTGAACCAAACCCCTTATACTTAAGGGATAGATTATACAAAGTCATATGGAAATGGAGGAGTTGAAAGAATTAGGGTGATGTGGAAAGTCTTTTTGAATAAATTACCAACTAATTTATGGTGTAACTTGGTCTCAAGCGCCGGCTTTATGTGGTCATTGTGATTCTGAACTGGAGGACATCTTACATGTTCTAAGAGACTACCATTATGCTAGAAGTATCGGGTCAACCCGATCCATCACGGGTATGTCTCTCGTTTTTCCTCCGTGAATCTAAGGGCCCGTTTGGTACGTGAACTTAGTAGAGGGAATGTGAACTTAATTGAATTCCTCGCCGAAAACACGTTTGGTGCGCTAAGTGCCCAGGAACTCTGATTCCCGCCAACCTCCAAGATCCCACAAACGTGGGAAAGTGAGCTCCCTCAAAAAGTGGCGGGATCCTGAAAAGTCTCTTATTATTTTGACTAAAAAGCCCCTGTGAAATTATAAACTAGAATCGAATCGAGCTTCGAGGTGGAAGGAGTAGATGAAAAAGAAGCTTGAGACGACAGCGAAAAAGCTTCAATCGATGGAGTAGGCAAGGAAGATCAATCGAGGTAAGAGTGTGAATGACTTTTCTTTGTTCATTTTGCGCTGTGCGTGGTAAAAATGGCGATGGCCTGGTGTGTGGCTTTTTTCTTGGCATTCATACTTACTTAGGCCGTGTGTGGGTTGCGTATTGGAGAGGAAGGAAATGACGAAGCCATGGTTGTACGATGGCGGAAAATTCTTCTTCTTCTTCTCTTATGAACTTGTTTGCCAAACATTATGAATCACATCTTGTCTTGGTTGACATTTTGTACCGTGAGTTCGAATCGATGTTTGGTTCGAACTTGACGACTTGGTTCGAACTTAAATATGTTATTTTGCAACTTCATTGTCTAAGCGGTTTTGTAATTACTTTTACGCAACTGTTTTTTCTTACCAACGTCTTCATTTTATTTCATCAACTTCACAATTTCAGGGGTTTAGCATTGAAAAATTTCAAATTTTGTTTTTTTCCCTATCAAAGCAGCACCTGGGTTCAATGTTCACAGATTTTCTTCGCTATTCCTCTTGCAAAATTCATGTCCGCACCAGATTGGTTCATTTGGTATTGTCCCCCTCTATGTCCTTTCATGTCCGTCGTCCTTTGCACCTCCGGTAGCCGTTATGATCGTCGCAATTTCAAATCCAATCAAGGTCTCGAACAATTTCTTTCTCCAGAAGACACGATACAGTTTGCCTCTGTTTCTGTACAATTTGCAACCAAAAAAAAAAAATTGTTCTCTGCCTTTTTGGGGGGCATTGTGGGAATTTTATCTAACCTTCTCACTTAACCAACACCCAATTCTTCTAACCAAACAATTTATCTTCCCTCAACTTACTTATATTCCCAAGTCTATCAAACAGCTCAACTTTTTAAAGTTTTCTCTCGATCTTCCCTTTCCTTCCTTTCCCTTCTTAAATGTTCCTCGTACAAAACGGGCCCTAAGGGATTGGTTAGATTTAAATCTTAACAAATCCTCAGGCATTTTTTTGGGGGGGGGGTGTGATGGCGTTTGATGTTTGGTGTAGCTATTTGGAAGATTTGGGAGTGGAGAAACTTATCTATTTTTTTATAGTAATTTTGTGAGGCCTAGATACCCTGCTATTGTTATTCTGCTGTGCTAGCCGAGCTTCGCTATTGATGATGAGTCTGAGAGGATGTTAGAGGGGCTGGGAAATCCAATTAGTCTGGGTTGGAAAAGACCTCCCAATGGCTGGGTCAATGTTGATGGGGTTGTAAATTTGTACTCTCATGAGGCAGGATGTGGAGGAGTGGTGAGGGAAGGGTCTGGAAAGTGGATTGCTGGATTTACAAGGATGATAGGTCATTGTCAAGCTCATATTGCTGAAAAGTGGACTATTCTAGAAGGGCTAAAGTTAGTTTGGGATTTGGGGTTGAGGAAAGTCATTTTAGAATTTATTACATGGATAGCTGATGATACATTTAACTCTGTAAGCTCAACTGTTTTGACAATAAGAGAACTAATTAGCAGGACTGGCAGGTTAAGTTATGGACTATCCCACATGAGCTTCTAACAGAGTTACTGACGCCTTAGCAAAAATAGGTATCAATTTTAGAATTTTGTCTCTCTCATCTGAGGACATGGGTTGATCAAGAATGTTTTGGATTAATTTCCCTGTTAGAGTAATTTATTTCTTTTGTAATGTAGGCTTTTTAGCCATCGATCTCTTATATCCAAAAAAAAAGCCACAAATAAAGGTTGGTTCAATTAGTAAGGGGTTTAGCTCATAACTATAAGATTGTGAGTTCAAATCTTACTAATGTAAGAACTTTATTGGAACTTTATTGGTGGGCGATACTTTTATAAGTACTCTTTAAATCTAGAGGTATGTCTTAGCTCAGGTGAGCACCGACCAACTCACTGAAACCTTTTTGCACCAAAAAAAAAAAGATGGTAAGAAAGCCCAACATGTTATCCGGTGCAATGCTTTAACAAAACTATTATTGCTTAAACAGATGAATATTAAAAATTGAAAAGTTACATTTTGAACATAACTTACATTTCCTCTTTTTTAAAAAAATAAAAATAAAAAAATAAAAAAAATCTGAACGGCACCTTAATTTTGTTTATAAGCAATTATTATTTATTTGCTAAGAAAGAAATATTCTTTCTCTTCTTTTGCCATGAAGAAATAGGCTTTCTCAAATCACACATTTTCGTCCTTGTTTCAAATCTCAATAAACATAAACTTTTCTTTGTAAAAAACATTTACATTAACTTTTTTTTTTTTCACCATGCACCACCGCATACATCGATCATCCGTCACACAGCTATCTCTTATTGGAGGCGTAGGGTATAGCATTCATCTATGAGAGGGGACACATAGGGTGCCAATTGAGTTATGATGCGTGGAAATAAGCTAGGTTTTATAGGTTTTTTTAAGCCTGAGTCTTCAAAAGGCATAACAAGGCCCTGAAGCCTATTTAAAGGCTTACCTAAATGTAGGTCTTTAAACAAGTTTAAAGCTGATGCTTCTAAATTCATATCTAATTCGTCAAGCTTATTAAAAAGCCTGCATTATGTATTAAAAGTTTATGGATTTATTCTCAGATGAAATAAAAGAGTTACTAAGAGAAAGAAAACAACACTTAGTGGCAACCATTGTCTTAGTAATTAGTAATTGAATAAGAAAAATCAATTATCTATCGACTAAGGAGATATATTTTTAGAATCAACCAAATACAACAAGTGACATGTAAAATCAGATTTAACCTCTTGATTTTCTTGTAGAAAGTGAGACAAACTTCTCTTATTAGAATCGTTTTCATTTGGGCATCACTCAGATAAACTTATTGCAATTATTATGTTTTATCAAATGACACACATCAAGGGAAAGGTAATGAGCAAGCATTGCCATCTCGAGCGATTAAAAAGAAGAGAAGTAGATGTGATCAATTGATGGGTGAAAATGTTTAAGCTCATGTGTAAATGATGAAATGTGATATTTAGGGTTAAAATTAACTTATTAATTCTACAAATAATTTACAAAATCAATTTAGATTAAATTATATATATATATATATATTTATGCATAATAATACATTTTTTAAAAAAAAAAACTAAATAGGTCAGGCTTATAGGCCTGTAGGTTAAGCCTGATGAAAATAAGCTTAACTTGTTTACCTAAATAGGCCTAAGCTTGAGCTTGACCTATATAATAGGCTAGGTTAAGCTTGAAGTGGGCTAGGTCATAGGCTCTCGATAGGGGCCTATTTTCACCCCTAGTCAACCCGTAAACTTTTATTTATTTATTTATTCGGAAAAAAAGAGAATTACATAGAATTTTTAAATGAAAAATTATTTACACATAAATTTTAACTACTTATAAATATAAAAATTTATCATATAAACATAGGTCAAATTATACAAAACCCCATAAACTTTGCATTAGTTACATATAATACCCATGACATTTCAAAGTTTGAATTTGACCTCTCGACCTTTCATCTTTTTAACTATTAACCACCTATTGTTAAGTGACTGCTATGTTTTTAATGAAAAATGTCATGTCGGATTATGAGATTTCACTTGCCATCCTGTACAAATTATTAATTTTATAATATTCCTTGAACACTTTGAACAATTGCAAAGACCTCTAAAATTTGATCAATTATAAATAACCTCCATGACGTTTCACAATTTAAATTTAATTCATTTAAAATTTTGATTTGTAATATCAAACCACGTACCGTTACTTTATATCATTTAATAAATGTATTAAAAATTTTACTATCATTTGTCAATTAAAATAAGGCAAAAACTAGAATAACAATATTTAGAAAAATAAAAAATAAATGTTGAACCTCTAATTCAAGAAAAAATATGTATTACTAATAAAAAATTAATGAGGACAAGATATCCTCTAACAAAAATGTAATATTTAAACTATCAATGCTAAATCATCCCAATAATATATTTAACACAAATGTTGACAATTTTATACTATCAATGCTCAATTAACCCAAAAAATAAGTAAATGTTATATAAATGATGAGATTTTTTTTATAGATATTTTTATTTTTATTTTTTCAATACAAGAAAACCATTTTAATAGACAAATGATAGTAAGACACTTAATCAGTTTATCAAAATAATTAAAGTAACAATATGAGGTTTATTTATTACAAATCAAAACTTTAAGGTAAATTTTAAAATGTTAAGGGGTTATTTGAATCGATCAAAATTCAAGAGGGTTATTTGCAATTGTTTAGAGTTCAAGGGGGTTTTATGAAATTAGTAATTTACACAAGATGGTACGTAGTATGACATATGTCATCTCATAATCTGACATGACTATTTGCGTTAAAACTCAATGGCAAAGGGTTAATAGTTAAAAAATGAAAGGTTATAGGTTAAATTTAAACTTTGAAATGTCACCAAAGTTATATGCAACGGACTTAAAGTTCAGGGGTTTTATAGAATTAAGTCCTAAACATATAAACAAATTATATTTAGATTGAATTTATAATGAATTTCTAACATACTTAAATTATATTTTTAACTGAAATTTTGGTTTAATTCTAACCTATTTATATATTAATTTTATAAACCATAATATAAAAAAAAATTAATTTTATTAATTAATTTGATCTAAAATCTATAATCCAAACACGAGACTTCCCAGTTCCCAGCATCTCTGCGGCATAATTTCCAGCTGCGAATTTGCTGCTGATTCCGTGCCTCGCTTCATCTTCTCCCAGCTCGAACCTCTGGGCAAGCTGTAGTTGCTGAAAAAGCCGCCTACTCCTCTTTTCACTCTGCTTTTAAGGATACGAAGCCTCACTGCTTGGTTATTGTCTCTGCCTTTTCCTCTTATTCTGCCTCTCCAAGAATTTCTGTTTGAGGTGGATTCTATCGATAGCAATTTGGTTAATCTGGGTTTCCTTTGCATTCTCTAGCGCGTAGATTTTCATCTCTGTTCGCCTTCCGGGGTATCTATCTCCTTGTTGGGTTTGTTATAAATTCTGTATTTTTCTTTTTCAGCGGTGCTTCGTGGATTGTTATTCCTTTTTAGTGTCTAGTCTATGATAGCTTCGTTGATATGATACTGCTAGTGAAAAAATAAAATAAAAGATCTTGAGAGATGTGATGGTTCTTGTGAGAAGGAGTAGCACTGGGTGATGTAAAAATTTATTTATTTATTCTGTTGCCGGTTCGCTATTTTGTTCTGTTCCTCCTTTTTCTTTATTTATACTACAGCAATTAGTTGGCACTTTATTAAGACTATTGTTGTTTTAATGTTTTTGTTTCAATTATGTTTTATGGACAGGTATGTTCTCTTGATTTGTCGAGGAATTCTGTTCATGAGGTTTATAATTACGAAACCATTTTTGTTTAATGTCATCTGAGATATTGAGTGAGCTTAGTCTAAAGAGCAACAGAATTATGATGCTTATTAAATGTGGAAATTCAATTTCTTGTCCGATTCTCTCTTCAGTTGAATACAAGGTAATGGTCTGTACCATATGATCTTATATTCTAGTTGCTCAGAAAAACCACTTCATAATATAATGCTTTTGATAGAGTATGGACAGTAATTGAACATTGCTTCAGACCAAGGCAGATATCGGAGCTCTCCCGTTTGGTTAAAGAATCTCAAAACCCATAGTATATGTCTCACACAAGGTAAAGTGTTGATCATTAATGAAAAGACAGGATGTATCATTTTGACTTAATTTCGATCTGAAAAATTCTGATTATACTTGTTTTCATTGTAGAAAAATTATATCAGAAGTGCATTAGCTGTTCCTTTGATCCGATCATCTCTTAGCCATAATGGAAAAGCACTGGCAGACCCAGAGTGCTGGAAAACTAAGTTATCCATATAATTCATGCTTCATCATTTAATGCTACAATATATGACAACCTGTATAGGTCAAACAGGGTGTATTATCATATTTCGATGATTTCTTAATGTACTTGGAAATTGGAATGCAGTAAAGGGAAAGGAAAAGTTGGAAAGAAGGAGCACCGCCTATGGCAAAGAAGAGATTCTGCTAAGTCTGGGCAAAAGGCCCTTAGTCTTATAAGAATTGTATGCTTCTCTAGCCTTTTCATTTGGTTTAGAATATTAAAACTATTATCCTAAAAATGAATGGTATTTTCCATTAATAGACAGTGGTAGGAAAAATAAAGTTCTGATCTTTCTGTGTAATTTAATTTATAATGCATTGTTAATTGGGAAATCACAGGTGTCTGAACTCACTAATGAAAAGGAGGCTGTTTATGGGGCATTGGACAAATGGATGGCTTGGGAGACAGAGTTCCCATTGATTGCAGTTGCTAAGGCTTTAAGAATCTTAAGGAAAAGGGGTCAGTGGGTTCGGCTAATTCAAGTATGACCTTTGTTCATGCTATATTCTTAAGAGTTCTTTTCGTATGTTTCATCAGTATGATTTCAGTAGTTTTGTTTTTTCTTATAATTGTCTATGTTGGCTTAACTTAGTGTTCTGTGGGCCTTGACGTTAGATGATTTTTCCTGAGATTGAACAAAAGTTTGTTGTTGGACCCTTAGATAATTGAATAGGTAAAAGAAAGCTAAAATTAATTAACTTGATGATTCAGATTTAGGATACAGGATAAGACTCTATATAAATATTTACTGCAGCTCGTCTCATCAAAATTTGATTCCCTTGATGTAGCTTCTGGTTAAATCAAATGCCTAGATGGTGCTACTCTTCACATGAGAAAATGGTCCAGTTTGTGTTCTTGTCGAGCTTTTAGATCTAGATCTTATGAATGTTTTGTATATTAATATACAGTACTTAAAAAAACATTAAATTTTTGTTTTCTCTTGTGAATAAAAGAAATGTCATCTATTATTATTAATGAATGTAGTTATGTACTGGTCGTTCTTTAGGATGTCATTATTTGCTTATGAACATAAGAAGACAGACTTTGTTGGTGAATGGTATCTCTTTCTCTCGTTAGGCCTGGTTATATGTTGTCTATATCGATACTCAATTTCGATTACACATGGGGATGGAAAGAAATATCACTGGTTACTGATTCTCAACACTACTCAGGTGGCAAAGTGGATGTTAAGCAGAGGTCAAGGAACAACAATGGGGACTTATAACACTCTTCTTCTGGCATTTGATAGAGATCGGAGGGTTGAGGAAGCAGAATCATTGTGGAACATGATTATACATGCCCATACGCGCTCTGTCTCCAAGAGACTGTTTTTGAGGATGATCGCGTTGTATGATCATCACTATATGCCTGATAAGATTATAGAGGTATCATTCTTTCCCACCTTTTGCATGAATTATCGTCAAGTTTGACTCATTGTACGTTTGTGTAACTTATGTTAACTTTAACATAATGAGCTTTATTGCTTTCTTGTTTGTTTGTTTGTTCAGGTATTTGCTGACATGGAGGAGTTGCGAATAAAACGTGATGAAGACACAGTCAGCAGAGTGGCACGAGCATTCAGAGAACTCGGCCAAGAAGAATAGAGGAAATTGGTTATAAAAAGATATGGGCTTAAGTGGAAGTATATTCATTTTAATGGTGAACGGGTTAGAGTGAGAACAACAACATGGGATGAAGATGATGAATCAACAAACTGAAATGGGATTCTGTTTCAAACGAGGAAAGTCTCATCTGGGTCCGAGATACTTAGAAATGTAAGATTCTAGTGTAAGTAAAGATAAATGTATATGCAAAAATTCATTCATTTGTTCTATGTTAGTTAGATGGACGGTGAAAATTCCCAAGGAGCGAATTGGAATTTTGCTTTTGGACCAAAATGAGTCCATTGGAATAGTTAGATATATCGCTCGTGGCTAGTGGCTAGGGATAATCCTTGTATGAATTAGGGATACTCTATGTTAAATAAACTACTTATAAATTTAAAAGTGTTTTTACTTACTATATTTTCATACTTTTTTCCTTTACTTAAATTTATGTCAGTAACTCAATTCTTGCAACTCTGTCCCATTTGTTGGATTAGAAAACAAACTGTTCGGCAATGATATGTTTTTAGATTTAAAGTTGGGAAATTCCTTTGACAGTAGGAATTTGAGGTAGGTGATATGGTGTACCTCAAGCAATAACTAAGCACAAATTGGCTGCTCGCTATTTTGGCTCAAGCGCATCTCCAAGCGCAACAACTTCCCTGTTACTCAGGTGTTAAACCACTGAAATCATTCCAAGGTTGAAGATGCTACTTGGGATGATCTTTCGGCTATGCAGCATCAATTGATTCAATTCCATGATTTCTCTTTTGATGCTCCTCCTTCTTCCACCATCCTTGTGGAGGGAGTATATAAAAACGGGAAACAGGGGAAAACACAAGTACTCTCTCCATTCCTAACTAAAAAAGCTTCAGTATATCCAAACAGTGTGTTTGTGAGAGAGATGAGTGAGAATTACAATAAAATTGTAGATTTGTTTAAAGAAAATGGCAATAATTTTAAAGCAGCTGGTTTAGAATATAATGTGAGAGACAGAGAAAGAGAATAATACTTGCAAATATACATAACTTGCTACGCTTCATTACTTGGCCGAAGGTAGAATAAGAAATATAATTAATGGAAGACTTCATGGTTTCCTTGTAAATTTTAAATAAGCAAAATTCACAGTAGGCTCTTACACGAAACCAGAAACAAATTACAGAAGATCCAAAGAATGGAAGGAAAAAGAGAGGATTTAGAAATTTTTATTACAAAAGATTTCATAACATTACCCTGATACTTAGTATAAGATCTACTTAAGTAATTTGGATAGTTTAA
Source organism: Acacia melanoxylon (assembly GCA_019022615.1). NCBI lineage: Eukaryota > Viridiplantae > Streptophyta > Magnoliopsida > Fabales > Fabaceae > Acacia > Acacia melanoxylon. Next base: position 140,151 of record JAFJYJ010000042.1, read on the forward strand.
AGAAATGAACTAAATTGGTTATTTATTAAAATTGTGTGTTGTTTTCCTTAAAATGCCATCTTAGATCATGTGCATTGAAACTAGCCACTGATATATGCAAACTCCTTTAATATGTACGATTAATGGAGATAATTTAGAAAAAATGATAAATATGAAGAGATAAAATGGGGTGAGGCCTTATATTTCAAATTGAATTCAACCCAACCCCATCTAGTTCTTATATTAGAAATCGGGAATTGCATCTAGAAATCAAACTTTTGTTTGATTAAAAAATTCATATATCTAAGTGAAAATCCTTTCCAGGGCTCTTTTTGGCGTGAAAATCCCAAAAAGGCGCAAAATCTGAAATCTCGAGAAAAGGTCTTAGGGCTTTTTCATGGATTTTTAAAATCTTGCGGAAGTTGTTAACAGGGCTGATATAATTGTTAAGTAACAACTAAATCAGCCTCATTAACAACAATTTTTTAACAACTAAATCAGCCCATTTAACAACTATATCAGTATCTCGTTAACAACTATATCAGCCTCGTTAACAACTCATGAAGATTTTCAAAATCCCTGAAAAGGCTTTAGGGCCTTTTCTGGGATTTTATATTTTTTGCAGGTCTTTTTTGGGATTTTCACGTTTAAAAGGGCCCTGAAAAGGATTTTCCCTATATCTAATTGCTTTTCAATTTTTTTATGATTTGAAATTTTAAAAAAAATTAAAAATTAAATGACGACACCACGATATATGGAGGTCGGATCTAAAAATTGAATCCTACATCCTGTTCCCAAGCATGAAGCTTGGGAATTTTATAACTTATTGGTACTCGCAATACAATACACTCTATTCATCCTAACATTTATTCACCCAATAAAGAAAATCATCATATAAAGGTGTATCACACACTTTCACCAATGTGTCTTTTGGGAAAAAAATAAATAAATTAATACATGAGTCACACGAAGAACACCCCCAAAAAATCAAAGTGTTTTGTCAAGAAGATTTATGAACTTGATCATATTATGATGAACTTTTATTCTCAGTGCAGGTTCAAGTCTACAAAGCTCTTATTGTCTTTCTTGCTGATGCTGCATTTTAAGTATATAAAAGAGAAGTAAGTTCAGAAACAAAACAAGCAAGGGAGGGAAAAAGGCAAAAAAGAAATGGCAATCAATTAACCTCAAGGAGATTAATTAGAGCGCTAGACTTTGTGAAGAAGAAGCAGATCAGCAAACCATGTTGGACTCTACCTACAACAACCCCATAATAGAAAAAAACTAGAAGATAAAATATAATGAAAGGAAAAAAAAGCTAGAAATGTTATTTGTTATAATGACAGAAAATTGTTTAGATAGGTACCTTCATTATTACTTTTAGAATAATTCCTCATTATATGATTGAATAATGCATGAGCCACAAAACACTAATATACCATTGTTAATCCCCTCGAGTGAGATATGATCACATTAAATCTAAGTGGGTTAAATTGTATATTTTAAAAAACTCATTTGTTATTAATAAAGATTCATCTTGATTTTATTAACCTGGTAGCAGAACTTTCAACTTCCAAAGTTATAGTCTTAACTTTCAATTTCCAAAGTTATAGTCTTACCTGTCAGATTCTTCACAAAAATTTGCATACCACCATGGAATCACAGAACCAAGTGCAGGGTGGATTCTTTCTGAATGTTGTAATCAGCTAGCATTCGTCCGTCCTCCAATTGCTTGCCGGCGAAGATGAGTCTTTGTTTGTAAGGAGCAATCCCTTCCTTATCCTGAATCTTAGCCTCAATGTTATCAATCTTATAAGAGCTCTTGATCCTTAATATATGATCTACTCAAATAATTTAGGTAGGTTAAGAAAATTAGATAAATTGGTCATTTGCTAAAATTGTGTGGTTTTCCTTAAAATGCCATATTATATCAAGTGCATTAAAACTGGCCATTGATATTTTTTTTTTAATATATGTGATTAATAGAGATAATTTAGAAAAAATAATAAATATGAGGAGACAAAATAGGTTGAGGCCTTATAATTTGAACTAAATCCAACCCTATATTAGGAACCGAAGTTAGCATCTAGAAACCAGACTTTTGTTTGATTAAAAAAGTCATATATCTAATTCAATCATGTAATGAGGAATTTTGCCAAAAAGTAATCATGGAGGTAACTATCTACAGGTTTTTGTCTTTATAACAAATACTATTTCTTGTTTTTTAAATTATATTTTATCTTCTCTCTTTGAGTCTTTCTTATTATGGGGTTGTTTCAGGTAGAGTTCAATATGGTTTGTTGGTTCTGATTGATAAGACAAGCGCTTCTTCTTCGCAAAGTCAAGTCTAATGCTCTAATTAAAAGAGATTTCGATTTTAGAGAGATTCGAACTGAACCAAAACCTAAACCTTTAATTTCTTCTTTCTCTTATAATCTACTTGTTTAATTATTGGATTAACCTGTAAATTGGCCAACAAGATTTTATTCTGGGATCGCCCAATACAAAAAAAATTTAAGTGAACCTAAAATATCAATTTTTTTAAAAAAATATAGTTACCATGACGCGGTTTGAAACAAACCACCAAAACCAACGTCCGTTGGTGGGCCTAAAGTGGAATTGGAGCCGGTTGCTGATTGGTCGCAAAGAAATGAAGAGCAGCTCTATCCGTAATCTGGAAGATTTCAAGGATCGATAAATCGGTGGATGGGATTTGAGGGATTTATATAACTTTGATTCATTGTGTTAAAGTGTGGTGGGAAGTGGGAAGTGGGAGCTGCTCGAATAATACTAGCAATAAAACGATTCACTGACTCATCCTAGCAGTCGCGACTCAGTTTTGATCAACCCAAGCTGACGGGGTATTTCTCCTCACTCTTGGTCACCAATGGATATTGATTTTTGGGAAAATGACAGTCAGATCCTAGGACTTTTTTGATATTATTTGTATTAAAACAAAATCCATTATTTTAAAATTTTGTTGTAAATATAGCACTTTCTGTTGTGAATAGTTAGGTTTAAATTTTGTTGTGAATATCAGTGTTGTTAAAACGTCGTTTGAATCGTTGAAACGTACGTTTTTACGTTTTTTGCCGGAAAATCGTATCAAAATGGTGGTTGAGATGGAAAATGATCTGAAACGGTTGAAACGCCGTTTCAAATCGGTAGAAACGGTTGAAACGTCCGTTTCTGCGTTTTTTCTTCTTTCTTCTTCTTTTGAATCGATCATTTGGACGTTCTTTCGCTTCTTCTTCGCTGAATCAGATTCACGGCAATGGTGGTGCAGAACGGTCGGATTCACGGCGATGGACGCTGCTGCTTCTTCTTCTTTCTTCTTCTTCGCTGAATCAGGTTCACGGCTCTGTATCCGGATCCCTCATTCTCTAATGTTGACGGTTTGAGGGAGGACTGGAGGAGGAGGAGAAAACTTAGAGAAGACGATGAAGTAATGAAGAAGAGAGAGAGACTGATATGGTGAAATAGCCAAATAGAACCGTCCGTGAGAGAGAGAGAGTTGAAGGTGAGAGGCTATGCTATTTTACTGTTTTTGCTCATACTAATTCTGACATCCCAGGGTATAGGCAATTAGGCATAGCGTGTTTTTTTCTTGGCTCAGTTGCATGGCGTGTTCAGTAGAGAGATCTTCAAGATCTCTTTTTTTTAAAAAAAGTATTAATATAATATTACATAGAATCATATCACATCCTCTTATATTTTAATTATAAAATTATTTTTTATTATTAAAATATGAATATTTTATCTATTTTAATATGTATTATGATTGAGTTTGAACTTAATTATTTCCTTTAGTGTTTAGACTTAAATTTGTGATGACTTTAATATATTTGTGTGTTTTGATTTTATATATATTGGATATTTTTTTTGTAGTATGTAGTAAACTCTTACGTTTTCCAATTTTACGTTTTTGCTCACCCTTATCATTTCTACGTAGACTCTACGTCTTAACAACACTGGTGAATATAACATTTCCTGTTGTAAATATAATTTTTTCTGATGTGAATGACCAAATTTTTAAATTTTGTTATAAATATAACATTTTTTTTAAATAAATATAGCACTTCCTGTTGTTAATAGAAATTGATTTTTTTGATATGTGAATTTCTGTTGGAACTTTTTTATAATTTTTTATGGTTAACTGTTATTTTCCCTTTATATTATTCCAATGAAAAGACCTCCATAAAGGCAATATGGTCCCACACGGTTCAATTCAGTAGATTTTTTTTTTGCTAGCTGTAATCAATGGAAGGAGGTGACCGCACAATAATATTACTGGTTAAAGTTTGAAGTCAATGAGTCGATAATTTTGCGCGATCCCTTCGTGATTTTATATTATACTATTTGAGGATATAAAGAAACATCTTCCACTAGCTTTCGAAATCAAATAAATAGAGCCCACCTGTATTATTTCATCTCCCCTGCAGAGCATTTTCAGAGTTTTCAGAAATATCAGTCATTCAGAAAGAGATCATATGGCTGCATCAGTTGTAGGTGGAGCTCTTCTCTCTGCTGCCTTCAACGTGCTTTTGGAGAGGTTGACGCCTGAACTGATAGATTCGATCAACTTCATCGGAGGAAAGAAGCTTGATGCCAAGCTGCTTCGGCGTTTGAAGCCATCCTTGAAGGCTGCAAAAGTTGTTCTCAGTGATGCTGAACTCAAACAATTCAACGATCCTGATGTGAAAGATTGGCTGGATGAACTCAGAGATGCTGTCTATGAGCTGGAGGACTTGGTGGATGAAATTGTTACCAGAGCTGCCACTCAGAAAAAGGTGCGTGGTTTCTCCTTGGCTTCTCTTGATTTGCGTGATACAAGCATGGCAGATAAGTTAGAAGAAATAACTGCGACAATTGAATATATTGTGGGACAAAAAGACGTTCTTAATTTGGAGAAGATTAGCGGAACAGAAACTTTGTCATGGAGGCCTCCTGTTACATCTCGTTTGGAAGCCTCTGAAGTGTATGGAAGGGAGAAAGAAAAAGAAGATATAATTAAGCTCATGTTTAATGGTGAGGGTGGTCAGTTGTCTGTAATCCCCATTGTGGGCATGGGCGGGGTTGGGAAGACCACCTTAGTTAATTTAGTTTATAATGATGAAGATGTGAAGGGAAAGTTTGATTTCAATGTATGGATTTGCATCTCTGAAGTATTTGATCTTTTAAAAATAGCACAGACTATAATAAAATCTATTAGTCCTAGTTTTGTTTGCGATAATATGGATTTAAATCTTCTTCAACTTCATTTGGCGGAGAAGTTAAAAGGAAACAGGTTTTTAGTTGTTCTTGATGATGTTTGGAGTGACAAATACACTGACTGGGATGCTTTGAAGAATTTGCTTCACAATGGAGTGGAAGGATGTAAAATTCTCGTTACAACTCGCCTAGAGCGTGTTGCCTTGATGGTTAAAACTATCACATCATTTTATCATCTAAAAGTCTTGTCCGACAAAGATTGTTTGTCAATTTTTGCTGCGCATGCTTTTCATTTGAAAGATTCAACCATGGATTCATGCTTAGAAAAAATTGGAAGAGATGTTGCTAACAAATGTAAAGGTTTGCCTTTAGCTGCAAAAGTAGTAGGGGGACTTTTTAGATCAAATCCTGATTTTCAAGATTGGAATAGTATATTAAAAGATGTCATGTGGGATTCATTGGACAATGAGACCATTCCAGCTTTGAGAGTAAGTTATTATTATCTCCCTCCCCATTTAAAACAATGCTTTGCATATTGTTCTTTATTTCCGGAGGATTATGAATTTGATAAGACTAAATTAGTCTTGATGTGGATGGCAGAAGGCTTTTTGCAGCCATCAAAGGGGAACTCAACTTTAGAAGACGTTGGTTATAGGTACGTTGATGATTTGGCTTCAAGATCATTCTTTCAACCCTTACTTAAAAAGGCGCACTTTGATGAGAAAAGTAAAACAGTGGAGTACTTTGTCATGCATGACCTCATTCATGAGTTAGCAATTCATGTTGCCGGAGACTTCTACTTTAGACTAGGGGAGAGTGGAGACAAAATTGGCAATAAGACTCGCCATTTGTCTTGCAACTTTCAAAATTATCCACGTTTAGGCAATGAGGATTTTCAAAAATTAAAAGGCTTACGAACATTTATAGGATTGAATTTTTCCTATATCCCCAAATCTATTGGAAATGCTTCTTCTGATATTGTATTATCAAATCTGAGCTACTTGCGAATGTTGTCGCTTGAGGGTCTATCTGGATTAAAGATAGTTCCTGAGTCAATTAGGAAATTCATCCATTTGCGTTATTTGAATCTATCTCACACATCGATAACATGTTTGCCTGATTCAATTTGTAAGTTGTATAACTTACAAACATTGGAGTTGCGTGGTTTTAAGTTTCTCAAGAGTCTACCAAGTGACATGCAAGATCTTGTAAATCTTCGATATTTGGATCTTTCACATTCAACGATTGTAAGTTTGCCTGACTCATTGTGCAAATTATACAATCTACAAACATTGAAGTTGTGTTCTTGTGATTATCTTAAGATTCTGCCAAGTGATATGCGAGATCTTGTAAACTTGCGACATCTTGATATAAGTGGCACCCGTTTGAAAGAAATGCCAAGGGGACTAGGTAACCTAAAAGATTTGCAATTTTTGAGTGACTTCATTGTTGGCGAAGAGCAAGAGACTGGGATTGGGGAATTGGGAGGAATTTCACATTTAAGGCGTGGCATTGAAATTAGTAAATTAGAGAATGTCAAGAGTGGGAATGAAGCCTACGACGTGAGAATGATGGAGAAGAAGCACATCAAAGATTTAACATTATCATGGTCGAACGATGGTGAAGTGGAAGATTCAACAATTGAGAGAAATATTTTGTCCAACCTTCAACCTTGTTGGGATTTAGAACAATTGACCATTGAATGTTATAGGGGCACAATATTTCCAGATTGGTTGGGAAGTCCCTCCTATCACAACATGACTTCGTTGCGACTGAATGATTGTGTTAACTGTTGCATGCTTCCCCTGTTGGGCAGCTCCCCGCTCTAAAGGAGTTATGGATTTGGGGATTAAAAAGTGTAGTAAGCATTGGTGATGAGTTGTTGAAGGGCAATAGTTGTGCTTCCATGATTCCATTCCCATCCCTTGAAATTCTTCTATTTTGGCGTATGAATTCCTGGGAACAATGGCATTCCACTGACATGGAAGCTTTTCCTAAACTCCGACAACTCATAATATCAGATTGTGAAAAGTTACTTGGAAATTTACCTTGCCAGTTGCTTTCTTTAGAAACTCTGATTATTGGAGACTGTTCATTGTTGTCTTCTTGTATTCCAAGGTGTCACAAACTTCAGAATTTAGTGACATATGGAAGAGTAAACTTGGTATGGCAAGAGCATGAGTTGCCTCCTTCCCTTTGCAAGCTGGAGATTACAGGACGTCGGATGTTGGAATCAATGGTGGAGGCACTCTCTAAACATTCACATCTCCAACAATTAACTATCAGGCATTGCTCCAATGTGTCAACTCCAATGATTCATTTGCCCCCGTCATTGCAAGATTTGAACATAAGGAGGTGTGAAAAAGTTGAATTTGTGATGAGTTCAACTACTCCTCTTCAAAATCTCCAATCTATTTCTGTTGAAACATGTAATTTTGTGAAGTTCACGTCAGATGACATGGAAGGTCTTCTCCCAAATTTAAGAAAGCTACATATACTTTGGCATAAGGTGCGAGCATTTCCCGAAGGGATCCTTGTGCCAAGTTTGAGGGAACTTCAAATTCAACACTCTGACAATCTAGTATCCCATCATGCAAAGTGGCACCTCCCAAATAATATCACTTACCTTTCTTTTTATGGTAGTGATGTCCAGTGTTTCCTAGAGGGCTATTCTCTTCCAACCAGTCTTACAACCCTTGAGCTTATTCACTTTAGTTGCTTGGAGACATTGAATTGCACAGGACTTCAACACCTAACCTCTCTTCAACAACTCAAGATCATGCAATGTTTCAGGCTGGAGAAATTGTCAGGAGAAAAGTTGCCTGCTTCTTTAAGAGAAATTCACATTTGGAGTTGTCCGTTGCTTGAAGAAAAATACCACAACAAGGATGAACAACTTTTTCGCCAAATATCCCACATCCCACACATCAATCTATTCCGCAAATAAGATACAATTATCCACCAGGTATTTATCATCCACTCTCTTCCTCCCAAGTATTGCATTTTTATAGTTAATAAATGGATTTAGAGAGACAATTATGCTTCCGCATAAATGTTTGTCAATATCATTTGACTTTTACATTGTTGGAATCGCTTCTTACATTGGTTAATCTTTTGCTAATTTATATGATATTAACAAACTTATTTTGTTGTGCAATTATTCCAACTCTCTCTTTCTCTGTTTTGTTTTCCAAAACATACTTTAGCTATTTTTCTTAAATTATTTGCCTTTTCGTTTCCTTTTTTGTTTTTCTCATAAATTCACCATGTTTATAAGTTAACTCAAATAATAATTTAATTGACTTTTTATATATTGAGAAAATCAGTATGATTATTATCTTTAAAGATTTTTAAACAGTTATTTTTTCAGAAATTGTTGCACAACGATCATTTGACTTTTACTAATTAAGGTGGTTGTAAGCATTTCTTTTCTTTCCTTTTTTTAAAAACTAAATGTGCGATTGCTTTAACCTGCAGAACTGAAAGTGCTCATTGATGATTTTGATCTTGACATAAGTAATTATTTTTATGAGTTTGAATCATGAAAATGAACAACAATTCTAACTGTCTTTTCTATTAATAATTGTGTTTAGTTTTTCATTTTATAATTTAATATGATATATATGTTTAGCGACCTTATGCTCTGTTTTTGTCTATTTTCTAATGAAATTCAGGCGACTATAAGAGTGTGATTTTTAGAACTAACTTAAAGTACTATAATTTGCAACTTCATGGATGAAATTGAGATAGCAATCTCTTGAGTTTATATTAAATTATCATAGATATTTGATGAAATAATGAGGAATTTCGAGCTTAGAGAGTAAAAGGTTCTCACATTTCTTAACAAGTGCGCTTCCCAGGATTTGAGCTTGTGTTCTTTTTCTTATAAAGGTGAGGTTCCATACCACCTCAACTAACAACTTATTGATATTACTTTAGCTACTCTTGTTACTTATCCTTCTCCAAAGCATAATACGATTTAACATGTTTACATAGTCCATTTTTATTTTTACATTTTCATTACTTCAAAGATTAGTGAAAGTAATTCACATGGTCTCAAAATTATGCAGATCGTGCAGAATCTACAAAGCTTATATCAATAGCACTTCTAAGAAGAAATGCTTCAAAAAAGTTTTGTTTGATCTCCATCAGTGTTTAGTGGCTCATAAATGATTGAATCATGTAATGAGGAATTATTCCAAAAAGTAATAATGGAGGTACCTATCTACAAGTTTCTGTCTTTATAACAAATACCATTTCTTGTTTTTAAATTATATTTTATATTTTCTGAGTTTTTCTTATTATGAGATTGTTTCAAGTAGAGTTTAATATGGTTTGTTAATTCTAATTGATAAAACAAACACATCGCTTCTTCTTCACAAAGTCTAATGTTCTAATTAAGTGAGACTCCTATTTTAAAGAGATTCGAACCGAACCGAACCAAAACCTAAACCTTTAATTTCTTCTTCTTCTTCTTCTTCTTCTTCTTCTCTCTCTCTCTCTCTCAATCTGCTTGTTTAATTATTTTACCTTATATATGATTTGTTTGTGATTAACAAGCATCAAAGTAAGTTAGCTAGCTACTTGAGGTTAATAGATTGCCATTTTTTTTTTCTGTTTTCCCTCCCTTCTTTGTTCTATCTTTGGACTTACTTCTCTTTCAAATACTTAAAATGCAGCATCAGCAAGAAAGAAAACAAGGGATTTGCAGACTTGAACCGGCACTGAGGATAAAAGCTCTTCAAAATCCAACCAAGTTCATCATCTTCTTGACATAATATTTTCTGATTTTCTTGAAGTGTTCTTATCGTGTGACTCGTGTGCATTTTGTTTTTTTTTCCTGGAGCTACATTGGTGAAAGTGTGTGTGATACATTGTTGTATGATGATTTTCCTTGTTGGGTATGTAAATGTTAGGATGAATTGTGTGTATTGTATTGTGAATACTAATCACTTATAAAATTCTCAAGCTTCTTGTTTGAGGAGAGGATGTAGGATTCAATTTTTGGATTCGAACCTCTATATATCGTGGTGTCATCATCTTATTTTTAATTGGGTTAAGTAGCAAAGCTACCCCGGAAGTATATTCCAAGAGTAATTTTGCCCTAGAAGTTTTTTTGGCTCAATGTAGCCTCGGAAATTTAAAAACGTAGCAATGTTGTCATTTTCCATTAAAAAGTTAACAGTTAATATCACTTTTTTAACGATTAACGTTAGTTTTTTAACGGAATAAGGCAAGATTGCTACGTTTTTAGACTTTCAGGGCTACATTGAGCCAAAAAAAAATTTCAGGGCAAAATTGCTCTTAGGCGTGTACTTCTGGGGTAGATTTGCTACTTAACCCTTTTAAATTTTATAATTTCAAATTATAATTTTTTTAAAAAAAGCAATTAGAAGGGAGGGAAAACAGAAGGAAAAAAAGGTAAAGGTGCAAAAATACACATGTGCTTTATTCTCAGGAACGCTCAACACCAAATGTTTTTCTTTAGGTGCAAAACTACACATGAGCTTCCAAAATTGGGGCAAAAATACCAGCACCGTTAAATCTAACTAACGTACACCGTCACTTTTTTGGTAGGTCCCACACTATTTTAATAGAAATACCAAAATACCCCCGATTCAAAAAAAAAAAAACACAGAAACAACCCCTACTCTCCTAAATCGGATCTCGGATAACCCTGCGAAGTTGCAAGCTAGTTGGGGTCTTCACTTTATTTTATATAGGGTTTAAGGAGCAATAATACACAGGTTTGGTTTTACGGAGCGCCAAGACCACGGCGAGGTTTTTTCGGACCAAAAATACACATGTGGTTACGTTTTGGGAGCGCCGGCAAAGACCACGGCGTTAGTCAACTAACGGTCAGCGTTAACTTTGGATTGAAGTGAACGATAACTCGGGTGAAATTACACTTTTGCCCATAGTTTTAAGTGAAATTACACTTTTGCCCCCTAGTTTTAAATATTATCAAAAAAATCGAAAAATAAATTAAAAAATTAGAATTTTTTTTTTGAAAAATTAGGAAAAAATTAAAAAAATTAGAAAAAAAATAAGGAAAAAATTCAAATAATTAGGAAAAATTTAAATAATTAGGAAAAAAAATCAAATAATTAGGGAAAAATTAAAAAAATTAAAATACCCCCGCCGATGGGCCCCACCGATTCTTAGTCGACTTCACACATCGATTAGATTTATCTCGTAGGAAGAATTGACAAGAAGATTATCTTAATTAATTAATAATATTTTTTTTTCAATGAACATTTTACCCTAGCTAGCATCTTCAACAACCGCACCCGGCCCGTGTATATACAACTCCTCCTCCACCATTGTTATTAGTTATCAGGCCAGACAGGCGGGCATTGCCGGCCGGCCGACGGTTGCCGTGGTGGGGCCATCGGCGGAGGTATTTTAATTTTTCCTTAATTATTTGAATGTTTTCTAATTTTTTGAATTTTTTCTAATTATTTGAATTTTTTTAATTATTTAAATTTTTTTCCTAATTATTTGATTTTTTTTTCTAATTATTTGAATTGTTTCCTAATTTTTTGAATTTGTAAAAAATGTTCCTTATTTTTTTTTCTAATTTTTCAAAAAAAAATTTCTAATTATTTTATTTTTTTTCGAATTTTTTGATAATATTTAAAACCAGGGGGCAAAAGTGTAATTTCACCTAAAACTAGGGGTAAAAGTGTAATTTCACCCGAGTTACTGTTCACTTCCATCCAGGGGCGGAATTGGGGGGGCTAGAGGTGGCCCCCCCCCCAAAATTACGAGTTGAACCCAAAAGTATAGGGAACTATGCTTTAGCCTCATAAAAATTTCAACATTTTCACTTTAGTCCTTATTAAAAAGTCTCATGGAGGGCCTAAACTGAAAATGTTGAAATATTTATGAGGCTAAAAGATAATTTCCAAAAATTTTGGGTCCAATTTGTAATTTTCTCCCCTAATTTCAAATACCGATTCTACTTGGGTTTTATTTACGTAATTTCGCCCCTAATTTATATTCCTGGCTCCGCCCCGCTTCCATCCAAAGTTAACGTTGATCACAGTTGACTAACAGTAGTGGTGTACGCCAAGGCCCCAAAACGTAGAACCACGCCAGTATTTTGATCCGGAAAAACCGTGGTCATACGCAAGACTCCGCGCAAAACCTCATGTGTATTATTGCTCCTTAACCTTTTTATATAATATGATCTTGATCCACAACATATTCAATTTATACGGATTCTTGAATTTGGTGATAGGCTACCAGGGGAAATGAACCAGGGCTCAAGTACTTGGGATTCGTTCAAGTGGCTGCTATTCACGCAACATTCTGGCCTCCTCAAGCCTAGCGTTGAGAGCGTAGAGGGAACCGTTAAAAGTGTGGTTCGACCTGTGTACGATAAATTTCACGATGTCCCTGTCCAAGTCCTCAAATACGTTGATTGCAAGGTTAGGGTCGAATGGAGAAATTTGCATAGATTTTGTCCTGCTTGGCTGCCTGCTATTGTTTCTACTAAAGTTTTAAAAAAATCAAAATCAAAATTACATGAGAGTTTTTACTCAGACTTGATTCAATATTACGGCTTCATTGAAAATCAAAAAGCGAAAGACGAATCTGTTGTTACGTTTGCCTGCTGATTGAAGCTCTTGAGATTTATGCTGCGCTTGATATTCAGATCCGATTTGGGAGAGGAGGGGAGGGGTTGTTTCGTGTGTGTGTGTGTTTTTTTTTTGTGAATCAGGGGTATTTTGGTATTTCCATGAAAATAGTGTGGGACTCATCACAAAAAGTGACAGTGTTAGTTAGATTTAATGGTGATGGTATTTTTGTCCCAATTTTGAAAAGTCATGTGTAGTTCTGCACCTAAAACAAACATTTGGTGTTGGACACTCTCGAGAATAAAACACAGGTGTATTTTTACACTTTCACCCAAAAAAGAAAAGAAAAAAAGAAATGGCAATCCATTAACCTCAAGTAGCTAGCTAGCTAACTTTGATGCTTGTTAATCACAATCAAATCATATATAGGGTAAAATAATTAAAAGGTTATAGTGTAGATTGACTAACAAAGTTTTACTTTTTTTTTTTTTCAAAGACAAAAAAAAAAAAGTTTTAAGTGGACCTAAAATACCAAAAAAAACTTTTAAAAATGTAAAGTTAGTACATTTGAAAAAAAAATCAAGGGAAAATGACAGTCAAGTTCCAAGGACCATAAAAAATTACAAAAAAGTCTCAACAAAAATTCACATATCAAAAAAGTCCCTAGAGACTTTTTTGATATTATTTATATTAACAAATGGAAGTCTTATATTTACAAATGAGAAAGTGTTATATTTACAACAAAATTTAAAAAACCTGGTCATTCATAATATATTTACAACAAGAAGTGTCATATTTACAATAAAATTTAAACACCTGGATTTTGTTTCAAACTCAAGTCCTAAGCGTATGTAAGTCATTTACAAATTTAAAAATGCTAGATTACAACAAAGGAAGTGCTATATTCACAACAAAATTTTAAATCTGACCATTCACAACAGAAAAAGCCATATTCACAACAAGAAGTGCTATATTTACAACAAAATTTAAAAACTTGGATTTTGTTTCAATAGAAATAATAGGACTTTTTTTATATGTGAATTTTATTGGGACTTTTTTTATAATTTTTTATTGTTCTTGAGACCTGATTGTCATTTTCCCATTATCTTTATCACTTTTGTGATAAGAATTTTTTATTTTGTCTTCTCTACAATTCCCTTATTACAGTAATTTTTTTTTTCTTATTTCTTATCTCCCCCTAAATAAAGGTATTTTTGTAAAATCATTAACCAACACACTAGTGCAAAAAAGGGCTTTAGGACCGGACAAAAGAGGCATCGTAAGACCGGACCCGCGACCGGTCTTGTTCCAGCCGGTATAAAAAGTCCACATTTAAGACCGGACTCGAACCGGTCTTAAAGAAACTCTTTTAGACAAGACATTTAAAACATTAGGTCTTAAAAGTCGTACTAAATAAGGCTGAAAATATTTTTGTTCGGTCCTAAAACTCAACTTTTAAGTTCGGGCAAAAACTCAGCCGCTCTTAATAGATCAAAATTATAAGACTGGACAAAAATAAATCCGGTCTGTAAAATAGCGGCTTCTAAGACCTGACGACTAATTATACGCAGTCTTAAAAGACTGACTTTCAAGACTGGATGGTAAATTCGTCCGGTCTTAAAAATTGAATTTTTAGACCGAACGTATATATACACCGGTCTTAAAAGACACACTTTTAAGACCGGCTTAATATCAAATATGTACACATGACCTTTAAGACCGGACATATTAATACATCCGATCTTAACAGTTGAACCTTTAAGACCGGCCTTTTTATTACCGGTCTGTATTTTCCCGAATTTTTTCCCTGTTCTGTTATGCTCCCTAATCAACCTTTGTTCAGTCATTCGATGATTTTCTTTCCTTACAACTTCTTTATGTGCAGCTATGCTGGCTTGAACTTCATCAACATTATTCAGGATGTATAAGTGGACTTGTGACAATTCATCAGGATCCACACTCTTTACAGAAGCCCCTCGTCTACGCCCTTCAACATGCTGACGTTTTGGACGCCCAATATGTCTTACTTTGGCCAAATAATTTTGACAAAATTCCATGGCTTCTTCGAAACATATTTCTGAACAATTGATGCTTCTCGCCGGTATGCGTTCTTCACATACCCTTTTAGGAATTTCATAGATCTTTCAATTGGGTACATCCACCGTAAATGGATAGGTCTGCACAACTTTATCTCCCTCACTAGATGAACAATTAGATGAACCATGATGTCAAAAAAATGTAGGAAGAAAAAGCTTCTCAAGGTGGCACAAGATAAGATATCCTTCATTCTCCAATTCATCCAACTTTTCAATCTCGAAAACTTTACTACAAACCGCATTGAAGAAGACACAAAGTCTAATCAAAACGACCAAGATCATATTCGGGGATGCCTCGAATAGCTACTCGGGAGTAGTTGTTGCATCAAGACATGACAATCATGAGACTTTTGGCCTACTAATTTCAAGTCCTTCATCGATACAAGCCTCTTAAAATTTGAAGAATACCCCGAGGGAACTTTTGTGCCATGTAAACACTCACAAAAACTTCGTTTCTCATCATTAGACAAAGTATGAGAAGCCGGGGGACAATAAGTTCTCTTCCCATATGGCCTTGGATGCAAGTCTTCGCGTATTCCCATTACTTGCAAATCCAATCTTGCCTTCACACCATCATTGGAACTACCTTGTATGTTGAGAAGCGTGCCAACAATACTATCACATATGTTTTTCTCCACGTGTATGACATCAATACAGTGTCTCACATCAAGATTGCGCCAATATGGAAGATCGAAGAATACATATATCTTTTTCCATATATTTGTTTCTTTTCTACTCTTTGCAGTCTTATCGAAGATGACACTGATATTTTTCACCTTTTCATAAACTTGCTCCCCAGTCAATGCCACGGGAGCATCTTCATACTCCTGGCCACCAAAAAAGGCTTTCTTTAATCGACGATATGGGTGGCCCCGTCTAAGAAATCTCCCAAGTCCAAGATAAACCGTCTTTCTTCCATGTTGAAGTTGATGGTAGCGTGTGCCTTCTTCACAAACCGGACATGCTTTATGGCCTTTTACACTATACCCTGACAAGTTACCATATGCTGGGAAGTCGTTTATAGTACAGAATATCATGGCTCACAATTTAAACACATCCTTCTTGAAATAGTCAAAAACATCGACACCTTCTTCCCACAACTCCTTCAAGTCTTCGATCAAGGGCTGAAGGTAAACATCAATGTCATTTTCGGGTTGTTTTGGTCCCGAAATCAACATAGACAGCATGATGTATTTTCGTTTCATGCATAACATTGGAGATAAGTTGTAGATAATAAGGAGCACAGGCCATGAACTATGTATCTGCTAAGGCTTCCATATGGATTCATGCCATCCGTGCAAAGGGCAAGCCTAAGGTTCCTAGGTTCTTCGCCGAAGTTTGGAAATAAATGATCGATTTTCTTCCATTGAGAAGAATCTATTTGGATGTCGAAGCTTTCCATCGAAATCCTCTCATCTCGCATGCCACCTCAAATTTTTTGCATCATTTTCATTCGTAAACAACCGCTTGAACCTTGGTATGATTGGAAGATACCACAACACTTTTGCAGGCCCCTTATTTGACTTGTACCTTGGGGTTTCACATATCGGACAATCCTGCTTCTCGTCAAACTCTTTTCTATACAATACGCAATCATTCGGGCATGCATGGATCTTTTTGTACTCCATCCCCAGTGGACAGAGTATTTTCTTAGCATCATAGTATCGATGCGGCAACACATTATCATCCGGAAGCATGTCCTTAAAAGCCTCAAGCATTTCAAAAAAACTCTTGTCGCTCCATCCATGACGTGCCTTCAAGCTTACCAATTTCAATACAGGGTTCAACAATTGGTATTTTTTACAACCAGGGTATAGCGGGGTCTCGCATCATCGCACATATTACCATATGCATGTGATTGATGAAAAGCCTCTTCTCTAACATCACGAATAATGTCCTCTATGTGATCATCCATATCCGTGTCATTATCATCAAAGGCATGTTGAGACCCACTTGGTATTTTGTCACCATGCCATACCCATACTGTATAAGTCTTACAAAATCCTTCACAAATTAAATGTGTGTGGATAACTTCAGGACTTAGTCGCCTCTCATTCAAACATTTTACACAAGGGCAATAAAACTTCCTACTATCATCATGGGCATTTTGTTTAGCAAATTCTATAAAGTCTCTCACCCCATTTCGATATTCAACACTCGTCCGTAACGCAGCTTATCCAACCGTGATCCATAGTAGAATTCCTATATACGGAAAGATTTAACATACATAATCCGAAAAAATTGACACTTGCATATAAAATAAGGCAACACCAAATGCATATTTATGCTCAATGTCGGTTATGTCAAATTTTTTTTTTCTACGGAGAAACTTTCCCATTAAATGCATAACGAAGAATCACTTTTGGTCATAAATTTATCACAGTGAATCCAAGAAGCAAAATAAAAGCATGATGATGAAATTAAATGTATCGCGTGGAGGTCTTGTGGACTCACCCGTAGCATATAAATTCAAATGCGTTTGCGGAGTCTTTCTTCTCCCGCCACGAACGTTGATGTTGCGGCACGGCAAGAGTAACCTAAAAACATTTGTTGGTCGGTTGGGTAGGTCTAAAGCGCAAATATAATCTTCAAAATACAATATTCATTAACAACGAGAGAAACCCACAAGAACATTTCATCGATTTCGTTCAACCCAAGAAAACCATAAAGTTATATAACCGAAACACCTCTTACAGCTTGGTCTATAGACGTTTAGCTAAGGAACCAGAAAGTGATTAAGGAGAGAGCAACGCGAAGCAGTCGATGAAGCAACACAAAAAAAACACTGGAGACAGAACCTGAGTAATCACTTTCAGCGCGAGAAGAGAAGTTCAGAGAGGGAAATTTAATATTCAGCGCGACAGAGACATGTTTTATTAATTTGGATTTTATTAAGACCGGTTAGTTATAAAGTAGCCGGTCCTAAATATATAATTAAATTTTTTTAGGGATGAAGGGTTAAGCGACTCCGGTCTTAATTATTTATTTTTCATTTAATTTTAAGACCAAAGTATTATTAAACATTCGGTCCTAAAAGTCCTCATTTAAAAGAAAAAAAAAGAGGATTGGCTTTGGCGAGCGTAGCAGGAATCGAATGAATAAAAATTAAAGAAAAACTGGAGAATAAGCTTCTTTAATTACTGGAGAATATGAACAAAAAAAAAGACACAAGCTTAGTTCTTAATGATTCATACATTCTTGGTGAATATGCACGTACACAAGAAAAAAACAAAAGAAAAACAAGCGAGAAAATTATAAAAAACAAGAATCGACTAAACATCCTTAGCGATATCGGCGTGAAAAGCATTAAATTCCCGCCGGATATCGGCAAGTTCTGTCTTATTTGCATCGGCCACAATGCATCATTAGAGGAAAGAGGAGAGGGGTCGTCGGTAGGCGCGCGGGGCCAACGGCGGTTGGAGAGGGGAGCGGGAACCTCTTCATGGTCTGAAGGCTGAAGGGGGGTGCGGCAACCTCTTCATCATCCGAAATAACAATGGGTCCAACGACCCGAGACTCTTTTGTCACAATAGAACGCACTCTCGCTGGAGGAGGCGCACCGTATAACGATCTACGGAAGGCACGAGCATCAGGAGTAAGAGTACCCCTACGAGCGGTTCTCTTGTATCTAACCATGGTTTAAGCAGTTGGGGCAGAGCCACGTAGTGTGGAGTTACGAGATTGTGAGGAGTTAATAAGGACATAGAGGTATGAGGAGTTTATATTTTTAAGAGCGACGAAGTGTGGAGTTACGAGGTATGAGGAGTTTAATAAGGACATAGATGTATGAGGAGTTAATAAATATGCGGTCTAAAATTATATTATTTATTTTTTCCAATTCAATTGATTTTAAGACCGGCCTTTTATAATATATCCGGTCCTAAAAGTATATTATTTATTTTTTAATCAATTCAATCACTTTTAAGACCGACCTTTTACCTTGTATCCGGTCCTAGAATTCATTTATTTTTTTCAATTCAATTGATTTTAAGACCGACCTTTAATAATATATCCGGTCCTAAAAGTCTATTATTTATTTTTTTCAATTCAATTGATTTTAAGACCGGCCTTTTATAATATGTCCGGTCCTAAAAGTCTTTTTTTTAAAAATCAATTCAATCACTTTTAAGACCGACCTTTTACCTTGTATCCGGTCCTAGAATTCATTTATTTTTTTTCAATTGAATGATTCAGAGTTGTATCCTTACACTCTGTTCAAATGAATGATTTAGTCTCTTCGACTTCCAGATAAACTTCTCAACTAGGCGTCTCCTCGTATTTCGATGAACTATGCGTCTCCTCGTTATTGTTTAGGCATTTCACATTGGTCGGCGGGGTTCTCTATTTAAACCCGATGTTACTTTACTTCCTTCACATTCTTCTCCATCACTTCTGAAACATCCACAGTAATGGCTGCTCCACCACCACCACCAGGTCCTCCACCACCACCAGGTCCTCCTCCTCCGTTGCCTCCGGAACAGACAATCTACCAGATGATTCAGCACATTCTGGCCCGCCTCGCTCATATAGACCGACGCTGCGACCAGTTGTTTCAGGTCTATCACGCCGTCAACGACAAGCTGCAGGCGATACTCGACGCCCAGGACGTTGAGTACCATCCTTCAGATGACGACATCTCCGACCTCTCCGACGACTCCCTCCCCTCCAACAACGATGGGGGGGAGTAGATGTTTTTATGTTTTTTTCTGTTTTTTTTTGTCTGTACTGCTGCTGCTCCTCATCACAGGGCAGCAGTAAAAAAAAATATAATAATTTTTTTTTTTGTTTCCATATTTGATCGCCATGTCCTTTTCATTATCTTCTTTCTTTTTCCGACAAAAAGGAAACAAACAAAACATTGCCCTCGTGTAAATCAACATTAAAAATTCGCAGAATACGTTAAGAACATACAAAAAAAAAAAAAAAGATCGTTTTCCTTATTCGAATAAAAACAAACAAAGTGACTATTCTTCTCAAGGTTGGACCATCGTTGTCGTCGGTGTTACCTCGACCGAGTTGAATATTTTCAGTTTCCTTTCAGTATCTTCCTTATTTTTCCGACAAAAAGAAAAGAGACAGCAAAAAGGAAACGATAATGCTGCTCAACATCAAGAGAGGTAACATTGAAGACAACGAGGGTCCTAGCTTTAGCAGAACGCCAGAACCTCGGTTGTCTTGAACCCTAAAAATTTGTCTGAAAACCGAGTCAAAAACTATTAAGAGCTAACAAATACACGGTCCTAAAGGTTAAGCCATATTTTTTTAAAATATTTTTAAGACTGAACTTTTAGGAGCGGACAAATAACAAAACTACGGTCCTAAAAATCTAGACATATTTTTTAGTTAATTAAACGTAGACTTTTAGGACCGGTCATAATATAAACATTCGGTCTTAAAAGTCTAGCGAATTTTAAGAAGACTTTTAGGATCTGATGTTTAATTAATATGCGGTCCTAAAAGTCTAGCCATGGTATTTTTAGAAATAAACGAAGACTTTTAGCTTAGGAGGTTTAATAAATATGCGGTCCTAAAGGTCTCGCCATATTTTTAAAATAAACGAAGAAGATGGACTTTTAGGAGCAAATTTATTTAACAAATTCACGGTCTTAAAGTGTAGACATATTTTTTAGTTAATTAAACGTAGACTTTTAGGACCGGTCATAATATAAAAATGCGGTCCTAAAAGTCTAGCATATGTTTAGAAGACTTTTAAGACCGGACAAATAAATACGTCCGGTCCTAAAAGTCTAGCCATAGTTTTTTTTTTAAAAAAATAAACGAAGACTTTTAGCACTTAGGAGGTTTAATAATTATGCGGTCCTAAAGGTCTCGCCATATTTTTAGAAATAAACGAAGACTTTTAGCACCGGACTTTTAGATAGTCTCTTTTTTCTCATTTACAACATCCCTTGTACCTCAAATTTCAAGCACTAAATATCTAGAATGAATGAACGAATTTCTTCGAAAAAATATACAAATTTATTATTGAATTACACATTGTGCGTATATTTTACAAATGAATTTAGGACTTAATTAGGTCATACGAGATATTCACAAAACACATTGCGTATGTGCTCCACTTCATCATCGGGAAAGGGAGCAGTCCGACAAACCTCGTAACATCAAAGACAGTAAACCTGAATTAACTTGCGTGCATATTTCATATGTAACATTAAGCCGTAAACGAATTCAGCCATAATATGTAACATCAAATACATTTACCTTTGCGGTTAATTTTGTCGTTCCTCCCGTGATAACATCATACATATGTTTCATGACGTACAAGCCACATAAGTTGGACCCCGTTGGTTGCCGATGGGTCTAAAACGAACAAGAAATATATATAAGAGCTAACATATATAGCTTACTGACCAAGTTCACAAGGCAGTGTGCCAGTGTCCAAATATATACTAACCTCTGGTTTGTACCATTTAGGATAAGTGGCCTGAGACCCACGCCTTTTTTTTTACCTCGACTTGGAATGTCTTCATGGCACTATCATCAAAATCAAAAATTTATCAATAATGATCACTGAAAATTCACAGTAGAGATTTCATACAAGAGAATCAAAATGACATGCTTACTTGTTGACGCTTTGCGTCAATATAGGCTCTGGCTCACTGTGAGTGGAGCATAAGAAGATAACTTTATGATCCTCCATGCACATGAGGACCAACTGCCAGTGGCGGCTGAAAATTTACAAAGCGAGTAAAGTACTCGGTGATATATGTAGCGAGAATTATATTAAGTGAATTGCATACAAGAATTGTGATATGTACTTGTGGTAGTATGGAAACATGTACACCTTTCTTATCACTTCACACACCCTGGTTGACATGTATTCTTGTCTAAAATCCAAGGATATTGTACTTGCATAGACTGGGCACAAGAATCCAAAATCATTGATTACGCCTGTTCAACCAAATCTTGATGCATGCACCTACAATAATGACATCGATCAGGGAATTAGTATATATGTATTAAACCAGTCTAAACGAGGCATTTAAATTATGTACTCATAGAAGAAGATACATACTTCATAAACATTTGAACAATTGCAGATGAAAGCTCCTGTCCAGGAAGCAGCAGGGACGTTACACCTACGCTGTCAAGGTAAACATCTTCAGAATGAGGGACGCCTACTACTTCATTGACAGACCACGATTTATCTTTAAAATATTTTTTTTTTCAAATCGGATATTTTTTCCTTGGCAGTCAAATTAGCAGTAGGGGATGGAACTTGAGGAGGAGGGGATGCAGCTTGACGAGGGGATGGAACCTGAGGAGGAGGGGATGAAGCTTCAGGAGGAGTAGAGACATGTACAAGCTTCATTGGCCAAGAGATGAAGGTTCCCTTGAGATCACTCACAAGCTTCAGCTCATCAGTTGGGAGAGGGAGAGGTGCATCAACGGTCACCTTTTCAACTGACACTCTGACTTCATCATCATCCATTTGTTGGTGGTGTACAATTGATCCCAAGTTGTGGATAGTCCCTTTTGCAACTAATAGTCTATGAGGTTTTTCCACATACAGGAAACAAGGTTGCTCTGGCTGTCCAACAATGCAGCTCCCTTTAGTTCTCTGCTGCATAGGTGCAGGTGAATGTATGACGGGAACACTGCTCTCTGGACGAGAGCTCAAAAGCAGCCTCATCTGATTCATTTCCTCCTTCATCTGGCTCATCTGGGCTTGAAACATTGCTTCTTTAGCCGCTGCTTCCTCACTTAATTTGGCCAACGTCTGTTCCATCTGGGATTGAAACATTGCTTCTTTAGCCGCTGCTTCATCACTTATTTTGGCCAGCGTCTGTTCCATCTCCTCCGGGTAACCATACTTTGTTTGTGGCGTTTGGATTTACCAAAGTATTCCTTCAGGCCTACCCATCCTCCAACCCCCCTTACACGCCCCGCGTGATCCGGTTTTCCGGTCGCAACGGTCAGAACATCATTCCTCCCTTCCGACACAAAAAATCCCTCTGCTTCTTTCTTTTTAAGATCTTCCTGTAAGATACAGATAACGAGAAGCTTAGTAATGAAACATGTTTAGTAACTAAAAAATAATAATACCGATACTTACAATTCTTTCAGCAACTACACGAGTTTGTTCACTCGAGTAGGCGCCGCTTGGCTTTTGCTGAATATGCAACCACAACTTCTCGCGATGTATTGGAGATGGCAGATCAACTATCGCAGAAGGATTGGATTCGGCTTAATCTTCCAATCTCTTCCGCTTGGCCGCCATCAATTCTTTTCGGCCATTTCATATTCGCGCGAGAAGCCCTATGCGGGCAATCATTCTTTCTCCCTATCTCCTGTGCTTGTTCCCTTCTTTTCTGTGAATCAGAATTGAAAAAAACTATTAATTATGAATTCCAGCCATCTCACTAACAGAAATTAGAGAACTTCTGCTTCATATGAACGTCAAACATTAGTCAAATTCACTTCATCAAGTTTCAACATTTTATTTAAGAAAGATGTAGAATTGTAGAAGAAATTGGGAGAAACGAGAGGAAAGGGAGTTGCGAAATCTTGTCAACTCGATCAATTCATTCATTCATCATAACTGGTTCTTACACATATTAGACTAACCTCTTACATATAGTTAGAGGCTTGACTCTTAAGGCCCAATAACAAGATTGCACCGAAACCATTACAGTTAACATACTAATTAACTAACAAGCAATGTCTAACCACTACCTACTATAAGAACTAAGACTATAATAATGACTTGACTCTTATGCCATTATTATTTCCCTAATTACCTTCTTAGTATTTTACCTTTTCAGGGTTTACATATCAGACTTGCATAGACAAAGACAGGAAATGTATACTTCTATTCACACACCAAACCATTTAACTAACAGGATTAGATAAACACAATAACATTCACATATCCGCAAAGGTTAATAAGCACACAAAAGGGCAAACAAAACTAAATATGAACTCACCAGAGCTTCAGGAGTGGTCCGCAGCTGAACAAATTGTTGCCAAGTTTGTTCATCAATAAATGTGTACTTGTCCCAAGGATTTTCTGTAGGCCGAACCTCGGCAAAAATATACTTGTTAGCTAGAAAGGTCTTAAACTTCCTCCACCGATCAGCACAATAAGACAATGTCTTGTCTTTCAACTTCGACTTGATCGGGGACGGTGTATGTAAGCCGGATAGTGTCCCAAATAGAATCCTTTACCGTGCGAACGTCCACTTTTTTCCACTCATCTGTCAAGATGCTAACCTTGCTGCGTGCTAGATAGCCAACAAAACTAGTATATTTGGATTTCTTGGGACCGAAAGGTTCCAACTTTTCATCAAACTGAATCTCCAGCCTTGACCCGATGTCGACTTAGGGTTACATCCATCATTCGTATGCCTCTTCTACCACGGCGTGCGGGGCGGTTTCTGAGGCTCATTGTGAGATGAAGAGGGTTCGTTCTCACTCACACCCGTCACACCGAAGAATCGGCGTTCCCGGAACACGAATAGAATCGTTTTCACCGTTCATTTTCGAGACAGGAAGAGAGGTAATGCAACAGGAAGGGTTTCGCAACGTGAACATTGGTTCTTCAGTGATAGTAACAAAAGCTTTCGCGGGAAGAAATTTTTATTTGGCGGTTCATTTTTAAGACCGGATATAAAAAGAGACGGTCTTAATAATTAATATTCAAGACCGGTCATATTATGGTTCGGTCTTAAAAGTAATTAATTTTTTATCCGCACTCTTTTTCTATATTTTATACCGGCCGTATTTTATGTCCGGTCTTAAAAGAATAACTTTTAAGACCGGCTTTTAAATATGTCCGGTCTTAAAACACTATTACCTTTATATTTACATTTTTCCTTATTATTTTGGACCGCAGAAAATATTGGTCCGGCTGTGTGAGATTTCTCCATAAAGTAATTGATATTTGAATATTTTTTAATAACATTTTTAAGACCGACTTGTTTTTTAACGGGTCTGAATAATATATTTAAGACCTATGAAAAAATGATCCGGTATAAGAAGTTCTTTATATTTACAACACTGCCACCGGTCATACATAAGAAGTTCTTTATATTTACAAAACTGCCACCGGTCATACCTTTAAGACCGGTGCGTCGAAAGTCCGGTCTAAATGAGGCGGTCTTAAAACCCTTTTTTGCACTAGTGACAGTTTGATCTATATTATTGGTTATTTTTTATAAAAAGGAATTGAGTATTATTATATAGCACCAATGCACATTGAACAATGTCATACAAAAGCATTTATGCATCGTGCGGCGCAAAATCTCGTGACGAAGGAGAGTTGATACCACGAGCGATCGTTCGGAGAGATGTTAGTACAAGGGTCTTTTACGAGAAAAAAAAAAAGTATATATTTTGAGATACATAATATATTCAATCAGGTTATAAAATTAGAGAATGATATAATTGTTGGATTTTAGGATCTAAATCCCATAGGTTATGAATAAGAAGTCCTACTGATTGGTCACTGCCGGTTGCGTCAGTTCGCCAACGGGTATCCATTTGATCAATTCTGTCATCTATAAATAGAATGTGCTAGTGACAGAAAATCTTAGAAAAATAGAGATCTCAAACACTCCTCTCTGCATATTGCATTATACAAATATAGTACGTGCGATTCTAAAAGCGGACTCGTTGTGTTTGCTTGGGCTTCGATTGAGAGAGCCATCATCCTGAAGACGAAAAATCTGTTCTATTCTGGGAGACAATTGCTTAGCAACCTTGGGCATCCATATTGAGGGAGCAAAATTGTCTTAAGGAAACAATATACATTGGGCCTGGATTCTTCAAAGTTCATTACTATATTCAGCAGTCTTATGAGTTTGTTTATGGTTTTTTCATATTATACAGAATCGTTGCATGCTTACCGTATATGCAATATTAGTTATACAGATTCTTGTTATTTACAAGTATATGCAATTTTAGTAATCTGATTCTTGTTATCGTTCAATTCCTACCGTTTAGTATATTTTCGACAACAATCTTAAGACAATTTTTGTAACACCCCAAATTCCATACTACTTACTGTGCCCGTTGACACGTGATATATAGGAATACGGTGCTACAAGTTAAAGTAAAGCTGAATGGAGAGCATGCATTGACGTTTGGACAATGAGTAACTGATATAAAATGCCCAAGCATAAGCTGGTAAGTTAAATATCCTAAAGGAATATTCGTGTGATACAATAATACAGAACTTGTATAATTAAAACTCTTGACATAGTAATTATACAATCTTAAATCAAGCCTTAACTAGACTTTTGGTTCGAAACCCAATACAGTTGATCACACCTATTGTCCAGGCTAGTGTTAGTCTGGTGGGACTCTCCCCGTCTTTCATGGTGACTAATTATTGAAACCACACTGACCAAACCTTTCTTAGTTTAAGCACCAATAATATGAACTACGCTCTAACGAACCTCTTCCAAAACTACGCTCCGACGAACCTCTTCCAAAGATTCGCTCTAACCAGCGCCTCTTCACATACTTCATCCATTGGTGCCTTTTTCGGCTCCATCCATCGGTGCCTCTTCACGGCTCCTTCCACGTTGCATTCTCGAGATCTCGGTTCCTTTCTTGAACCTTTAGTCAAGGCGAGATTCAATACCTATTGAATCTCAGGTAACAGTTAAGCTCTATATCAGATATAAACAGTATATGACAGATATCCATTACATAT
This sequence comes from Acacia melanoxylon, assembly GCA_019022615.1. NCBI lineage: Eukaryota > Viridiplantae > Streptophyta > Magnoliopsida > Fabales > Fabaceae > Acacia > Acacia melanoxylon. The sequence goes on from JAFJYJ010000042.1 coordinate 166,700, forward strand.
TAGCATCAACCGTACATAGCACACAACAGATGTAAGGTTACAGGAATACATAGCACCCAACACACAACATATGTAATGTTCACAACACAACAATACATTGCACCCAACACACAACAAATGTAATGTTCACAACGTTTGCACTCACCTTGTGCCACGAATCCACGTGTCCTCAGCGCTAGGAAAACAACCCTATGGCATTATTATGACTATAACCTGCACAAAACTAAATGTATATAAACATGTGACCTAAGGCCCATATCTTTGTCACGGTGCATGACCCAGTATCTAGTCTTGTCCACGACTTCATGAATTATTCTGTCATATATAGACACACAAGATATAGGCGATTAAAGTTACAAGACGCGAACGTACCTTCCACCGCTTAGTTAGCAATATGCCCGACCTTTGAATTTGACTCCGAGACTTCCGGATATCCCGTAATGTTACCGTCGGATTATTTCTTTTTTCATACATTATAATTAATATCATATTTCCTAGAATAATATCGAAAATGATATTTTCACCTATTTTGACATTTCTACCCTTGGTGGATTTGTTATTACAATTTTGCCCTTTCATTTCTTCAAAAACGCAATTTCAGCATTTTGCCTAGATTTTCCACTAATTTGAAAACTCGTAATTAATTCTACAAAAATTATTTTTGAGTGCTTCAAAATTCCTCATGACCCTTCACATGTCTATTTTCAAGGAAAAATATTCCCAGAAGCTAGAACATCAAGAATAATTCCTATTTTTTAAGTTTTCAAGCATTGTTCAGATTTAAATCCAGTAAATAAGGCTTATTTTCAAAAATTCATATCTCCTTGTCCAGAGCTCAAAACGTTTCATATTATATACATTTAGAAATCCCTAGATGTGTACTTTATTCATGAAAAATTTCATGATTTTATGACTTTGTTTGATACATAAAATAATAGCATCAATGTTCGCGCCAACATAGGAAGTTCAAATATCGGAATCTTCCAACTTTCACAATTTTGATCTATTGATTATAAAAATTATTTCACAACATGCTTTTACCTCATTCAGCATTTTAAATGCAATGGAGGCTTAAAGACATGTAAAGGAATTTACTTCCTACTTTTCTAGATTAAATTAACATTTTACCAAAAATCACAAAGCTTAAGGCTAAGAACCTCACCTTGTGTTTTGAACTCCTTCTCCCTCCTTCAAGAATATTTCCTCTCACTCTCTCTCACTTAAGATAGAGGTGTTTGTTGTGTTGGTGTGAAGAAATGAAGACAGGTTAAGCCTCTATTTATAGGCGAATTGCCAAGGCTAAAATGGTAATTCATAAGGTTATCTAACTTAGCTTCTTTCATCCTCGCCATTAGATCTAAGTGCACTTTATCAAACTCAATCTCCACCTCTCCCTTGGCTGCGGACCTCCATGCTTCCATTTAACCATTTAATGTGATTTTCCATTAGCAAATTATCCTATTGTTCCATCCTCTTATTGGCTAGTTGAAAATTTTGACTTTTCAACACTAACTCACAAGGTTTATTATGTCTTCTCTTCCTTCCCATCAGCTGCACATTTTTGCTAAATTTTGGGGTAAGTTATGATGTCTTTTTGATTACTTAATTAAGTGTCTAAGCATCCTTTAATGTCAAATGCCAATGTACAATTGGTTGCTTATTTAATCAAGTATATTTATGCATTTATTAGTAGAGTATTATTTCATCATATCTTCTTTGGCCTTTAATTTTTCTTCAATAATTAGCCCTATTTTTATTTCGAAAATGATGGCTTTAATTTGCCTATAATTAAATTGAAGAATTATGCCACTAATCTCAATTAGTGCAAGCTTATTTGCCAATTTGCTAAATTGACACTTAATTGTTTTTTGTAGTCTTTCCATGGTTCTTTTAAACTTAAAATAGCCATTATTCTATGTGACTTTATGTCACATATGTTAACCAATTTAATATGGTAACATATTCCTAAAATACAAGATTTTCAAAAGTAAATCAAAAATCGGGTATTACAATTTTTATTTGAATCGGTTTAGATTAATTTAAACAAAGCAGATTTCATTGTTGGTAGTAATATTGAATTTGTTGAATCTTTATTCATATTTTTTTATTTTGAAAATTAGAGTTTTTAAAATTATGATTTCTGTGGATATATATATGTCAATTTGTTTATGATATGCAATATATATATATTTGAGATTTGAATTCGTTTCTGGTATATGTCTATATACTTTATTGAAAATATCTCTAGTTCTTGTGTTTTGACTATTTGTATGATCTATATAAGTGAATGAAGCTATAGCATATAAAAGTTTAAAACTAGTAGAAACGAGAGATAGGGACTGCTAAAAATGACGTGGGTTCAGCCTTTGAGATTGGATTCTATGAAAGCTGAAGTGTTAGGGATACAAGTGAATTTCCAGAATTGCATTTGCATTGCTATAATATTTTCTTTAATATGAAATTTGATTCCCTTATATTCTGATTAAAATCTTCTGAGCATGAGGAAGCAGAATTGATCTTTTGTAGATTTGAAATGTGAACCATGGCATTTTTTGAATTCAAATTTAAGTCGTTAGTTTTGTAACTGTTTTTTTGCAAATTATGGTAGATGAAACGTTGTGAAAATAATGAACGTTTCTGGGTCTCTTCCTTGGCCATCTTTGTTTTTGAAATTGGGTCATGATAAAACAGTGTTTTGGGGCCACAACATAGGTTTCATTGCGTAGGTCTCGAAAAAACGAAGAGATAGACACAAAGAACGCGTGAAAAACAAACGTCGGAAACGTCGTTATGGAGGAAAGACGAGACCGACCCACGGATCCACAAGCATTTGTGCGACCTAGCTAGAGGTAGGGGATGACACCCCAATCTAAAATGGCATTGTTTTTATTTTGGGAGTGTCACCTCCTTTCAGTGAAAAGGTGCGTCGCTCAACTAGCAGAATGCCAGTCTTCAGTGTGCGTTGCACTCATGAGTTTTGCGTTTGAAACCCCCAGGGAGAATTTTATGCTTAAAGTTTTAAAAAATAATTTGGGAGAGACGCACCAAGCTGGGGTCGAATCAGCATCACCATACTTTGGAATGAGACGCCCTACCATTAAGCTATGGACGCCTCCTTGGTGTCATATGGGTCACATTTATTAAAAAGAAATTAAACGTTAAGGTGGAGCTCATAAGTTGGGCCAGACTAGTTTCTGTTGGTCTGCGCGTTTTCTTTTATGAAATTATGAAAGAAAAAACGTTAGGCTCAACAGTTTTGTGCTGAAGGTATTGGGAATTAAAGAAAAGAAAAGGGTTATGGGCCAGCGTTATTTTTTGGGGCTTGGCCCATAATTATTAAAGGGGAAAAAAAGGTACTAGGCTCAAATGGAATTTGTTGGGCTGTAACTTTTGGAGCTGTACGTTTTCGGCATGTATGTTATTTTTTTTGGCTGAATTTGTTGGGATTTAGAATAACAAAATTAATTTTGGGCAGAATTTAATTTATATTTGGGCCGAACTTCGGCTCTAATTTTGAATCATTTAGTTACCTATTATTGATGGCTTAGAAAAACAATCTTGCATTATTTTTTTCATCTTGCAATTTTTTTCTCTCTTTGGTTTTGAGGGTTTGAAAACTTTAAAGTTTGCTTTAAATATAATGGGAGTGACTTTGTTGGCTGAAAAATCATATGACAAAATGTGGATTATTGGTGGTGGAATCAAATAAACTTAATTCATACTGTTGGTGTCTAGGAAAGTTGTTCAAAGGCTAAGCCTTGATTTAGTGGTTATTTAATTAGTCACTGTTGCAATATCACGTAAAGACTCCCACTAGATTTGCACTTACATGGCCAATTGATATGATTAATGGAATTGGTTTCATGTATTGGTAGAAATGCGATTATAGCCTTAATTTGAGTTTTGGAATTAAGTATGGTGGATTTATTAATCACTAAAGTGGCCAATCCTTTATGAATTATTTTAATTCCAAATATTGTGGTAAGAGTATGGTGGATTTATTAGTCACCAAAGTGGTTAATTCTTTATGAATTATTTTAATTCCAAATATTACAATGATTACCCATAACCTTGATGCTATGAAGTTATGTTTGTGTTGTGGATGGATTAAAGTATGTTATTATAGGGCGTTTATGGATCATCCCAAAAGTTGGTTATTTGTCTTTATAATAATTGAACATAAATGCTGGTATTGTCCATTTAGACATCCAAAGATGATAAAGATTTATAGTTGAGGGTATGCATCACTACCAAATTATGTGAAATTTTTATAGCATCATTATGGTGGAATGTTGCATATTAGTAATGAATGCAATACTGATTATGTCCGGTTTACCACAGAATTTGTCGGAGAAAGCCATTTTAACGGCTAACTTTCTAATTAACATATTGCCTCACAAAACGATACAAAGCATACCATACAAAATATGGAAAGGAAAGAAACCTTCCTTGAAATATTTGAAAGTGTGGGGGTGCTTGACAAAGGTTGAGATTCCTAAACCTAAAAGGTTGAGAATCGGACCTAAGACAGTAGACTGTGTGTTTATTGGCTATGCACTTAATAGTAGTGCATATCATTTTCTAGTTTATAAGTCGATGTATCATATATCCATGTGAATACGTTATTGAGTCAAGGAACGCTACGTTATTTGAGAATGTATTTCCGTACAATAAGAGTAATGATGATAACAACACGGGATATCTCGGGATACTCGACTAATGATGATCTTGGAGAGGAGGAACCTAGACGTAGTACTAGACAAAAAGGTCTTCAACATCCTTTGGGCATGATTTTCTAACTTATCTATTGGAAAATGAGCCTCGAACATATGGAGAGGCTATGGGTTCTCTTGAAGCACCATTCTCGGGAATAGGCTATCAATAGTGAAGTTGAATCCATTATGTCAAACCCAACTGGGACTTGGTTGACCTTCCTCCGGCAATAAGCCTCTAGGAACTAAATGGGTCTTCAAAAGAAGATGAAAGCACATGGCACTATTGATAAGTACAAAGCTAGGCTAGTAGTAAAAGGCTACAGACAGCGTGAAGACCTAGATTACTTTGATACCTCGCCAGTATTTCTCAATAGTCAAAGACTAGAATCTATAGGGTTCAACATAGGAGCTATGTTTAAACTCTTAAACTTCTCAAGAATTTTAGCAATATAGTGTGCCTGTGATAAAGCCAACCCATCAGATGTTCTATGAATTTTAATTCCCAAAATAACATCTACTAGACCCACATCTTTCATGTTGAATTAACTGGTAAGTAATCGCTTAGTAACTTTAATCATTTGATTATTACTACCCGGCTATCAACATGTCATCTACATAAAGACAGACTCTGGCAAACCCATTTTCAGTATTCTGAATATAGACACACTTGTCACATTCATGCCAGAATCTGTCTTTATGTAGATGACATGTTGATAACCGGGGAGTAATAATCAAATGATTAAAGCTACTAAGTGATTACTTACCAGTAAGTTCAACATGAAAGATATGGGTCTAGTAGATGGTATTTTGGGAATTAAAATCCATAGAACATCTGATGGGTTGGCTTTATCACATGCATACTATATTGCTAAAATTCTTGAGAAGTTCAAGAGTTTAAACATAGCTCATGTATCGAACCCTGTAGATTCTAGTCTTCGATGAAGTTGTGTTATCAAATGGCTTTAGTATTAATGAATGTGACAAGTGTGTTTATGTTCAGAATACTAAAAACGGGTTTGCCAGAGTCTGTCTTTATGTAGATGACATGTTGATAACTTAGGGTAGTAATAATCAAATGATTAAAGCTACTAAGCGATTACTTACCAGTAAGTTCAACATGACAAATATGGGTCTAGTAGATGTTATTTTGGGAATTAAAATCCATAGAACATCTTATGGGTTGACTTTATATATCACAAGTACACTATATTGCTAAAATTCTTGAGAAGTTCAAGAGTTTAAACATAGCTCGTGTCAAACCTTATAGATTCTAGTCTTCGACTATTGAGAAATACCGGCGAAGTGAAAAACAAAAGGAGTATACTCGAGTGCTAGGTAGTTTTATGTATGTTATGAACTGCACTAGACTTGATATTGTCTACACAATAAGCATGTTGAGCTTCACAAGTAATCCAAACGAGCAATTCATTAGAGAGCTATGATAAGAGTTTTGAATTACTTAAAGCAAACTCAAAACTTTGCTTTGCATTATGAGAAGTACCCTGCAGTGCTAGAACGGTATTGTGATGCAAATTGGATTACCAGCTCTAACGACACAAGATTCATAAGTGGATATGTATTCACCCTTGGTGGGGTGCTGTGTCTTGGAAGTCATCCAAGCATACGTGCATTGCAAGATCAACTATGAAAGCATAATTTATTGCTTTAGATAAAGCTAGTGAGAAAGTCGATTGGCTTCGTAATTTTATTGAAGACATTTCTAGTTGGCCAAAGCGATCTTGCGCGTGTGTATACATTATGATAGTCAAGCAGCTATTGGTAAGGCTAAGAATGTCATGTACAACGGCAAGTCAAGACATATACGTCATATACATGATACCGTTAGACAACTATTTTTGAATGGAATCATCTCAATTGATTATGTGAAATCAAAAGAGAATATAGTGGATCCATTGACTAAAGGTATTCCTAGAGAATTAGAAATTTGTCAAAAGGAATGGGTTTTAGGCCGATCCATTGTTGATTATTGCGATAACTCTACCTAGAAGAGTGGAGATCCCACAAACTAGGTTCAAAGAGACAACTAAGTAATGATCGAATGTTAACACTGTGGAGTTTTAAACTCATACTCATTCCTGGACAAGACAATGCATATATATAAGGGTAAGCTTTTAGGCTTTTAATGGGTTCTTAATCTGATGTGTTCGGAAGATGTATGTTGATTTACATCACAAGGCATCACCTATGTGAGTGTGAAGTGTGGGCCGCTTCTTTGAGAATTTAAAACGGCCGATTCTCTAGAACACTCGTAGAATCAGGCAGGTATCTAGGGCCAAAATGGACACAACATGAGAACCAACGATGCTAGAGGAGCAATTGTGTGACTCCTATTGTCTTGGTATACACTAAAAGGTCGACAATTCAAGACAGCGCATCCACTGATTGACCAGTATATCCGATAGGTTTTTACTAGAGAAGGTTCAAAGGTAACCCCTACCTTTCTCGATGCAGTTTTTGCTCGTAGAGGAATCACACTTTGCATACATGTTCATTTGCATTTGGTCATGATGGACTAACTTCTTATCCATGTGGGGATTGTTAGATTTTAGGATCTAAATCCTATGAGTTATGAATAAGAAGTCCCATTTGGTTGCCACCGCCACGGCCGCATCGTTTCACCATTGTAGTGTCGGTTCGCCAGTGGGTGTTCATCTGATCAATTCCATCATCTATAAATAGGATGTGCTAGTGATAAAAAATCTTAGAAAAATAAAGATCTCAAATAATTCTCAAACACTCCTCTCTGCATACTGCATTCTACAAATATAGTCCGTGCGATTAAAGCGGACTCGTTGTGTTCGCTTGGGCTTGATTGAGAGAGTCATCATTTCAAGACGAAAAATCCGCTTTATCCTAGGAGACAATTGCTCAAAGAACCTTGGGCATCCATATTGAGGAGCAAAATTGTCTTAAGGAAACAACATACGTTAGGCCCGGATTCTTCAAAGTTTTTGAGATTATGTTATTAATTAATTACAATTTAAAATTTTTGAATATATTTTATTAAACATTTTTTTAATAAAAATAACTCAAATTTTCAATCAAGTTGTTAATATTTTTCACACAAAAATTATTTAATATTTTTCTAAATTTAATAGAAATATGAAATAGATCATTAATAAATATTAGTGTTAAGAGATAAATTAGGGATTTGGTATCATAAAGGGTAAATTAGTAAATAAAATTTATTTTAATATGATTTTTAATTAAAAAATATACTTACATAATCATCGTACAATATTCATTAACGATGTTAATGGTTTGGATTGAGGTGTATGTTTTCAAAATAGATGGGAGGTATGTGTAATTATTGCAAACAAAAAGGTGGTCAAAGTATTTTAGTCTTATTAAAATTATATATTAAAAAGCCTGTTTTAAATGATTAAATTTGAAAAAAAAAATTGCCCAAGTCAATTTGCACAAAAATTAACCCAAACATCATTTTGGGACTTCAATGAGTTTCTTGCTTCTCAAAATGATGCTAAACATAGCTGGAATTAGCTGTATATATAACTTCTTGTTTTTTTAATCTCATACTTCATGTCTTTTTTAAAGACATAAATGAAAATCCCTCGGGGCTCCTTTGTTAAATTCTTTCAATTCTTTAGTAATTAGGATTTCATCCCAATTTCTACTCCGTTTGGTTTAATCAGTCCTCATTGTCATGAAAATGCTAACTACCACTCTATGCCTATATGTAAATAACTTGCGCTAGGAAAGTTTGGTTATAATAAATATAAAGTCACTTATAAAGTAATTAATGATATATATATATTTTTTTAAATTTTATCTCTAGTTAATTTTTATTGAAAAAAAGAAAAAGAGAAGAGGGAGGTGTGAAAATAATTTGTAAAGTAGAGAGAGATAAAAAATGTAATAAGGGAAAATGTAGAAAATTTTATCAATTGAATGCATACCTTGATATGTAAGAATGATGTACAAATGAATTACATATATATGGAGTGATATTGAATTTCATGGTACCATGTTACTCCTCTAATCCTATTTATAATTCACTTCCATCATGTTGTACCCGAACAAGAAACAAAATCTCAAACTTTATGAACTCTACCTTAATATTCAACAACTTTTCAACTTTACCCTTGTTTAATATACATTGTACTTTCTCTGATTCTTATTATAAGACATCAACTAACAATTCTCACCAACCAATAAAAACAGTTAAAGTCAATAAAGTTGTCCTAAAATTTAAGCAACTTCCAATATTACACCTACTAATTGCATTAAACTCTAATATTATATTAATTATTACTCTCACCCACTGCCCTTATTAATTATAGGTCTGCATGGAAAAAAATAATTAATATGCTTTGGAAACAAGCAAGTGCCTTATAAAAAAGATCATACACAGTTGCTAGTTGGTGTTTTATAATAAGGACAACAGGGAGTACCACATAAGAATAAAGTCTATTTAATATTAAATAAATTGTAAAATTATATATTTAAATAGAATTTTCTTTTTCTGCCTCATAAATATGACACACACAAAATTTCTTCCCTATGTGATATAAATAGGGCTAGAGGAGTACCTTTTAAAACCTATTCAAAGTTTCACACCCACTTCGTTTTCTTTTTCTATCATTTTTAATACAACAAGGAGGTTAAAGCATAAAACAAGGCAAACAGCTTATTAACCGGGTGGGAAATATTTTTATTTTTTATTTTTTAAGATAATCTCTCATTAAGACTCTACACTTGATAACTTAAGAGAAAGTTACGTGTGGTGGAAAAAGAATTTTAGAGAATACGTGGGGAAGTTACCATTAAAATAAGGGTTAATGGCGAATTTGAATTGACCAACAAACTTTGCGCGAAGTCATTTCAGCTTCAACACAAATAACTTTTAACTAAATCTTAAATACTAACAAACTTTTTAAAAGGTTAAGTTAGCACAAAAATGTTAGTATACAGGCAGCGTCCATTAGTGGGCCTGAATTGGGGGAACTAAATGGAGCTAAAATACATACGTGACAGGAGGGTCAAAGGCGACTCAGCATATGACTCGCCTCTAACCAACAAACTTTTACAGTGAAGGTGCTTCTACGGTGGGTGAGCGTTGCCTGAACCTTATGAGCATTTAATGGGATTTAACTTTCCCTACCTGTCCTTGCTTCTTCTCACATATGTGTGCTTAGCCACAGAAGTCAAATGTTGGAAGCCAGTGTGTTGCATGCGCTCGAGTCGCCGTTGGCTGTCCTTCTGTGAGCTTGAAACTCTTCGCCGTCCATCGATGGTTCGTCGACGGGAGGTGGTTGTTGTCTGATCTATGGCTTCTTGAGTTGTGTGGTGTCGGATGTAGTGCTGATCGTTGCCATTTGGTGGCCAAATCCATTTGTGGGTGTCTGGATTTGTGGTGGCCGGAACACTTTGAGGTCGCCGGGTCTTCGGTGTTTGCCTCCTCCCAGTCGGTCCTTCATTAGTCACTACGCCAGAACCAAGCCACCATCGGAAGCGTAAGTTTTCTCTCTCTTCATCATCATCGTCACTGCTTTTCACCTTGGGTCATATTGGTCTTTGTTTTGAAAAACTTTCATGCTGCTTCGGTGTTTCACTCGATCTGCTTCCTAAAATGGCAGACCACTGGTGTGATTGTCATCATCTAAAACAAAGCTTTCAGATTTTTTTCTTCTCTTTTTACTTTAGTCAATAATGGTGTTTACTCACTTCATGCATTTATGATCCCGTTCTCAATTTGTCGTCACTTCTCCAAAACAGAGTCATATGCTGAGTCGCCTCTAACCCTCCTGCTACGAATGTATTTTGGCTCCATTTATTTCCCCCAATTCAGGCCCACTAACGGACGTTGCCTGTATACTAACGTTTTTGTGCTAACTTAACCTTTTAAAAAGTTTGTTGGTATTTAAGGTCCAGTTAAAAGTTATTTGTGCTGGGCACTCCTCAAGTAAAAATTTGTCAGCGAAATTGCTCCTTAACCCTTAAAATAAAACAGCAAAAGAACAATATTTAGAGGCAAGGATGGGAGCGGATGAAAATCTGATGACGAAGGAGAGTGGATGACTGGATGCCAAGAAATTAGCTGCGTAAAAATAAAAGACATAAATGGGAAACTTTAGGCTCTAGGGGCTCCTTTGTTCAATTTTTGTAATATTGAAATTTTTTTATAGGTAATTAAATCAATTTGATTAAAAGCTCTCCAATCCTAAATATAGATCCTAATGTGTAATAACAGTTTTATTATACTAAATCACTGGGATATCACTTAATAAATGGAATAAAGACATATAAGCACATTTAAAGTTTCAAAATTCCCCTTAGCATAACTTAATTTATATTTTGAAATCAAGTGCTTTTTTAAACTAATGTTAATTGCCTTCAATGAAATTGATTGTAACTGTGACTTACTTATTGTCCTTTGATAAATAAAAATTGTTACTTGTCAAATTGACGTCATCACTTTATTGTTGTTTTTTTGGAGCACATTTTGTCAGGTAAAAAAATGAGAGAAAAAGATAACTTTTCATAAAAATAAATTTATTTAAAAAATCATAAATTACAAAAATTTAAATATGAATCCATTCAGATTAAATTTAAATGGTTAAAATATCATCCAATAATAAGAAATTATATGCTCATTATTTTGCACCCAATGTGGACCCTTGTTTTTATGTTTTAGATTTCAGGTGGAGTATTTAGATAATTTTGCTTTAAAATTTAACCCCAACTTTAAAACAAATGAGGTGGGACGGGGAAAAAGAAATCAAAACAAAACACATTTAATTCTATATACTTTTGACGGAAACTTTGATTTTATGAAGAGACGTAGGAGTTCGGGCATTAACTGAACCGTGGGTTCCTTTCATTGAAAAGGACATAAATGGGAAACTCTGGGTTGTTGTACAGTTGGGAAATCGAGTCGAGTCCATCGGGTCGGTCGCTTTTAAGTCAATACTATAAGGGTCGGGTTTGAAAATTAGATGATGAAATTTTAATGAAATAAGTTCTATAGGCTCGCGCTTAAAAAAGGCCGACCTACGAGGGCCTTTTTAATTTATTATTATTATTTTTTGGATCGTGGATTTACATATGATGGTAATTCACTAATTTATATGGATTTTGTATTTGTTATAGAGTTATTTATCTATTTAAGACATATACAAAAATACATAATAACTATACTCTAATTTTATGATTTGGTTTATTATTTGTTCGAGATAAAGATTATGGATGTGTTCATAATACGAGAGAAGAAATTCATGATAATCTTACTTTTAACCGAGCTACTCAAAATAAACATAATCAAATGTCGTTGAAATTGATGATAGTGGCGAAAATGACAACAATAATAGTCATCGATCTTGATGTTGCCAGTGGTATCTTCTTATGTTTTATGTGAGTCATTTGTGAACATAGTTTCTTTTGATTATAAATTAGTATTGTCTTTTTTGTTGGATGATTTGTGTTGTTTTGATATTAATGTTTGACAACATTTATTTGATAAATTAACTTTAATTGTTGTAATTTATTAATTATATTCTTTGAAAAAACAGAGAAAAAATAATTAAAATTTGGAATAGAACTTGGTCTACAGCGACGATCTTTCAAACTGAGCTTTGAAAAATAGATATTTTTCTTACCTCAGGCCGTAGAGATCTAACGCCTTGACCCTTCACAAACTAGCCCTATAAAACCAGACTGACTCTGATTCCTAACTCTAGGCTGTTGGTAATTAGGATTGCATTCTCTTTAGTAGAGGACAGTGACAGAACGAAGGGCAGATTATGAAGGTGGGGCAGCCTCTAAAATGTTGTACATTTATTCAAACGGCCATGTGGAAATGTTAGGCCTAAAACAAATGAGGTGGGGCAGAGAAAAAAAAAATCAAAGTAAAAGACATGTAATTCTATATATTTTAACTTTTATTTTATCAAGAGACGTAGGAGTTAGGACAATAATTAAATCGTGTGGGACCATGTTGTCCTCTTGAAGGGTCCTTTCATTGAAAAGATATAAAAACAAGTGACTCTGAACTCTACATATTTTTATGGAGACTTTAATTTTTTGAAGAGATGTTGGCAAATAATTGTACCGTCTTTCACCTTTTTATTTTTTTCACCAAAAAAAAAAAAGAGATGTTGGACAATAATAAATAATTGAACCGTGTTTCCCCTCTTGGAGAGATTTTATGAATCAATATTACAAAAGCAATAATAATTTCTAATCTTGAAAATTGCAAACGGAGAATAATTATCAATATTCAGAGGGTTATACAAACAACAAATACAAATACAAAGTGAAGCAACTATATAACCACCAAGTATAAACTAACACAAGTGACAAATTACAATTACAATTACAATTAATAATATCTGAAGTAGTCGTTGCATAAATTACAATTAATAAATTAACAAGAGCAAGTGGATTATTCACCAACTTTTAATTTGTTCTTCCTCCAAGCCACTCATTGCCTCATCATTTCAACTTCAAACATTATAGGGTGGGGTTTGCAACACAGCCCTAAAAAAAAAAAAATTTGATGATGATGATCAGTTCCGTGTAATAAGAATTACTTAAAAAGCTAATATAACTACTTATGTTAATTTGTTAGTGGATGATTCAAGATTTATTTTTTGGTTCATGGGAATTCAAGTTTGTACAAATAATATATCTCTATGAAGCATACTTCATGGATTCCTTTCTAGGTTTCTAATTGTAGTTCTTTCTTCACTAGGGTTACTTTGGTTTCACTCAGTTTCGTCAGATAAGACTTTGACTATTTCTAGTTCTTCCGTTTGTTATAATTTAATGTTTTTTTTGTTAAAGTGAATATTATATTAGGAACCTGATGTGTTATCTTGCATTATATTCCGTCCATCTTCTGCAACAAGAAATGTAGATCTTTTCCCTACCGTGGGCAACATTTTTAGTTCCTAAAAGTGACTGCGAGGAAGAAAGGAAGTTCATGCGTCTAAGCTTCTGTCACTCATCTCATATTACTGGCATGTTCGAGGCTTATTTAGAATATTGTCCCAGCAAGTTCAAAAATGTTTTTGTTATATAGTATCTCTGGTCCTTAATATAAGAACCATTTAGTTTTTTAAGAAAGATTAAGGAAACTAAATAAATTAGTTTAGAGTATTTCTGTTTATCCTTTTTTTATATTAAACTAATTTGTATTACTTAAAAATTGTTATATGATAAAATGATACGTAATATATGTTATGATTAACTAACTTACTTAACCTCTTCAAAAAAAAGTCAGCTGAGTCCTATATTAAAGACTAGGCCAGACGGAGTAGTATTATAGTATTTGGTGATAACAGGGACAGAACCATAACTCTCAACCAAGTTACATGGATGTTGCAAGGATTTTCACTGGCTGTGCAAGTGATTTGGCTCACCAGGAAGAGGAAGAAGCTTCAGGTTTCTGATGACCTTTGAGTCAATCTTGTTGCTCCTTGTGGTTTTCTCCAGTTGCAGTGTCTTTATCTTAGGGTATATTTCAGACCTTAGTGGCCTTCTTTGGCGGTTTCCATTATGCATTTTTCAAAGTGCTTGTGATGCATGTGCTCGCCTTACCTACTGCTAGCTTTAATTTCTTGCAGTACTATGGTTTGAGATTTTTTGCCCAAGCATAAGTATCATTCTATTCGAGACAATAATCTTCGATGTATTTTCAGACACTAAATGTGTGCGCATCTCCTAATGAGGTTTTGAACTTTGATCTACCGCGTTGTAAAGGCCTAGTTCCTTCCGTTAGACTCAACCTTTGTTTGTTTCAATATACTTTTATGCACTAAATTGTAAAAAGATCAATTCCTTCCGTTAGACTCAAACCTCGCTTGTTATAATGGCTTGAGTTGCATAACAACCTCTTTTTTTTTTTTCTAAGCATGTATATCCTTTTATTGGAGGCAATCCTATTCAAGACACTATTAGTCATTAAATGTAGATACCTCTTCCTACAAATTTTCAAACATTTACACATCCAACAAAGAAAAACATCATATAATGTATCTATCACACACACTTTCAACAATAATGTATCTTTTGAAAAAAAAAAAAATTAATGCACATGAATCACACAAAGAACACCCCCAAAAAAAGCAGTCTTTTGTCAAGAAGATGAAGAACTTGATCTTGTTATGATAAGCTTGTATTCTCAGTGCAGGTACAAGTATGCAAATCCCTTGTTGTCTTTCCTGCTGATGCTGCATTTTAAGTATATGAAAGAGAAGTAAGTCCAGAGACAGAACAAGCAAGGGAGGGAAAACGGGGGGAAAAAGCAAAACAGAAATGGCAATCATCAATTCACCTCAAGCAGATTAATTAGAGCACTAGACTTAGTGAAGAAGCAATAGATTTAGCAAACCATGTTGGACTCTACCTAGCTACAACAACAACCATAATAGAAAAAACTCAAATAGAGAAGATAAAATATATTTATTTATTTATTTTTTAAAAAAAACTAGAAATGGTATTTGTTATAAAGACAAAAACTTGTCTAGATAGGTACCTTCATGATTACTTTTTGGAATAATTCATCATCACATGATTGAATAGTGTATGAGCCACAAAACACTGGATGAATATCAAACAAAACTTTTTGAAGCATTTCTTCTTAGAAGAGCTATTGGTATAAGTTTTGTAGAATCTGCACGATCTGCATAATTTTGAGACCAAGTGGATTACTTTCACTAATCTTTGAAGTAATGAAAATGTAAAAATAAAAATGGACTATGCAAACGTGTTAAGTCATATTATGCTTTGTGTAGGATAGGTAACAAGAGTAGCTAAAGTAATATCATTAAGTTATTGATTGAGATGATAAGGGCGGAGCTTTCACTTTCAAGAAGGAGAATACTGAGTTCAAATAAGAAGTCAAGTGACTTGTTAAAAAGAGAGAATATTTTACTCTCTAAGCCCGAGGAAGAAATCCTTGATCATTAAAAAAAAACAAAGTAGCTAAATCAATAATTGTTTATTGAGATTCCTCAATCTTTCATTAAATATTTATGATAATTTAATATAAACAAAAGAGATTTCTATCTCAATTTCATCCATGAAGTTGGAAATTACAGTACTTTAAGTTAGTTCTAAAAATCATACTCTTACAGTCACCAGAATTTCATTAGGAAAAAAAAAACAAAAACAGAGTATAAGGTCGCTAAACATATACAACATATTAAAGTACAAAATGAAAAACAAAACACAAATATTAATACGAAAGACAGTTAGAATTGTTGTTCATTTTCATGATTCAAACTCATAAAAATAATTACTTATGTCAAGATAAAAATCATCAATGAACTTTCAGTTCTGCAGGTTAAAGCAATTGCATATTCAGTTTTTTTTTTTTTAATAAAAAAAAAGGAAAGAAAAGAAATGCTTACAACCACCTTAAATAGTAACAGTCACATGATCGGTGCGCAACAATTTCTAAAAAAATAACTGATTAAAAATCTTTAAAGATAATAATCATAATGATTATCTCAATATATAAAAAGTCAATTAAATTATTATTTGAATTAACTTATAAACATGGTGAATTTATGAGAAAATAAAAAGGAAACGAAAAGGCAAATAGCTAAAGTATGTTTTGGAAAACAAAACAGAGAAAGAGAGAGCTGGAATAATTGCACAACAAAATAAGTTTGTTAATATCACATAAATTAGCAAAAGGTTAACCGATGTAAGATGCGATTCCAACAATGTAAGTCAAATAATATTGAGAAACATTTATGCGGAAGCATTATTGTCTCTCTAAATCCATTTATTAACTATAAAAATGCAATACTTGGGAATATAGATAAATATCTGGTGGATAATACAAACTGATGTGTAGGATGTGGGATATTTGGCGAAAAAGTTATTCATCCTTGTTGCGGTATTTTTCTTCAAGCAACAGACACTCCCAAATGTAAAGCTTTCTCAAAGAAACAGACAACTTTTCTCCTGACAATTTCTCCAGCTTGACACAATGTATGATCTTGTGTTGTTGGAGAGAGGTTAGGTGTTGAAGTCCTGTGCAATTCAATGTCTCCAAGAAACTCAAGTGAATAAGCTCAAGGGTTGTAAGACTGGTTGGAAGAAAATAGCTCTCTGGGAAACACTTGACATCCATACTAGATGGACTACTAATAGAAAGGTAAGTGATATTACTTGGGAGGTGCCACTTTGCATGATGGGATAATAGCTTGTTACAGCATACAATACGAAGTTCCCTCAAACTTGGCACAATGATCCCTTCTGGAAATGATTCCATCTCGTAACAATGCTTTATAAGTAGCTCTCTTAAATTTGGGAAAAGGCCTTCCATGTCATTTGACATGAACTTCACAAAATTACATTCGTCAATAGAAATAGATTGGAGATTTTGAAGAAGAGTAGTTGAACTCATCACAAAATCAACTTTTCCACTCATGCTTATGTTCAAATGTTGCAATGACGGGGGCAAATGAATCATTGGAGTTGACACATTGGAGCAAAGGCTTATAGTTAATTGTAGGAGATGTGAATGTTTAGAGAGTGCCTCTAACATTGATTCCAACATCCGACATCCTGTAATTCTCCAGCTTGCAAAGGGAAGGAGGCAACTCATGCTCTTGCCATACCATGTTTACACGTCCATATGTCTCTACATTTTGAAGTTTGTGACACCTTGGAATACAAGAAGACAACAATGGACAATCTCTAATCTCAAGAGTTTCTAAGGAAAGCAACTGGCAAGGAAAATTTCCAATTAACTCTTTGCAATTTGATATTTTGAGTTGTCGGAGTTTAGAAAAAGCTTCCATGTCAGTGGACTGCCATTGTTCCCAAGAAGTCATACCTGAAAACCGAAGAATTTCAAGGGATGGGATGGAATCATGGAAGCACAACTATTGCCCTTCAACAACTCATCACCAATGCTTTCTACACTTTCTAATCCCCAAATACATAACTCCTTTAGAGCGGGGAGCTGCTCAAGGGCGGGAAGCATGCAACAGTTAACACAACGAGATAGTTGCAGCAAAGTCATGTTGTGATAGGAAGGACTTCCCAACCAATCTGGAAACATTGTGCCCCTATAACATTCAATTTTCAATTTTTCAAAATCCCAACAAGGTTAAAGGTTGGACAAAATATCTCTCTCAATTGTTGAATCTTCCACATCACCATCCTCCAACCATGATATTGTTAAAACTTTGACGTGCTTCTTCTCCATCATTCTCACGTCATAGGCTTCATTTCCACTATTGACATTCTCTAATTTATTAATTTCAATGCAACCCTTTAAATGAGAAATTCCTCCCAATTCCCCAATCCCAGTCTCTTGCTCTTCGCCAACAATGAAGTTACTCAAAAATTGCAAATCTTTTAGGTTACCCAGTCCCCTTGGCATTTCTTTCAAACGGGTGAAACTTATATCAAGATGTCGCAAGTTTACAAGATCTCGCAAATCACTTGGCAGCATGTCGAGATAACAAGAACGCAACTTCAATGTTTGTAGATTGTATAATTTGCACAATGAGTCAGGCAAACTTACAATCTTTGAATAGGAAATATCCAAATATCGAAGATTTACAAGATCTTGCATGTCACTTGGTAGACTCTCGAGAAACCTACAACCACACAACTCCAATGTTTATAAGTTTTACAACTTACAAATTGAATTAGACAAACATGCTATCGATGCGCCGGATAGATTCAAATAACGCAAATGGATGAATCTCCCAATGGACTCAGGAAATATCTTTAATGCAGACAGATTCCGAAGCGACAGCATTTGCAAGTACTTCAAATTTAATAATATAATATGAGAAGAAGCATTTCCAATAGATCCAGGGAGGCTAAAGGCTGTTTCTTCAAAGAACTTGGTGGCGTGTTACAGTTGTTGGTTAAGTCCGTCGATAATATTACCTCTTGTGGTTCCCTATGCCTTGATAAACTTCAGTTGTCCCCTTCTGCCACCCCCTCCATTGGGATTCTGGTGGTTCAACCAGTGACTATCTCCTCTACTCCGTACAAGCCATTGACACTAGATTTTCCTCAATTTGATGGTTCTGATGCACTTAATTGCAGGCATTTCTTCAATTTTGACAGACTCTGTTTCGAAACCAAGATCATATTTTCCTTCAGCAAACAAATCTTTTGCTCCCCTCAAGAGTCCCATCGATTCATCGTCTTCAACTACTTCTGGGGGTGGCAAATCCAATTTTCCTACATTATTACCAACACCAAAGTTACCTCCTATCAAGAAGATGACTCCAAGCGAAATGCTTATTCATCGTGAGGAGGGCTTGTGCTACACATGTGATGCCCATTTTACTCCTACACATAAATGCCTCAATAAACAATTGATGATGTTTCACACTGATGATGACGTTGAGGAACCATTTGAGGATGCCATTGATGAACCCAAAACAGAGGCCACTCTTCATCATTTATCTATTTATGCACTTCAGGGACAATGGACCAGCCACTATTCGATTTAATGGCTCCATCTATGGCATGACAGATACTTTTATCCATCCACGTACTGTCAAGTATCTCCAACTACTTGAGTACAAGGATTTATGATAACTTAAACTCTCTAAGCCCTATCAAGTGTCGTTAACAAATTATATATAGATCATAAAGTGACATATTGAGGTAGTGCCTCTTGAAGCAACATCTTTTCAATTAAAAGTCATAACGACATTAACATAACAGATCGGAATATTTTTTTTAATGAAAGCCAATTTAAACACACATTAACATGATAACGTAGAGCTTGAATCAGGCACCTTATCCACATGTGGAGAGAGGCACTGTCATTGACTACTATAATAGAATTAGAATACTACTTACCATGTTTATATAAGTTTCAGTTTATTATGTAATTTGCACTATAAACTATATCACTATGATAAATTCAGTTTGAAAAAAATGTTGATATTTACTATAAGTGCATGTTTGGCCTAGCTTATTTTTAGCTTATAATCTACTTATAAGTATAAGCTATGCCAAACAAGATTTTACATAAGCTCTTATAATTATAAGAGCTTATTTTATAATGAAGAAAAAAGCATAGGAGCTTTTTTTTAAGCTTTTTTTTTATAAGCTCTTTTTTTTTTTTAAAAAAAAAGAGAGAACCCGTAATCTCTTGATCGGACACTACTATCACTACGCGCCATCATCACTGCCGCCGCCGTCGCCACCACCCTATTATAATATACCATTTATGATAATTTTTATTAGAAAAAGTGCTTATGACAAAAAAAAATTCAAACAGCTTATTTTTAATTTCAGCTTTTAAGCTAAAAAATTAATATAATCACCGAACAGCTTTTAGATTTTTTAAAAAAAAAAGCTCTTGTTTTTAGCTTTATCTTAAAAGTAGCTTTTAAAAGCTAAAAATAAGAGGATCCAAACGCTCTAAGTCTATGTAGAGAGTATTCAATGACACTGTTATAATTTTGTCCTATTAAATTTAATAAAAAATGAATTAATTCATATTGAAAAGAGAGAAAGATAAGAGAGATGGTTGAAAATATCATTAATAAATAAGGATAAAATTGAAAAAACACATTAATTTAATATATATTTAATTAGTTAATTAAATTTTCTTAATATAGCTAGACCTAAAAAAGCAACAAGAGTGGCATCTTATGTCAAACTGAGTTAGTATAATGAAACTTCAGGCATTGAAATGTGTGGGCCCTAGTCTCATTTCTTTGGGTTAAGTTGCAAATTTGCCCTGAAAGTTTTTATTTGAAGAAGCGATGTTGTCTTGGAAGTTTTTTTAATCTCAATGTTGCCCCAAAAGTTTCAAAATGTAGCAATGTTGCCCATCGGCCAACGTCAATTTTTCAATGGAATAGGGCAACATTGCTACGTTTTGAAACTTCCGGGACAATATTGAGACAAAAAAAATTCCAGGACAATATTGCTCAGAGCCTATACTATCTTAGGAGCAAATTTGCTATTTAACCCCTTTCTTTCTTACCTTCATCTCATTCATGAATGTGTTTTATGGCTGAATTGACGTCTCAATCCCTGGTAGTTTGGGATCAAACCCCCAAATAATATTGGGGCACGTGTGATTTCAGGTGGGTTTGGCTTCACTCTTCCCTATGGGGGAAGGGTTAGGATAGGGATAAACAAATTCCATTCATGAATCTTTTGGCCACCAAAATGAAAATATAAATTCCATAAGTTATATATAAAATAAATTTTCAAAGGTCATTACATGAAGTTTTTGTTCATGTTTTGGCCCGGATCACATAAACTGAAATTTGTTTTTGTTATTGCACTGAGTTATGTAGCTGGACATTTCCATTTTTTCTTTCATTCCTTTGTTAATTAAATTGGATTGCGCTTTATTCTTTAATTATATGATATTTCATGCACATCTATCGTTGTGGAAACTAGTATTTCATGTATAAAAAAGGAAAGAAAATTATGCCGTAAAAATTTGAATTCTTTTTTATAAAAACTGAATTCATTAAGATAAGATAGAGCATGAAAAATAAAATACTGTCTCATCACACCTCACCACTGGCATACCAGAAGTTGATCAAGGATATAAAAGATAACCTTCATTTTGTGTGAGGACTTAGCAAGAAAACCAGCAAAAACTAGTTGTTTCTTATGGGGTTGACAGAGCAAGACCCACCAATCCCCATGAAACAACAACCTAGCATCTCCAATAATGACTACAAAAGGGTGTGAATTATCACATCTCCTTATGATCAAATTAATATGTTCTTTACAATTTGAAGACAAAAGAATATCCTAAAGCCTTTGCCTCGACACAAGTTAAGACCATGCAAAAATTTTGACTTTTGACAAATTTCTACATATTATGTGTTCTTTTTTTTTTCTTTTTCTTTTTTTTGCTCCCTTCGGCAGGCAGTCTGAACACATAATCCGTTAACTTTCAGTCATGCATTAATAATGTTTCTAGACCTCTTTTTTTTTTCATTGCTTTTAAACTTTACCATACATGGTGTTAAGGCCTTGCTAGAAAAGACACTTGTGTTGGGAGAGGCAGCTACGAACCCTGAACTGAATAGCGGATAATATGATTTTAAAAACAGACTTTAATGTAGAGGAAAATTGACCTCACGATGACAAAATTTAAGATAAATAAAAGCTTTATTAATTTCACAAAAGCTTATAAATTAGTAAGACTAATATAAATTTCACTAAAGCAAAGCATTAATTTCCAACCACTTGTGGCAAACTGTTACCAATTATTCAACCACCCCAACCACGCATACATGCACACTTGTGTACAAGTTTGGATTTTTAAAAAATTCTACAAAATATGCGTTGGTGTGTAAACAGGTCAATAATTGACTCGCAAGTTTACAGCCATGATCCTCTGATCTATAATTTACAGAGATATTATATTTTGAATTATTGAGTCAGTAAGAAAAGAAGAGACGCATTACAAACCAGAATTCTCACAGCTACCATTAGCAATCTGGGCATATTTAGATCTTAGAAACATGACCAGCACATAAGAAAGGAACAATTTGATGATTACTAACAATTAGGAGCAAGAGAAGCAAAACGTTTCTCCACACACACTGCAATAATTGCACACTCTGTACAGTGTCCGGAAATTGCAGCTAAATTGTAGAGGATCCAAAAGCCGACAATATCAAATAATATGTTAAATACATAAATGCAAAAAAAATGAGTTTAAGTGTTGCTGCATAGAAATTGGGGTTCAAGGGTGTGAGCCTTCACTCAAACTTGTACAAGAATCACTTTGCACCACCTCATTCACTATTTGAAGACGACGTTTCTGATTTAAAAGAAAAGAAGACCAGCAATGAGCAAAATCAAACATATATTTTCAAGAGAAAGAGAATTCCAAATCAACAAAACAAATCACTCGGACGTATATATCATTTGGTAAACGAATTTAATTAAAGGGGAATATATACAAACTCTATAATAAAAAGGATATTTCTGAGTTATGGAGTCAAATTCAACGAAATGTACATCTGTAAATTGGCAGCGCAAAAGTGGGAGAATTAGAGTGATATGGGCGAAGACAATAGAGTTGTTTGAGAAATGTATATATCAGAACAAAGCATGGAAATGAAAAGATCCATTGATCATTATTTCACTGAACTTGTAGAAATTACAAACGTGACAATATTCAGATGCTCTTGGTGTGGATCTGAAATCAATATTGAAGAAAGTGCACTACAAAAGTTGCAGTACTGTATGATGTCTCTCGCCCCACAAAACGCAGGGCTTAATTTTCGTTAAAAAAAATCCTTTTAATTTTCCCCCAGAAAAAGAGAGAAAGTCAGTTCAAAGGAAAAAATAATAATAGTTGAAATGCATATTACTTACTAATAGATGATCCTACGTCACAAAACCCGATTATTGTCAATTGAAATGTTGGGAATGTGGAAAATTTTGAGGATCCGATTTTCTCCTTTTCTTTTTCCATCCACTTCCATTCTTTACCTCAAAATTCCATGGTTTTCAGGTAAAATAAGGGAAGATGAGCACTGTTTTTTTAAAAGCATTCAGGCTTATAAAATACTTTTTCATTGCATTCAGTATTCTAAATTAATTTTTTAGTACATTAGTTGTTGCAGTAAAATATTGCAGAATGTTGGGTGTTGGATATTGAATTCTACTTAAAAAATATTTTAAGGTGCTTAGTGTACTAAAATGACCCATATAAATTGCCATAAAATTAGTTGGCAAACTCCTCCCGTGAACACCCTAAATGCCTTGGCAATGACTTCAAGTTGCAGCATCCTTCTAACTTCAAATGAGTCATGGTGGCAGCTAAGAAACCCTCTACTGGGAAAGATTCAAGATTGGGGCAATCAATTAGCTTAATATGCTTGAGATACCGACAAGGTAGCTGCCTTTGTGTGAGATTTTGGCTAACCCAAACTCAAATTGAAATTGCGTTTTTGGAACAATTTATTTCTGCTAAATTGGCCTCTACCACAGAAAATTTATGAATTAGGAGGATTTTAAATATTATGCCTTTTTCTGTGGCAAATTAAGGGGCGATAGAGATTTAAAAATGTAAAAGCAATGCTATATATTGCTTGCACGTCATAGGAAGACTGGAAATAATCTGGGAAAGTAATGTTCTATGTAGGATTTAGATATTTATTAGGAAAGTTTTGAAAAATGTTATGTTGTTCTTAGAAAATGTTATATTGTGACACTTGTTAATTAACAATTTACCCAACGATGAATGTATATTCTGGAATACTTGGATCATTGTAGAAAATTGAAAGAATGAAAGGACTTAAAATTTCTCCTGTAAAAGAATTGATGGCATCTTTTATAAAAACAAGCTTTTGTTTTATTAACAGAATTATATAACTAAACTTATCCACTAGGGTCTCTTAAGAAAACTCAAATGACTCTTAAACCAAGAGAATGAATTTCATCAAAATCCAACGAACTTTTTTTTTTTTCAGTTCAGGATCAAAACATCCATCTGGAATTCAAATCTGAATAAACCATTCTGCGTCTCTTGATTTTGCATTTTAAGCCTCATAGAGGAAACTAAGTGCAGAAACATAGCATAAGGAAGAATACAAGAAAGAAATAATAGTTTATTTGCTAATTTGTTACACTCAAGTAATATGCTATAGTGCTAGATTAGGAAGAATCTAAAAATTAAATATAAAACCAAAAACCACATTATAAATAAAAGAATAAGGACAAAAGACCTCAAACAAAGAAGATAAAAATGGGGGAAATGGTAAATACAAGAGTTTGGTTGTTTAAACAAAAACCAGTCTACAAGTGTCCCCAAA
The DNA here is from genome assembly GCA_019022615.1 of Acacia melanoxylon. Lineage (NCBI taxonomy): Eukaryota > Viridiplantae > Streptophyta > Magnoliopsida > Fabales > Fabaceae > Acacia > Acacia melanoxylon. Next base: position 191,196 of record JAFJYJ010000042.1, read on the forward strand.
ACAATGTGGTAGACCGAGATGGTTAGACAAAATTTCTTGAAATACCATTCCGTGATCATAAACGTAAAAGATCTATAGAAATAAATTTCTTTATTTAAAATAGAAGCTAATCAATTTTTTAGCCAATAAAATACCATTCAGTGATCCATAAACATAGAAGAGCTACAGAAATAAGTTTATATATTTGAATAGACGCTAATCATTTTCTTTTTGTAGCCAATAAAATTGCAATTTACGTGAATGTATACTTAAATTATAATTTACTGAAAAAGGTAAAGAAAACAAATAAGGTGAAAAGAAAACTAGAAAAATAAGAATATGATCATGCACAGCAATGCAAAAACCTTTTGCAAGATCCAATAAAAATCATCAAAATGGCAACTCGTGCAGAGGATGGTTCGTAACATGTAATTAGACAAATACCTGGACTCAAAAGCAAGAATGGATTGATGAAGGGAATGTGAGAAATTTTGTGTCAAATTTTTCCATCCTTCTTGCGGTATAAGTCTTCAAGAAGAGGACAATTCCAAATGTGAAGCTTTCTTAAACAAGTGGGCAGCTTTTCTCCAGATATTTTCTTTAACTCTGGACAATTCTTAATCCTTATGTAATACCTAATTTTCATAACTCTTATAAACATTGTATTTTGGAAAATAATTACTAAAATACAAAGGTGAATATGTGTCTCAAATGATTATAATCTATTGATTATAAATTTATCCAAATTTCACTAGCAAATTAATAGACAAATGTTTGGATTGGAGACTACATATTTAGCACAATAAAATGTGATATAATTAACACATAAAAGGATGGTTATATTATAAACCAATAGAGGCAAGGAAGTGTTATGAAAACACTTAAGTAATTAATTTATAATTATAGGAGATTAGCAAAGCACTAATATCTCATTGCTAGTTAACAAATCAATTAACCAATGACAAATGCAATTTAAAGGCATATAAGCATTGGATTAAGAGTTAATTAAATTTTGTTAATTAATTTGAAAAGTCAACAATGGCATCTAAGCCAATGAGAAATCAAGAAAATGATCTAAATCCTTAGATAATTAATTGGACCAATGGGAGACTTGAGTCATGGATTAAGGGTGATGATTGAATTTAAACAAACACAAATTGGATCCAATGGTTGAGAGAAAAAAAAGAGGGTTAGATTAGCACATGGAAGAGGGAGATTATTATATTTAAATCAAGATATTATAATTATACAAGCACATGGGATAATGAACGGAGACAAAGTGGAAGAGGATAAGATGATAAAAATGGAAGAGATAAGATATTAATGGAAGATAAGATAATTAATGGTCATAAATGAAAAAGATAAGATAGGATAGGATTTTGGAAGAGGATAGGGGGAGGGGGGGAAGGGGGGGAGAGAGAGAGAGAGAGAGAGAGAGAGAGAGAGAGAGAGAGAGACTTGTTGAAGAAGTTGAAAAGAGGGGCATTTTGGTAATTGCACAAGCCTTGAATTTTCCTATAAATATAGAGCTTTCCTCTCTTCATTCTTCACACCAAACTCATATCAAAATGGTTGAGTTTAAGAGAAGAGGGAAGTCCTTGGAGCAAGAAGGAGGAAGGAGAAGCAAGGTTCTTCAAGAGGTAAGTTCTTGAGCTCTAGCTTTTTTAGTTTTAGTATAAATGTAGTTTAATCTAGAAAATTAGAGAATAAATTCCTATACTTGTTTTTAGGTCTCCTTACATTGAAAAATGCCTAATAAGGTAAAAACATGTTGGGAAGTGATTTTTAGAGTTAGTAGAACAAGATTGTGAAAATTGTAAAATTTCCAGTTTTAAAGGTCTGTCTGGCAAAGCAAAAATTGATGCTATTATTTTATGTATGAGATGAAGTCATTAAATCATGAAATTTTATAGGAATAAAGTAGACATGTAGGGCTTTCCAAATATAAAATATGAAGCATTTTGAGTTCTACACAAGGAGTAGCATATTTTTGAAGTTAAGCTATTTTTCTAGGATTTAAATCTGAACAGCGGTGAGAAAATATTAAACTGGGAATGATTCTTGATGTTCTAGCTTATGGGAATATTTTTCCTTGAAAATAGACATGTCAAGGGTCATGAGGAATTTTGCAGAACTCAAAAATGAGTTTTCTAGAATTAATTATGATTTTTCAAAGTTGCTGAAAAATCTGCCTAGAAAATCCAGCATTACGTTTTTAATAAAATGTGAGGGTAAAAGTGGAATAATAAATCCACCAAGGGTAGAATGTCAAAATATGTGAAAATATCATTTTTGATATTACTATAGGAAATATGATATTAATTATAATATCATGGAAAAGGAAATAATCTAACGATAATGTATAGGATATATCCGGGAAGTCCGAAGTCGAATTCAAAGGTCGGGCATGTTGGTAACTACGCGGTGAGAGGTACGTTCGCGTACTAGTAAATTTAATTGCCTATATCTTGTATGATTGTATATGATTGAATGATTCATAGAGTGATGGACAAGACTAGGTCTTAGGTCATGCACCATGACTAAGTTTATGGGCCTTAGTCACATGTTTATATACATTCAGCTTTGTGTGGGTTATAGTCTTGATAACGCCGCAAGTATGTTTTCCTAGCGCTGAGGACACGTGGATTTGTGGCACAGGGTGAGTGTGCAAACGCTGTTAACATTACATCTGCTATGTGCTATGTATTGTTGTAACCTTACATATGTTGTGTGCTATGTATGGTTGATGCTGATATGTAATGAATATCTGTCATGTATTGTTATATCTGCTATAGAGGTTAACTGTTACCTTAGATTCAATTCGATTGAATCTCAGACTTGATTAAAAGTTCAGGAAAGGAACCTGGATCTGAGAAGGAGACGTAGACGTAGACGAAGTCGGGAAAAGGCATCGGTGGACGGAGCCGAGAAGAGGCGCCGGTCAGAACAAATGCCAAAAGAGGTCTCGCAGAGTATAGTTTCTGGCATGAATCCGATAAAATTATTTCAAATCATTTGGTGCTTAAACTAAGAAAGGGTCGGTCTATGTGGTTCAGTCATAAGTCGCCGTGAAAGACGGGAAAACTTCCACTAGACTTTATCCGGCCTGGCCAATGGGTTTGATTAACTGTATTAGGTTCTAAGCCACAAGTCTAGTTAAGGCTTGGTTTAAGACTGTATAGTTACTATGTCAAGAGTTGTAATTATACAAGTTCTTTATGATTGTATCACATAAAATATTCCTTCGGGAAATTTTTAATATACCAGCTTATGCCTGAGCATTTTATATCAGTTACTCATTGTCCAAACATAATGCATGCTCTCCGTTCCGCATTATTTTGAGCTGTAGCACCTCAAACTCTGTCGATTTTTCTAAAACTAAGTGTCAACCGACACAATTTGAAGTATGAAATTTGGGGTGTTACACCTTAACTCTTGAAGAGAGGTTATGTGCTGAAAGTACTTGATAAAGTGGTGAGAGTTCGAGAGTAGAAAGAGTGGTGGGAAGAGAGCACTCTGGAAAACAGTAGTTGACACTTGAACTTCCATCACAGATACGTAGGTATGTGTTACTGTATACAATATGAATTTCTCTTAAACTTGGCACAAGGATTCCTTCCAGAAATGCTTCCCATCTCGTGACAACTATTTATGCCTAGCTTCATAAAATTTGGGAGAAGACCTTCCGTATCGTCTGACATAAACTTCAGAAAATTACGGGCCACAATAGAAATTGACCGGAGATTTTGCAAATGAATCCTTGGAAGTTATGTGTTGGAACAATCATAGATACATAATTCACAGCAATGTACAAACTTTTAGAGAGTGCCTCCAACATTTCACATCCCGAAATTACTAGCTCACAACCTTATTTGGATGTATACTTTTGTATTCATCTGCTCTGGAGCAAGGAGAGCTATTGTTACTTCATGCAAAAGCATAGAAAGATTGACAAATATATAAAATATCTCTTATATTAAGGACTAATGTCAACTTCCCAATTAAATCATACAGACATGAGGAAATATAAATAGATATTCTTTGGCGTGTATGGTGTAAATGTGAAAGATGGACAAGGAAATACAGAAGAAATTAATGACAAAAAGAAGATACTCATGTTGAAGTGAAGTGCAATCGAACTGTATTAAAAAAAAAAAAATGAGTGCTATATATTATAGGGAAAAGGGGGCAAATTTAACAATAAAAATTATATGTAGGGGTCGCCTGGCACCATAAAATTTTTAAAGATGCAAAAAAAACAAAAAAAAACACGAAGCTGATGTGGCGAGTGATAACGGAAAAAAGGTAGATATTCGTCTAACAAAAAACAGAGAAAAAAGGCGACAGTTTTTCAATTGCTAAGATGGAGAGCTGCTTCGATAATCTTCAGGCGACTAGTTATGGTTTGGAATTGTCACGGAGACAAGCATAAATCGAGTTCGAAGGCAAGAAAGTGAGAGGAATCCAAGATTCTTATAGTGAGTTTTTTCAACAGGTCAAACAATGAATTAATTAACTGACATGTGGACAGCTTTCGGGACCCACAAGTCCACAAACGAACGGAGTTTAAGAGAAGTTAATGGAGTTGTCCAAAATGCCCCCACTTTTAAACCTTTATGTATTTTTTTGCACCTTTAGAAATTTTATGGTGCTAGATGCCCCTTATATATAAATTTGTTGTTAAATTTACTCATTTGCCCTATATTATAATAAAATTGCTAATAAATTTTTATTCAATCAAACTTTTTTGCGTGTTTCTATATTTTGGGAAAATTTTTGACGGAGGAGTTAAATAGAAATCAGTAGTAGCTGCCTTTAAAATAATAATTAAGATAGTAATTAAGTCGATAAAAAAGTATTTAAAGATATTTTTGCATAATACTTTTATATTTCACTATAATTTATATTATTTAATTATTATTTTTTATCTAATGAAGTAGACGACGCCAATTTACTCAAAAGTCGTTAGAGTATAAGAAAGAAGGCCAAATTACATCACTTCAAAATTAAATATTTTACCAACAAAAATTAAATAATACTCGTATGATAATTTTATCTAAATTAATACAAATGCAAAAAGAAAGATAAAAAAAAAGGTTCAGGTCCCTCATCCGACCACAAGGAAAAGAAAAGATCACAAAATGATGGAGTAAATATATTGGAGGCGCCTTTTAGAGTGCTTTACATGAGAAAGATTTTTTTTTTAAAAAAAAAAACACGTGAAAAAGTGAATAAAGAAAAACATTGAAAACAATTTAAGAATTTAAAAACTTAAAAAGTTTTTTCCCTTAAAAACCTTTAAGAAAAAAGTCATTAATATTTGTTAAAGTTAATTGCTATATGGTTACAACTTATTAGGCTTCTTCATAATGAAGTGATTATATAATCATATTTATTTACACGCACTTGAGATTGGTATGTTACTTTTTTTTAACTTATGCTTACGATATCATCTAGAAAATTCCAGTTGAGAGTGATTTTTTGGGGGAAAATACTGTAAGATACTAAGGAAGGAATATAATCACTAAAAAAGTTTCAATGAGTAAACAATCTAGATCAGTTGTCATTTTTTACCCTTGAACTTATCATTACATATTGTTTATTTGTTGTATGACCTTTTAATGGCCATATTCTTTCCTTGAGACATCATGGTGATTTTCCAATCCCCCTCTCTCTCTCTTTCACACACTTTTGAGCCAATTTGGCTTCAGCTCATCATTAAAAGTGGGAAATATTTCATGTCATGCTTCCTTCCTGATTGGTTGTACTCAGTGTCCACAGTTTTAAGGGTACATGTTAGTGATGTTACCCTCTGTTGTACTTGTATATTCATTTATCAATACTCACTGATGATTGGTTTAAAATTGAAGATGAGAACTTTTTTTTTTTTTAAAGAATACTATTAACTGAGGTCAACAACACCTGAATTTGATATAATAGAATTGGATCTCAGATAGTTGTATAGAAAAAAATTAAAATTGATAATTTGGTTTGCTTTTGTGACGAATATAAACAAATATGTTGTACATAATCCAGGTAGTACATTGAAAAATTATTCATAAAGAAAAGGAAAAGAAGGATACGTTAGCAAAATAAAATAAAAGAGAGGAATGAAACGATACTGATACGTTCATACTTGACTAAAAGATGACTGGATAGAAGTGAAGATGCCAAATAAATAAAGACAAATTTAAACTCTCACGTTCACATGATACAATCAATCATAAGATGTGGTGGATTGTATAATTAAAGAGCGGGAAACGTACAAAATTCTGTCAGTTAAATTATTGTTATTGTTTGTAAAGAAAATAAAATTCCTAATTTATTCTTATTAAATGTATCATATTCAAATACATGATCTCTCTCATATGCCGCGTCTTACTATATAAATATATATATATATATAGAGGGAAAAAACACGTGTTGTAGGAGAAGTATATTCTCATCCACATCACGTGAAATGGTGAGGCCACATATATATATAATTAGAATTATATATATGTGTGTGTGTGGGTCCCACCATTTCATGTGTGTGTAGGAATCTTCTTCTTCTCATGCAACATGAGAAGTTTAAACCATATATATATATAGAACATGTTACTTTATTAATAGAAAATAGAAAAAGGGTAAAATTGAAAGAAAATAATAAATTCTCTATCTTTTTATGGAAAATGATTTATAACAGGGACCAACAATAACAAAGCATATTGAAAGGGGCATACTGCATATACCATATTGCTTTTTTTTTTTTTTTTTTTGAAAAGGTCCTCCAAATTATAATTTTTTTTTTTTAATATAATGAAGTTAGAAAAAGAGGAATGGACCAAAATTTTTATTAGACCCATACGGTCACACGGTTTCAAAGTGAGATACGCTACTTTATTTCTTCTGTTTTCTCTCTAAATTTATGGGGCAGATCTGAAGTTATAAGTGATATCAAACCCGCAATCTCCCACTTACCAGAGAGTTTTTATGTTACTAGGCTACCAGATCATCCTTCAATTTGCTAGAATGTTAATTGGAAGCAGATTTGGCTTAGTGTGAAGAGAAGTGTTACATCAAATATAGTTAGGCTAGGAAAATATACACACAACATATCACCCCCAGTCAATAATATAAGAGCCACTAAAAAAAAAAAAAAAAAAAAAAAAAAAAACTCATTTATCGCGATTCATCTCGTAGCGGCCATAAATAACCGCTACAAATTCATGAATTTGCAGTGGTTATTGACGATACCACAATAAATTAGTAGCAGAAGCATTGGCGCCAAAGCGCGAGCTTGTTTGCAACGATATTTGTAGTGGTTACCATAAAGTAAACCGCTACAAATGTGGCGGCAGCTTGGCACGTAATGGCGTGAATGTTTGTGGCGCGGCAGTTGTTGCGGTTTTTTGGGAATAACTGCTGCAAATTTGGCGCCAGCGTTGGCGCGTAATGACGTGAACTTTGTCGCGGTGAATTTTTAGCTAATTGGAGTTTGAATTTGGTTATAAATATAGGAGCTCAGTTCACTTAATCACCCAAATTTATAATTTTTTTTCTCAAAGTATCCCTATATTAATTGCACATATTAAAGAGTTTTTATATAAAGGTATTTTAGGAAAAAACAACATTTATTTGTTACAAATATAACTAATATAACTAACTTTTTAAATATACATAAATTTATCAGCCAGCTCTTATATTAAAATCTAGAGGTAATATTTATATAAGTGAAAAAGGACTTGTATAATTGTAATTTTTAAAATTTTGAGTAAAGAATGTAGCGTGGAGTTGTGTTATTATCATCAGGCTCAGTTGAACATTCCTTCCTTCTGGATAGAGTGAAAATGCCTTCTAAGGTTAACACAATTAAGATGTATAGAAGTAGCACCAATTCTTTGGTGCACTTGTGACCCACACGAAACTCTCTTTATGTTTCTCTCTCACCATCCATTTTTTTCCAAGGAATTATACTCCACCAATTTAATGATTCCAAATCCGATTCCTCCAAATACTTTACTACTTTGAAATTACTCCCCCAGTGTTTAATGTTGACATATTTACCTCATTTTGGTAGATTAAAAAGGTTAGTTAAGATGTGTAATATAACATGTTTTTTTCCCCTAAAACACTTAGATTATTTTCTTTAATTGCCCTCATCTTATTTTAACTTGACATGGTTGAGGAAACATCGATAAGATAAATTTGAAAAAGACTAAAATATATAGGAAACACATTTTACATTTAGAACAAAGATCAATTTCTTAATTAGGCTCTGTGTTAAGGACTAGAGGGAATATTTCAGAGTTGCATCCAGCACCTTAATTTTATATATGATGCATCGAGCACTCTCTGATGTTTTTTTTTTAAAAAAAAAAAATTACATCTAGCACTCCAATCTTACCCGTGTTTTAAGGCATTGGAAAAGTATCAGAAAAATAAGATCAAAGTATTGAATACTCCCTCCGGTCCTAATTATAAGACTTAGTTGACTTTTTTGGAGAGATTAAGGAAGCTAATTAAATTACTTTAGAGCATTTTTATTTTTATTTTGTTCTTTAAACTAATTAATTTGACTAATAAACTAATATATAATTTAAAGATACAAAACATATGAAAAGATTAAGTAACTTGTTTAGCTTCCTTAATCTCTCCAAAAAAAGTCAACTAGGTCTTATAATTAAGACCGGAAGCATTGGAAAAGTATAAAAAAATAAGATCAAAGTATTGAATATTACTTTACCCGATATATATTTGTTGTTAAACTCACAAACTCTTACTTAAAACAAAAGTTAAAGGAGATATTTGTTGTTGGTTGAGATAAATGGCTACGTCTACCTCTATCTTGTTTATTTTCAGAGCTCTACGCCTATCTTTCTTTATATAAATAAGAAATTATATTAAATAATGAATTAATAAAAGTTCAGAACAAAGACGTAACTAAAGGATAATTAATGGCATTTTAAATGAATTTTTTCCACGTCCACATGCAAAAAACAAAGTTCAGTATCCGAAAGGAAGTTAAGTGATGAATAATTCAATATGAGAGCCAATAATTTAGAAAGTCAATGAGTAAATTATGATTAAAATAATAACCTTAATTAAAAGCAATTCCAGAGCGTAGACTTCACTAACATCTCCCACGTATCCCAAGGTCGGTCACCTTTTTTTTTTTCCAGTACGGCTACCTTATTTTTTAATATTATTAATAATATATTGTTTCCTCTTTCCACGTGTGAATCACATTTTCCTGGGAAATTAAATAAACAAGGTGTCAATATTAATAATCTAAATAAAAAAATTAATAATTATAGACCTGGCAAGGTCATTAATTACCATGGAAGAATATCAAAAAAAATTAGAAATTGTAGAAAAGGACTAGGATCCTTAGATGAAATCGTGAAATTAAGGGTGGCGGAAGAGACTTTTGTTCGAGATGAGCTTTTACAAACGAGAAGATAGGATAAAAGTTAAATTGTAAATGTGATTTGTGTTTGGGATAACGGTGACAGTGTGCTTTTTTTTTTTTTTCAAATTGACTTGTTTGGATGATTATTTGAGATGAAAAATAACATGAATATTATTGAATACTATATATATATATATGGGGTTATGATTTATCCTGTGACAGGATACAAGCGCTGGTCTAGTGAAACATACACGACGCCGTTGTACACTTTCCTCTGCGAGAACTATACAGCTTGCTAAATTTCAGATCGAGCATACAAAAAAATCACCCCAAAAAAAAGCACGAACAAACAGGCTGATTCCTCGCTGTCACTGGAAATCACCAAAAGATCCTCGCTGTCACTGGAAAACACACTACTCTGGATGGCCCATTTAAGCCTGTGACTCGCCGTTTCGACCCGTCGCTGCGTCGGGGCAGCGACGATTTGCCCATGACTCATCCAAGGCTCAAGAAGAATGTGACCTCAAATTTCCCAGAACAGATTGCTCTTGCGATTTCTTCACCGACTGCAATGTGGGTTTCCTGGGTTACCGGTATTTATATCTTCAATCCATAATTCTTCCTATTCATTTCTTCTGTGACCGTTGTTCTAAAGGTAAAAGGTCAGAATTGTTGCTGATTTATTTTTTTATTGGATCAGGGGATGCCCAAATTGTCTAAATGTGACCTCTCTTGATCCTTCATCGGTTGGAAGCGAGGTGTGGTATGGGAAAGAAAGTGGGAAGTATAGTATTGTTCACTGGACAAGTGTTATAGTTATTGATCAGGTGTATAATTTATATGTGATGGGAAAATGGATAATTAAAGGGAGGCAGAGCAAGCTATACAGTTCTCACAGAAGAAAGCGTAAAACGACGACGTGTAAGCTTCACTGGACCAGTGCTTATATCCTGTCACAGGATAAATCATAACCCCTATATATATATATATATATATATATATATATATATATATAATGTGTGTGTATATGTGGGTTTATTGTTTGTTATGTCACTTGACAAAAGGTTTCGTCAAGTCGCTTTAAAACTACGTCGTTTTGAGAGTTAAGGGAATTAATGGAGGGTATTTTGGTCAAATTCATATAATAAATATAAAAATAAAAATACTAAAACACCCTTCATTATTTTTCTTAACTCCCAAAAACGACATAGTTTTGGAATTAGGGAATTAATGAAGAATCTTTTAGTAAAATTCATACAATAAATTCAAAAACAAAAATACTAAAACACCCTTCATTAATTCTCCTAACCTCAAAACGACGTAGTTTTGGAGTGACTTGACATAACCTTATGTCAAGTAACATGACAAACGATAATATATATTAGTTATATATATTGTGATAATTGAATATAAAAAATTAATTTAATTTAAATCTGATAAAAAAAATTAAGTTATTATTAAAAAAATGCAATACTCTAAAGTACTTAATTAAATATACTCTAATGGATATACAAATGTATATTATATAGTACATTACTCCCTAAGTCTTTATTATAAGACATCAACTAACAAATCTCACAAATCAATAAAAACAGTTAAAGTCAATAAAGTTGCCCTACAGTTTAAGTAACTTCCAATATTACCCCTACTAATTGTACTAAATTCTAATATTATATTAATTATTACTCTCACCCACTATATACCCTTATTAATTATGGGCAGACATGGAAACAAATAATTAATGTTTATTGAAAACAAGCAAATTCCTTATAAAAAGAATCAAATAAACTTGTTAGTTGGTGCCTTATAATAAGGACCAGAGGGAGTACTTATTAGATCACTTATCTCTAGCATTTTTCTCCAAAAGCTGAAAAAAGTCACACCAGAAGCTGAAAAAGGTTACTTCTGAAAAAAGTAACTTTTTTGGGAGAAGTCTATCACCCACCGAAGCTATCCCAAAAGCCTATTTTCCCCTGTTGGGTTTTTACTCACCTCCATTAGGATTTTTTTGACTTCATAACTATGCCAAACACGCACTAAAAACTATAGGGGTGGATATTTCCATATTAAGATTAAGGGCATTTTTGTCCACCTATTTTTTTTTTATAAAGAAAATCATATTGGGATCTAGTCACCTTTTTAGAATTTCTAATATCTGTGGTCCTTTGTTGTAAAAGATTTTCCTTAAAGGGTTTGCAAATGTCATTTTCCCTATAACTATATATGCACGATTTGGGGAAAGAGTTGAATTTGAAACATAAGAGTTTTCGTATGAGAGAATTATATACCGATAATTAAGTCTTTGATTGATTATTAATCCAACTAAGGAGTAAGTCTATGATCAATCTCAAAAATATTTAACTAACTCAAACTCAAATAAAGTCTTTGTTTTTTTTCCTAAGTACATATATTCTTCTATTTGATGCAATCCTATTTGAGGTACTCCCTCTGATCCTTATTATAAGCACCAACTAACAAGTTTATTTGGTTCTTTTTATAAGGCACTTGTTTGTTCCTAAGAATCGTTAATTATTCTTTTCTATGTATGCCCCTAATAAATAAGGGTAGTAGGTGAGAATAATGATTAATATGAATTTGAAGTTTATTAGTGCAATTAGTAGGGATAATATTGGAAGTTACTTAAATTGTATGATGACTTTATTGACTTTAATTGTTTTTATTGGTTTGTGAGAATTGTTAGTTGGTGCCTTATAATAAAAACCAGAGGAAGTACTGTTGTATATTAAATGTGGGCATCTCTCCCAATAAGAATTATACTTTGGTTCCTCATGTTATGAGAGACTAGCCATTTCCGTTTTGCCCAACCATCATTAGTAAAGTCTTTGTTTTTTAGTAAAAATGTGTACTGTTCCACATTGGAATTAAAATATATGTAATATAATTTAATTTGTTTTGTTTATTTTCTTGGTTTCTTCATGAAATTGAAAGTGAAAAGGAAAATAAACAAGAAAGATCATGTGGTATATATGTCCTCCTATAAAAAGAATTAATTAATTAGCTTGGAAAATGAAATTAAAATAAATCTGCATCCCAACAACCACACACAAGGGCCATAAGATTAAAATATAAACTTGGAGATTAAGTTAGAGTTTACTTCCATAAACTAGAATATCTCCTTGACTTTAACAACTTTTTTTTCCTTACTACTAGAAAAAGAAGAAATAGCGACGGAATTTGCTACGGAAAAAATTCCGTAGCAATAGCGAAGGATATTGCGACGGAAGTATAATTCCGTCGCTATAGCGACGGAAGTTTAATGCCGTCGCTATAGCGACGGATATTGCAACGGAATTAACTTCCGTCGCAATGAATTTGCGACGGATCTATAGATCCGTCGCAAATTTTGCGACGGGTCAACGATCCGTCGCAATGGGCGGCCAAAAATGGCCGCCATTTGTGAGCGAATTTCCGACGGCCCATAGATCCGTCCCAAATGTAATACCCGGATATTTGTTTATCTGGAACCCTATATTTGAGAATTTGCCTATTTTTGGGAGACTACTAGGCCCTATTTTTGGGAGTGACAAATTTGGAATCATAATTTTTGGATCCATGAATAGTATTTACTATTCAAAAATACGTATTCACTATTCATAAATACGTATTTACTATGCATGTGGGACCCACGTCAAATTATTTCTCCTCTGCCGACGAATTCCGTGAGTTTGAAAAAAATGTCCGCGGGACCCACTCAATAGTAATTTACTATTTGGATAATAATATAATATTCTTTCTCCCACTTCATTCTAAGAACGCTATATGGAATAGTTGTGAAGATGTGGAAATCCTGGAGAAAATATAAGGACTTATCTGGAACCCACATAATTTAACCTCGAAAACAAGACCAGTGAAGGTTATTTTTGCTAACATTGAGGAATAAGTTTAGTCCAACTAGGGAAGTCTAATTAGACCATAAATCTCGGTATCCTGCCACCAACCAAAAAGTATACTCAAAACTTAAGGACGTTAGTGATCGATCTAGCAATCGGAAATGAATTTCGTTAAAGTAGAACTTTATTGGTACAGTCACATAAAGCAAGGTGTGGGACCTACGGACAATATTTTCTTCGCCTCCATCCCCTTCACGTGAAGAGTTTGAAAATTTGGCTCGGGGAAAATTACGTAGAATGACCCAGAAGTGAAAATTACACTAAAGGACCCATTTTTCCACCCTATAAATAGAGGCTTCATTTCTTCATAATCTTCACACCAAATCAACCCCAAGAGGTGATTTCTGAAGGAGCTAGAGAGAAGGAGGAGTGCGGAGAAAGTGTAAGCGAAGCCCTGGGTAAATTCTTCTGGTCCTTAGTCTTAAGCTTTAGTAGTTCTTTCGGTAGATATAGTAGAAATGCTAGGTAAATCTTTATTTTACCAAGATAGTCTAGATATCATGTTTTAGGGATAAATATGATATTTATTTGAAAAATATATTGGAGGAAGAGATATGGCAAAATTTTGGAAGATTAGAGTCAAAGTAGCGAAGCTCTGGCGAAATTTCACCAATTAGTCAAACTAGGGGCAAAATGGTAATGTGCACCTAAAATGCCTGATATGCTGCTAAATAATGATAAATGTGATATTATCCTTATAGGATATCCGAGGATTCCGGAGGCAGATTTGATGGACGGGCGTATTACTCTTCATGAATAGTACCGTATACGTGAATAGTGCCGTATACATGAATAGTACCGTATACGTGAATAGTAATTACTATTCACAATGAAGGAAGGTACGTTCGCGTACTGTAACTTTAACTCTGATGTGTCTTGTATTCTTATATGTGATGAAATGATTCATGTACTGTGGCTAAGACTCGTCTTAGGTCATTGTTTATATACATTCGAACTTGATACGGGTTATAGTCTTGATAATGCCGTGAGATTGTTTTCCTAGCGCGAGGACACGTGTTGTGATCGTGGCATAGGGTATGTGCGACATGTTGTGGGACTTCACATATTGCTTTGTGCTTATGTTCGTCATTGTACCGATCATACATCGCTTTGTGCTTATGTGTTGATTCTTTGAAATGTAATGAATATTTGTCATACATATATTGTTATACTTTTCATATGAGGTTAATGTTACCGAGGTCCGATGGGTATTGGATCTCGAGATCGTCTAATAGTTCGTGTAAAGAAACCAGGATCGAGAAGGTACCGGTAGATGGAGCCATAGATAAACACCAGTAAATGGAGCCGTGAGAAGGTAGGTTAAAGGAAATGAGGAAGAAAGTCAACAGAACCTACCGTATTGCATGAATCTAATAAGGTTACTTCATATCATTTGGTGCTTAAACTAGAAGGGTCGTCTATGTGGTTCGGTCAATCGGTCACCCTAGCACGGTGAGACTTACACTAGACCTACCCCCGGCTGGCCAAATGGGATGATCTAATCGAGTTAGGTTCTATGCCCCAAGTCTACTCAAGGCTTGGTTGAAGAGGGTATAGTTACATGTAAGAATTGTAATTATAAAGTTTTGTATTACCGTATCACATGAATAATTCCTTCGGGAGATTTTGTAATATATATATCGCATACGTCGGCATCATCATATGTCCGAGTATTTTTATATCGTTACTCAATTGTTCAAATTTTTAGTACATGCTCTCCGTTTCCGCAAACGCCGAATCGTAGCACCTCAAAACTCTGATGAATTTTTATAAAACCACGTGTCACCGGCACGTTTTATGCTACGGAATTTGGGGTGTTACATTTTGTGGTATCAAATTCTGTTGGAAACATTTCATTCGAAAACTCAATTTCAAAATTCACTAGTTCAAAAATCAATTTCAAATACAGCAGGTGTATTGGCAAGTTCAACTTGAAATCTTATTGAGGAATCAGACAACTAATCTTAGAAGGTCATACAACACTTGGGCGTATGTTTTGTCTAGCAGAACCTAAGGGTTGCTACTTCGTGTGCCAGTGTGAACACTGGGTCTCTTATGGGAGGGGCGGAGGTTCTCCCACATTGTTTGACGGTACTGCTGATGCAGAGGCCGGATTTGGGGATTTGGAATAGTGCGCTCGATGTACCAAGTGGTTGAAGTGGTGGCGTGAGCTCTCAAATGTTAAGAAATTTTATAAAATGAATTTTTCCCTCAAAGATATGTGTCGGTAGTAAAAGTTTTTGAAAATAATCCGACAGTGAATGTGTTTTCACGAATTTGTTTTGGCAGCGATTAAAATTGAAAATGTAATAGCACTATTACTCTTTGGTATAGTGCGGATTGCGAAATGTACTGAGACCACGGAAAATTTTCAATGTTTGAAAATTTGAAAATGAGACAACATAAGTTTTGTGTAACGATGACATGATTGTCAATGCTATTGTGTTGAAGAAAGTGTAGTTGGAAATTTTGGATATAGGAACAAGAACTATTAGAAAGGTCTAGAACACTTTGAACTAGTTAAGCCGGATAGTAGTTGTCACCTATAGTGCTAAGTGAAAGTAGTCGAGAGCTTGAATGGGAAAGACTCGAGATGAAATGGACGAGCGGATGCTCGAGGATGTAAGACGATGCTAAATGAGTCGGGGCGGTGAGACCCGCATAACCAAACACCGAGAGAATGGATCGGTGGATCCCGTGTTTTGGATACTATACTTGGGTACAATATGAATGAGATTAAGGTAAGTGCTAAGTAAGCATGCATAAAAAGGGAATAGACGAGACGTCTAGAGTTTTTTCTCCAAGGTTATACGGTCAAATTTCGAGGGCGAAATTTTAATTAACGGGGGGAGAAATGTAATACCCGGATATTTGTTTATCTGGAACCCTATATTTGAATATTTGCCTATTTTTGGGAGACTACTAGGCCCTATTTTTGGGAGTGACAAAATTGGAATTAGAATTTTTGGACCCATGAATAGTATTTACTATTCAAAAATACGTATTCACTATTCATAAATACGCATTTACTATTCATGTGGGACCCACGTCAAATTATTTCTCCTCTGCCGACAGAATTCACGTGAGTGTTGAATAAAATGCACGCGGGACCCACGAGAATATTATATTACTATTTGCATAGTATTTACTATTTGAATAATAATATAATATTATTTCTCCCACTTCATTCAAGAACGCTATATGGAATAGTTGTGAAGATGTGGAAATCCTGGAGAAAATATAAGGACTTATCTGGAACCCACATAATTTAACCTTGAAAGTAAGACCAGTGAAGGTTATTTTTGCTAACACTAAGGAATAAGTTTAGTCCAACTAGGGAAGTCTAATTAGACCATAAATCTCGATATTTTACTACCATCCAAAAAGTATACTCAAAATTTAAAAGTGTTAGTGATTGGTCTAGTAACCATAAATGAATTTCGTTAAAGTAGAACTTTATCGGTACAGTCACATAAAGGTGTGGGACCCACGGACAATATTTTCAACACCTTCAGCTGCCTTCACGTGAAGTTTGAAAATTTGGCACGGGGAAAATTACGTAAAAGGACCCAAAGGAGAAAATTACACTAAAGGACCCATTTTTCCACCCTATAAATAGAGGCTTCACTTCTTCATTTCATTCACACCAAACTCAGATCAAAATGGTTGAGTTTAAGAGATGAGTGAGAATTCTTGGAGTTAGAGAGAAGGAGGAAGTTCTTCAAGGGTAAGTTCTTCGGTCCTTAGTCTTAAGCTTTAGTAGTTCTTTCGGTAGTTATAGTAGAAATGCTAGGTAGATCTTTATTTTACCAAAATAGTTTAGATATCATGTTTTAGGGATAAATATGATATTTATTTCAAAAATATATTGGAGAAAGAGTTATGGCAAAATTTTGGAAGATTAGAGTCATAGTAGCGAAGCTCTGGCAAAATTCCGCCAAATAGGGGAGTCAGGGGTAAAATGGTAATTTGTACCTAAAATGCCTGTTATGCTGCTAGATATTGATAAATATCATCCTTATAGGATATCCGAGGATTCCGGAGGCAAATTCGATGGACGGGCGTATTACTATACATGAATAGTACCGTATACGTGAATAGTGCCGTATACATGAATAGTAATTACTATTCACATGGAAGGAAGGTACGTTCGCGTACTGTAACTTTAACTCTGATGTGTCTTGTATTCTTATATGTGATGAAATGATTCATGTATTGTGGCTAAGACTCTGTCTTAGGTCATTGTTTATATACATTCCTTTGATACGGGTTATAGTCTTGATAATGCCGTGAGATTGTTTTCCTAGCGGCGAGGACACGTGTTGTGATCGTGGCACTGGGTATGTGCAGACATGTTGTGGGACTTTACATATTGCTTTGTGCTTATGTTCTGTCATTGTACCGATCATACATCTCGCTTTGTGCTTATGTGTTGATTATCTTTGAAATGTAATGAATATTTGTCATACATATACTTTGCTATACTTTTCATATGAGGTTAATCGTTACCTAAGATTCAATTTGTTTTGAATCTTAGACTTGACTAGAGGTTCGGGAAAGGAACCGGATTTACGAAGACGTTGTGAATGAAGCCATGAGAAGGAACATTAATGGACGGAGCCGTGAGGAGACACCGGTAATGTAACTATAGAGTTTTGTATTCCGTATCACATGAATAATTCCTTCGGGAGATTTTGTAATATATATCGATATACGTCAGGCATCATCATATGTCTGAGTATTTTTATATCAGTGACTCATTGTTATACCTGTTGTTCAATTTTTTAGTACATGCTCTCCGTTTCCGCAAAACGCTAAGTCAGAAAGACCTCAAAACTCTGATGATTTTTCCTAAAACTGCGTTTTAAAAGGTACGGAATTTGGGGTGTTACATTTTAGTAAGATGACAATGGTTCGTTGTCATGGCGGCTGCACCTTACGGCTTGTCATCACGGTGGCTCTGCTCTACGGCACTTTACTCGGTGCTTCACACGCGGTCTTTTATGACCGGTCAAGCATCTCCGTCAAGCATCCTTTGTAGGTAAAACCTCCTAGATCGAACTCCCCGTAGGTAGCCCTCTCCAATCAAAACGTTTCATAAGTAGCGTTAATTTCAGTTAATCATTTCTCAATTAAAGTATTATTATAACGAGAACTCAAATCTTATCAGGTCTTTACCCTTGATAGTCTCATAATCCACTATCTTAATTCCCAATGTCACAGAGACAAAGTCTACACATTATTTTGTTACCTCAAAGATAACCATCAATTATATAAAACATTGTATGAATTACAAGGTTCACACAATTATAGTTTCATGTACTAAATCTCTTGATCACATTTTGACCTAAACATTATTTCATGTTAGATCATATACAAACCTATCCTCATAAAATTCAACGGTTTTTATGAAGTTCCAATTCTATCTCCTTTGTAGTAATGAAGTACACGACTTGTCATCTTACTAATTTTGAATGAAAACCACTTCCTTTTGAAGTCATGGTCCTTCGCAAAGTATTCTCGATCAAAACACAGAAATGCTACATACTTGGTACATGTACTCTACTTATTAATGCACCTGGTGAGATGTCGTGAATAGAGAGAATTTGGACACACAATGTTTAAAATGTTAAACACCTCTTTGACATGATTTTGATATAACGTTCTAAACAACACAACTTTTTGAGGAGTTTTCACTTTGATAAGGGACTGAACTATGTCAATATTGTCATTCCTAAGTCTGTGTCCCTCATTTAAAATTAAAATAGAAGGATCCACATGTAATATCTTTTGGCAAGACGTTGATGCGTGGCCAATTCCAGTAAGTAATCCATTTCGAGATTACTCTCACCCGAATACACTTAACTACAGAGATCCATCAGTATCTCATTAACCAACCCTTGTCATCACGAATCAAAATGGCACACTCTCCAACTCAAATTTCCCGGAGACACGGCCATCAATCAATTACCATACGACGTACAAACGTCCAAACGGTGTAAGACTAGTAGTTACTAGGATGCATTAGGGAGCAACACTACGGATTCGCTTAATTAAAAATCCATACGGTTATGAACTGACAATTTGAATTTGAATTTGGCGCTACTAAAATTCAAAATTTTCACAGCACTGCTCTCAGTTATAAACTGAGGATGATACAGGTATCATTCTCATGCATTCTCAACCTTTCAAAATACCAGTTACTATCTTACATTTTCCTTCGTTCAAATCTTTTTTCAAAGCATAAAGATTTTAAAATTTGACAAATAGTTTTTGAATAAATGATTACATGTTTGTCAAACCTATTGTGTTAAATATAGAAGCAAAAGAGTGTAATTGAAATTTTGATAAAGGGACGGGAACTATAGAAAGGTCTAGAGCACTGAAACTAGTCAAGTCAGATAAACGTTATCAAGTGATAGTGCTTAAGTAAGTAAGGGTAGTCTGAGAAACTCGTATGAAAAGACTCAGATAAAATAAACGAACAGAGGCTCGAGGCGATAACAACTAGTAAACACAGGGCGGTGTCCCTGAACCATGAGATCAAATATGTTTAGCAATATGTGCGATACTGATAAGTATAATGTATTCTAAACATTGTCTAGAGTTTTAAAGTCGGGAAGAACATTCCATGTGCCAGGTAAAACTTAAGATGATTTACTAAGTAAAAAGCTAGAGTCTCCGGTGCGGTAATATAATAATCAAGGCGGAAGGCCAAATATGTGTTAAGCCGAGGGTCGAAAGAGTCGACGCAAATGAGGCCGTATAACCGAGCACGGAGAAAAAGGATCGATGAATCCTGTGTTTTGATAATATACCTAAAGTACGGTATGGAAACAGTTCTAGGCTAGAAAGAGCCAGAGATAGTTATATAGATGTTTAGTTTCTGGATCTAGCGGGATAGTACCGCAGATTCATATCGAATTTTCTCGTAACTTGCTTTATCATTGGCAAACGCTCGTGAATAAAATTTAAATTCGTTATATGGAACAAAGACGTGAGACGGGCTTACATAGGCGAGAAAGAAGTTGGTCACAGGTACCCAAGAGTTGGTTATCCGGATCCAAGTAGATGAGTCGTCGTGGTACCATTAGGTATGAATCGGGATATGTCTTGCTGCAGCAGGACAGCATGATGACTTACATCTCTCGTCTGTTAAATGCCTCTCAAGTTAAATTAATCTAAAGATAGAGTGACAAATACTCGAAATACCTTTTGAGTTAGAAGAAAACTCAGTAGTGGATGGCATCGCTAGATGAAGTTCCTATAAAATTGTAAGGTAGAGTGATTATCATCCGTAGAAATTAAACATCGTATAGATGCTCTCTACAGGAAGTCAGTTTTTGCAGCTCGTATAAAAAAAAAATTAAAAAAGTCAAAGGCTACTTGCATACTGCGAGGACTTTGTTCTGTTAAAGCAAAATTTCCTGAAAAACCATAAATACCCCCGACAAAGCTAATTTCTCGAATCTACTAAAGTATCTTCGCATTTCTCGTTGGAGAAATATCATATTGACGGTGATCATATTATAGAATGCAAGGTATTGAAATACAAGATGACAATATCTATATGTAGTAAAACCAAAACAAATTCTCGTGTTCAAAAGAAGTAACTCAGGGATAAAAGTATCCTAGTTAGTATAGAGAGGGTTTGTCTTTGAACGAAGTAATTGGGGAAAAATCACTAGTATTAAATTATAGAACTCTAGTTGGTATAAAGTAAATTTCGAGGACGAAATTCTAATTAACAGGGGGAGAAATGTAATACCCTTTCAAATCATCCTTATGATAAATATCACATTTTAGTAAATAATACCTATTGAAGATAGGTGAATGTGGGACCTCACATAATAAGTTTTAAATACCTTATTTTCTAAGGGAATTACTTGTAAGAATTTGAAAAGAGAAAGAGTTAAAATCCAGGAAAAATGAATATTATAATGCGAGAAAATGGCCTAAAAATATTATGATAAATCTAATATAACAGCAGATATTGACAAAAACTTAGGAAGTATGTTATCTTTAATTTTAGGAATTTTTGGAATCAGAATTTCTGGACCCATGAATAGTATTTACTATTTGAAAATACGTATTCACTATTCACAAATACGTATTTACTATTCATGTGGGACCCACGTCAAATTATTTCCTCTGTGTGACGACATTCACGTGAAGTTTGAAAAAATGTCACGGGACCCACTCAATAGTAATTTACTATTTGGATAATAATATAATATTCTTTCTCCCACTTCATTCAAGAACGCTATATGGAATAGTTGTGAAGATGTAGAAATCCCGGAGAAAATATAAGGGACGTATCCGGAACCCACATAATTTAACCTCGAAAGTAAGACCAGTGAAGGTTATTTTTACTAACACTGAGGAATAAGTTTAGTCCAACTAGGGAAGTCTAATTAGACCATAAATCTCGGTATTTTACTACCATCCAAAAAGTATACTCAAAATTTTAAAGTGTTAGCGATTGGTCTAGTAACTGGAAATGAATTTCGTTAAAGTAGAACTTTATCGGTACAGTCACATAAAGCAAGGTGTGGGACCCACGGACAATATTTTCAAAACCTTCAGCTGCCTTCACGTGAAGTTTGAAAATTTGGCTCGGGGAAAATTACGTAAAAGGACCCAAAGGAGAAAATTACACTTAAGGACCCATTTTCCTCCCTATAAATAGAGGCTTCACTTCTTCTCATTTCTCACACCAAAACCATATTCTAGAGAGAGGTTAGAGAGAAGGAGGAGTCCGGAGAAAATCTAGCGAAGCTCTGAGTAAGTTCTTCGGTCCCTAATCTTTAGCTTTCGTAGTTCTTTGGTAGATATCATGTTTAGGGGTGGTACTATTTTCATGTACCGGTAAATATTATTTATCGAGTCAAGATTTTTCGAGTATGCTCGTGGCCGCAGCTTAGTCCGATCTGTCACATCGAAAAGAATTAATCTTGGGCGATAAATATTATTTACCGATAAAGAAAATATTTTTACCGTTACTATTCACATGAATAGTAATTTACTATTTACACAGTAAAGATATATATATATATATATATATATATGGTATTTATTTCAAGAATATCTTGGGAAAAGAGATATGTCAAAATTCCGGAGAGATAGGGTCATAGTAGCGAAAGCTCGCGAATTTCCGCCGATTGGGGGTCGGGGGCAAAATGGTAATTTGTACCTAAAATGCCTGTTATAATGCTAAATACTGATAAAAACGATATAATTCGTATAGGATATACGTATTCGACTAATCCGTATTGTTATCTTGTTATACGCCGCCGTTGTCTTGCATTTTTGCACATTGTCAAAATACGAGTTTTTAGAAGCTCTTAGCGGATTACCACCAGTAAGGGAAGTTGAATTCGTGAGTTGGTTGATGCCTAGAACCAAACCAATATCAAAAGTGTCGTATCAGATGGCTCTAAATGAATGAGTTTCGAGAGACAAAAGCACACACCAAAACGAATACACCAATCCAGGAATTTCTATTCCTACCACATTGGGAGGGTGTATGGCCCACGATGATGGTCGACGCCGCTAATGCCTGGTGACTCAGCTCCAGTCCGATAGATTGGGTAGAGTGTGAGGCCAGAGGTACGCGATGGTCATGGATCAGTTGGATCCGATGTTTGCGATTGAAAGCCGCGCGGGATTGGGGTATGTCTAGTGAGGATGAAATGGTGATGTGTACTTCTCAAATATAGGGTTCCGATAAACAAATATCGGGTATTACACCAAATGTTGCGACGGATCAACTATCTATCGCAAATTTTGCGACGGATCAACGGTCCGTCGCAAAAAGGGGCGAAAAAAAGGCCGCTTTTTTTTTTTTGGGGGTTGCGACGGATCCGGATCCGTCGCAAAAAGCGGCAAAAAAGGCCGCCTTTTTTGGGGGTTGCGACGGATCCCGGATCCGTCGCAAAGGCCGCCTTTTTTTTTTGACCGCGACGGATCCCGGATCCGTCGCAAATCCATGCGACGGACACGGGATCCGTCTAAAGCCGCAACATTCGGCCCCCCATTCACGATTTCGTAACCCTCCGGCCCCCTTCCCCAACTCCGTGACCCTCCCCCTTCCCCGCGACTCTCCCCTCCTCCCTCCCTCATCCGCGCCTCTCCCTCCCCCACACCCGACCCCCCTCCGCCCCTCCCCCGTCCCGACCCCCCCCCCCCACCCCGTCCCGACCCCCCCCCCCTCCCTCTCCGCCCCCCTCCCCCCACCCCCGTCCCGTCCCCCCCTCCCCCTCCCTCTCCCGGCCCCCCCCTCCCCCACCCCCGTCCCTCCCCCCTCCCCCTCCCTCACCGGGAGCTCCTCCTCTCCATCTCGTCGATTTGTTTGGTATGTAAGTTTTTTTTGTTTTGTATTTTTTTTTCCTTTTTGCGTTTTTTTTTTAATTTTCATTTTTTTGCGGGTTACAAACATATCCTAGCACTAAGATCTTCGAAGGAAATTATCAAACAAATCTTAGCATTTCGATTTTACGGAGTTAGCTTGAAGTATATTTTTTTATCACAATTTGATATTTATGTTATGTTTGATTAGTGGAATATTAAAAATATGTATGTTAGTCGAAGATTATCGAGTACACGAGTTTAAATCGTTTTTTTTTTAAATAAGATAAATTTTTAAAGTAATTTTTTCAGATTTGTAACACGTTAAGAAACGTATAGAATTTTGTTATGTAAAGTATTTTTATCTAGCACTTTTTAGGAATTTAGAAATTCCAATTCGATTTTGGTGTGATAAAATTAAGATTTTGTATTAGATGATATTGATACATAAATATTTAAATAGGATGATGTTGAAACTAGAAAAGTGAAGTGTTTGGAAATAAAATTTAGGGATAACACAATTAATTAATTAATGTCAACGAGGATGAGGAAGGTGTGACATTGAAGAATAATCACATTTGTATGTTTTATAAAAATTAGTAGAATAAATTTTTTATTTAAATTTTTTATTTCAATCTATGTTTAACAAGTTATACAATAAATTTGATTAAATGTTATGTAATTCCTTTGATCTAGCCCATATATGTTAGAAACTCCAAAATACTTAGTATTCTATTCTTTGTTTGCCCCTCCACATGCATGTCCCCATGTTACGGTGTCTTATCCTCATTCTCTGGTTGCTTTTTGGAATATGTTCTTTGTTCAATGCATGTGTTTGTTTTTCACTTTCTTGATTAAGTGGCAATTGGTAGGCATAAGAGGCGACTTTATATATATATATATATATATATATATATATTTGTGGTATGTTGAGAAGTTAATTAGGGTAGTAAGCGAACTAGCTAGGAAGTATGGAAGGCGCCATGATAGAAGTTGGATGTACAATCGTCTAACGATAGAAGAGAACTAACACAAGCATTCTTGGCGGGTTTGGAAAAGTTCATCCAATTTGCTTTGGCGAATTCAAATAATTCAAGAAGGGAGATCAGGTGTCCGTGTGCCAAATGTAATTGTTTAAGATTTACGACGCGGACAAGGTCGAATTCATTTGTGTCAAAAGGGATTCATTAGAGATTATGAATGTTGGGAATTTCATGGCGAAGTCCGACGACACCGAGTGGTTATTACGGGGACGGTAGTCATCGAGAAAACCTTAATCAATATGAGCGGTTGGTTATGGATGCCGCGGGACCGTCGATCGGCCAATATTTTGATCCGTTACTCATGACGAACCGTCATACATGGGAGGAGACCGGTACCCATCCTCAACCATCAAACATGGGTGAGGATCCTCATCCGAAGCCGCTAGGTTCTATAAAATGCTTCAAGAAGCACAGCGTCCGTTATGGGAAGGTTGCGAACACTTTGAAAATAGTGAATATTCATCGCTATCGGCTACCCTAGCAACACTAAGCTTGAAGACTGATCACCATATGAGCGAGAGGAATTACAATGAAATGATGCAAATCATGAGTAAGGTTGTTCCCAAAGACAATAATTTGCCGAAGGATTTTTACCAAGCAAAAAAAAAGGTGAAAGAGCTTGGGCTTGGATGCGAAAAAATCCATTGCTGCCCCATAGGATATATGTTGTATTACAAGGATACGCCGAGTGACCAATTGCAAAAGTCGTGGAGATGACAGATATAAAGTTGTGGGGAAAGGAAGGAAAAACACCGTCATGCAATAAGCAAGATGTGGTACTTTCCTCCGGTGCCCGGACTTACGAGATTGTATGCATCCGAACAAAAATGCTCACGTGAGATGGCACCGGGAGCATCGTAGGGATGAAAACTTTGTGACGCATCCATCGATGCCGAAGCTTGGCGTAAATTTGACGAGGCGAATCCTTTCTTTGCTATGGATCCCGTAATGTTCGTCTTGGTCTATGTTCGGATGGGTTCGCTCCTTTCAACAATACGGGCGGGAATTATTCCTGTTGGCCGGTCATTGTGACTCCGTACAACCTCCCACCTTCTATGTGCATGAGAAGAGAGTTTTTCTTCCTTAACGCGTTAATCCTGGGCCGTCGAACCCAAAAATAAGATAGATGTGTACCTCGGGCCTTTGATAGACGAGTTGAAAATGTTGTGGAGTGAAGGTGTTCTTACGTATGATATATCATTAAGTCGAATTTCACTATGCGCGCTGCCTTAATGTGGACGATAAATGATTTCCCGCCTATGGGATGTTGAGTGGCGGCAAACGTCGGGAAAGCTCGCATGCCGGTATGTCTTGAACAGAACATGGGTTTTAGCTTGGAACACGTCGCAAGGTCGGTTGGTTTTTGACAGCACCGACGATTCCTACCCCGATCATCCGTTTAGGAGAAATAGAAAAGACTTCACGCGGAATCTTTGTCGAACGAGCAGATCCACCTCGTCGTTTAAGTGGAGAAGAAATATGGGACAGGTCGGCACATTCCGAGTGTCGAAGAGGTCTTTGCTTCAAGCGAACACGGAGGGTACGGCATTGATCATCATTGGAACAAACGCAAAGTATCTTACGGGAACTACCATATTGGAAAGATCAATTGTTAAGACACAACCTCGATGTCATGCATATTGAGAGGAATGTGTTTTGCAATATTCACGTACACGAGTGATGGACACCAAGGGCAAGACGAAAGACACAGTCAATGCAAGATTGGACGTTGAAGCGATTTGTAGAAGGCCTGCTTTGCATTTGGCAGAAAATGGCATTGGACGAATTTCCAAACCCAGAGCGCCGTACACATTCAATAAAGAGCAGAATTTAGAATTGTTGCAGTGGGTAAAAGATCTGAAACTCCCTAACGGTTATGCGTCAAACTGGAAAAGATGTGTCGACATGCACGAGGTGAAGTTAAGCAAGATGAATAGTCATGATTGTCATGTTTTTTTCCAGAGATTGTTGCCGTGGGCCTTCAAAGCACTACCGAACCATGTATGGTCTATTCTAACGGAGTTTTCAATGTTCTTTAGAGAAATTTGTGCTTGAGCTTAATGTTGAAAAGTTACGACACCGGAGGCGAGCATGCCCATAATGCTATGCAAGTTAGAGATGGTGTTTCCTCCTAGCTTCTTTGACTCAATGGAACATTTGCCCGTTCACTTGGCCTACGAAGCAAAGGTAGGAGGCCCGCAACAGTATAGATGGATGTATCCGTTTGAGAGGTAATATATATATTGACCTACATGGTACTTTAGATTATAAATATCCTCTGATATTCCATTGTAGGTTTTTACGCACACTTAAGCACAAGATAAAAAATACAAGGTACGTTGAAGGATCTATCGCTGAAGCTTATCTAGTCGAAGAGGCCGCAAAATTTGCGTCATACTATTATCCCCCGAAATGATGTCAAGATGGAGAGGGTACCTCGTAACGATGATGCGGTGATACGAGGGATCAAAAGTCAATATTTAATTTTCCAGGGCGAGTCGTGGGAAAACGTTGGAAGTCAACTCTTGACGGAAAAGATAAGCGAGTTCTTTGAGTGGTACATTCTAAACAACGTTTGTGAAGAGGCCGCCAAGTACCTCGAGTAAGTTTTTTTGTTTGTTTACTATTACGGTAAGTATTAAAGTATTAACTTAAGTTTTTTGTTACAGTTACCTTTCTAATTGGGTCCGATCGGGAAATCCTTCAATGCCGGTGTCCCAAGTTGATCAATTCACTAGTTCTGAGTTTCCAAAATGGTTTCGATCATATTTCTTGGAAAATCCATCAGATCCCAATGAAGTTGCGTGGAGTTTATCTTATGGAGCTGCAATGACGGTTACCGATGCAACAAATATATAATCAATGGGTATCGATTTGCAAGCTCGTTGACGCGAACGCAGTACACTATGTTGCAATTACGGTGTATGTTGTCGAGGTGACCAAGTTGACGGGGTGGAGGCCGGCTACTACGGGAAGTTAGTTGAGATAATTCGGTTAAGTTACCGGTGGGACAAGGTGGTGACCCTGTTTAAGTGTGAGTGGTTTGATAACAGTCCGCGTGGGACAAAAGTGGACAAACTTGGAAATATTGAGGTACACTGGACAAGGAGATATACGGTTGGTTATGACTCATTCATCCTTGCTCAACAGGCGGAACAAGTTTACTATACACCATACCCTACATCTCGCCAAGGGTGGATGGGAGTTATTAAAACCAAAGCACGAAATATTATACCAAAGTCGAAAGAGCCGGAATCAAATGACAGTATGGCTGAACCTTTCCAAGCGATGTGGAACATGTGCGCCCATAAACATCTTCGATGACGAAGTACCAAGCAATCTCTTTGATTTTTGTGTGGAGTTAGAGTTGATTCCTATACAAATTGACGATGAGAAATCAGACGATAAGGATGAGGCAGAAATGAGCTTCTCTGATAGTGAATTTGAGTTCGACGACTATGAGAGTACAGATGAGGACATGCAAGTAGATGTCGATGAACATGAATCGTCCGGTTGATTTGTGTTAGTTCTTTGTTTATGACGATATGTTATACTACATACTTTGTAAGTACTTTTGTCATATTAACCAAATATCTTTCTTTTTTTATATTTTTTGACATTATGTCTATAAGTGTTTAGAGATGGAGCATCAAGGAGGACGTTCGGGTAGTGGACGTGGCGTGGTCGATCCGACCCCGTACTATAAGAGGGGGTAGGGACGACGCCAAGCGCTCCATATGGAGGCGAGGGCTCGGCCCGAGAGGTGCCACTATTTGATTTTTCGTCGTCCCCGTCTGGATATTTGTCATCTTCACCATCACTTTATACATCGTCGTCACCGGCGGCTAACTCCCCTGATTCACATCAAAGGGGACAACGGAGTTTACTTTACCCTTTCTGATTGATTTACATATGTTTAGTTTCTTGAAACCATCTATGTACAAAAATCTTCAATATTTCACATTTCTTCCTTAGCACACTTCGTCGCCTCAAAGCCACGTCGGGGAAGCAGGTAGTTCCTCCGATACACCTATCTGGGGCTCAAGAGATCCTGAGACAGGGTTTCTTTGGATCTGCACTAAAGGCAACGAGTAAGTCATGCGAAGTTACCTGTAATGTTACAATTCTCTTTTGAGATTGGTTTGTATGCTACTATTTGCATGATAATCTGTTTTCAGATTTGTGCACTCGATAATCCGGTGGCGACTTTCATGTCGACCCAAATATTCCGTAACTACACTCAAGCTTGGACCGCGTGGACGGAGATTCCTACGAGCAACGAGATATGTGGTTCACGAGTTCTTGGTAAGTTATTTGTTTTATGCGTGTTAATTAAGTACTTTTAAAATTTGGAGCACTAATTGTTTGTTATTGATTTTCGGGAAAAGCATATGACATTGCTCGAGCATCATGAAAATCGAAAAAAGCTTTTAACCACAAGGGCAACAGGTCGGTGCGTCGAAAGCTCTATTCATTGAGAAGGTCGAGAGGCAAGACAGTTGGCTTCCACGGGACACTAAAGATGAATTATTTGGCACTTGGGAAAACAATGAAAAGTTTAAGGCCATAAGTGCGAAAAATAAGGAAAATAGGGCCAAAATGGCGGGGACCGTCATATCTTTGGGGCTCCATATCCATTGCGAGCATCGACGCAAAGTTGTAAGTACACGTTATTTTCTATTTACGTATTGAATATTTTGTACTTTGAAGTAATTAATTAAGGTCATCATTTGCGTTTGCGGGAAGAGTCTGGGGGAAGCTCCCACCTGGATCGGTTGAGTGGGTTACCTTTCGGCGGACCCATTCCCGACGGTCGAAGGGAGTGAGAGGCAATGGATTAACCCAAGGGCGAAACAAATAGCGGTGAGACATTTATTGCCTTTATTACTTGTTTTATGCACGTTATTTTCTTATTTGTTATGTATTTGTTTGCTTGTAGGAAAACTTTGAGAAATTTTTGTCGCGGAGAGAGCCTCGCGGCGTGAGACCGACCCCTCATCCTCTATATCCGATAACGAGAGTCTCTTCTTTGAGGCTACCGGCGGATTTGACAAGAAAGGAGGGTCTTTGGATACGGTGAGTCCGCGGCCGATCGAAGCAATCAAAGCGCCTCTCATCGGCACCGCGGGGGTTCCTTTAGGTAAACATAATACATTTGATATTGATAATTTTCATTCTCTTGTCCATTCAAATGAAGTACAAATAATAAATGTACTAATCAATTTTGTAGATGAGTGAAGAGGATGAAGTCGTTGGTGGAGGAGCAAGCAACACGGATGACCCAGGAACGAGAGATGATGAGCCGGCGGCGACTCGGGAAACGGAGATGATGAGCGGCAGATGCTTATGGAACAAGAACGAGATGAAGCGGCGTTGCGGCGGGAACGGGAGATGATGAGACAGGAGATGAATCAGCAGGCGGAGATGATGAAGGCGGAGATGATGAAGGAGATGTAGCTTCAAATGATGTCCCTTCTGAAAGACAGAGGTTTCGAGTCCGGGCCGACTCCTGGTGATGATGATGATCACAATGCTGCTGTTTAGCCTACTTTTTTGTATTTGTTTGTTGCTACGGATTATATATATATATTGTGTTTTCACTATGTAAACTCTTTTTTATCGTTAATATATTCATGGTACATTATTTTACTATTTGTATTCAATTTTTCTATTAAAATTTTTTAAAAATATAAATAAAAAAATAAAAATTTGCTACCGTAAAATAATTCAAAAATTTGCTACGGAAAATAAATCCGTAGCAAATTCGGAATTTGCTACGGAAAAAAAATCCGTAGCAAATTTCGAATTTTTTGAAATTTGCTACGGATTTTAAATCCGTAGCAAAATTTCAAATGTGCTACGGATTGTTTCCGTAGCAAATTGCTACGGAAAAATCCGTAGCAAATTTGCTACGGATTATATAATCCGTAGCAATTGCTACAGATTTTACAATCCGTAGCAAATCCGTCGCAATTGCGACGCCATATTTTTACGGACAAAATCCGTAGCAAAAACGTTTTTGTTACGGATTTTTGGGTTTTTGCTACGGATTTTTTCCGTAGCAAAATCTGAAATTTCTAGTAGGGCGACCAAAAAAAAAAGTGAGATTTTCTCATAATTCTATCCATTGTAGAATCAAGCAAGCACATGCACTATTTCACAGTTAGAATAAATAATAATTAGAAAAAAAAATTAATCGATGGATATCAATATTAATAGTATATTTATAATAGGAATCATTATGTTTATAATTCATATGGATTATGCAATTAAAGAAAGAGAAAAATAAAAAGAAATATGTGTATAAAAAAATATAAAGAAATATAGCGTCTATTTCATTTTCAAAGCTTATTTAATTTACACAAATTATGTAAAATTATTTTAAAGTAAATAATTTAGTTTATATACTCTTTCATACAAGTGTTTGTCAATCATATGTATATATATTTGAACCGAAAAACTTATTTGGATTTTTTTTTTTAACGTATTTCCAAAGTAATTGAAGTCATATACGTTACTACTCACACTAATTCAGTTTGTCTGCAATAAGTCGTTGAACAAAAAAATAAATAAATAAAAATTCGATTTATCCTGGTTGGCCAAATTGGATAAGATCAAAATTACTCTTTCTTCCTTCTTCTTTTTTTTTGTTTTTTTTTTTTTTTTTTTGTTTTTTTTTTGTTTTTAAATTTCAAGGACAAGTAACTTGAACACGTTACTTAATTGATTAATGTGACAAGAGCTTTGCATGTTGGGCATAAATAATAATAATTGACTAAGTAATTCCGCGTTATATAATTAAATTTAATTACTCTTTCTTATCCTTTTTTTTTTTTGCTACATAAAAGTTTAAATGAGGGTAGGCATGATTTACCGCGCCAGGCAAAGCATGTAGGTTCAAAAAAGACTTTATAGAGGACAGTTTTACGGATCGCCCACCAATGAGGCCCTCACATCGACCAGCAAGTTCGAACCTCCTCCATTTTGGGGTGAAAGTCGACGCCTTAGCCAACTGTGTCACTCCTCATTAGCCTCTTTCTTATCCTTATTACCATAACAAAGTTTTATCCTACTATGGCCCTTGAGATAAGATCATTTGTATTATAAAACATTAATTTTGTCGTAATATTTCTTAATTAACTAGTTTAGGTATATTACTTAATCATAACAAATGTGATTTGATCCCCTTAAAATACCCATATATAACATTAGATTATATCAGAATTTATAAGTTAGATAAATTTATTTGAAAGAAAATGATTAATATATAAGATAAAGAATGACACTTGATTAATATATTTTAAATATAATATTAGTTTAGGTATATTTCCTAATAATTTTTTTTTTGCCTAAAGTAGTACATACCACTTTTGTTATTAATATAAGTCCATTTTAACTAAGGGTTTAATCTTTGCAGAAATATTTTTTCTGTCCTACTTACATAAAAGTGAGTGAGTCCCATCATAAAGAGAAGAAAGAGAAAATATTAGTAGGACCCACTCACTTTTATGTGAATGTGGTAGAAAAATATAACATTAAACCCTTTAACTAATTATGGTATGATAAAGAATCACACACTGTGTTATTAAATATATTTTATAGTAATCAAGTTTTTTAAGTTTACCCTTATTTTAAAATTCTCTCTCTCTCCCCCCTCTCTACATTTACAAAACCATTTTCACCTCTAGCTCCTTTTTCTCTTTTTCCAATTATTATTAAATAAAAGTAAAATTAGAAAGCAACCATTGTTAATCCTCAAGGTGAATTTATATTTAGGATAAAGATCTCTTTTATCGTGGATTTATAGTAAGGATCAAAGTGGTAAGATCTTGACTAACTAAACCACTTCCTTTAATTATTTTAAAATTGATTAAATTACATAAAATTCTCCTTATATAGCTTTTAAAAATTCAAAAAACCCCTTATTAACTTTTGAAACATAATAATGAAATCACATAAACTTTAAACTCAGTATGAATAAATTAACAAGAACCATAATTTTAACATGCGTAGATAAGTAATGAACAAAACTAACAATAATAGAGTTATTTGCATAAATACGAGAGTTTTTGGTGATTCATAGTAAAGTTTCAAAGTTTAAAAAACACTACCTATACAAAATCGTGAAAATTATCTATAATTTCGCCTTTAAAATTTTAAAAGAATTAACTGATTTTAATTAAACTTTTTAGTCTATATAAATTAATTAAATATATTCTTCTAATAAATGCCGAACGAGTAGTTTATTATATCAATAAACACACCTTGATTGCCGCGTGTTAAAATTCCTAATCGCAAAACTATCACGTAAGTTTCAATATAAATTTCTTCTTACACGTTAATTAATTAAACGAAATTTAAAGTATCGTTTGATCCTTTATGTTTGTCTGCGGTATCATTTTAGTCTTAAGTTTGTAAAGTCGCGTTTGGTCATTAATGCTTATAGTTAGTCAGGCTTAACGGAAAAATTTGATTCAACAATTTTAAGCGATGACTATGCAATTAAATCTTGTTAAGCGTCTTATATGTTAGTATTTTAATAAATTAATATTTTAAATCTTATTAATTGAAAAATATTTAATTTTTTTTCGACCAAAAATATATATTTAATCTTCTCAAATTGTGAAAAACCACAAAATAATTTGTAAAGATTAATTTTTTTTCAATTAATAGGATTTAAAATATTAATTTATTAAAATACTAACATATAAACACGTTTTTTGTCGCGATTTAATCTTGATGATCATCGCTTAAAATTGTTGAGTCAAGATATTTTCGTTAAATTAACGCTGCTAATATAATATTGCGATAAGGGGTACACTTTACAAATTTTGACTAAAATTTAAAAATCTAGGACAAAACATAAAAGAAAAAAATGTACACTTTAGCCATTAAACAATAATTGGACCCCGAAATTCCGAAGTTCGCCCTTAAGCAAAACCTGAAAATAATAGTTAAAAAAAGGTTGGAAAAAATAATAATAAAAAAGGTGAATAACGTTAATTTTCCACAAAAGAAGCCAAAACGTAAAAGGAGACGTATAATTTTGAGATTTACGTTAATACAGCTATAGAATTCGATTAATGAAGACTCTAAAATTGTCGCTTTCGATCTCTATCATTTTTATAATTTAACAAAACCCATGTTCCCATTTATGGTCTCGTTCCCTCTTTCAAAGCTACTTTCATATATATACATAGAACACTATATATTTATTATAATTAGTACTCGGATTTTAATCCAAAAGTTAATTAATCTCATGATTTTTAAGAAGTGATATTTTTTCGACTAAATAAGAAGTGACAGTTGATACTTGATATCCTTGTATTTGTAGTAGAATGTGTGAATTATCAAATTTATCGTTCATTGAAATTAATGTCCATAATTCAGGTAAAAAAATTAATGTCGATAATAAAATAATATTTTTTAGGAATTCAAAGCCTGAAAAAAAAACAAGGAAAGTGTAAGCATCTTAACATCTCATTTGCAAATAATGAGGCTTTTTTTTTTTTTTGGGGGGGGGGGGGGGGTAATTGCCCTACGTTTAAGAGTTAATAGGGTTTTAAAACTTTACTCTATAAATATTCAAAGCTAGAGGGAGTAGTAAAATATCATTAACTTTGTTAAAAAAAATAAAAATGAAATTCCAAAATTACTCATATATGTAAAGAATTTTTTTTAAGAAAATACCTTCAAAATATTAACATATAAGTTTTGTTTTCTACAATAGTTTTGTTATCGATTACACTTGATTAAAACTCATTTTCTATAACAAAAAAGAATGAAACCCACTCTTCTCATTTAAGTACTCTAAATCTTAAATTATACAATTTTTAATGGTTTAAAATTCATAATGTTTTACATCAATAAATGCATTATACTGATTTCTTTTCTAAACACTTAATAGATATCTAATTATTTGTATACAATGTAATAAAATTATTTACCACATTTTGAAACTTGAAAAGTTTAATATCATTTTTAGGATATTAATTTTGGTCATGTTTTAGTTTTATGAACTTTTTTTATTCATAATATAGAGAAGGATCATATAATAATTTTTGCATCCCTTTTTTTTACCTCAAATTTTAACTTCTCTTAAAAGTCAAAGAGAGTAAATAATTCTTCATATTGTAAATTTTGGTCAAAACAAAACATATTAGATACAAACATTGGCAGGATTAAGATGGATTGTTTACTGGGTTAAGTTTAAATTTTCATTTTTTCTTCATATTAACATCATGTATATATAAGATAAAACATTTCAGGATCACATGAACAAAAAAATAATCCATTTTGGTTTAATGACTGGGAGGAACCATTTTGGTAGCTTCCACAGAAAACTAGAAGCTTATTAAGAAACTATAATCAGTTCATCTTTCTTCCAATCTGAGTAATCTCAAATAAATGATGTATCTGTATTCTTTTTTCCTGTCACAATCTCTTGAAACTTCAAAACATTCTCATTCTCAATTTTAATTTACCCTCTCGCCAAATCAAAACACAATTCAGGTAGCAAAATGAAACAGTTACGCTTCCAAAAATCCAGTCATTCTCAGAATTGAATTCCGAACTTGGCTCAAATCTCGTCCCTTCAAGGTCCTTCCGTTGCCGCTACACACCGAGAACGCCATTTTCCCGGCGACTCTCCGATTCACGATCACGTACGGCGGCACCATTCCTTCATCCTCCCATTCCTCCTCCAGCAGCTCGTCATCGGAATCCCTTCGCCGGAAAATCCTCTCTGGTATATTCACCGGCATCGAATTCGCCATCTCCTTCTTCTTCGATTTCTTTTTCTTAGTCCTCTTCAACTTACTCCGTCGCGAATCCAGCTCCGTCTGCAAAATGTCGCTCATATGGTCATCCTCACCGTCTGAGGTGGCAGCACGCGGAGAATTTTGCCGATAATGGTGATCGGAGAAGACGACGTCAGCTTCTTGGAACTCTTCAGACATTAGAGAGAGATGAGAGAGAAAGGCTTTTCAAGTTTGAAGGTTTTGGAAATGAAACAGTGAAGGTTGGCATTTTATAGTGAGGATTGGAGAGTCGTAGCACGCACTCTTTGATTAGAATATGTTGCGGAAATGGCATCATTACAAATTGTAAAGACTTTTAATTGGCAAAAAATGACTTTTCAATGTGGTCCCCACTTCTATTTCATTTATAAGAATGCCCCACGAACTTTCTTAATTACTTGTTTTTGCTTTGAAAATTTAATATTCCCTTTTCTAACTTGTATCATTGGGAATGTAATTCCTTGTAGATTAATTGTAGTAGCTTAACCAAGTTGGTTTGCAGCTTCATTTAATTGGGGTTTTTGGATTTATTGGTTTATTAAGTCCTTTTTTTAATAACATTAATGAGTGCTCTTTTTTACATGTCCAGATTCATAGTATAAATATTGAATAGTCACCAATTAAATAGGTAAATTTATTTTCAGGTTCTTAAAAAATTGTACCTAGACAGGAACTGAACTTAATTAGATGTCGTTTTGCTTTACTCAATTTCCATCGTTAGGTTCATGTCTTGCGTCGTAAGAGTTAAGACCATCATGAATTTACATTATGTAAATTAATTACTGTACGTAATTATTAAAAATTAGTACTCCTTCCTCTTTTTTACAATGAACAAATATCAAAATTATGTTGTTTAAAATGTTACTCCTTCCACTCCTTTTTATAAATAATTTTTATCCTTATTACATAAAATAAATTAACGAGTTAAGATTAGTTAAAAATAATAAATGTGTCAAAAATATCATGTTTCGTTCAAATATAGCTTTATTTATGAAATGAACATAGAAGGCAGAATGCATAATAAATATGAAAGAGTATGCGTATAAAATATGAAAAAGAATGTGTAATAAATAATGTAATGAAAGAGAATTAGCGGTGAGTGTTGAAAAATTAATATAAATATATATATATATAATTAATAGGGGGCAGAAAAAAAAAGTATTTTAAATTTTAAGACACAAATATAAATTTCTTATAAAAAGAACATGTCCTAAGAGAGAGAAAATTACTTATAAATAGGATCAGGGACTAGTTGGTGAAAGTTTATTGTAGAGATATCATGAGTAATATATATTTAAGGAGGATAAACATAAAAATATCAGTTTAAAATTTAAGTCTTCCTTATAAAAAGGAATACTCCTATGAAAAAGAATATTCCTCATAAAAAAGATAAAGAGAGAAATTGTTAGTGCATGCATGGATCTATGAGAGGAACTTATCTAATTTTCTGTGGAATTGATGAATATAGTCATCATAGTAATAAAGTGATGACATTTTTTTTTTGGGTCAAGGAAGTGATGACATTTTTTTGGGTCAATGGCTTTATTAGTTGTCTGCCCCATTGTAGGTCAAGCTAAGATCTGAGCTAAAGATGCTAAGGGAATAATATATAGTATTCGAATTTGCAGAATTTTTTAAATATAATGATGTAATATTTGACAATGTTGATTAAGTGTTGAACATTGTGGCTTCGTTGCTATATTTACCAATAAGATTTTCTCCCTCATTCACAATGTTAACGTTTAAAATGCCTTTAATTTATCTTCCTCAGTAATGTATGCACTAATTTGTTTTGACATAAAAATACAATAGTTGATATTTCGGAAGGTATGTCTGTAACTCGTCTCAAATTATTGAATAGGTTAATTTTTTTAAAAAACAATTACTCTTCCGATCTTACATATAGGACCTAGTTGGTAGTACAGTAAGACTATTACTCCTCCAGTCCACTAGTGCAAAAAAGGACTTTAAGACCGGACAAAATAGGCATAGTAAGACCGGACCATCGGCGGTCTTGTTTCTGAGTATTAAAAGTCCACATTTAAGACCAGGAATATAACGGTCTTAAAGAAAATCTTTCAGATAGGACATTTAAAACATCGGGTCTTAAAAGTCGGACTAAATATGGCTAACATATTTTTTGTTCGATCTTAAAACTCAACTTTTAAGGACCAGAGCAAAAACTCGGCCGCTCTTAAAAGATCAAAATTATAAGACCGGACAAAACTATCCGGTCGAAAAATAGCGGCTTCTAAGACACGATGTCTAATTGTACGCGGTCTTAAAAGACCGACTTTCAAGACTGGACAATAAATTGTCCGGTCTTAAAAATTGAATTTTAAGACCGGACGTATAAACACACCGGTATTAAAAAACAAACTTTTAATCACGATTAGATCATTATCATTAAACCAAAAATTTAATTTTTTTTTAAAAAAATCTGATTTTCAGTGCCATAATCATATCCACTTTGATTGACGAAGTCTAGTTTGTAGTTTTTGGGAATTGGATAATTTAATTAAAAGTGAGAAAACTTAAGGAAGCCATCATTAGAGTTTGTAGGATATTTGGAGTTGGCTTACCTCCTTTACTACCTACGGTCATTGTCGGTCGCTTTCTTTAAAGCGTGTCGTTTTTTACACAAAATACACAAACCTAGTCCTTTTTTTTCCTTATTTTTTTTCTAAAAATATTTTAGGCCTTTGCCAGGTAGTAAAATGATAATTCGGGATCTTTTGAATGGTACTAAAAAAAATTCTTCATGATCTTAAAAAATTATTTCGGGTTCTTGAAAAAAATATTTCAAGTCTTGACTAATCTTGAAAAAATAACTCATGATATTTAAAAAAAAAATTTAGGATCTTCAAAAAATATTCTAAACTATATTTTTAGTAGTAGTAAGTATCTGAAATATTTTTTCAAGATCCCAAAATAATTTTTTTAAGATCATGAATTATTTTTTCAGTACCAGTCAGTATCCTTTTAGTACTAGCCAGTACCCTGAAATATATTTTCAAGATCATAGAGAATTTTTTTAGTACCATTCAATATCCTGAATTATCATTTTACTACCTGACAATGCCTAAATATTTTTAGGGAAAAAAAAGGGACAAGTGTGTGTGTTTTGTGTAAAAAAACGACACAGTTTAGAGCAAAGGACTGCACCGGACCAGAGGCAGCAAAGGAGGTGGATATTTTACTATTATAGTCAAGGAAGGGCGACAGAAATTCCCCGTGATCAAGTCATTGGCTGTCAAAAAGTCAAGAATATAAAATTCATATCACTTTTGTCTTATTTATAAGTCTATTTTAACCAAAAAAAAAAATTAGTTATATTTATAAGTCCAGTTTCATATAATAAATGAGATTGTGACAAGTTTACCTATATTAATTATACCCATGAAAATATAGAGAGAAGAAACAATTAAAAAATACCTAACCATAAATAAAAGCAAAATTGAAAATTTACCCCCATAATCATTGAGTTAACTAACTCTTCTTGATGTGTAAGATTTGGTCAAAATAAACTTATAAATAGAACCAAAATGATAAGTTAGTTTTAACTTTTGCTCTCTTTAACAAACCTTCTTATATTAATATTTGAGAAGTCCAATGGCGACACCAATTGAGGATAAATTTATTTTTAACGTCATAAAATTATGTATTATTACCTGCATATATCCTTCACCCATCTACTTATACAAAACATTATGTGTGTGTGTGTGTAAACTAATCTATTTACCTATATGCAAACTAAAAAATCGAGGCTATTGGGAAAAAAAATGTAACACATAGAGATAAGTTTTATAGTAAATCTCATAAAAAATCATAATATTATTATTTAATATACACTAATACTAAATTAGATTCATATCATGTGATGTGATTCAAAATATGGTTTACCTATCAATGACAACTATTACTTGCAAACAAACCTTATTGAGGTGGTGTTCGAACACAACTTAGTATTGTCTTATGCAATTAAAGATTACTATTTTAAAGTACTTTTTTATATAGTTTGAATACTTGATCTATTTTAAAGAAAATCAAATCATTTAAACTCAACCTAATTAATTTACCTCAGTCTGCTCATCATCATGCCATCACTTGTTTTAGATACACGACTTTATTATGAACATACAAAAAAAACATATATTTTATAAACATAGAAGAAGACAAGGAAGGCACATTTTAAGAGCAAGGCAAAGGAAAGTTTTAATTTGGAGATTGGCTGGACATGGTTAGCAATGGCGTACTCCAAAGAAGAGGACAAATTTTTAACTATTTGTTTTAAAAAATATCTGAAGTAGTCGTTGTTTAAATTACAATTAATAAATTTAAAAAAGCAAGTGGTTATTCACCAACTTTTTTCTTCCTCCAAGCCACTCATTGTCCCATTTGACTTTTTAATAAGATCAACGAAACTAAATAAATTACTTTAGAGTATTTATATTTATCTTTTTTATATTAAAATAATTTATATAATTTATAAACTGATATATAATCAAATGATCGTAATACTATATGTTATAATTAACTAACTTATTTAGCTTCTTTAACATCTTTAAAAAAATATCAACTAGGTCTTATATTGAAGACTAGACTGAGGCTGGGGTAATATTATATTATTTGGTGATAATAGGGACAGAACCATGACTCAACCAAGTTAATGGATGTTGCAAGGTTTTCACTGGTTGTGTATGAATGTGATTTGGCTCACCAGGAAGAGGAAGAGGCTTTAGGTATCTGATGACCTTTGAGTCAATCTTGTTGCTCCTGTGGGGTTTTGTCCATCCAGTCGCTATTTTGTTGTGAGGGATTAACCCCTTTCACCAAACCTAAAT
Organism: Acacia melanoxylon; assembly: GCA_019022615.1. NCBI lineage: Eukaryota > Viridiplantae > Streptophyta > Magnoliopsida > Fabales > Fabaceae > Acacia > Acacia melanoxylon. Next base: position 231,510 of record JAFJYJ010000042.1, read on the forward strand.
CCCCTTGGTTGCATAACAACTTTTGTTCCTTTGTTCTTCTTTAATGGTTTGTTTGGGCTTTTGTGTGTTTGTTTGTTTGGTTTTTTGTTGTTGTTGTTGTTGTTGTTGATGTCTGCTCGTACCTTTAAGCTTATATGGGCTTCTACCTCAGTGGCAGAGCCAGCTTTTTATTTTTGTGGGTACACAATTAGTTGGGGGATTCGGGGGTTCAGGGGCAGCGCCCCCAAAAAAAATTTTTAAAAGAAAGTTTTAAATGCATTAATATTATATCGTTGGCATTTTCTCGAAGAAAAAAAGTTTGACAAGATTAGAGAACATGTTGCAACCTATAAGCTAGCTCATCTCAATGCTTCCTCTATCGAAACCTATAAAATTGTATCTTTTTTCATACCGGGACACTAGGCAACTAAACTTGATGTACCTGAAGTCGAGTTTTTATGGTGTCAATTGGATACAAAGCTGTTTCTACAACAACACCAGCAGCACCTCCAGCAATGCACCCGTCTGCAAAATTCATTAGCAAACCATGCAGAAAGTCATTATATATAAGGTGATGGATTAAAAAAAATGTAATATTTGACTAATTTCAATTGTTGCACCAGAACACAGAGAAAGGAAGCTACCAACATCATTGGCAAAACTAAACTTTCATGGTATGCAAATATTTAATATGGCAATTTAGATGTTCAGAGTAGCTGACTTTCTACTTTAATACCAATAAGCAAGTTATTAGTTCATTTCAAGGTTACATAAAGGGTTGGACTATTGTGGGATAAGAAATTATTCAGATGGAAACAACAATGAAAATGGAATTGTAATTTTGTGCATTGAAAATAATCCATTTACACATTTATAGAACCTACCCCAGGAAACACAAGAAACAAATTTATTTGATAACACATACACACACACTCCTGATCACAGTTTTCAACATTTAACATAAGTATACCAATATCCCAGAGATCACACCATGGAACACAGTTAGCAGTACTTATATTTGCATCACATATTCACATCTCAGTTGATGCGTTAAGAAAATTAAGGACCAAACTTTATAGTTATAAAAGTCACTGACTTCAAGCATACTCTTTAACCTCTAGCCAGAATGTATCAAGAGCAATCATTTAAACATCAAATCAAAGATCTACAATTTTATACCCACGCCCAGGATCTACACAAATTTAAAATACAATCTCAATACTTACCATAATATACACTACGTAAGAAGTCAAATGGCTTTTTCTCTCCTTCCCTGATCGACATTAACAAGTTATTTGTTTCCTTTTGAGATGCTGACATCTCAGACATAATGCATCTACACAGGAGAGACATTTGTTTAAGATAGGCAATGGAAGATGATAAACTACTCAAATTCTTGAAGATAAAGATAAGATAATCCTTATTCAAATAGAAGATAAATCCTAATTGAAAAATGAAATCAGAATTGAATCAGAATCGAATTGAATCAGAATGCAAGCAACTCAAGAGGCGGCTCGGTGAGTGAGAACTGACAACAATGACCCCTAAGACAGAATCAAAATTACCTCGAAGGAGCTAGAAGACGCCGACGACGGAGGTTTGGAAGCCGAGAGCACCGTGGGTGAGAGCGGTGAGTGAAGCGAGAACAATGAAATTGAAAAGAGGGGATCGGTGAGTGAGAGCGAGAACAATGAAATTGAAAAGAGGGGATCGATGAGTGAGAGCGAGAACAATGAAATTTCAAAAATTACCTCGGAGGAGAAACACGACCCAAGGCGCAATCGGCGACAAGCAGGAGAAACACGACCCAAGGCGCAATCGGCGACAAGCAACGGCGAATTGGGATGGTGGCCTGACGCGATTCACGGAGAAAGAGAGGAAGACGAGTTGCCTCGCGAGAGAGGAAGACGCTCGTGCACAGTCGGTCGAGTGAGAACTGAACTTGAAAAACAAAAAAACAAAAGGATGAATGTGCCGTTCGAACCCTGGACCTTGTACATGGATATGGAAGGTTTTAACCAATTACTCCAATCAGCTAAGTTGCAACAAAAGTCCTTCACAAAATATATATTTTTTAAATTTTTTATGGGTTGACTTGCCCACATAGGCACTAGTGTGCCTCCACCCCTGTTCTACCTGTTGCATTTAACTTGTATTTTAATATTGTGAGAAAGCTAACCACGTTGGGTGGGCGTGATGGTTCAACATCTTGTCCCTTAAGCAAGTGGTTGGGGGTTCGATCCCCAACCCTTATGAATAGAAAGCATCTCGTAGCCAGCCTTCTATCGCTTTGTGCGCTGACAGTAGGGTGAAGGATTAGTCTCATGGCTGACGGCTGTGGGGATACCTTGCGTAAGCAAAAAAAAATATTGTGAGAAAGCTTTTTATCAAAAAAAAAATATTGTGAGAAAGCCACAAATAAAAGTTGGTCCAGTTGGTAAAAGATTTCACTCATAGCTGTAAAATTGTGGGTTCAAATCCTACTAACGTGAGGACTTTGTGGGTAGAAGATTCGTAAAGCTCAGAGTAAGTGCTCTTTAAGCCTGCAGGCATACCCTAACTCTAGCGAGCCTCAGACCTAACTCACCTAAACCTTTTTTGTACCCAAAAAAAAATTGTAAGAAAGCCCATCATGGCTATAATGTGGTGCAATGCTTCAAAAAACTATTGTTGATTTGCGGTAAAAGTATTGAGATTTCCTATAAATTTACAAGATAATTAGATGAATATTAAAAATTGGAAAGTTCCATTTTGAACAAAACCTACATTTCCTCTTTTTATTTTTATTTTTATTTTTTAAAAATCTAAACGGCGCCTTGATTTTGTTTATGGGCAATTATTCTATATTGGCTAAGAAAGAAATATTCTTTCTCTTTTTTTGCAATGAAGAAATATACTTTCTCAAATCTCACATTTTTTATTTTTATCCTTGTTTCAAATCTCAATATACATAAACTTTTCATCGTAAAAAAAAATTTACATAAACTTCTTTTTTTACAATGTACCACCGCACTCCGCACACACCCACATAGGGGGCAGTGTCGAACCTAAAAAATTTAATGCCAGAGGATGAAAATAAAAAAATACTATATAATAAATAAAAGTAATTGAAATATAATACAAACCTAATATATAAAAAATTGAAAGAAATTTATTATAGAAATTAAAATTACTTCACTTAACTCTTACTCTACGTGTTTTCATATTGTTAAACTCATCTATAATTGAATCCTGTTAAAACTTAAAACTATTTCTTTTTCAATGTATGTAATCAAAGAATCATCAATAAATTGATCTTCTATTCTATTTCGAAGTTTGTTTTTGATTATCTTCATAGTAGAAAAAGATCTTTTAGTAGTTGTTGTAAGAAGCGTGAGAGTGAGTATAAATCTAATTACTCTACCAATAAGATGATAAAATGATGCACTTTTCAGTTTTGATTAACAATCATATTTAGATGACTCTAGCAGCGATCTTGAGACATGTTCAGAATATGAGAACATGGACCTCGAGAACTTTGTGTATAAAAAGGTTTCAAAAGAAATTGAGGCAAGAAAGGAGGCCAGTGAAAAAGTTCCAATTCATCTTCATGCGCCAAAAAGACTTTTGGATTTAGTTGACGGTGTAGGCATGTGATTTCATTCTCCTATTAACGTTTATATTATGGGATAAGTATTATTTTTACTCTGGAAGTTTTGGCTGAAGAGCACTGGGTACCCGAAAGTTTTTTAAGGAGCAAAATTGCCCGAAAGTTAACAAAAGGTAGCAATTTTGCCCCTCCGTTAAATTTAACTGATGTGCACATATGGCATGCCACCTCATCAATAAAAATAGAACCAAATATCATTTTTTTCCCCAAAAGTTTTCGCTAAGGAGCAATGGGTATCCGAAAGTTTTTTTTAGAAGCAACTTTGCCTCTGAAGTTTACATAATGTAGCAATTTTGACCTTCCGTCCCCCAATATTAAATTTGACTATTAAATCAGTCAAAGAACACATATGTTATGTCACCTCATCATCCACAGCACTTAGCCCAATATGACATGGCATCACACCTCGTCATCTCTTTCTTGTTGAAGGAATCATCGGTATTAAGAGAATTAAAGGGATAAACAGAATCAACAAAATTAGATTGAACAACACAAGAAATCTCGTCTTCTTTGAGTTCTTTGAAGGACGCATAGCTAAGAATCGGGTGCGCGGGAAGAAATCTACCTTAGAAAGTGTAATACCACGAAAACCCTAACTAATATAAGTAAAATATTTGGATAAATATTTACGAGAGAGTATATTGTCTCTAATTTTGTAACTTAATTGTTATAAATTTATGAGCAATTTCTCTTTAAAATATCATTTAGGGATCATAACACACCCTAAAATAAATGTTGAATTTTAGTAAATAAATTCGAGACTACCAAGGTGAATATGTGGTCTCAAGTTGTAAGTTTTAATTTTCTTATTTTCTAAGGTAATTACTTTGAAAATGAGAGAAGAAAAAGAGACTAAAAGTCATGAAAAATGTATTTTATAGGTCATAAAATGAACTGAAAATATTATGATAAATCCTATATGGTAACAAATATTGGCAAAAACTTAGGAAGTATGTTATCTTTAATTTTAGGTCTTTTTGGGATTATTTCCCTTAAAAATAATAGAGCATGAATATAATATTATTAAAAGAACTTTTTGGCCCCAGTGTTTTTAATATTTTACATGGGACATAAAATACCAATGTCAGTGCAAAAGTTGTGAGATAGTAATTAATCATAATTATGAAAATTATCAACAATTAGTAAGTGGCTAATTAAGTAATTAGTGGCTAATTGTTTAGATTAAGATATAAGTAAATTAATTAGTATAATAATTAATTTAGGGAGAAATTCGAAATTAATAAATAAATAATATAATATAAAATGCTTAGAAAAATAAATATAAAAAAATATCTTGATATTTTGATTAAAATAATAATATATATGGTAAAGAGCCAACAAGACATTTGAGAACGGATAGAAACTAAATCCTACACCAAGATATAGGGATTTAGTCTAAGTCATCTGGACTTTTTATAAACTAGTGAAATTCTACCTCGGAGTGGACTATCTCCGAAGTAATTTCTGTAACCAACTAGGTCATTAAGATAAAGGATAAATAAAGAATAGGGCAGATAGTGCAAATGAGAACCTATAGAAAACGAAATAGTCGTGACAAACCGGGGATAAGGTTTCTTAGGACAGAACATATTACGAACCAAAGCGAATTTACATCCGAAACTAGTTCTAGGAAGTTATTTTTCCGTAATCGAACGGCGTTTATCCGAAAATCTTCGGCAGACAACGGAATACCCTTAATGGGATCAAAAATTTAGTTAACCTAAGTAGTTTTAAAGAGAAAGAGTGGAACTACAAAACCTAGTTCCTTGATTTTTGAGATTTTCCGAGATTGCGCGTTTCGAGACGGCGGGAACTTTATCGGTACCGGCCATAAAGCAAGAGCTTGTGATGTCATGCATGACATCAATTTGCATTGGGAAGGGTTCAAGGAGGTCGGCCAAGGCAAGGGAAGGGCCAAGATGAGGCCACGTGGCGAAGTGCGATCCAACGGCCGAAAATCGATCTGAAAAAGGCATGAATAGTGCCAGACTTTTTCCTATAAATAGCAACCTCCTCTTCTCATTTCCCACACCAAAATTTCGTGCCTTAGAGAGAGGTTAGAGAGAAGGAAGAGCTCGGGGAAATTCTAGCCGAGTTCTGGGTAAGTTCTTCGGTCCTTAGTCTTTAGATACGGTAGTTCTTTTAGTAGAAATGCTAGAATTTTCTTTAAATTTCCCAGATAGTCTAGATATCATATTGAGGGGTAGATATGGTATTTATTTCAAAAATATATTGGGAAAAGAGATATGTCAAAATTCTGGAGAGATAGGGTCAAAGTAGCGAAGCTCTGGCGAAATTCCGCCGATTAGGGGGTCAGGGGCAAAATGGTAATTTTTACCTAAAATGCCTGTTATGCTGCTAGATATTGATAAATACTATCCTTATAGGATATCTGAGATAATTGATCCATTTGTCGGCCGCCATTGTCATGCCCGTTGTACCGCCGTCGGGCATTTGTAAAAAATACGGTTTTCGTAAAAACGTACCGAAAGTACCGTCAACGAAGGTACGTTCACGACGATAACACGACTCGATGATTATGATATGCTTATATATGCTTGATGTGTTCTGTCGAGACTCTGTCTCATTTGAACTTGGTGGAGTTATGAGTACACGGGTTATGGTATTGTTAACACTTAGTTGAGAGTTTTCTAAGCGCTATGGACACGACGGTACATCGTGGCACCGGAGAGTGTGCAGACCTGGTATAACAAACATCTGCAGGGGCTGTGTATTGTTATTGTCGTATATACATATTTGTGTATCTGTTGTGGGCTGTTGTAGTAGTTTTTGTGAAAATGTCATGAATGCATGTCATACATATATTGTGTACATAAGCATGAGGTTAACCGTTACCTGAGGTCCGATGGGCATTGGGCCTCGTGCGAATGAATAGACGGGAAAGGGTCATGAACCAAAGGAGGCACCGGGGACGGAGCTATAGATATAGACGGTAAGACGGAGCCGTGAGAAAGCATCGGTCAAAAGAAATGCGGGAAGAAAGTCGAGAACCTACCTTATGGCATGAATCTAATAAAGTTACTTCATATCATTTGGTGCTTAAACTAGAAAGGGTCGTCTATGTGGTTTAGTCAATCAGTCACCCTAGCACGGTGAGACTTCCACTAGACCTACCCAGCCTGGCCAAATGGGATGATTTAACTGAGTTAGGTTCAATGCCCCAAGTCTACTCAAGGCTCGGATGAACAGGGTATAGTTACATAGAAGAACTGTAATTATAAGTTTTGTATTACTGTACCACATGAACATTCCTTCGGGAAATTTCTAATATATCAGTATACGTCAGGCATCATCATATGTCTGAGTATTTTCATATCAGATACTTATTGTTAAACTCATTATTATACCTGTTGTTCAAATTTTTAGTACATGCTCTTCGTTTCCGCAAAACGCTAAGCGATAGCACCTCAAAACTCTAATGAATTTTTATAAAACCACGTGTCACCGGCACGATTTATGCTACGGAATTTGGGGTGTTACAGAAAGGTCGAACATGGAGTCGGAGAAGGAGATCCTTGAGACGTTGAGCTCAAGGCGGCCAGAATTTGTGAAGTCGAACTGGTTAAAGGGACTGAAAGGTCTGTCGCAAAATCTAGAGGAAGCATTATTTATGATCTAAGCAAATGAAACGTAAAATGAGATATGAATTGTCTCAAATTGGTTTAATAAGATAAATCAATAATGATAGTATTTACCTTTGTATAGATTGATCTAAGCCACCCTCCCCTAAATTGCTGGAATTGCTACATTTTGTAAACTTCTGGGGCAAAATTGCTTTTAAAAAAACTTCTGAATATACCCAGTGCTCCTCGTCTAAAACTTCTGAAGCAAAAATGATACTTAATTTTGATTGCTGAGGTGGCAAGCATTGGTTCCACGTGTGCATATCAGTTAAACTTAACGGAGGGGCAAACTTGTTACGTTTTGTTAACTTATGGGGCAATTTTCCTCCAAAAAAAATTTCTGGGTATCCAGTACTCCTCAGCTAAAACTTCCGAGGCAAAAATGATACTTATCCCTTATATTATTTGTCCTTTTGTTTAAGAAGTACAACTCGTCTAAGACTGGTAGGATGAGATTGTGAATATATCAGAAAATTTAATTGTGAAATCACTAAGGTCCAAGGATCATAAAAAATTCTCACAATCACTATCATGTGAAATGACAAAGCTACCCAAAAGCTTCAAACTCTTTGCGTCTGAAAAGCTTCAGACTCTTCTTTCTTTGCGCTCGTGTCTCACATGGTGGGGAGTCATTGTGTGCTTCGGTCGTTGTCAGCTGAACCCATAGTCACCAGTGTTGGTCTTGTGGTTGACGATTTCCGTCTTCATCAGCCCATGTATCGACTGCTCGCAAGGGGGAGTTGGTGCTTACCGATTTTACTTTTCTTTCCCCCATTTTAAGTTTCTGGTTTTGCTGAGAGTAGCTAATGTAGAAGGGCATCCATTCTTCTGAAACTATCAATCTCCTAAAAAAACACTTTATGACAAGAGTATATAATGGCAAAGGGAGGAGAGGAGCAGTTTTATTGTCATAAAGACGAAGAAGTAGACTTATAGTTTTATTGTAAAATTTTGAAACTTCTCATTTCATGTAATTCAGAAAACTATATGCGTTTCTATGATGTTATATATATTTTGACAATGTATCCAGTGGTTACTGAATGTGGCAATTCATGACAAGAGTATATAATGGCAAGCTTGGATGTGTCTTTTTTGACAAGCCTTGACAAGTTCTCATGCCTATTTTGGCAATATGAACATTAGGAACATTATACATCAAAATACATAAGCCGATGTTGTTAGAAACTTGGAAACTTTTTGACAACATGAAAAGTCATTTTGACAACATTAGAAACTATTTTTACAAGAGTTTTTCATATGTGTAGAATTTTACAAACCTAGAGAATTTTTGACATTATGAAAAGTTATTTTGACAACATTACAAGCAATTTTCACAACGAGATTTTCATATATGTAGAATTTTAGAAATCTAGAGAATTTTTGACAACATGAAAAACTATTTTGACAACATTAGAAGCCATTTTCACAACGAGTTTTTCATGTGTGTAGAATTTTAGAAACCTGGAGAATTTTTTACAACAAGAAAAGTCATTTTGACAACATTACAAACCATTTTCACCACGAGTTTTTCATACATGGAGAATTTTTGAAACCTAGAGAATGTTTGACAACGTGAAAAACCATTTTGATAAGTTTTTCATACGTGAAGAAATTTTTAAACTTTAGTACTTCATGATAAATTTCACATTAGAAGGTAATACGTATTTTAACAACTACTTATTCCTATTTTGACAACATGACAAACTATTTTGACAACGAGTTTCGATACCTGGAAAAATTGTGACAACTTCGATTACTAATTGTCCCAAGATGCACATTCGGTAGCTAATAGGCCTTTTAACAACTAATAAATCTATTTTGGTAATATGAAAAACCATTTTTACATAGGGACTTTTTTGTGAGGGGAATTCAATAGCTTCTTTCGTTTTTTATTCAGAATGGGTGACACAGTCATTTTACATTCACAACTAATCACAAAAAGTCTCTAGGGACCTCATTTGTGAGGGGAATTTGGTATGATATTTTTTTGTAATTATGTTTGTACCTTGGGTCCCCATTGTGATTTTCCCACTTAAAAATCACAATTTGCCCCTACACCGGGCAAGTTCGAAAACTTACCACCCTTACTCAAAGTGAAATCTACTCATTACATTTGTGATTATTTTTTTTGTTGCTTTCACTCTTCCTAACCCCAATGCACATGGCCGAGGGGTCCGGGTAAGGATTTGCAATAGTCAGATTTTGGGTGGATTGCACATGGACTGTTTTGTGCTTTCGGCGCTTCTAGAGTAAAACTTTTTTATCTTTGGACGCTCTTGGAGTAAAACTTTGTTGGCCAATCTGGACCTTAATCATTAAAAATTTACATTTTAACGGACGTTGATTTTTTTTTTCTAACGGCGTTGTGCTGACTTTACATTTTTAAAATTTTTTCGTGTTGACTTTATATTTTTAAAAGTTTTTTTAGTATTTTTAGTCCACTTAAAAGTTTTTTGTGATGGGCGCTCCTGGAGTAAAATTTGGTTGGCCAATCTACATGTTAACCCTATATTGAACACAAATGACAACAATTTTATACTATCAATGCTCAATTAACCCACAAATGATGTGATCTTTATTTTTATATTTTTTAAATATTATTCTTCTGTTTTTTCTATACAAGAAAACCATTTTAATTGACAAATGATAGAAAAAAGGGTTAAGGTGCAAAAATACATATGTGCTTTCCTCATAGGAGCGTCCAGTGTAGCAAGTCTTTTTTAGGTGCAAAAGTGCACACGTGGTTACAAATTAGATGCTAAAATAATGTTTGACCTTTAAGTTTGACTTTTTTCTTGTTGAGACGATGACGTGACATTTCAAAAGATACAAAAAAATACGCGTGTGGTTTGTCGAAGAAGAGCGTCAACACCATTTTTTTTTTTTAAATTTCATAATTTTACTTCAATTAAAATTATTTTAGGATCTTGAAAAAAATATTTGGTATTGATTTGGTACTAAAAGGATCTTGTTGATAATGAAAAACATATTTGTGCGAGTCGGGTTGGTACTAAAAGTACTTTGAAGATAATGATTTGGTATAGAAAAAATACTTCATGATCTTGAAAAATTATTTTAGGATCTTGAAAAAATATTTCAAGCTATTGACCGGTACTAAAAGGATCTTGACTAATCTTGAAAAATACTTCATGATCTTGAAAAAATATATTAAGATCATGAAAAAATATTCGAGAAGTCTTATTGGTACTAAAAATATCTTGAAGATATTTTTTAAGATTCTAAAATAATTTTTCAAGATCATGAAATATTTTTTCTATAAGAATAGTATTCTCAAAGTATCTTTTTAATATCAGTCAATACCCTGAAATATTTTTTGAGATCTTAAAATAAATTTTCAAGATCATGAAGTAATTTTTCAGTACAGGTTATCATCCTGAATATCTTTTTATTACCCGGTAGCAATTAAAATAAAATTATTAAATTTTAAAAAAAAATTGGTGTTCAATGCTCTTGTTGACAAAAACCACATGTGTATTTTTGCGTCTTTGAAATGCCACGTCATTGTCAATCAGCAAAAAAGTCAAACTTAACGGTCAAACGGTATTTTTGCACCTAATTTGTAACCACATAGTCAACTTTTTTTGCACCAAAAAAGCACTTGCTAATGTATTTTTTTATGAGAAAAACACGTGTGTATTTTTTTGACCTAACCCTAGGAAAAAAAAACTTACTAAACTTACTAAAATCATTAAAGTAACAACATTAGGTTTATTTATTATAAATCAAAATTTTAAGGGAGTTTAATTTAAATTTTGAAATGTCGAGGGTTATTTGTAATTGACCAAAGTTGAGGGTTAAATACTTATTTGAGTTCATGGAGTTTTTATGAAATCAATAATTTATACAAGGTGTCACGTAGAATAACGTGTCATCTCATGTCTAATATTATTTATTTTCGTTAAAAAGATAATAATCACTTAACGACAAAGAGTTAATTTTTTAAAAAAATGAAAGATCAGGGTTTAAATTTAAACTTTGAAATGTAACGAGTTATATACAACTGATTTAAAGTTTATGAGGTTTTTATAATTTAGCCTTAAACATTATAAAGAAATTTAGATTGAATTTATAATGAATTTCTAACACACTTACATTATATTTTTAACTAAAAATTTGGTTTAATTCTAGGGTTAAGGTTTAAAAATAGCGTGTCTTTATCTCAGAAAGGCGTCAGGTAGCAAATGTTTTTTTAGGTGCAAAAGTATTTGTGGTTACAAATTATGTGCAAAAATAGCGTTTGGCCGTTAGTTAAGTTTGACTTTTTTCTTGTTGGACGATGGCGTGGCATTTCAAATATTTTTTAAATTATCTTTTTAGTAGGTCAATCGCGAAATATTTTTTCAAGATCCTAAAATAATTTTTCAAAATTATGAAATATTTTTTTGTCTGCGATTAGTATCACGAAAATCTTTTTTAGTAGGTAAGATCTGCGAAATATTTTTTTCGATTATCCTTTTAATCTGGTCAATCACCGAAATATTTTTTAAGATCATAAAATTATTTTTTTTGCACCTTTGAAATCTTAGTAATATCGTCAAAGTCAGTAAAAAAAGCCTAAACTTAATCTGATCAAACGCTTATTTTTTGCAATTTATATTAGCAATAGTTTTTAAATCTAAAAAAACGTTTTTCTTCTTGACGCATTTCACCGGAGAAAATCACGTATACATTTTTTCGCACCTTAACCCTTAATTCTAAGCTATTTATATATTAATTTTATAAATCATAGTATAAAAAAATTATTAATTAATTTGATCTAAAATCTATAATCCAAACACGAGGCTTCCCAGCATCTCTGCAGCACAATTTCCAGCTGCGAATTTGCTGCTGATTCCAAGCCTTGCTCCATCTTCTCCCAGCTCGAACCTCTGGGCAAGCTGTACCTGCTAAAAAAGCCGCCTCCTTCTCTTTTCACTATGCTTTGAGGGATACGAAGCCTCATTGCTTGGTTATTGTCTCTGCCTTCTCTTCTTATTCTGCCTCTACAATATTACTGTTTGAGGTGGATTCTATTGATAGCGATTTGGTTAGTTTCCTTTGCATTCTCCAGCACGTAGATTTTAATCTCTGTTCGACTTCCGGGATCTATCTTCTAGGTGGCTTTGTTATAAACTCTGTATTTTGCTTTTTCAGTGGTGCTTCCCGGATTGTTATTACTTTTTAGTGTTGAGTCTATGATCGCTTCGTTGATATGATACTGCTAGGGAAAAAAGAAAATAAAAGGTCTTGAGAGATGTGATGGTTTTTGTGGGAAGGAATAGCACTGGATGGTGTAAAAATTTCTTTATTTATTCTGTTACCGGTTCGCTATTTAGTTCTGTTGCTCCTGTTTCTTTATTTATACTACAGCAATTAGTTGGTACTTTATTAAGACTATTGTTGTTTTTATGTTTTGTTTCAATTATGTTTTATGGACAGGTATCTTCTCTTGATTTGTCGAGGAATTCTGTTCATGAGGTGTATAATTACGAAACCTTTTTTGTTTAATGTCATCTGAGATATTAAGTGAGCTTAGTCTAAAGAGCAACAGAAGTATGATGCTTATTAAATGTGGAAATTCAATTTCTTGTCCGATTCTCTCTTCAGTTGTATACAAGGTAATGGCCTGTACCGTGTGATCTTATATTCTGGTTGCTCAGAAAAACCACTTCATAATATAATGCTTTTGATAGAGTATGGACAATAATAGAACAATGCTTCAGACCAAGGCAGATATTGGAGCTCTCCCGTTTGGTTATAGAATCTCAAAACCCATAGTATATGGCTCACACAAGGTAAAGTGCTGACCATTAATGAAAAATAGGATGTAGCATTTTCACTTAATCTTGATTTGAAAAATTCTGATTATACTTGTTTTCATTGTAGAAAAAATTATATCAGAAGTGCATTAGCTGTTCCTTTGATCCAATCATCTCTTAGCCATAATGGAAGAGCACTAGGCAGTAGGCAGACCCAGAGTGCTGGAAAAGTAAGTTATCCATATAATTCATGCTTCATCATTTAATGCTACAATATATGACAAGTTGTATAGGTCAAATAGGGTGTATTCCAAGTCCTGAATATCATATTTCCATGATTTCTTAATGTACTTGGAAATTGGAACGCAGTAAAGGGAAAGGAAAAGTTGGAAAGAAAGAGCACCACCAATGGCAAAGAGATTTTGCTAAGTCTGGGCAAAAGGCCCTTAGTCTTATAAGAATTGTATGCTTCTCTAGCCTTTTCATTTGGTTTAGAATATTCAAACTGTTGTTCTAAAAATGAATGGATTTTGCATTACTAGACAGTGGTAGGAAAAACAAAAAAGTTCTGATCTTTCTGTGTAATTTAATTTATTGTGCATTGTTAATTGGGAACTCGCAGGTGTATGAACTCCCTAATGAAAAGGAGGCTGTTGATGGAGCACCGGACAAAAATGGCTTGGGAGACAAAGTTCCCATTGATTGCAGTTGCTAAGGCTTTAAGAATCTTAAGGAAATGGGGTCAGTGGGTTCGGCTAATTCCAGTATGACCTTTGTATCATGCTATATTCTTAAGAGTTCTTTTCGTATGTTTCATTAGTATCGTCTTAATTTTGGTGTAAATTTGAATGAAAATGGAACAACTGATGATATGATTTCAGTAGTTTAGTTTTTTTTTATAATTGTCTGTGTTGGCTTAACTTAATGTTCTGTGGGCCTTGACGTTAGATGATTTTTTTTGTTGGGTCCTTAGATAATTGAATAGGTAAAAGAAACTTGAAATTAGTTAACTTGATGGTTCAGGTTTAGGATCCAGGATAAGACCCTATATGAATATTCACTGCAGCTCGTCTCATCAAAATTTGATTCCCTTGATGTAGCTTCTGGTTAAATCAACTACCCAGATAGTGCTACCCTTCACATGAGAACATGGTCCAGTTTGTGCTCTTGTCGAGCTTATAGATCTAGATCTTATGAATGTTTTGTATATTAATAGTACTTTAAAAATGTTAAGTTTTTGTTTTCTCTTCAAAATAAAAGAAACGTCATCTTTTAATATTAATGAATGTAGTAATGTACTGGTCCTTCTTGAGAATGTCATTATTTGCTTATGAGCATAAGAAGACAAACTTTGTTGGTGAATGGTATCTCTTTCTCTCGTTAGCCCTGATTATATGTTATTTATATCGATACTTACTTTCGATTACACATGGGGATTGAAAGAAATATCACTGGTTACTGATTCTCAACGCTACTCAGGTGGCAAAGTGGATGTTAAGCAGAGGTCAAGGAACAACAATGGGGACTTATGACACTCTTCTTCTGGCATTTGACAGAGATTGGAGGGTTGAGGAAGCATAATCATGGTGGAACATGATTATACATGCCCATACGCGCTGTGTCTCCAAGAGACTGTTTTCGAGGATGATCACATTGTTTTCTAACTTATGTTAGCTTTATTATTGCTTTCTTGTTTGTTTGTTTGTTCAGGTATTTGCTGACATGGAGGAGTTGCGAATAAAACCTGATGAAGACACAGTCAGCAGAGTGGCACGAGCATTCAGAGAACTAGGCCAAGAAGAATAGAGGAAATTGGTTATAAAAAGATATGGGCTTTAAGTGGAAGTATATTTATTTTAATGGTGAACGGGTTAGGGTGAGAACAATAGCATGGGATGAAGATGATGAATCAACCAACTGAAATGGGATTCTGTTTCAAACGAGGAAAGTCTCATCTGGATCCGAGATACTTAGAAATGTAAGATTATAGTGTAAGTAAAGATAACTATATATGCAAAAATTCATTCATTTGTTCTATGTTAGTCAGATGAACGGTGAAAATTCCTGAGGAGCGAATTTGAATTTTGTTTTTGGACCAAAATGAGTCCATTGGAATAGTTAGATATATGGCTCGTGGCTAGGGATAATCCTTTTATGAATTAGGGATGCTATATGTTAATTGTTAAGTAGCAATTACACCCAAACCCCGACCCCTAAAAGGCACCGACAGCGATCACGAGTGTGGTAGGACGGCGGCGATGGAGGGAGACCGGCGATTGAGCGTGGTAGGACAGCGATGATCTCAGGCGCTCATCGTGCAAATCCCCAATTTCAACTTCTCAGGCGATCTCCTCGTGCAAACCCCCAAATCCCAATAGCAAGTTGAATTTCTATGCAGCCTGAGTTTTGATCTCCTTTTGGCTTGTCGATTAGTTATAACTTGTTGTCTTAGTTTGATCTCGCAGACACATTTAAAAGCTATAAAATGCACTAAGGCTAATAATGAAATCATGGAGATCTGAGACGTTTGTTTGGATTTTACCATCTATAATTGCTTTTTTCACGCTATTTTTGCTGTCATGACTTGCAAGCATTAATACACATATAGAGCTTGAACTTGTAGCAACTTTTAGAATCAATTATTCTTTAATTAATTTGGAAAAGTTTGATACGTTGCCTTGAACTAGCACAAAATAGTATAACTAGTACTGATTTCTTAAAAGAAATGAAATTGAGCGTGAAGGATTCTCACAACTCTTGCAGAGAAGTTCAGGCATGCTAGCTATGTTGGACTCTTCTACAAGCTTAGCATACATCTCATAAATGGTTGAGTCACAAATTCCCCTTGTTTTGCTATATAATGCTGTTTTCATTGCTTTGATTTGGCCTCCTCTTAAAATATTGTTGCTTACATAATAAAAGTTTTGAAGAAGGATGTGTTAGCTTCTTTATATCACTACAAGTCTCATTTGTGTAGCCTTAATACATACAGATACTAAGAAGGATGTGTTAGTTTTTTATCACTACCGCAATTTTATTTTACCTTGGTATTTTGTTGGTAGAATACCACTTTTTTATTTTTTTCCCTCTGCATCTTGAAGTTAGCTATGAATCTCTTAAATCTTCTGGTCCTTTATTTTGATGCACCATTTCTTACTAAAAATTTGCGGAGTTTAACTTTTGAAATGAAACTACACAACTATTTATTTGTATTGCATATGTTATTCTGAGAAGTTCAGATATGATAAATTTTTATTATTATTTTGTTAAAAGAGCTTATTAGAAAACGTTTGAAGTAGCATGCTATTTTCGTTCCATCATGACTCAAAAGTATTTCGAACAAGGAATAAGTTTGCGGCTGGGCCATTTGAAATAGAGCCTATCAGCATGCTAATTTACGCAGACAATTTTCATTGGACTTTTCTTCAGGGAAGAGATAATTTTGGTGCATATTGGTATGCCTTGATGGTTCAAAGGCTAGTAGTAGTAATATATAGTTTCTTGTGTATATTTTGAATTTTGATGATGTTTCTCTAAGAAGTATATAAGTGCCTTTGAAAATTGTACTGAAGAAAACAATGCCACAATCTAAAAACATTACTTACTTCAATTAACTAGGGGAGAATCTCCAGTGCAAAGGTAATTCAAAGCATAAGACACTTACTGCATTATTACTACTGCTAGAGTTTGTTGCAGAATCTTCAGGACGTGCTAGAATTTTAGGATTGCCACTGAGGGATTTAAGAACCAAAGGCAAAGTTAAGATATACATAGAGGACCAATGTCAGAACACGTTAAGAAATGGGATGATGTTAAGAGAACACTGAATGGAACTATATATTACGTTGGTTTAGATTTCATCTGCAGATATTATTCGATGGCCACGTGTAGCAAATTGAAATCCTGTAACTAGATATTTTTGTACTTCTGTTTCTTGTTCAGATGGCCACTTGTAGCAAATTGAAATCCTGTAACTAGATATTTTGTACTTCTGTTTCTTGTTCAGATGGCCACGTGTAGCAAATTGAAATCCTGTTAAGTTTAAGCTGTGAATAGAATCTGGAAAGTACAAGCCTTGTTTGAACTTTTGTATGTGATTGTATTATACAGTTGAATGTTTAGTCTGTACAAATTCGAATGTTTAGTTCTATGTGTTTGAATCTGTGTATTATACAGTTCAATGATGTTTAGTCTGTCTAATTCAAATGTTTAGTATGCATGATTTCAATCTAGTGTCGCACAGATCCTCTGTTTAGCTCTATCTGAAGTTACTTGAATAAGGGATTGTGGAGGGGAAAAAATATGTAGTTCTATTTGCTTTAATCTTAAAGTTTGCTTTTACTTGAACGGTTACATATATGATATTGTCTGTTTGTCGTTCTCAATTGTAATCACACAGATTGCCTTTACAAAAATATAAATATATATGGGGAACAAAACTCACCCACCCACCAAACTTCCTAAAAGATTCAGAATAACCCAATAAATATTGGACAGACTTTTAAAAGATTCAAAATAACTCACACTAATCTATGTTCCCAGCAATACCCATAATGAAAGAAAAGAAAGTGACACTCGCACTTGGTAATGAAGTTTTACTTAGCCGTGCCACCCAGGGAATAACGTAAGCTAGCAATTTCCCCTGTGCTAGCAGAAATGATCCTTGCACTTGTTCACTTCCCGGAAAAACGATGGAGAGAGTCACAGTCCAGGTGAAAGCCAGTGGCTGAGGTGGTGGGGCGGGTCCAACGAGGAGGAAGAAAGGAAGGGAAGGAAGAAGATGATGAGGTGGTGGTGTGGGGTCCACATGTAAACTCCAATGTGGTTGTCCAACTTGGTATTCTATGTGTCAATTAATCCTATGTGACAGATGTCTGTTACTCGCACCGTTAGCGGAAGGCAACATTGCTATGATTCAAAACTTTTGGGGTAACATTGAAACCAAAAAAACTTCCAAGGCAACATTCTTTCTTGGCGTGTCTTCAAGGCGACAAATTGCTACTTAACCCTTAAATAAACTACTTATAAATTCAAAAGTGTTTTCACTTACTGTATTTTCATATTTTTCTATCTACTTAAATTTATGCCAGTGACTCAATTCTTGCAACTCTGTCCCATGTTTTGGGTTAGGAAACAAACTTTTCAGCAATGATATGCTTTTAGATTTAAAGTTGGGAAATTCCTTTCACAGTAGGAATTTGAGGTAGGTTATATGGTGTACTTCAAGCAATAACTCAACACATCACAAATTGGCTACTCGCTATTTTGGCCTTTTTCCAGTTGTGAACAAGGTTGGCAAGTTGCTGCCAAATTCGCGTATGCATCCGGTCTTTCATGTGTCCTTACGTAAGAAACATGTGGGATCAACTTTTGTCTTGGAACCGTTAGCTGTTTTGAGTAGTCGCATCTCTAAGCGCAACAATCAAGAATGTTTGGGATTTATTCCCCTTGCTATGTACTCTGTTTTTAGTTTTGTTCCTTGGCTTTTGCCATCTCTTATTTATAAAAAAAAAACAAAAACAAAAACAAAAACAAAAATCCCTGTTACCCAGGTGTTAATCCAGTGGAATCATTCCAAGGTTGACGATGCTACTTGGGATGATCTTTCGGCTATGCAGCAACAATTCCCTAATTTCTCTTTTGATGCTCCTCCTCCTTCCACCATCATTGTGGAGGGAGTATATAAATACAGGGAAACAGGGGGTAAAAAACAACTACTCTCTCCCTCCCTAACTAAAAAAGCTTCAGTATATCCAAACATACATTGATCAAGAAAATATTGAAGTTTAGTTCATATGTAACAAATTTTTTGTTCTTCCACAGTTTTTCCCTCAATTTAACGCCATCATTTTTTACACTAACTAAATTCAAATATATTCCTGAAAATCAAAATACTTTTTTAAGCCTAAAAACATATGGGACAAAAAAAAATCGCATGTGGGCCCATGTTGTTGGGACTTGAGACCCATGTTACTGTTTCTTCTCCCTCCAATCTTGTTACATGATATAGTAAAAAGCCATATAATTTTGAAACATCAGTTAAATACCCCTTGTTCAAAAAATTGCAATCAATAAATGTAAAAGACAGAGAAATAAGTGTGTGCGTGTGTGTTTGTGTTTGTGAGAGAGATGAGTGAGAATTACAATAAAATTGTAGTTTTGTTTAAAGAAAATGGCAATACTTTTAAAGCAGCTGGTTTAGAATGTAATGTGAAAGACAGAAAAAGAGAATAATACTTGAAAATATACATAACTTGCTACACTTCATTACTTGGCCGAAGGTAGAATAAGAAATTAATGGAAGACTTCATGGTTTCCCTTGTAAATTTTAAATAAGCAAGATCCACAGTAGGCTCTTACACGAAACCAGAAACAAATTAGAGAAGATCAAAAGAATGGAAGGAAAAAGAGAGGACTACTTGAAATTTCTATTACGAAAGATTTCATAATACTAGCTTGATTCTTAGTATAAGATCTACTCGAGTAATTTGCGTCAATTAAGGAAATTAACTAAAGTGATTACTTATTAAAATTGTGTGTTTTTTTCCTTAAAATGCCATATTAGATCATGTGCATTGAAACTAGCCATTGATATATGCAAACTCTTTTAATATCTGCGATTGGATAAAATGGGGGTGAGGCCTTATATCTAGAATTGAATCCAACCCAGCCCCATCTAGCTCTTATATTAGAAACAAGAGATTGCATTTAGAAACCAAGCTTTTGTTTCATTAAAAAAGTCATATATCTAATTTCTTTTCAATTTTTTTCACGATTTGAAATTTGAAATAATTTTTTTTTTTTTTTTTTTTTTTTTTTTAAAAAAAGATGATGACACTATGATATATAGAGGTTTGGATCCAAAAATCGAACCCTACGTCCTCTCCCCAAGCTGAGAATTTTATAAGTGATAAGTACTCACAATACAATACACACAATTCATCTTAACATTTACACACCCAACAAAGAAACTCAACATATACAGTTGTATTCACTTTCACCAATAATGTATCTTTTGAAAAAAATAAATTAATGCACGAGTCACACGAATAACACCCCCAGAAAATCATAGAGCGTTTTGTCAAGAAGATGAAGAACCTGATCATATTCTGATAAGCTTTTATACTCAGTGCAGGTTCAAGTCTACAAATCCCTTGTTGTCTATCTTGCTGATGCTGCATTTTAAGTATATGAAAGAGAAGTAAGTCCAAAGACAGAACAAGCAAGGGAGGGAAAACAGGGGAAAAAAGCAAAAAAGAAATGGCAATCAATTAACCTCGAGCAGATTAAATAGTGCACTAGACTTTGTAAAGAAGAAGCAGATTTATCAAACCATGTTGGACTCTACCTACAACAACCCCAAAATAGACAAAACTCAAATAGAGAAGATAAAATATAACCAAAAAAAAAAAAAACTAGAAATGGTATTTGTTATAAAGACAGAAACTTGTCTAGATATAACAAAACACTTGATGGATATCAAACAAAACTTTTTGAAGCATTTCTTCTTAGAAGAGCTATTGATATAATTTTAATAGAATCTGCACGATTTGCATAATTTTGAAACCAAGTGGATTACTTTCACTAATCTTTGAAGTAATGAAAAAGTAAAAATAAAAATGGACTACGTAAGTGTATTAAATCGTATTATGCTTGGTTGTAGAATAAGTAACAAGAGTAGTTAAAGTAAAATCAACAAGTTATGGGTTGTGATAATACATGGCCTCACTTTTATAAGAATGAGAACACAAGTTCAAATCATGAAAAACGCACTTGTTAAAAAAAGTGAGAACATTTTACTCTTTCTAAGCCTTGAGGGAGAAACCTTGATCATAAATTTTTTTATTTTATTTTTTTTTTTAAAAAAAGAGCAGCTAAATCAATAATTGTTTATCGAAATTCCTCATTCTTTCGTTAAATATTTATGATAATTTAATAAAAATAAAAGAGATTTCTATCTCAATTTCATCCATGAAGTTGCAAATTATAGTACTTTAAGTTAGTTCTAAAAATCACATTCTTATAGTCACCTGAATTTCATTAGGGGGAAAAACAGACTATAAGGTATAAGGTCGCTGAACATATACAACATATTACATTACAAAATGAAAAACTAAACACAATTATTATACAAAAGACAGTTAGAATTGTTGTTCATTTTCATGATTCAAACTCATAAAAATAATTACTTATGTCAAGATAAAAATATCAATGAGCACTTTTAGTTTTGCACGTTAAAGCAATCGCACATTCAGTTATAAAAAAAAAAAAAAAAAGAAAAAAAAAAAAAGGAAATGCCTATAGCCACCTTAATTAGTATAAGTCACATGATCGGTGTGCAACAATTTCTGAAAAAATCACTGTTAAAAAATCTTTAAAGATAATAATCATATTGATTTTCTCAATATCTAAAAAGTCAATTAAATTATTATTTGAATTAACCTATAAACATGGTGAATTTACGAGAAAAACGAAAAGGCAAGTAATTAAAGAAAAATAGCTAAAGTATGTTTTGGAAAACAAAACAGAGAAAGAGAGAGTTGGAATAATTGCAAAACAAAGTTTGTTTGTTAACTGAGTAAGAAGCAATTCCAACAATGTAAGCCAAATAATATTGAGAAACATTTATGAGGGGAATATAGATAAATACCTGGTGGATAATTGCATCTCACACTGATGTGTGGGATGTGGGATATTTGGCAAAAAAGTTGTTCATCCTTGTTGTGGTATTTTTCTTCAAGCAACGGACAATCCAAAATGTGAAGCTTTGTCAAAGAAGCAGGCAACTTTTCGCCTGACATTTTCTCCAGGTTGACACAATCCATGATCTTGAGTTGTTGGAGAGAGGTTAGGCGTTGAAGTCCTGTGCAATTCAATGTCTCCAAGCATCCAAAGCTACGAAGCTCAAGGGTTGTAAGACTGGTTGGAAGAGAATAGCCCTCTGGGAAACACTTGACATCATTACCATAATTAATAGAAAGGTAAGTGATATTACTTGGGAGGTGCCACTTTGCATGATGGGATATTAGCTTCTTACAACATCCAATATGAAGTTCCCTCAATCTGGGCAAAAGGATCCCTTCTGGAAGTGATTCCATCTCGTGAGAATTCTTTATGCGTAGCTCTCTTAAATTTGGGAGAAGACCTTCCATGTCATCTGACGTGAACTTCACAAAATTAGAGAAGTCAATAGAAATAGATTGGAGATTTTGAAGAGGAGTAGTTGAACTCATCACAAAATCAACTTTTTCACACCCGCTTATTTCCAAATGTTGCAATGACAGGGGCAAATGAATCATTGGAGTTGACACATTAGAGCAATTTCTGATAGTTAATTGTTGGAGATGTGAAGGTTTAAAGAGTGCCTCCAACATTGATTCCAACATCCGACATCCTGTAATCGCCAGCTTGCAAAGGGAAGGAGGCAACTCATGCTCTTACAATACCACCTTTACACTTCCATATGTCTCTAAATTCCGAAGTTTGTGATACATTGGAATACAAGAAGACAACAATGGACAAATTCTAATCTCCAGAATTTCTAAAGAAAGCAACTGGCAAGGTAAATTTCCAATTAACTTTTCGCAAAATTTTATTGAGAGGTCTCGGAGTCTAGGAAAAGCTTCCATGTCAGTGGAATGCCATTGTTCCCAGGAAGTCATACCTAAAAACTGAAGAAATTCAAGGGATGGGAATGGAATCATGGAAGCACAACTATTGCCCTTCAACAACTCATCACCAATGCTTACTACACTTTCTAATGCCACAATATATAATATCTTTAGAGCGGGGAGCTGCCCAAGGGGGGGAAGCATGCAACAGTTAACACAGTGATCCAGATACAACCAAGTCATGTTGTGATAGGAAGGACTTCCCAACCAATCTGGAAATATTGTGCCCCTATAACAATCAATGGTCAATTTTTCTAAATCCCAACAAGGTTGAAGGTTGGACAAAATATCTCTCTCGGTTGTTGAATCTTCCACATCACCATCCTTCGACCATGATAATGTTAAATTTTTGATGTGCTTCTTCTCCATCATTCTCACGTCATAGGTTTCATTTCCACTCTTGACATTCTCTAATTTACTAATTACAATGCGACCCTTTAAATGTGAAATTCTTCCCAATTCCCCAATCCCAGTCTCTTCCTCTTTGCCAACAATGAAGTCACTCAAAAATTGCAAATCTTTTAGGTTACCCAGTCCCCTTGGCATTTCTTTCAAACGGGTGCGACTTATATCAAGATGTCGCAAATTTACAAGATCTCGCATATCACTTGGCAGCATCTCAAGATAATCACAACGACTCAACTTCAATGTTTGTAGATTGTATAGTTTGCACAATGAGTCAGGCAAACTTACAATCTTTGACTGGGAAACATCCAAATATCGAAGATTTACAAGATCTTGCGTGTCACTTGGTAGACTCTCAAGAAACTTACAATAACACAACTCCAATGTTTGTAAGTTATACAACTTACAAATCGAATTAGGCAAACATGCTATCGATGTGCCACATAGATTCAAATAGCGCAAATGGATGAACTTCCCAATTGACTCGGGAACTATACGTAATGTCGGCCAGATTCCCGGCGACGGTGTTCGCAAGTACTTCATATTTGATAATATAATATGAGAAGAAGCATTTCCAATAGATTTAGGGATACAGAAAAAATCCAATCCTATAAATGTTCGTACACCTTTTAACTTTTGACAAACCTCATTGTCTAAACATGAATAATTTTGAAAGTAGCAAGACAAATGGCGAGTCTTGTTGCCAATTTTGTCTCCACTCACCCCGAGTCTAAAGTAGAAGTCTCCAGCAACATGAGTTGCTAACTCATGAATGAGGTCATGCATTACAAAGCCCTCAAACATTTCAGGGAAGGGTTGAAAGAATGATCTTGAAGTCAAATCATCGATGTACCTATAACCGACTTCCTCTAAAGTTGAGTTCCCCTTTGATGGCTGCAAAAAACCTTCTGCCATCCACATCAAGACTAATTCAGTCTTATCAAATCGATAATCCTCTGGAAATAAAGAACAATAAGCAAAACATTGTTTTAAATGGGGAGGGAGATAATAATAACTGACTCTTAAAGCTGGAATGATCTCATTGTCCAACGAATCCCACATGGCATCTTTTAATAAACTATTCCAGTTTTCAAAATTAGGATTTGATCGAAAAAGCCCCCCAATTACTTTTGCAGCTAAAGGCAAACCTTTACACTTGTTAACAACATCTCTTCCAATTTTTTCTAAGCATGAATCCATGGTTGACTCTTTCAAATGAAAAGCATGCGCAGCAAAAATTGACAAACAATCTTTGTCGGACAAGACTTCTAGATGATAAAACGATGAGATAGTTTTAACCATCAAAGCAACACCCTCTAGACGAGTTGTAACAAGAATTTTACATCCTTCCACTCCATTGTGAAGCAAATTCTTCAAAGCATCCCAATCAGTGTATTTGTCACTCCAGACATCATCAAGAACAACTAAAAACCTTTTTCCTTTTAACTTCTCCGTCAAATGAAGTTGAAGAAGATTTAAATCCATATTATCACAGACAAAATCAGGACTAATCGATTTTATTATAGTTTGTGCTATTTTTAAGAGATCAAATACTTCAGAGACACAAACCCATAAATTGAAATCAAACTTTCGCTTCACATCTTCATCATTATAAACTGAATTAACCAAGGTGGTCTTCCCAACCCCACCCATGCCCACAATAGGGATTACAGACAACTGACCGCCCTCACCATTAAACATGAGCTTAATTATATCTTCTTTTTCTTTCTGCCTTCCATATACTTGAGAGGCTTCTACACGAGATGTAACTGGAGGCCTCCATGACAAAGTTTCAGTTCCACTAATCTTAATCTTGTCCAAATTAAGGAGAACGTCTTTTTGTCCCACAATATATTCAATTGTAGCAGTTATTTCTTCTAACTTATCTGCCATGCTTTTATCACTCAAATCAAGAGAAGCCAAGGAGAAATCACGCACCTTTTTCTGTGTGGCAGCTGTGGTGACAATTTCATCCACCAAGTCCTCCAGCTCATAGACAGCATCTCTGAGTTCATCAAGCCAATCTTTCACATCAGGATCCTTGAATTGTTTGAGTTCAGCATCATTTAGAACAACTTTTGCAGCCTTCATGGATGGCTTCAAACGCCGAAGCAGCTTGGCATCAAGCTTCTTTCCTCCGATAAAGTTGATCGAATCTATCAGTTCAGGCGTCAACCTCTCCAAAAGCACGTTGAAGGCAGCAGAGAGAAGAGCTCCACCTACAAGTGATGCAGCCATATGATCTCTTTCTGAATGACTGATATTTCTGAAAACTCTGAAAATGCTCGCAAGGTCGCACTGCAGGGGAGATGAAATAATACAGGTGGGCTCTATTTATTTGATTTCAAAAGCAAGTTGAATATGATTCTTTCTATCCTCAAATAATTTACTCCCTTTTTCGATCTTATAAGATCAAATTGACTATTTTGAGGAAATTAATTTTTATTTTATTTTTTTACTTAAACTAATCAGTTTGATTAATAAATATATAATTTAAAAATACACAACATATAATATGATTAAATAACTTATTTAACTTATTTAATCCCTTTAAAAAAAAATCAACCCCTCTTATAATTAAGACGAGAGTGAATGAGTAATATAAAATCACAAAGGGATCGCACAAAATTATTGACTCATGAACTTTAAAATTTAATTTGCACGACAGGAGAAAGGAAATAAAATGTTAGTTATTCCCAAAGAGGTCCCTCCAAATTGAGCGGTCACCTTCTTCCATAGATTACAGCGGAACTACTGAATTTAAAATTCAATTTGTCGCGCAATTAAAACATAAACTTTACTTTAGACTTGTAATGCGCCTCATATAATTTACTATAAATATATGGGATATGATATTTTCACTACTAATTTTATATTACTACTAAATCACTACTATTTTTTTACCGTTAGATTTTTTCTCCTATCGGTATTGAGATTGATTTAACGGTGAAAAAATGTTAGTAATAATATCTCATCCCTAAATATATATTACATTTTAGGCAATTGGCTGCTTTTTCTTAAGATAGTGTACACCTATTGTGTGGTCAAACCAAACTTAATGGGAACACAAGGCAAGTGGAGTTTTTCAAAAAGATTAAGAAAGTTATTTAAATTAATTTAAAGTATTTATATTTATTGTTTTTTCCTAAACTAATTTATTTAACTTATAAATAGATATATAATTTAATTGAATATAACATATCACATGATTAATTAACTTATTTAACTTTTATAATCTCTAAAAAAAAAAATCAACCAATCATATAATTAAGACATGAGGTAGTACGCCTTATCCTTTAAATATTACTATTCTTGTCCTATTTATAAGTCACTTTTAAGTTTTAACAAAAGCACACGTATCAAAGAGAGATAGTTAGCTTTTAATAATTATGTGGTAAATTTTTGATTTTGTCGCCGTTTATGAATGAGTTTGTTTTAACTTTTTCTTCTCTCTCTATTTTCATTTGATTTAATTAATATGAGTAAAATTGTCGCGACAATTTCTTTAGTTAAAAAAGACTTATAAATAATACCAAATTTTTTTATAAAAAAAGTTATAAATAAAATCAGAGTAGTATCATTTAACTAGAAGCTAAGCTTAGGATACGTCTACGTACATGTGATTGGAGGATTGGAGAATTTAAGATAATGTATACATAAGAAAGTCGACCTCAATTTTACGTTAAAATCTTGGTGGTTAGAATTTGGATAATGACGGAATTCTTTGGCCAAAAAAAAAATCCCGAAATTTGGCGTTTCTAGATTCTTCTTTCATTCTCTCCACCACACAAACCGACCATTGTGGGGCCAACTCGCTTTATGCCGGGCTCCATTCTCACGCCTTTGTGGGCCGCGTTCATCCCACGCTTCTCCTGCTTTTTGACTCTAAAAAGAAATAAAATAATTAAATTATTTTTCATTTTTTTCCTTTTTTTTTGCTCGGTATTTTCTCTCTTCACATACATACCAACATTAGTTAAATAATGCATTGTGGGCCTAACCAAGTGCATGTGATTGCACAGAAGCAGAAAATTGTGTCTAAATATGTCAAAAGAACCATTAAAAAATTAACTTGTCTAGTCCTCATTATATTGTTGTAATGGTAATTTTCCCTTAATAAACACCTCTTTCAAATTTTTTTCTAAATAAACATGCATACAAACATACAAAATTTAGAGAGAATACTTGCAGTAGGAATACCGGTAGTATGAAACTTTTCATTCCCTTATTGAATACTTTTTTTAACAAAAAACAAATATATACTTTTCTAGTCCTATTTATATTTTATTTCTTATTTGCTTCACTACCGCAACCAAAAAAATAAAATTAAATCTCAGTAATTTTATTTTAAAATTTAATAAATTTTTAACTTTCCAATATATAAAGGGAAAATTCCGTTCAAATCCTAAGGACCAAGAAAATCTTAAAAAAGTCCTAAGGGACATTCCCTTCCTTAGGACTTTTTTGAGATTTTCTTGATCCCTTACGATTGAATGGAATTTTCTCAAATATTAAATCTATTCAATAATATATGAAAAAGTAAAATTATACATTTTTATGGAAAACTTATTTGTATAACAAAAAAAAAATCTTTCTCAGTATTATATATAGGACAAGAGGAGCATTTTTTTTAATAGAATAATAGAAGTTTGAAACTGAAAAAATTTAAAATATATTAGCGGTGTTTAAAAACTAAAAAATCTATTGTTAAAAATTTAATATACATCTTTATTGGCCAAAAATAAAAATTGTTGTCATTGATTAGCAAAAGTATAACCCACATTCTTGCAAAGAGTAGGTAAGCCTTTAGGCCTGTGTTGTCTTTCAAACAAAAATTGGTGTGAGAGAGAGAGAGAGAGAGAGAGTATATATATATATATATATCCTCCCAATAACTGATCCGTGTGGGGACTCCATTGCTTTTTGAAAGAAGAGCACGCTAAAAAGCACTCAGGTAGTACGGTGGTATGGTATATTTGGCTATCCGGCCTTTCAGATCGGGTTCGGCCTGCTTAGGGATCATTAGGTCCCCAATTCCAAAAAAGAGCACGCCAGGTTTTGGCACGCTTGTCGCCATTATATTGCCTTTTCTTATGATAAAATGAAAGTGGTTAACTGAAAAAAGCGTTAGGTAGCAAATTTATCTTGAAGTTTTAGTGAGGAGCAATGTTACTTTAGAAGTTTTTCTTGTCTCAATATTATCCTGGAAGTTTCAAAACTTAACAATGTTGTCCGTTTCTGTTAAAAATGTTAACGGTCAATACCAATTTTTTGACAGTTAACGTTAGTCTCTTAATGGAATAAAAGCGGCATTCTTTACGTTTTAAAACTTAGGAGAATATCAAAACAAAAAAACTTCTAGCGCAACATTGCTTTCCCGGGCTATACTTAGGGGCGGATTCTTCTTACTTAACCCATTGAAAAAATCAGTTTTCAATCTCCTACTTTCTCTTTGGGCAAAAAAAAAAAAAAAAAAAAAAAAAAAAAAAAAAAAACTCCTACTTTCTCTATAATTTTAAACTACTAATTAATTTATCGTGAGTTCAATACAAAATAAAAAATTCACTTAAAGGTGGACAACAATACAAAAGACAATATATAATAATAAAATGAGCTGAATGTACAAATTTAAGGATAAACAGTTTACCAACAATTTTACTATGAGCACCTATAAAAAATAAGAAATAAATAAATAAATACCATTTAAATTATAAAATCTTCAAAAAATATGTTAGCATATGAAAATGATAAACAGGCCTCAAGGGAATATTATGGGATTTTGAAATGTTGAGTTTTACTAAAATACCCCTCAAGTTTGTTTTTTTGTTTTTGTTTTTAAAAGAATATTCGCCGACGTTGAAGCTCTGCCACCGCTAGGGGCACTATCCCGCATGTATGCCTTCGGCGGTTGACTGCTAGAGCTCAGTGATAATTTGGGTGATGAGAATGACTACTGAGTATAAAGATTAACTACTTAACTTTTTCTAAGCTCTATCAACGTCGTCGTTGACAAATTATAACCATAAAATGATGTCTTGAGGTGATCTTCTTAAATCAACACTTCTTCAATTAAAGTCATAACCATATACTTCCTACGATCCTTATTATAGAATCAATTTAGGAATTTGAAAAGATTAAGGAGAGAAGTTAAATTAGTTAATTATATTTATTTTCCTAACCCTTGCTTAAAATTAAAAATGACATCAAGGAAAGTTTGTTCAATCGGTAGACCCCGCGCACGTCACTCTCCGTGACTTCTCTGATATTTTAGCCAAATAGCAATAAAACATCAGGTGTAGGTTTGTCCCTTCCTATTGTATATGATTTAATAAAAATTCCTTGTAAGTTGATTTCGAATGTCATTCTTCCCACGTCTTTCATGCTTGTTTGTCTTCTTCTCTAACATTGGATCACTTTTTTTTTTTTTTGTAGTATTTTATAGCCACGTCTAATATTTTTGTAATATTAAAAACGAAAATGATCATCATCATAAGATGAATTTTAAATGTATACAAATTTTTCTTTTTAATATTTTCCATGGATTTTTTTGAAGAAAATTTTTTTCTAACAAGAGAGCATTTATTTAATTGGGCATAATACAAATGCAAGGTTTTTTTTTTTTTTTGGTTATAGAAAAAAGATTATGAAATTAATATTTTATTAGGTTATTTTAGAGAAAAAAAATCAATCACTTTGGATGGGTAGTTACAGAAAAACATTTTTAAAGAAATGTTAAAATTATTTTATTTAAAAAAAAAGTGGAATCTTTAAAAAGTGTGTTATTAAATTAACTATTGTGGATTGTGGATGAAGTATTAACAGGGGTGATGAGGAAAAAATATGATAAAAATTGCTTAAAATTATTTTATTAAAAAAATAGTATAATTGAGATGTATGTGACATTAATGAGTTGTAAGTATTACTTTACTTTATAAAATATATAGGTGCATTATTAAATTATTATTTTGTTTAATTATTATTGAGAAAGTATCAATAGGGGTATTTTAGGAAGAAATTGATGAAAATTAAAACTTGGTCCTATAATTGGGACCAAAACCAACTCCAAAATGTATTTATAATTAAGATCAGAGGGAATATTAAATTTATGAACCAACTTAGACTTGTGTAATGCGTCACATACAAATTATTATAAATATAAATTACGTCAATTTCAAGCCATTGGGTGCTTTTGTCAAGATAATACACCCCTCTCATATGTGTTCAAACAAAACTGGGTGGGAACACAAGACTTGTGCATGTGAATGCACAAAAGTAGAAAATTATGTCTCTAAATGTGAGAAAAGAATCATTAAAAAAAACATACCTAGTCTTTTTCACTAATCTCAGGTCCTTTCAGCATTTTGTCAATCGTCCTTAAAGGAAACAGATTAGGCTATTTGGTCACTGGACTGCTATCAAAAGATTCATTACACTATAAATATAAAACGATTAGGTAAAATTAGATGTTAATATTAAATGTAAAACCCACTTCACATATTTATTAGTTTTTTTGGAAATTAACCCTACTGATATTCATTCACTAATAATCAAATATGAAAGGGAGTTAGAGAATTAAATTAGATGATAAAAAAAACATTACATTAACCAACTTAACTAATCTTTTTTTATATATTTAAATTAATTAATTATGTCTTATATTAAAGATCAGAGGAGTAATAGATTAGTCATAAATCTGGTCATGTGAACCGACCAAAGTTAAAAAAAAAAAAAAAAAAAATTTATGCGATCTATTCTGTATATATACGGCAAGAGAAAAAATATAACACACCAGAATGTAAATGCGTTTTGAAAGAGACATTTTTTTTTTTGCTCGCATAAAGAGACATTTGTGAAGATTAGGTGGAGGACAATATTTGATCTGTGTGGGGGCCTCCATTGCTTTTTGAAAGAAGAACCCACTGAGCCCGCTGGGTTTTGGCACGCCTGTCGCCATTATATTGGCTTTTATAAAGCATAGTACCATTCTCTTTTATATGGATTCAAAAAGTATAGGTAGGGACATTAAAGCACCTTTATTTAGGAATGGGTTAGAGAGAGAACCTCCGTCTTCTCTCTAGAGCTTTCCCGTCTTTTCTAACCATGGACCACCCTGTTTCTTTTGAAAGCAATCCGAAGAATGAACCTCCCCCGCATCCTGGCGAAGATCAAGCTGCCAAGCGGGCCAAGCTAGATGAAGTTCCATTACTGGATACTATTATGGATTCTGAACAGTCTCAGGTCCTTGCCTCTGTCGAGAATCATGTTCCTTCGACTCTGTCTGCTGAATGTGTCCCAGAGACACAAACAGCCTCTGATCCTGAACCAGCTCAGGACGTCCAGATGGATGATAATGATAGTAATGTTGCTCAGAACATCAAAGTTCCATCATTCAAAGACAAATTGTTAAATTTGGACTCAAATACCTCTGAGGATGACGAGGATGATATTGTTCTAAAACAGGGGGACGTATCCATTGGATTAAATGGGAGCATTCCAACTGTTGATTTTGCTAGCCATGTTCTGGATACCCTTAACAGGAAGATGGGGTTAGCTGTAATTATTAAACTCCTTGGAAGGAAAGTTGGCTATCGCCAGTTACGCACTCAAATACAGAATTTATGGAAGCCTACTGGACATATCAAGCTCACTGATCTCGATGAAGACTGCTTTCTGGTCAGGTTTCAGGATGATCTGGATTATCAAAACGCCCTCTTGTCTGGACCTTGGATGGTCTATGGTCATTATCTCACTGTTCAACCATGGACGCCAGTTTTTAAACCGCATGACCACGTGATTAATCAGGTAATGGGATGGGTAAGGCTTCCAAAACTCCCAGCACGTTACTACCACAAGAGCGTGATACGCTCTATCGGAAGCGTTTTTGGTGAGGTTATCCGAGTAGATTATAACACCGATTCTGGAGACCGTGGGAAATTCGCAAGGATAGCGGTAAGCATTAACCTCACAAAACCACTCATATCTAAAATTATGGTAGACGGAGAAACCATTTATGTAGAATATGAAGGTCTTCCGTCGATCTGCTATCATTGCGGTAAATATGGTCACCTTCAATCAGCATGCCCAGCGAAGATGGCATCAAACTCTGGGGCTCAGGCAGAAGCTCCGTTGGCGACTGAACCTAACGTACCAAAAACTGACGTACCAGCGCGTGAATCATCTGAATTCGGTTCTTGGATGCAGGTCCAACGGCGACGTCGCATTCCTGTCAGAAAGGACAGACCAAACGAGGCAAAGGGAGGCAACAAAGTGGCTAATGCAACGAGGTTTGAGGTCCTGAGTGGAATTCAAGAGGATGGGGTCCTGAGTGGAATTCAAGAGGATGGGGTCCTGAGTGGAATTCAAGAGGATGGGGTGCCATGCGTGCATGCTTCTACTAATGGGAAACATTACTCAAAGGAAGATACCTTTATCTGGAAGAAAAAAGGCCCTGAGGCAAAAGGAATAAAAAAATCAAACTCGGGGATCAAGAATAATGGGGAGGCGCCTAAGACTAACAGGGACAGCCTTTTTCAATCAAAATCCTATGTTGCCACTTATGCCCCTACATCCCTGGACCACAACCTGAATTGCGCCATTCACATAATGGACCCAAGATCGCCACATCAGCAAGATCCCTTAAATGGGCCGGCAAGGGAGAAAACTACGAAACCCAGATCCTCACATGGGAATGACCCTCTTTCAACGAGCAGGGGACATAAACTCTCATCTGGGGTCACTATTCATAAGCTTGGAAGTAAGCCCAATTTGGATAAATCAGGCCCTTCAATCATGTTACTGGAACAAGTGGCGAAAGAAACACAAATAGCTAATGACGCTATGGATCATTCAACGCAGGCTGAGGGAGTTGATCTTATTCCCATTCTCCCATTATAATTTTTATGTCTATAATAACATGGAACTGCCAAGGGGCTTCTAAAAGAAAGCTTCCTTCTATTTTTAGATCTTATGTGGCTAATTATAAGCCTGAAATTTTTGTTATAGTGGAGCCAAGAATCTCTGGGATCAAGGCTGATAAAGTTATTAAAAAACTTGGTTTTCTTTGCTCTCACGGGATTGAAGCTTAGGGTTCTGCGGTGGCATCTGGATCCTTTGGTCCTCAAAGGTATCTCTAAAAATTCTAGTCAACCACATCCAATTTGTGCATATGGAGGTCACCTGGAATGGTCTAAACTCCAAATTTCTTTTTACTGCTGTTTATGGGAGCCCAAACCATCAATTCAGGAGACTTCTATGGCAGGACCTTGATTCCGTTGCATCCAACCTATCTTTTCCTTGGGTCTTAGCTGGTGACTTCAATGCCATTCTAGGCCAGGAGGACAGGAAGGGAGGCTCTCAGAGAAGGGCCCTTGGATGTAAGCTTTTTAATAAGTTCATCCATTCCAATGGACTTACGGATATGGGCTTTCAAGGCCCAAAATATACACGGAAAAGAGGCACATTGCTTATGAGATTAGATCGTGCTGTTTGCAACCCATTGTGGATTCAAAATTTTCCACGAAGTGCTCTAGTCCATCTACCGAAAATGTTGTCTGATCACCGACCAATTTTAATCAAGTTGGGCCAAGATTCTCAGGCCCTATCCCTAGGACCCACTTTCAAATTCCTTGCACCATGGCTCACACATCCAGAGTTCCATTCCATCGTGCAACGCATTTGGGGATCTGAAAATGGTCAAAGTGATTTGCTATCCTGTATAGACAGATTCAAAACCGAGATGCATCGCTGGAATATAGAGACTTTCGGGCACATTGGTAGGCGAAAAAGGTCCCTTTTCCGACGAATTAATGGTCTGCAAGCTAAATTGGAAGATCAATCTAATGCCCCATCGGAGTTCCTAATTGATCTGGAGGCTTCCCTGAGAGAAGACCTTGAAGAGGTTTCCTTCCAAGAGGAACTATTGTGGCTTCAAAAATCCTCCTCTGAGTGGGTATGCCTAGGGGATAGAAATACAAATTACTACCATATGAAAGCTCTGTTGCGAAGAAAGAAGAATTTCATCTCAGGGCTTAAGCATTCGGATGGCTCCTGGGTGTCAAATGAAGATCATCTCTCAAATATGGCCGGAGACAAAGTACTTCAAAGATCTCTATTCTCCGGAGGATACTTTATTCCACCCTCTCGTTATGCGGTGCTTTCCCCTCCCTCACCGAGTCTCAAACTCTGCTTATGGATAAAGATGTGTCTATGGAGGAGGTGAAACAAGCACTCTTTGAAATGAAACCTCTGAAAGCTCCTGGTAGTGACGGTATCCATGCACTTTTTTACCGGTCTCAATGGAATCTTGTTGGTCCCCGGCGTTTTCAATCTCGTTCGTCATCACGGTCGGGTATGCCTTTTAGCTATCAATTTAATCACACATTGTTAGCTCGATTCCTAAGGTTAACCACCCAAGCCTTATCGGTGAATTTAGGCCTATCGTCTCGCTTTCTGTTTTATATAAGATCATCTCTAAGACCATTGCCAATCGTTTGCGGTCTATCTTGCCTAACCTGATTAGCCAACACCAGTCAAGCTTTATTCAAGGTCGTAGCATAATGGATAATATTATAATTGCCCAAGAAGCAATGCACTCGATGTGGGGAAAAAAGGGAAAGCTGGATGGATGTTTATTAAGATTGACCTGGAAAAGGCCTTTGATAAGCTCAGATGGGATTTTATTGCAGACACTCTGAAGGATGCTGGTATTCCAAGTAATTTAGCTCGCCTGATAATGGAATGTATTTCCTCTCCTACCATGCAAATCCTATGGAATGGAAAGCCTACATGTTCATTTTCCCCAGAGAGAGGTGTAAGACAGGGAGACCCCCTCTCCCCTTATATTTTTGTACTTTGTATGGAACGCCTTTCACAGTTAATTGAAGCGAAAGTGAAATCAGGTGAATGGCGAACTATTAAGCTAGGAAGGAAAGGAGTTCCCCTCTCACATCTTTTCTTTGCTGATGACTTAGTTCTCTTTGGTCAGGCCACTTCTCAGCAAGTTACTCTGATTAAGGAAACATTGCATGAATTTTGCCTCTCGTCGGGCCATCAGGTGAATCGAGACAAAACTAAGGTACAATTCTCCAGAAATATGGACCTCTGTGTGTGCAGAAGACTTTGTGAAGAATTAGGCTATCAACGAACTGACTCTCTTGGGAAATATCTGGGAGTTCCCCTTCTCCAAGGCAGAGTTTCAACTTCCACATTTGAATATATCTCTAACAGAATCCAATCAAAGCTATCTGGCTGGAAAAGTAAGTCACTCTCTCTGGCTGGGAGGATCACCCTAGCCAAATCTGTTTTAGCCTCCTTACCACTTTATACCATGCAAAGTACAACTCTTCCTTCCACTTGTTGTGCAAAGCTGGAAAAGTTGATTCGTAAATTTATTTGGGGTTACTCAGATGAGCATAAAGGTGTCAGCCTCGTTAAATGGAAAGACCTCTGTCAACCTTCCGCTCATGGGGGAATTGGTATGCTTAATCTTGACTCTCAAAACAAGGCTTTCATGATGAAACTGATATTCAAAATCCACTCTCAACCTGACTCTCTCGGGTAAGGTGCTTGAAAGTAAATACGACATTAGTAATTCCAAGGATCTCCCATCGCGTTCTCGTATGTCTTACTTCTGGAGAAACCTGATGAAGTCATGGGAAGAGACTTCTATCCATATTAAATGGAATGTGGGTGATGGGTCCCGAATTAAATTCTGGGATGACTACTGGGCCGGGGACTTTGGACCCTTAAAGAATTTATCTTTCTCTCCTATTCCAAACCAGGACTTATCCAAACCAATCTCTCGAATTTGTGAATGATGATGGCTCTTGGTCTTTGGAGCCTCTTTCGAAATTTGCTTCCCACCGATATTTTAACAAGTAATATCTGCGGTTACACCCCAAAAGGACTTTAGGGGATTGCCATGCTACTGGTCTTTGAACCCAAAAGGTAATTTTACAACCAGATCGGCTTATAAAGCTTTGGAGGCTCTAAAGTGGAATGATTATAACCCTGTTTGGCCTCTGCTCTGGAATCTACCTATGGCGCAGAGAATTAGAACGTTCACCTGGCTCTTGTTAAAAGAGAAGTTGCTGTCAAATGAAGAGAGGCACAAAAGAGACATGACTGCTAATAACTTATGCCCGTTCTGTTTGAACTGTAAGGAAAGCTTAGATCATATCTTTAAGAGGTGTCATATGGCATCAAATGTTTGGAGAAAAATTTTGTCTCCAGATATGATTTCTGACTTCTTTAGACTTAACATTAGGAATTGGTTGTCTCATATTATTCAATCTCC
Source organism: Acacia melanoxylon (assembly GCA_019022615.1). Lineage (NCBI taxonomy): Eukaryota > Viridiplantae > Streptophyta > Magnoliopsida > Fabales > Fabaceae > Acacia > Acacia melanoxylon. The sequence continues at coordinate 267,911 of JAFJYJ010000042.1, forward strand.
TTCCTTTGATAAGTCTTGGAAGATAGGAGTGTGTATCACTTTGTTGGAAGCTATGGGAAGTTCGCAATAAAAGGATCTTCAGGCACGCTAACTTTATGTAGAAGGGATGCGGCTCACATTAAAGCCATAGTTGTTCACTCCCAACTTAGTTTTTCTAAGTTCCGATGTTTACGTAATTAGTTGTTAGCTTTATTAGCTTTGTCCGATCTGGTTCGGTCGGCTCTTGTATTTTGAAGTTTTGACCATTTTAATGGAATTCCAATTCATTCAAAAAAAAAAAAAAAAAAAAGTATAGGTAGGGAAAGCTCCTCCTCGTGTTCAAAGTCGATTCCATTGGACGGTCTAAATTTGTTTTTTAGTTTTTAACTTTTTAAAAAATATTATTTTAATAGGTAGAAAATATAAAATAAAAATAATTTTGCAACTAACATTTTTTCAAAAAAAATTATTTTTTATCTCAAAGAGTAAAAGTTTTTTAAAAATAAAATCAATGTCTAGATCGTATCGAAGATCCGGATGTGCCGGGCGCTTGGATAGGCACTGAAACACCGTCCCTTTTATATTGGCTTTTATAAAGCATAGTATTACAGGCGAATACACAAAACTCCTATCAAAAGTATGGGTTGAGTTTCTCTCCTAATTCTTTTCTCATTATCTCTCATCATCCCTAAATCATATTCGTCAATCAATCACAATACTACTTTAACATCTCTCTTATCTTCCCAATCAATGGCCCAGATGGGCTAATGAGAAAAACGATGAGGAGAAGATCCTCTTCCCAAAGGGTACATGATACGCAGATTTACCATCACAAATGAAGAGTCTATTTCTATAATTTGAACAAGTGACCATGTATATAGATTTATTTTCCAGATAAGAATCTGTTTCGTGGTTTGAACCAATGACCTCCAAATCTTATGATAACATAATTATTTTGAGGGTAATCTTACTTTTATTAACACTAATAGTCTTAAGAAATTCCTCATTCACTAGTACAAAAAAAAGTTTTAAGACCGCCTCATTTAGACCAGATTATAGAGAATCAGGTCTTAAAAGTATGACTGGTGGCAGTTTCGTAAATGTAAATAAATTTTTGGACCAGATTATAAAGGATCCGATCTTAAAAGTATGACTTATGGCAATTTCGTAAATATATAGAACACTTTTAAGACCGGATTATAAAGGATCCGGTCTTAAAAATATGACCGATGACACTTTCGTAAATATATAGAACACTTTTAAGATCAGATTATAAAATATTCGGTCTTAAAAGTATGACCGATGACAATTTTATAAATATAAAGAGCATTGTTTAGACCGGATGTTAAAAAGAACTGGTCTATTTTTTTTAAAAAAAATATATTACTTTTAAGACCTAGGATGTTTTAAATATCCGGTCTACAAAGTTAAAAATAAAAAAATAAATAAAATGTCTATTTTTTTTAAGATTTGGATGTTACAAAGAACAGTCTAAAAGTTTAATTTTTAAGACTTCAATTTGATAACAATCGTCTTAAAGATTTTCATTAGGCGCGGCAAACGAAAATTGAATTTTCATTATTCCTTTTCTAGTTCCCTCAACTTCCCATTGATTTCTCCGCTCTCTTCTCATTTCCACTTCCCCACCCCCACGCATTCAAAGTGGCTACCGTAGCCTCAGATTTCGGAGATCTGTGGCTCAACAACAATCCGAGAATGATTCGCGCAGTTGAGTTCGTATTCGTTGCGTTTCTCACTAGTGCAAAAAAGGGCTTTAAGACCGCCTCGTTTAGAACGGAGGCCGAATCTTGGTCTTAAAGCTATGACCTATGTGAGTTTTGTAAATATCAAGAACTTCTTGGATCGGATCCTTTATTAATGGGTCTTAAATATATTATTCAAACCGCTTAAAAAACCAACCGGTCTTAAAAAGGTAATTAAAATTTCAATTATTTTATAGAGAAATCTTGTACAGCCCGAACTTATATTTTCTGTGGACCAAAATAATCAGGAAAAGTTTAAATATAAAGTCTAAAACTTTTAAGACCGGACATATATAAAAACGGTCTTAAAGGTTATACTTTTAAGACCAAACTTAAAGTATGGCCGGTACAAAATATTGAAAAAAATTATTCAAAAATTTTATCACTTTTAAGACCGGCTTTTAATAATGGACGGTCTTAAATTTTAACCTTTAAGACTGGCCTTTTAGTTCGTCCGGTATGAAAACTAAAGCGCCAAATATTAGCGCGAATGTTGCCTTAAGAGTTAGGACTGATACGTTGCACTCCCTGAACTCTGAAACCCCTGTTCTTGTTGTGAAACCTCTTTTCCGTTGCATTACTTCTCTTCCTTGCCCACCACTACCATCCTTTGTTACTCTCTCACTTTCTCAGGCATTCCTCTTTCGCACCACCACTCTCGGCCTCTCTTCCTTTCTCGAAAATGAACGGAGAAAACGGTTCTTCGCTATTCCTTCAACGCCGATTCTTGGTGCGGCGGGTGTGAGTCGAACGAACCCTCTTCATCTCACAATGAGCCTCGTAACCGCCCCGCACGCCGTGGTAGAAGTGGCACTCGAATGAAAGACGTATCCGTAAGTCGTACCTCTGGGTCAAAGCTCGAGATGCAGTTTGATGAAAAGTTGGCTCCTTTCGGTCCTAGTAAACAAAAATATAATAGTTTTGTCGGCTATCTAGCACGCAGCAAGGCTAGCATCTTGACATATGAGTGAAAAAATGTCGACCGTCGCACAGTAAAGGATCCTATTTGGGACACTATCCTGCTCACATACACTATCCCTAACTTCGAGAAGTTGAAAGACAAGACATTGTCTTATTGTGCTGATCAGTGGAGGAAGTTTAAGACCTTTCTAGCTAACACATATATTTTTGCCAATGTTAGGCCTAACCATCATCCTTGGGACAAGTACACATTTATTGATGAACAAACTTGGCAACAATTTGTTCAGCTGCGGACCACTCCTGAAGTTTTGGTGAGTTTATATTTAGTTTTGTTTGCCCTCTTTTGTTTGCTTATTAACTTGTGCGGATATGTGAATGTTATTGTACGTGTTCATCTAATCTGTTAGTTAGATGGTTTGGTTTGTGAATAGAAGTATATATTTCCATCCTTTGTCCGCATAAGAGGAGCATGTCTTAGTTGTATGCAAGTCGATATGTAAAGCGTGCAAAAGTAAAATACTAAGTAGGTAATTAGGGAAATAATAATGGCATAAGAGTCAAACTATTATTATAGTCTTAGCTAGTTCTTTTGTAGTAGGTAGTGGTTAGACATTGCTATTAGTTAGTTAGTATGTTAAGCGTGTAAAGGTTTCGGTGCGGTTCGCAACTCCTTTACTCGGGTTCTCCCAATTTCTTCTACAATTCTACATCTTCCTTAAATGAAATGTTGAAACTTGATGAAGTGAATTTGACTAGTGTTTGAGGTTCATATCAAGCGAAGTTCTCTAATTTACGTTAGTGAGATGACCGGAATTCATAATTAATAGTTGTTTTCAATTTTGATTAACGAAAAGAAGGGAACAAGTACGGGAGATAGGGAGAAAGAATGATTGCCCGCATAGGGCTTCTCGTGCGGATACGAAAAAAGGCTGAAAAAAAAGAATTGATGGCGGCCAAGCGGAAGAGATTGGAAGATGAAGCAAAAGCGAATCCAATCTTCGCGATACATGATCCGCCATCTCCAATACGTCGTGATGAGTAATGGTTGTATATTCGGCAAAAGCCAAGCGGCGCCTACACGAGTGAACGACTTGTCTAGTTCTTTGAAAGAATTGTAAGTATCGTTATTGTTAATTTTTAGTTACTAAACATGTTTTATTACTAAGCTTCTCATTATCTGTATCTTACAGGAAGATCTAAAGAAGAAAGAAGCGGATGGATCTTTTGTGTCGGACGGGAGGAATGATGTTCTGACCGTTGCGACCGGAAAACCGGATCACGCGGGGCGTGTAAGGGGGATTGGAGGAAGGGTAGGCTTGAAGGAATACTTTGGTAGTGCCAAACGCCAGAAACAAAGTATGGTTACCCAGGAGGAAATGGAACAGACGATGGAACAGAAGGTGGCACAGACGGTGGCCAAATTGAATGAGCAAGCAGCGGCTAAAGAAGCTTCATTGACTGCCTATTTTCAATCCCAGTTGAGGGAGATGAAGAAGGAAATGAATCAAATGAAGGTGCTTGTGAGCTCTCGTGCGAGACCAAAGTGTTCCTTGCCACTCTCACCTCTGACTATGCGTGAGCACTAGAGGAGCTGCGTTGTTGGACGATCACAACAACCTTGTGACCTTTATGTGGAGGATCTGAACATCATGATAGACGATTGGTTTCAAAGGACTGTCCACAACTTGGGATCAAGCGTGCACCACCAACAAATGGGCGATGATGAAGTCGAGTGTCGTTGAAGATGTCATCATTGATGCACTGTCCTCTCCCATATGGTGAGCTGAAGGTTGTGAGTGATGTCATTGGAACCTTGATATCGTGGCTAGTGAAGAAAAGAGTTTGAAGAGAAGCATAATTGTCCGATATGTGAAACCCCAAGGTACAAGTCAAATAAGGGGCCCGCAAAAGTGTTGTGGTATCTTCCAATCATACCAAGGTTCAAGCGGTTGTTTGCTAATGAAAATGATGCAAAAAATTTGAGGTGGCATCTTTGATGAGAGGATTTCGATGGAAAGCTTCGACATCCGGCCGATTCTTCTCAATGGAAGAAAATCGATCAATTATTTCCCGAGCTTCGGCGAAGAACCTAGGAACCTTAGGCTTGCCCTTAGCACGAGATGGCATGAATCCCTATGGAAGCCTTAGCAAAGCATACATAGTTCGGGGCCCGTACTCCGATTATTTACAACTTATCTCCTATGTTATGCATGAAACGAAAGTACATCATCTTGTCTATGTTGATTTCGGGACCAAAACAACCGGAAATGACATTGATGTTTACCTTGAGCCCTTGATCGAAGACTTGAGGGAGTTGTGGGAAGAAGGTGTCGATGTTTTTGACTCTTTCAATAAGGAGGTGTTTAAAATGCGAGCCATGATATTTTGTACTATAAACGACTTCCCAACATATGGGAACTTGTCAGGGTATAGTGTAAAAGGCCATAAAGCATGTCTGGTTTGTGAAGAAGGCACACGCTACCATCAACTTCAACATGGAAGAAAGACGGTTTATCTTGGACATAGGAGATTTCTTAGACGGGGCCACCCATATCGTCGATTAAAGAAATCCTTTTTTGGTGGCCGGGAGTATGAAGATGCTCGGTGGCATTTGGGGAGCAAGTTTATGAAAAGGTGAAAAATATCGTGTCATCTTCGGTAAAGCGCAAAGAGTAGAAAAGAAATAAATATATGGAAAAAGATATCGTATTCTTCGATCTTCCATATTTGCGCAATCTTGATGTGAGACACTTGTATTGATGTCATGCACACCTGGAGAAAAACGTATGTGATAGTATTGTTGGCACGCTTCTCAACATACAAGGTAGTTCCAAGGATGGTGTGAAGGCAAGATTGGATTTGCAAGTAATGGGAATACGCGAAGACTTACATCCAATGCCATATGGGAAGAGAACTTATTGTCCCCCGTCTTCTCATACTTTGTCTAAGGATGAGAAACGAAGTTTTTGTGAGTGTTTACATGGCATAAAAGTTCCATCGGGGTATTCTTCAAATTTTAAGAGGCTTGTTTCGATGAAGGACTTGAAATTAGTAGGCCAAAAGTCTCATGATTGTCATGTCTTGATGCAACAACTACTCCCAGTAGCTATTCGAGGCATCGCCGAATATGATCTTCGGGTCATCTTGACTAGACTTTATTTCTTCTTCAATGCGGTATGTAGCAAAGTTTTTGAGATTGAAAAGTTGGATGAATTGGAGAATGAAGGATATCTTATCTTGTGCCACCTTGAGAAGCTTTTTGTTCTTACATTTTTTGACATCATGGTTCATCTAATTGTTCATCTAGTGAGGGAGATAAAGTTGTGCGACCCTATCCATTTACGGTGGATGTACCCAATTGAAAGATCTATGAAATTCCTAAAAGGGTACGTGAAGAACACATACCGCCCAGAAGCATCAATTGTTCAAAAATATGTTTATGAAGAAGCCATGGAATTTTGTCAAAATTATTTGGCCAAAGTAAGACATATTGGCCTTCCTAAACATCAGCATGTTGAAGGGGGTAGGCCAGTAAAGAGTGTGGATCCTGATGAATTGTCACAAGTCCACTTATACATCTTGAATAATGTTGATGAAGTTCAAGCCAACATAGCTGCACATAAAGAAGCTGTAAGGAAAGAAAACCATCGAATGACTGAACAAAGGTTGATTAGGGAGCATAACAATACTTTTGCAAACTGGTTCAAACAAAAGGTCGAGAGATCGGAATGTGTTTCTGATACAATAAAATGGTTAGCACGTGGTCCTGAGGTTGATGTCATAAGTTGGAATTCGTATGTGATCAATGGTTATACATTTTACACGGAGTCCCTAGATGATAGGAGCACCATCCAGAACAGTGGTGTTATGTTAGAGGCTGAATCTATGCACTTCTCCAGTTCCAAAGACAAAAGGCCTAAATTGGCAGTCATGCCTTATTATGGGGTTATTGAAGATATTTGGGAGGTGGACTATGTTAAAATTAGATTTCCCATTTTCAAATGCAAGTGGGTTAATGTCAAAAATGGTATTTGGATCGATTGACTAGGACTTACATTAGTCGATATCAATGGTAGAAGTTTTGGAGATGAACATTTTATTATGGCGAGACGGAGCAAAACAAGTGTTCTATATCACCGATCAAGAAAATAAAATGTGGTCGTAGCTCTCCAAGGAAAAAGGGTCATTGATATTGATGATGAAATTCATTCAAATTACGGTCTTCCCGAGAGTACTCCTTTTTCAAGGGGTCTAGGACATGAACGAAGAAGATGAAGCGAGATAATGAACCCGGAATAAGAAATGATCATCAAGAAGGGATATGGGAGGATATCCCTTTATAAAAGAGTCAATTCATATGGTAATATTCATATGCTATATTCTTTGAAAACTTTAAGGTTTTAACTATATATATTCCTTACATGTTCTTAAATGTAATGTCACTGACTGTGAACCTTTTGTTCTTGTTTTATTTTGTGGCAGGATCCGATATATATGTTATAAAAGGGGATATCATGTTACGTTGTTGGGTGGGATCAGATGAAGACATGGTGCGGTATTTGTAACTCATCATTGTATTTGTAAGTTATCTTATTACATGTATATATTCATTACGGTGTTGTACTAAATTAAGAGGCCACATAACTCATGGTGATATTTGTATTCTTTTCCCAATTCAATTTATTCATAATGGATTGTTCATAGCTTGTAGCTTAAAGTATTGATTTTTTTGTGCTGGATTGAGTGGTGGATGTGTGTAAATATATATATATGATCATGAAGAACATAACAGGGAAAAATTCTGGAAAATTTGGACCGGGAAATTATAGCCCCGGTCTTAAAAGTTCAAATTTTAAGACCGGATGAATTAATATGTCCGGTCTTAACAATTGGTCTTTTAAGACCGCTGTTTATTAAGACCGGTTTAAAAAGTTTAACTTTTAAGACCGGCTTTATTAAGACCGGTCTTAAATTTAATTAATTTTAGAACAGGATTAGTTAGTCGTCTGGTCTTAGAAGTCAGTATTTTTTAGACCGGAGTTTCTTTATCCGGTCTTTAAAATGTCGATATTTTTAGACGGGTCTATGGTTTCGTCCGGTCTTAAAAGTTGATTTTAGGACCGAACAAAATACATATCGGTCTATATAGTACGACTTTTAAGACCTAACTTTTAAAAGGTTCGGTCTAAAAAAGTTTCTTTTAGACCGGTTCGAGTTCGGTCTTATAAGTTACGGACTTTTAATACCGGCTGGAACAAGACCGGTGTCGAGTCCGGTCTTACAGTGCCTCTTTTGTCCGATCTTAAAATCATTTTTTCCACCCGTGTCTGTTTGGGTGGCTCAACAACAATATATATATATATATATATATATATATATATGTGTGTGTGTGTGTGTGTGTGTGTGTTAAATATAGTAATGCGTTATACGGTCAAGAAAGATAGTAAATCATTGACGTAGATTTCGACTTAAATTTGAAATTAAATATTAATTTCTTATTTCTTTGTTTTATTGCTCATCTCCTCCTTCTCGGTGACGACAAAGCTCCAAACTTGATTTCCATGGGCCGAGTCTTAGTACGCAGAATCGCCAACTCTCTTGAGGTAAACTGTTATTTGTCAATTTTTTTTTTTGGCACATCTCAATATATCCAAAATTAAAAATATAAATAAATTTTCTTAAATTTTTTGTCAAGCTGTTAAATAGATTACCAAAGTACAAAATTATATTAATTAATTTTGCCATTATAATTTTTTTTTATTTTTCAATAAATTTGAATTTTTAATCTTTTTTATTTATTAAAAAAATACTTATGATATAAGATGTAAAATATATCTGTTGACTAAAATGTTCTGCAATTATACACACACACACATATATATGTGTATATGTATACGTATATATATAATTAAGTTCTAAAATTAGAGAATTATATAATTTTGAGATTATTTTATTAATTAATTACAATTCATTTTTTTAATATATTTTATTAAACATATGTTTTTTTTTTAAAAAATAAATCAAATTTTCAATCAAAATGTTAATATTTTTCACATAAAAATTATTTAAGAGACATAAATGAAAAGCCCTTGGGGCTCCTTTGTTAAATTCCTTCAATACTTTAGTAATTAGGAATTCATCCACATATGTCTACTCCGTTTGGTTTGACCCCTTTTTTGCCTTTTGGGTATGAGTCCTCATTGTCGTAAAATGCTAACTACCACTCTATGCCTATATGTAAATAACTTGTGCTAGGAAAGTTTGGTTATAAATATAAAGTAACAGTAAAGTAATTAATGATATTTTTTCAATTTTATCCCTAGTTAATTTTTATTGGAAAAAGAAAAGAAAAGAGAAGAGAGAGGTGTGAAAATAATTTGTAAAGTAGAGAAAGATAAAAAATTTAATAAAGAAAAAAGTAGAAAATTTTATCAATTGAAAGCATTCCTTGATATGTAAGAATGATGTACAAGTGACTTAGATATATATGGAGTAATATTGAATTTCATGGCGCCATATTACTCCTCTAATCCTATTTATAATTCATCTACATCATGTTGTACTCAAACAAGGAAAAAAAAAATCTCAAACTTTATTAACTCTACCTTAATATTCAACAACTTTCCAACTTTCGCCTGTTTAATATACATTATACCACATAAGAATAAATTCTATATAATAATAAATAAATAAATTGTAAAATTGTATATTCAAATATTTTTTTTTTTCTGCTTTATAAATATGACCAAAAAAATTTCTTCCCCCTATCATATAAATAGGGCTAGAGGATTACCTTTTAGAACCTATTCAAAGTTTCATACCCACTTCGTTTTCCTTTTCTATTTTTTTTTTAATATAACAAGGAGGTTAAAGCATAAAACAAGTCAAACAGCTTATTAACCGGGTGGGAAATATTTTTATTTTTTAAGATAATCTCTCATTAAGACTCTACATTTCATAACTTTTGGGAAAGTTACGTATGGTGGAAAAAGAAATAAAGAGAAGACGTGGGGAAGTTGCCATTAAAATAAAATAGCAAAAGAACAATATTCAGGGAAAAGGATATGGGAGCGGATGACTGGATGCCATGAAATTAGCTACGTAAAAAAAAAGAGACATAAATGGAAAACTTTAGGCTCTTGGGCTCCTTTGTTTAATTTTTGTAACATTAATATTTTTTGTTTTCCGTGTAAAATGGTCAATATGAGATGGAAAAAAAAAATCTTTTCTTTCCGCCCTTCAAACCAAACACATCATACAACAAATGATGTGGGATAGGAAAAAAGAAATCAAAACAAAACACATGTAATTCTATATATTTTAACTTTTATTTTATGATGAGACGCAGGAGTTAGGACAATAATTGAACTGTGTGGGACCATGTTGTCCTCTCGTGGGTCCTTTCATTGAAAAAGAAATAAAAACAAGTGACATTCAACCCAACATATTTTTATAGAGGCTTTTATCATATAAAGAGATGTTGGACAATAATTGAACCGTGTTTCACCTTTTTATATTATTTTCACACAAAAAAAACAGAGAGATGTTGGACAATAATAAATAATTGAACCGTGTTTCCCCTCTTGGAGAGATTTTATAATCAATATTGCAAAAGCAATAATAATTTCTAATCTTGAAAGATGCAAACGGAGAATAATTATCAATATCCAGAACATTATACAAACAACAAATACAAATACAAAAGAGAAGCAACTATATGACCACCAAGTATAAATTAACACAAGTGACAAATTACAATTAATAATATCTGAAGTAGTCGTTTCATAAATTACAATTAATAAATTAACAAGAGCAAGTGGATTATTCACCAACTTTTGTTCTTCCTCCAACCCACTCATTTCCTCATCATTTCAACTTCAAACATTATTCGGTGGTCAGCAACATAGCCTTTATAAAAAAATAATGATGATGATCATCAGTTCTGAGTAATAAGAATTACTTAAAACACTAACGTTAACTACTTATGTTTGTTAGTGGGTGATTCAAGATTTTTTTTTTTTGGGTTCATGCAAATTCAAGTTTTTGAAATTAAATAATATCTACGTTGAAGCATACCTTATGGGTTCCATTCGTTAGTATTACTTTGGTTTCACTCAGTTTCGTCATATAAGACTCTGACTATTTCTGGTTCTTCCGTCTGTTATTGTTTGTCTTTCTGTTTTCCTTACTTTATTCTGTGTGGTCTTGGTTATCTACTACTTTCAACCTTTAAAATAAGATCCATTTTGTAGCTCAATAATTTTTGTTTTGTTAAAGTGAATATTCTATTAGGAACCCGATGTGTTATCTTGCAGTATATTCCTTCCATCCTGCAACAAGAAATGTAGATTCTTCCCCAGACATTTCTGTTCCTCAAAGTGGTTGCAAGAAAGTTCATGCTTCTAAGCTTCTATCATTCATCTCATATTACTGGCATGTTCGAGCCTTATTTAGAATATTGTCTAGCAAGTTCAAAAATGTTTTTTTATATATTATCTTTGCTCCTAGGCCCATTTGACTTTTTTAAAAAGACTAATGAAATTAAATAAATTACTTTAAAATATTTATATTTATCTTTTTTATATTAAACTAATTTGTATATGACTTATAAACCGACATATAATCAAATGATATACAATATATGTTATGATTAACTAACTTATTTAACTTTCTTAACTTCTCCAAAAAAATCAATTGGATTTATATTAGAGTCCATGCCCAAGTCGGGGTAGTATTATATTATTTGGTGATAACAGGGACATAAGCATGACTCTCAACCAAGTTACATGGATGTTGTTAGGTTTTCACGGGCTGTGTATGCATATGATTTGGCTCACCAGGTACAGAAGGAAGTAATTATGAAGCTAATTAAGAAGAGTTTCTGATGACCTTTGAGTCAGTCTTGTTGCTGCTGTGGGGTTTTCTCTAGTTGCAATGTGTTTATCCTATGGGATATTTCAGACCTTAGTGGCCTTCTCAGGTGGTTTGCATTTGTACTTTTCAAAGTGCTTGTGATGCATGTGCCCACCTTACCTAGTGCTAGCTCTCTTGCAGTACTATGGTTTGAGTCCCCCAGTATAAGTATTCTTCTATTAGAGACAATACTCTTCAATATACTTTCAGACACTAAATGTGTGTATATCTTCTAGTGGAAATTTGAACTTTGATTTACCACATTATAAAGGACTAGCCCTTCCATTAGACTCAAACCTTGCTTGTTTCAATGGCTTGAGTTGCATAACAATTCTTTCTTATTCTTCTATTGGAGACAATCCTATTGAGGCATTGTTGGCTACTAAATGTAGACACTTTTTCCAACTGGGATTCAAACTTTGATTTCTACGTTGTAAGAGATTAACCCTTCCGTTAAATCTAAACCCCCCTAGTTGCACAACTACTTTTGTTCCTTTGTTCTTCTTTTCTGGCTGTTTGGGCCTTTGTGTGTGTTTGTTATATTTTTTAGGTCTGCTTGTGCCTGTATGCTTATATGGGCTTCCACGTATTTCATTTAACTTGTATTTTAATATTGTAAGAAAGTTATATATATATAAAAAAAATTGTAAGAAAGCTACAAATAAAGGTTAGTTCAGTTGGTAAGAGGTTTAACTCGTAATTATAAGATTCTTGGTTCGAATTCTACTAACATAAGGACTGATTTGAGTCTTGAGGTATGCCCTAACTTTGGTAAGTCCTCAAACCGAACTCACATAAAGTTTTTTTTTTTTAACCGGAAAAAAAAATTGTAAGAAAGGGTGTCATGTCTATAATGTGGTGCAATGCTTAAAAAAACTATTATTGATTTACATTAAAAGCATTGAGACTTCCTCTAAATTTACAAGATAAACAGATTAATATTCAAATTTGGAAAGTTCTATTTTGAACATAACATACATTTCCAATTATATCTTTGTTTTAAAGAAATCTGAACGGCACCTGAATTTTGTTTATAAGCAATTATTATATATTGGCTAAGAAAGAAATATTCCTTCTCTATTTTTGCCTTGAAGAAATATACTTTCTCAAATCACACATTTTTGTCCTTGTTTCAAATCTCAATATACATAAACTTTTAATTGTATAAAAAATTTACATTTTTTTTTTAAACAATGTACTACCGCATATATCTATCATCCATGACACAGCTATCTTTTTATTGGAGGCATGGGAATAGTATTCATGAACTCTTCTATGAGGGGTGCCAATTCAGTTATGAAGTTCGCTCTTGGCACCCCATAAACTTTTACTTATTTATTTATTGGGGGGAGGGAGAGAGAGAGAGAGAGAGAGAGAGAGAGAGAGAGAGAGAGAGAGAGAGAGAGAGAGAGAGAGAGAGAGAGAGAGAGAGAGAGAGAGAGAGAGAGAGAGAGAGAGAGAGAGAGAGAGAGAGAGAGAGAGAGAGAGAGAGAGAGAGAGAGAAGTGACCGTTATGTTTTTAACAGAAATTACCACGTCAAATTAATGAGATGAGATGACACTTGTCATTCTACGTAGCATGTTGTGTAAAGTACTAATTTCATAATACTCCCTAAACATTTTGAATAGTTGCAAAGAACCCATGAAATTTGATCAATTACAAATAACCTCCTTTATATTTAAAAATTTAAATTTAATTCAAGTAAAATTTTGATTTTATAATATTAAACCACGTAGTGTTACTTTATAGCATTTTAATAAATGTATGAATTTTTTAATATCATTTGTCAATTAAAATAATTCTTTTGTATGACAAAAACTAGAAGAATGATATTTAGAAAAATATAAAATAAACGTTGAACCTCTAATTTAAAAAAAGGAAAATTATAATAAAGGACCTAAGAAAAATAATATTTATTAAGAAGGACCATAAAAATGATAATTATTTTGAAGGACCGAGAAATTAAAACATAAAAATAGAAAAGACTAAATTGCCCTTAGCCGATTTCCTCACGATTAATTAAGAATTTGAAGTGATTGATGAATAATGACAAATAGAGGCCACATCAGAATCTGCTAAGTTAGCGTTTACTGCACCGAAATTAGAATTTGGGTGGTATTGTTGGAGAAGACAATGTTGTTGCCGTTGTTGTTGATAGAGATTTTGCTGGGGCGATTGAAATTGAGATTGTGGAGCTTGTGGTTGAAACTTTTGTTGCTACTGGAGAAATTGTTGTTGTTGTTGATGGAGAAAGAGAGGGTCTTGATTTAAGGTTTTGGTGTTATGGGTCGGGATCATAGTCATTTCCTCCCCGTAATCTATTTTTCCTTCTTTCTCGGAAGCTGTGTAATGCAGCGAAAGCCTAAAATGCTTCTTTTCTCTTTGGTGACTACGAATCGAAACTTGAAAATTAAATGAGCTCATCTGATCCATTTAATTACGAGGAGATTTCGGTGCAGTAGAGACGCTAACTTAGTAGTTTTTGATTTGGTCTCTATTTATTGTTATCCATCAATCACTCCAGATTCTGATTTAATTAGAGAATATAGAAAATATAGCTAAGGGCAATTTAGTCTTTATATTTTAATATTTTCATTTTTGGTCCTTCAAAATAATTACAATTTTTATAGTCCTTCTTAATAAATATTATTTTCCTTAGGTCCTTTATTATAATTTTCCCAAAAAAATGTGCATTACTAATAAAAAAATCCTCTAACAAAAATGTAATATTTAAACTATCAATGCTCAATCATCCCAATAATGTATTTAACACAAATGGTGATAATCTTATACTATCAATGCTCAATTAACCCAAGAAAATAAGTAAATATTATACAAATGAGGAGATTTTTATTTTTATATTTTTTAAATATTATTCCTCTAGTTTTTTTTTCCCATACAAGAAAACCATTTTAATAGACAACTGATAGTAAAACCTTAATAAATTTATTAAAATGATTAAAGTAACAATGTGAGGTTTATTTATTATAAATCAAAATTTTAAGGGAGTTAGATTTAAATTTTTTGAAATGTTAAATGGTTATTTGTAATTGATCTAAGTTCAAGGGGCTATACGTAATTGTTCAAAGTTCGGGGGTTTTATAAAATTAGTAATTTACACAGGATGTTATGTAGGATGACATGTGTCATCTCATAATCGGACGTGACTATTTTTTGTTAAAAATAATGGTCACTTAACAGTAGGGGGTTAATAGTTAAAAAATGAAAAGGTCAAAGGTTAAATTTAAACTATGAAATGTCAGGAGGTTATATGCAATTGACCCAAAGTTTAGGGGAGGTTTTGTATAATTTAGCCATAATCATATAAACAAATTTAGATTTGTTATAAAAATAAAGATATAGAAGAAGTAAAAGATAGAGAACACAAGCAAAAGAGATTCAAAAAGAGAAATTCTCATTCAGTTTCTTCAGTGTACATATGTGTGGGGGGGAAGAGAGTATTTATAATGGTTGGAGAGTAGGGAAGTTTTATGTAGCTTCTACCCACTCCCCACCATAAACGTAATGGGCGACCTACGCATTCTCTACCATAAACGTAGTGGGAAACCTTAATTCCTATAATGGGTCATCCACATAATTTAATATATTCAAAACACTCCCCCTTAGATGTTTATTATGAATGTGCCTCATTAAAAACTTTAACTAGGAAAAACCCAGTAGGATAAAAACATAGCCAAAGAAAACAGTACATCATCCATTGATAAACTTTCCAATGCTGCCTCATTAAAAACCTTTCCAGGAAAACCCAGTAGGACAAAACCGAGATGAGGGAAAAAGAGTACAGCGTGTATCGGCTCCTCCTTTTGACAACATTAGTTGAGATTTTTAAGTTTTCAAAGACCGATTCCATTGACAAGCTTTTTAAAGGTTGTACCTGGAAGTGATTTAATGAATAAATCTGCTAGATTTTCACTTGAACTGATTTGCTGGATATTTATTTCACCATCCTTTAGAAGGTCACAAGTGAAGAAGATTTTTGGTGAAATATGCTTCATTCTATCACCTTTGATATAACCTTCTTTAAGTTTGGTAATACATGCAATATTATCTTCATATAGAACTGTTGGGACCAATCTACCGAAGATAAATGATAAGTTGTTCGTATGTGATGTATTCGACCTCAACCATACACATTCTCGACTTGCTTCATGCATTGCTAGAATTTCTACATGGTTAGATGATGTGGACGATATAGTCTTGTTTCATAGATCGCCATGAAATAGCTGCACCTCCATATGTAAACAAATAACCTATTTGTGAATTACCATCGTGAGGATCGACAAAAATCCAAAGATCTACATAGCCAACCAGTTCATGCTTCGATACATTTGAGTAATATAACCTCATGTCCATAGTGACTTTGAGGTAATGAAGAATGTGTTTGATTCCATTCCAATTGAAGGTGGAATATCACTTATAGGGGGGGTGAATAGGTGATTATAAAAATCTTTTTGCAGATGAAGGCGAGAAGGTAATAAAAGAGAGACAGCGAGAGGAAATGAGCACAGAGAGATTATACTGGTTCGGTCTAACTCCTCGACTTACGTCCAGTCTCCAAGCACCTTGGGATTTTTACTAATTCTTAATCACAAAATACAATTACATACTCTGTAACTCAAGATGATCCTTTCATTCTAGGACTCACTCCCCTTTACAAGTTGTAATCGTACACCCACACTTAAGGTTTCACAACCTTAAGATTTAACAACTAAACAAATAATCAAGTAAGTGTTTAAACTCCTCACTGAGTAGATAAATGATAAAGACTGAAGTATAGGAAATATCTGAAGATATTAAATGTAACTAATGAAACAGTATCTAACAATAAGTTTGAATCGAATACGCAGAGTTTCAGTAGATGGCGAATTCAATGCTTCTAGTATTTATAGTGGTTGCCATTAATGACCGTTGAGAAGCTTGAAGACTATCCGTTGTGACTCTTCAAAATAGCCGTTAGACAGATGAAGCTTTGAAAGTCACATTCGCCATTAATGTTCTAGGTGTAATTGTCGTATTGACATTCTTTCATTCCTTTTGGTTCTTGACTGTTAAGACACAACAATTAGAATGTAGTTGGAATGGTAGAAATGTCTTTCGATTGCTCGAGAGGTATGGTTGCTTTGAGATTGTGTCTCGATAAGGTAAGTGAATTTAATGTGTTACGACACACAAATTGCTTTACAACAATTTGTTGTTAATCCATGATATAATCATCTGAAACTCATTATTAAACGATTAAAGACAATTAGGAAATAGTAACGAGTGATGATATGAAGTAATGAAATCACAAACAATGACTTTAGATTTACGAAGACAGCGATTTCAAAAACTGTAAAATTAACTTCTAGTTAAAAAGATGTTTCCTTGAGTTAATGACTCGAGGTGAAAATATATTTGACTCTAGTCAATGTCGATCTTAAAGAAAAATTAAAGTTTAGAAGAAGTTAACTTGATATTTTGACTAGAGGCAATTTCTTTCTTCAAGAGTTAAAATCACATGTTGAAAGAAACTAGCACATGACTTGAGTTTAAAAAAAAAAAAAATTGCCTTGAGTCAATGACTTGAGGCAATAACTTGATATGCAAAAGTCAAAAACTTTGTTTTCACAAATAGACAAGTTGAAAACTTAACTTGAGTTAAAACAATAATTTCCTTGAGTCAATGACTTGATATGCAAAAGTAAAAAACGATTGGATCAAAAACTTTAGTACGAAACTTCAAGATTAGATCTTTGGACATAGATGACTCGAGGCAAAGACATAATTGATTGGAGTTAAAAACATTTATTTAAAAGCTTTTCAAATAATCAAATCAAGGAAAATCGTTTTTAACTCTAGGTAAATATATTTAAAACTAATTGACTTCAAGTTAAACTTGATTTAACTGGAGGTATCTGAAGTAAATATATTTTGCCTTTGAAAGGTATGACTCGAGGCAAATCATTATTTGACTTGAGGTAATCAGGAAATGACAAACGACGATTTTATTGAATCTTTTTCCATTATAGTTGTTATCATGAAAAACATAGAGAACTAACACCAATGCCTTTATGTTGGTGAAGAACTATATCTTGCTAATGAATTAACTAGCAAATGATATATCAGGCCGTGTGTGATTAGCAAGATACATTAGTGCTTCAATAGCATTGAGGTATGGTACTTTTGGACCAAGTAGTTCTTCTTCACCTTCGTCACGAATTACTCGAGGTCGAAATGGATCTTTATCCACTTGCAAAGACCTTACAATCATTGGAGTACATAATGGATGTGACTTATCCATATAAAATCACTCTAGGACCTTCTTTGTATAAGTTTCTTGAGATGCAAAGATCTCATCCTTTAGGTACTCCATCTGTAGTGTAAGACAGAATTTTGTTCTGCCTAAGTCTTTGATTTCAAATTCTTTCTTCAAATAATTAATTGCCTTTTGAAGCGCTTCAGGGGTTCCAATGATGTTGATATCATCAACATAAACAACAATTATAGCAAATTCATTTTTAGATATGTTCATAAAAATGCATGGGCATATTGGGTCATTTTTGTACTCTTCTTTCAACAAATATTCCTTGAGACAATTATACCACATGCACCATGATTGCTTCAAGCCATACAGAGACTTATTTAACTTAATTGAGTATTGTTCTCGAGAATTTGAATTAGAAGCTTCTGGCACCTTGAGTCCTTCAGGGATTTCCATATAAATATCATTGTCAAGTGAGTCATACAAATAGGCAGTCACAACATCCATTAAACGCAAATCAAGTCCTTCGTTTACTGCTAAGCTAATCAAATAACGAAAAGTAGTTGTATCTACTACTGGTGAATACGTTTCTTCAAAATCAATGTCAGGTCTTTATGTAAAGCCTTGGGCTACAAGACATACCTTATATCTTGTAATTTCACCCTTTTCATTTCTTTTTCTTACAAAGACTCATTTGTATCCAAGCGGCTTTACATCTTCGGATGTATGGACTACGAGTCCAAATACTTTTCGTTTTGCCGGTGATGTTAATTCGACATTAATGGCATCTTTCCATAAAGGCCAATCGTTTACCGTTAGCACTCGCTAATGGATTTTGGCTCTTGATTCTCATTATCATTCATTACATCTTATGCTAAATGATAAGGAAAGATGTCGTCAACATTAACTTTATTTCGATCCCATCGGATACCATTCATAACATAATTTATTGAGATTTTATTATTTTCACATATTTCAGGTATCTGGGTTTCTTCTGGGACTACAACATTCTCTTCTTGAGATATCTTTATTGGAGATAATAACTCTTCAGGAGATGGCTCTCCTGAAGCTACTAACTTTTCTTGATTATCCTCGACTTGACCATCTATATTCTTAACTCCTTTTCTCATTCGAGGATTTTTATCCTTAGAACCAATGGGCCTACCACGCTTAAGGCGTGCTTTATATTCTTTTATAATAGGTTATCCTTCAGGGACATCAATTCGAATAGGAGCATTAGCAGTTGGAACATGTGACTTTGTCACTTTTTTGGGGTCAATAAATACTTCTGGCATTCGATTAACTAAATTCTGTAAATGAATTATCTTTTGAACTTCCAGTTCACATTGTTTTTTACGAGGATCAAAATGAACCAATGATAATTCATTCAAGCTAATCTCTTTACCCAATTTGCTTATTTTCTCCCCTTAATGTTGGGAAAACTGATTCATCACAATGATAATCGGCAAATTATGCCGTAAATAAATCTCCTATAGATGGTTCTAAATATTTTATGATCGAAGGAGATTCATACCCAACATATATCCTCTTTCTTCTTTGTGGACTAATTTTAGTACATTAAGGTGGTGTTATTGGCACATATATTGCAGACCCAAAATTCTTATATGGGAAATATTATGTTCTTGACCAAAAACCATTTGTAATTGGGAAACCTTTAAGTAACTAGTTAGCCTGATACGAATTAACATTGCTGCATGCAAAATGGCATGGCCCCAAGCAGAAATTGGGAGATTAGATCTCATAAGTAAAGGTCTTGCAATAAGTTGCAATCGTTTAATCAATGATTCTGCAAGTCCATTTTGAGTATGAACATGAGCTACAAGATGTTCAACATCAATTCCAAGGGACATACAATATTCATTAAAAGCTTGTGAAGTAAATTCACCACCATTATGAAGACGTATTTTCTTGATAGGATAATCAGGGTAATGTGCTCTTAATCTAATTAATTGAGCAAGTAATCTCGCAAACGCGAGGTTGCGAAGATAATAATCAAACATGCGACCATTTGGTTGATGAGTCAATTAAAATCATATAGTACCTAAATGGTCTGCATGGTGGGTGTATTGGCCCATAAATATCTCCCTGTATCCGTTCTAGAAATGTGAGAGACTCACTTTCTACTTTGCTTGGTGAGAGCCAAATAATTAACTTTCCCTTGAAACATGCAGCACATGAGAGATCTTGAGATTGTGGTATTTTCTTACACTTCAGGATATGTCCACATGAATTCTCAATTATTTGTTGCATCATGGTTGACCCTGGATGGCCTAACTAGGCCATGCCAAACATTAAGTTTATTAGTAAACTACGGTTTACATTGGCAAACTTCTGGTTTGTTTTGGTAAACTTCACGGTTTACAATAGCATGTGTTTCAATTGTGCTTATAAATGTACAATACAAATCAAGAAAAGGGGAAAACTTTCTAATATGCATTTTTTACTAGAAACTATATTTGTGATAACAAGATATTCCGATTTTTTAGTTGTTGTTTTTATATGATATCCATTTTTGTGGATATCTTTGAGATTCAATAAGTTTCTCTTAGATTTAGTAGAATAAAATGCATTACCAATACATAATTTTGTTCCTTTAGGTAACAAAATATTAGTTCTTCCGAAGCCTTCAATTAAATTTATATTACCGAGATATAGTTTGAACATTGGCTTCTTGCATTACCAAGGAAGAAAAATATTTATCATTTTATAGTATGGTGTGGGTTGTTACGTTATCAACGAGACACAAATCTTCAAGATTGATGCTAATAAGATTCATTCTTCATTAAAAGATACATGAAAATAAATAAAAACATAATTAAAAGAAATACATATGATAGAAGAAAGTTTAAACATACTAAAACATAACAGTTCCAAATAGGAAAAGATAATTTATACTAAGAAATCAATAACATCCAAATGAGTAAAATCAATATCTTGAAACTCAGAATTCTTAATCTTATCAATATTCAAATGAGTAAAATCATCATCTTAAAACTTGGAATTATCAATATGATTTACTTCAATCTTTAACCATTTACCATTACTTTGTAGTGATTCATGGTAAAGTTCAACTAAGTGTCTTGGTGTATGACAGGTACAAGACCAATGACCTTTTCCACCACAATGATAGGATGCATTTTCAGCATGTTTGTTATGCCCACTAGTTCCACTAGATTCCCTTTTGTGGTTCTTATCAACCTTTCCCTACTTTAGGTTTAGGGAATTTGATCCACCATGATTTGGACCTTTGACCTCGCCACGCCCACAATTGTAACCACCTTTATGTCCATGTCCTCGACTACTAAAAGATTCATTAGCTACCACATTCGCTTCTAGGAATGGAGTTGAGTCTGTTGGATAGGATTCATGATTCTTCAATAAAAGCTCATTGTTTTGTTCAGCTACAAGGAGACAAGAAATTAAATCAGCATATTTCTTGAAACCCTTTTCATGATATTGCTACTTTAGGAGCAAATTAGATGCATGAAATGTGGAGAATATTTTTTCTAACATATCTTCATCAGTAACATTCTCTCCACATAATTTTAACTGAGAAGTAATTCTAAACATGGCTAAGTTATACTCGCTCACAATTTAAAATTTTGCAAACACGGATGTATCTAGTCATAATGAGCTTTTGGTAGGATGACCATCTTTCGGTGGTCATATCTATCTTTTAAATTGTTTCACGAAACAAGAAGGTCTTTCATTGTCGAGATATTCAATTTTTAGACCTTCATGCAAATGGCGGTATAGAAAAATCAGGGATTTGGCTTTATCTTGACTTGATGCCTGATTCCCTTTTTAATTGTGTCTTCTAGACCATGGGCATTCAGATGGATTTTCGCATCCAGCATCCAAGATAAATAGTTCTTTTCGGTAATGTTAGGAGCCACAAATTCAAGTTTTGCAAGGTGTGACATGGTTAAGACTAATTAAAGAAATAAACGGGAATTATTAAAATATTAATATACAAACACTAATGATAATAACAGGAAATTCACAAAAATAATTCATAAAGTATTGCAACAAAATTAAAATTTTATGGCTTCAGGCCATTTATCTTCAGGATAAATAAAAGTTAAACATTATGACTTCCAACTATACAATAAGATAGAATATGAACACTATATGACTTATGGCCATATAATATCAAAATTTCATGGCTTCAGGCCATTTATCTTCAGGATAAATAAAAGTTAAACATTATGGCTTCCAGCCATACAATAAGATAGAATATGAAAGCTATATGACTTCTAGCCATATAATATCAAAATTTTATGGCTTCAGGTCATTTATCTTCAGGATAAATAAAAGTTGAACATTATGACTTCCAGCCATACAATAAGAAGATGAAAGCTATATGACTTCTGGCCATATAATATGAAAATAAGAGTAAAACAAATATGACTTCTGGTCATATAATTTCATAATAAGAAATCTGAGGCGTATGGCTTCTGGCCCTACTAAAATAACAATATAATATAAAAGAACTCATAAAGGAAATCAAAATTATATATAAAAACAACAATTATCTCCAATCTTAGCCATGAAACCCGATGTTAAGAACAATTGATAAAAGTATCTTTTTAATTCCATATAGTGGCTTAGATTAACCCAGATAGATAAAATGAACGTATAGTTAAAGAAAGTAGATGAAATCGTTAAAGAAAGCATACCTTTGTTAGATCTCTCGTGCTCGTGTTATAAAAATAAAGATATAGAAGAAATAAAAGATAGGGAACAAGAGCAAGAGAGATTCAAGAGAGAGAGAGATTCAAGAGAGAGAAATTCTCATTCAGTTTCTTCGGTATACATTTATGTTGGGGGGAGAGTATTTATAATGGTTAGAGAGTAGGGAAGTTTTATATAGCTTCTAACCACTCCCTATCATAAACGTAGTGGGCAACCTTAATGCCCATAATAGGACATTCACATAATTTAGTATATTCATAACAAGATTAAATTTATAATGAATTTCTAACACACTTAAATTATATTTTTAATCGAAAATTTGGTTTAATTCTAAGCTATTTATATATTAATTTTATAAATCATAATATAGAAAAATCAATTTTATTAATTAATTAATTTGAACAAAAATCTATAATCCAAACACGAGACTTCCCCGGATCTCTGCAAGACAATTTCATTTTGCAAATTTGTCAGCGATTCCGTGCCTTGCTCCATCTTCTTCCAGCTCGAACCTCTGGGCAAGCTGTAGCTGCTAAAAAAGCCGCCTGCTCCTCTTTTCACTTTGCTCTTAAGGCCCTGTTTGTTACACGGAAGATTTGAGGAAGGAAATGAAAGGAATGAAAGTGAAAGGAAAGGAAAGGAAGATTATGAGGGAACTTTAAAAATGTGACTGTTTGGTATACTAGGAATGAAAGTTAGTTGAGAAAAAATGAAATGTTTGGTATGAAGAATTTTGTGTTGGTTAAGTGGGAAGGTTAGGTGAAATTCCTGAATGCCCCTAAATAAAAAATGAAAGTGACCTCGATTAAAATGGCCATAGCAAGCTGAAAAAATGTGTAGTTGTGAGGTTGAAGAAGAACATAGTCACGGGTTGACAATATGCATAATAGTATATTTGTTTGAGAAAAGGGCAGTACAAAACATACCAATACCATACATGGAAAAGCCACATATCCACATATGGAAGGCAATTTTTCTTAATTTTCATTGAATGCAAGTTGTGTGAAAGCAATAAGAGAAATTACTTTCGGGCTTGTCAAATGCTGCAAAAGTAGGAAAGAAATAAAAAATATGGAATTTGGCTTTTTCAAATGTTGTATAACAATAAACACATACTTGGACATGAGAGCAGCAGAATCCAGAGGCACATAAATGATGTATATATTTTTATAGAAGGAAAAATTAGGGTACACTTGACATTTTACAATGGAAACATTAACTTAGATGTCAGGTTTAGTTGTTGTCACTTGGAGCGTTCGAATGAAGTCATTAAATTCTAACATAAAAATAACCCTCATGTTACCCGGTGGCTTACCATGGCAACAAGGATGTTTGAACTACTAGTACATGTTTGAATGTAGTGCTTTAAAATATGTTCTAGTTCGAACGAAAATTTTGACAAATGGTGAGCACTCTTCGCATAAAAGTGAAAAGGCTTCAAAGTTTCACATAGAAAGCCTAACATTAAAAGCAAGCCAACAAATCAAGGAAATTTTAGTGTGTGTCTTGGCGGAACGCATCACAGAAGGAGAAACAAAAATACCCATAAAAGAAAGAGACTCATAATAGAAAATTTCATTCAAGAGAAATCAAAGTCATAGTAAACTGTGTCTGTATCTAAAAATTGCTTCACAATGCATTCAACACTGTGTGTGTCCCCCCAGCTCGAAGTCACAGTAAACTGCGTCTGGGTTTAGCTTCTCCTTCGCCTCCAACGCCCACTGTAGTTTCAAGCTTCTTCTTCGACAGCTTCATCCAGCTCGTGCCTTCCTCGTGCTTTTAAAGAGGTATAGTTTTTTCAAGGGGCATTTTTATTTGACATTTTCACTCTCCCGGGAACTTTTCAACCTTCCCGCCTCTTTCGGATGGAAAGCACCTTCCAATAGTTGATGGATCTTTGACACTCGCGGGAATTATACTCGATGGAAGACGCGTCCCAAACAGTCTTTCCGAGGGAAACTTGTTATGTTCCCTTTCCATCGCTGGCTTTCACTCTAACAAACAAGGCCTAAGGATACGAAGCCTCATTGCTTGGTTATTGTCTCTGCCTTCTCTCTTATTCTGCCTCTCCAAGAATTTCTGTTTAAGGTGGATTCTATTGATAGCGATTTGGTTAATCTGGGTTTCCTTTGCATTCTCCAGCACGGAGATTTTAATCTCTGTTCACCATCTGGGGTATCTATCTCCTAGGTGGCTTTGTTATAAATTCTGTATTTTGCTTTTTCAGTGGTGCTTCCCGGATTGTTATTCCTTTTTAGTGTCTAGTCTATGATCGCTTCGTTGATATGATACTGCAAGTTAAAAAAAAAAGGTCTTGAGAGATGTGATGGTGTTTGTGTGAAGGAATAGCACTGGGTGATGTAAAAATTTCTTTATTTATTCTGTTGCCAGTTCGCTATTTTGTTCTGTTGCTCCTTTTTCTTTATTTATACTACATAAATTAGTTGGTACTTTATTAAGACTATTGTTGTTTTAATGTTTTTGTTTCAATTATGTTTATGGACAGGTATGTTCTCTTGATTTGTCGAGGAATTCTGTTCATGAGGTGTATAATTACGAAACCATTTTTGTTTAATGTCAACTGAGATATTGAGTGAGCTTAGTCTAAAGAGCAACAGAAGTATGATGCTTATGAAATGTGGAAATTCAATTTCTTGTCTAATTCTCTCTTCAGTTGTATACAAGGTAATGGCCTGTACCATGTGATCTTATATTATAGGTACTCAGAAAAACCACTTCATAATATAATGCTTTTGATAGAGTATGGACAGTAATAGAACATTGCTTTAGACCAAGGCAGATATTGGAGCTCTCCCGTTTGGTTATAGAATCTCAAAACCCGTAGTATATGTCTCAAACAAGTTAAAGTGTTGACCATTAATGAAAAGACAGAATGTAGCATTTTGACTAAATTTTGATCTGAAAAATTCTGATTATACTTGTTTTCATTGTAGAAAAATTATATCAGAAGTGCGTTAGTTGTTCCTTTGATCCAATCATCTATTACCCATAATGGAAGAGCACTAGGCAGACCCAGAGTGCTGGAAAAGTAAGTTATCCTTATAATTCATGCTTCACCATTTAATGCTACAATATATGGCAAGTTGTACAGGTCAAATAGGGTGTATTCCTAGTCTTGAATATCATATTTCCATGATTTCTTAATGCACTTGGAAATTGGAATGCAGTAGAAGGAAAGAAAAAGTTGGAAAGAAGGAGCACCACCTATGGCAAAGAAGAGATTATGCTCAGTCTAGGCAAAAGGCCCTTAGTCTTATAAGAATTGTGTGCTTCTCTAGCCTTTTCACTTGGTTTAAAATATTCAAACTGTTGTCCTAAAAATGAATGGTATTTTGCATTACTAGACAGTGGTAGGGAAAAATAAGTTCTGATCTTTCTGTGTAATTTAATTTATTGTGCATTGTTAATTGGGAAATCGCAGGTGTCTGAACTCCCTAATGAAAAGGAGGCTATTTATGGGGGCATTGGACAAATGGATGGCTTGGGAGACAGAGTTCCCATTGATTGCAGTTGCTAAGGCTTTAAGAATCTTAAGGAAAAGGGGTCAATGGGTTCGGCTAATTCAAGTATGACCTTTGTATCATGCTATATTCTTAAGAGTTCTTTTTGTATGTTTCATTAGTTTCGTCTTAATTTTTGTGTAAATTTTGAGTGAAAATGTAACAACGTCTGATATGATTTCAGTAGTTTAGTTTTTGCTTATAATTGTCTGTGTTGGCTTAACTTAGTGTTCTGTGGGCCTTGACGTTAGATGATTTTTCCTGGGATTGAACAAAAGTTTGTTGTTGGGCCCTTAGATAATTGAATAGGTAAAAGAAAGCTGAAATTAGTTAACTTGATGATTCAAATTTAGGATACAGGATAAGACTCTATAAATATTTACTGCAGCTCGTCTCATTCAAATTTGATTCCCTTGATATAGCTTCTGGTTAAATCAAATGCCCAGATAGTGCTACTCTTCACATGAGAAAATGGTCCAGTTTGTCTTGTCGAGCTTATAGATCTAGATCTTATGAATGTTTTGTATATGAATATACAGTAGTTAAAAGATGTTAATTTTTTGTTTTCTCTTCAAAATAAAAGAAATGTCATCTATTAGTATTAATGAATGTAGTAATGTACCGGTCCTTCTTGAGAATGTCATTATTTGCTTATGAGCATAAGAAGACAAATGTTGTTGGTGAATGTTATCTCTCTCTCTCTCGTTGGCCGTGATTATATGTTGTCTATATCGATTACTTACTTTCGATTACACATGGGATGCAAAGAAATATCACTGGTTACTAATTCTCAACACTACTGAGGTAGCAAAGTGGATGTTAAGCAGAGGTCAAGGAACAACAATGGGGACTTATGAAACTCTTCTTCTCGCATTTGATAGAGATCGGAGGGTTGAGGAAGCAGAATCATTGTGGAATATGATTATGCATGCCCATACGCGCTCTGTTTCCAATAGACTGTGTTCGAGGATGATCGCGTTGTATGATCATCACTAAATGCCAGATAAGATAATAGAGGTATCATTCTTTCCCACCTCTTGCATGAATTGTCAAGTTTGACTCATTGTACGTTTGTCTAACTTATGTTAACATAATGAGCTTTATTGCGTTCTTGTTTGTTTGTTCAGGTATTTGCTGATATGGAGGAGTTACGAATAAAACCCGATGAAGACACAGTCAGCAGAGTGGCACGAGCATTCAGAGAACTAGGCCAAGATGAAAAGAGGAAATTGGTTATAAAAAGATATGGGCTTAAGTGGAAGTATATTCATTTTAATGGTGAACAGGTTAGAGTGAGAACAACATGGGATAAAGATGGTGAGTCAACCAACTAAAATGGGATTCTGTTTCAAACGAGGAAAGTCTCATTTGGATCCGAGATACTTAGAAATCTAAGATTCTAGTGTAAGTAAAGATAATTGTTTATGCAAAGATTCATTCATTTGTTCTATGTTAATTAGATGGACGGTGAAAATTCCCAACGAGGGAATTTGAATTTTGTTTTTGCACCAAAATGAGTCCATTGGAATAGTTAGATATATCGCTCGTGGCTAGGGATCATCCTTGTATGAATTGGGGATGCTGTATGTTAAATAAACTACTTATAAATTCAAAAGTGTTTTCACTTACTATATTTTTATACGTTTTCTATCTACTTAAATTTATGTCAGTAACTCAATTCTTGCAACTCTTTCCTGTGTTTTGGGTTATGGGTTAGAAAACAAACTTTTCGACAATGATATGCCTTTTGATTTAGAGTAGGGATATGACTTTGACTGTAGGTCTTTTGAAGTAAGGAATTATAAATTTAAACACACCATAAGATCTACAGTTTTCAGTAGACATTTCTTATATCTAATACAATATTCATGAAAGCAGAAAAGCTCATCAGTCATTTTCAAATCATATATAGGAATCCTCTTGATCTAGAACATCCCAGAGGAAGAGGGCTAATGTTACGTGGCAATTAGTTGTAGGGGAAAATATCAGTGAGGTCTTAAGGAAGAAAAAAAATATCAAAAAAGTTCCAACCTTAAATCCCCTACAAGGACTTTTTTTTTTTTTATCAATTACGGAATTTTAATATAAAAAAGTCTCATCGTCAAAATGATTTTTCTTGTTGTCACATTTTTTTGAGTTTTTCCTCCGCTATGTAGAATTTTAAAACTTGGAAAATTTTTAACAACAGAAAAAATCATGAAAAGTCATTCACTTTTTTTTTTGAACAGTTCTAAAGTATCCATTACTGTGTAAAAAGGGGGATTACAATCTAGTGACAACATACAAAGGGAAACAGACTCCATTGACGAACTAGTTTAACAACTAGGGACACAAACAAGAATCAAATAGCAAAACCTGAACTGGAAAAAAAGAACAGATAAACTAAACTAGGGAACGAGAAGGACCAAAAGACAAGTAAAAAGCAAGGTCGGCCCGGGGTCCATAGTTAAGGGCGCAGGAAGCTTGGACCCAGAGGACTCCTACAAGCCTTCAAATCTTCCTCCAATATAGGGAACAAAGGGGGTAAGGGTATGTCTACCCACCCAACGGGGCACACCCCCTTATTAGTAGCTGCAGCCAAAAAATTAGCTGCTTTATTCCCCTGACGAGGGGTATAACGAACCGAGGAACTGGAGTCTAATTTGAGTAGCTCTAGGATTTCTGCAATAATTCCTTGCGCTTGCCATTCACCATGATCTGGGCAACCTTTTTCCACACATTGCACTAGGAATAAACAACAAGAAAAGTCATTTTAGAGTTAGGATTTAGAGTTAGAGGATTTTAGAATCACTCTGACAACGAGACTTTTTTAATATTGAAATTCTGTAATTAATACCAAAAAATAGGGGATTTAGAGTTAGGATTTTTTTTTTTGATATTTTTAACAACAGGAAAAGTCATTTTAACAACATGCAAACCCATCTTTATTTTCATTTTTTTTTTTCAAGAGAAGATTAAACGAGTAAGGATCTTATTTGCAATTTTATGTTTAATCATATCCGAAAGCAAATTTTCACCATGTATCCAAACATTACCCAAGGGGAATGATTGGATACTTGGTGTGGCTGAACCGAATGGATATTTGGGGTGAGAATTGAAGAGGCATTCGGTTCTCTTCACTTTCTTTTTGGTTGATTGCTCACTTCTCCATCAAGGTTGATATTCCTCTTCCATGAGTGGTCAAGCTCTGGTGAATATATATTCTGAGTTAGGTAATAATTTGAGCTTTTAAGCTTTCATGAAATTCTTTTAATTAAGCTCTCTTTATAATTTTATAGTTCATGATTATATGGCTTAGTTAAGTATATAGCTGTGGGCTAGATTGTTCTATGCCAAGTGATTAACCTTGGTGATTGAGCTGGGAGTTGACTAATTAGGCTTTTTATGATTCACATTAGGAGTGTGTTGAGTTGTTGTCTAATCAGACTCGGTTGGGTGCATCTTGAATCAGTAAACTGAATGCTTTAAATTTTTGTAATTGTAATTATAATTTAGAATTGAAAGTTAATTATTTTTCTCCTTTGAGTCAAATTTATTTTGGTGAATGGTGGTGCTCATTTAATTGCTTCAGTACTCAGTAGAATGAATTAAATGAGTATTACAAGTATAGATCTAACGGTAGCTTAGTCCATCCTTTTGACTCATATTATTGAATTCTTATTATTAGTAAGCATGGTAGACTAAAATCTCAACTCAAGAGAATCTCACTTGATCATTATACAATATTAGTTTATTAAATTTTCCTTATTGTTATTGTTAATTTCTATTCCATTTACTTCTTTATCTTAAAAACTAAAATAAAATAAAATGAATTAGATTAGATTATTTCATTTGTCTGAGAAACAATTTCTCAAAACAATTTATTATAACTTTATACTCACCCGATCTTAAATAAAGGATATAGTTTGTAGTGTAAATTACACTATATAAAATATGTTATATATTTAGGATAGAGGTAGTAGTATTTATCACTTATTTAGAAGCTTAAAAATTAATTTTCTCGCAAAAACTACCTACGTTGAGCTCTTACCTACATTTTCAAACCTAGTAGATGAGAACACAAGACATGGGTTTTGGTTCTGTTGACCAATATTCCCTGGCCCCTTATTATAAAGATCAACTAACAATTCTTACAAATCAATGAAAATAGTTAAAGTCAATAAAATTATCCTACAATTTAAGTAACTTCCAGTATTACCTCTATTAAATGCATTAAATTTTAATATTATATTAATTATTACTCTCAGCCACTATCTTTATTAATTAAAGACATATATGGAAACAAATAATTGATATTCTTTGGGAACAAGCAAATACTTTATAAAAAAAACTAAATAAACTTGCAGTTGGTGTAAGGACAACATTGAAGAATTCGATGATCTCTTGACCGAGGTGGATATATTCGGGATCTGTGGCGATGGGTTGCTTTCTTCGGGGCTTGCGTTCCGATTTGCAGTCTCTCGTGGATGCCTTCAAACAGTCTTCCTTGACGAGCATGATGCAGATGGCTTGTGTGCAAGCGCGTACTCTTCTGGTTGTCTACGATCATGTTCTACCTTCTGCTTCTACCTCCGGTCGTCGTTTTAATTCAACTCCGACGACGTCCAGCGTAACGGCAAGAATCTCTTCAACTCGTCCGGTTCCTTCATTGCTCTCTTCCAAAGATTCCTCGGTTGACAAGCTAGGATCAACGTCATCATCCTCTGTGTCTTCCAAGCGTTCCGCTATAACGCTAAGAAAGACATGGACGATAGGAGGAAGAAGGGCTTGTATTATTGGTGCAATGATAAATACGCGAGCTCTCATAAATGTAGAGTCCCAACTTACGATGGTGATTTTTCCATAGGATGCTGAAGAGGATTTTGTCGATGCCGCTGATCATTTGGATGTTTTAGGGGATACAGACAAGGTTTCAGTTACCATTAATGCAGTTGAAGGAATTGAAGGGTGCTCCACAGTTAAGGTTCGTGGTTTTATGAAGAAACAGGTTATCACTATTCTAATTGATACTACTGTGGCCAGACGGTTACACTTCCCAATTCAGACTGGTACGCCAATTCGTGTGGCTGTGGAAGGAGGGCGTCAGGTGGTGGTTAATAATTAGTCATGGCCTTCATTGGACACTTGCTGATTATGAATTTTCTGTTAATGGATTTAGCGGGAGTTGATGTCATTTTGGG
Source organism: Acacia melanoxylon (assembly GCA_019022615.1). Lineage (NCBI taxonomy): Eukaryota > Viridiplantae > Streptophyta > Magnoliopsida > Fabales > Fabaceae > Acacia > Acacia melanoxylon. The sequence goes on from JAFJYJ010000042.1 coordinate 299,167, forward strand.
CGTCCAGTGGCTCAGGAAATTGGGGCAAATTTCTTTATACATGACTAAACACTACATGGCTTTCTGTTTTAATAATAAGTTCTTTGAGTTACACGGCATTCAGACTAAGACTGCCACTTTGACTGAAACATTGCTGCAGGAAGCTGATTTGTCTCTAGCAAAGCTTATTTTTCTTGTTGGTCAAGAGCTTGACCTTGAGAGTGAGTTGTTTTGTGTTTTAGGTTCTGATCTGTTAACTGATGCGCAGCACCAGCAACTACAACATGTGCTTGATGATTTTTGTGACGTTTTTTAGAAACCTATCGCCCTTCTCCCTTCTCGGCCTTGTGATCATCGAGTTCATCTTCAATATGACAAGGCTCTAAGTTGTAAACCTTATCAGTATGGCCTATTCAAAAGACTGAGATTGAGAGGCAGGTTCAACAAATGCTGCATAATGGCATTATTAGGGAGAGCCACAACCCTTTTGCTGCTCTAGTAGTGCTGGTCCAAAAGAAAGATGGATCCTGGAGGTTTTGTGTTGACTATAGGAAGCTCAATGAACATACTATTAAGAACAAGTTTCCCATTCCTCTCATTGAGGAACTCCTTAATGAACTACAGGGTGCTTGTTACTTTTCTAAACTAGACTTCCGTGCCGGGTATCACCAAATTCGGATGCATACGGATGACATTTATAAGACTGCATTTCGTACTCATGAGGGCCTTTATGAATTCTTGGTCATGCCATTCAGTCTTCAAACGCCCTAGCCACTCGGAAATTCATTCTAGTTTTCTTTGATGATATATTAATCTTCAATACTTCTTAGGATAGTCACTTGGAGCACCTCACGCAAGCATTACAACTTCTTCGGCATAATCACTTGTTTGCAAAATGAAGCAAATGTATTTTTCCAGCAGCTCAAGTTGAGTACCTCGGTCATTTGATTTTAGCTCGTGGGGTTGAGGTTGATCCCAAGAAAATTGAGGCCATAGCTTCTTGGCGTGTTCCTACGACTATTAAGGCTTTGCATGAGTATTTGGGACTCACTGGCTATTATAGGCGATTAGTTCGTAACATGGTGCCATTTGCAGTCCTTTAACTGCTCTATTAAGGAAGGGTGAACAGTTTCGTTGGTCCTCGGAAGCCGATAATTCCTTCTGTACTTTAAATAGAGCTTTGACCTCCACTCCAGTTTTGGGTCTGTCGGATTTCTCGCCTTATTGCGGAGAGAGGTGCTTCGAATTCCAGAATTGGGGCTGTTCTATCTCAAAAGAGTCATACCATAGCTTTTGCTAGCAAGACTTTAGGTCCAAGGAAGCAGTCCTTGTCAGCTCATGAGAGGGCAATGTTAGCTATTATTTTTGCCATCAAACAGTGGCGTTCTTAATTGACAGGTCAGAATTTTATTATCAAAACCGATCATTTGCCTCTCAAGCACCTTCTTGAACAAAAGTCTGTTTCTCCGGATCAGTTAAAATGGTTGAATAAATTATGGGGCCTCTCTTATGAAATTGTTTAGACGGAGGGCAAGGACAACTTGGTTGCTGATGTTTTATGTCGTCAGTTTGAAGGGTCTGTTTCTGCAATTTCTAATGTGGCAACTGATCTGACCACTAGAGTGATGCATTCTTGGGAATCTGGTGGCCAATTACAGCATCTGATTCAGGATTTGGAACGTGATTCTTCCCTACATCTAAAGTTTTCTTAGCAGCGACCTCTTCTCAAGAAGAATGGTACACTTGTGGTTGGTGCTGATCGAAACCTCAGGGTTGATTTATTTAGTTATTTCCATTCCGATGCTGCTAGTGGACATTCTGGAATTACTGCTACATACAAGAGATTGTCGTCTATCTTTTATTGGAAAGGCATGGAACGTGATGTGCGTGAGTTCGTGCGCTCTCGTACTCTGTCAGCATTTTAAACCTGAGCATGTTGCCACACCTGGGTTGTTGCAGTCGCTCCCTGTCCCTCAGCACATTTGGTCAGAATTATCTATGGATTTCATAAGTGGTTTGCCCTCCTCCTACTCTAGAACAACCATTTTAGTAGTAGTTGATCGCTTGAGTAAGGCTGCTCATTTTATGGCCTTGAAGCACCCATTTTCAGCTTCTGATGTTGCTTTGATTTCATGGATAATGTGGTTAAACACCATGGATTCCCAAAGTCCATTGCTTTGATATTCAGGTTGGCAAAGTCGCTTATGGGTTGGAGTTGCCACCAGATTTGCTTATGCATCCAGTCTTTCATGTGTGCTTACTTAAGAAACATGTGGGATCAACATTTGTCTTGGAACCGTTAGCTGTTTTGAACAGTCGCATCTCCAAGCGCAACAACTTGCCTGTTACCCAGGTGTTAATCCACTGGAATCATTCCAAGGTTGGAGATGCTACTTGGGATGATCTTTCGGCATCAATTCCCTAATTTCTCTTTTGATGCTCCTCCTTCTTCCACCATTCTTGTGGAGGGAGTATATAAAAACAGGGGAAAGAGGGGGAAAAAGCAACTACTCTCTCCCTCCCTAACTAAAAAGCTTCTGTCAGGAAAATATTGAAGTTTAGTTTAGTTTTTTTTTTTTTTTTTAATATTGAAAAGTTTAGGAGGGGTTAGGACATGGGTCCCCGGAAATGCGGCCAGAACATTTCATGAAGCACTCTTGGGGACTTACGAGGACTATCAAAGGAGTCAGCCCAATGACGAGGATCGAACCACGGACGAAAGCGCCTAAACCTGGATCAAGTTTAGTTCATATGTAACAAATTGTTTGTTCTTCACAGTTTTTCGCTCAATTTAACGCCGTCATTTTTTCAACTTACTAAATTCAAATATATTCCTGAAAATCATTTTTTTTTTGTTAAGCCTAAAGCATATGATTTTTTTTTTTAAAAAAAAAACAATGGCATGTGGGTCGATATTACCGTTCGGGGCATTGTTGTTGGGACTTGAGACTCATGTTACTGTTTCTTCTCCCTCCTATCCTGTTACATGAATATCATAAAAAGCCACGCAATTTTTAAAAATCAGTAAAATACCACTTGTTCAAAAACTGCAATCAATAAATGCAAAAGACGGAGAAATAAGTGTGTGTGTGTGTGTGTTTGTGAGTGAGATGAGAGAGAATTACAATAAAATTGTAGTTTTGTTTCAAGAAAATGGCAATAATTTAAAAGCAGCAGCTTTAGAATATAATGTGAAAGAAAGAGAAAGAGAATAATACTTGGAAATATGTAAAACTTCTTGCTACGCTTCATTTCTTGGCTGAAGGTAGAATAAGTAATTAATAGAAGACTTTATGGTTTCCTTGTAAATTTCACATAAGCAAAATTCACAATAGGCTCTTACACGAAACCAGAAACAAATTACAAAACATTCAAACAATGGAAGGAAAAACAGAGGACTTGAAATTTCAGTTACAAAAGATTTCATAATACTACCATGATCCTTACTATAAGATCTATTCAAGTAATTTGAGTAGGTTAAGGAAATTAACTAAATTAGTTACTTATTAAAATTGTGTGTTGTTTTCTTTAAAATGCCATTTTAGATCATGCACATTGAAACTAGCAATTGATATATACAAACTCCTTTAATATGTGTGATTAATAAAGATATTTTAGAAAATATGATAAAAATGAGGGGATAAAATGGGTCCAGGCCTTATATTTAGAACTGAATTCAAACCAACTAGCACCTAGAAACCAAGCTTTTTGTTTGATTCAAACAATTTATATATCCAATTGCTTTTCAAGTTTTTTTTTTTTAAGATTTGATTTTTTTTTAAAAAAAATAAATAATAAGATGATGATACCACAATATATAGAGGGTTGGATCCAAAAATTGAACCCTACATCCTCTCCCCAAACATGAAGGTTGGAAATTTTATAAGTCATTGGTCCTCGCAATACAATACACTTAATTCATCCTAACATTTACACACCCAACAAAGAAAATCATCATATACAGGTGTATCACACACACTTTCGCCAATGTATCTTTTGAAAATAAAAAATAAATAAAAAATAATGCATAAGTTACACGAAGAAGGCCCCCAGAAAATCAGAGTCTTTTGTCAAGAAGATGATGAACTTGATCATATTATGATGAGCTTTTATTCTCAGTGCAGGTTTAAGTCTGCAAATCTCTTACTGTCTTTCTTGCTGATGCTGCATTTTAAGTATATGAAAGAGAAGTAAGTCTAGAGATAGAACAAGCGAGAGAAAAAAGCAAAATGGAAATGGAAATCAATTAACCTTGAGCAGATTAATTAGAGCACTAGACTTTGTGAAGAAGAAGCAGATTTAACAAACCATGTTGGACTCTACCTACAACAATCCCATAATAGAAAAAACTCAAATAGAGAAGATAAAATATAATAAAACAGAAAAAAACTAGAAATTGTATTTGTTATAAAGACAGAAACTTGTCCAGATAGGTACCTTCATGATTACTTTTTGGAATAATTCATCATTACGTGATTGAATAGTGTAGGAGCCACAAAACACTTGATAGATATCAAACAAAACTTTTTGAAGCATTTCTTCTTAGAAGAGCTATTGATATAAGTTTTGTAGAATCTGCAGGATCTGCATAATTTTGAGACCAAGTGGATTACTTTCACTAATCTTTGAAGTAATGAAAATGTAAAAATAAAAATGGACTATGTAGATGTGTTAAATCGTATTATGCTTTGTAGGATAAGTAACAAGAGTAGTTAAAGTAATATCAATAAGTTGTTGGTTGAGGTGGTAAGAGGTCTCACCTTCATCTTATGAAGAACACAAATTTAAATCCCCGGAAGCGTATTTGTTAGAAGAGGTGAAAACCTTTTACTCTCTACGCCTCGAGGGAGAAACCCTTGATCATTTTTTTTTTGAAAAAAAAAAAAGAACAGCTAAATCAATAATTATTTATCGAAATTCCTCATTCTTTCATCAAATATTTATGATAATTTAATATATACAAAAGATATTGCTATCTCAATTTCGTCCATGAATTTGCAAATTATAGTCCTTTAAGTTAGTTCTAAAAATCACACTCTTATAGTGATCTGAATTTCATTATGAAAAAACAAAAACAAAGTATAAAGTAGCTAAACATATACATCATATTACATTAAAAATGAAAAAACTAAACACAATTATTAATACAAAAAACAGTTAGAATTGTTGTTCATTTTCATGATTCAAACTCATAAAAATAATTACTTATGTCAAGATCAAAATCATCAATGAGTACTTTCAGTTCTGTAGGTCAAAGCAATCGAACATTCAGTTGAAAAAAAGAAAAAGAAAAGAAATGCTTACAACCAACTTGATTAGTAAAAATCACACGATCGGTGCGCAACAATTTTTGAAAAAATAACTGTATAAAAATCTTTAAAGATAATAATCATACTGATTTTCTCAATATATAAAAATTTAATTTAATTATTATTTGAATTAACTTATAAACATGGTAAATTTATGAGAAAAACAAAAAGGAAACTAAAAGGCTAGTAATTAAAGAAAAATAGCTAAAGTATGTTTGGGAAAACAAAACGGAGAAAGAGGGAGTTGGAATAATTGCAGAACAAAATAAGTTTGTTAATATAATATAAATTAGCTAAAGGTTAACCAAGCGATTCCAACAATGTAAGTCAAATAAAATTGAGAAATATTTATGCGGAAGCATAATTGTCTCTCTAAATCCATTTATTAAATATAAAAATGCAATACTTGGGAATATAGATAAATACCTGGTTGATAATTGCATCTCAGGACGAGTAATACAGACTGATGTGTGGGATGTGGGATATTTGGCGAAAAAGTTGTTCATCCTTGTTGTGGTATTTTTCTTCAAGCAACGGACACTTCCAAATGTGAAGTTTTCTCAAAGAAGCAGGCAGCTTTTCGCCAGACATTTTCTCTAGCCTCTGACAATAACTGATCTTGAGGTGTTGGAGAGAGGTTAGCTGTTGAAGTTCTGTGCAATTCAATGTCTCTAAGTAATGCAAGCTAATAAGCTCAAGGGTTGTAAGACTAGTTGGAAGAGAACAGCTCTCTGGGAAACACTTTACATCACTAACATAAATACGAAGCTCCCTCAAACTTGACACAAGGATCCCTTCTGGAAGTGATTCCATCTTAAAACAACGCTCTATACGTAGCTTTCTTAAATTTGGGAGAAGACCTTCCATATCATCTGACTTGAACTTCACAAAATTACTTTGTTCAATAGAAATAGATTGGAGATTTTGAAGAGGAGTAGTTGAACTCATCACAAAATTAACTTTGTCACAACAGTTTATGTTCAAATGTTGCAATGATTGGGGCAAATGAATCATTGGAGTTGACACATTGGAGCAATGACTGATGGTTAATTGTTGGAGAAGTGAATGTTTAGAGAGAGCCTCCAACATTGATTCCAACATCCGACATCCTGAAATATTTAGCCTGCAAAGGGAAGGAGGCAACTCATGCTCTTGCCATACCACGTTTACACTTCCATATGTCTCTAAATTCTGAAGTTTGTGACACCTTGGAATACAAGAGGACAACAATGGACAATCTAAAATATCCAGAGTCTCTAAAGAAAGCAACTGGCAAGGTAAATTTCCAATTAACTTATTGCACTTTATTATTCTGAGTTGTCGGAGTTTAGGAAAAGCTTCCAGGTCAGGGAATGCCATTGTTTCCAGGAAGTCATATATGAAAATATAAGAATTTCAAGGGATGGGAATGGAATCATGGAAGCACAACTATTGCCCTTCAACAACCCATCACCAATGCTTTCTACACTTAGTAATCCATAAATATATAACTCCTTTAGAGCGGGGAGCTGCTCAAGGGTGGGAAACATGCTACAGTTAACACAAAGCCCCAATTGCAGCAAAGTCATGTTGTGATAGGAAGGACTTCCCAACCAATCTGGAAATATTGTGCCCCTATAACATTTAATTCTCAATTCTTCTAAATCCCGGCAAGGTTGAAGGTTGGACAAAATATCTCTCTCAATTGTTGAATCTTCCACGTCACCATCCTCTGACCATGATAATGTTAAATCTTTGATGTGCTTCCTCTCCATCATTCTCGCGTCATAGGCTTCATTTCCACTCTTGACATTCTCTAATTTACTAATTTCAATGCGACCCTTTAAATGTGAAATTCCTCCCAATTCCCCAATTCCAGTCTCTTGCTCTTCGCCAACAATGAAGTCACTCAAAAATTGCAAATCTTTTAGGTTACTTAGTCCCCTTGGCATTTCTTTCAAACGGGTGCCACTTATATCAAGATGTCGCAAGTTTACAAGATCTCGCATATCACTTGGCAGCATGCCAAGATAACGACAAGAATGCAACTTCAATGTTTGTAAGTTATATAAATTACAAATTGAATTAGGCAAACATGCTATCGATGTGCAAGATAGATTCAAATAACGCAAATTGATGAATTTCTCAATTGACTGAGGAACTATGCAGACAAACCTTGAAGCGACAACGTTCATAAGTACTTCATATTAGATAATATAATATGAGAAGAAGCATTTCCAATAGATTCAGGGATATAGGAAAAATTCAATCCTATAAATGTTCGTACGCCTTTTAACTTTTGAAAAATCTCATTGTCTAAACATGAATAATTTTGAAAGTTGCAAGACAAATGGCGAGTCTTGTTGCCAATTTTGTCTCCACTCTCCCCTAGTCTAAAGTAGAAGTCTCTAGCAACACGAGTTGCTAACTCATAAATGAGGTCATGCATGACAAAGCCCTCCAACGTTTTAGGTAAGGGTTGAAAGAATGATCTTGAAGTCAAATCATCGATGTACCTATAACCAACTTCTTCTAAGGTTGAGTTCCCCTTTGATGGCTTCAAAAAACCTTCTGCCATCAACATCAAGACTAATTCAGTCTTATCAAATCGATAATCCTCTGGAAATAAAGAACAATAACCAAAGCATTGTTTTAAATGGGGAGGGAGATAATGATAACTAACTCTTAAAGCAGGAATGATCTCATGGTCCAATGAATCCCACATGACATCTTTTAATAAACTATTCCAATGTTCAAAATCAGGATTTGATTGAAAAAGTCCCGCAAGAACTTTTGCAACTAAAGGCAAACCTTTACACTTGTTAGCAACATCTCTACCAATTTTTTCTAAGCATGAATCCATGGTTGAATCTTTCAAATGAAAAGCATGTGCAGCAAAAATTGACAAACAATCTTCGTCGGACAAAACCTTTAGAAGATAAAATGATGAGATAGTTTTAACCATCAAAGCAACACGCTCTAGACGAGTTGTAACAAGAATTTTACATCTTTTAACTCCATTGTGAAGCAAATTCTTCAAAGCATTCCAGTCTGTGTATTTGTCACTCCAGACATCGTCAAGAACAGCTAAAAACCTTTTTCCTTCTAACTTCTTCGCCAAATGAAGTTGAAGAAGATTTAAATCCATATAATCACAGACAAAACGGGGACTAATAGATTTTATTATAGTCCGTGCTATTTTTAAAAGATCAAATGCTTTAGAAACACAAACCCATACATTGAAATCGAACTTTCGCTTCACATCTTCATCATTATAAACTAAACTAACTAAGGTGGTCTTGCCAACCCCACCCATGCCCACAATGGGGATTACAGACAACTGAGCACCCTCACCATTAAACACAAGCTTAATTATATCTTCTTTTTCTTTCTCCCTTCCATACACTTCAGCCACACGAGATGTAACTGGAGGAGGCCTCCTTGACAAAGTTTCCGTTCCACTAATCTTCTCCAAATTAAGAACGTCTTTTTGTCCCACAATATATTCAATTGTAGCAGTTATTTCTTCTAACTTATCTGCCATACTTGTATCACGCAAATCAAGAGAAGCCAGGGAGAAATCACGCACCTTTTTCTGAGTGGCAGCTCTGGTAACAATTTCATCCACCAAGTCCTCCAGCTCATAGACTGCATCTCTGAGTTCATCAAGCCAATCTTTCACATCACAATCGTTGAATTGTTTGAGTTCAGCATCATTGAGAACAACTTTTGCAGCCTTTAAGGATGGCTTCAAACGCCGAAGCAGCTTGGCATCAAGCTTCTTTCCTCCGTTGAAGTTGATGGAATCTATCAGTTCAGGCGTCAACCTCTCCAAAAGCACGTTGAAGGCAGCAGAGAGAAGAGCGCCACCTACAAGTGATGCAGCCATTTGATCTCTTTCGGAATGACTGATATTTCTGAAAACTGTGAAAATGCTCGCAGAATTGCACAACAGGGGAGATGAAATAATACAGGCGGGCTCTATTTATTTGATTTCAAAAGCTAATGGAAGATGTGTCTTTCTTTCCTCAAATAATAAAATATAAAATCACGAAGGGATCGCACAAAATTATTGAATCATAGACTTTAAAATTTAACCAGTAATATTGTTTAATATGCACAACAGGGGAAAGGAATAAAGTGTTAATTATTCCCAAAGAGGTCCCTCCACATTGATCTTAAAAATTGTGCGGTCACCTTCTTCCATAGATTACAGCTAATCTACACAATTTAAAATTCATTTTGTCGGGCAATTAAAACACAAACTTTACTTAGGCTGTTGGCTGCTGTTTTCAAGAAAGTGCACGCCTATCGTGTAGTCAAACCAAACTCGATGGGAACACAAGGCCTAACCGTGTGCTTGTGATGCCAGTTCTACAAAATATCAAGACGTCCTTGGAGGAAACATATTAAACAAAGCTGATTAATTTTTTGGCCACTTCTTACACTGCAAGTCTTCGTTATAGTGATAAGCATGGGCATGTGAATGCAATAAATTATAAAATTTGGCGACAAAAGAATCGTAACAAAGAAAATGTAACCCAAGATGCTCCAAATTAAAATTAAATACACAAATAGAACTGGATAACAATTACAACATTATTTTATTTTACCTTTAATAGTTAAACATTACAAAATTTAGATGACGTAGATTTGGTGCAGAAGCTGGATCCTTGAACGGTTGGTTGGTTGGGTTCTTGATAACAAAAAAAGGAAAAAAGAATGGTTGGTTGGACAGTGACAAAACAAAGGTAATGGAGAGGGGGAGGATCTTCTCATCATCCATTTTCTCATCAATCCATTTAGGTCGTTTGTTAGGAAGATGAGAAAAAGATCCCAAGAGTATTATATGATAATGTGACTTTTTAAATTAATTGGATAAATAAAATTTAAAAATGATGAGAGATGAAAAAAAATGAATAAGGACAGAAATCTAACCTCAACAAATATAGTGCAAAGAAATAGACAGGACATAGCTTGTTAAAAGTCGCAGAGATGTGGACAGAAGTAAATAAAAGGGAAAATCTCAGTAAGTTCCCAAGATAGATAAAAACCATAAAAAAGTCGTAACCTCAAATTCCCTCACAAAAAAAATAATAATCCTTTTTTGATATTAATTGTGAATAAGTTACAAAATTTCTCTCGCATAAAAGTCCCGTTGTCAAAATGACTTTATTAATTGTTAAAATGTCTCTATTAAAATCTCATTGTGAAAATGATTTTTAATGTTGTCAAAATGACTTTTTATCTTATCAAAATTTTTCTAGGTTTCTAACATTCTATATGCCAGAGGAAAAACTCGGAAAATTTTTGACAACGTAAAAAGTCATTTTGATAACATTAAAAGCCATTTTTACAACGAATTTTATATATGTGTGTGTCATCACTCTAGTAACGACTTAACCTTCCAAAATAATAAAATGATATTTTAAACTGGGGAAAACCCCCACAAATTTTTTTATTAGTAAGAAGTATTTTTTTGCTCGAATATTAGTAAGAAGTATTAGAATATATTAAGAGCCTTACATTTATCAGTTGGACATTAAATTAAAAGTACACAAAGTTGATGTATGGCTTTTTAAATTGATTTCATTTTAACAGGAATATCAACTTAATACATGCTGAAATCACTATAAAATTTATAGAGAAACGGTGCTTTCTGTGTCAATTTTATAAACGGTTAATGTTAGTTGATTTAACAATGTCATTTTTCTATGATTTTGAAAATTTCATTAATATTTTTGTAACAAAAAAAAAAAAAGGCTTACAGTATGACAAACATTGGTAAAAGTTTATCGGAAAATTTATGTCTCTTTCACAAGCTCCAAAAGATTTTGACGGAGACTTTTATCTTAGGGTTATGGTGTAGATTGATCAACGAAGTATTACGCTAGGAAGATCTGACACAAAAATGTTTTAAAGGTATCAAAAATACCAATGAAAAATTCAAAATGAGCGAAAATACCAATAAAGAATTTAAAACTTTAGCGAATACATCAAAACAGATTGTGTTACTTTTATTAGAATTTATTTCTTCATTGATATTTTTATTCCTTTCAATTATTCATTGGCATTTTTTATACCTTTAAAATATTTTTGTGTCAAATACTCCTAGCGTAACACTTCATTAGTCACGCACTCACGCTGCATTTTAACCATTTATCTTATGGAGAGATGTAGGATAACAATTGAACCGTGTGGGACCATATTGCCTCTGTGGAGGGTCTTTTCCCTAGTTAACAAATTATCAAGGGGGAAAGTTCAACAGGAACATCCAGAGTTGGGTTTTGGGAATTAAACGACTTCTGAACTTTCTAAGCAAAATGATGTGAACGAAGAAGTAATTGGATGTCGGGAGAATCATTACACGCTGGTAGGCGTTTTGAGAAGAATAATTTAGTTTAGAATACAAGTCACTTATAAAATAATTTGATTACTTATTAAATTTGCAAACACAATTTTTAATAACAGTAAAAATAAAAAAGAATTTAAATTATGGTATATCCAATGAGTCTACTATTATTTCATATTTTTCATAAATTAGTTAAAATGTCATATTTTATGAAACCACTGTAATATATAACACCAATGCACATTGAACTATTGCATAGAAAAGGATCGTCTCAGTCGCGCTGTTGAAAATCTAATGATGGAGGAGAGCGGATACATGAAGGGTTTGTTTGGATAGATATTTGTAAAAATAACATCATACTCCCTTATGTTCTTTTTATAAAAATCTAAAATTTGAGTTGTCTTAGTCATTTTTATAGGAGTTCAATTAAAATTATTTGAATATTCAATGTTTTTTCCACTTTTTCCCCATTAGTAATGTATATTATATTAATTAAAAGGTTAACAATGCTTATGTTTATTATATTTTTCTCTTACTTACCCCTAATATATAAAGACATGGCTTGGTCCTTTATCCCTCTCATCCGTTGCACTGTTTTGGTATAAAGGAGAGCAGCTGTGCCCTTTCTTTTTGAAAAAAATATTAAAGTGTTGGTTTGTATTAAAAAAATATTTTAGGATATTGAACTATCTTAAAAAATAAAAATGTATTGAAATATATTTTTAGTACCATTCAACCCTAAAATAATTTTTTAATATCCCTTAAAATATTTTTTAGGCTGTTGGCGGCTGTTTTCAAGAAAGTGCACGCCTATCGGGTAGTCAAATCGAACTCCATGGGAACACAAGGCCTAACCATGCTTGCGATGCCAGTTCTGCAATATCAAGACGTCCTTGGAGGAAACAAATTAAACAAAGCTGATTAATTTTTTGACCACTTCTTTACATTGCAAATCTTCGTTATAGTCATAAACAGGCATGTGAATGCAATAAATTAGAAAATTAGGGGACAAAAGAATCCTAACAAAGAAAATGTAACACAAGATGCTCCAAATTGAAATTTAATACACAAACAGAATTAGTTTGAGTGCTAATTAAAGTGATCAGCACGCTGTAGGAAACTCACCGAAACGAAGCGTATAAATGCGACACGATGTAGGAAAAGTTAAAACCTTCATCGTTTTGATTACCTGGAAAGATGCAGCGATCTGAAAGCCTTTCCACGAACACTCGTAGTCCGCTCTATGATCGATCTTCCAGACTATCTCTCGAGGGGGATAGGATGGTTGTGTGGGCAACCTTTCAGATGATGAACGTCTGCCTCTAGGGTTTATTTCTGATGAGAGCCTCCTGTTTGTCTTGGCCGTCACAAGGAGGTGAAAGTAGGTTTATATACTACTACATCCAAGACCTAACCCTAAACCACATGGGACATAGGATTCTTGGGCTGTAGTCTCACTTAAGCTTTATTGGGCTTAAGTGACTAAAGAACATATTAACCCAACAATCTCACACTTGCTCTTTAAGATACAAAACTTGAGTTCGTAAACCCAAGACCATGTTGCCCATAAGCCATCATCATCTTATAATATACCTCATCCCTTGTCTCGAGCTAGCCTGGGGATCTACCATTTGTCATTTATCAAGGCTCATGATAATTTACAGAAGATTATCTAGTTCGGTGCTACTCCACTAAAAGCCCGAACGTGAACTCCAAGAATAATGACACTTATAACACGAATATGCATTACCCCTTTATAGAATGTTTATAATTTGATTGACCAGTTTTCTGTAACCCAATCAATTATTTTTTCCCTTGACTGTGATAGTTTCTCTAATGGATTACTTGCACTGGCCAGTGTCTTCAATATCCAAGTACCGAAACATATCAAGGGGACATTTCCTATAAATTTCATGTTGTTTATCTCATAAACACCGATAACCAAATAGTCCCAATCCCAAAATACCAAGTTATTGGCCGTCATATAGATCAAACCTCACCCGTTGGTAAATCAAAGAATGAAAACTATTCGACTACCTATTTAAAATAAACACAGGATTAAGAGCAACTACATGACTATAGGTATATGGAGATTTGATTCCTTACGACAGAAAGAACAACCTTAATCAAATCTCTCCTTGATCCATTCAATGTAAGTATTAACTCACACCAATATTTTATAATGATTCGGACAAAACCATTTCATAAAATATTGCGGCCTAAATAAAGTGCCCAACTTAATTTAATAGTGTGAACCTATTCATCAATTATGAGAACCTATGACCATGTCCTCTATGAACGTATCCATATGATCATATACTCCACAATTGATCCGGACCTTAGAGTTTGTAACTAGTGTGCGAAATAAATGAAAAACACCTCATTTATAACATTCAGAAAAAAAATGCAATGTCATAATGTCTTGCTCAAAAAGTACAACATAACAAAGTGAAATAACAACTACCTAAAGCTATAGCAAATCTGAAATCCTCCTAATACCCATAGATGTAACATGCCTCTCGAACACACGTTCGTGCAAACTCTTAGTAAAAAAGTCGGCCAAAGGTTCTCGCACGATGCTATCTTTGCTACCAATGTATCTCCTCTTTCAACTATTTCTCGGATCAAGAGGTACTTTCTCGTATGTGTTTTTGTCTCTTGTGAAACCTTGGTTCCTTGGATTTGTGCTACGCCCCACTTTGTTGTCACGTAAAGTGTGATAGGACAATTAACACTGGTATCACCGAAGGTCCGTTAGGAACTTCTTTAACTATGCAGCTTCCTTTGCGGCCCTCGAAGCGGCTACATACTCGGCCTTTGGGCGCAGTCGCCCACACATGATTGTTTTACACTTCTCCAACAAATGGCACCGTCATCAAGGGTGTACACATATCCCGAGGTGGACTTACTTGAGTCAATATCTCCTTAGAAATGCGAGTCCGTATAACCAATGGTTTCAAGACTCCCACTAGAATAGACCAACATATAATCTCTCGTTCTCCATAGGTACTTGAGTATATGTTTGACCGCTACCCAGTGTTCCTCTCCAGGATTAGATTGGTACCGGCTTACTACTCCCACTGCATAGCAGATATCTGGTTTGGTACATAGCATAGCATACATGAGACTACCTACTGCTGAAGCATAAGGTATGCTACTCATGCGTTCTCTCTGCTCAGGAGTTTTAGGAGATTGCTCCTTAGAGAGATGAATCACATGCCTGAAGGGTATAATTCCCCTCTTGGAATTCTCTATGCTAAATCTGGCAAGTATTTTGTCGATGTATTTAGCCTGGGATAATGCCAAAACCCTATTCTTCCGGTCTCGTAAGAGTTTAATACCAAGAATATAATTGGCTTCCCTGTGTCCTTCATATCAAAATGCTTGCTCGGCCAGGTCTTTATGCCTAACAATACCCGTATCATTTCCGATAAGGAGTATATCATCCACATAAAGTACCAGAAAAGATACTGCATTACCTTGAATCCTTTTATACACACACGGCTCATCAGGACTTTTCTCAAAACCATAAGACTTAATGGCTTGATCAAATTTGATGTTCCATTATCTGGATGCTTGCTTAAGTCCATAAATGGACCTTTGCAACTTGCATACCATCTTTTCTTGCCCTTTGGCTATAAACCCTTTTGGTTGCTGCATATAGATTTCCTCTTCCAAATTTCCATTTAGAAAAGCAGTTTTGACATCCATTTGCCAAATCTCATAATCAAGATTTGCTGCAACAGCTAAGAGAATCCGGATGGACTTAAGCATGGCAACCGGCGAAAAGGTTTCTTCATAATCCACACCTTCTATTTGGGAGTACCTTTTCGCCACCAATCTAGCTTTGAAGGTTTCAACCTTCCCGTCCGATCCTCTCTTTCTCTTGTAAATCCACTTACACCCAATGGGTCTTACCCCTTTAGGTGCATCTACAAGAGACCAAACTGAGTTGGAATACATAGAATCCATTTCACGATTCATAGCCTCAAGCCATTCTTGAGCATCAACATCTCCTAGTGCCTTGTCATAGCTCGTGGGATCATCATCTTCATCAATGATGACATCCTGATATGACTCACCCAACAAGAGAAATCTTGCAGGTTTACGAATCAATCTCCCACTACGACTTTGTCGCACTTGATGTTGTGCATCTACAAGGGGTCCATAACTTGTGGGTTAACAATTTCTAGATGAGGACCCTCATTAAGTGGATTAACCAATTCTTGATTTTGTTCTTCCATAAGTTCATCATCATGCTGAACTTCTGGTTCTATCTCTGGTTCCTGTGTATGTTCAGGTATATTTTCCCCTCTTTGAACAACCACAGGAATAAAAGCTGGAACCGCCTGAGGAGGTTGCGGTGAAACTTGATCTGAGACTAGCTCATCAAGAATAACAGTACTCCTTGGCTTATAATTTGTCATATAGTCTTCCTCTAAGAAAGTCGCGTGAGTGCTCACTATGACCTTCTTTTCTTTTGGACTATAAAACAACCAACCTCTGGTTCCTTTAGGATAGCCTATAAACATGCATACTTCAGTACGCGAGTCCATCTTATCTGGTTTCTGTTGCAAGACATGTGCCGGAGCACCCCAAATCTGAATATGTTTCATGGTGGGCTTACACCTTTTCCACAATTCTATTGGTGTCTTTGAAACCGACTTGGATGGAGCTAAGTTCAATAGATACATAGCGGTTTATAAGGCATATCCCCGAATGAATCGAAAGAGATGAATAACGAGCATAGATCTTGTCATTTCTAAAAGGGTTCTATTTCTCCTTTCAAAGAACTCCATTTCTTTGGGGTGTCCTTGGAGAGGATAATTGTGAAACTATCCCCTCTTTGGTCAGGTAAGACCTGAACTCTCCAGATAAGTATTCACCCCCTCAATCAGATCAAAGAGTCTTAATTTGAACACCAAGATGCTTTTCTGCCTCAGCCTTGAACTCTTGGAATTTTCCAAAAGCTTCAGACTTGTGACGCATCAAGTACACATGTCCAAATCTAGAGTAATCATCGATAAATGTGATGAAAATCGATACCCGCCTCGGCTTGGACATTTATTGGTCCACATACATCGGTATGTACCATTTCCAGCTGAAGTGTGGCACGTTTTCCCTTGGCCTTGAAAGATCTCTTGGTCATTTTTCCCTCTAAACGAGATTCACATACTGGTATCGGTTCAAAGTTCAGGGATTTTAAAATCCCACTTTTGACCAAACCTTGTATCCGTTAGAGTTAATATGACGCAATCTCAAATGCCAAAGATAAGTTTCATTGGAAACTTTTCTTTTCTTTGATGAATTAATATGCTCAACATCATTCAATTCAACATGATTAACTTCACAAGGAACATGATTAAGGAAATAAAGACCATTAAACATTACACCAGAACAAATAAAAGAAGATGAACTTTTTATTGAAACTGAGGAATTAAACTGAACTATCATACCACGTTTTTCCAAACAACTAACAGAAATTAAATTCCTCTTAAAATCTGGAATAAATAAACAGTCTTATAAAACCAAAGTTCGCAATTATCAAAAGATAAAATAATTTGTCCCACTGCTTGTGAACACAAGCTCCCCAGTTCCAAGCTTCAAAATTCTTTGTCCTTTACTTACAGGCAAGCTATGTTTGAACCATTGCAAAGAGTAACAAACATGGTTAGTGGCTCCTGAATCAACGATCCATTTATCATTGTAATTCTCCACTAAACAAGCCTCAATCACATGTAAATTACCCATACCTGGTTGATTCATACGTGGGCAATTTTTCTTCCAATGCCCCTTTTGTCCGCACTTGAAGCACTTGTCTTTTGGCTGCTTCATTGCAACTGTTTTGGCAACTGGAATACCTGATTTCTTCTTTTTCTTGTTCTTGTTCTTTCCCTTGGGTTTCCCCTTAGGTTTCATAGAACTTTCACTAGCAAAAATGCACTACCCTGCTTGACTAGAAACTGTTCAGCACTCTCAAGCTCGTGCATCAGTTGAGTGGGGTCAAGATTCATCTTATTCATATTATAATTCATCTTGAATTGATTGAAGTATTCAGCGGTGATTGCAAGAGAAGGTCAACTTTTACTTCTTGTTCAAATTTGACACCATGGTCTTGACCTTCTTGAAGTTTGCTATCATTGTGAGACAATGATCCCGCACACTTCCTCCAAACATTACTGTCTTGGCGACTGAATTCAGCACATTTTGCGTAGCAGAGCTGCTAGACGTAGCAAACATGCCATCAAGAGTCTGGAGCATTGTTGCTCCTTCCTCAATCATGCTCACTTGCTCCTGAAGGTGACCGGCGAGACCGGCTAAAATATAGCAAGCGAACCGCCACATTCGCCTTCTCCCATTTTTCCTTCTCTTGCTGAAATTTAGTCTCAGTATTACCACGTACGCATCGGCAAAGCAGCATTTGGCATAGGGGTAGTTAGAACAAAGTTGAGCTTTTCAAATTGAAGAACAATATCCAAATTAGTTTTCCATTGTTTGTAATTTGTACCATCCATAGGTTTTTGGCTCAATATTGTAGCTAAAGGATTGAATGAAGACATTTTTATGAAAATAAGGAAAAACACACTAATTACAAACTATAATTAACAACAAATAGATATAGCGTTAGTAGATTCTAATAACTACTATTTGTTTATTGTTTAACAATCCATTAGTTATCTTTACAAGGCTTACAATGGGCAAGATACTTGTAAAACCAATACTGTCATTTTGGGCCTTCAGTTCCATTGCCAGAGCCTCAATGGGAGGGTTAACAATTTTACCAAAGTTGAATGTATTTAACCATTGTTTACTTTCAAAATTATCTTTAGTGTCTAAGTGTTGCCGATGATGAGCCGTACAAATTTTACTAAAATTTTGAAAATATTAGGGTTTAATCTAGCGAAATTTGATTATCCTTACCCGATGGGGCTTCGCCGATAATCATTTCACTAATAAACCCACAATTGGGGCTCGTAGGTTTTAAAATTAAATGCTTAATTAAAACCTTCACCCATTCAATATTTTAAATTTAGAATTTTCAATTTCCAATAATTGTTCAATTTAGAGTATTCTTTGTCCGAAATCTCGAGCAATTGTTAATTGAAATTATTAGGTATCTAAAATCCAAGTCATGATTGGCGAGTGTGCTTCACATGACCATTTTAAATAACCCACAAATTACTCTAAAAAAATACAAAGAATTGTTCAATTTAGAGTATTCTTTGTCTCGAGATCGAGCAATTGTTAATTGAAATCATTAGGTATCTAAAATCCAGTCATGATTGGCGAATGTGCTTTACATGACCATTTTAAATAACCCACAAATTACTCTAAAAAATACAATTCTCTTAAGAAATTTCCTGGATTATTTGTCTAGATTTTAATTCCACAATTAATTAATCTAATTATTATTCTAGATTTTAATTTAAAATCATAATAATTTATAATTAGTTTAGTGGATAACCAAAATAATCTCGCATAATAACTATCATACTAGTCGATTCAAGACATAATAGCTACTATCTTTGTTATGACATGTGATTATGCAATAATATGGCATCTTCCTATTCTATATGGCATGTTATTTCAAACATCATGTTAATCGCACATATAATTCATTCAATTCAATAAAAGGATCAATGATTAAACAAATAACTTTAATCCTTGGCTTTCCTATTTAAAAATAAAAATAAAAATTACAACTTTGGAATTCTCTTTCGTCCATCCCATAGTATATCATCTCCAGCCCCTTTAGGGTATTCATGGGCCCAAAAGCCCAAAGACCCACTCCTTGGCGAGAAACCCTAAGATGCAAAATAGGAACCCTAGCCGTCAGTACTGCCGCGCCGTCAGCCGAAGTCATCTCAGCACGATGGGCAATTTTTCTTCTTTTTCTTCGCAGTTTCTCGATCTTCAACTTTTACAGAAATTTGAAAAAAAAAATACATAGATCATTGCAAAATGTATTAAATTATTGCAAGGAGGAAACCTAATCATATGGGATTAGCCTTCTTGTTACAAATCGAGAAATACACGAGAAAATCTAACCATGGATTAAAGCGATTAACCGATTAAAATTAAAACTAATATTAAATATGAATTATAAACGAATAATTACCATGAAATAAATAACAAATATAGAAAGAGATGCCATATTTTTCAAAAAAAAAATTGAAAAATCTGAAATTAATCACATGAATTTTTTTTTTATCAAAACTGTTTCTTTTCCTCATCGCGATTCGGCTCTGATACCAATTGTAGGAAACTCACCAGAAACGCGGAAGCGTATCGTACGACACGATGTAGGAAAAGTTAAAACCTTTATCGTTTTGATTACCTGGAAAGATGCAGCGATCTGAAAGCCTCTCCACGAACAGTCGTAGTCCGCTCTATAATCGATCTTCCAGACTATCTCTCGAAGGGGATAGGATGGTTGTGTGGCAACCGTTCGGATGATGAACATCTGCGCTCTAGGGTTTATTTCTGATGAGAGCCTCCTATTTGTCTTGGCCGTCACAAGGAGGTGAAAGTAGGTTTATATACTACTACATCCAAGACCTAACCCTAAACCATATGGGCCATATGATTCTTGGGCTGTAGTCTCACTTAAGCCTTGTTGGGCTTAAGTGACTAAAGAGCATATTAACCCAACACACGCAACCCTACCAGATCTATACTGTCCACATTTATTTTTTATTTTTATTTTAAAAACTATTTTAATAAGTATATAATGTAAAATAAAAATAATCTCTTAACTATAATTTTTTCAAAACATGATTTTTAATTAAAAAAATCATTAATTGAAAGTCATTAAATTTGACATCTGATGATGGTTGTAATGAGAACCTAACACATTTCAAGGCTCACTCTCCTTACTAATCTTCGGTTCTTTCGAAATTATTAAATAAACGGGGCTATTATATTTGGAAAAATGACACTAAAGTCCCAATTAAAGAAAATAATATCAAAAAATTCTCATAACTTGCTTCAATTAAAAAATAATAGTATTAGAAAAGTCTTATAACTTATCAATGATAGCTCCTTCATTTATTAATGACTGCTCGTTCATTTGTAATTAATAAGTTATGAGACTTTTCTGATATTATTTTCTTTAATTGGGATTTGGGACTTTACGTTTTCTCATTATATTTTATATTTAACTCCTATTTGGTCACCCCTATCAAAAGATTCATTATCCTATAAATCTACAAGCATTACAAAATAATTATTATTTAAACATTAAAAAGTAATAGATTAGTCATGAGGCCATGTGGGAAAAACAAACAAAATAAGGCAAAATAATAATAATTATTATCGAACTAATGCATTATTCAAACTATTTGCCAAACTAATGCTGCCACTGGGTGGCGTGAGATTGTCAGCACCGCAGAGCTGCTGTCCAGATTCACGCCTTCGGGGAAGGCGTTAATTATATTCACGCCTTCTTGAAGGCGTGAATGATATTGACACCTTCAGCGTTAATTATAATTAACGCTTTAAGGCGTCAATTTTTTATTTTTTTTAAAAATATAATTTTATAAATATATTTAAAATTATAAATAATAATTCTATTTACTTATAGATAATAATTAATAATTAAGAAAATTAAAATATTTAAAATTTATTATAAATCTTAGGATATAAGACTAATTAGTGAATTTATTATAAACCATAAGATATATGACTACTTAATTAGATCCATAGCCCGCAATTAATTACACAATATATTTGACTAATAAAAATTTAGAATAACACAATACAGATCCCAAAACAGGGGAATCTTTTGTTATAAACAAATTATACCGCGTAATCTTGAATATATTGTTAATATTACAACTCGTGGATCTAATTAAGTAGTCATCTATCTTGAATATATTGTTAAGATTACAACTCGTGGATCTAATTAAGTAGTCATCTATCTTGAATATATTGTTAAGATTAACAATATATTCAAGATTACACGGTATAATTTGGTTATAACAAAAGATTCCCCTATTTTGGGATCTGTATTGTGTTATTGTAAATTTTTATTAGTCAAATATATTGTGCAATTAATTGCGGTAGCGTGGATCTAATTAAGTAGTCATATATCTTATGGTTTATAATAAATTTACTAATTAGTCTTATATCCTAATATTTATAATAAATTTTAAATATTTTAATTTTCTTAATTATTAATTATTATTTATAAGTAAATAGAATTATTATTTATAATTTTAAATATATTTATAAAATTATATTTTTTTAAAAAAATTGACGCCTTTAGGCGTTAATTATAATTAACGCCTTCCCCGAAGGCGTGAATTTGACTAGCGCTGTCGTCTTAGCGGCATTAGTTTAGCAAATAGTTTGAATAGTCGTTAGTCCGATAATTTTTTTTTCTTTTGACCTTATTTTGTTTGTTTTCCCGGCCATGTGTGGTGCTGATTCCACAAGAATATCCCCAACAAGTTGAAATTATTAAATCTGTCTCCATTTGCTTTCATAAATCACAACCAACAGTAAGAATATATATTAAAAAAAAATGTCATTAAAAACAAAAAACTATGAGTTTTAATTATTGTCGTGCATCAAAATCAAAACCCGGTGGAGAAAATCATTTTGGAGTGCCTCCATAAAGCTTAGTCTAAATTAACCATATATAGTTCCAACTATTTTTTCTTAGTCTAAATTAATTGAAATATTACCAATAGTCTTTGCATAAGCAAATTCCATCTTCAAAACAACGAATCCAATTTGAGTCCCTCACAATTATCCTCCTTTCAATAATCTTGGAGATTTATTTCATAGCACAGTGATAATCTACACAAATTTTCAAGTTTTTAAGAACACTGATTAACCAGAGTGATGAGTGATATGTTAGATTTGCATTCATATATTTACTACATTTTAATATTTGTCTTTTTTTTTTTAATCTTTTGGATTGTAGCGGCTCATTATACAACTATGAAAAATATTGGATTTGCACTTATTCCTTAGTTAACGATATGTATTTTTGTGGCTAGACTTTAATTTCTGACTTCATACTGGCTCTGAGTCTTTTACTGCTCTTCTTTACACATTCTTTTTTATTATTATTTTGGTATATTCTTTACACATTCTTTATTTGCAAGATTAGTATATTAATTAGGAACCCGATGTGTTATCTTGCATTATATATATTCCTTCCATCCAAGGGCGGAGGCACACTAGTGCCTATGGGGGCAAGTGAACCCATAAAAAATTTAATATATATATATATATATATATTGTAAAGGACTTCTATTACAATAGATTTGGTTGGATTAATTGGTTAAAGCTTTCCACATCTATGTAGAAGTCCCGGGTTCGAACGCTCGCTTATCCCTTTTTTTTTTGTCAATTTCGTGTCTCAACTCTCATGCTCTGCCCCCAAATCGATCCGCCCCCAAATCCGTGTCTCAACTCTCATGCTCCGCCCCCAAATCGATCCGCCCCCAAATCTATGTCTCAAATCTCACAATCCGCCCCCAAATCGTTCAGCCACGCCGCCGCTCCTCCGTCGTTGCATCGTGATTTTCGATCCACCCCCAAATCGTTGAGTGCTTGTAGCTCCTCCGTCGTTGCATCGTGATTCTGTCTGAGGTAATTTTCGATTGTCTTTACTTCTTGCCAGTGCATAGATGTGCTTCTCGATTCTGTCTTCCAGCTCCTTTGTCCTGTATGTTTTGCTGATTTAGGCGTATTAGGGTTCTCCTTAGATGCCAGAATTGCGAGATTGGCAATGGCAACCAGCTACTGCATCAAATTATTCTGATTTTTGGTGATTTCTTCAGGCATGGTATTTTCGTTGGGGCGTGTGTTTATATGTTTGCAATGTATGCTAAGACACTAGCAGACGCACTTACTGGTGCTCATTGATGGTTCCAAAGGCTCAAACTAATACTTTGCATTTAATAGTTGGATGGGCTCATAACGAGAACAATATTTGCACACTTTAGGGTCCTTTTACATCGTGGTCGAGTGGAATTTTAAATTTTAAACCAGATTTTTTTTAAAAAAAAATATAAATGATCGTGCTTGCTCGCTTGGATTTTTCGGATATCTCTAGCTTCTCATATTGTTCACTCTTAGATTCCGAAGGATTAGTGTGTGCCAACAACAGCTGAAAAATAATTGCAAACTCTCGTGGTGTTGGATAACATGATGCGATGAGGTTTATATATATTTTTTCCGTCGTATGTTTTTCTTGATTGTTGTCTTGAATTTTCCCTTTATGCTCACAAGCAATGTTGAATCTCCTTAGATGCCATGTTTTTGTGTTCACTTCAAACAGTCCTGTGTTTTTGCCATAAAAGAATATGCTATCAAATTTGTTTATTTTCTAAATTCTATCAAATTTGTAACTATCCTTCTCTTATTCCTTTGCTCTATGGTGAAAGCATGATAATGAGTCTTATTTGTATATATTTTCTGTCTTCTCTTTCCTTTTTGTTCATCAGGTTCTTTTTTTTCTATAAAGGCACACTTAGGGTGCTCCTAGTGCTACTTCATGACTTCCCCGAGTTCTTGTGTGCTTATCATTTTACCTTTTGTGATGTTATTCCTCCTAGCTGCATACAAATGTGAAATATTATTTTAAGTGCATTTCCTCGTAGTATGAGGCTACCAGATCCATCCACACCTAATCTAAAGGTCTTTTAAAACTCATCTTGTCTACTTTCTTGGTCACGGTATTGAATATTGGCATGACACGCCTTCCTTTCTCGCTTTCTTTTGTAGATTGATTTGCTTCAAGAAATAACTTTATCCCCTCGAATCTTTTTGGAGGTTGATGCAAAGACACAAGGCTAAGCAGATGAAGGCTGATGTAAATGAATATCTGAAGGTAATACCCCACCTTGTGATTTTCGTTTATGATGAATTGAAGACAAAGCCAACATTTTGGTTTGCTTGCCCACCTTCTAGTTATTATAATTCTTCATTCTTTGATTTCTTATAGGTTGCAACATGTTCTTTAATCTTGTCAAACTTGTTTCCTTCCAGAAAATGTCAACGATACAATCTTAATGCATTTAAAACTCTCCTTAAAAAAAAATTGTGCACCCATAAACTCTAAATCCTGGCTCCGCCACTGCTTCCATCGTGCAACAAGAAATGTAGATCTTTTCCTACCGTCGACGACATTTTCTCGAGGCTTATTTAGAATATTTTCTAACAAGTTCAAAAATGTTGTTGTTATACACCATATCTCCTCCTTAATAAGAGACCCATTTGACATTTTTAGAAAGACAAAAGAAACTTAATAAATTATTTTAGAATATTTATATTTATCTTTTTTATATTAAACTAATTTATATGATTTATAAACCGATATATAATCAAATGATACGTAATATATGTTATTATTAACTAATTGTTTAGCTTCATTAACTTCTCCAAAAAAAGGTCAATTGAGTCTTATATTAAAGACTAAGTCGAGGCCAGGTAGTACTATACTCCCTCTGATCCTTATTAAAAGGCATCAACTAATAATTTTTACAAACCAATAAAAACAGTTAAAGTCAATAAAATTATCCTACAATTTAAGTAACTTCCAATATTACCCCTTGTAACATCCCATTTTCAAAAGCAGTATATTTTTTTTCATCAGAGTAGAGCATTGGAGCGATTGAGTAACTGATAATTATATTCAAAATGCCGTAAGTCTGGCTCATTACAGAAGCGGTACAATAACCGAGAGTTTTTAAAGTGAATAACAACGAAGTGTCTCCCGGCAACACCCATTTGTGGCAGCAAAAGAAATTCTCCGACTGGGACTCTAAGCGTCTTTGCTTGCCCTTATCTTCGCCGCTCGGTCCTCCCGACCCTCGAAGCTATTTTAAATGCGAGGTCCAAATGCACATCGGACCTCGAGTAACTGTTAACCTCATATTTATGGAAACAACATATGGAAGACATCATAGCATTAATCAAAACATAAGTATATAGCATATGGAAGATTAATATAACAACAGTACACTTCACGCGTAAAGTTATTTATGCTAACAGAACATTTCGCATGTAAAGTTATCTACGTTAACAATACACATCTCATGTAAAGTTATCTATACAATTCACTCGTATAGTCGTCTATCACATATAAGTATACAGTAAATATCAGAGTTAGTGTTACAGTACGCGAACGTACCTTCGTTGATGGTAAACGGTACTTTTACGGAAAACAGTAATTTCGACAGTGGGTGAAACAGCGGTACGATGGCGGTACAAATTACCATTTTGCCCCGAACCCCTAATCGGCGGAATTTTTCGGAGCATTTGTTTTGACTATAATCTTCCAAAATTTCGCGTAACTCTTTTCCCAACATGATTTTTGAAATATATATCATATTTAACCCAAAAACATGATATCTAAAATATATTGGAAGATTAAAGATCAAAACAACATTCCTACTACAACTACCGAAAGAAAACACCGAAGCTTAAGACTAGGGACCGAAGAACTTACTCGGCTTGGCAAGAACTTCCGAGAGCTCTTCCTTCTCTCTAACTTCTCTCTAGGCTGCGTTTTGGGATGGAGAAATGAAGAGGGAAGGCTTCTATGTATAGAAGAAAGGAGGGACAAGGTGGAATTTCATCAAATGTCTTGGATCGGATTTCAACCGTCGGATCGCACTTCGCCACGTGGCTTCATCTTGTCCATACACCTCTTGTGATGACATCATCCTTCTAGAAGAAGATGATGTCA
This sequence comes from Acacia melanoxylon, assembly GCA_019022615.1. Classification (NCBI taxonomy): domain Eukaryota; kingdom Viridiplantae; phylum Streptophyta; class Magnoliopsida; order Fabales; family Fabaceae; genus Acacia; species Acacia melanoxylon. Next base: position 325,493 of record JAFJYJ010000042.1, read on the forward strand.
TGCATGCCGACTTACCGATAGCGTTTCCCCGATCGGTGTCCGAATCGCGTAATTTTGCCGAATCTCAAAAATCCGGGAACTAGGTTTTGTAGTTCCATTCTTTCTCTTAAAACCACTAGGTTTCACTATATTTTTGATCCCATTAAGGGTATTCCGTTATCTCCGCCGAAGATTTTCGGACAAACGCTTTCGATTCTGAAAATAACTTCCGATAGAACCAGGCTTCTTGCGTAGAAAATCACCGGTTCGTAATATGATCTGATCTAAGTAACCATATCCCTGGTTTGAAAAACACGGTGCGTTTTCTATAAGTCACTTTTAGCACTATATCGCCCTTTCCTAATTATCCAGTACTTCTAATCTTAATTGTTGGTTTCGAAATGACTTCGAGACCGCTCACTCCGGGATAAAATTCCACTTGTTTATAAAAAGTGCAGATGTTAATGACTTCGTTTCTATATTTGGAGGTAGGATTTAATTTCTATCCGTTCTCATTTCTCCTGTTGGCTCTTTACCGATTATATTATTATTTTAATCAAAATATCTAGATATATTTTTTTCTTTTATTTTTTATTTATTTTTCTAAGCATAAAATATTTTATTATTTATTTAATTAATAATTTCAAATTTCTCCCCTTAAATTAATCATTTGCTAATTAATTTACTTATATAATAATCTAAACAATTAGCCACTAATTACTTAATTAGCCACTTACTAATTGTTGATAATTTTCATAATTAGGATAAATTATTATCTCATAACTATTTCACTTACATTGGTATTTTATATCTCATGTAAAATATTAAAAATATCTTTGGGGCCATAAAGTGCTTTTAATATTATTATATTTATGCTCTATATATTTTCAGGGAAATAATCCCAAAAATTCCTAAAATTAAAGATAACATACTTCCTAAGTTTTTGTCAATATTTGCAGTCATATGGGATTTATCATAATATTTTCGTGCCATTTTCTGCCTTATAAAAAACATTTTTCAAGGGTTTTAGCTCTTTATCTCTCCTAATTCCCATAGTAATTATCTTAGAAAATAAGATAATTATTACTTATTATTTGAAACCACATATTCACCTATTTTCAATAGGTATTATTTACTGAAATATGATACTTATCATAAATACGATTTTTAGGGTATTACACCCCTACTAATTGAACTAAATTATAATATTATATTAATTATTTCTCTCACCCATTACCCTTATTAATTGTGGGCATACATGAAAATAATAATAATTAATGCGTTTTAGAAACAACCAAGTGCCTTGTAAAAAGGATCAAATACAATTGCTAATTGGTGTCTTATAATAAGAACCAAAGGGAGTATTATTTGGTGATAACAGGGACATAAGCATGACTCTCAACCAAGTTACATGGATGTTGCAAGGTTTTTCACTTGTTTGTGGATAAATGTGATTTGGTTCACGGGAAGAAGAAGAAGCTTCGGGTTTCTGATAACCTTAATTGAGTCAATCTTGTTGCTGTTGTGGGGTTTTCTCCAGTTGCAGTGTGTTTATCCTATGGGATATTTCAGACCTTAGTGGCCTTCTCAAGTGGTTTTCATTATGCCCCTTTCGAAGTGCTTGTCATGATGTGCTCGCCTTACCTAGTGCTAGCGTTGCTCTCATTTCTTGTAGTACTATGGTGGGGGGGGGGTTCTTCCTTCCTAAACATAGATATCCTTCTATTAGAGACAATACTCTCGGATGCACTTTCAGGTATTAAATATGTACATATCTCCTAGTAGGGATTTAAAATTTGATTTAGCACATTGTAAAAAACTAATCCCTCCCGCTAGACCCAACCCTTATTTGTTACATTGGCTTGAGTTGCATAACAGATTTTTCCCCCTTTCTAAGCATGTTTATCTTTCTATTGGAGATAATCGTATTTAAGACGTTGTTGACCACTAAATGTAGACATATCTTCTAGCAAGAATTCGAATCTTAATTCACTATATTATGAAAGACTAGCCTCTTTCACAAGACTTAAACCTCCTTGGTTGCATAACAACTTTTGTTCCTTTGTTCATCTTTTTTGGTTGTTTGTTTGGGCTTTTGTGTGTGTTTGTTTGTTTTTCTTTTATGTCTACTTATACCTTTATGCTTATAGGGCTTCTATGTGTTTCATTTAACTTATGTCTTAATATTGTAGTCACTGAAAAGTGGCACAGTTGGTTAAGGTAAAAGCCTTCACCCCAAAAGGAGAAAATTCAAGACCCGTTGGTTGATATGAGGGCCTCATTGATGGGCGATCTATAAATACAGAAACGCTCTTTGAGCCTGGAGGCGTACCCTGGCTCTGATGAGTTACTGGTGTCTATCCTCACCTAAACGTTTTTTTAGCAATATATATATAGAGTAAGAAAGTCATTAATAAATATTGGTCCAGTTGGTAAAATGTTTAACTCATAACGATAAAGTTGTGGGTTTAAATCCTACCGATGTGAAGATCCTATTAGTAGGTGATTAGTAAGTACTTCTGTAATTGCACTTTAAGCCTGGTTGCATGCAGGGGCGAATCAGGGGGGCTAGGGGTGGCCCCCCCCCCAAATTACAGAAATTTACCCAAAAATTTAGGAAATTATGATTTTGTCTCATAAAATTTTAATCTTTTCAATTTAGTCCCTATTAAAAAGTCTCATAGAGGGACTAAACTAAAAATACTGAAATATTTATGAGGCTAGAGCATAATTTCATAAAATTTTGGGTTCAATTCTATAATTTTCGCTCCCTAATTTCAAATGTTAACTCCTCAAGGTTCTATTATGTAATTTTTGCCCCCCTATTTTTACATCCTAGCTCTGCCCCTGGTTGCATGCATGCCCACACTTAGGAGAGCCCCAAATCCAATTCACCTAAACCTTTCTTGTAAGGGGGAAAAAATTGTAAGAAAGCCCTTCATGTCTATAATTTTACGCAATGCCTCACAAAACTATTATTGATTTGCAGTAAAAGTATTGAGACTCCTATTAATTTACAAGTTGAACAGATGAATATTAAAAATTGGAAAGTTCCATTTTAAACGTAAGCTATATTTCCACTTTTTATTTTTTATATTTTTTAAAAAATCTGAACGGCACCTTAGTTTTGTCTATAAGCAATTATTATATATTGGCTAAGAAAGAAATATTCCTTCTCTTTCTTTCTTTCTTTCTTTTTTTCGGTTGCCCATCCGGTATCCAGAGCTTCGCTCTGACTAATCCAAATCCGACTCGAGTCGCGCACCTGGCTATGGTGGGTGAGTCTCCCAGCGGGGCTTTTCTGCATTCACAAGGCTTGAACTCGAGACCTTGCTTAAGCGACACAAGCGGCTTACCACTAGTGCCAACCCCCGTTGGTTTTTCTTCTCTTTCTTTGCCATGAGGAAATATACTTTCTCAAATCACACATTTTTGACAAATAAACTTCTCGTTGTAAATTTTTTTACATAAACCATTTTTTAACAATGTACCAAATGCACCATCCATCATCCATCACACACGGCTATCTCTTGTTGGAGGCATGGGGTATACTATTCATGACCTCTTCTATGAGATTTTTGTCAACACCTTTACGATTTTTATGGGCGACCAATTGATTAATGAGATTGACTAAAATAGTAATGATTTTGAAAAAAAAAATCTTAAAATGATTTTAACAAAATCGTTAGGAATTGAAAAAAATGTGTGGAAAGGGCATTTTCGTCTTTAAACCAAAACATAAAAAGCCCCGATTCTCACCCATCCTTTCTCTGTTCTTTGCAAGTTATAATAGTCTTTTTTCGTTTTTTTCAACAAATTTTAACTACTTATAAATATAAAAAATTATCATATAAACAGAAAATTTAAATTTGCAAATAAGACTAAATAAATAAATAATTTTTTTTTTTTTGTTTATAAATATAAAAATTTATCATATAAACATAGGCTAAATTATACATAATTTCTGAACTTTGGATCAGTTGCATATAACACTATGATATTTCAAAGTTTAAATTTAACCCCTCAACCTTTCTCTTTTGTTTTTTTAACTATTAACCACATGTTGTTAAGTAAGCTGTTATATTTTCAATGGAAAATGTCACGTCAGATTATGAGATGACACTTGTCATCCTATGTGGCATTATCTATAAATTACTAATTTCATAATACTCTTTGAACACTTCAACAATTGCAAAGAATCCCGAAATTTGATCAATTACAAATAAACTCCCTAACATTTAAAAATTTAAATTTAATTCCCTTAAAATTTTAATTTATAATATTATACCAAATACCATTACTTTATACCATTTTAATAAATTTATTAAAACTTTTACTATCATTTGTCAATTAAAATAGTTTTTTTGCATGGCAAAAACTAAAAGAATAATATTTAGAAAAATGTAAAATAAACATTGAATCTCTAATTCAAGAAAAAATATAGATTACTAACAAAAAGTTAATGAGGGAAAGAGCTATCCTCTAACAACAATGTAATATTTAAACTATCAATGTTCAATCATCCCAATAATATATTTGACACAAATGGTAAATATTTTATACCATCAATGCTCAATTAACCCAAAAAATTAAGTAAATGTTATATTAATGATAAGATTTTTATTTTTTAAATATTATTCTTCTAGTTTTTTCCAAATGCGAGAAAACCATTTTAATTGACAAATGATAATAAAAAAACTTAATAAATTTATTAAAATGATTAAAGTAATAACATGAAGTTTATTTATTATAAATCAAAATTTTAGAAAAGTTACATTTAAATTTTGAAATGTCAAGGGTTATTGTAATTGATCGAAGTTCAAGGGGATTATCTACAAGCTGTTCAAAGTTTAGGGGGGTTTATGAAATTAGCAAGGTTCTCAAGCCGGACGGTCATTGAAGCAGGTGGAGATCTTTGGGTTGGTCAGTGGATCAAACCGGAGTCAAACCGGTATTAATTAAAAATATAATTTAATTAAATAGGTAAGATTATATATATTTTAATTAAAAAGATATTTTGTGATTTGAAAAGATATGTGATAATAAACTCTTGGAAGATGTACAAAGAGATCGAGTTTGTGTGGCTAAAAAACAAAGGAGATCACGGGAAATTTTGGTTGACATGGTAAATACTATAGTAGAGCAATACATGAATAAGCTTCTTCAGGCATGCGTGAGTGGGTCAGATACTCTAAAATTGTGCCTTCATTCTCTCTCTCTCCTCAAAAACTCCCGATCAATCTCTCTTTTTCTCCATTGCAAGTCTCACCTTGACAGAGACAAATCTCTCTCTTCTTCATCTTCTTTTTCTTGTGTGCTTCTTCCTTTCTCTAGTGTTACAAACTTCTGTTGTCCTCTCAATTGTTCTCCCCCACTTCTTTGTTCCGTCGCTTCTCGTTGTTGGCGGCAACTCCGCTCTCACGTGCTATCCGCCATCACAACCGTATGACGACCACCCTCCTTCACCACACCTAACTCAAATCTCTCTCTCTCTCTCTCTCTCTCTCTCTCTCCTCCTTTTATTTTTTCTCATTGTTGGATCGACGGTAAGTTTCAGGCGACTTTTTTTGTTTTTGTTTTTGAAAAAAAAACCCCAGATAATCGGTGTCTCGATCAACTCGGCCGATTCAGGCTGGGTTGACCGAGTTGACTTCGGGTCAACTCGAAACCCCGGTTTTACCCTTAACTCGGATCGATTTTCGGCGGTTCGCGGTTTTCTGTCGAACCCGCTAATGGGTCCGGGTTTCAAAAACTTGAAAATTAGTAATATACAAAGGATGCCATGTGGGATGACATGTGTCATCTATAATCTGACTTGACCAGTTTCATTAAAAGATAATAGTCACCTAATGATATAGGGTTAATAGTTAAAAAATGAAAAGTCAGTGGTTAAATTTAAATTTTAAAATGTTAGAAGTATTATATGCAATTGACTTAAAGTTCATAGTATTTTGTATAATTTAGTCATAAACATATAAACAAATATAAAAAAAATAGTTTTATTAATTAATTTGATCTAAAATCATCCAAACATGAGGATCCTCTCTCATTTTTCCGCCTTTACCCTTCGCTGCCATCCTTTGTTCAAAATGATGCTGTTTTGTTTCCTGATTACATCTCAGCCTTTCATTGAAGTTAATCTAAGCCATTGGTTGTTGGGTGACTTCTTTTTGCAGGGATGGAACCCTTCGACTTTCGGTGAACGTTGAAGGCAAGCTAAAACCTCCAAGCCTAATCTTTCCGACATTGTACCCTCTCATTGTTCCATCCTAGCAAAGAGATGACAATCGCTTTTGTAGCGCCAATTGCTCTATCGAAAGGAAAGAGGATTGCTGCTTGTGGCGCCAATCGCTTCAATTGTGTTCGTTCCAGTTTTCTTATGGCGAAGGATAGTTGCCTTGCCCGTGTTGCTGCTGGCATTGTAGTTGGCGACGCTATCGGTATTTCATTTTATTTCTTGTACTTTTATGCATAATCCTTTTGATTTTTTCCCTTCATTACTTCACTATTTTGTTGAGCTTCTTATTCATCTCCTTTGGTGCTTTATGCTTCATCTTGTTATGCGTAAACTTTTAATTGATTTGAATTATTATTTTTTTCGTTTTTTAAATAAACTCATGCAACTTGTTTTCTGGAGTTGTTTGTGTCATTGAGGATATTGCTAACATAGTGTAAACGTACTTGCATAAACTATGATTAATTTTTCTTTTGTTGGTATGAATTAAGAACTTAGACTATTCAAATTAATCTACCAATTTGATGCTTGAATTGATTTTTTTGATAGTCATTTATCCCTATGCTCTGGCAATTTTAAGGCTTTTAGTTGACTATCTTTAATTCTTGTTGATGTCTAGGCAAGATGTGCTTGAGATTTTTTTCCCCATAATTAAGATGTGCCTGCTAATAGACTGTGTGTTTTTTTTGTTTTTCTTGTGTTTCATTCTGCTGAGATTTTGGCCTTGACAGAATTCATTGATACCTTTGAAATGATCTCTTTTCCATTTGGATCCATGACTCATTTGATGTCTCCATGAATGTGCTATCATATGTCTCTTTTCCATTATCCTCCATTGGTGTGAGATCTTGCCTCATTGAGGTTACACTTCTGAGTTGTGAGTTGGGACATACAAGGCTATTAGGTATAAGGTATGCCATGTGATTGTACTCAAAGCATACATTTGTGGTTTTTTGAGTTTTCTTGTCCTTATAGATGAGTCCTATTCTTGTTGAGCTATGTGCCTTTACTATTTTGGTATAGTGCTACTTTATGGGAATAATAACTTCATGTTGTAATACATAGTAACATATAACAAATGGTGTACTTGATTTCTTCAGCATGTAAGAGTTGAAGAACAAATCTCATGTGTGATGAAAGATATATTGCAAAGATCTTCTTGCAGCACCAGATACTGAATCGAGCCTTCTTGAACTAACCATAGGTTGCACGGTTGAGGAATCTTTGTTAAATTTTATTCCTTCGTTAGATGGGTTTGTACATAGACCACTCGGTCAACACATGCGTTTGACTTGATTGTTTTATCAACTTGACCATTGCTATTTTGAGATCCCAAATATGAAAGCTACGCTTATATATTAGAAGCAAACTAAACTATATAGAACCTTTATTTTGTAAAACTGATTAAGTTAGTTCTATTTGATTTTGGTCCAAATCAAATAGAACCAAGAATTCTCATTACCTTTATTTGTTTACTTATCTTTCTATCATATCTCTTTTTGAAGCCAACAACTTTCCCTCCACCATTATCGCCATCATGATTCCCCCACACAATTCTCATTACCTTTACCATCATCTAAAAGGTATTTTATGTGAAGGTAGGTCACTTTTTTACTTAGTTCCAAGATAGCTTTATGAACAAGCGAGAATGCCTCTAAACTTTTTGATGCATCATTAGCTAATTTAACAAGTAAAAGGCATAATTGTCTATATTGATTTGATCTTTGAAGTTTACGATTAACTTCAATATGTTTCCCTTTGATATCGTACACTACATCACATCGTGCTTCTCTTGTCCACCTTTTAACTATATATTTCTAAGGGAGTAATTTAACATCACGTTCATTCAATACTCTCAATACATGACAACATAATATGCCAACTCGTTCAAACTTTTTGCAACTACAAGTTATTGTCTCTGTTGAAGGATCAAATGTCAAACTATGATCTCGTTTACTTCCATCCATGGTGATATGTAACATCTTGAATTTTTATTTTTGAACTATAATATTATAAGATAAATTAATTGATGATAGTTAATTTACCAGGTATTCGTATGAGTAAATTGTCTAAAGTTAGAAACACACACACACACACAAATATTATATTTTAATTATATAATAATATTATATATATATATATATATATATATAGGTTAGAAAGGAACACAAGGAAAAGTGATAGAAGAAAAAAGAGAGGGGGAGTGGGTGGGGGGGAACGCTTGAAAATTTGAAGGAGGTGCTTACCCTCTTTGAAAATGAGGAGGAGCGGCACCTACCTTTTGAAATGGGTGAGCGGTGCCGCAATTAGCGTGGGGTGCCGTTGCCGCCCATTGAAAAAGGGTGAGGAATTTTTCCTATAAATACCTCCACCCTAACACGCAAACACACACACTTTCATCATTTGCAGATGAGAGTGTGAGAGAAAAAGAAGAGAGAGAATGAGAGTAAGGTGGTAATTATTTGGGAGCCTTGTAATAGCTTTTTGGTGATTATTTAAGAATTAGCGAGTAACAGGTAACTCTGAATATTCTTCCATATACTTTTGAATTGTGTATGATTATAAATTTTTTTTTGACTAAATTATATGTATTATAATATTATAAGTTGAATATTACAATTGTGTACCTATGAAAATTACAGTTTTATACCCATGAAAATTACAGTTTTGTACCCATGAAAATTACAGTTTTGTGCCCAGCAAAAATTACGGTTTTGCCCCTGAATTTCAGAAATGACAGTTTAGTCCTGAATTTCAAAAATGACAGTTTAGTCCCTCGAAATTCAAAAAAATGACAGATTGGTCTGATGAGGTTTTTATGAGATGTTTGATTTACCTTGTGATGATATTTTATATAAATGGAAGTTTATTCTAATACATTTTATTTTTATTGAATGTAATTATCATGTCGGATGTATGTGTGATGAGTTGGTGTAAGGAGGAATTTGAATGATAAGATTTCTTTATACCATCACTTGGTGCACAGTGGATGGTACTTTTCAGGGCCCCATCTTCCATGTTTTCCTCTTACCGAGATTGCATTGGAGTTGTGGGACATGTGACACCTCCTTAGTTGTTATTTTTAACGAAGGGAGCCATAGTTCAGACTTAAGCTCTATACATTTGGCCAGGTGTATCTTAAGTTTTGGTGAGTTTGGAACCATCCAGTCAAATGAATGAGTTTCTATTGGACTATGTGTTAACCTATGGCTCCAGTCAGCGATACAAGGGTGGACGGTGATATAAGGGAGGTTGCATATTGCATATTGTATAATTGAATAGTTCACGATTCAACATAATGATGATTACCTTTGCAAAATAATTTTGTATGAAAAATTATGGTATATACAAATATATTTGAAATCAACCCTGATTTTTGTCATATGTAATTTGCTTGTGTACGGTAGAAATTTTCAGTAGTTACTGAGACGTGGAATCTCATCCCATATTAACATTTTTCAAGTGAATATCCTAGTAGAGAGCAAGGGAAGACACCTATGGAGTGAGCTCTGAAGGCTCTTTTGTACTCCTAAAGTTTATGTTATGTTATTTTATTTGCCAAGAACCTAAGACTTCTGCTTTGTATTAAACTCTGAGACATTTTCAGAAATTTGTTTTGAATATGTATTATGAATTTTATGGTTATGTAATTTAATGATTTGGATATTGATTATCCTTGTTAGAGGTATTTCAAATATTTTGGCCATGTTTTCGTGTGTTGAATTTGACGTGTTACATTTTTGGTATCGAGCCAAACGTTCTATGGCTCTTTTTGAAGTTTCTATGTATTTGTTTTCTTAAAATATTTTAGAGGTCATGGCAAAATCAATATCATATCATGTGCACTTCGCTTTATTTAGCTTTATAATTTGTTAGGGTTAGTTTCTTACCTAGTACCCTTATCATGTAAATTATAGGAGGGAGGATGCCGAGAACTCGAAGGACTAATTCGACCCCTGCTCCTCTACGAAATAATCCCCCTCCTAAGGATAATAATGCCCCTTTAGCAGAATTACGAGATGCAATCCTGGATGTAAGAGAGAAAGTGAATAGGCACGAGGACGAATTAGCAAAGAAAAGAGGCCAAGGTAGTAATCAAGGAAAGGAGAAGGAACCAATTAGGGAAGGCACTCCTCTTGATCATCATTCTAGGGGTGGCAGCCGTACTTGCATTGAATCAAGAGGTAGTATAGTTCCATTCTCGTATCACCCTTTGCCTATTGCGAGGTTTAGGAAAAATTTCGGAAGTTCACTCCTCCAATGTTCGAGGGGAAGCTAGATCCAATCGAAGCACTAGAATGGCTAAAGCGTCTGGAAAAGATTTTTAAAATTATTGAGATCAGCTCACAACAAAAGGTGCTAGTTGTTGAGCAACTGATGCAGAAAGTGGCCCAAGAATGGTAGGAAAGCATCAAAATAAATGATAATGCTGAGATGACTTAGGAAGAGTTTAAAGAAAAGTTCGAGAATTATTATTTTCCCCTTCAATCAGAATAGAGAAAGAGACTGAATTTCTCACATTCAGCCAAGAGGAATTACATAAAAATGAATTTGTTACTCGTTTTTTAGAGTTGTCTAAATTTTGCAAGTACTCACAAAACAACTCTAAGTGGATGTGTGCTAGCTGGATTAGTAGAGAAAGCTAGACCAGATTTAAAAATGGCTTTGTCACCATTCCTTGATAGAGTAAAGGATTTTGAAGAGATATGTGACAAATTATGCACGATAGCCTGAAGCAAGCGAGAAGAAGAAGCTGAGAAGATGAAGGGATTCCAAGTCAGATCTACACCTCCTATGCGACTTACGGGGGAATCACTAAGAAGCATAGTCATAACTTCAGTGGTGTGAATACGTGATTTAGTCGGCCATCAAAAAATCTTTCTCGGTGGACCATCAAGGAGTCATTTCAATGGATCTCGGAAGGAGTCATTTCAATAGACCTCAGAGGAGTCATTTCAGTGGACCCCAGTGGAGTCAATTTAGTGGAGGATAGAATTCTTATAAGGGATCCACAGCTCTTGTTGCTAGCACCACTAACAGTCAAAAGTGTGCCAAGTGTGGAAAAGTACACCAATGACATTGCGTGACATGTTTCAAGTGTGGGAAGCCAGGACACATCTCCAAGTTCTGTGAGGAAGAGACTCAAAGAGCCAGTGATGCTAGAGCTGCAGTTCTAGGCAAAGTGTTCACACTATCACAGCAGAAGGCAAGTACTTCACCAAATCTGATTAAAGGTATCCTCAAACTCCAAGGCCTTGAAGTTGAAGCTTTATTTGATTCGGGCAATACACACTCTTTTATATCGTATGCTTGTGTGTCTCGACTGAATTTAAGTATATGTGAATTGCCTTTTGGTATGATTATTTTTACACTGGCGGGAGCTTCGGTGAAAACTTCTAGGACTTGTTTAAATTGTATAATTGAGTTTGATAGTAGGACCTCAAAAATAGATCTTGTTTGCCTACCTATGAAGGGCATTGACGTGATAATAGGAATGTATTAGTAGTTAGCAAATAACGTCATCCTTGACTGTAAGAGAAAGACTATCTCTCTTGCGGATGACTCTATGAGTCATAGTAGACCACAATTGTTGTCTATAGTACAAGATGAAAAGTCCATTCATAAGGGTTGTCTCGCATACATGGTGTTTTCTCCATTCAAGCAGAAGTACAGGAAGGGATAGGAGACATCGAAGTTGTGATTGAATTTCCGGAAGTATTTCCAAAAGAGAGATGACGGAGTTTACTCCCGGAGAGAGAAGTAGAATTTTCTATTGATCTCGCACCTGGGATGGGACCTATCTCTAAAGCTCCTTACTGAATGTCTCCATCAGAACTAGTAGAATTGAAGAAGCAGATCGAAGAGTTGATAGAAAAGGGTTTCATTATGCCCAGTGTATCTCCTTGGGGATCGCCTATACTCTTTGTGAAGAAGAAAGATAGGACTCTGAGACTATACATTGACTATCGCTAATTGAATAAAGCGACTATAAAGAACAAATATCATTTACCCAGGATCGATGATCTACTTGATCAGTTGAATGGAGTATCCATATTCTCCAAGATCGACCTCAGATCAGGCTACCACCAGTTAAGGGTCAAAGCTGAAGATATCCCAAAAACTGCATTCAGAACTAGATATGGCCATTATGAATTTCTTATTATGCCATTTGGGTTAACAAACGCTCCAGTTATATTCATGGATTACATGAATAGAATTTTCAGGCCATGTTTAGATAAATTTGTAGTGGTCTTCATTGATGACATCCTTATCTACTTTAAGGATGAAAAAGAGCATAAAGAGCATCTCAGAATTGTGTTACAAGTGCTAAGAGAACATAAGCTCTATATAAAACTATCTAAGTATGAATTTTGATTAAAGGAAGTAAAATTCCTTGGCCATGTCGTATCAGCTGAAGGTGTTACGGTGGACCCTACCAAAGTTGATGCAGTTCTTCAATGGGAACAACCAAAGTCTGTGACTGAGATCAGGAGTTTTCTGGGATTAGCTGGCTATTATAGGAGATTCATTAAGGGCTTTTCACAGATAGCTATGCCCTTAACAAAGTTAACTAGAAAGGGTCAACCATATGTGTGGGACGAGAAGTGTGAGGCGACTTTTCAAAATTTGAAGACTAAGTTGACTACGGCACCGGTACTTATCATTCCAGATCCTACTCAGACCTTTACTTTGTACACTGATGCTTCCAAGAAAGGTCTTGGGTGTGTACTAATGCAAAATGGTAGGGTAGTGGCTTATGCTTCTCGACAGTTGAGGCCACATAAAGGGAACTATCCTACTCACGACTTAGAATTGGCAGTAGTGGTGTTTGCTCTGAAGATTTGGAGGCACCATCTCTATGGTTCAAAATTTGAGGTTTTTAGTGACCATAAGAGTCGAAGTACTGTTTGACCAAAAGGAGCTTAACATGCGCGAGAGGAGGTAGATGGAGTTTCTCAAGGACTACGACTACGAATTAAAGTATCATCCAAGAAAGGCAACCGTTGTAACAGATGCCTTAAGTAGAAAGACGATCCATGTAGCTCAATTGATGATTAGGGAACATAAATTGCTTAAGGATGTACCGAGTACATCCATTGATGTAATGTCAGGTCTAGTTGCTACCATGGAAGCATTAACTATTGAAAGTACAACTTTGACAGAAATTAAATTCGCCCAGCTTGAGGATGAGTACCTATTGATTGTCAGGGAAGATATTGAAGAAGGAAAAGAGTCAGAGTTTGAGATTGGTGAAGATGGGATATTAAGGTATAAGGGAAGAGTGTGTCTATCTCGATGATGTAGAAATAAGAAAGCTCATACTAGAGGAAGCTCATTGGAGCAAATACACTATTCATCCTGGAGCAACCAAGATGCATCATGATCTCAAGCGGAATTGGTGGTGGCGAGGCATGAAAAAGATGTGATGAGTTTTTACTCGTTGTTTGACTTGTCGGAAAGTCAAAAGCGAACATTGGAAGCCTCTTGGATTATTACGAATTTAGAGATCCCGGAGTAGAAATGGGATAGCATCTCTATGGATTTCATCATGGGACTTCCTTCAACAACGTCTAGACATAATGCCATTTGGGTAATTGTTGATAGATTGACTAATTCAGCTCATTTTCTGGCAATCTGACAAAGATTTGCCGTCATCTCCCAAAATTACCAGATTAGAAAGGATTTGCAGTATAATGTAACCTGGGTCGTTTCTCTCAAGGAATTTGCAATAGGTTTAAAACAGCAAAACAAAACAACAATAAAATTGAGGGTTTTTGATTTGAAACAAATTAAAACGAAAATAAATGAAACAGATCTGAAATATGCGAAAGCAGATTAAAACGAGATTGCAATAGATTAAACGATCAACCCAACGTTTAGATTCCGAAACTTCCTTCATTGAACGAAATATAAACGAACTCGCGTTTGGCCCCGGACGAACCGAAATCTCTGCGTTCGTCAGAAATCCCTCGACTAGACGATCGTCTAGAACTGTCCGAAAACATGGCGTCTCATCGTGCAATCGCACAAAGCAACACTCTAACCTAGTTCGAACTCGAGTCCTTGGGATGAACCAAACCGAATATTAAATCTAATATTCGAACTATTTCGTAAATCGGATCCGATAAGATGAAAACGAAACGAGTAAAGTTACCGATTAAGTACGAGTTCTCGAGGAACGAATCATAGAATCCTCAACGTTGGGTTAACCACGAAGGTTTAGCCGAACATGGCTCGGGAAAATCGAAGAACGACGAAGAACACGAAGAACATTTCGTGAGAATCGAAAACCTCTACTTTGATCCACAAAACAGAATAAAAACGTCAATGAATGTGTTTGTGGCTGCTGCCTTACTTAACCTAAATTAGAAAACGAATTGGGGCTCCAATCAATAATCTAGGCCCAAAACAGAAAATAATACGAATGGGCTTTAGTCACAAATTCGAGCCCAAATAAAACATCGACTTTGGCTTCAAAATCGACCGCCTTCTTGTCCGAATTTGCCCTTCATGTCTTCATAACAATTGTAGCTCTCGAATCATCTGAAATATGAAACAAAAATGAGGCAAATCCGATGTCCGGTTCAAGATTTATGGTAAGATTAGTGAAGCAATGTAAAACTGGAATTTTATTAATAAAAATGGCTAAAATATAATCAAAGGCCCAAAGCCCAAATAAGTATAAAAGCCATTATTTATTAACTAAAAAGTCCTAAATTATTAATCAAGAGATAAAAAGAAGTGTATAAAATATTCAATTATCAAATTCCCCCACACTTATCTTTTTGCACTCACGAGCAAAATTCAAAGAAAAAGACGTAAAGGATAAACTCTTCTTTTCTACAAATTGCTAACAATGCGAAATTGAACAAGGGACGGAGAGCTTCATTAGAACCAATCAATCAAGACCCAAAATCCCTTCATCTCAAATTACAATTCCTGGTAATCTCAATCAATGATGCTAATCACAAATGATGGTCTCTCAAATGATGCGCTCAATCAATCAATCTCTCAAGTGTTTAAGGTAAATAAGTGTATCGCTCAAATTCTACTCAAGAAAATTGTTCTACCATAAGCTTGCTCAATTTCTACGTCTCCACTACTTATAACACATGCATGCACAAATCAAGAGAGCTTATTATTAAAGGTTGTAATGAGGTTAGGGTGAAGGTAGGTAATAGTATGGAATGAGAGGCTAAGCACCCAAGAAATTAAAAGAAAAAAAAAAGCATTAATTAACCAAATTCTCTATATATACAAAAAAACTTTTATTTTACTCTCTTTTTTTTTCTTTTTCTGCTTTTCTTTTCTTTTCTTTTCTTTCTTTCTTTCTTTCTTTTTCTTTTTTTTTTTTTTTTTGAAACTATATACAAAATCACAATGACAAAACCAAACATCTCCCCCACACTTAAACTTGTTGCACTCCCGACAACCCCCACACTTAAACACAAAACCAAGGTGAAACCAATGCTCAATAAATCTCCAAGGTGCGGAATAAAATGGTTTTACGCTTAGGCTTGTAATGTGGCTTAGAAAAGAATGAGTCGAAAAGGCACAAATGGGCTAGCAAAGGAAACATAATGCAAGGGAAAGCTATTTGGCCAAAGTGGGGAAAATAAAATAAAGAAAACAAGCTTCTATCATATTTTATGCATGTAAGTGAAAAATGTAGTTTCAACAAGAAAAGGAGCAAGTTCTAGAGAACACAAATCAGGAGCAGATGCACACATGAAAGAAAGAATGGGAAATGATGAATGCCATTCAAGCAGGCCCAAAACCTCACAAGGTCGGTACCAACTTAGGCAATCAACAACATCAAATCAACTACCAAGATATGTAATCGAAGAGTCAAGAATCACGAGACCAAACGAATGATCCATTAAAACCAAAATGTCCTAGTTCATAATATATAGCAATCATAGAAAGATGAGCGTATTTATTTTCGAAAAGCAAATTGCAAATATGAAAACAAATAAAAGAGAAAGAGGGAGAGGAAAGAAGAATACTCCCCAAGGGTTTAAGGAGGATAAGTAGCATCAATGAGGATAATCTCGCTTCCTCAGCCTTGCGGGATCCCTCATGGAATTGCTTGAGGCGATGCCCATTGACCTTAAAGGTTCTCCCCGTGGGTGGATCACATAGCTCAACAAAGACCAAATGGAAATATGTTAGTGATCTCAAAAGGGCCATCCCATTTAGATCGAAGCTTACCGAGCATAAACTTCATACGGAGTTAAACGGAAGAACTTTACGGCCCACGTAAAATTCTTTCCTCGAATATGCTTATCATGGAATACCTTAGTCTTTTCCTTGTACAAACGCGAACTCTCATAGGCATCCAATCTAAGTTCATCCAACTCTTGCAACCGCTATGCTTCCGTTCCAAGCCGGACTTAGCCAAATCCATGTTACACTGCTTAATAGCCCAATAGGCTTGATGTTCCAACTCAATCGGAAGATGACATGCCTTACCAAAGACAATCCGATAAGGAGACATCCCAATCGGCGTCTTGTAGGCGGTGCGATAGGCCCATAAAGCATCCTCTAATCGCTTACTCCAATCTTTCCGGGTAGAGTTAACAATCTTCTGAAGGATTTGCTTAATCTCTCTATTTGAGACTTCAGCTTGACCATTGGTCTGAGGATGGTATGCTGTAGAGACCTTGTGAAGCACTCCATACTTGCGTAACAAGGCACCCATGCTTCGGTTGCAAAAATGGGAGCCCTGGTCACTGATAATAGCTCTAGGAATGCCAAACTGCGAGAAAATGTTAGACCTAACAAAATCCACCACCACGGAGAAGAATCATTAGTCCGAGTGGCTTTCGCCTCAACCCATTTCGAGACATAATCAACGGCTAGCGGGATGTAAGTATAACCATATGAAGCAGAAATGGACCCATAAAATCAATACCCCAAACATCAAAGATCTCACAAAACAATATAGGGTTTTGGGGCATCTCATGCCTACGAGAAATACTCCCGCTCTCGACGGTTATCACATGACTTACAAAACAGATGGGAATCATGAAACAAGAAGGCCAAAACAATCCACTATCTAACACTTTCCTAGCAGTTCTTTGGGGTCCAAAGTGACCACCACGAGTGAGCGAAGCATGAGCAAAATGCAATATAGAGTGAAACTCATGATCGGGCACACATCTCCTAACTACTTGGTCACTACAAAATTTCCCACGAGATAAGGGTCATCCCAAACATAGTATTTAGACTCACTCTTTAATTTGAAGGTTTGGGCCCTAGTAGAATCTTCGTGCAAAACACCGGCTACCAAGTAGTTAACCAGATCAAAGCATACCGGGGAAGCTTAACTTGTAGGCTGCGAAGGCTGCTCATCGGAAAATCATCCCGAATAGAAGAGGGGTGAGAGGAAGAATGGGTGATACGACTCAAGTGGTCGGCCTACCCAGGTTTTGTGCACCGCTTCGTCTCGAATCTCAACATCAAACTCTTGGAGCAATAGCATCCACCGGATGAGTCGTGGCTTAGCATCTCGCCTTTTTCAAAAGAAATTGAGAGCGGCGATGGTCGGAGAGAAAACAATTACTCTACTAGCTAGCAGATATGACCTAAACTTATCAAAAGCAAATACAATAGCTAACAACTCCTTCTCGTAGTGGTGTAATTAGGCGGCGGGATCCAAAGTCTTGGAGGCATATGCAATCACATGAGATGCCTTATCGACCGTTGTGCCAAGATAGCACCAACCGCATAGTTGGAAGCATCACACATCGCTCAAAGGAATGCACCAATCAAAGTGGATCATCTGGGTTGTAGTCGAGCAACGCTTCAAATGATCGAAGGCCGCCTTGCAAGCATCATCAAATACAAAGTCGGTGTCCTTATGCGAAGGTTGGACAAGGGTCGGGCGGTCTTGCGAAATCTGAATGAAACGCCGATAGAAACTGCATGACCAAGAAAAAACGAACTTCCCGCACGGATGCGGGGTAAGGCAAAGCAAGAATCACATCTATCTTAGCGGGTGGTCTACCTCAATCCCTTTCCTAGACACTATGTGTCCCAAGACTATACCTGACTCAACCATAAAGTGACACTTTTCATAATTAAGCACAAGATTAGACTCAATGCACCTATGCAAAACTCTAGATAGATTAGCTAAGCATGCATCAAAATCAGACCCATATAAAGTGAAATCATCCATAAAGACCTCCATGCAATCCTCTAGAAACTCAGAGAAAATACTTACCATACAACGCTGAAAGGTGCCAGGTGCGTTGCAGAGGCCAAAAGGCATCCTTCGGTAGGCATATGTTCCAAAGGGGCATGTGAAGGTCGTCTTCTCCTAATCCTCAGGAGCAATATGGATCTGGAAGTATCCAGAGTAGCCATCCAGGAAGCAGTAATGAGACTTGCCGGCCCAATCGCTCTAACATCCGATCAATGAAAGGTAAAGGGTAATGATCCTTGCAGTGGCTAGGTTGAGTCTCCTATAGTCAATGCAAACTCTCCAACTATTCGAACTCGAGTAGGAATGAGCTCATTCTTACGATTGGCCACCACAGTGACACCGAGACTTCTTGGGAACCACACGGACCAGGGCTAACCCACTTTGGCTATCGAAATGGGATAGATGATACCGGCTTGTAGAAGCTTAGTGACCTCTTTCTTCACCACATCAAGGATAAGGGGATTAAGGCGTCTCGGGTTGCCTCACCTAGGCTTAGAGTCCTCTTCCAACAGAATTCGATGCATGCACATGGAAGGGCGATGCCAACTATGTCGGCTAATGTCCACCCAATGGCTTTCTTGTTCGCCCTCAATAAGCTTAAGAGCTTCTCTTCTTGATCGAGGCCTAAGGTTATTTGCCACAATGACTGGTTGTTCATCCGCCTCCGAAATGCATATTTCAAGTGATGCGGAAGTGATTTCAACTCAAGTTTGGGTGGTTGCTCGTAGATGGGAGAAGCTTGGGTGGTTGTTGCAACAACTACGATGTCATCACTTTGGAAATGCACGAAACCACATTCAAAAAGCGGAAGAACTATGTCTACACGGCTCAATGTTAACATCGAATTCAAAGCTCATCAAAATCGAGTTAAGATCATCAAAATCAAAATCGGGATGCACATCGGGATCGGGATGAAGCTCAAACGGAGAATCAATATCAGAATCCACACGTAATGCAGAATAATCACCCAGCAAGTCAGAATCACCAAATAATGCAGCATTAACCAAATGAGTACAAACAGAGCACCATTCATTATCAGCACATGCACAAATGGCAGAATCACTCTCACAGGAAAAATCAGGATAATCAGCACACCATTCAGCAAGAACATCATCCACAGCATCATCAATCACATCAATACAGAAAATAGAATGTTCTTCCCTAGGATGTTTCATGGCATCAAAGATATTAAAATTCAAGAAATATCACCAAATTCCATGGAAAGAGTACCCGGAATACACATCTATCTTCGTCCTAGTTTGTTTTCATGAAAGGCCTCCCTAGAATGATTGGTGACCTACTACTAGAAGACTCAATCGCATATCTAAGATGTAAAAATCAGCGGGGAATATCAATTCATTAACTTTGACTAATACATCTTCAACAAAACCGGAAGGATGGGCATTACTCCTATTAGCTAGTTGAACAATAACACCGGTTGGACGCAAGGGACCAAGACCAAGAGATCTATAAATAGATGCGAGGCATGACATTTATAGAAGCACCTAAATCTAGCATGCAATCATCAAATTTATAATTACCAATAAGGCAAGGGATAGAAAACGTCCCGGATCTTTGCACTTGCGAGGCATGGTAGGTTTGGATGAGTCTTGATACATTCGGTTCAAACTCACTCGTTCATTTCCGTTCAGTCGCCTCTTGTTGGTGCACAACTCTTTCAGAAACTTGGCATATTTTGGAATTTGTTTGACTGCATCTAAGAGAGGAATGTTGATCTCTACTCTTCTGAACGTCTCAAGTATATCCTTCTCTTGTGCTTTTTACGCAACTTCTTGGTTTTAAGCGCTTGCTCTCACGAGGGAAAGGAAGAGGAATGGGAATGTCTTCCTCTTCACCTTGTTGGATTGCCTTTTTATTTTTAGAGTCAATCTTCACATTTTTCTCTCTCGATGATGTGGGAGTGACATCGCACCGGGTTGAGGTTCCTCCATTGCTTGCCGGATCGAAGGGAGATAGCACTCACATTCCCTTTAGGATTAGGAATTGTTTGTGAAGGGAGAGTGTTGGATCCACGAGGTTGAAGCTGGTTCAATGATGTTGCCAACCGCCCAATTTGTGTTTGCAAAGTCGAATGGAAGTGTCGGTTTTACTTGAAGCGCATATTAGGCATTTGTGACAAATTGCTTCATCATATCCTCTAGTGAAGAACCACTACTACCGGTACTAGCTCTTTGTTGTTGTGCCACTGTGGAGGTGCACGTATGGGCAGTCGAGGAAGTGGTGCTGGCAAAGGAGGTGCGAGTGTTGTTGGAAATTTTGCGGCATGTCTTGTCTCTGTTTGGTAATTCCCGCAGTGCGATATTGGTTACTCGGTTCGATTCGGTTCCAACGGAAATTGGGGTGATTTCTCCAACCGGGATTGTAGGTATTGGAGAAGGCATTATTCTCACGGTATTGTGGCTTCCCTGGAAAAACACCCAGCTGCAGCTACCGGCGGGTCTTGAGAAGTAGGATCATGCAAGGTAGGACAAGAGTCGATAGAATGATAAGGGTCGAGAACAAAACCCATGAGTACCCAATGCGAGGAGGGAAGATTGTGCGTCGGGTCTTGCCAACCGCCTCACAAGGAAGTCGGATAATCAAGTCTATTCTCCAATCTCACGAGAATCGCATCTTTGGACCGGAGGTGTTTGAATATGGTAAACAGGAGTACCATTGGCCCTGGTGCCAAATTGCTGAGAATTAGCAGCCATAGTAGATATCAGCTCTCGGGCATCTTCAGGTGTCTTGCTATCTAAGGCCCCACCACTGGACGCATCCACGAAACTCTTATCCATCGGTAATAAACCGGAATAGAAATATGTAATCGGGGAGTTGGTCGAAAATCAGGTGGTGTGGACGGCTTGCACACAACCGCTTGAACCTCTCCCAATACTCATACATGGTCTCCCCATTGATTTGTTTAACACTAGTGATCTCCTTCCGAATAGCAATGGCTTTTGAGGAAGGAAAGAACCTCACTAGGAATAACTTCTCGCATATCATTCCAACTCCCAACAGATGTCGGTTGCAAATTGTATAGCCAATCCTTAGCCACGCCATCTAGGGAAAATGGAAAAGCTCTCTCGGCTTAATGTGGTCCTCATCAATTGCTTGAGGTTTCATCGTGCCGCATACCACATGGAACTCCTTGAGATGCACGTGAGGACATTCACCGCAAGACCATGAAACTTGGGCAACAAATGGATAAGACCAGATTTTAATTCAAAGTTAGCGGCAAGTTCGGGATATTGAATACACAAATTACGATTACCCACATCGGGGGTAGCTAATTCTTTCAAAGTGGGACGAGCTACTTGCTCTTCGCCATGATGTACGAGTTAGCAAAATTGCTACTAGAATCAGTGAAAACAACAAGACTAGCGAAGTACTATCGAGTCAAGATCAACGGAATGGACACAATCGAGACTCGAGACTCAAGTTCAATGTCAAATTCGGTATCAATCCCACGACTAAGCCTAACAATTCCTCTAGCGGTGAGAATTGTTCTTTCAATTTCGGGATCAAGTGGCAACAAGTCTTAGGATCAATAGTACTCCTAGTACTCATGTTAAAGCATAAACACAAACACAAGCGAAACACAAGGCGGAATTTGCGAAAATCAGAATTACGAAAATGCCACTAAAAGTGGTAGAAAGGATAAAACACTAAGATGACACAAAAACACAAAAACCTATGTTGGAATTTGACCAAAACAAGTCCAAAACAGCATCAAATGATTTTTAAAATTTATGGGACTTGGACAGGGCAACTCCTAGACCATTGGGGAACCCAAAAATGAAATGAAAAAACTTCAAAAAATGAAAAAGTGGTCTAAACGATGGAATTTGGGAAATCGAGCATACCACGCTCGATTTCGGTGTGCCCAACAATTTTGGCCATTTTCTATCGCACAGTAAAATTTCAGTCAATCGGAGATACTCCGAGAAAAATTGACCTAGTAGAAATCACAAAATAGAAACTTAAAACAGTGAAAACGTGGTCTAAACGTTGGAATTTGGGGAAAATAGGGCGGACCACACTCTTATGGAGAGTGACTCTTGTTTAAAATGCCCGATTCCTTGTGAATAAGACCTGGTTTGAGTGATCTCGGGTCAAAAATATTTTTCATTCGCCCACCCGAACCACCAAAAACTACGTTAATTTAACGAAACCGATGCAAATTCCCGGCGCTAGGCCATATTTTGACAGAGATTTGCCGTCATCTCCCAAAATTACCAGATTAGAAAGGATTTGCAGTATAATGTAACCTGGGTCGTTTCTCTCAAGGAATTTGCAATAGGTTTAAAACAGCAACAGCAAAACAGAACAACAATAAAATTGGGGGTTTTTGATTTGAAACAGATTAAAACGAAAATAAACTGAAACAGATCTGAAATATGCAGAAACAGATTAAAACGAGATTGCAATAGATTAAAACGATCAACCCAACGTTTAGATTCCGAAACTTCCTTCATTGAGCGAAATATAAACGAACTCGCGTTTGGCCCTGGACGAACGAAATCTGCGTTCGTCCGAGAAATCCCTCGACTAGACGATCGTCTAGAATGTCGAACAGTGGCGTCTGTTTGTGCAATCGCACAGCAACACTCTAACCTAGTTCGAACTCAGTCCTTGGGATGAACCAAACCGAATATTAAATCTAATATTGAACTATTTCGAAATCGGATCCGATAAGATGAAAACGAAACGAGTAAAGTTACCGATTAAGTACGAGTTCTCTGGACGAATCATGGAATCCTCAACGTTGGGTTAACCATAGAAGGTTTAGCCGAACATGGCTGGGAAAATCGAAGAACGAGACGAAGAACGCGAAGAACACGAAGAACACGAAGAACATTTGGAGAGAATCGAAAACCTCTACTTTGATCCACAAAACAGAATAAAAACGTCAATGAATGTGTTTGTGGCTGCTGCCTTACTTAACCTAAATTGGAAAACGAATTGGGGCTCCAATCAATAATCCAGGCCCAAAGCAGAAAATAATACGAGAATGGGCTTTAGTCACAAATTCGAGCCCAAATAAAACATCGACTTTGGCTTCAAAATCGACCCCTTCTTGTCCGAATTTGCCCTTCATGTCTTCATAACAATTGTAGCTCTCTGAATCATCTGAAATATGAAACAAAAATGAGGCAAATCCGATGTCTGGTTCAAGATTTATGGTAAGATTAGTGAAGCAATGTAAAACTGGAATTTTATTAATAAAAATGGCTAAAATATAATCAAAGGCCCAAAGCCCAAATAAGTATAAAAGCCATTATTTATTAACTAAAAATTCCTAAATTATTAATCAAGAGATAAAAAGAAGTGTATAAAATATTCAATTATCACAATCGTAGCAGAATACTCCCTTGAGAGACTAGCAAAAATCTACATGAAAGAGATTGTCGATTGCATGGGATGCCAAACAGCATCGTATTTGATTGTGATCCGTGATTCACTTCACGATTTTGGAGAGCACTGCAGGATGCTATGGGAACTCGGTTAAGGTTTAGTACCGATTACCATCCTCACACTGACGGACAGACTAAGAGGACTATGCAGACTCTAGAAGACATGTTGCGAGCATGTGCAATCGAGCTAGCAGGAAGTTGGGACAATCATCTTCATCTGGTTGAGTTTATAGTTATCACTCAAGCATTGAAATGGCACCTTATGAGGCTTTATATGGAAGGAAATGTAGATCTCCTATTTGCTGGATGGAATTGAATGAGTGAAGTTTACTAAGTCCAGAGTTGGTGGACGAAACAACTCAAAGGATTAAGGTGATCCAGCAAAAACTTCTCACTGCTCAGAGCCAATAGAAGAGTTATGCCGACAAGAGAAGGCGACCATTGGAGTTCATGGTGGGCGAACATGTATTTCTAAGAGTCACACCGATGACAGGCATTGGTAGGGCGATTCGAGCAAGGAAGCTTTCACCTCGTTTTATGGGTCCCTATGAGATTTTAGAGAGAATAGGACCGTAGCTTACGAGGATTGCATTACCTCCAGCGGCTTGCAAATCTTCATGATGTCTTTCATGTATCACAAGGCGAAGAAGTATCAACTAGATCCTTCCCATGTTATTGAAGTGGAAGGATAAAACTCAAAGATAACATGACATATAAAGCCGAGCTAGGAGAATGATTGTTGACATGAGGGATAAGCAATTAAGAAACAAGACCATTAGACTTGTAAAGGTTGTGGAGAGGAATGGCTCCCGGAGATGCTACTTGGGAAACTGAGGAGAACATGCGACAAACCCATCCTCACTTATTTAATTAGGTAAGTAGAATTCTTATGTATATTGAATTTTGGGGACAAAATTTCTTTTTAGGAGAGGAAAAATGTAACATCCTGAATTTTTATTTTCAAACTATAATATTATAAGATAAATTAATTGATGATAATTAATTTACAGTGTATTCGAGTATGAGTAAATTGTCTAAAGTTAGAATATACACACAAAAATATTGTATTTTAATTATATAATGATATATTATATATGTGTGTGTGTGTGTTGGTTAGAAAGGAACAAAAGGAAAAGTGATGGAAAAAAGAGAAGGGAGGGAGTGGGTGGGGTCCATGCTTGAATATGAAACAGAGCGCACAAACATAACCAAGATTGATTAATTAAACTAAAAAAAATATTATATCTACAACAAGAAAATATATACAGCAAAAAAAATATCCAGTATCATCCACTTTGAATATTATCAAGTTAGATTATAAATAATAAAATAATAATGAATGTTTTACTAAATAAAAAATATTAAGAAAATAGTGGGTGTTTGATAAAAGCTTGTTATTTACCCATGAATCTTTGATCTCCGAGTACCCACAAACTACAAATCCTTGTTCGGTTCTCTAAGGGTCATTTGGGAGTTTAGAGGAAAGGAAAGGAAGGGGATGCAAGGAGAAAGGAGGGAAGGGAAGGAAGGCAAATGGAGGATATTTCCTCCTTGTTTTGGGAGTTAAAAAAATAGTAAGGGAGGAAGATGAAGGATTAATGAGTTGTTTTTACCATTTTGTCATTTTCTTTAATAATTAATATAATTATTATACTTTACAAATAAATTTAAATTTAAATTTTCTAAAAAAATTATTTATGTAATTTTATATTCAAAAAAATATTTATGCGGCGGTGGTGGTCGTGGTGCGGTGGCGGTGGCGGTGGCGGTGGTGGTGGTGGTGGCGGTGGTGGCGGTGGTGGGGTGGTGGTGGTGGTGGCGGTGGTAAACGAGGGTAACAAAGTAATTAATCTATTTCCTCTTAAAACCCTCCATATTGGGGGAACTTTATTTTTAGAAGAATGAGGGTTTTGAAGGATTTGTAAAATCCTCTCCCGATTCCCTCCTCCTATTTTTAAAACTCATGTTAAACAAAAGAAAAGACTACCAAAACCCTCCCTTCCTTCCCTTTCCCTCCAAAATGGAACTCGCAAACAAAGCCTTTGGGAGTTCCATTTTGAGAAAAAAGAAATGAAGGGTTTTGGTAATCCATTCCTTAATAAATATAAGGAAGACTATCAAAACCCTCCCTTCCTTTTCCTTTCCCTCTAAAATGGAACTCCCAAACAAAGTCTAAGATTTTCTCCCTCAAACGCCTTGATGAATTTCCGCGTAAGCGTAGGAGGAAGAAAGGACACCGAAAGAAAGAAGGGAAAATTACGCTCGGTGTCCCAAAAAAGGGAATTAATTACAATAAAGTCTGAAATCATCAAATTACGCTCGGGCCCGGGGAACACGTATGTGTAATTATTTATATTAACGGGGAAAACATATATTAACAACGGAAATACATAGATTAACAACAACTTTTAAATACCGACCATTTACAACAAGGAAATGCATATATTAACAACGGGAAATGCATATATTTACAACAACATTTAAACACCTGGATTTACAACGGAAAAAAAGCATATATTAACAACAACTTTTAAATACTCCGACCATTTTCTGACGGGAAATGACGTATATTAACAAAGGAAATGCATGTATTTACAACAACTTTTAAAAACCCGGATTTTATTTCCATACAAATAATTCTACGTAAGTCCCCGCATTATTTACAACGTAAAATCGTGTATTACAACCAGGAATCGTATTAACAACAACATTTAAAAACTCCATACAAATAATTAATTCGTGTTCAGCTTGGGGCCTGAAATAATTTGATGATTTGAGACTTTATTGTAATTTTTTTTTTAATTTTGGGCGCATATGAAATTTTCCCAAGAAAGAATGATGTGCCGTGTGTGAAGACATGAGGTGGAAAAATGAGAAATAAATAGGGGTAGGATGAAATATTAAAAACGGCATCGTTTAGTTTAGTTGCCTCTTATCACCATTGATTTAATTGTCACAAATTAATGGCCAGATTTCCTTTCCTTACCAAACGACGTCATTCAAAAGCAAAGGATAGTAGCGATGGATAAAGGCATTGGAGAGATCCCAAACACGAAACTTCCCAGCATCCCTGCAGCACAATTTCCAGCTGCGAATTTGCTGCTGATTCCGTGCCTCGCTCCATCTTCTCCCAGCTCGAACCTCTGGGCAAGCTGCAGCCGCTGAAAAAGCTGCCTCCTCCTCTTTTCACTCTGCTTTTAGGGATACGAAGCCTCATCGCTTGGTTATTGTCTCTGCCTTCTCTTCTTATTCTGCCTCTCCAAGAATTTCTGTTTGAGGTGGATTCTATTCATAGCGATTTGGTCAATCTGGGTTTCCTTTGCATTCTCCAGCACGTAGATTTTAATCTCTGTTCTCCTTCCGGGGTATCCATCTCCTAGGTGGCTTTGTTATAAATTCTGTATTTTGCTTTTTCAGCGGGGCTTCCCGAATTGTTATTACTCTTTAGTGTCTAGTCTATGATAAAATATAAAAGGTCTTGAGAGATGTGACTGTTTTTGTTAGAAGGAATAGCACTGGGTGATGTAAAAATTTCTTTATTTATTCTGTTGCCCGTTCGCTATTTTGTTCTGTCGCTCCTTGTTCTTTATTTATACTACAGCAATTAGTTGGTACTTTATTAAGACTATTGTTGTTTTAATGTTTTTGTTTCAATTATGTCTTATGGACAGGTATCTTCTCTTGATTTGTCGAGGAATTCTGTTCATGAGGTGTATAATTACGAAACCATTTTTGTTTAATGTCATCTGAGATATTGAGTGAGCTTAGTCTAAAGAGAAACAGAAGTATGATGCTTATTAAATGTGGAAATTCAATTTCTTGTCCGATTCTCTCTTCAGTTGTATACAAGGTAATGGCCTGTACCGTGTGATCTTATATTCTAGTTGCTCAGAAAAACCACTTCATAATATAATGCTTTTGATAGAGTATGGACAGTAATAGAACATTGCTTCAGACCAAGGCAGATATTGGAGCTCTCCCGTTTGGTTATAGAATCTTAAAATCCATAGTATATGTCTCACACAAGGTAAAGTGTTGACCATTAATGAAGAAACAGGATGTAGCATTTTGACTTAATTTTGATCTGAAAAATTCTGATTATACTTGTTTTCATTGTAGAAAAATTATATCAGAAGTGCATTAGCTGCTCCTTTGATCCAATCATCTCTTAGCCATAATGAAAGAGCACTAGGAAGACCCAGAGTGCTGGAAAAGTAAGTTATCCATATAATTCATGCTTCATTATTTAATGCTACAATATATGACAAGCTTTATAGGTCAGATAGGGTGTATTCCAAGTCCTGAATATCATATTTCCATGATTTCTTAATGTACTGGGAAATTGGAATGCAGTAAAGGGAAAGGAAAAGTTGGAAAAAAGGAGCACCACCTATGGCAAAGAAGAGATTCTGCGAAGTCTGGGCAAAAGGCCCTTAGTCTTATAAGAATTGTATGCTTCTCTAGCCTTTTCATTTGGTTTAGACTTTAGAATATTCAAACTGTTGTCCTAAAACTGAATGGTATTTTGCATTACTAGACAGTGGTAGGAAAAACAAAAAAAGTTCTAATCTTTCTGTGTAATTTAATTTATTGTGCATTGTTAATTGGGAATCGCAGGTGTCTGAACTCCCTAATGAAAAGGAGGCTGTTTATGGGGCATTGGACAAA
Source organism: Acacia melanoxylon (assembly GCA_019022615.1). NCBI lineage: Eukaryota > Viridiplantae > Streptophyta > Magnoliopsida > Fabales > Fabaceae > Acacia > Acacia melanoxylon. The sequence continues at coordinate 354,000 of JAFJYJ010000042.1, forward strand.
TGGATGGCTTGGGAGACAGAGTTCCCATTGATTGCAGTTGCTAAGGCTTTAAGAATCTTAAGGAAAAGGGGTCAGTGGGTTCGGCTAATTCAAGTATGACCTTTGGATCATGCTATTTAAGAGTTCTTTTCGTATGTTTCATTAGTATCGTCTTAATTTTGGTGTAAATTTTGAGTGAAAATGTAACAACTGATGATATGATTTCAGTAGTTTAGTTTTTTCTTATAATTGTCTGTGTTGACTTAACTTAGTGTTTTGTGGGCCTTGACGTTAGATGATTTTTCCCCAGATTGAACAAAAGTTTGTTGTTGGGCCCTTAGATAATTGAATAGGTAAAAGAAAGCTGAAATTAGTTAACTTGATGATTCAGATTTAGGATACAGGATAAGACTATATAAATATTTATTGCAGCTCGTCTCATTCATATTTGATTTCCTTGATGTAGCTTCTGGTTAAATCAAATGCCCAGATAGTGCTACTGTTCACATGAGAAAATGGTCCAGTTTGTGTTCTTGTCAAGCTTTTAGATCTAGATCCTATGAATGTTTTGTATATTAATATACAGCACTTAAAAAATGCTAAGTTTTTGTTTTCTCTTCAAAATAAAAGAAATGTCATCTATTAATATTAATGAATGTAGTAATGTACTGGTCCTTCTTGAGAATGTCATTATTTGCTTATGAGCATAAGAAGCCATACGTTGTTGGTGAATGGTATCTCTTTCTCTCGTTAGCCCTGATTTTATGTTGTCTACATCAATACTTACTTTCGATTACACATGGGGTTGGAAAGAAATATCACTGGTTACTGATTCTCAACACTACTCAGGTGGCAAAGTGGATGTTAAGCAGAGGTCAAGGAACAACAATGGGGACTTATGACACTCTTCTTCTGGCATTTGATAGAGATCGGAGGGTTGAGGAAGCAGAATCATTGTGGAACATGATTATACATGCCCATACGCGCTCTATCTCCAAGAGACTGTTTTCGAGGATGATCGCATTGTATGATCATCACTATATGCCTGATAAGATAATACAGGTATCATTCTTTCCCACCTATTGCATGAATTGTCGTCAAGTTTGATTCATTGTACGTTTGTCTAACTTATGTTAGCTTTAACATAATGAGCTTTATTGCTTTCTTGTTTTTTTGTTCAGGTATTTGCTGACATGGAGGAGTTGCAAATAAAACCTGATGAAGACACAGTCAGCAGAGTGGCACGAGCATTCAGAGAACTAGGCCAAGAAGAAAAGAGGAAATTGGTTATAAAAAGATATGGGCTTAAGTGGAAGTATATTCATTTTAATGGTGAACGGGTTAGAGTGAGAACAACAGCATGGGATGAAGATGATGAATCAACCAACTGAAATGGGATTCTGTTTCAAACGAGGAAAGTCTCATCTGGGTCCGAGATACTTAGAGATGTAAGATTCTAGTGTAAGTAAAGATAACTGTATATGCAAAAATTTATTCATTTGTTTGATGTTAGTTAGATGGATAGTGAAAATTCCTAAGGAGCGAATTTGAATTTTGCTTTTGGAACAAAATGAGTCCATTGTAATAGTTAGATATATCGCCTGTGGCTAGGGATAATCCTTGTGTGAAATAGGGATGCTGTATGTTAAATAAACTACTTATAAATTCAAAAGTGTTTTCACTTACTGTATTTTCATACTTTTTCTATCTACTTAAATTTTTATCAGTAACTCAATTCTTGCAGCTTTGTCCCATGTTTTTGGTTAGAAAACAAACTGTTTGGCAATGATATACTTTTAGATCTAAAGTTGAGAAATGCAACTCTTCCACTAACGGAATTTAGTTTAACGAAATTGGCTAATTTCTTACTGCGTAGTGAATTAAGGTTCGAATTTCTATTGAAAGATGTGCTATTTAGTATTAGACAATGCCATGAATATAATTGCTCCCAATAAGAGAATTCTCGTGTCTATAAAAAATAAAATAAAATGCAACTTCCCTGTATGTCTAACCTTAGAAGATGATGACTAAGGAATATTTAATTTTTTATATTTGCAATTTTGATTTTGGAAATTTGTATTTGGTCCTTTAAAGTCTGGATTTGTATTATTCAATTTTCAATTTGGTCCCCTATTTTTACAGTAAGGAACTATAAAATTAAACACACCATTTCTTTTTTTAATTCTTGGCTAACTATTACTTCAGAAGATCTACAATTTTAACTAGACACTTATATGTAATACAACATTCATGAAAGCAGAAAAGCTCAGTCATTTTCAAATCATAAATCTGAGTCGTCTTGATTTACAACATCACAGGGAGAAGAGAACTAAAGTTACGTGGCAATTAGTTGTAACAGCATTTGGGGATAGAAACAGAATAGCTTTCTTATAAATACACACGTGTACTTTGACTGATGCTTGTGGAATAAAGAATTTCAATACTCCTTTCGCTCTCCTCTTCTTTTCGCGCCACTCTGTATCAAGTAAAATAAAAGTTGAGGAGGAAGCAAACCATGGTGACAATATGTTGTGCTGATCCTGAGAAAGAGTACAAGCCAATCCCCAAATCTTAGCTCTACGATCCTACTATCTTTCCTAAATACCAATCTTATTTTTCCTTTCCTTTTATCTCTACTCTATCCATAATGCTTCTATCATTTGACTAATATACAATTCAGATGTAAAAAACAAAAAGCCACTAAGAAACAACCATAATAATATCAGAAACATTATAGAAAAGATACAGCAACTGTACTTCTAACAACATGATGGTTGTGAGTCCAAGCATACCACCCAAAATAGTACTGATCTTCATCTGACTCAATCCTTGCAGGAACTTGACCTCTTTTTGCCATCACTGTGATGGTGAAGTTGTTTTTCTGCCCAACATGTTCGAATTCCAGAACATTCGGAGAGGCTAAGATGGTGTATTCCTTTGGTGACTGAGCACTGAACTTGTAGACACTCCTGGTGTTACCAACATTTGTGACTGTTCTCGTAATTGTCTTCTTGGCACCATTGAGTCTGTGAATTTGGATGGTTGGATAGTTGAGGTTGTTGGGATCAGGTAATGGGTTTGGACAGTGATAGTTGAGTTTTACTTCTTGAGTTTCTCCAAGGCTACATGTGTGAAGAATGTATTCTGTGTAGGAAGAATCATAAATTAGACCAGGATCTGATGCTTTTAGAGGTTGAAAGTGGCCAGAACCGTATGCAAATGGAGTTGCAGGTTTTCCTGTTTCATCTTTCATTGGTTCTCCAATGTTGTCAATTGTGCTAGCTGCAAGGAAACAAGTATTTAACTGGTAATTAATTACATATGAGATAATTGCATCCAATGCTGTAGAGTTTATCTTATATATGTCTATGGCTTCTCTATTGGATCATTTATCACATATCAGATCACCTCTCTCTTGATCTTTCTTGAACTCACTTTAAATTCTAATTATTAGGATTAATACTATTGTTGGTCCTTACAATTTATTTAATCGAATTTTGGTTTTAGTACCTGTAATTTCAAATCTTGGTTTTTTGTCCTTATAGTTTTATAAAGACTTGGTATGAGTTTAACGGCTTTGACTTATAGAGACCAAAACTAAAACTCGTTGATACTATAGGGACCATGTCCAAAACTTTTGGTTCTTATATTTAATTTCCTATATTTAATAGCGTAACTAAAAGCTAATGCTATTAAACTTAGACCAAGTCCATATGAAATTTTAGCGACTAAAAACCATGATTTGAAACTATAGGGACTAAAGCCAAAATTCAACTTAATTGTAAGGACCAACAATGATATTAACCCTTCCGATTAAATATGAACCTGCTCAATCTAAACAAGATAAGACAAATCAAGTAGTTATATGGATCAAAATATAAATGATCATGATCACTATCAACACATAAAATTGAGCGGTTGAAATGCAGATTAGCATATCAAATTTGAGAATGAAGTTTAGGTACCTGTAGTGATGAGGGCAGATCTGATAGCAGCAGAGGTCCAAGTTGGGTGGATAGCTTTGAGAAGAGCAGCAGCAGCAGTAATGTGAGGGCAAGACATGGAAGTTCCAGAAAATAAGTTGTACTTCACTACTCTCTTGTCTTTATCTGACCTTGTTGGCCCATCTTCTTCTGTCCATGCTGCTAATATGTCTACTCCTGGTGCTGTGATGTCTGGCTGCATTTCACCCCAAAACAGCTTCATTTTTCTGATTTTGTCCTTAATATAGGAGTTAGATGAATTAATTTGCAAAAATTGAGGAAATGGTTAATATAATGTTTTGTCCTTATAGTTTGCCCTCATTTCGGTTTTGGTATGGGTGTTTAAAATCTGGGACTGGACCGAGATACACCAATTCTGGTCCCTGTTTTTGGCCGGGATGCAATTTGCATCCTGGTCCAGGTGTGATCCCAGTCTTGATACTACCGGGGACAAGATCAGGAAATCCTGGTTTATTTTTTTAAAAAAATAATAAACTTAAAATTATAATTATATTATTTAAATTCTATATATTCTATGATTTAAAGTGATCATTTGACAACTAATAATGTCATAATAATTACATAAATTGATCTAGAGCTGAAGAATAGCATTTATCAACATCCTCGTCGTCGTCATCTTTATACAATATATAGTTAGGATTAGTATCACGATATATGCAGTTTAATTTCAACTAAAGATGTGATACACACATCTTATCAAAAGTTAACTTAATTTATGTGGTAAAAAATACAAAAAAAAAAATGATACCTTAATTTATGAGATTTAAAAAAAAAAAAAAAAAAAAAAAAAAAATAAAAAAAAAAAAAAAAAAAAAAAAAAAAAAAAAAAAAAAAAAAAAAAAAAACCGAACCGGAATCTCAAGGGTGATCTCGGTCAAAATGTCCAGGACCGGGACACTTTGAACACCCTTAGGTTTTGGTCTCTAAAAGTGCGGCAAACTATACAATGACCAAACATTGTATTAATCCTATAAGACCTCGATCCACTTTGTCTTTCAAATTCATAATTCTCCTCAACTATCCTTATAGAGTTTCAATACAGTTTAGTTTCAATACAAATGATTAAAGATGGTGTTTTAGGAAAACCAATTTGAACACCCCTGAATTATCTGTATTGGAACTATCACATGATTAAAACCCTTTAATATACGCAATCAATAGAGATAGTTGAAGGAAAAGTATAAATTTAGAAGATAAAATGGATTGAAATATTATATTTAAGACCTAAGGAGAGAGTATTACCTTAAGAACAAAGGGATCAACGATGTTAGGACCCCGGCTAGAGAAGGAGGCCATAAGAGGAGCAGGTTTAGTGTTCAACACAGTGGTTCCAGGAAGGAGAAGAGCCTTGGGATCATTGGATGAACGCAGATATTGCAGAAGCTTCATAGCATTCTGATACGACACACCAGTGGCTGTAACAAAATGAACATCACATGGTACGTCGTCTCCGAATGCTTCGTTGTTTCCCAGAATTAAACCAACCCCACCAGCTCTTCTCACCTCTATGCCTTTTGCAAGTCTCACTCCTTTCCTCTCATGCACACAACAATCTTCCCTTTAACCTTTTTTGCATCCAGTGAACCATCCAGGCAATACCTGCGTTTCATTTGTTCCAGAAGAGGTACGTCAATATGCATTTAGTTTAATGTTGTTAAATATGATTAACAATATAATTAATTAATTAATCACCCTGAGTCGTTTTTGGCAACGCTTGAATTTTCTACGTCTCCTGCGAATACCAATCTGTGGAAGCTGCTATTCATTTGCATTGGTGTGATTGATCGTCCCTATTGTTCACAACCAAAATATATGTTCATTATAATTTTTTAAAAAACACCAACACACAATTGTTTAAACATATAGCATGAACTTTCATCAACTTCGAACCATTTATAAATAATCTCTTTAATTTTTTAAATAAATTTCCTTATTTTTCAACACATATAATCACTTCAAACTTTAAGGTATATGCAGACAAAACTGTTTAAACTATAAGTCATCTGCAGATAAATAATAAACAAAACTAAAAATGTGAGTTTTTTTTATAAATGTAAAAGTTCAGGGAGTTTATTGTAAAGTTTTAAAACTTAGGAAAATTATCTAAATATGACATAAAGTTTAGGATTGTTTTGTATATTTTAACCTACATAATATGAAAGGTTTTGCCCCATTTAAAACACAATAATATGGTTAAATTTAGATTAATACGAATCATGACATATTTTAGTAAGACATAAAAAAACAAACGCTAAATTTAATTACCTCAATTGTTGTACCATTATGGAGTAAAATTGGGGCAAGAAAGGTCCGATCCAGAGTGCTAGCAGCAACCGTAATGACCCACGGAGCCGGGTTGGACAAAGTCCGACCCGAAGGTCCACCATTACCTGCACTACAAACCACCGCAACGTTCTTCCTCGTAGCCTCCAACGCCGCCCGAGCAATCACATCGTCTCTGTAAGGAATAGGTTTTGGATACGCAATGGAAATGCTCAGAACGTCGACGCCGTCTTCAATGGCGTCGTCGATGGCCTTAAGCATGTCGACGTCCGTACACGTGTTTCCGAAGTCCTTGGACTTCCCTTTGATTGGCCAGCACGCTTTATATATGGCCAGTCGGGCCAGCGGGGCTCCGCCGGAGGCCGTGCCATTGGCGAATCCTCCGATTGCCGACGCGGCAGGGACAGTGCGGCCGGCGACTATGGAGGCTGTGTGGCTTCCGTGGCCGTCTTTGTCTCGAGCTGATCTGTAGTCTTGTTTCTCGTCGAGAGGGCCGTACACTGTTTCATAGCCTTGTAGGTAGTACCGAGCCCCGATGATCTTCCTGTGAATAAGAATTTAATAATAAATTAAATAATTGATTTCCTATTTCAGAAAAATTTATTATTTTTTCAATTGAATTAATATGAGGGAAAAAGCAAGGTAATTAAACCTGGGACTTAATCGAATTGAACCGGAGATTGAGTTAAGAATGTAGGTGGGAAATCAACCTGGAGGATCAGGACAGGACCAAACCTAGGTGAGGAATTAAAAATGAGAAATAATTTAATTTCTTATCACATAATCCATAATTCCAAATATTATATATTATTTCAAGACTTTAAATCGATGGCCAAATAATTATATCTTGTTAAATATTGTTTACAATTTTACAAATTGATATCAAAGATCATATACCACTCAACGACACCGAATTTGTAATGGAATCACAAACATTCAAGATAATAAAATATCAAAAACCAAGTATATGATAACAAAATATTCCCACCTATATCATAACAAAATATTCTCACCTTCAATCACTAAACTAATAATCATCAACATGATAATCATCATTAAGATCAATCAACTCCTAGGTAAAATCAGAATATGAAGGATATACGTTGATAATAAGTTTGACTTTATAAAGATGTAAAATATGCGTAAGTTTAAAGGAATCAGTATCGTTTAATTTGTATATGTAATTAATTTATCTTGTTACAAAAATAGAGGAAAAATAGAATAAGGGGAAGGAATTAAGATTCTTTGCGTGGGACAAAACATTAAAAAAGTGGTTTTTGGATTGTAGCCTATTTTTTTTAAAAAAAAAAAAAAAAAAAAAACTTGGTTTAGACCGGTCAAACCGACGGGTTAAGACGGTTCGTCTCGGTTCGGGGGTTAACCGGTTGCCGACTTGTTTCAAATCGGTTAAGTCTAGGTTCGACGGTTTCGGTTGAATTTTTGGTCCGATTCGATAACCATGGGAAAAAGACAAAAAAAAATTGAAATTGAAAAATCCTAAAAGTTATTACCAAGAATTGATAAGAAAATAATAAAACTTAATAAGCAATTGAATTAAGAAAATCCTTAAATTTGATTTCCTATTTCAGAATTTTTTTTTTCAATTGAATTAATATGAGGGAAAAAGACAAAAAAAAAATTGAAATTGAAAATCTTAAAATTTGTTACCAAGAGTTTATAAGAAAATAATAAAACTTAATACGCAATTCATAATTATTTTTTTGGAAATATTTGATTTATAATTATGCAAATTCAAAATCAAAATAATTTGTTTTATTTTTACATGCAAAAATGAAGTATTTTGCATGAAGGAATCAGACTTTAACTATCATTTTAGTTTTTTTCCAAAAAAAAAAAAAAACTAATCATTTTAGTGGATGGTAAAAGAAATAATTTGCAGCTTTAAAAGTAATGGCATAACACCTTCAAAGAAAAAATATTATAATTATATATATATATTGGTACTTTTTTATATAAAATCATAGATATAAAAATATGTCAGGTCATTCTATCCAATAAAAATTTTAAATAGAGACTCAAGAAGAATAATTTTACTATTAAAAGTTACAATTTATTTTTCTTTTCACTTGGATACCAAATAATTAATGTAGGACTTCAAGTTTAACAAACTATTTTTTTCAAGTCATATATCACATATTCATTATATATATCCTTCATAGAATCTTAATTAATCCACAGTCTCTGAACTCATCAGGAGTTTAACACACAATGCTTTATATTTATAAATAGCTTACAAAATTTATATATAAACCATATGCACATTGAGTTGACCAAAAAAAGACCACGCACATTGCAAAAGGCAATATACTTATATACTTTATCCATAAGATCTTTCTCCTGTTTTCAATTTCTCATCAGCCACACATTCCAATACAGCTAAGAAACAAACAAGTCCCCTCAAATTTTAAAATCAGACTGATTCACTTTTTCACTTCCTCAAGATTACTTGCTTCTTCTTCAATAATTGGACTACTTATAGCTTCTTAAACCCTAATTTTAGTTGTAACTATGATTTTTTTTTTTTTTACCTATAATAGAGACCATCTCTTTTAAGAACTCAAGGTAACAAAGTAAACCTCTTAGATTTTTTACTCCATATATTAAGACTCAAAGTCGAATATTCACAATTTCTTATTAAAAACATGAGAGAATCTCCAACATATATGCATGCCAGATTAAATTGAAAATTGCAACTTTCTTTAGTTGAATCACAAGTAGTTGATTGTTGATAAACACTACAGTTAGGATGTATGTTTTTAACGTAGTACATGTACTATTTTTGACCAAGCTAAGATATATACGGCACCATGTACATGTGCCTTGTGAATAATAATAATAATAATAATCACCATCATCATCATCATCATTAAGAGGCTCACATTAGTTTAAAACAATTAGGGTTCCATCATACATAATGTCTATATATACCATACTCACAAGCGTAAAGATATCAAGACAAACCAATGTGCAAACTATAATGAATACAATCTGTTAAGAAAACCACGCCTTCAAAACTAATTGTTTCAGTTAAAGATCTTAAAGTCTTCTAAAGTTCATCCTCTAAAGAAATCTTCTGGATTTTGGACTCATAATGACACAAACATTCAAGAAATATACAATTAAATTAATTAAATCACGGTATTACCAAATATAACATGTTAAAATGCACATGATTCTTAATTTATTAGTTAACTTATTAAAATATAAATGAGGTCTGAAAAAGAGATATCTGTGGAACATGCATGGGCCCATGAAAAAGAGAGGGCAGGGAAGAGAGGATAAAATAATGAAAAAGGGAACAGAGGCTGAAGACGAGGACAATGGCGAATACGATAGAAGATCACAAGATGAGAAAACGAAACAAGCCAAAAAGACATTAAGTCAAAAGGACAACCAAAGAATCACGACGTAGACGAATATTATTACTGATATATATATATATATATATATATATATATATATATATATATATTAGTCACAGACTCACACACTAGTCTTAGCTAGACTTAACCCCACTTGCTTCTCAAAAGCTGGCACTGAAAATGCCTTCTTTGACTCTTATCATTTTGTCCTTAATAATCTCTCCTTCCTCGAAAACATAACATATATCATATATGTATATAACACAGTCCATTAGTCCAATGAAGAAAACTTCCAACTTGTTTCATGTCATATTTAATCCTTTGTTTCCACTTTCTTATGCAACTCTTTTCAATCTGTAATTTCCCTGACTTTATATCATTTCTGTATATTCTTGTCCATCACATGATACAAATTAAAGAGGTTTTATCGATCTACAATTAGTTTGTGACTAAATTTTTAGGTTTAATTGTATCAAGTCAGATAATTAATGTGCTATATATATGTACTTGTTTCATTTCTACTATATTTGAAAATAACTGAATGGCTTAACGTCTAATTTTACCCCATAAGTTTTCCTGTGGGAGCTATGTGTATTCAAAGTTTATTTTGGATCAATATAATTGTTAAAAGAGAAGCATATTAAGTTGCCCTAACCGTTAGTAATTAATGTTGGCCGTTAAAAAACTTAAGTTAATTGTCAACATTTTTAACAAGAGGTCGCATGCTCCTTTGTTTTTTTAAATATTCTGGGGTGATATTGATCTACAGGTAACCCCTAACTTAAATATTTAAAAAATAACTCTTTTCTTTGTCAAATAAAGAATAAAAGCTGTCTTAGCAAGTAAGGTAGTGGATTATTCTTAGCACATCATCCTATATATAAATGCAAGTAGCTAGATTAAGTTGCTTTTGGTATTCTTTTATGTTATTTATATGTATAAAAGACTATGGCATCTGAAAATGACACTACCATGAACAAGTTACGCAATGGAGGAAAAACAACAAGACAGCTTTTGCTTTAGTAATATCTAAGCCACTATGTTGTGCTGTGTAATATTTCATATATATATATATATGAAAAAGAAAACTAGGAACTAATAATTAATTTGTAGCTTGATTAAGGAAAGAAACTGCATTCAAAGGTTCTAAAGTTGAATATAGGAAAAACTTTGGTTTCAAAAAGCATTTGTCTTGTCATCATTATAAAGTTCCCACAATAATTAAAGAGATAGGAATTCAAACAAATTGGATAACATTATTTATTAGTTTAAACTAATTTAATATAACTAGCTTTAATTCAGAGGTTATGTAATGATGTATGTAAAAAGCTGCTACCTATACAGAACTATAACGTACGTAACTCCAAGAGATCCGTGAAAAGCATAGTTGATTATAATAGGCTGTTCTTCAAGCTCTTAGATCTGTATGGGTAGAGAGAATTACATCTAATAAAGGACAAGTTTTAGCAAATCTAAATGAAAATTAAATATCTTAATCTTGAAATTAATTTTGATTCTGATTCTTAAGATATTTTAACCTAATGTTCCTTTTAAAATATATATATATATATATATATATATATATATATATATATATATATATATATATATATATATATATATATATATATATAAAAGTCTCTGTATGCAATATAATATAATACTCCCCGACTTTTCACTTCTCAAATAATTACTCATCAATATTGAAGAGAAGTAAAAAGTATCTGTAAAATTTAATCAGTTTTGTCAGGAAAAGGAAAACTCAGCCTTAACCTGGGTCCTATATACTAACCAATTCACATGAATGAAAATCTTGGTGGCCATATCTATCTATCTATCTATATCTATACACACACACACGTACGTATGTATATATCTGACACCTATATTGACTCACATGTGGGTATGACTCAGTTGTCTCACATGTAACCTCAGAATGAAGAAAATACAGTCGAAGTGTTCAAAAATAAATGAACAGAAATAGAAATAAAATAAAAAAACACAAGGAATATGTGAGTGAGGGGGAAGAGAGAGAGAGAGAAGTGACCTATTACAAAGAGACGTAGGGAAGGCAGTCCCATTTTGGCAGATTCCTTTCCATCTTTGTGGAATAGGACCCATACCTTCATCTCTGAAGCTCTTCGATTCTGGCCACACACCTGCTCATCATGCGTATGATCCAAACACAATCAAATATATATTGACGCCAAAACTTAAAATCGTTTTCAAAACTATATATGCACACACATAGATTAGAAAATGGTATTTATATGTTGCATTCTATTTTATTCAATATATATATAGTACAAATATTATATGTATAAAGGTTCTAAATTAAGTTGAGTTTAGGTTATCTTCAAATCAAATGGCCCTATCCCTCTCACTATCACACATACATACTCTTAATTAATTATGTGCCTCTATAGAGGACATGACCAAAAGATCAAGAGATTAGAGAAGCTTAACCCTGTTGGAATTGAACCTTTTGACACAATGACACCAAACATCTCCAATTATGGATATGATAAGTGCATCGATTCCTTTAATTGGGCGAAGGATGACCAAAAAAAGAAAGAGAAACCATAACCATTCATATATATATATATATATATATATATATATATATATATATAAAATTTGTGTCTCATGATATATAATAATATTATAGGTTTTGAGATGTATGAGAAGGGTAAAGGCATGGAGATGAAGATGTTTATTAATTAAGTTAAGAAAAACGAAAGAGAGATTAATTAATAATATTACCGCTATCAATCATTCCAACAATGATGTTTTGTCCATATTTAGCTTTAGAGAGCAAGTCAGTTCCTTTCTTGTGGTTATCAATGGATTCTTCTTTCAACGGCTCTTCCAACCCCACAAACTTCCATGACCTTGTCGTCTGCAATGAGTACCTTCCTGATTCACTCTTCCTCACAGACACCACTCCCTCCATTTCTGTATGTTCAATAATACGATTATATATATTAATTAATTAAATAAATTAATGAATATGTGTTTGTAACTGTACGCACCTGATAGTTTCTTGGCTTCTTCTGGTGAAAGCACAGCAGAGAAGCCATTGAGGGTGTGTTTGTAACTGTAGAGAAGGGAAGCTCGAGCTTCATCTTCAGTTTCTTTTACTGAAAGAAGATAAGAGCGATGGATGTGTTCTTTGTCATGAATTATTCTGTCTCCATTGTCGTCTCTGATGATGTCGACTATGTAAATCTGCAATATATATGTGTGATAAGGAACACAGAAACTCAGAGAGATAAAGCAACACAAAGAAGAAGAAGAAGATAAAAACAGTTGAGACCTGGTTCTGTTGGGTTGTTGAGACAAAGGGAAAAGGAAAGAGGAAGAGTAGGAAGAAAGTTATGGTAACAGAAGCACTGTTCTGTGTTGCCATTGGTTTAGGGAATGAGCTCGAAACTTAATTTGATAAGAGGATTAATATTTATAGACTAGGGACACGAAAACATTATTGCGCTTTTTAAAAATAATAATCTAATATTTTCAATTATGGTCAAAATATTTAATTTGATTATATATTATATATCTGCAGTCGTGAGTTTTTTAATGTAAAAAGAACAAAAGGTTACCATTTTCTTATTAAGATGGTAAGTTTTGGAATATTTTAAATGAAGAGACGTGTTTTTATGAAAAATTATGTCCTTATAAATTAAAGAATTTATATCATGAGTTGTGTCATGAGTTATAATGCTAAAAATCACTAAAAGCATGTCTTCAGTTTCAAAAGACAAGTGTGAAAAGTTATAGAGGAAGGTTAATTAGTTCTTGGTACAATATTGTGTTGTTTATTAAAAAAAACTCTACATATAAAGATATAACTTCATATATTTATGCATGATTAACATATGAGATTTACGAATCTAACAAATGATTATGACTTTTAATTGAAGAAGAGTTGCTTTAAGAGACATTACTCCAAGGTATCATTTCATGGTCTATAAATACCCTCCATCATCATTACTTTTGTGACACATAATACTCCTCCATTCATATAATATAAGGCATATTTAAAGATTTGATCTTGGCTTAGATATAAAACATAACTTTCATATTTTCAATTTTTTCCTAATTTACCCCTATTGATGCTCCCCTTAACAATAATTAAAAAGGAGATCAAGGAAAGAAGGGGAATTAAGGATGATATGACTAGGGTGTTTTAAATATATATATATATATATATATATATATATATATATATATATGTCATATTAAATAATTTAACTAGGTAAATATGTTTTCTATTAAGGGTTAGAGGGAGTATTATATTACACCATACAATAAGAGAGATCAAAATCATTGTCTTTGTCATTAAGTTCATATAAAGATAAAGTCAAAATATTACTTTATAAAAGTCATTGTTATCCTGGCTTTAATGTTGACAGTGCAATTTATACTCATCATTGTATCTCATAAGAAATTCACCCATCAATTCAAATTGCATCTTATAAGATAGGAACAAGTGTGGGCGAATTAAGCCTAAATAAAAGTATTTCTTACACCTTGAAAATAGTGTGCAATATTTTTTTCTTTATCTCTTCTTCTTCTCGTACTTCTCAAATAATCAGTCCCACCAATAGTAAGCGGTCTCATATCCCTATAAAGAGAGAAAAAACAAGTTCGATTTTTTTTTTTTTAAAAAAAAAAATGTACTTGTTAGGAAAAGTAAAGCTCGGATACCTTGAGGAAATTAAAATAAAGTTCAAAATGTTTTAAAGGGTTTCTTTTAGGGAAAATTCCAATAAAATACCGTCTGAATTTGTAAAACTCCTAGAAGTCTGTTGAATTTGTAAGAAGACTGAGAGGTACCAAGGACCTATGAGGGATATGAAAATTCGAGTGAAATTACCATTTTGCCCTTACTTTTAAATAAATCAAAAATAATAATAATAAACCCCCCCCCCCCACCCGGGCCGGGAATTTGTCATTAACAACAGAAAATGCATATATTAACCACAACATTTCAAAACCGTAATTTGTCATCTCTCACTTCCGAAGCTATTAACAACAAGAAAAAGCATAAAATAACAACGAGAAAATGCATATATTAACCACAACTTTTCAAAACTTGGAATTTGTCATTTTCAACTTCCTGAAGCTATTAACAACGAGAAAAAACATAAAATAACAAAGAAAATGCATATATTAACCACAACTTTTCAAAACCTGGAATTTGTTATTTTTCCGAAAGTGAGAAAAATATATGCATTTTTCATTTGTTATTTTATGCTTTTTTGTTGTTAATAGCTTCGGAAGTGAGAGATGACAAATTCTACGTTTTGCAAGTTGTGGTTAATATATGCATTTTCTGTTGTTATTTTATGCTTTTTCTGTTGTTAATAGCTTCTGGAAGTGAGAGATGACAAATTCCACGTTTTTGCAAGTTGTGGTTAATATATGCATTTTCTGTTGTTATTTTATGTTTTTTCTGTTGTTAATAGCTTCTGGAAGTGAGAGATGATAAATTCCACGTTTTTGCAAGTTGTAGTTAATATATGCATTTTCTGTTGTTAATAGCTTCTGGAAGTGAGAGATGACAAATTCGTAGGAAGTGGTGGTGGGGTGGTGGGGGTGGGGTTTTTTTTAATTTTTTTTTAATTTATTTAAAAGTAAGGGTAGAAAGGTAATTTCACGCGAATTTGCATATCCCTCATAAGTCCTTAGTACCTCTCAGTCTTTTTACAAATTCGGAGGACCTCTGGGGGTTTTGCAAATTCATCTGGTATTTAAATGGAATTTTCCCTTTCTTTTTTCCAGTCAATATGTCGGGGGTTGTTTTTTTTTTTTGAATTTACATAGTTACTAATATTTTTGCTTACTCGAGAAGTGATGTCGCTAACACATCTAATGTACACCGATGATACCCTTCTTTTCTGTCACGTAACAGAAGAAGATTGTCGTATTGTAAAAGCCTTATTAAGGACATATTCTCAAATCTCATGTGTTACACCCCTACCGGCTTCGCCTTTTCGGATGGCGAGTAGTGTAATACCTTTTGCTTTCTTATATTATATTACTTAACAACATGTATCAGAGTAAATCACGCAGTAGATCATACATTCGGTTTGGGCGTAGTGTAGTGTATTGGTAAGATATTTCAAGTCTTGGTACAAATTTAAAACATAAATACATAAAATATCTACAAATCTTCCTCGAATGATTTAAAGCCAGTCCGACACCTTCATGTGCTAGCATCCAACACTTTATCTTGGGAGCTACTTCCAACAAACTGTAAATACACAGGTAGCAACACATACTAGAATCCCGAAAGATCTCAGAGTAACCATTAATCTCATATCCAGAGTATATATAGAGTATGTAAGAAAACCATAAATCATACAGCATTCAAAGGTCACACACAAAGAGGCATACAGCCTAAACCGAAACGAGCAGTTACACATAACATATACTGCTCAATAAGGCACATAACCATGCCAGGGGTCGAACATAGCGGTTCCTGTACCCAAAGTGCTTGGAAACACAATAACACCAAATACATACACAATCATGGTAAAACATACATACCAAGTCATACAAAGCATATGAGATTAAGGTTAGTTACCTGCAAGTAGTTGTTAGTAGAAGAATAAACATCCGATTGCTAAATAAGAATGATAGACCTAAAATAAAATAAAATAATATAGCGATGTCACTTGTCAATATAACTCTGTCCCTTAAGTCATGTAATTATATACTTGCATAAAGGGTCTTTCTACTTTTGAAACTCATTAATTTCCTTTGTTAATGAATATTTCTTCTTTGGTAAATTTTCCTTTATTTTCGTACAAGATGCTAGAAATTTTTGAAATTTGACCCAACTTCAAAAATTCATAATTAATTGTAAAAAAATCCGATTGAGGTGTTCCAAAAATTTACATAACTCTTGACATGTCTATTTTTTTCTAAAAATACTTTCCAAGGCCAAAAACACGTAAATAATTCCCAGTTTCCAAAAATGCCCCTGTTGGTTATTCAGCTCCTCTATTTATATATTTTCATACTTTATGCTTCCAAAATTATTCTCCATACTCTTTCCCATACAAAATTCCATTTTATCATGGCAACATATCAATTTTCAAAAATCATCTTGATGTGTAGCCCCCCAATTCCCTATCGCAAGAAACAACGATCGTCTGACATACTTGAAATTATTGAGATTCATTCACAATTCGGGAAATATTTGGGTACATATATTGATTATACAAAATCAAAGAAAAGAAAATATCAGGAAGTGCTAGAGAAGGTTGACAAGAGACTTACAGGATGGAAAATCAATCTTCTATCTCTAGCAGGAAGGCTCGTGCTGATAAAGAACTCTATGCCATCCTTGTTGGTATATCCTTTTTCATGCATGAAATTCTCTAGCACGCTTTGTCATACCATTGCAATGAGAATGGAGAATTTTCTCTGGGTGTGGTCAGATACTTTAACAAAGGCTCATATGTTCCGATGGGATGAATTATGTCTACCATTAGTTAGTGGTGGTCTGCAAATTGTGCAATTGGAAGCCTTTAATTATGCTTTACTAGCTAAACACTTATGGTGAGTTGTGTTCGACAAATCTTCCTTACTCAGCCAAGTGACGCTCAAGAAATATTTAGATCCTGAACAAAATTATATCTTCAAACATTTCAACAATAGCTCAACCTAGATCAGTTAATGTGGTAACAGATTATCTAACCTAGCAGGTAGGTGATGGTTCTTTCATTTCTTTAAGCAGTCAGCTCTAGTAGCCTGTGCAGCAGCCTAGTTTGGAATATTCTGATTTAAAAGTGACAAGCCTTACCCTCAAGGAAACTGGAATTTTCCAATTTTATCTTCACTCTACCCCTGGCAAGTGGTTCAACATTTTGCAAGGCATCTAATTCCTCTATCTCGATACCCCAATATTGTTAGGTGGAAATGTAATAGTTTTGGCATATATACTATCAGAGATGGATATAAATTGCTCCATTGCACCCGTGGACGAACAAATTATGTGAAAAATGAGGTAAGTCAATTTATCTAGAAATCTTCATTGCCTCCTCGAATTAAATTTCTATATGGCTGATTCTGAGGTATGTTATTTTTGTAACTGTAGCTGTGAATCCTTAGACCATTTGTTCTTATATTGCCCATTTTCCATAACATGTTGGTTTGGTAGCATTGGTGGTTTCAGAACTAACATAAATCATGGCAGATCATTACAAAAATGGATAGTGACATGGTTACTAGATCACAAAGATTCTAATAACTTCTTAACATATTTGCCTTTTCAATGATTAGACTCTTTTGCAAGAAATTAAATTTGTCATGTAGGTATGAGAATCTCTCCACAACAAGTCATCAGAATGGCCAATCTAGAACAATAGCTGCTACGTCCTTGTTAATGCAGCAACAAGAATGCGCGGGACAGTGATGTAGAAGACCAACCCATACGGCCATACAAAAGGGACGAATACAATATTCTAAGTGGAACTACTCTGCTCAGTGGAATGTCATCTTCAATTCCATGAATGATGGCTTGTTCCTAAAGCTAAACTTGGAGCACTCCATTTGCAGTTACTAACACTTTGAGATACTATGACTTTCCTCCTCACACAGCAGCAAATAGTACATCCACATAATTTCATATCCAGTGCAAACTTATAAAGCAATCCCATATAAAAATTATTACTAAGACAAAAAAAATGTTTTTTGGGATCTGTCATACCTTCTCCCGGATGTATATATTCTACTCAGATACATTGTAGCCCATGATTTTTCCTCATAAATGAAATTACGATTTATCCAAAAAAAAAAAAAAAATGCTTAATTATGTAACCTTTGATTGCCACTGTGCGTCAGATTTTTGACTAAAAAGTGAGTCCTTTTTTTCGCCATCACTTAAAAAGTGAATCTTTTTTTTCGCCATCACTTAAAAAGTGAGTCTATCAGCTTAGCCTTGTAGACTTGAGAGCAAATACTGACGCATAGACCAAGTGATAGGCAAAGGTTATTTATTTTTATAATTAAGCAAAAATATTATATATATTATAAAATTATTTATTTATTAAATAAGGGCACATATCTGATAGATATTTTAATATCTTACATCATTTAATTATTTTACTTTTATTTTTATTAAATTTTCAAATATATGATTCCTTTTTAATTTTTAATTAATTAATTTTTTTATTTAAAATAATTTTTAACATTAATTTTATCTTATTATATTAAAATCAATTAATTTGTATTTAAAATATGTTATTAACTCAATCATAATAGGTTCAATCGTAGTGTAACTATAGTCAGACAATTAACCCTTAAACCAGTATTATAACTTATTCAATAACAGATCTAATTTTTGAACCCCTTGATGAGAATAATAGTGAAGAAAAAGAAGGATAAAATGTGCAGAAAACCAATAAAAAAGAAGAGCGAAAACTAACCCGCGTTGGTCTTAGTAGAATAAACTTTTATCTACTTAAAAGCTGAAGCCACAAGTTCGACTCCGTGTGAAAACCAAAAACGTTTTTAGAAGAGCTCTCTCAGATGAATCTGACAATACTTCATTATGACCCGTCAAATAGCCATATAAGAAGGGGGTAAAGGTGAATTCAGTGAAAAGAGACAGAGAATGGTGGATTCTTACTTATAGGAACGAGGAATATTGAACCGTTTTAGATTCCCACAAGAAGGATTCAAACATATGTGAGCACCAATCTCTTATATTTAATTTATACTAATTGTGTATATATGTTGGCTTTGGTCTTTATTAGTGATGTGGTGCTTTATCTTTTTTGCCAGAAAAAGAATGTTTCTCCTCTCCTCATTAATCCATCAAAACATGTAAAGAAAGCCATTATGCAATATAACTTACCAAATATTTCTTCCTTTTTTTTATTCGGATTTTGAGAAATTAAATAGTAACAGATGCCTTAAAAGTATACTTGAATATTGGTTTGGCTCATGCTTTTATTTTCCACCGTTTTTAAATATTTTGAGCTAATTAATTAACATTATATATATATATATATATATATATATATATATATATATATATATATATATATATACATATTTTTTTTGTAAGAGAGGTATTACAATTACTTAACATCAATGTTTTCTCTCCATTGCACTACTTCTCAATCTGTAAAAAGTTCTAGTCGACTTTAATTTATTAAGCATGTTGTAATCAATTTTCTATCCCCTAAATTACAAAGATAGATACATTTAACTAAATTAAATTAAGCACGTGTAAATATTTTTTTTAATCAAGGCAGAAAGTTTTTCATATAGTGTTGCCTTTGTCCTCCTCCTCCAGTCCTACATGTAGAACTAGTTTGTAGTGCACTATTCTACATTTAGGATCGAATGTGGTATTAATTTTTTTTAAATTGGAGACCAAAATGTAGATGATTCTTTTTGGAATTGGGGACCTAAAAAATCAACGCGTCTCGAAAGTTTGGATAAGCGGCGTCATCTGCAAATATACCAGTGCTTGGTAAATGTAGATGATTCTGTTAAAGGGACACATATCATTCGTTGAAAGATAGTTATTAAAAATTGTAAGGGGGAAAAAAACAGTTCCATAGCTATTGCCTTTTGGTGTGAACTCTTATTTCTCCTTGTGATCCATTCCCCCATAATAATGCAAACTATTTGATTGACAAGATTGCACAATCTACTAACAAGCTGATAGGTTGAAACAGTAAGCAGTCTCATCTCTAATAAAAGAATAGAATACAAGCTTTAATCTCGGAAAACGTAATTATTAAGAGACCTTTAACTTTAATACTTTTAGCTCAATAGAGATTAGTCTACCTCCGGTCACAATTATAGAAGACTTTGGTAGTGCAAACAATTGCACTACAAAAGTGCTTCCTATAATTGGACCGGAGGAAAGTATCAAGTATGTGACTAGGGGATAGAGTTTTCTTTAAAAAAATTGCACGAGCTTATACATTTTTATTAATTTCTCTATTATTATTTTTATATGAGTAAATGGGGATCCTTTTAAAGCTAGAGAGGGAAGCTTGCCTTTTCTAGGCTTCATGTTTCTGCTTCAGTTGATTTACTACCTAACTCTGCCTCTATCTGCTTTGGCTTCTTTAGAAACATTTTATGTCAATTTCCCAAACTATTTCCCCCCACAAGTTTGTGTAACACTTCAGATTTACCTTCAATAACCACAACATGGGCATCTACAAAAAAGAAAAAAGTTTTATTAATAAAAGAAAATGAAGAAATGGACCCCTAAAATCCCGCTTAGCTTGCACGATAGATGCGATATATCATAACAAGTCTTATCTTATTAAATGAAATCCACACATGGATAGTACAATGTTAATATTATTTATTAATAATTAACTCTTTAAATAATAGTAGTTGTGTCGAGCAAAATGAACCCAATCATAATCAAGGGTTCAAACCTTTTGAATGAAAAAAAGAAATCACGTTGAAAAACTCGATTACCCAACAATATTTGAATCTAATCCGATAATACTAGATATCATATATGATTCCAACCTACACACACTATTGAAGCTAAGTGAATTGGGTGTGATTAAAATCAATAAAGAAATTGTGAGCATTTGCCTCAAGAAGTAGTATATTACCTCTGGTCCTAATTATATAAACACTTTTATACAAAAATATTTCTATAATTAAGACGACGCAACCAAAGTGATGTTATGGCATGCGGAGTTTCCATGTTCAAGAAGATAGATAACAATTAATAGCCTGTGAAATAGGGTATATATAGTCATAGGTAGTGGGAGAAAAAATGGTATTATTGATTTGACAAATTGTTTGAATGTTCTTTAAAAGATGGAAGAGAAATATCAAAATAATAAGAATAATTTACGTACATCTCTTTTCTTTGGTTGCTTCACAATGTGTCAATGTAAGAAATGTGTGGAGACAATGGTTAGTGGCTACCTATAGTTCCCATACTCACTTTCCAAGTTAGAACTTATTTAAGAATCCTATAGCCTAAACCCCATAAAGCTAAAATACGCATATCCCTTTCATTCTTAGAGAAATTTTAGAAAAAATATTATTTCCCACACAAAAAAATCTCTCACTTTCTTTCATTGTTCCCCTGCTAGGCACATGTATTCTTCTATTAGAAATAATTATATGTGAGGCACTAGGAGGTATTAAATGTGGACACTTCTCCTAATAGGAATTCAAACCTTGTTTCGACATGTGATAAAAGATTAGCCCTTTCTACTAGACCCTATCCGCACTATTTTATTTTATTTTTAATCTCTAAAATCTATGTTTTTTTAGCGTAATTATAAATGGAGTCAAACTCACAACCTATTGCTTTTACAAAAAAATTTCATACCACTATGCTACCTGACTAAATAGTG
Source organism: Acacia melanoxylon (assembly GCA_019022615.1). Classification (NCBI taxonomy): domain Eukaryota; kingdom Viridiplantae; phylum Streptophyta; class Magnoliopsida; order Fabales; family Fabaceae; genus Acacia; species Acacia melanoxylon. The sequence goes on from JAFJYJ010000042.1 coordinate 376,017, forward strand.
TTATCTTTTTTTCTTTTTTTTTTGCTACATAAAAGTTTAGGTGAGGGTAAACACTGGCACCCTATGTCAGTAGGAACGTCTCCGCGCGAAAAACACATACTGTCTGAGTCTTACAAATCGTCTATCAACGAGACCCACACATCGACCAGTGGGTATCGAACCTTCTCTTTTTTAAGGTGAAAGCTGACGCCTTAGCTAATTGTGTCAATCCTCGTTATCCCATATATAGTGGAATCCAAAGTTTTAGAAGGCTGCCAAATGTGATTTTTGCGGAATCCAAATAATTTTTGTTTGGTGACGGAGAAATTGATCCAATCTTATGCTTGGGCCCATAGACGTTGGTACCCTTTCTGGACCCAAGTGGCCATCTTGTCTTCTGATCAAAGCTTGACCAAAAAACACCTTAATTCTGGAAACTTCTTATAAGGACTATAAATTCATCAGAAGGGGGAAAATATAAATGAATGAAAATACCCCTCCTTTTCTCCGTCACCAGAGTTGCTGTTCTTTTTATTTTTAATATTAAATTTCATGTTTTAAGATCTTGTTATAATAAAGGAGAATTATTTGGTTTTTAATCAACCATCATGGAATAAACTAACATGAAAAAGAAAAATAATACTCCTCCAATTCTAAATGAAAGATTTAGTTTGTAGTGCAATTATAATGCAATCATATTTTTTATTAGTTTATAAACGAAAATGGAAAATAAAAAAGAAAAACGCCTTATTTATAGAAAATATAAAATAAAAACGTAGAAATATAAAATAAAATATAAACAAAAGAAAATGTATTCTTATTCTCCAAGTTACAAGAGTATCGTTAGTTTACAACTCAATACAAATGAACTCCTTATTTATAGACAAATCCTTACATTTCAAACGTCTCTTTCATATTTAATGATGAGTAATGAAAATTAAAGTCTATAAACAATTATACATATATATATTTGGTTATTAGTCACACCAGTCATAATAATTAAGGTATAATAGATACATACACATGTATATATATATATATACACGTGTGTATGTGACACACACATCGAGTTACAAGAGTGAGATAAATAATAAAAAAAAAAAACTCGAGATACTCAATGTAATTCATTCGAAAGAAAAGTCCAACCAAACAACATTACTAATAGCATCTTCTAGTCTGAACAATTCAGAAGTTTTTGGGTAGACATCTCTTATATAGTTGAAGCCTTCTCGAGTGTCTTGTTAAGATTAGCGCATAATTTCCTCTTCTTTTGGTCTTACTGAATTGAGCTTTTGCCCTATTTCTTTTTCAGTCGACTCTCTTTATTATTATTATTATTATTATTATAAAAAAAAAGGGTTAAGGAGTAAAAAAACACATGAGATTTTCCCAAAAGTTACATTCAACATCAAATATTTTTTTGAGGGACAAAAGTAACTATAAACTTTCAAAATATGTGCAAAAATACACATGGACCGTTTGTTTGAATTTTGTAAGGGTTAAGGTGTAAAAATACATGAGATTTTCATAAAAGTACGCCGACACAAATGTTTTTGTTAGGGATAATAGTAACTATGAACTTCCAAAATATGTGAAAAATACATATTGATCAAGTTAGTTAATTATTTGTTTGATTTTTTTGACTCAAAATACATATTGAGTTAGTTGATCGCTTTGTTTTCATTAAACGAGTTTAGATGACGTGGTACTCTATAATATTTAAGTATTTCTCTCCATGTTGTTTCTTAATCATGGGTGTCAGAGATGGAGCTTCTTAAGGGTCGGGGGGCCATCCCCCTCCAAAAAAAAAAAAAAAAAAAAAAAAGTCCTAAATATTTAATATAAAATAGATTTTTTTATACCAAATTTATACATTTGGCCCAAAAAAAATATACATTTGTCCTAAAAATTTATACTTTTGGCCCCCCAAATATTTTTTTTAATTAGTTAATGAGTATAAATTTGGCTCCCCAAACATTTATCCAAAGATCCGTTACTGATGGATGTCATCCTCAATGTCACAATTTTTAGTTAAAAAATTGAAACAAACATTCAACTAACGGTTAATGCGTATTTGACTATTTTTACACCAATTTTAGAAGTTCATAATTACTTTTTTGCCCCTAAAAATTGTGTTGAGTGCACTTTTAGGAAAAATCTCATATGTATTTTTGCACCTTAACCTTTAAAATATTTAAACAAATGGTCAACTAACGGTTAATGTGTATTTTTGCACCTATTTCTAAAATTCATAGTTACTTTTACCCTTAAAAAAATTCGGTGTTAGATGCATTTTTAAGAAAATATCATATATGTTATGAATATACTAATTATGTGGATGTCCATTGACTCTTGTTCCTCAAATAATATTTACGGATTTACTATTCATACGGAATCTTTTGTTCATATATACGTATTTACTATTCACATATACGTATTTACTATTCATGTATTACTATTCATGTGGGGCCCACGCACATTCTCACAAATTCCGGAACCCACGGCTTTGAAAGTTGATTGGTGACTTTGAGGAAAATTACAGCTAATGACCCAGGTGGAATAATTACACTTTAGGACCCATTTTTCTTCTATAAATAGAGAGTGTCTTACGAACTATTGATTAGACATAATGGAATAAGAATTCCTTCTCTCATTCTCTCTTGAATCTCTCGCTTCTCTTGTTCTTACTTTATATTTCTTCACTTTTATAACACGTTATCGACGAAAGTCTTTCTAACAAAGTATGATTGTTTCTTTAACAATATTGTTTTCTTTTATGCTCATTTCATCTATCGGGATAATCGAAGCCATTATATTGAATTAAAATTATATTTTTACCGATTATTTTAAACATCGGTTTTATGGCTAAGATTTGAGATTATTTACTATTCATTACTATTCATTTTTAATCATTTTTATTCGTATTATCTTTAAATGATTTCTTTATATGTTCGTTATATTAATCTGTGATGATCTTAACAACATGGAATTAAAAGCATATATTTATGATACCGAATGTTTTAAACATCGGATTCCATGTATAAGATTGGAGATTATTTATTTGAATAGTATTTTACTATTCATCCTTGATTTGATTATTTTCATATTGTTTATTGTTATTGTTATTAATTTTAACATAACATTTACTTTTATGTTACTAACATAACTTTTACTTTTATGTTACTAACATATTTATGATTCAGTAATTTACTTTGATATTACTAACATAACTTTTACTTTTATGTTATTAACATTTACTTTTATTTATATCTTATAATTATTAATTTCGACACCTACTTGGGGTTAAACCTCCTAACCTAAGTCATGATTTAATATTCGTATTTACTTTTATTCTTGCTAACATATTTATGATACAAAGTATTTAATTATATTGTTGTTTATATTTATTGCTATTTAATATTTATGATACAATATTTTATTATACAGTATTTATGCATTTACTTTATTGCAATATTAATTCTAATTATTATTATTATTATTATTTTTAGTCATGACCAACAGCAGTCTTACCAAACTTGAGTTTAGTGCTTCTTGACATCATTTGGAAGAAATTATCTATCATGGATTCGGATCTTGAAATCCATCTTGATGCGATGGAACTTGGAAATACAATTTTCACGAAAACGATGCATCACGAAAAGATAAGGCGAGAGCAATGATTTTCCTTCGCCACCATATTCATGAAGGATTAAAATCTGAGTATTTAACGGTAAAAGATCCATTTGAATTATGGACAAATTTAAAAGATAGGTATGATCATCAAAAAACGGTGATTTTACCTAGAGCTCGTTATGATTGGATACATCTCGTGCTACAAGATTTTAAAACTATAAGTGAGTATAATTCAGTTTTCAAAATCGGTTCTCAAATGAAATTATGTGGTGAGAAAATGACTGATAATGACTTATTAGAAAAAACTTTTTCTACTTTTCATGCATCAAACATGCTATTGCAATCGCAATACCGAGAAAAAGGTTTTAAAAAATATTCTGAATTAATCTCATGCTTATTGGTAGCCGAGCAAAATAACGAGTTATTATTGAAAAATCATGAAAATCGTCCAATGGATCTGCTCCATTCCCGAAGTGAATGTGAGTGTATATAATAATGGTCGCGGGCGTGGCGTGGCCGTGGACGTGGACGAGGCCGTGGCCGTGGTAGAGGTCGCGGTAATTACCGTTATCATGGTGGTAGAAATACTTATTATAATCCTTATACCTACCAGAAAAAGATAAATAATGAAGGACAGAAGAATGACAGGGGTGGTCCTTCAAAGGTTCTTTGAGAATCAATTTTATCGCCCTTCAAAGGTTGTTGAGAACCTATGTTACGGTGTGGTATGAAGGGACATTGGGTACGAACTTGTCGTACACCGAGCATCTAGTAAAATTGTATCAAACCTCCATGAAAAAGAGTGTGAATAATGTTGAATATAATGAAAATCATGATGAGGCACGAGAAGAATGATGATGCCAATGAGCCTAATGAAAGTGATGTTATGGCACACTTAGAGGTGGATGAGTTTTCTTGAAAATGTTTGGTTGAATGTATAATAAGAATAATGTTTTTAATATATGGTTTATGTTTTATATATTATGAGATTATTATTAAAATATGTTTTAATACATTTCTTTTCTATTTAATGAAGATTATGGAAATTACAAATATTGAACACAAGAATGAAGATATGTGTCTCATTGATAGTGCTACAACACATACAATTCTTAAAGACAAGAAATATTTTTCACATCTAACAATAAGTTGTGCAAGCATCAATACTATAGTGGGTAATACAAATCGATTGAAGGCTCCAGGAAGAGCAATTATAATATTACCCAAAGGTACGAAATTTGTTATTAATGATGCTTTATATTCTTCAAAGTCTCACGAAATTTATTAAGTTTTAAGGATATCCGCAAGGAATGGATATCATATTGAGACTATAAATGAGAAGAATAAGGAATATCTACAAATTATTTTTGTTAGATTTGGTGAAAAAGGTGTTCTAGAAAAATCACCAATGTTATCTTTGGTTTGTACTATACAAATATTAGTACAATTGAAACAAATGTTATGGTAAAATGAAGAATATTGATAAAGATATGTTTAATGTTTGGCATGACCGGTTAGGCCATCCCGGGTCATCTATGATGCGAAAAATAATTGAGAATTCATGTGGACATACCTTGAAGTGTAAAGAAATTCCACAATCTCATGATTTCTCATGTGTGGCATGTTCAAAAGGAAAATTAATTATTCGCCCCTCAACAATTAAAGTAGAAAGTGAGTCTCTCACATTTCTAGAACGGATACGGGGAGATATTTGTGGGCCGATAAACCCACCATGCGGACCATTTAGGTATTTTATGGTTTTAATTGATGCATCAACCAAACGGTCGCATGTTTGTTTATTATCTTCTCGTAATTTGGCATTTGCGAGGTTGCTTGCTCAATTGATTAGATTAAGAGCACATTACCCACGATTATCCCATCAAGAAAATACGTCTTGATAATGCTTTGGTGAATTTACTTCACAAGCTTTTAATGAATATTGTATGTCCCTTGGAATTGATGTTGAACATCCTGTAGCACATGTTCATACGCAAAACGGACTTGCGAGAATCATTGGTTAAACGATTGCAATTTATTGCAAGACCTTTACTTATGAGATCTAATCTCTTAATTTCTGCTTGGGGCCATGCCATTTTGCATGCAGCAATGTTAATTCGTATCATGCCAACAAGTTATCTAAAAGTTTCCCCTTTACAAATGGTTTTTGGTCAAGAACCTAATATTTCCCATATAAAGATTTTTGGGTGTGCGTATATGTGCCAATATCACCACCACAACGAACCAAAATGGGTCCTCAAAGAAGGATGGGAATATATGTTGGGTATGAATCTCCTTCAATTATAAAATATTTAGAACCCTCAACGGGAGATTTATTTACGGCACGATTTGCCGATTGTCATTTTAATGAATCAGTTTTCCCAACATTGGGGGAGAAAGTAGCGGTTGGGAAAAGATAGAGAAAGTAAGCGGTTGGGAAAAGATATTAGCCGGAATGAATTATCATTGGCTCATTTTGATCCTCGTACAAAACAATGTGAACTAGAAGTTCGAAGATAATTCATTTACGTAATTTAGCTAATCGAATGCCGAAGCATTTATCGACACAAAAAAGGTGACAAAGTCACATGTCCAATTGTTAATGCTCCTATTCGAATTGATGTCCCGAAGGACAAGGTCAATCTATTATGAACAAATCTGAAACACGCTTAAAGCGTGGAAGGCCTATCGGTTCAAAAGATAAAAATCCTCGGAAAAGAAAAGGAGCTAAGAATATAGATGGTCAAAATGAGGATAATCAAGGAAAATTTATAGCTCAGGAAGAGCTACCTCATGAAGAGGTATTATCTATAGAAGAGAATAATGAAGTCTCGGAAGAGACTCGTGCACGAAACATGTGAAAATAATGAGATCTCAATAAATTATGTTATGAATGGAATCCGATGGGTTCGAAATGACGTCAACGTTGATGATGTATTTGCTTATTATATAGCAAATGATGTAATGAATAATAATGAGGATTATGAGCCAACATCTATTAGGGAATGTCAACAAAGAAAGGATTGGCCCCTATGGAAAGATGCAATTAATGCAAATTGAATTCATTGGCAAAACGAAAAGTATTTGGACTGTAGTCCAAACACCTAAAGATGTAAAGCCGTTGGATACAAATGGGTTTTTGTACGAAAGAGAAATGATAAGGGTGCAATTGTTAGATATAAAGCACGCCTTGTAGCCCAAGGCTTCACACAAAGACTGGCATTGATTTTGAAGAAACTTATTCACCAAAGTAGTGGATGCAACTACTTTTCGTTATTTAATCGATCGCGTAAATGAAGGTCTTGATCTGCATTTAATGGATGTTGTGATGCCTATTTATATGGATCACTTGATAGTGATATTTATATGAAAGTCCTGAAGGACTTAAGATGCCAAGAAGCATCTAATTCAAATTCTCAAGAACAATATTCAATAAAGTTAAATAAGTCTCTATATGGCCAAATCAATCGCATACAAGTATAATTGTCTTCTTAAATATGTTGAAAGAAGGGTATAGAAATGACCCGATATGCCCATGTATCTTTATGAAAAGATCAGGAAGAGAATTTTCTATAATTGTCGTTTATGTTGATGATATCAACATTATTGGAACTCCGAAGAGCTTCAAAAAGCAATTAATTGCTTGAAAAGAGAATTTGAAATGAAAGATCTGGGAAGAACAAAATTTTGTCTTGGATTACAAATTGAGTATTTAAAGAATGGGATCTTTGTATATCAAGAAACTTATACAAAGAAGGTCCTAGAGCGTTTTTATATGGATAAGTCACATCCATTACGTATCTTTCCGATGATTGTAAGGTCTTTGAAAGTGGATAAAGATCCATTTCGACCTAGAATAATTAATGAAGAAGGTGAAGAAGATCTACTTGGTCCGAATACCATATCTCGGTCTTATTGGAGCACTAATGTATCTTGCTAATCATACACGTCCGATATATCATTTTCTTTGTAAACTTATTAGCAAGATATAGTTCTTCACCTACTCAAAGGCATTGGAATGGAGTAAAACAAATTTTACGCTACCTCAGGAGGCACCATGGATATGGGGTTATATTACTCAAATGTATCCAAGTATGAACTGATTGGTTATCTTTGATCTTTGGATTTTTGTCTGATCCACATGATGGTAAATCACAAACAAAGCTATCTATTTACATGTGGAGAAGACAAATTATATATCGTGGCGATCTATGAAATGACTATATCGCCCACATCATCTAATCATGCAGTAAATTCTAGCAATGCATGAAACAAGTCGAGAATGTGTATGGTTGAGGTCGATGTAATACATCATATACAAACAACTTGTGATTTATCTTCGGAAATATGGTTCCAATGGTCCGTATGAAGATAATCTGCATGTATTGCTCAACTTAAAGAAGGATATATCAAGGGTGATAGAGCGAAGCATATTTCACCAAAATTTTTCTTCACTCATGACCTTCAAAAGAATGGTGAAATAGATATTAAAGAAATCAGTTCAAGTGAAAATTTAGCAGATTTGTTTACCAAATCACTTCCAAGTACAATCTTTGAAAAGCTAGTATTTAATATTGGTCTTCGAAGATTCGTAAATCTTAACGATGTTGTCAAGTGGCAATCGAAAGGAAGATGTGTTCAAAAGACATTGTAAGTAATGTTATCATCGGGAGGAGTAAACTGATGTAATTAAGAGGGGAGTTAATATATCTTGTACTCTTTTTCCCTTATCTAGGTTTTGTCCCACCGGGTTTTCCTAGAAAGGTTTTTAATGAGACAAAGATTAGAAAGTGTATCAATGAATGATGTCTTTCTTTTTTCTTTGGTAGGTTTTTATCCCATTTGGGTTTTCCTAGTTAAAAGTTTTTAATGAGGATATTCATAAATGGACATCCGGGGAGTGTTATGAATATACTAATTATGTGGATGTCATTGACTCTTGTTCTCAAATAATATTTACGGATTTACTATTCATACGGAATCCTTTTGTTCATATATACGTATTTACTATTCACATATACGTATTTACTATTCACGATATACAGTTACTATTCATGTGGGGCCCACGCACATTCTCACAAATTCCAGAACCCACGGCGGCTGAAAGTTGATTGGTGACTTTGAGGAAAATTACGGTAATGACCTAAGGTGGAATAATTACACTTTGTGACCCATTTTTCTTCTATAAATAAGTGCCTTCCGTAACTATTGATTAGACAATTTTGGAATAAGAATTCTCTCATTCTCTTGAATCTCCGCCTTCTCTTGTTCTTACTTTATATTTCTTCACTTTTATAACAATATATATATATATATATATATATATATTCACCTTTCTTTCTTCTTTTTTTTTTCTTTTTTTTAAAAAAGGTAGGTCATCAGTTGACTAAGGATTTTGATGAGATAAAAGGTGGGATGTAGACATAAGTGCGTTGCTGTCCACAAGACCAACACCGACGACAACTTGCTTGCACAAAGCTGTCACCTTTCTTTGACTAATGAAAACCTTTCCAATCGCTCCTACGTATCAATGAGCTTGCATGCTTTTATATCTATTAAGTGTGCACGCATATACATACATTTAAAGGTTTCGTTTAACATGTTTCATACAATTTTTGTGGAAAACTTGGAACTTCATTAACTCTCTTATATGATTTAACAACTTTTTAATTGTATCCCTATTTAATATATGAGTTTAATATTTCTGCCTTTACTGCAGAAATTTTTTCCTGTCACATTCACATAAAAGTGGGCGAGTCCCATTGTAAAGGGAAGAGAAAAAAATATATTAGTGGGACCCACTCACTTTTATGTGAGTGTAGCAGAAAAAATATTTCTGCAGAGTAAAAGCAGGAACATTAAACTTTTAATATATATTATATACCTACCTTATGATAACAAAATTAACACAATACTATTAAGGGTAAAATTGTACATTCATGAAAAAAAAATTAATGAAATGCCTTATAAATAGAACAAAGAAATTCCTTCTCTCTCTACCAAATAAATAGGACCAGAGTAGTATTGTCACATACTAATTAATAAATTAATATATCTCAAATTGATCTTTTTTTTGAATTTGTTCTCATTGAAATTTCTCACTCTCTACATTTTCAAATTACTTTCACACCTCTCTCATTCTTTCCAACAAATATTAAATATGAGTGAAATAGAAAACGGTGATTAGTAATCTTACAAATGATTATGATTTATATTTAAAACCGCACTTTTCTTATATAAGCGACTTATTATAGAACGAAGGCTTTGTGCTGAGCGGGTAAAGGGGACTTTTGTAGCTTTTTGCCTTAAATGTATCATAATTATCGATGGTGTCCTTTAGAACTACCATGTTACTCCCTTTGAAAAAACGCAATCTCCCATTAAATTCTGCTACCCACTCCCATTTATGAATATGTTCTTTCTCCAACATTTGAAATTTTCAAAGATCTAAATCCTTCCTATAATATCAGACTTAATTACTACCTAAATCTCACATGCCCTCTACTTTAGGGTTGTGGCCTGATTTATTCCAAGTTTCTTCTTTGGGTTCAATGGGTGTTTTAAAAGCTTTATCTTAGCTGTTTTTGTATAATTATTTTGATTCCTTCATGTTATGATGGTTTCGTATACTACTTCATTTGGTCTTTATTATCAGACACCAACTAACAAGTGACTGTTTGATTCATGTAATCCGATGTAATGTAATGATGATCACATGAAAATGTCAAGTTTGTCATCAAAGAAAGATGATGCACATGCATAAAAATGTTTGGTTGGATTACATTAAACATGAGAATATATAGGAATAACATAGCAAAAAGTGCATTTATTATTAAGATAAATTCAAAAAGGATCTTATATTTAGGGACAAGCACATTAAAAAAAAAAAACTCTTATATATAGGGATGGAGGGAGCAATAATTATATGATATTTGAGCTTAGTGTAGTTAGTAAGGGTAATATTAGAAATCATATGAATATTAGGAAAACTTTAATGTTTTTAATTGTTTTTATTAGCTTGTGACAATTGATAGTTTGTGGCTTATAATAAGAACTAAATGAAGTACTCCAAGTTTCCTTAAAGAGAAGGTTTTCGGGTTAATTGTGAGCGAGAGATTTTAAATTAAAGAGGTTTCACATCAAGAATTAATTGCTTCTTATCACTCCACCATTGGTTCACACGTCCATTTTCATCACAGCAATAAATACTCAATGGGACAAATAATTGAAATTCAAACATTGGACCACGTCAAGCATATGTTGAGCCTCTTGCTTCCAAAGTGTGAACTTTTGAAAAACTCAGGTGTATTTATGAGTGCTCAAATAAAATACACTTTGGGTTTAGGTACTTATTACTCTAAGCAAGGAAGATTTATTAATACATAGAGTATACGTTAAGTACTCTGTCGATAGATGATCCCGCTTTCTTTTCCAGCAGTAATGTAATGTAGTAGTTTCTTTTGTATTCCCTTTTATTAAAAAAAGAAAAGAAAAAAAGAGTAATGTAATTGTCTTGATCTTTTTTTCTTTTTTATATATAAGATCCTGTTTAGGGTTATTTAAGTATTTAATACGTTTTCACCATTTTTATTCCTAATTAATTATATTCATTTTCATCATCTTTTGCCCCTACTATATTCTCTTTTCCACTTTTTTTTTTCATTACTATTCTATTTCTCTCTTGCTTTATTTCTTACATATTGATTACTTTTAATTGTTTTCTTAAACTGCATAATTTGGTTATTAAACTCTTATTAAAAGGACTAGAGGGAGTATAAATGATCTTTTCTATTTCGTAGGAGATCTTGGTCCGTTTTTAAAAAAAAAAAAAAAAATGTTTAGGGGTTTTCACTTTCAAAGTTTAAAGCACAAATGATTTATTTTCTCCTAATAAACGCGTTTTCCGAGATTCAAATTTATATTCTCCTTGAAGGGCGATACCATTTACTACATCAACCAACAACTTATTGGTGGAGATCTTAGTTCTTTATTTATAGTTTATAGTTCTTACAATAACCAATTTGAAATTAGCTATTACCCTATCACAAGCTCATGTTTCTACGATCTCAATCTGTATTTACTTGAATGATGCTACAAATCTCCATCAAACTTGTTTGTTATTTATTTATAATTGATTGATTTAAGACGAGAGATTAACTTCAAACCTGAGTTGAGTTATGAAAAATGACTCTAGAATTGAAGGGGTTTCACCTGAGTGAGTAGAAGTAAGACAGAGTGTATGCATTACTGTTTCGATAAGTCAAAAATAATTTAGAGGTTAAATTGAAATATCAATGTATTTCTCAAGTGACAAAGTTTAAATACTTGAGATCTATTATACAAAAAGATGGTAAAATTAATAGAGATGTTACTTACAGAATTCAATCTAGGAGGTACAAATAGAGAAAACCTATAAGAGTTATTTGTGATAAAAAAATTACTCAATAGTGAATTTAGACTTTTAATGGACAACATAAACATAAAGGTGTGGTAGTCAAAATAAGGATGCTGATATAGATATTTGATCATATAAGATAATTGGTATTCCTTCATATCCATAATTTAATGATTCATTGACTCACCTTCGGATTAATAGCATAATCGACTTACCACTAAAGTTTTGCTCAAAATATAATTCATTTATAAAGTAATAAATAAGATTTTGTCAATTTTACCCCTATTCATTATTGGTTGGACATATATGAAGAAGATAGAAGGAGGAGAGATGTGTAAACACATATAGATAAAAATATGTAAGAAAAAATGTAATCCCTTTTATACATAAAGACAAATATAAAAAATTTATGCATTTAATTCTTTTCTTAATTCGTGAAAAAGGTAAGAGTGGCACTATCACAGGATCTTTTGCAATTAACCTTTTGAGTTAATAAGCAAGCTGTTTTCTATCAATCCATAAATGATTGTCATTGACTTTTGTGGGTGAAGGGAGACACATCATCACAAGGTCATTATTACATATTGAAAATAGAAGAAAAATTTACACCTCGTATTAAAAACATTACCAACCCCTCGCATTTGGATTCAACTAGTAAAGGGGTTCGACACTCTTATCAAAGGAAGGAGATTCGATCCTAGAGTTGGTGCCAAGACAAATTGGAGGAGACTTAGCTCATGGGTGTCTAGGTAAACACCTGATGGTAACAAACGACTCGCCTGCCTAATATTGGTATCACTTAGGAGGAAAAAAAACTTTGCTTTGCCTTTGGATCGGGTGAACTCAACCCTTTCCTAAAGATTTTATATTAAAAAAAAATCATTACCGATAATTTCATCCAACCTTACTGAAATTATGGTTCAGCATGCATATGCATCTTTGAGGTTATTCCACATATTCCTTCCATTTCATTATATCATATTATATTTAGTCTTTAAAATTATGGTTAATACAATCTAGTGTTTATGATTTGCAATTTTTGTGTGTCTAAAATGTTTGTTCCTTTATTTTAAGGGACCGAAAGTATACCTCATGTAAATTTAAAGGACTACAAGTATACTTTAACCTTTTTTTAATGGGTTAAATACCATTTTTGTCACAAGCATTGGTAGGAGACATTCAAAGATCCGTCAAAGTTTTATTAGTATCATTTTTTTCCAAAAGTTTAAAAATGAGCAAATATGCCGAAAGTTTTTTAGGAGCAATTTTTTATAAACTTCCGGGCAAAAATGATACAAAAAATGATCAATCCAACGGTCAAGATCAACTGACGGGCAAGATTGTTACGTTTGTAAACTTCCGGGTAAAAATGATACCAAAAAAACTTCTTAGTGCTGGGTGCTTCAAAACCAAAACTTCTGTGGCAAAATTGATATCTCTTTTTTAATAAAAGCATGGATCATTTTACTCATTGAAGGACCAAAACATATAATTTAAAATTATAGTGAATAAAATCAAGATGAGAGTATAAAAAGAAAATCAAAATGAAGACAAATTATAAAAATCAATATATTAACCCATAAAATTTTTACATAATAAATTTAAAATATAATAAATATACAAAAATATTACTACTCTAATCCTTTTTATAAGTCTAGTTTACATAATTCTTACATAAAAAAAAGTTGGTTAACTCATTAAATACATCTAAAATTGATCGTTTTCTCAATTTTATTCTTATTTATGAATAATATTCTCAACTAATATAGTCAAACTCACGAGTTTAAGCAAACCCATGATAATAACATAAACTTGTATCATGAATTTGAATCGTAACTCATAAGAGTTTACTTTCACCATTAAATCAATATTAATAGTATATAATTAATTAAGAGTTTAATGTTTCAACTTTTTGCCGCAATCTTTTTTTTTTTTTGCCACACTCACATAAAAGTGAGTGGGTTCCATGATAAAGAGAAGGAAAGAAAATATTAGTGGGATCCACACACTTTTATGTAAGTGTGAGAGAAAAAATATTTCAAGAAAGAAAAGTAAAAATATTAAACCCATTAATTGTTGTTCCAAAAAAAAACCCCATTAATTAATTAAAATATAAAAATATAACAGTTTGATTTAAATATATTTAAATCTAAATAATTGAAATTAAATCTTTTAACATTCATAATTTATCATATATAACAAAAAAATTTCTATAAAATTTATATATAAAGCTACTAAGCATGATCAAATCGAAGAAATTAATATGAGTTTAAAGGCGAGTTAACACAGTTTTATAAGCTAGAAACGTAAAAACAATAAACTTGGTATATAAACTCGTGAGTTTAACCGAGTTTACAATATTCACGAGTTTACCAGTGGCTCGACTTGATTTTGTAACAAGAAACGTAAAAAACGGTAAAATCAAAGAATTAACTCGTAAGTTTAAAAATAATGTTCTCAACCCCCAATCTCATATTTCTACCCATTTTGCAAAATTCTAACTCTTTCAATAATTACTCTTTGGGTAGACTTATAATAAGCACCATCCCCCCCCCCCCCCCAAAAAAAAAAAAAAAAAAAAAAAGTACTTATAAAAAGGACCATAACCTTTATCAAATTTACCCCATTTATTAGTATAAATACTTTAATGCCACTAAAACGTTACCATATTACTTCAAGGGTAAAACGTGAAAAATCATACTCCCTCATTTTTAATATAATACATAGTTAATTTTTTTTTTTAGAAATTAAATAAGCTAAAAAAATTATTTAATCATATCATATATTGTGTATCATTAGATTCTATATCAATTTATTAGTCAAATTACTTAGTTTAGAGGAAAAAAATATAAATATAAATACTCTAAAATAATGTAATTATTTTCTTTAATCTTTTCGGGGAAAAAAAAATCTACCTTATATTAAGACAAAAGGGAGTATTCAATATTACTACTTTGGTATTAAAAGGGACAGTAATATGAGAAATTTTCTTTTGGAAAAAAATAACGAAAAGGAGTAAGTGTGCGTTTGTAAAGCCTCGAATTTGATTTGTCCATTTAAAATTAATCTAATAGACCAAAATATGATTCACAAGTTCATTAGGACCATTAAAAATTATCACATTTTCAAAGTCTCAAATTTGACTACCTATCATCTAGGATTGCACTTTTGACTATTGCCACTCTACAATTAATGCAAATTAAACCTAACCTTTTCTCAATATATATATATATATATATTTTTTGATATAAACCTTTTCTCAATATTTTTTTTTTGGGTCAAATTCTCAATATTGATTCAAGCAACCTCAAAGCAAAAACAATAGTCACTACTCTGCCCTAAGTTTTCCCAAAGCTCCATAGTATTATACCCAATACCCATTACTTCTTTGTTTCCAGTCTTGTATCTTCACTCTCTTCTGAGTTCTGCGACATATCACATTTCTGCACGTCAATAATCATTGGAGATATTTCAAGTATCCCATAATCTTATATGTGATCAAGATTAAGTTTCTAACAATCTAACATGTGAGTCCCACATATTAAATTCCCTATCGTATTTACTGCTACCACTGCATGACCACTAATGATCGATCATGTGCAGAAGGAAGCCAGCCATTAGGACCCTCCTCTCTTCTGCCAAATCTCATAGCCGACAATGAACATGTCATTTTTTCCATACTTCAACACGGTTTGATATGATGTGAATGAAATGTGAGCCTAGACTAATTACTCGTCTAAAAATCTAAAATACAAGTATCAGATAATACCAAGAGTTCCACATCCATCATTTTTTAAGCAAAAGGAACCAATTTTATTAAGCAACAAGATCCACATTCATCATTTATATCTCAAATTGTTAACATGCAACGCTTCTATTTTATAGATAACAAAATACTACTCCTCCGTCTTTAACATAAGAGCTAGTTGACTAATTTGAGTAATATAAGGAAGTTAATTATGCTAGTAATTTATAACAAATATAGGTTGGTTTTTCGTAAAATATTATCTTTCATCATGACTATCTTTAAATAGAAACTCCATAATGTGTTATCAATAGGGATACTTTGAGGGGGAAAAATTATAAATTTGAAAGACAAAATGCGTTGGAGTCTTATATTTAGGATCAAATCCAACCCCAACTGGCTCTTTGATAGTATAAAACAAAACAAAAACTGGAGATCTCTAGAACATAATCGGAAATTACAGTCCAACTAGTAAAGCAAAGCACAGGGCAGACCAAATAAGGGGTTGAGACCAAATAGTGGGTGGTGATTGCCGGCCTACTCATACAGCTTCACATTATATCCGCGTGAAATTAATGCTCCTGAACAATCCCCAACTGTAAAAGTTATAAAGCATGTCCTATCTCTTCCATCTACTATATATAGCATGGATCATCTAGGAAGTTCCACGCATTCACTCACTCAAATACCTACCTCCCGATCCTGACTTCCCCACTAGCTCCATCATTTTCTTGCTTTGCTTTCATTCTTGCTTTAATGGAACCTGAGAAGCTCTTAAGGAAGTGGGTGGTGAGTTTAGTGGCAGTGTTGGTGGTTCTAGGTTTATGGGGTGGGGTTAGAGCTGCACCACAAGTACCTTGCTACTTCATTTTGGGGATTCTTTGGTTGATAATGGCAACAACAACCAGTTATCATCATTGGCTAAAGCTAACTACTTTCCCTATGGGATTGACTTTCCTGGAGGAGCAACAGGAAGGTTTTCCAATGGGAAAACTACTGTTGATGTTGTTGGTGAGCTCGCTTCCCAAGTACTTTCACAAAGTAGCTTTATCAAAATTGCATAAGGCTAAGCCTTGATGTTACTTTCAATTCCCACTGAAATCCACAACATTACATATTTCTTTTTACTTACTGATTAAACCTGTCTAACTAGCATGCACCAATCATCATTGTATTTCTATACACTGACTGTTCTAGAACTGTATATCCAAGAAATTAGGATTTTAGGTAGATTTACAATTTGGCCTACACTTGTATGATTCCATTCAGCTATGTAGCTATGAATATTTTGTTGTCACATCCGTAGTTGTCTCATGTCATGCACCCATGTCATTGTGCATGCTTGTCAGCTAACCAGCTAAAAAGAAAATGCAGATAAAGAGCAGCAAAAACTGACATGAAATGGTCTGGTTAAGTTTACTCTGTATGAGTCATTCTTCTTATGATGTATATTCTTTATTCACATGCGTTTTTATATTTTATTTTTGAAAATCTTATTTAACATATTTTTGAAATTTAACAGCTGAGCTTCTGGGGTTTGATCACTACATTCCTCCCTATTCAGTGGCCAGAGGACGAGACATACTCACAGGGGTAAACTATGCATCAGCAGCTGCAGGAATCAGAGAGGAAACTGGACAGCAACTGGTACCTTTTCTCTTTTTCTGAACAATATTAGCTTCTTCTATGGCACATCAACTTCTTCCTCATTGGGTTTACATCCTGGTTGATAATGGTATCTGATGGCTTGCTTATCTGCAGGGAGCGCGAACCAGTTTCAGTGGGCAGGTGCAGAATTACCAAAGGACTGTGTCACAAGTGGTTCAAATACTGGGAGATCAGACCCAAGCTGCAAATTACCTGAGAAAATGTATTTATTCAATTGGATTGGGCAGTAACGATTACCTCAACAACTATTTCATGCCCGCATTTTATTCCAGCAGTAGGCAGTACACACCAGAACAGTTTGCTGATATTCTCATTCAGCAATATTCTCAGCAAATCAGGGTTGGTTTCTACTCTTTAGCTTTCCTTGTCTCTTCCCACTCCTTTTCCTTGAACTTTAAATACCTTCAACTATCTATAAAATAAAGAATTTCAAGAATCCATAAACAATAAAGACCTAAATTTTATGGGTTTAACTTCAAATAATATTTTTCCACCCTTCCAATTTTTCAAGTTACACAATCCAAACATGTTTTGGTTAGATTTATATTTACCTCAATTCCTTCCCTTATCCACCTTCCATTTGTTTCTGGGATTTGGACGTTATTCATTCACAAAGTGAATGTAAAGCCTACATTTGGGGAGAGTGTGGCACAAAAAAAATGTGGTTCGATGTAGGACCCACATGGATGATAATCAAGTATGGAACCCACTCCTTTACCTTTCTTTATTCTTCTGTGTTTTTTTATTCCACCCTCTACATTTTTCAGTCATGTTGACAGAAACTTAGCGGGACCAGTAAAAAGAGATGCCATCTCTTCTAAGCAACATGGTTCAAAAATGAAAAGCTAAACTATTCCTGTTTATGTAAATATATAAGGTACATTTGGGCAGAATGAGCGTGACACAAGAAAATGTGGTCCTACATGGGATCCACATATCATAATTAGACATGGAGTCCACCACTCTATTTTTTTCACTCTATCTTCAAATTCACATTCTATATTTGATTTTGTCAATGTAAAGAATCTTAGGCCAAAAACAAAGTCGACGTAAAGAATCTAAGTCAATTTTTTTCCTCAAGCCATGTTCATAGAAACTGATTTCAACTGGTAAGCAGAGATGCTATATCTTCAAATCATTATGGTTCAAAAGTGAAAGACTTGGCAATTTTATTTTGATGTATCAGAGTTTGTACAACTATGGAGCAAGGAAAATGGCGTTATTTGGGCTTGGTCAAATAGGATGCAGTCCCAATGCAATTGCCCAGAATAGCCGAGATGGAAGAACATGTGTGGAAAGAATCAACTCTGCAAACCGATTATTCAACGACAGATTGAAATCTCTCGTTGATCAACTCAACAGCCAGCTAACTGATGGAAAATTCATCTACATTGACACCTACGGAATGTTTCAAGACGTAATAAGAAGCCCCTCATCCTTTGGTAACTAATTTACCCTCCGAACATTTTTCGCCCTAATTTCTGTCACTTTCTATACGAAAACGATAGGATTTGTACTAATAATCGGATAAAACAATTGAAATTCAGGATTTAGGGTTACGAACGCCGGGTGCTGTGGAGTAGGAAGAAACAACGGTCAAATTACATGCTTGCCAGGGCAGAGACCATGTCCGAACAGAAGAGAGTACCTGTTTTGGGACGCTTTTCATCCAACTGAGTCCGGCAACACCATTATTGGAAGGAGAGCTTACAGTGCTCAATCTTCCTCCGATGCCTATCCCATTGATATCCGCCGCTTGGCTCAGAGCTGAAGTATACCTTCGCAAAGAAGAAGGAAGGACCTTGAGGCGCTGATGAAGACTTTTTCGGCATGCAAAACATTTGGGGAAATTACATTAAGGAACCCACATGTTTAATAATATTATATTAAAGCATCTTTATAATTGAAATGTTTCTGCTTTGCTTATGTTAATCCATTAGTACCAAGTAGTAGCATGTTTATCTTAAAGTTTCATGTGTTTATCATTGAGGGATTATCATTCCAAGTGTAATTGTGTTTTTTTTTTCATGATTGGAATATTAAATTAAATATTGATAATAGTATTAGCTTTGGCCTATTAGTAATTGTTCTTTAATGCTCTCAAACCATTGTTTTACCCTTTTTTTTGGAACTACTTTTTCCTTTCGAGTCCTTTATTGGCTTTCTAATCTAACCACTAGGGCATAAGTTTTACTCCAACCTAAAACCCACAATTTTAGTAGTATTACTAATAGGTAATCTTTCATTTTCTTTTCTTAGTTGATCTTGACGTTTTTACATCACTGTTAAATTTTTCATTATGTTGTGATTATCTTGTCTTTTCTCTTATGCCTTGTTTAACTTACATTCTTTTTTAGTATGATCAAACTTGCCAATAGTCTCGTAATCTAGTGACATAAAAGCTCTCCGATAAGTGGGAGATTACATGTTTGATTCAACTTGTAACCTTTGATTGACCAAATCCTTCTTGTAAAGTAACTTGCCGCATTTCATTCTTAGATTAAACATATTTAGAGCAGAATGCCACCATTAATTTTCTTCTCAATATCAAAACATTGGCAAATTGTACTCTTTTCTTCGGCATTAGTCAATTAGTCCTCAAGCAATGGCGTGGCCATAAGGCTAGCAATCTTACCTAGAGAAGATACCTGCCATTGTTGTTGCGGGGTCTAGGTTTTTTGGGCCGAAAATGGTCTCTTGATTAATATGGATTTATTGGGTTATTGAGTTATGGGCCTATAATAAGACTGGACAATGATTGAAATTGCTCGTATATTGGGGCCGAATGGATTTGTTTCGTTTTGTTTTTATTGAAACACAAGATAAGGGTCGAGAGTAAATGGGCTTGGTACAACTGTCATAGCTTCTGGCTCCTTCTGTCCTCGTCGTCATGGGGTCATCTTCTAATTGTTTTCTCTTTTTTCCTAATTTGTGTAACTTATAAAATAATATATAATCTAATGCGGATATTTAGAGAGATCATATTATATTTATTGTATAAAAACAACATAGTCTTATCTTATTAGGTGGGGTCGACTACATAGATTACACAATATCATTGAGCTCGACCAAAACCCAAATTTCTTGATAAATTATTAATGAAAAGGTCTTGCTCAATAACCTTATTAAGCGTTCTCTTCAATCTTCTTTTACTCTTTTTACTTGGTTCCAAACAATTTGACCAACCCCTCATCACTAGCGCATCCAAAAGTGTTCTCTTTACGTGTCCAAACCATTTTAAACTATTTTCTACATTTTTTCTTCAATTAGTGTCTCTCCAACCGGGTATGAGCTTGGGGCAAAAATTTGGGGGGCCAAACAGTGGGGGGATTCGGGCTGCCTCTGATTTTTTTTTTAAAGAAAATTTTTAAATGCATAAAAAAATAAAAGAACATAAAAAAAATCATGAAATCAAGTGAATACTGATGATGTAATAAGAGAGACAATTATTTTACAAACCTGTCATTTACAAAAGTACATTACAATAAAAATAATTACAATGTCATCCTTCTAGACCTTATTTTTTAGAATTGCATCATAATTGCCTTAATATCAATGTTATCAAATACATCTTTTTCAATATAAGGCACTAAACAATTATTCAACCATACAAAAGTATGTTTTTGGTTCTAGCATGAAGCGGGAGTTTTAATATGTTAATTTATGTGATTGTGAATCTTTTTCAACCATAAACTTCATGTAATTGAACACCACAACATTGAAAGGCAAGAGGCTGAGGTTTAGAATGAAAAATCAATTGACTTCATCCACATGTGTAGTGTAAAATAGGTAAAAGCATAGTAAAGAATACACCACAAAAGTAAATTTCACTGATAAACTAAAAATTTCAGGTAATTAGAATGAAATATAGAAAAAAAATGACAAGATTAACATAAATCATACAAAACCCCACATGGAACAAAAAGATTGAATTATAAGCCCCAAAAATATAAAAAGAGGGGAAAATAAAATAAAATTGGGGGCCAAAATTAAATTTTACATTATATTAAATTTTTTAAAAAAAATTCCAAACAAATTTTTTTTTGGGGGGGGGGGCATAGTCCCATAGAAGATCCGTCCCTGTCTCCAACCCTTCCTCGTATAATTAATATCATTATGAATCCCAATTTTTTTTTCGTATTACCACAGCTCTCTCTAATTATCATCATCTCAGCTACCCCACTTTATGTACATGTAATCACTTCAAAGTCTAACATTCATTACCATAAAGCATTGCTAAGCGAACGGAGACTCACTTGATCAGTATGGATCAGAATATAAATTAAAATCTAAAAAAAAAAATCATACAATTCATAATACAAAGGTTATGAATAATTAGACCTGGCGCTTGTGAAAAAAAGAAAAAAGAAAATCCATGCAGAGCACAGTGAGAAAACGTGTCGTGTATCAGAAAATAGCTGATCTGAAATGAGTTATGTTGCTTAAAATACTCCGATTCTCCGGTGCTCATTATAGTACCTAATTTGTGGGGCAATTTGACCTAGTTTCTAATGCAATTTACAATTGGCTATCTTAATCAGTTTTGAGGCATTGTTCGAAACACATCGCCTTTTGTGTCTGTTCTATATGTTTGAGCCATAATTTTGCAGAACAACCCTTGTATATATGCATTGTATTCAAATCATTGACCGCCAAAAGTTGTTCAAGAACCTATATTATTACACTCATTACTTAATTTTCTGAGCTATCATCTGATTCTTCCTTACTAACCCCATTCTTGTCCATATCAAAATACTTTGGTGTGTGTATATACATACATACATACGTGTGTATATATATATATATATATGATTAAATGTCATTAGCATTTTGTTTCCCACTTGAAAAACTCATTTCAATCTTGTTGGTGTAGAGATGGCTTCTAATAAGAAACTGGGGTTTGAGCTGTCTCTTCTCTTATTGATGACGACGACCACGAGTATTGTGGGTGGTAGTAATAATAATAATGTTGAAGAACAAGTGCCTTGTGTGTTCATATTTGGGGACTCATTATCTGATAATGGAAACAACAACAATCTTCATACCTCGGCCAAATGTAGTTACAGACCATATGGGATTGATTTCCCAGATGGACCAACTGGAAGATTCACCAATGGCCGAACTTCCATTGATATTATCAGTAAGATCTTAGGACCTAAAAGATGAAATGTAGTTTTTAATTTTTTTTAAATGTGTGTTTGTCATTTTTCTTGTTACGTATCTCTGAGTTCATCATGAGGCTATAAAGATTGGCTTGATGAATATGCAGCTCAACTTCTAGGGTTCAAGGAGATGATACCTCCATTTGCAAACCTTGGTGGTTTTGACATACTCAAAGGGGTGAACTATGCTTCTGGTGGTGCTGGAATTCGTGTTGAGACTGGCACGCAACTGGTATATTATATATATATATATATATAACTTTTTCAAGTGCTTCACTTGTTTTGTCTGATGATCAGAAAATGTGTTAACAAAAAAAAAAAAAAAAACAATAAACCTTATTCTATACGACGGCCCGCTGTGCTCTATTAATAATAAATATTCAGATATAGTGTTGACCAAATGAATGTCCATTCGACCATTTCGTATTGGGTGTTCTTTTTTATCTTTCTCTTCTCCTTTTTAGAGGATTCCATGCCATCTGATCTACCTTTCTCACCGCTGCCCCTAATATTCTTCTTTGTATATGTATGAATCACCTCAAATAATTTTGTACCATTTTATCTTCATTGATGTTATATCAATGCTTCCTCGTATATGTTAATTAGGAATCTTATCTATTATTATATGACTATATATGCATCTAAACATATTCATATCTGCCATCCCAATTTTGTTCTATTAACATTCACCACTATACAACAATATAATGTTGGTCTTATAAGATAAAACTTCCCTTTATATTTCTTAAATAACTTTCCAATCACAAATAACTCTTTAATTTTTTTATTATTCGAATATGATTATATTTTTAAAAAAATAAAAGTGACATTTTTTTTAATGAAAGTACATATAGGTCCAAAATCCTTCAATGTAAAATGCTATATGGTACTCCTTTGATTCTGAATATAAGACCTTTAGAAAGTTGATCTTGATCCCAAATAAAAAAAAAGTTTTTATATTTGTTAATCTTTTCCTAATTTACCCCTATTGATGCCCCTTCAACAATAATCAAGGAGGAGAGAGAAGGAGAGGATTAAGGAAAATAATTAAGGTGTTTTATAAAATATATGTCATAATAACTAACTTTCTTAATCTAATAAAATTGCTAATTCATGTAGTTTCTTCTTTAATTGATTTAAAATGCTGTTGAGCATTCAAAAATGCATATTATTAAAACCAGTGGTTGACCATTAATAATGCAGGGTGCTGATGTAAGCTTGGAGATACAGCTAGAGAATCACAGGAAGATAGTTTCAGAAATACATGCTAAACTTGGAGGTTTTGAGAAAGCACAAGCACATCTCAACAAGTGCTTATATTACTTCAATATTGGAAGCAATGATTTCATAAACAACTACTTCTTGCCTCAATATTACCCTGCAAGTCAAACCTTTACCCTTGAGAACTTTGCTGGGCATCTTATCCAAAATTATTCTCTCACTTTAAGGGTATATATATAAATATATAATTACTTTCCTCCCTTATATTACACTTTGCAAGAGTTTTTATTCAGGAGAATCGTGAAAAATCTCTGTTTGAAATTTTTATTGGTGAGAAAAATTTGAATTTGATTATTGATTTTTTCTGTATACGAAATCAGGTAGAGTACTAATATTTTTTTATACAAAAACATATTAGGTTCTTCTGGATAACGAAATTTCTGAACATGGACTTTTTACCGATTTATCCCTTTTTATTTCCCTGGAACTTACCTTGGATAAACTAACATTAATATGGCATGTATATGTTTTTGTGGGGATGCAGGCTATGCATGATGAACTTGGAGGAAGGAAGTTTGTATTGGTAGGGTTAGGAGCCCTAGGTTGTACTCCAAGGGCAATTTCTAGAAAGAACTCATCATTGTCGTTATGTGATAATGATATGAATGAAGCAGCTCTAATTTTTAACTCCAAACTTAAATCGCTTGTGGATCTATTCAATTTTCGGCTCTCAGCTGATTCCAAATTTATCTTCATCAACAGTATTGCTGGGATGCTCGATCCCTCACCTGGTAACTATATATTCTCATCTTCTGATCTATTTTCTTAAATTGTGTATTATATTGAATCCAAATTATGGGGCCTTAATTTTCTTGTGATAAGTTTGTTTGAAGGCTTCATGGGTAGCCCCTCTTCATGAAGATCGGTCTCTCAATGAAAACACCAATATGTTATGAGTACAAGTGCAAAATGGAGATCTCATTCCAAAAGTCTAGCCTATTGGATGGAAAAACTCTTTGAACTTATAAACCTCACTTCTCTTGTGAGACTCCCCGATGTGGACTCATGATAGAACACAATTTTTATTACTTCCTCCTGTCTAAGATAAAAATAAACTAAGTTGCAAATATTTAGAAATTTAGTTAAGTTAGTTATTTATATAAAAAAATATTCCCTAAAGTATATCCCTTTTAGTTATTTGCATTAGATACTACCCTGCGATAGAAAACCTCCTTATTATGTTCAATAAACAAATAAAGTTTTAGAAAAGAATTATAAATTACTCCCCACAATTTTTAATATAAAATATATTTGGGAAATTGATCTTGGTCTTAAATATAATACTTATTTTCCATATTTATTAATCTTTTTCTAATTTACCTTTATTGATATTCCATCAACAATAATCAAGGAGGGAATGAGGGAATTAAGGAAGATAACTAGGGTATTTTAGAAAGTACATATCATGTTAATTAACTTAACTAACTTTTTTAATCTAATCAAATTATGTATATATGTCTTATATTATGGACCAGAGAGAATAGGAAAAGTGAATTCAGGTATTATATTTAGGACTAAAGCAAACCCCTATAGGCCATAGCTCTTATATATGGGACAAGAGTAAGGGGTATACAGTTAGTTAATGCACTCCTATATCTCATGAAATGCATGTTCCATATTTATTTAATTTTTAGTTGATAAATTATTGAAGGGAAAATTAAAGGAAGAAATTCAAACAGAATTGGATGTACATATATATATGCAGGATTCAAGGTGTTGACTGAAGAGTGCTGCAAAGTATGGGAAAATGGGCAATGTGTTGCAAATGAAAAGCCATGCAAAAATAGAAACGATTATGTGTTCTTTGATTCGTTTCATCCCACTGAAGCTGCCAACATCATCACAGCAATGTCTTCATATAATGCTTCAAATCCAGTTTTCACTTACCCTATGGATATCTACCACCTTGTTCACTCCTAGCTAAATCAATACATAGTATCACATCATCACTTGAACACTCATTTAATTTTGGATGTCTAATAAAATGTTGTTCAACTTATGCAATTTTGTTCTTGTTTTTAAGATGCACACACTATTCAACACATATAATAATATGCAATCGTATTCATGTCATATTTGTGTAAAC
The DNA here is from genome assembly GCA_019022615.1 of Acacia melanoxylon. NCBI lineage: Eukaryota > Viridiplantae > Streptophyta > Magnoliopsida > Fabales > Fabaceae > Acacia > Acacia melanoxylon. The sequence continues at coordinate 401,963 of JAFJYJ010000042.1, forward strand.
TCCTTCATAAATACTATTCTATTTTTTTTCCCCCTAGGCCCAGGCATATTCCTGTAAGAGGCAATGTTATTCAAGGTACCGTCGGGTACTAAATGTATCCTCCTATCAAACGCATGTACATGTACTAGTCACTTCCGCTAAGCTCAACCGGTATATAGTTATTTGTTGCTTATGCGGCTGGAACACTTTTTATATCTATAATATCATCTTTTTTATTAAAAAAATTAATTTCAAAAAATTTCTTGCGACTTCACCTTGATTAAAGCCATTTTGCCTAGCCGAGCAAGGGGTACAGTTCCAAAAAAGAAAAAAGAAAAAGCCATTAACCCTAGCCATTTTGTCATTTGCACATTTTGGTGGTACTTATACATACGCCATTCTCCCATAAAAATAACCCACGGAAAAAGCACTACAAAAAAATGATCTCCTTTATTTTATTTTATTTTTTAAAAAAATATTCAAGATCCATTGTGTATTTAACCAACTAGAAAATGTCACCTGACACACTCTTTTAGATTGATTATGTATTATCTATTACTACCTCTGGTCCTAATTATAAAACTACTTTTATAATGCAAATTACACTATAAAAGTGCTCCTAATTAGGATTGGAGGGAATAGTATATAGTCCAAAATGCCTCTTTTTCCTGTGGTCGGTGTAAAATTAGAAAGAAATGAAATGATTTATCAATTAAAAATGATATTTTGTTTTTTTTTTCAGGAGGGTTATTAAAATAAAAACCAACGAGAAAAAGTAAGAATGCTAGGAATTTTTCCTAATCCTTTGATTTTGCCCACCAAAATAAGTCACCACTACTCCTAATATAAATATGCCTAAAAGTAGAAACATTCCCATCCATCTTATAGTAGTATATATATAATACATATATGAACCGGTTTTTCTACTAAGCACTTTGCTTACCAGGGAGAGCTAAGCATATATAGAGAGTCTATATTTGATTTGTTTTCAAAATAATAATTTGTTAGATAAAAATTATTTTTTAAAAGATTACCTTTATTTTAGCTTCTATACCCATTAAAATAGTTTTTTTTTAATAAAAAAATATACCTAAAAAAAGTCAAATTTAGACCGTCTAGATCATATCTGGATGGTTTAGATAGCTCTCCCTATCTGGTGAATCCTAAAATCTAGCAGCATCATTAATTATACCTTAATTTCCTTTTATAAGCTTTTTGGTGAGGGTGTTGGGTAATCCTTTGATTCAGGTCGCTGCTCATTTGCACGACAATAGGGCTGAGCAACGGGCGGGCGGGGCTGCCCTGTGCCCTAACCCATGTCCTGCTTGTTTATTTTACACGGGCACGAGCTGGTATAACCCGTTTAACTCGTGATAAACAGGTATAGGCAAACACGGGTGGGTTTCGACGAGTTCTGGGTTCCCGTTTATACCTTCAAGTTTAAAAAAAAGAAAAGAAAAAAGAACCCACCAAAGAAACTCAGAAAAAAGAAAACCAAACAGATCAGAAATGAGATGAAGAGATGAAACTTATTGTTCATATCCTCCAATTAAACTCAACTATATGTACTAGTCACTTCCGCTAACCTCAACCTGTATTGGTTATTTATTGCTTATGCGGCTGGAACACTATTTATATCTATAAATAATTTTATTTTATTTTTTTAAAAAAATACTCCCTCCGGTCCTAAATATAGGAAAAAGTTTGTAGTGTAAATTACATTACAAACTTTGTCTTATATTTAACACCGGTAGTACTTAATTTCAAAAAAGTTTTAAGCGATTTTACTGTTATTAAAGCCATTTTGCCTAGCCCAGGAAGGGGCACAGTACCGGAACAAAAAAAAGCCATTAACCCTAGCCATTTTGTCATTTACACATTTTGTTGGTACTTATACGCCATTCTCCCATAGAAATAACCCACGGAAAAAGCACTAAAAAAATATGATCTCCTTTATTTTATTTTATTTTAAAAAAAATATTCAAGATTGATTGTGTATTTAACCAACTAGAAAATGTCACCTGACACACTTTTTTATTTTTTTCAGGAGGGTTATTAAAATAAAATAAATGAAACGACATATATATATATATATATATATTTTTTTTTTCAGGAGGGTTATTAAAATAAAAGCAAAAGAGAAAAAGTAAGAAGGATGCTAGGAATTTTTCTTAATCCTTTGATTTTGCCCACCAAAAGAAGTCACCACTACAGCACTACTCCTAATATAAATATGTCAAACAGTAGAAACATTCCCATCTTATAGTAGTATATATATAGTACATATATATCAACCGGTTTTTTTATTGAACACTTTGCTTAGTAGGGAGAGTTAAGCATCTCTAGATGGTCTATATTTGATTTTTTTTTAAATAATAATTTTTTAAATAAATAAATAAAATTTAAAAATAATAATAGTTAATAGATTACCTTTATTTTATATTCTATACTCATTAAAATAGGGTTTTCAAAAAAAAATACTTTAAATAAAAAGTCAAATCTAGACCCCGTAGATCAAATATTGATGGTTCAGATAGCTCTCCCTAGCTGACAGATCCCAAAATCTAGCAGCATCACTAATTATACCTTAATTTCGTTTTATTAGCTTTTGGGTTAAGGTGTTGGGTAATCCTTTGATTCAGGTCGCTGCTCATTTGCACGGCAGGGTGTTGGCTAATTGTGATATAGCTGAAGTCATTTTATTTGTTTTATGTTGTTTTTGCTTCTTGTTTTGTTTTTGTTTTTTTCCCGGCATTACTATCAGACATTGTTGAATTGAATTCTTTTTGTTATGATATATAGATGCATAAATTTAATCCAAAAAAAAAATTAATTAGAGATTATGATCAGTTGTTGTAAGAGATGGGGATGGTTAGTTTTGCCAAGTTGATCACTTCAGTAAGGCTCTTCCAAATGCCTATTTCATCTTCTTCAACAGTCGTACTGCTTCCAAACCTGACCCTTCACTACTTGGTAAACTTTTCTTAATTAATTAATCAATCAATTAATTAATTATCTCTTTCTACATAATTAATTGTCTCTGCCTGATGAATGGTTCCTAATAAATCACTACCACATATATGTATATATTTTAAGGTTATTTTTACTTATATTTAACGGTTGTTAAATATTCGAGCGCTAAACATTTATGTAGGGTTTTATATTTCAGGATTCTTTAAATACTACCGTTATTTATAGTACCCTATATTTGATTGTTGGGTTAAGGAGCAATTTTACCAATAAACTATTGGCTTGGGAGTACCCAACACAATAAACTCTTAACTGGACCTTAAATACAAACTAACTTTTTAAAATGTTAAATGGGCACAAAGTGGGCAACGTCCGTTAGTTTATCCCGTCAAGAGTGCACAAGCCTGGGTTTCCATCAAGACTACTGTTGAAAGCTTGAATTGAGAGATTGTGGGATTGGACCTGTTAATTGGTTGTTCGATAGATCAAAGAGGCTCAACCGGAGGAGTGTGAAACTTGCCGGAATCTCACCAGAGAGTTCGTTCAGGGACAAATTCAATGCATTAAGAGCTGGTAAATTACCCAAAGATGAAGGGATATTTCTAGAGAGTGAATTCTCTACCAGTTCGATATCACTGAGGGAAGTACATAACCCCAAAGAGTCAAGTATAGACCCAGATAACCTGTTCCTCTGTAAATAAAGACTGCTCAAACTTTTCAACTCCCCAATACCCATTGGAATTTCCATAGAAATCTGATTCTCATTTAGATCAATTGTCACCATTGAACTCGGGTGGAATTTCCCCTGTTAACTTATTTTCAAAAGGGAAACCAGATTTGTCAAGAACTTCAACTCGGCAAGATCGCCTTCAAGCCGATTGAGTGATCCGTCCAATTTCGCAAGGCTTGTGAGATTTCGAACCCGACGGAAATTTCCCAGCTTATTGAGTTGTTATAGAACTCCAACCGCCATAACTTCCCAAGATTCCCAATCTCCGAAGGAATCTCACCGGATATAAAATTATCCGAAAACTCTAAACTTACAAGCCGAGTGAGATTACCTATTCCTACCGGTATTTCCTCCGAGGCTACAATTCGCTAGATAGAGCCATTGGTAGTCTTGATGGAAACCCATAGAGATGTACAATACCGACAACTTTGGCTGACAATCTCGCCACTTTATCATATGGTCCAGGTCGGTCGCTGATGAGTCACTCAGTGGTTCAAGTTCAGTGAACGGAATGACTGGGCCTATAGGATAGATACGAAAGGGAAATTTTGCTTTCAGATAATTTATTTGTTCAGGTTCTAGCTCTTCAATCGTGTTGATGAGGAGACAATTTGTTTTGGCTATTGTGGGTACGCAATCCAAGGCTCTCTTTAAGAATCCCAGTTTCTTTTCGTAAACTAGCTTTCAAAGATTAATGGGCTTGACAGATCAAGTAACGGACGTTGCCCACTTTGTGCCCATTTAACATTTTAAAAAGTTAGTTTGTATTTAAGGTCTAGTTGAGAGTTTATTGTGTTGGGCGCTCCTGAGCCAATAGTTTATTGGTAAAATTACTCCTTAACCCTTTGATTGTTCTTTGTCAATGGTGGTTAAATATACTAAACAATATTTAGCATTTATTCATTAAAAACAGTGAAATATATTACTAAATATATTAGGTTCAAACAGTGATCAGTAAAGTATATGACACCCTGATTTTGGTAATTAGTAAGGTGTTTATTTGACGGTTGTTGGTTGTAATACCCGGATTTTAGTAAACGGAATTTTTGAGATAAAGGAAATTAACGAATATTTTGATAAAGCAAAATCATGAGTTTAAAACTATTACAGAAAATTGTCATAATTATAGAGTAAATTGTTAAAAAAGTTACGGAAAGATCAGATGAATGTAATGACTAAAAATGAAATAATGGTGATAAAAAAAAGTCTAACAATATTATGATAAATACTGAAAAATCATGAAAAATTATGAGAAAAATATGGAAGTGTTATCCCTAATTATGAGAATTTAATAAATTATTTCAGAGGAAATAACATGAAGAAAAGTTTAAAAAGCATTTTAACCATAAAGTAACTCGATGGGGTAAACATTGTTAATATTTTACATAGGATATAAAATGACAATGTCAAAGATAAAAGTTTGCAAGATAACAATATACCGTAAAATTGGTAAAGATAAATATATGAAGAAACTTGATCCTAAAAAGATCACTAAACGAAGAAATTAGGTCTGATTAAGCCTTAACGGCGAGGGGTAAAACGAGAATTTTTGGTAAAAAATATTATATTTTTTAAAAATGGAAAAAATTATGAAAAAATAATTAAAACTGAATTTTTAAAAGAGGGGGCCGAAATTATGGTTATTTTTAATTAAAAAGAATTGTTTAAATAATTAAAATGATAATTAGAATAAAATAATAATATAATGCGGTGAGTCAAAGATATAGACAGTAGGGGGAAAAAGTTAGAAATAAATTCTACGGTGTAAACCAGAAGTAAAAGTCTTTTCGATCGATCAAATTAAGAACAAGTGAATTTTTACACGAAGAAAGAATTTACCAAGCGTTGTTTCCGCAACCGAAAACCCTAATTTCAAATAAGACGAAAAGTTGATCGATAGAGTAGAGTCGATAGGCAAAGTGAGAACCTATAGAAACAATTGCGTCTTTTTAAACACGAGATTAAGTTAGGCAACAACCGGACGTTTTACGATTCGCCGAATTATTGTCCAGAAGTTGGTTCTATCTAAGCGATTTCAGAATCGGACGCGTTTGTCCGAATATCTTCCGACGCACCGGAGAATACCTGGATATGATCAAAAAGAGGATCAAAATATATAGTATGAAAGAGGATGAAAAGACCTTCAAAGTTACACGCTCGCATTTTTGAGTTTCTGCAAAATCGCGCGAAACGGACACTGATCGGGTAACTTTATCGGACCGAAGGCCATAAAGCAAGAGCCATCATGGATGACAACTCATCCATTGAATTTTGGGCTCTTAGATTTCGATCTTGACCATGGATGGCCAAGAGTGTTTTGTCCTCAAAAATGCGATCCAACTACGAATCCGATCAAGACTTTTGTGGAAATTCTCACCTTGTCCCTATTTTTCCCTATAAATAGCAAGCTCTCTTGCTCTCATTCTTCACACCAAATTCGAAACCTAGAGAGAGGTTCTAGAGAGAGAAGCTCTACAAAAAATTCTCGCCTTGCTCCGAGTAAGTTCTTTCGCTCTTAGTTTTTAGTTTCCGTAGTTCTTTCGGTAGTTATAGTAGAACCATTGTTGTTTTGATCTAGGAAGTTTCAGAATATATTCCTATACTTGTTTTTATGCCTCATTGCATTGAAAGATGCCCGACGAGGTAAAAACATAGTGGGGATAATTTTGAAATGGAATACGGTCAAAGTAACGAAATTCCGCGAAATTCCGCCAAATAGGGGTACTAGGGGCAAAATAGTAATTTTCGCCCAAATGGCCCGTTATGATGCCAAATGTTGATAAACGTTGTCCTTATAGGATATCTCGAGCTAATCGAGCCGCCGTTGTGCCGCCGTCATACCGCTGTTTTTCCCGCTGTCGAATTTCACGTTTTTCCGTAAAAGTTCCGTTGTACCGCCAAAAAGGTACGTTCGCGTACTGTAACACTAGCTCTAATGTTTGTTATATGATTGTATGTGATTGTTGTGTAGTAGTGTACGAGGTTATGCTATATACACGGTATGTTACATACGAGGTTATGTCACATACGAGGTTATTATTGTTGTATCATACGAGGTTATGTTACATACGTGGTTATTATCTTGTATACGTGGTTACGTGTTTTTAATCATACATCCGTTATGGACTGTTGTATTGATTGCTGTATCGTGTATATGTAGTCGTATTTAAGCATGAGGTTAATTACCCGAGATCCAAATTGTAATTGGATCTCGCCTCTTATCATATAGCGTCGTTCGAAGAACCGAGGACCGAGGAGAATGGCAAGCAGGCCGTACAGAGTCCCGGCTGAAGACTTTCTTCGGGTGTTATTCATTTTGAAAACTCTCGGTCAATGTACCGTTTCTGTAAATCAGCCAGACTTACGGCATTTATAAATATATGTATCAGTTACTCAATCGCTCCAATGCTCTACTCTGATGAAAAAAAAAAATTATACTGCTTTTGAAAATGTGATGTTACATTGGTAAACTGGGGTCATTTAAAAAAAAATGCATATTACATATACAAATACCTATAAATATACAGAAATCAGAACAGAGGTCCATTCCATTAATCAAAATGGCTAATGTAAATATAAAACAGAAACCAAAGATCTAAAAAACTAGGTAGCAAAACAGAAACCAGAACTTCTGGGTTAATCTTTCATCACTTGCAGGATTCAAGGTTTTGGATTCTGGGTGCTGCGTGCCAACAAGTTGGGGGAAATGGGCCGTTCGTTGCCAAAAATAACGTTTTGGTATCTTGTTACTTGTTAGCAGTTTTTTTTTTTGGGTTGCCCACCCGGTTCATCGGGGCTTCACCCCGACTAATCCGGATCCGACCCGCGTCGCACACCTAGCTTTGGTGGGAGAGTTTCCCAGTGGGGGTTTTTTGCATTCACAAGGCTTGAACCCGAGACGCTTACCACTTGTGCCAACCCCGTTGGTTACTTGTTAGCAGTTTGTTCATGTATATAATACTAATAAATTAGACGATGATAGTCAAATATGCACACTCAAGTTGTGACAAATGTATTTGTCACCTCAGGATGTGTTTCTCTTTGCATTGTTAAGATGAGTTTTTGTGTGTGGAATTCTGGTGGATGGATTATAAAAAATATACTAATGATGTGGAACGAATAGTAACTTGTCCTAGAAAACCCAAGAGTTCCAAATCAATCAGCAAATCTAGAAGCCAAAAAGTGAAGAATAAATGAAAATTTGTAATCTTGGGACGAGGAACCTCAATGAACACGTCTTCTAGAAAACATTGAGTATGCAAAACCTATCATTCAGAGGAAGGGTTAAGGTGCAAATTTGTCATTAAAGCTTTTGCTGAATAGTAATATTGCCCTATAAGTGTTTTTCCAGGTTCAATGTCATCCCGAAAGTTTCAAAACGTAGTAATGTTGCCCCATACAATTTAAAAAAAAATAACACGACGCAGTTATAAAATTAACGTTGACCATTAACTTTTCAATGATAAAGGTACTATTGCTACATTTTGAAACTTCCAATATGACATTAAACTTGGAAAAAATTTCAGGGTAACATTACTCCTCAGTGAAAACTTCTGGGACAAATTTACACCTTAACCCTTAAAAGAAAACAATGGCTCAAGAACTCCAAGTATAACAAGCACTAGAGTATATCACTCTCTTAATTATGCCATGCAGTATTCTCTCAACAGTACACAACCAACAAGTAATTAACTATATTTTTCCAAAGAACTTAATAACTTCAAGGAGTTAATATATCTAATCTTTGTTTGTAACTTATGCCATGGCCTTACTTAAACTGTGACAAGAAAAAAGGCATGCAAGTCAAAATTACAGGGGGAAACAAATATCAAGGTAATTAATAGATAAAGTATATTCCAAACATGTCAAGCTGTCTTTTTCATACTCATATATGTTATACTAAACACAAATGTAAGCAAGCAGCTTAATTTCACCATGAATACAGAAGATTTAGAGTGCTATCATGAATTAATGTCTACAAATTAAAGCAGCCACTACATAGAGAGGGATCATCCATATATATAAATATATGCTGCCTTTAAGCTGTAGCATTCATCATCTGCTATCCTTATGCCAAAATACAAGAAGCAGAAGTTCTTAATATGTCACAAGTACATCGATCATCACCTGCACATGAACACATTCCAAAAAACAACACGGGAAAAGAAAATGAAACTTGATTAGAAGCCTACTATGAACCAAAAGATTCAATCATGAACACATTAATCCAAGGAACAACACGAGAAAAGAAAAGAAAACTTGATTAGAAGCCTATTATGAAGCAAAATATTTAATCATGTATTTATATTTGTTTGGAAACTAGATTTTATAAATATATATAAGCATGGATTGAAGGAATTTTTTTTAAACCGAGTGCAATTTATTAGAGAGTTCTATTATGATCCTGATTTCTTGTGTGTCAATGTTATATCAAATAACATCCGACTTTGACATTGTTTTTTCCAGCATTATTCGACATTGATTTTGATCATATAGTAAATTTTATTTTCTTGGTTAAAATGGTGAGAAACATTAATGAATATACACAAATAGAAACCTACTAGCATGTGAGTGTCAGAGAACTAATTTGAATCTCTGAAATACTTCACTGGTAAACTAGAGAACGATATGGACTGGAAGGAGTAATATTGATTCCTACCTTAACACATTTGGGAGTTGATTTTAGTCATAAATATAAGATATAGTTTTCATATTTTTCAATCACTTCTTAATTTATCCCTATTATACAGATGCTCCCTCAACAAATACATATCATATCAACTAACTCAACTAACTTCCTTAATCTAATCAAATTAGATAAATATGTCTTATATTAAGGAATGAAAGAGTATATTAGAAGATCTGAATTCCCAAAACCACTAATCTCGTTGATCTTATTTATAAGGCACTTAGAGAAGGAATCTTGTAGTCTTTGTTTATAAAGTACTACATTGAATTATTGATTACAATTTTTCTCTTCTACACCATTGTTCAATACTGATATATAAAAGTAGGATTTTATTATTATTATTATTATTATTTTAAATTGTTAGATAGTGTTAATATGTTTTAAGGTTTTCCTTATTTTAGGTGAAAAGTGAAAACAGTTGAAAGTAACTCATAAAATGGTATATAAATGAAGGCAATAGTCTGTTTTAAACAAAACTAAAAGAAGGCAAATCACTACTATATGATCATTTATATCCATAAAACCATCATATAAGTTCTGGAGATGAAAGAAAAGACAAAGCCAATATTAAAGAATAGAGAGAGAGAGAGAGAGAGAGAGAAGGAAAGGGATGATAGGATCGACGACGTACACTAATTGAAGGGGGATATGGTCATGGGGAGGGTAGTGAGGTTGTAAGCCAGTGACTTGGAAGAAGGCTCTTGAGTCAAATTGATTATTATGCTCACTTGTATTCTCATAGCTTGATACCATCACATTCATGTTATGCTGCTGCTGCTCCTGGTTTCTCTCACTCTCTGCTATCTACAATATCAATATCATCATCATCATCCACCACTTTTTACGTTTCATTTTGAAAGCTTTCGTATTTCTCTATTCTCATCATGCTTGTGAATAGATGTATACATAGAAATAGTACATGTATATACCTTAGCGCGAAGAAGCTGGTTGTTACCGTGCAAGTCTACCTCCTACAACATGAACGAGGCGTGAATGTGGAGAACACACAATAAATAATGTTGCACAAAGGTGAAGACAAAGCTAAAGCCACTTTATGAACATGGAGTTTGTCTAGCGGTGTCCTGTTAGATCCCTCTGGGTCTTGAGTTTAAGTCCCAGAGGAGACACTGATGTTGAGAGGGACAGCTACGAACCCGAACAGATTACCAGATGATAATATAAAAATAAAAAATAAACTAAAGGCACTTTAAAGCTTGACAGTATATAGTTTTCTACTGCTGGTAATTAGGGTTTAAGAGGATATTCTTGTGCATACTAGAGTATTGTGATTATCTTCTTGTATTTTCATCGTTTCCAATAATCATGTAGCTACAGAGAGAGTTCAAGAAGTAAAAGCACTTACCCTCTTCTGCATGTAATCAATTTCTGCAAACAGAAGCTCATTCTGGTGCAAGTAGTGTTTTGGAAATGATACAAGGGAAGACCAAAAAAAAAAGTCAGAAAAATCAAATTATAAAATCTAGAGGGAGAGAAGGGGGAGAAGAGTACCTTTTTGGAACGGATTCTGCTGATGCCTCTCTCTAACTTACCCTCCAAGTTCTTGAGATCTCTAGCATTCAAACCTGCCAATGTCTCCCCCATCATTTGCCTGCATCATAATATAATATTGTTTTCATATCAAACACTTCAACCAAAGGGAGTGGCCATGCCATATGCAAAAAGGAAGAGACTCATATATAGAATGGCAGAGGCAAATAAGCTTTTGCACATTTTCGTTAATCCATAAACAAGATCAATATAGACACATATACACATGGATCCATACATCTCGATCTCCTAAATCTTGAGTTTCTCCTCTAAATGATTAGAACTTTCTCTTATAGTTAAAACACTATCACTCGTAGCTATCATTCGTGTGACTGGAATTCCTTCTTTCACTATGGAAAGCTCTGAGCATAAGAGAGAAATATAGGATCTTGCTGTGATGCCACAAACAATTTCCAATCTTCTAAAAAGTTTACGGGAAATATTCAAATTGATTGACCGTGGTCCCGAGTAGCAATATGTGTGTGTGTGTCTATGTGTGCGTGTATACGTGTATATGTATGTGTGTATAGATGAAATTAAATAATTCAAGGCACAAACGTACCTGTTGTTATTGCGCAGGTTACTAATTTGAGCACGCAGTTTGGCTGCTTCTTGCTGATAATACTGTCATTATACATTCATACCTCTAAGTTTCAGTTTTTGTTCCAAAACAAATTATAATTTCAGAAACTCACTCATAGATGGACACAAAAAATTATATATAAATAATATATATATTGTAATTTGTTTGGAAGATAGAATAGACACACCTGAGCATTAGCTTCAGAAGTGGATCCAGCACCAGAAGTATCTGAACATGCTTTCTTGTACCTCTCTATTGTTGCCTTCACACTGCAATTACACACACACACACATCACGTTCCATTATAAAACAGGCCAGCTTTGAAATTTGAGATATGCTTCTCCATTATTGTATAACTAAACCAAATTATTCTTTTCATCTTCGATCAGCTCCCATATATATATATATATATATATATATATATAGGTTTATCTTTGGATTCACAAATGAACCAACATGTTATATCTACTTTGATAATAAAGATAGATTTAATTAATTTCTTATCTCAAATTTAATTTCTTTCTTTTCCCCAGATTCAAAATATTCTTTCCACTTCCTTAGGAGAGACGTGTTTTTCCGGCATATTCATTCATTCAACATCATCTTGAAACCACAGGAAAATGAGTTCATAAATTACTAACAATCGAAATAATCATTAATTATTAAGAATTGAAAACCTCATTCCCAGACTCTTTATAGAGCCTATGATATACCCTCAATTAAATCACAATCTCCAGGTAAGAATTAATGATAAGTCATGACTACTAGAGACTACATATAATATACCCCAGTCATCCACACACACAATAGTCAAATTACTCAAATATTTTCCTTTTTTGGGAAATAAACATGAAAAAATACTGTTACTAAACACGGACCAGACCGATTAGTAAACCGGTCAAATCTGGTCATTAACCCAATTTAGTTTTTGTTTGTTTGTTTACAAATTGACTTTTTTTTTTTTTATAATTTTAAATTAATCACCTTGAAAATTTCATTTCCTAATCGATTTGGCCATGGGTTAGCTTCAGTTTGGCTTATTAACCCTAAACCCAGTACCTTAACTGGTTTAGTTATATGAGTTTAATAACCTTGAAAAAAGATCCAAAACTAGCTTGTTCACATAAACATGGGAGTAGGATGGAATTAAATGTGACGTTAAAAGAAAAAAAAAAACAGAGAGAGAGAGATTAAAGCGGGAAACCAGGTTTGAATAGTTTAAAGGTCAAATCATCCAAAATCTCTGCAACCTTAAAACCTAACATTTCTTCCAAAGTTACATCGATGACCTCAGCCACACATACCCAGGAAAAAAAACCAGACTCGAAGTGATATGAACAAAACAATAAATAAAATTATTTATCATCAACAATAATAGATTTATCCGTGTGTCTATTTTTGGGGTTATATATATATATAAATATATGATGATACCTTAATATCGTCGAGCCACACTGATTGGCTGTGTCTACCACGCTGGCACAACATCATTGGATCACACCATTTCTAGAACTAAACTTTTGTTCTTGAGGTTCCTTATTTCACAGAGGGTAATAGCTAATACCCTAAACCTCATTTCTTTATCCACCTCGAACCCAACACATATAATACTCAAATATAATCCATTTTAGGATATAGTTCTATATTATTGTGTCTGTCTGTCACTGTGAATTTATTATTTATAATTTTATGAAATAAAAAAAGATTTCTCTTCGAAGGTCACTTTCAGATACTGCTATATAGCAGCAGCAGTCGTACGGCTAAAACATCTCTCACTCTTTCCCGTTGGCTTCTCACTTTTCGTACGTTTTTATTTCATTTTTGACCTCTCTGACTTTTTTTCCTCCCTCATAGCAATCATTTCAAAGTTGAAAATTACACGTATATTCGTGAAGTAATTAGCAAATATTTTTTCTGAAACCTACCATTAATTATTAAAATCATTATTTAAGATTTTTAAAAAATAATTTTAAATAATATGATAGCATTGTTCTTTAAAAGAATAACAAAAAGAGCTTGCTAGTTTCATTAGCCTTAATACAAATTGTTTTAAGGAAAATTTGTTAAGGTGTGTCTAGTTACATGTAATTTTTCTTTTAAAGAGCTTACTTAGTCTAAATTAAACAATCATTATTCAAAATTTAATTAAATGCTATCCAGAATTTTTTGAAAAAAATGTATCTTTGTCACATGAACACCATCAAAAATGCTTTGATGGATTAAATTTAAAAATATAGTATATTTTTTAGGGATAGATATTGTCACTACCATTTTTTGTCACTATCAATATCACTAGCACTTTTTCACCGTTAGATAAGAATCTCAATAGGAGAGAGAAATGATAAAGATAGATGAGATTCTGATCTAATGGTAAAAAAATGGTAATGACATTGGTAAATGACAAAAAATGATAGTGACAATATCTTATCCCTATTTTTTATATAATTAATGAAAATAATACACATTTTTTTACAAAGATTATATAATTAACTTAATTTTAAGTATTTTTTCTTAGATATTTGTAATCAAATCAAACGCTATATACAACAAAAGACGGTTACGTCTTGCACACAAATTTTCTTTGGCCAAAGATACAAAATAAATTCTGAAGCTTGAATTTTATTACATAAAAAAACATTTTAAAAATAAAAAATCTAAAAGTTCGATGCACATAATCGAACACCGCCATTATTACTTTCTGTCTGTATGTTTCTTCTTCTCTGATGAGTGAGTCCAAAACTTTCACAAAAATATCAACACACAGACTTTGAACAAACGCATAGCGCAGTAAGTTATACCAACCATGGTTAAATAATTATGATGATCCACTTGTTTCTCTCTTATTGGTTCTTCTCTCTTTCCTTTTCAGATTAACTGTCTTTGTAAAAGAACCCTTTTATAGTTTTATTACTCCATGAAAACCAAAACCAGAAGAGAGAGAGAGAAATAGGGTTAAGAGAAGAAAGAAGAAAGAAAAGAGAAACCAGAAAACTAAGTAAAATAAAGGATTATTCATTTTAATTTGTCAGAAGTCAAGAACACAGAAACTAAATCATGTGTGCTTGTGTGTGTGACCTGACCAAAGATTCTCTTCTCCACCAAGAGACAAGCGAATCCTATTCTCTCTAACTCTCTACTCAAGAGATCTTTTAAAAACCCTAACCAGAAAACCAGAAAATATATATAACTAATCGATCATATCAGAAACTACCAACTTTCTTTATTTATTTTTTCCATCTCTTCCAAAAGGGGTTTAAAATTTCCCAGGTTTCTGATTGGTTGGCAAGAAACCAGAAAAGGAATATAAAAAGTGGGTTAGGTTTTTTGTGTTTCTTATTACTTGATTAAGTGTAACCTAAATCATCGTCATTTTGGATAAAGAAAGCCCTAATCTTTTAGGTTAGGTTTGACCCAAGAGTTCAAAATTTGCACGTGGGTGTAAGCTGAGATTTGTGGAAACTTTTGATTAAAATAGCAAATCTCTCCCAATCTTGGGTATGGATTCTTCTAATTAGCTGGTATTTTGAGAAAAATCCCTGCATAATCTAGACAAAGCCTAATATAAAAGCCTACTCTTTATTTTTTTCCTTAAAAAAGTTTTTTTTTATATTTCTTTTCAATTTGATGTTTTGACAAGTTCTTTGAAATTCTGCAGTACTGGGCGCTAGCTTGTCCAATCTGTCGTGACTAGTGATGTGTTATTAAGGAATTGTCACAGATGAAAGCTTTGGCCTTACATTGA
The DNA here is from genome assembly GCA_019022615.1 of Acacia melanoxylon. NCBI lineage: Eukaryota > Viridiplantae > Streptophyta > Magnoliopsida > Fabales > Fabaceae > Acacia > Acacia melanoxylon. The sequence goes on from JAFJYJ010000042.1 coordinate 417,204, forward strand.
GAGAGAAGAGAGAGAAGGAAACTTGGAAACAGAAACTTTTAACAATGGAGGAAATTAAGCTGATCTCACACTGGATTTCATCCCAAACTTCTCAAATCCTTACCTTTTTTTCGTACTCTCAACTACATAACTTCTAAAACTATATGATCTATTCCAACAGATCTATGAATTTACCAAAACTAGAGCTTAAATAATCATCAAAATAAGAAAAACAAAAAATACAAGTTCATCTTGCTTGCAGAAAACAGAGCTATATTTTTCACACTATCAAACACATTCACAGTTTTTCTGATAAATTAAACCCTTTATATATGAGATCCATTCAAGAATTAAAGAAAAAGATTCCGAACCCAGAGAACTTCAAGATTGAAAAAGCTGAAACCCTAAAGCATTTATATATGCAAGAGAAGAAGATATATATGTGTGTGTATACCTGTTATTAGCATATTCATAGAGACGACCACGAGTGGAGAAGACGATGAGGGCGACCTCGGCGTCGCAAAGCACAGAGAGCTCATAAGCCTTCTTGAGGAGGCCATTTCTGCGCTTACAGAAAGTGACCTGGCGATTTGTGGTGTTCTCGATCCTCTTGATCTCAATCTTTCCTCTTCCCATCTTTCTCTGTGGGGATGATGAATCTGACATGGCTTGATTATTGTTATCATTATTATTATTTGGGAATTCCATGGCCCTTAAATCAACCTCACAAAAACCTGAATCAAAGTAAAACAAACAAACCCATATGCCCAAGATTTCAGCTTTTTTCTTATCATCAGGAGAGAATAAGAAAAAATTAAAGGAACTAGCTAGTGAAGAGAAGCTCTCAACTTTCTCATACTTCACAGTAGTGAAATTTTCACCCTAAATCAAGTGATTCTTACTGTTTTTTACTCACACAAGAAACTAAAAAGAATCAATTTGTGAAAGTAAAAAGCCATGACTAAACCAAAAACTCGCTGGAGCTTTCAGCTTGTTTTGGAGCTTTAGTTTTTGTTTCAACAAGTTTTTCACTTATTAGCTAGCTGCAAGATTTTCAAGCAGAATCAAGAGATCTTCACTCTTAAAAGCAACTCTCACAGAAGGAAGGGTTTGATCTTTGAGAAGTACTAAAAACCCTGGATTTGTGATGAGCTAGTGATGGGGAAATCTCAAAGAGGAAATATAAACATGGAAAAAAAACTTGGCTTGAAGATTCCTAAGCTAGTTTTCTTGGAATTTTGCAATCTAATCTAATCTAACAGGGGCTTGAGCAGAAGAAGGGGAGGGCTATTTTTAATTTTTGAGGCTGAAAAAGTTGGATTAAGCCAAAAAAGTTTAAGCATTGGAGATGAGATTTCAAAGGATGTCTCAGTATTTTGCTTACTAACCTGATGGGGAAGGGAATAACAAAAGCGATAAAAGAGTTAACAAAGCAGGAACACAGTTCTCAGCAACTGGGAAATTATTTTCCTTCTTCTATCAGAACTGAAAGAGAATTCAGAAAATGAAGGCGGAGTTGCAAAAGAGAGAAAGGGTATATATAAAAATTAAAAAGAAAAACAACTTTTTGACCAATAATATAATAATTCAATGTTCTTTCAACAGAAACTATAAATATATATGGTCTGAACATTTTGCTTCTCTTTACTTTTTCACCCTCTAACTGGACTCTCAGGAACCAAAAGGGGAGGATAAATGAGGAATAAACTTAAGAATGACGCTCAGTTTAATTACAATATTATTGAATTGATTTGCTTTTTCAGGGAAAGAATATCATAATCTGAGGAGGAGGACAGGAAGGGCATATATGAGTGTGTGAGGAAGAGAGAGAGAGAGTTGTGATGAAAAGGATTATTAATGAGGTGACAAAGACGTTGGGGCTATGATGCAAACGTTGCACCTATTAGAGAGTGTATTCCACAACAGAAACTACTTTCCTGCTTTCTCTTTCTCTCACCATGATTCTTTCCAAACCTAGCTACCTTGTATATAACATACAACAAACACGTCATATCCAAAAATTCGGGCCTATAAGCCTCAAGAATAATGTACTAAGGCGAGTTTCAGAAGTGTCCTACAAAGATAGAATGGTTAAGAGAATAGTATTAGAGAGGATTATATAACTGTTAAGTTTTGCCGAGTAGTTCAAAAGTGTAATTTCTGATGGGCTTCAGTTAATAAGGTATGTGAGCAATTGACTAATTTGGATTAAAGCTTTGCCATCAGGATATCTCTTCCCAAGGGTTTTTCAGAAAGGTGGGATTCGAACTTAATTCATCCATTGACTTTTTGTTTTTGTTTTTTGTTTTGGCTCAAGAATTCATCCATTGACTTGGAAGTTGCATTGAACTCCAACTAATTTGGATTGAGCCAAGTACAATTATATAACTCGGATTGATTGGAGTTCAATATAGCTTTTGAATAATAAATTGTTTGAAACTAAATAAAGTCTAGTTGGCCTTTTTGGTGTTGGATACTCTCCCAAGCATTAGTATAGTAGTAATATTAATTAAAGCTTAATTATTCAACAGGAGCAAGTATGAAACAATGGCTAGTGCATGGAAGTTCACTACTTTTGCTAAATGGTTAGGATTTTCCGTATTTGACCAAAAAAAAAAGTTAGGGTTTTCCTTGCTTGTTTGAGAATTTATGAACAGTGCTTTTTAAAGAACTTTTCTGCAAAAGCTCATCTTACATACTTATCTCATAAACCGTAAAAGCACTTCTAAAAAGTTAAAAACAAACGGCAACAATTTTCCCTTTTTTCTTAAAATAGTACATTTTTCTAGAAAATTAAATTATGGACTTATACTTGATGAAAGATTGGTAGCATCCAAGTGTGAGGGAAGAAATAATCTCACATTAAATAAAAAGGAAAATAAGAAAAGGTAATATGAAAGTATAAAAGAATTATACACACACACACATACATATATGTGTATACACACACATATAAAATATATATGTGTGTGTGTATAATTAAAGAATTTGAGCCAAAAATAATGCGTCTCACTTATAATATAATTTTAATATAGACAAAACTTAGGTCTATTTGCTTATATTATTTAGATCCAATTATTCAATCAAATCTTGATATGTACACTTTTTTAATAATAAAAAGAGTTAATGTGCTTAAATAACCTTCAACTTTTCTAATAAGTGCAACAGTAACCATAAACTATTTTTTGAAGCAAAAGTAATCATAAAAATTCTAAAAGAGAGCAAAAGTGATCATGACATTAATAATCTCACATGTCCATTACTTTGAGCTTTTTAATGAAAGGTTAAGGTACTAAAATATCCATTAACTTATATCAAACATGCAAAAGTAACTAAAAGATGACTACTTTTTTAATATTAATTTATAATTTTTTATATTGCTTGTGCAAGTTGAAGTCCAAGTGGATTTTAATTAAGAGATGACCAAGGGTGACATGGATTTTTCCAAACCTACCATATGCATATGCAATCTTCCATTGCCTCCTAGTTTTCCTTTCATATCTCCTCTTATTAGAATCTTCTCAGGGTGGCTTATGGGATTGCTTTAACATTTGCATGTAGTGACGGTACTTTTAAGGTCAGTGATTCATGTTGGGGATTTTAGCTTTTGGAGTTGAAGTGTCAAGTTGCTTTCCCTTTGTCATTCTTGCCATAATTTAAAAAAGGTGGCTTCTTGAACATTAATTCATAAATTTTTCTTTGACTTTTGTCATTTTAATCCCCAAATTGATAAAACACTCATAATACAAAAGCCAAAGAAAAACTTATGAATTAATGTTCAAGAAGTCCCCTTTTAGTTATTTTTGCATTCGAACATAGTTTATGGTCATTTTCATACTTTTTTGGTATGAGCTAATGGCTATTTTAGCACCTTAGTCTTTCATTAAAAAAACTCACAGTAACAAACATTTAGAATTATTAACGTCATGGTTATTTTTACCCTTTTTATAATGTTTATGGTTACTTTTGCTTCAAAAAATCATTTATGGTTACTATTACACTTTTCAGAAAGTTGAAGGTTATTTAGGCACCATGACCCTAATAAAAGTTCGCATTGATAAAATTTCAAAATTCTATTGAAACATTATTAGTAAAGATCACGTATGGTAGGATTGGATTGAAGAATTGGATCTTAGGGATATAAGCAAATCAACATAAGTTTTATCTTTTTAATATTTAGATGGAAGATTAAAGGATTATGCATTAATGTTATGCTTTTGAATGATCATGGGTGTTCCTAAAGCTAAAAAAAATTAATTTTACAAGTGTAATACTTGATTGTGCTTTTGAATTTTATTATTATGGAAGTGGGGACTTGTTGAATCACTGAGGTGATGTGGACCTTTCTCACTTGGCGGTGACCCAAAATTGGAGAAACTGACATGTGACAACCAGTATCTTGGTGTTGGTCATTTAAGGTAATATCAAATCAAATTTTTAATTAACAAACTCAACTTTCCTTTTTGTAACTTCATCCTTCTTAATTATCTACGATATACTTTCACTATTTTTCCCCCTCTGTGTGTGTGTGTTTTGTGAGAGAGGCATAATTAAGGTTTAATTTTTTTTTTTTTCCTTGAACTTTCTTAGTTATGGGTTTATTTTTCTTTAATAACATAAAGTTTCAAGTAAATTCAGAAATATCACTTAATAATAGCAAGGAAATTAATTACATATGGTGATAAAATAATACCTAGTTAAAATTTATAAATGTTTTTTCTGCTTACAATTATATATTGTTGCCTAAAATATTGAACCGTGGCGAACTGTACTCCACAAATAACAAAATTGAAATGAAATATGAAATAAAGCCACGCTAGTGTTAGTGTTAGTAATGATTATATTATTGCAGTGAGAGACTATATGAGATTAATTTCAAAGCATATGAATTATCCACTCACAATTAATCGACCTGAGAGAACATCTCTCCATTTCAAGGAAGCTTCTTGATTAATTTAATCTCTATTAGAAGGCCTCGTCAGTCCAAATTGATTGCTAATCAACAACAAAGCATGGAGAACACAATTATTGAATAAACACATATACCACAAAAAAGTAATGGGGAATGGAAAACAAACTAAATTAATTAAATAATTGATCAAGTATAAAAAAATTGTGTCAAATATGAGATTGGTTAATTTGAAAAAGTTTTGTTTTTAGCCTTCTAACTTGCATTAATTAGATACGACTCGGATCATAATTATAAGACCGGGTTGACCTTTTTTTTGCGTAGATTAAGAAAGCTAAATAAGCTACTTAATCATATCATATATGTGTATCCTTAGATTATATATTAATTTATTAGTCAAACTAATTAGTTTGGAGAAAAAAATATATTCTAAAGTAATTTAATTAGCTTACTTAAATTTTAAAAAAGTCGATTTGATCTTATAATTAGATCCGGAGGGAGTATTTGTTAATTTGCACTTCCAATACTTGTCTCTGTCCTATACGCACATTTCTCCTTTGAATTAAGTCTCAAGAAATATTTGAATCTTATTAGCCCTTAGTATTTACTATGAATATGAATGAGCCCTTATTTAGTTCCTTTTTGGCCAATAATCTTGATAGAGGACATGAATGTCGGGTGTCTATTTGTATTTAATTTGAGTCATATTTGAGCTATTTTGTTCAATTTATTCACTTTTAATTTATCATCTTCAATGAATTTTCTTGTCACCACTTGGCTAATTATTCATATATTGTGCCTGTTTCACCTCAATTGAGATTTTTCCTGAATTTAAATTTCATATATCTATTTTCACTTCCTCTTAATTGCCAATATATATGTCTTGATTCCAAGTACTGCATCCTAATTATGAGTATTCAGAAAAAGAGTCACATGAAACTTTAAACTTAACTTGATTGTTAAAATCATTGTTACAACTGCTAAAATATTGTGAGTAATGAAAATCTTATTTTATTTTGCAGGGCACATATTCTAGATACAAATTTTTTACAACACAAAATAAATTAATTAATGTACTCTATCTTGTCGTAGTTAGATAACTAATTTTTAGAGATTAAAAAAATAGTTAAATTAGTTATTTGTAAAAAAAAAAAAGTGTGTTAATTTTCCTAAAATACCTCATTTAATCATTTGTGTTGAAAACTACCCCTAATATGTGCAATCAATAGAGATAATTTGGAGGAAAAAAATAAATTTGGGAGATAAATGTGAACTAGAGTCTTACATTTAGGGCCAAAATAGACTCCTCAACCACCAAGCGGTTAGATCGATTGGTCAGGTTGTTCCAACTTGGGTTGTCTCGTATTCGAGCCTGGGTATGTAGTTGCAATAATTACTTGGAGGTAGTGAGGTTCCCCTCATTGTTGGCCTACATTCCTGCAAATCGGATTAGTTATTTGCTAGTAGCGCTGGATACAAGTGGATCAATCCAAAAAATTAAAACTCCTCAGCCAACTCCGACATTTAGGACTGAAGCGATCAAGTACCTAACTACTAAATCAAATCGGACCTTGCAACACATTAATTTGAGGAGAATTGTGGTAGCTATAGAAAGGAGTAATATTGTGTTGAGTAGTCACGATTGTTGTGTTCATTCCAATATGCCTCATCCCTTATTTGTGGTCTATGACTTGTCACTTTTCTATTACCTACCATAAGCAATTAATACTCGTTTAACCGATCTAACAGTGACAAGTCCTTCTATAAGTGCAGCAAGCTTGTGAGATAATGGATTTGGAATTCAGATTCCATTAAGAGCCAAAATAAAAGGCAATAACATAATGTCCTGGGTTTGAACTAGGGAGTGTGCATGGAAAAGACTTTGTTGGGAGAGACAAAACCTACTTCGGTGATCTCTTCACTTCGGAAGGATTAGTCTCTAGCTATCGACTGGAGGATATCCCTGGATTCTACCCAAAAAATAAAAGGCAATAACAATTGATCCTTTCCAACTTGTTCACACTACATAAACAAAATAGATTTCTCAAGAGCCAGACTCAAAAATTCATATAAGTTCATGAGAAATACAATGAGAAGTTCTCTCTCACTAAAAAAGAGATGTGTTAGTAGTAGTTATTTTGTAATAATTGCAGCGGTTCGCTACAAAGGTTGTGAGTACGTAGTACTAATACAGCCGTGACAACTAGTTTAGTAAAGGTTTTATAAAACCACTACTCACATAGTCAAACTTGTTATAATCTCAGTAGTGAAAAAAAAAAAACAACCACAGTGCTCTGATGTTATTGTGGTTTTAGATAAACCCGCTTCAAATACATCCACTAGTAGTAGTTTCTTGGAAATGTTACTAGTTGGTGATGATTGAATATTATTTCACTTATTTGTATCTCGTGGTTAATATTTAGGAATGTTTAATTCATAAATAATGAGTTTTATCACTTAATTGGGCTTTTACTTGAATTTAATTCCTTTTTATGATTAAATTCCAGAATTACAGTGCTTCACTATTTTCACCATAACTTTTGATCAAGATATATGATTAGCCTCATTCTTGTTTTTTTTTAGATGATTCAGAGAGCTACAATTGACATGAAGACTTGAAAGGCTAATTCAGACAAGAAGATGGACGAAATTGGAGCTAAAGATAGACACGTTTTTCTAGATTTTTATTGGGCCCAAATTTTGTAATAAAAGACCAATTATTATTAGAGGTTTCCATTTTGGGCGGTTTTGTAACCCTAGCCGTCATTCCCTTTTAGGTTAACTTAGATGGCTACTGCAAACACATTTTGCATTACATTTTATGAGATTTTTAGATTAAATTAAAAGCTTTTTATTTTCTCTGAGTTGTTCATCATGTTTATGGTATTCTTCATCTCTTCATCTGCATTTTGTCTAGTCATGCTTGGCTAAGCTTCTGTGGTTGACTCATGGATTGAGGATTCGAGAATCCGAGGATCCGCACTTCAATCAGAACGTAATTCGTTTTTGTTTATTTTAATCGATCCGATTATAAATGTGGATTGGGTGTTAGATTTAATACCTAGATTGATATCCCAAGGACTTAGGTCGGACAGGGTTACAGTGAGCATTGTGCGATCGCACAATGAGCTTGCCACGTGTTTGATCAGATGCTAGGCGATCATCTAGTTGAAGGAGTTTCTGGACAAACGAAGAGATTTCGGTTTGTTCAGAATCAATCACGAGTTCGGTTATTATGTTTTTGTCCAATGAAGGTTATGGAATCCCAATTTTGGGTTAATCATTTTTAATCTGATTAATCTCGTTTTCTTATATTCTATTCTAGCTTTGGTTCGTTTCAATTACATTGAAAATCTCACCCATTCTGGTTATTATTTTATTGCGTGTACTATTGATTTTAGATCCACTATGAATTCCTTGAGAGAAACGATCCAGGTTCTCTATACTACAATCTTTATTGAACTTGATTATTTTGCGAGAGCTCGACAAATCTCGTCAGTTGGCCATTACAAAACCATCTTTTTCTTTGTAGTGTCTATGTTTTCCACCCATGAGAAATTCAATGTTTTATTGCAATGTCATAACACACATGACAGAAGACTAAGATGAAAATTAAATGTCATGATCTTCTAATAATTAAGTTGTGAACCGATGACCAAATATAGGTTTCTCAAGCAACAATTGTCCAAGGTACTCTAAATATATAGATTTATACTTTTACAATTTGAAATAGTTCACTATTGAACTTTTAGGCTACAGTTATGAACTGTAACTATTTTAAGCTACATTTCAAAACTGCTTCTTATAAATTAGCTCATAGCATAGAGACAACAATTTCAATGAAGTGTGACCAAAGTGTGAGCATACTGATGTTTTCCATTGGCTTTTAGTTATGCTACATTAGGCAACAATTCAAAATATGTTGCGTAAAAGAATAAGTAACAGTTTTCATAGTTCTCACTACATTCTTTAAATGTTCCTAAAATGCAAAACTAATGTGTTAAGAGGGGTAGATCACTTAATCTCAAACCCGGAGTATTTAGTTGCTCAGATACCTGGCACTAGTTGATAGTATTAAAAAAAAAAAAACTAATGTAGTGTGAACTCTTGATGCTTCTCTCTTACTAAAAACACACCAACTTGCGTTTAAAAATTAAAATACAAAAGTTACATGGAGTAATAAAGACTTAGACCTACTTAAAAAACGAAAATGTCACGTAATAGTAATACTTTTTGGAAAAAAACACACACACCATATATACATTCTAATTTTAATTGCGTATATGATTATAATATCCTTGGTATTTTGTTGCTAACTTGCTTTATTAGGTTTCCCTTGAATAATAGTCGAAGTTTGAGTGAGTGGCTTCGTTTAGTAGTGTTAAAGATTAAAATTACGTACACATTATATTCTTTGATAATGTTGCTATTTATGTAAATAAAGGATCTAACAGTTTGGATTGTGTTAGCTATCACCATTTTAGCACTCTAATAGTGTTCTATTGTGCCATCCACATGTTGTTAAATATGAGTAATTACAAAATGATTTTTTTTATGTCCTTCTGCATGCTTAATTTGTGCTTACTACTCGGTTTGAATAAAATTATTAAAATGAATTGGCTTAGTTAATTAGGAAATACATTAATATATATGTAAGTTGTATCAAAAAATATATATTTCAGTTAAAATTTGAGTTGGATTAATTTTTGTGAAACTAATGTGTGACCTAGTGCTTGGGATTTAGATTGGACAAATTTGGAAAATAGTAGTTATAAATGTGATTAAATTGTTGAATAATTAAGAACCTTTAAAGGTGGGACAAAATAAATATGAGAGGACAGAAATTAAAGCCTCCGATAAACTTGTAAAAAATTAATTAAATTAATCACTTATAAATAATTTACGTTGATTTTCTTAAAATACCATCTTTATTCATCATTTGCATTGGAATTTACTCTTTGTAGAAATTTTATAAATATATATATGTACAGTTAATAAGGATATATAGTTAACAAATTACAAATTTTAGAGACAATGTGGATTTAAATTTTATATTTAGAGTCAAAGTAAACCTCTTAACTAGCTGTAATTATATTATTATTGAAAAGGTAGTGATCAAGTTATTAAAATTATTTAATATAAATGAAAGTCCTTTTTTAACTATGTTACTACCCCCTCCTTTACTAGTTTTATTGAATGATATGAAACACCTTTATTAAGTTGGATCCTACTTTTAAATTTTTTTCATGATTATGAATAAGACTACTACCAACTTGTGAAAGCAATTTTTCAGTAACTTAAAGCACTACAAGTCTTTAAGGTTATAGTTAGGCCTATTATTTTAATTTAATTTTTTTTGATGCATTATAAATTACTTTTCTTAAAAGAAGAAAAGAGTTGGGCACCCATCATATATGTGTGCTATCTATTTTTTGACCGTACTCAGGACATTGTTATATTCACACGAATCAATAGTCATGCTTATTCAAAACTAATTTTTATTTTTTTTTATTTTTTTTATATCAATGTTATGATTTCATAGAAACACCAACTGTGAGTAACTTATTGCTATGATTCGTGTGAGAAAGTTTTGACCGCCATGAACAAATATTCGTTCTTAATCAAAATTAAACTTGGTCAATTGAAATGTCGATTTAAAATTCTCAACATCAATAATGCTATAAGTCAGTTGTATAATTTGGTATAATTAATAAATCAAAACGAAACGTGGAAAAATCATAAATATATAGTTGAGTCACCAAGTGGTCAAACCCAACTACTGATATTGAGTTGACTGGTAATATCATTGTAAATATCATGACATTTTAGGCTCGTGGATTTTATTTTTATTTTTAAAAAAATTCATATTGCAAGAGCCTAATTACAGCTAAATATGACTCGAATCTAGATTAATTAGCCTGTAAATACCAAATTTTGGATGGTCAATCATAAAATAAAAAGTGGCAATAACTCTAATTTTCACTCACATCACGCTTGCCTAATTGGAATATCTTCATATGATTTTTCCACTCACTTCTTACCTCATCTTTTCCTTAAAGCCAAGGTCGAATATATTATATATACGTGTGGGTAACTTCCTATATATACACTTTATCAGAGAATGTTCTAAAGGACTATAGATATACATATATATAAGCAGATTCTGCCAAGCAATGTATCTTGATGACACCATCATCGTATCAAACTTTTTTCCTAAATATTTTTCGACTGAGCAACATATTTTCCACACACACACACACACACACATATATATAGGGAAATACACTTCTCATGTTGTAGGAGAAGTGTATCCTCACGCCATGTATACAAAAAAGATGTGGGTCTCACTATTTCCATGCTTGAGTTTTTTTTTTTTTATATATATATATATAAGATGTAGGTCCCACACATGAAGATTTCATGTGTGTGTATGAATCTTCTTCTTCTCATGCAACATGAGAAGTATAAACCCATATATATATATATATATATTTGCATGTTTGATATGAGTTTAAAATATATTTCAAATACGTGCAAGTAGCCAAGTAGGGTTTTATTTGTTAGCATAGTGCTTTGATTTTACCACAAAATAAAATATACTAATTCGAACTTTTTAAATTTGTATTGAAAAACATTCTTTAAATCGGTAAACACATTTAGGTTATTGATGAGTTGACAAATGACCAGTTTATTAGTCCAATTTTTATAACATAAAAAAAATCATGCTTTTGTGATATAACTAGAAATTTTAGATGACCTTGTAGCCTAGTGAAAAAAAGTTCCCCATGTAAATGTAAAGTCATGAGTTCGATCTCGTTTATAACCTCACAGGTCATTAGTGTCAGGTCCTCTAATTATAAAAAAAAAATGGATCGGAGATAAGTATTCAACTAATTGCAAAACTAAGTAGATATCTAATTGGTTAATGGCTATTTCAATAGCAATATCGTAGCCTTCAAAAATTTAATGACTTTGTGGTCCAATGAAATAAAAGCTTCCTTGTAAATAAGAGGTTGTGGTAATGTGGCTTACAACGTCATATAGAAGTAATGAGAGGGCATGGAAGGGTCAAATATGTAATATTACATGACAACAAGAAAATCTGAGGCATATCTCTAAAATGAGGACCACAAAGAGAGAGTAAGTAAGTGGTACTATCACATGCCTCTTGCTTCGTCCATCCAAATACAACAAGTGCTAAAGTTAATAAATGTGTTATCACATAGAATATATATATATTTATTCCATGCACACCTCTCATCAATTATTGAACAACCTTGTAAATTTTTGTGATGTAACCCTATTTTGTTGATTATATATAGTTATGTAGCACACTATGTTATAAGGAGAGAGATAAGTAAATAAATTAGATAGGTAAGTCCTATCAGCTATGTGAGTCAAGCCATTCGATGTGATAAATTACTACTAAAAAATATAGATTTTACTTTCCTAAAAAACTTCCGTTTTACAAAAAAAAAAATAAAAATAAAAAATAAAGATGGTGGCATTTTTATAATTCTGTGGAGGTTTTTGGCATCCTGAATTAGAAAAGTGGCTCCAAAAGTATACTTTTGGCATCCCAAATTAGAAAATGGATGCCAAAAGTATACTTTTTGCGTCCCAATTTAGAAAAAGGGCTTCTAGCTTCCAAATTGTTTTGTTATATATATATATATATATATATATATAAATCCTTACAACGTGCCAAATTAAATTTGGGATGCCTTAAGTCTCTACTTTACTACGTTTCTCACATAGGCGTCCCCCTGAAAATGTAGATAAAAAGGGCTTTATGTAGTAGTGATTGTAGTTTAGTTGCATGAAAGTTTCTTTGTAAGTGAAAAGTTGTGGGTACAATTTTGTCTGTAACTTCAACTTGTTAGTTGTTAGTAAATGCTACGCCAATCCTTAATATTAGATATACTTAACTAATTTGGGTAGATTAAAGAGATTAGTTGAATTAGTTATTTTTAAAAAATGCGTGTTGGTTTACCTAAACTACCTGCTTAAGTCATTTGTATTGAAGCTAGTCATTGATGCAAACTCATTTAACACATGTGCGATCAATCGGGAAAGTTTAGGAGGAAAAATTATAAATATTGAAGATGTTCTGTTATAGAACACAAATGTCTAGCCTCAGTGGACTAGTAGTTCGTCTATATTGGACCAAAGGATTCCCAACGGTTTCTATTAAGGAGGTATCGGAAGGAATGTCAACATACTCTCAGATATATCTATGCAGAAGATACCAACAAGAGTAGAGGATCACCGTGCAACACAAGTATGGCCGGTAGCCAAAATGGGGTGGGGTGTATGCACAGTGAGACTAAATATTAGAATAGATGAATAGAGAATGTGCACATGTAGGTTATTAATCTCCTATTTATAGAGATTACCTAGGGTTTCGTTCCTCCGCCGTGATTCCGCTCCTCGGTGCAATATGCGCTCCACGTTCGCAAATGCCCGCTCCACTACCCGTACTTATTCGGGATTATAGGCATGGTTATTGGGTGATCGGCGTTCTACCCGATTAATGAGGGATTCCATCATAAAGTGTCTCTACTAGGCTACATAACACGGGCCCAATATACTGGTCCATAACAGAAGACAAGTGGGTTGTGATCAGGGGCGGATCTAGAAATTTATGAAAGGGGGGCACTATTGGCGGGGAGGTGAGGGGGTTGCCCCCGAATTTTTTTTTTTCACTTGTCATCAAAAGCACAAAAAATAATACAGGATTCAAAAGGTTTTCACTTGTCATCAGTTGCAAGTTTGATCATCATCAATAAGAAAAAGAGCAAGTGTTAGCCATAAAATGCTCATGGCAGAAAATTAGCAACCTACATGCTCCAAGCAATTTTTCTCATAACCTATTAAAGAGTTGTGAATGTCCCAATAGATTACATTTCTTAATTAATTTGGTAATGACTGTGCAACTTCTAATATTATATAGGTGTGTGTAAACAATAGAGTAATAGGATTCTTATTCTTGAAAAGCGAATGAGCAAATATTTATTTATTTATTTTTAATAATAATAATAATAAATCAAGGGGGCACGTGCCCCCTTCTCACATACCTAGGTCCGCCATTGGTTGTGATCTTATATTAAAGACTACATGTAGTAATTTTTTTCACAATATATCATGTTACCAAAGCAGAGAAATAGAGTTAAATATGTTTTACCAAAAAGGAAAAAAAAAAGATGTTGTCATATTTTCGCAAAAAAGATGGACGTTGCCTAGAAGCTGTGTGAGGAAAAGTCTCTTTTGAGGGCTTGTTTGGAGGAAATGGAAGTGGACACAACTTTTTGTAACCTTTGGTTGGATGTTTTAGGCAATGGGTATGTGGGAAATTATGCATCACACGTTGTTTTCTTTTCGGTCCAAGTCTAAGTTTTTTTTTTTTTTTTTTTTTTTTTTTTTTTTTTTTTTTTTTTTTTTTTTTTTTTCAGACGGTTTTAATTTGATTTGGACAATTAAATTTTTTGTTCATAATTAATTATGATTAATCAATGTCACTTTTTCTTAAAGTTGATAACTGGAATACCATTGAGTAAAATGTTTAAAGCTGGAAAGTTAATTTTATATATATATATATATATAAGATTTGAATCCATTTACAAATGATTTGGACATTTCAAATGAGGAATGAGCATCGTGTTCGTCTTTCATTGGTACAGTGAGCATTAAACTATCCCGGATTTTTTTTTTTAAAAAAATAATGAGTTAATGATAGATAGAGAGCATAAAATTAAAAGGAAATAGTCACATATTACATTTTGAATTTTTGAATATATGAAAAGTTGAATGGAAACACTTTTTTCAAAAAAAAATATTGCTGCCAATCAAACCATTTTTCCTCTTTCAATTCGTCTTGTTTAGAAAAAAAAAAGTAGTAAACTTTTGCCCCACTTTATTACATTTGCCATATATGTATATATGAAAAAAGTAGTCACCATTTAGGTGTGAAATTGTGTTTAAAAAAATGACATTGGAGAATTTATACAGTTCAACCCAATAGACGATATTACAGACAATCGAAATGGCTATGAATTTTAAAATTAAAAATTAAGGTACTTCATTTTCTTGTTATATTTCAATTTAATATCTGTTCTTAATTAGCCCACTAATTTTAACTCCACTGAAGAGTGTGTGTCTCTCTATATATATTTATTTATTGCAGTGGGTACTCATAGATATTATGGCCAAACAAAGAAGTAGTACTCAAAGATTAATGTACTTCAATGTTATAAGTGAGTTTTATTGTTGTACATATGCTTGTTGTCTCAACAAATGGAGAAGTGAAAATTATCTGTTAATTGCCCTTTGTTTGTTGTCTTCATATTACATAAAAAACTGGCTTTGTCGCATAAATGAAGTCCCTAAATAAGCTAAGTATTATTTCCATTCCAAATCAATTCTCACAATTATAAATATACAGAAAAACTAGTGTTGTGAGATGAAAATTTAATTTGTTGGAAAATGACTCTTAAAAAATATAATGATTTTTTGTGTAATAAAAAAGAGAGTTAAGATCCAATTTTGCCCTAGAAGTTTTTTTTTTTTTTTTTTTAAAAAAAAAAGAAAAAGAAAGAAAGAAGAAGAAGCAATGTTGCTCTGTAAGTCTTTTATGAGCAATATCTCCTTGGAAGTTCTCAAATAGTAGCAATTTTTTCCCCAGCCATTATCAAGGTTAAATTTGACTATTAGTTGACCAGATATACTACGCTGTTAGGTCCAAATGTCACTCATAAGATTTTTTTTATGATACAAATTTTCTTGGAAGTTTTCCCTCATGAGAAATGTTGTCCCAAATTTTCTTTTGGGTTCAGTATTACCCTGAAAGTTTTCAAATTGTAGCAATAATGCCACCCTAACCATTATAAAGGTGGTTACATTTGACCATTTATTGACCAAATATGCTAAGATGACAACATGAATAATATTGAAACCACAAATGGAGGAGGAGCTTATCACGTTCGCTAGTGAGTAATAAAAATATATATTCAATTACTAGGTGCAAGATACATGGAGCAAGATTATTGAGAACAAGGCCATTGGTAAACCTCCGTTGTTGTACGCTAGCAATGTCAAGATGAAAAGGTACCTCTTCGATTTTCTCTTCATTACACAAGATGCTTTCACTTTTCTTTTCTTTTTTTCTTAAATCATTCAAACATGTGCATATTTTGAAAAGAAAAATTCCTTATTTATGAATCTAACTTGAAAAAGAAAAATGAAGTGTACAACACATAAACTTGCCAGATGAATCTAACTAATGGATAAACTCAACTTGTACGGTAGCTAGGATAAAATTGCTACGATTTAGAAACTTCCGTGTTGATATTGTTCCTAAGTGAAAACTTTTAGGGAATTTTTTTCCTAAACCCAAAATTAAAAAGATGTAGATTTCACGTGAACTTTCAATTCAGTATATTTGGTAAAATAATAGTGAAACATATTATGGATAATGGCTGTGATGAAATTGCTATGATTTGGGAACTTTCGGAACGATTTTGCTCCTAAATTTTATCTGACAACTTTCAAAGTAAAATTGGATCTTAACCTTTTAAAAAAAAAAGATACAGTGAGTTTTTATACTATAAGTTGGATGAAGAAGCCTGAAGTTCCACAAAAAGATTATGATATTTTATAGTACTGTATTGGACAAGATTGTAAAAAGAAAAAAAAAAAATTCTGAACTACTTGCTAGGTTGCTTAGCCAAAAAACCCGACATGCCACGCGAAAAATATTTTTGAAAGGCCATGTCAACCACACAAAAAGTTTACTAATTACATTTTGACAGAAAAGAATTAGCGAAAAGTCGTCCTTGTCTGAATTTTATTGGTTAGAAGGATAAAATATATTTTTGTACAAAAGTATCGTATTTTACTTTATGAGGTTTACACTTCTCATGTTGCATGAGAAGAAGAAGATTCCTATACTCACATGAAATGGTGGGGTGAAGGTGCAATTTTACCAACAAACTATTAGGGAAAGAGCATATGACACAATAAACTATTTAGGGTACCTTAAATACAAAAGAACAATTAAAAGAGGGAAAAAAACACAACGCCGTTAGGTGTCCAATAACCTCCGTTTATGAATATTGCCACGTGAGATTTTTTTGCTTGGTTAGCGTCCAGGTGGCTTGAAGCTTAAAACACGGCTAAAACGCCCAAAACTTCAAAGCTATCGAGATTGAGACAAAAAACCCAAAATCGAGAGCGAGCGACAAAGCGAGCCGAACAAAGAAACACACGAACTCAACGAAACCCAATGAGAGAAGGCGATCTCGCAAACGTGGGGTTGAATGGCGACATCGTTGTGTGTGTCGTGTGTGTGTGTATGCTCGCACGTATGCGTAAGGTTTTCTTTTTCTGGATTTTCTAAACAGAACAATAACTTATACATATATATAATACTATAACAGCAACCTATCTTATTCTCTTTCCTTCAAGGTGTTCGGCAACATATATATATAAGAACACAAGGTTTTGGCTTCATATGTGCAGCAACAAATATATATATATATATATATATATATATATATATATATATATCAGCAAATTTCCTTCTCTTTTTACATGTGTACGGTGTTTTGATAGCAAGTTTCATGACAACTATATATATATATAACCCTATGCCTTCGGACAAGAACAAAGTTTCATAACAAAGAAAGACTTCCTACTATATTTTCCTACTGAAAGAACGTTGTTTATTTATTTATATATATATATATATATATGAGTGGTTATCCGATATATATACAACAGCCTAATCATAGATATATATATATATATATATATATACACATAAGCACGACGAATCGACCTCGCTTGCTAGTCTTAAACGCCGATCTCTCGCCGAAAACTACTACCTCTGTTTTGCTGTTAAAGAAAGAGGAAGCTTGACTTGTGTTTCAGTCCCTTTCTCTCTCGCAACTACTCTCTCTCGGACTCTCTTGCTCAATCTCGTTCTCTGTTAAGGTCGATGGGTGATGAAGGGAAATCAAGAAGTTGTGTTTATATAATATATTGAGAGTCCGGTATGAGCAAGGATTGCCCTTGATATTAGGCATTGAGACCGAGATGCATGGATGCTGTTGTTGCGTGAGTCCTTCTCGGAAAATCACTCATAGTTTCGGGTTCCTTGACGTCGATTTGGGGTTGATCGCGTTTTCGCCCTTCTTTGTTCTTCTCAGGATCGCGTCTTCGTCTTCTCTGCTCTCTTCGTCGAAGCTAAAGGCAAAATAAAAGGCAGAGTTAAATCTATCTCACATAAGTTGCCACATGTTCATTGCACAACAGCCACGTCAGTGTCTCAGCCAAGCTAAACGTCCGTTACCTCATTAATCTAACGGCGTTGTGTTTTTTCCCTCTTTTAATTGTTCTTTTGTATTTAAGGTACCCTAAATAGTTTATTGTGTCGATGCTCTTTTTTCCTAATAGTTTGTTGGTAAAATTGCACCTTCACCCTGAAATGGTGGAACCCACATCTTTTATATATATATATAAAAAAAGGGAAAAACACTTCTCATGTTGTAGGACACACACATGAAATGGTGGGACCCACATATATATATAATTAGCATTATATACATATGTGAGTCCTACCATTTCATGTGTGTGTAGGAATCTTCTTCTTCTCATGCAACATGAGAAGTTTAAACCCCATAAAAAAAACTCAAGCATGGAAATGGTGGGGGTCCACATTAGGTGCTTATAATTAGGTGCTAATACCTCTAATTAGAGGTATTTGCATATTTTTTTTAAATTTTTTAATTTTTTTAAATATTGTATTTATTTAGATTTAAATTATATGATGCTTTCTGAGATTTTTATTGCACCCAGTATCTCAAATTAATTAATTTTCATAATAGTGGTGTTACAGACAAATGCAGAACTGAAAATTGTTTAATTTGAGATACTGGGTGCAAAAAAAATCTCAAAAAGTATCATATAATTTAAATCTAAATAAATACAATATATATAAAAAATTTTAAAAAATGCTAATACCTCTAATTAGAGGTATTAGCACCTAATAAGCACCTAATTATAAGCATATAATGTGGATTCTTATTTTATATGGTTTCATATGCACAAAAAGTACTAGTACTCTAATTTAGTTCATTTTTTGTAATAAGATTTTCAAATAGAAATTTTTTCCAAATATTTTCAAAGAATTGTTTGCAGGCGTTAAAAAGAGGTAGGCCGGTATACCATACCGGGGAAAAAATAATAATTTTACCGCTAGAATAATTTACTGTGGCAATTGACCGACAATATATTTATGAGGTCATTGGTCACATTAATTACATCTTTGATACTTACATTTTTCCAAAGCCTGAGAATATAAATATTGGAGAACAAGTCAGGAATTAATTAATTAAAAGTCAAACTCAATCAAGTAAAATGTTTTTCTCACTCCAGTCCAGTTTTATAGGGTTTAGTTAGGCATGCACGTAGCTGTAATTTTTGGTCCCATCCATTCCCATTTTGCAAAGACTCAACCCCACATGGGAAGATGCGCTGTAAATGTAATTTCCATTTACAGTAAAAAAAATTCTCAGTCAATTTTTTCCCACTTGCTTCTTTGTTACCTTGAGACTTCAGTTGATGGATGACGATGAGTCCACATCCAATGACCCCAAAAAGAAACATAAGTATAATCTCTGGGTTACATCTCAACAATACTGGCAAATATTTACTTCCTCTTTCCCTTCTCAATATCAATTTATTCCTTTATTGCCCTTTCTAGAATATATATATATATATATTCATACACACACACACACAACACTTTATGCTTCTCTTCAGACTTCCATGAGTGGTGCAGAGCTTTTATATGAATAGGTTTAAAAAAGTATGATGATGTTCATAAATGATGATATTTATTATTACCTTAATTATATAGAAGGGGAATTGAGTAAATTATGTAGGAGATTTTTTTTTTTGTATTTTTGAAAGATTACTATGTAGTTTCGTTAATTTTTTGTACGGCTTTATTACTGAAAGAAAAATTTATCTCAAATTATTCGTTCCATCAGTAGTAATTAAAATCATTTTTATATGAGTTGTGAAGTATTCAACAAGGTTTGGAAAGGGGGTTTTATATGAACATGATGGAGAGAGAAGCTATATATGTGATATTAGAATTTTTTCTTTTTTTACCCATTTTATATTCAATATTATCTCAAATCCTTAATATAATGTTTCGTTTGGAATGTAAATTGTACTGGAAATGAAACATTATATTAAGGACTTCAGCTAGTAGTGGTCATATTATTTTCTCTCCTTTTCCCTTAATTTTTCACTGAAATGTGAGTTATCTAATGTTTTGAAACCCGGACCAGACCGGTAACTGGACCAGAAACCAGTGAACCAGCCAATAAAGGGTCCGGTTCGGTTTAAAAAAAGCACTTTTTTAAAATTTTGTTTATAATTCCATATTAATTACCCTAAAATCTTTAATTTCTCACCAGTTTAGTCCTGGGAGACTTGTCCAGGCAAGTCCATGTGCAAATCACCCAAAATCCGACCATCTCAAATCCTTGCCTGGGTAAGTCCTGAGTAAGTCCTTGTGCAATTCACCTAAAATTAGACCATCTCAAATTGATTTGACTCTGATTTGACCCATTGATCCAGTATCCTGACCTTTAGTGACACGTCTAGATTTCAAAACCTTGGAGTTATCACACATTATATTCCATTCGAATTTCTTTTCGAAACCCAACATTTGTTGTTTTCACGGCCCAATTATGTTTGGTATGAAAATTTCAGGATGTGTGAGGTAGAACGTACAACTTACAAGGACCATAAAGCAAATAAGAATTGAAGGAAAATTACAGGGTAGCATTAGGTAATTTATAAGTACTTCAATAAATATTTTTGGTAAGGGTATGTTTGGTTTGAGGGAAGGAGAGTGGAGGAAAAAAAAGGAGGGGAGAGGAAAACTTGTGGGCCCCACTACACTCATTTAAAAAAAAATATTCCCTCCCCTCCTTTTTTTTTCTCTCCCCTCCCCTCCCTTTCCTTCAAACCATGCATACCCTAAGAGACAAATATATTTTGAAAGTTTTCTGTTTTGATATGTTTAACTTTCAATTGGTGTAAATGTGTATTGTTCCTTGAAAGTTTTAAAAATAGGGCTAAGAATCAGGACTGGCCCTACAGGGTCCGGGGTAAGAAAAAAACATATTTTTCAAAGCTCGGCCTAAGAGCACCATGGCCAGGGCCAACTCTACAGGATCCGAAAGTTACTATTCCAAATTTTAACTATTTTTCCTATGTTTTTTTCTCAAAGAAATATAATTAGTAAATTTCAACAATTAAAGTTCTAATTTATCAAATAAATATTGTCAACATTAATATCAAAACAACACGAATCATCCAACAAATAAATACATTCACTAATTCGTAATCAAAAGCAAACTATTGTCCACAAACAACTCACATAAAACTTAAGAAGCATATATACCTAGTTTTTAAATTTAAACTATTATACAATATTTCTATGACAAGATTAACCCTATGACTTGTGATAAGAAGGTTGCCAATATAAAGAGCAAAGTGACTTTTATTTTCATTGAATATTTGAATGGGGGACATCTTCCATATTAATTTTTTTTTTTTAAAAATAGCAAGGCCTAACGGGCCATTTCCCGAGGCCTTGCGAGCTAGCCCTTTAAGCCCGAGGGCCGCCTACATGGCTAATTTTATTTAACTCCTCTAATTTTCAAGCTCTGTTTTTGAAGGGTGAAGGCCTAAAAGAGGCCACTCGACGTGGCTCACTCGATTTCTCGGCTCTAGCCCATTGTAACATTTGACTTGTAATACCCCAATCAGCCACTCACTATTTTTAATGATGGTGTTTTATGATGCATGCTCCATTTCTTTCATTTTCAGCCAAGCATAGTGATTTAGTAGGATGTATATATATATTTTATGACTTTTATCTCTATTATCACAAAGACATACTTATACATTCCATCTCCTTAACAAAGTAATGAAAGGATGACTCAAATACCACATATCTTCCACATTTTATCATTTGTCTTCATAGTGCCCAAGTTAGGCCAACCCATTGCACATTTGGAAATCGATTCAGCACCTACGTAGAAGTGCACTTACTCATTATTCTATGTACCACTTTGAACTAGTCTTAGCCTATAAATAGAGAAGGATTTCTCTTCATTCTTCACACAATCAGCTCCAAGCAGCTGAGTATTGAGTAGTAAGAGTGAGAGTAAGAGTGGTGAAAGTTGAGGAGCAAGGTGAAGGAGTAAGAACTTCAAGAGGTAAGTTCTTGAGCTCTAGTTTTTAGATGTTGGTAGAATTTTAGTTTAATTTATGAATTTGTAAAATAATTTTATTTACATGTTTTTTTTAAGGTTACTATGGTGTTTTAAATTTAAAATAGATAAAGAACAAGGTAGGAAATGATTTTTGTATTCAAAAGATCAAATTTGCAAAAGTTGAGAAAATTCCCGATTTCGGTGTTTATGGTGTCTGTCATATTTTATGAATTACTGTATATATTAAATGACATCATAAAATCATGAAAATTTACAGGGGTAAAGTAGACATGTATATATTTCCATTGATATAAATTTTGAAACGTTTTGACTTCTGTACAAGGAGAAAATAATTCTTGAAGTTGGGTTACATTTTGGAAGATAAAATGGAACAACGTTTGAAAACAGAAAACCTGGGAATGACTCATATATTTCGACTAAAATCCGTTATTTTTCTATGCAATTAGACATCTTAAGGATTCCGAGGAATGTTACGGAACTTCATTTCGATTTTTTTAGAATTAATTATGATTTTCCAAAGTTTCTGAAAAATCTGCCTAGAAAATACAGCAATACGTTTTTTATGAAATGTAAGGGTAAAATTGGAATAATTAATCCACCATGGGTAAAAAGGTTAATAGTGGCAAAAATAACCCTTACGATATTATTCTAAGTGATATGGTAATATGTTAGGATATCCGAGGAGTTCGGAGTCAGATTTGAAGGACGGACATATTACTATTTACGTGGAAGGAAGGTATGTTCGCGTACAGTAACTTTAACTCTGATGTGACTTGTATGCTTATATGTGATAGATGATTTCATAGAGTCATGGACATGACTATGTTCTTGAATCATGTACCGTGGCTAAGACTCGTCTTAGATCACTACTTATACATTCAAGCTTTATACGGGTTATAGTCTTGATAATGCCGTTGAGTTTTCCTAGCGCTGAGGACACGAGGAGCTGTCGTGGCACTGGTTAGTGCAAACGTGGTTGACTTTACATGTCTGTGTGCTATGTATTGTTGTTGTGTTGACATTACATCTCGTGTGCTTTTGTATTGTTGTAACCTTACATCCGCCGTGTGCTATGTATTGGTTAATGCTGAAATGTAATGAATATCTGTCATACATATATTGTTTATACTTTTCATATGAGGTTAATTGTTACCTAAGATTCAATTTGTTTTGAATCTTAGACTTGACTAGAGGTTCAGGAAAGGAATCATGATTTATGAAGACGTTGTGAATAGATCCGAAAAAGAGGTACGACGGACAGCCGTGAAGGGCACCGGTCAAAGCAAATGCGGGAAGAAGATCAACGAACCTACCTTTTGGCATGAATCTAATAAAGTTTCTTCATATCATTTGGTGCTTAAACTAGAAAGGGTCGTCTCGTGTGGTTCGGTCAATCGATCGTCAGTAAATACTCGGTGAGACTCCCACTAGACCTACTCGGCCTGGCCAAATGAGATGATTTAACTGAGTTAGGTTCTATGCCCCAAGTCTACTCAAGGCTTGGTTGAAGAGGGTATAGTTACATGTAAGAATTGTAATTATAAAGTTTTGTACTCCGTATCACAAGAACAATCCTTCGGGAAATTTATAATATATCGTATACGTCAGGGCATCGCATATGTCCGAGTATTTTTATATCAGTTACTCATTGTTAAACTCGTTGTTCAAATTTTTAGTACATGCTCTCCGTTTCCGCAAAACGCTAAGTTGTAGCACCTCAAACTCTGATGAATTTTTATAAAAACCACGTGTCACCGGCACGATTTATACTACGGAATTTGGGGTGTTACATGACCAATATTAATAGGGGAAAAGAGTGTCTCCACTCTCCACTAACTTCTCTCTCTATTACCAGAGGGGTTTGGCTCAAGTGGTAAGCGGCTTGTGTTGCTTAAGCAAGGTCTCGGATTCGAGCCTTGTGAATGCAAAAAATCCCCGCTTGGAGACTCTTCCACCATAGCCAGGTGCGCGACGCAGGTCGGATCCGGACTAGTTGGGGCGAAGCCCCGGTGAACCAGGTGGGCAACCAAAAAAAAAAAAATCTCTCTCTATTTAATGTCTTAACCATTGAATTATGTTTTAATTGGTAAGATTTAATGTTATGTAAAAAATATTATTGTTATATTACATATAACAAAAATCTACGATTTAATCTCAGTCATTAAAATATTAATTAGTTAGAAAACTTCATATAAATGATATATAGTCAAATAAAAAATTTTATAAATATTTTTCTAAAAAATCATATAAATGATGCAGTCCAATAAAAAAATAGCGCAGTAGTTATTATTATCGCTGTGTAATTAATAATTTTTAGTTTTCTATGTTTGCTTGCATACTGCCTTAATTGATTAACTACTTCAACATATCATAATAAATATAAGAACTAGCTAATTATTCACATGAATTAAGAAAATTAGTTAAACTGGTAATTATTTTTAAAAAATTTAGTTTTTTTTTTTTTTAAAAAAAAGATAACTCTCCTTTTATAGGTAAGACATAAATTTGACTTTTTAAGCAATACAACAACTTGGGTAGCTAGTTATTAAAAAATGAAATAAATATTGAAGATAAATTAAAGTATATTAATATTTTATATTTAAGATTAAAATAAATTCCACAACTGCCTCCTACATTTAAAACGTCGACAAGTACTATCATTTTACTTTTAACAGGCATATACGATAATGTATTGATAAAGGAAAATATTTAGGTCAAGTTTTTTATATACATTTCGTGGAGTTCTCTAATCACATATGGTCATGTGTCCTATTTTTAAATTATTATCATTTAATTATAAACCATATGAAAAAAATATGACGTGTGTGTTATATGGGATTGTAGGACCTGATGTATTTATGGCCCATTCATAAAGTATATGTACGTGATTTTTAATTTGTTGTTCTATTCTTTTTTGGCTAAGCATATGGTATCCTTTTATTGGAGGCAATTCTATCTGAGTCACTGTCCGATACTATATGTGAGCACCTCTCGTAGCGGAGATTTGAACCTTGGGTCTCCACGTTATAAGGGACTAGCCCTTTCTACTAGACCCAATCCCCATTTGTAATTTGTTGTTCTATTCTAATTCTTAAGAAGTACTATCTCCAATTTTTAATGTAAGATGCAATTGATTAATTTGGGAAGATTAAGGAAGTTAACTAAATTAATTATAGCATATGATACATGATCCTTCTAACATACTACTTTGTGTATCATTAAATTATATATTAGTTATTATCAAAAAAATTATATATTAGTTTATAAGTTAAACAAATTATTTTTGAGAACAATGATAAATATAACTATTTTGAAATAATTTATTTAACTTCCTTAATTTTTCCAAATCAGTCAAATGGGTCTTATATTAAGGATAAGAGCTATAGTATATGTCAACATATGAATTAACTGAAAAATTAGATATATTGATGTACATTTCTTTTTGAAAAAAGGACAAGAAAATACCAGTTGAACTTCAAAATAGCAAATAAGTCATATTGCTTACAATAATATAGGTATTAACTAAAAGAATATAGCAATTGACATATCATTTTAGTGCCCAATAAGGGCATGGTTCAAATTGCCCCCAAGGTCAAATATTCATGACAACTCATTTTAGTATGAAATCACTAATTTGATGAGATTTTGAAATTCAAAAGGTATTTTCTTATCATTTTCCCTTTCTTTTTTTCCTTCCTTTTCTCTTTATCTTTTCAAAATTTTTGTTCCTGCCTCCATATATATTACATGTAATAAAATTAAGTTCAATTTTTTTTTTTTTTTTTTTTTTTTATAAAAAAAAACTAGTGTGAAATGAAACTTTGTTGGAGAAATAAGATTTAATATTTCCTTTTTGATTTGAAGAGAACAACTCTAATTAACTCACTTATAACATATTGTACAACAAATAACTATATATACATATATTCCGTCCAATCACAGAGGATAAAAAATAATTTAAAACATGTATTTAATATTATACTCGTTTTACGAACATTTAAATCTTATTCAAATATTATTCCTCCTCTTCCCGGTACTTAAAGAAGAGCTTATAGGGGGGGCGGGGGATTTTTAATGAATAAAACGTTAAGTTGCAAGAAATCCAATAGAATATGTGAATGAAGTAAAAAATAAAAAAATGTTGCATGGATTGATATACATTCCTTATTAATTATGTAAAGGTTATATAGTCTGAGGGAAATTGTGCTACACATTTGTTTTCAGCAGATTTCCGAAGGGGTTAATTAAGAGATTTTTTTTTTATTGAGCAAAATAAAATTAAGAGATTTTATTCTCTCCATTTCATTTATGCATCAAAATTCTATCCACGTCTCAAATTCAAGTCCAAATATGTATGAGATATTAGTAGTACAGAAACTGTCTTTAAAAGAGCTCCTCTTATTATAACAAAAGTCTGTCACAGTTGATAGATAGCTAGGTCCTTAAACATGATATCCTGGGTATGAACTAGGCAGTGCGCATGAAAAATGCTTTGTTAGGAGAGGTAAAACCCACTTGATAATCTCTACATATCGGAAAGATTAGTCTCTAGCTATTAGCTTAGGGACACCGCATGTATTCTACCTAAAAATAAGAGCTCCTCCAATTAGACCTAGCAATACTTTATGAACTTGACCTAGTCAGAATGTTAGAATTGAACTAGAAAAGAAAATAAGCAGTTAGTTTAGACATGTTCTTTTGTAAATTTTTTTTTTTTTAAAAAATAAAATTGTAAAGCAATTCTGAACTGTTTTAACTAATTTTTAGGATTTTAAATTTACCTATTTATTTTTTATGTAAAATTTTAATAATAAATTTTCAAAGTATTAAATCAGAGCGAAGAGAATCTGGTTTCACTAATTGAGTCCTGTTAGATGAACCAGACCTCTCACATCTTTTAAGCGGAGTTATGCTTTATTCTGGGCTTTCTTTCTTTGCTGGCAGCATTGAGGTGGAAAAAAAAATTCCTAGGAGCTGCTCAGTTTTAAATTGGATAAAACTTAGGTCTATTCAGTTATATTCAACCAATGAGGTCGAGCTTAATGGAAATGGTTAGTTTCTTGTAACGTGGTGAACGAACGTTTGAATTCCTAATAAATGATGTGTCCATATTTAGTATCGGACAATATTTACTTCTCGTAGAAAGACATTGTACTTTGAATTTTTTTTTGTAAATTTGAACTAATGAAGATAAATACTCATTGTTGAATTCAGAAAAGAGATCATCTCATTTTCTTTTCAGTATCTCATGTCCACATGAGAATAAATTCATTGTTTTGTACAACTCTTCTTATAGTTTTCTATAAATTAATTTTTTTACTGCAACTATGAAATGTAAATATTAAATTTTAATGGTTTAAATTTATTTTTGTTTATAATAATAATAATTTTGTAAAATAGTAATGTAGATTGCTAATGTAGATCGAATCTAATCAAATAACACTTATTTCCTAAATCTAATTCAGATTGCCTATTGATTAGATTCGATTTTCTTAAAATAATATGGAAATTATATTTTTCAACAACAAATTCAATTTTTTTCTTTCTATAATTCATAATTGTAAATTAAAATTTATTAACCTCACCGTTGATTCTTCAAGACAACTCTCTACTTTCCTAAATAACTTTAGTTTCCTAAAAAAAGACCTGTTCTAATTTTGAAATTAAAAAAAGTTTGCATATAATCATATACCGCATTTATATACACAAATCTCACCGTTAATATTCTTCCCTCGCAAGTAACTCTAATAAGTTTCCTAAATTGTTTTGGCTTCCTAAGACGGTGAAATTCGATTCTAATGTTCTCAGAAGATTATTTCTTTTTTCAATTCTGGTCTTCCCCCTCAAAATCTGTGGAATATTCAGCTCTTCTTCAATCATTGTCGTCATGGTTTCTTTATTTTCTTGTTCCACTCCCCTGAGTTTGTACAACGATCCGCCGGGGAAGATAGAGAAGATTCCGACGGCCACCACCGACGACGTACACTACCAACTGCTACCACCGTCCGACTTGGTTCAGAATCCGGTGTGCACTGATGAAGAAGAAAAATCCAAACTGAAAAGAAATAGAGCTCACTCTCCTGAAGCTGAAGACATGGATGATGAAGAATAAAAATCCAAACTGAAAAGAAAAAGATCTCACTCTCCCGAAGCTGAAGACATTGATGATACTACGCCATGGGGTTGTAAGACTGCCCTGGGTTTGTACGACGACCCGTGGAAGATAAAGAAGGTTTTAACGGGCACCGACGTACAGGGCCACCATAACAGGCTGTTGCTACCGTCCGATTTGGTCCAGAGTCTGGTGTGCCCTATCCTAACAGATGATGAGAAATCAAAACTTGATTCAGGAGAAGGAACAGAGATCAAGTTTTGTGACGTGAACAATAACATGTCGGTTCACTCTTTGGTTCTAAAGAAGTGGCCATCTTCTGGGAGCTTTGTTCTGATTGGAAACTGGACCGCGGATTTCGTTAAGAGGAGGGAGCTGAAGAAAGGTGACCAGATTGGGCTTCAGCGGGATAAGTCTAAGCATCGCTTCAATTTCTCTGTTCTTCGATCCTTTTCATGGTCATCTGTCCCTGTTAAATTGTCTTTTTTTGATGCTGCCAATATGGTTTGATTCTTAGTGATGATGCCCATATATATATATATATATATATATAGGACATGTAGTTTTCAGAGTCGTTTTGTGTTATGTCTCAGTTTCGGAGACAATGAGGAATTGTTCTGGTAGTATGGTTGAGGTTAAGGCAAGACAATGACACATCATTAGATGATGATTTTGTTGTGATACGGACTATTCACTAACTATTGCTGTTGAATTAATTAATGCATGGCTGTTCTCACACCGTCACACGAGTATGTTAGATGTAATGCTGGGAAAATTGCTAATGAGACCTAGGAGCGAATTAATGAGACATATGATTCAGAGTCATATAAAGCAATTTTAATCTACAGAAGAACATGTGACCTGTCAAGAGGCAGAACAATACCATCTGTGTTCACACACATATATATATGGGAAAATTCACATCAGGGCCCTTTTTACAGAAAAAACCCCAAAAAAAACCCTAATAAGATTCTGACAATCCCAGGGCATTTTGTTAACGGGGTACTGATATAGTTGTTAACGGGGCTGATTTAATTGTTAGCAAATTGTTGTTAATGGTACTGATTTAGTTGTTAATGACCTACCCGTTAACAACTCACACAAAATTCTGAAAAATCCCAGCGATTGTCAGAATCTTCGGGCCTTTTTCGTTTTTTTTTTCCGGTTAAAAGAGCCCCTAAAGTGATTTTCCCTATGGTTTCATTGACCATATCGTTAATAAAGAATTGGTGAGTAGTGTAAAACATACAGGTTCATTTACTACTATGTATGAGAAATTTAGATTAAAGAAGTATGTTAAGTTAGTTAATATAACATATTTTTTCTAAAATACCCTAATCATCTTCATTGATTCTCTTAATCTCTCTCTTACTTGATTAAACGTTAATAGGGGCAAATTATGAAAAGATTGATAAATATGTCAAATATGTAGGACCAAGATTAATTCCTTAATTAGGTCCTATATTAATGACCGGAGGGAGTATTATTAGCTAGCACATATATATGTAATGTGTACAGATGCATTGTTTTTTGAATATTAAGTTATTTCAGATTCGTGATTAGGGTCTGATAAGGGACATTAGAATCTGAAGGGAAATAACTGAGGCATACACAAGCAAGTGTACAATCTGCAACGAGGACATGAGAATCTGATGCTGCTACAGGACCTTATTTTTGCCGTTTTGCTTTCTGTTATACCTTCTGATGCAACAATATCCTCCCGATCATTAGACAATGTTTAACTGCCTATAATTATAACTTAAAGTTGAAAGTGACGGTCTTTTGATTAAAAGACTAAAAATGTAAAAAGAATAAAATATAACTTGACAAACATAAAAGACCGAACATAATTTTTTTAGCTCCTACAAAATGACACATCTATCTGCAGACAAGAAGCAGCATGCTTCAACAGTGGGGAACTTAATTAAAGGGAATGAAGCCCAGATGGTACAGATTCTCCATTAATTCAACCTCATCGCTTGGGCTCTTTGAGGCCCAAAAGAGAGGTCCTTTGAAGTACAACCTCTGGGCTTGATCTCGTTGAGGCCCAAAAGAGAGGTGCTTTGAAGTACCTCATGTGGTATGTCTTATAATAATTAGGAACCGGAGGGAGTAATATACCAAGTATCGAACCCGAAACCCCATGTAACGTCCCCAGATAACGTGCCACAAAGCCACGGGCGAAACTGGCGATCAATGAGATTGCATTTTATACCTAATAGCGCAGGAGTTTATATTTTACCATTTCCCCCCTCCTTATTCCTTAACAGAACGACATAGGTCTTATTCGAAATCACAATCAAAATCTTTTTAAAAAAGCAGCTCTTCCCTTCTAGTAAAAGGTGTTCACTTTCTTTTTTTTTATTTTATTAAGTGCACTTCCTGATATTTAAACTTTTGTTCTTTTTGTGAAACTCATTACCACCTCACCCGACAATTTATTAACTATGTAACAAGATTTTTGTTTTAATTTATGTGCACGTGTTTGTTATGGACCGAGATAAATGGGCCTCAGAAGATAAGGCCCATCAACGTGCTCCTACAGGGACAAGATCCATGATCCCATGATCCGTGATCTCGGATCCCACGTTCCCCATCATCATGAATGATGGGGGAGAACATCTTAGGAGTAGAAAGGCGGGGAAAGCCGCCAACTAACGGTGGGAACAATTCCTCTATAAATAGGAAGGATCCAACGGGTGCACGGTACACACATTCTCCGAACCTATTTACCATATTGCATACACAAAAGCACACACCCCACGCCTTTGGGTGAAAACCCTTGTGTTTAAGCTCTGTGATCTCCTATCTATCCGGATATCTCCTCCATAGATATCTGAGAGAAGACTAAAGATCCTATATCGACTTACTAGCTTGCCTAAAGCTAGACATTTGTGTTCTACACAAGAACATTGGTGCCATCCGTGGGGAGCGATAAATTTCGAATCCCATACCGTAAAGCTACAATTTCAACCAGGAGCATGGCG
Source organism: Acacia melanoxylon (assembly GCA_019022615.1). Classification (NCBI taxonomy): domain Eukaryota; kingdom Viridiplantae; phylum Streptophyta; class Magnoliopsida; order Fabales; family Fabaceae; genus Acacia; species Acacia melanoxylon. The sequence goes on from JAFJYJ010000042.1 coordinate 448,509, forward strand.
AACACCAGAAGAAAAACATAGAAACTCGGCAAGATCCCGCGAAGGAGCGGGGCAAAATCTCCAAGAGCCGACATCTCGCCGGGAAGGTTCTACCAACCCGGAAAGCGAGAAAATGTGATGATAGAAACCGAATATGAGACATCGAGACACGGCAAATTCCCCGCTCCGGAATGTCGTCATCCGCAGATCAATCCGCAGTTCCACCACAAAGCAATACCCATTAGAGTTCCAAAATGTAGACCCCGACATTCGCATTATGCAAACCGCACTCGGCTCCATGTATAATCGGATAGAGGCAATGGAAACCCGCAATCGCCTGCTGCGTGAGGAGGATGCCCGAGCATTCAAGGAGGAGTTGAATAATCGAAATGAAGAGTGGAAGCGAATGTTCGAGCGACATTTCGGGCAAGCAGAAAAACATACTCGGATCCCAGGCAAAAATGTCTTCGGTCACAGCCGAGATGAGGGCTCCATATCTCAGAAGGCAGGAACTTCACGGGCACAACAGAGAGAAGAGACCATACTCGGGGAAGATCAAGAACAACTCATCGAGGAGCGGTCGCGGAAGATACGAGCTTTGCAAGAACAAATCGAATTCCTGAGACAGCTCGGAGGGAACCAAAGTGAGCACGATCAGGAAGCGAAGTCTCGGGCAAACATGGACGAAGAAGGACGAAGTCGGGCAGAGGCAGAGAAGTTAATCGCTAAAAGGGCAAAGGAGCCACTGCAGGCCCGCAAGCACTCAAAGAAAGACGCGACGCCGACTTCGTCTGAGTCAGATGCCTATGACGACAATATCCAGAGTCCTTTCGTGGATAAAATAATGGCCGCCCCATATCCAAAACGCTTGGATACCAAAGATTTTCCTAAATATGACGGGAGTCAAGATCCTCAATTGCACATCGGTCACTTTAAAACAAATATAATGGTGAAGGGGTTTACTGGGCCGGTGATCCCTCGACTATTTGCCGGAACGTTTCGAGGTCCGGCTCAAATATGGTTCAGCTCTCTACCAATGAAGTCAATCACTTACATGAAAGATTTCGAAAAGAAATTCTTGCAGAACTTCGCGACAAGTCGGAAGCAACCAAAAACCGAGTTTCAACTCGACCAGGTTAAGCAGTCGCCAGGAGAGACAGTACAAAGATATCTGGAGCGTTTCAAGGACGTAGCCTTACATGTCCCCGGGTTGAAGGATGAGGTACACTTGCATTGTGTAATTTCAGGCTTGGATAAGGATTCTCGCTTGAAGAAGTCCGTGATGAAGCGTCGGCCCAAAACTCTGTCAGATTTCCGAGACCGCTCTAAACAATACATAGAGCTGGAGCAGATGGACATCATGACCCACTCGCCTCGAAGTAAGGCGAAAAGCCCGACTCCCAGAGAGAAACAACTATTCGGATAGCAAATCAAGAAGAGACAAGGCTGAAGGAAGATATGACAGATATGCCCCGTTAAAGATACCGCAAGCGCAAATTTGGAAGGAAGTCTCCTTAACGGAGATGAAAAAGGTGGAACGACCACGGCCAATGCGCAATGAAACCACTCTAGATAAATCTCGATATTGCGAGTTCCATGATCAGCATGGCCACACGACGGACATGTGTTGGGACTTGCGGGACACCATTGAAAAGTTTATTCGAGAAGGAAACTACGCCGTTATGTTATACAAACACAAGGACGGCAAAACAAGCGTCGGGAAGGCGAAGTAGGAGCCGCGCGAGAAGAAGAAGAAGAAAGCAGAAAACCGGGGCAAGGTTAGGATGACGAATTTCCGAGTCAAAATATGACGTAATGTCATAGTCGGAGGTTTTGGCGGAGGAGAAGATTCGTTAGTCGAGAAAAAAGTATTTGAAGGAGATCCTCTCGTGAGAAGTCGTCCGAGTTCAAGGGAGAATCTTCAAAAACTCCCCGCCCCAATACTCGGGTTCACGAGATGAAGAACTGGATGAGGTAATACCCGGGGCATCATGATGCACTGGTCATCACGGGGACGTTGGTGAATTGCCGGGTAAGGAAAATCTTTCTTGATAATGGCACCGCCGTTAATATCATCCTTTGGGATGCGTTCAAACGCATGAGGTTTGATTTTGAAATGCTGAAACCCTGCAAGACCGTGTTAACGGGTTTTAACGGTCAAGATACCCGTCCAAAGGGATTCGTTGATCTCAAACTCACTCGGGCACTAAGGAGGCTTTCAAAACGAAGTGGTTCGGTTTGTCGTTGCCGACTTCCCCTCCACATACAATATAATCTTTGCGGGACGATCCGCTATTCATGATTGGAATATGTTGGTGTCTTCAAACCACAAAAAGCTGAAGTTTATCAACAAGAGAAACAAAGTGGTTACCGTCAAAGGTGACCAAAAAGACTCTCGACAATGCTACTTTGACACCGTCAAAGGTAGTAAAAATTTGAAGAAAGGTGAAACAGAGAAAGAAGCCGGGTCGGTCCAAGTGGTGGAGTTAGATTTGAGGGAAGAGGACAAGATCCAGAGAGCAGAACCAAATGATGAACTCGAGGACTATGTCTTGGGAAACACCCCAGAGAAAATTACTAAAGTCGGGAAAGGATTGGATCCCGAGATCCGTAAAGACATTGAAAAATTCTTAGTGGAAAATAAAGATGTATTTGCATGGAAGGCCGCTGAAATCCCGGGTATGGATCCGAGTTCCGCGCCACGTTTGGCGATCCACCGGGCTCAAAGACCCGTGGCGCAAAAGAAGAGAAAGCAAGGCTCGATCGCTCTACGGCCTTGGAAGCACATGTAGAGGAGTTACTCGAAGCCTGGGTTTATCGGGGAAATACAATACACAACATGGCTCTCCAACGTGGTTATGGTTAAGAAACCAAATGGGAAATGGCGTGTTTGTACGATTACAAAGATCTAAATAAGGTATGCCCAAAAGACGCATTTCCAATGCCTAACATAGATCAGCTGGTGGATAAATCATCGGGTTTTCAACTCCTATCATTCATGGACGCATACTCGGGGTACAATCAGATAGCCATGCATCCCGATGATCAAGAAAATATGGCCTTTATCACAAATAGTGCTAATTACTGCTACAACGTGATGCCTTTTGGCCTTAAGAATGCTGGAGCTACTTATCCGAGAATGATGACTAAGGTCTTTGCTAGTCAAATGAGGAAAAATGTGGAAGTATATATTGACGACATGATAGTCAAATCGAAGGATGAGAACAACCATGTCAATGATCTCGCGACGTACATTTGAAAGGTCTGTGAAAACATCGGATCGACCGAACCCGGCCAAATGTGCGTTCGGAGTACCGTCGGGCAAATTTTTGGTTTTTTGCGACCCACCTGGGAATAGAGGCCAATCCGAGAAAAATGCAAAGCGGTGTTCGAAATGAAGGCTCCAGTCAACAAAAAAGAAGTCCAACAATTAACGGGCGATTGGCGGCGTTGACAAGGTTTTTGCCTAAGTCGGCGAAAAGTCACTTCCGTTTTTCAAACTTCTGAAAAAAGAGACACATGGAGGATGGAACTCGGATTGTAAGGAAGCATTTGCAAGGATAAAGTCCTGTCTGGCATCTCCGCCAGTGCTCTCTAAACCTGAACCCGGAGAAACACTGATCCTATATTTATCGGTAGGAGAGGAAGCGGTCGGTCTTGTTCTCGTCCGAGAAGCGAAGGAGGGCAAAAACCCGTGTACTTCATCAGCAGGGTTTTACAAGGTTCTGAAATGAGATATCAGAAGTTGGAGAAAATGGCATTTGCGCTGCTCAATGCGGCAAGGCGACTGCGCCATTACTTTCACGAGCATTCTATTGTCGTCAGGACCAATCAACCCATTCGCCAAGTCGCATAAACCGGACTTAGCCGGAAGAATGACAAGTGGGCAATCCAATTGTCCGAGTTCGACATCGCCTACGGCTTCGGCAATCAATCAAATCTCAGGCATTGGCTGATTTCATAATGGAGTTAACCCCATCAACTCCAATGGAGGGAATGCAAAATGAGCCGTGGAAGGTGTTTGTAGACGGCTCATCAAATGTTAAGGGAAGCGGCGTGGGAGTCATTGTGGAGAGCCCCGAAGGAGTTGCAATGAAATTATCACTTCGGCTGGATTTCCCGACATCAAATAAGCAGGCCGAGTATGAGGCCCTCATCGCAAGCTTACTGCAGGCTAAGGAGAATGGAGCTCAACAGGTACATTTAGCAACCGATTCTCAACTGGTGGCTCCCCAGATACAAGGAACCTACCAAGCCAAAGGCCCGTTGTTGGCAAAATACTTGCGAAAAGTGCAGGATATCATTGCCGAATTCGATAAAGTAGAAATTGAGCACATCCCTCGGACTGCGAATGTTAGAGCCGATGTCTTGTCTAAACTCGCCAGCACTAAAAGTCCAGGTAATCTTCGGACTGTGATACAGCAGAATCTCCTAGAGCCGAGTTGCATCATGCTTATTTCAGATAATCGCGATTGGAGAAAGCCAATTGCCAATTATCTTGAAAGGGATCGTTCGAAGGCGCGGCGGAATCAAAGAGATCGATCGGACAAGGCCGCTTATTCAATGATGGATGATCGGTTATATCGAAGAAGGGCTTACACTCTCCGATGGCCAAATGTCTCGACCAACTTGAAGCCCGACGTACTTGCGAGAAATCCATGAAGGGATAAACGGACAAAGACATGGGAGCAAAGGCGTTGGCTCGAAAAGCAATACGAGCTGGATATTATTGGCCTACTATGGCCCATGATGCCAAGGATCATGTCCAAAAATGTGAAATTTTGCGCGAAACACGGCAGAATAATATGGACCCCTCCATCCGAGTTAACATAGATCTCAGCCCCTTGGCCGTTCTACAAATGGGGCATGGATTTGTTGGGACCATTCAAGGCGGCACGAGGACAACTGAAGTGGCTCATTGTTGCGGTGGATTATTTCACCAAATGGATTGAAGTCGAACCTTTGGCGACCATCACCTCGGCAAATGTACAGAAATTCCTCAAGAGAAGCATTATCTCGCGTTTCGGAATACAACCGAGTTGGTAACCGACAATGGAACCCAATTTGTGGATAAAAACTTTCAACAATTAGTAGCCTACTTTCAGATTAAACATCATTTTGCCTCGGTTGAACACCCACAGTCCAATGGGCAAGCCGAAGCAGCCAACAAGGTCATAGTGGATGGACTGAAGAAGCGTATGGAAAATGCTGAGGGCAGTTGGGTTGAACATTTGCACTCAGTGTTATGGGCACATCGGACTACTCCTCAGACGTCAACAGGCGAGACCCCTTTTCGACTCACATATGGATGCGAAGCAATGATCCCAGTCGAAGTCGGGGAACCTTCATGGACGAAGTCAGAGCCACAGCTCACCTTCGGGATTTAGCCGCTAAGCAACTCGTCGCCTCGAGATACAATAGGAAGGTAATTCCACGCTCGTTCATAAAGGGCAACCTGGTACTCCGGAGGGCCGACATTGGCAATAAAAACGCACGAGATGGCAAACTCGCCGCAAATTGGGAAGGACCTTACCGTATTACAGATGAACTCGGAAAAGGGGCCTATATCTTTGGAATCTCGACGTGCAAAGCAATTAAAAGGACTGGAACGCGGACAAACTTAAGGCCTACTATAGTTAGAATCGGGAAGATTAGTTTCTAATTGGGTTTGTTTTATGCTTTTAGCAATTTCACTCAGCTTTATTTTCAGGAAAACCGGTCGCAAGTACATTTGAATTCCCATGTGAATCAAATATGATGTGACTTCCTCGACTGAAGAAATAAAGAATATAGGGTCATGGAGCCCGTATTTGGCAATCTGCAAGAGAATATAAGAACGCTAAACATGTATGAATAGAGGTTCGAAACTCCTTCATAAATCATGTGGTGGGAAAGGCAAATATAAATATAAGACATGAGCGACTCAGGGTAAAAAGCCCGATTACGCGAAATTTGTCATAGCGGCAAAGCCGCCAAAGAAAAAACATACCCGAGTCCAAAAGACAAGGCGAGTATAAATATAAGACATGAGCGACTCGGGGTAAAAAGCCCGATTACGCGAAATTTGTCATAGCGGCAAAGCCGCAAAAAAAAAACATACCCGAGTCCAAATGGACAAGGCAAGTATAAATATAAGACATGAACGAGTCAGGGTAAAAAGCCCGATTACGCGAAATTTGTCATAGCGGCAAAGCCGCCAAAGAAAAAACATACCTCGAGTCCAAACGGACAAGGCGAGTATAAATATAAGACATGAGCGACTCAGGGTAAAAAGCCCGATTACGCGAAATTTGTCATAGCGGCAAAGCCGCCAAAGAAAAAACATACCCCGAGTCCATACAGACAAGGCGGGTGTAAAAATAAGACATGAGCGACCCAGGGTAAAAAGCCCGATTACGCGAAATTTGTCATAGCGGCAAAGCCGCCAAAGAATAAAAATATCCCGAGTCTAAAATGACTAGGAGAGTATCGATCGAGAAGGGTTTCCGGTGCTGATCACGTCGAATCCCGACTTCTATTAAGAACGAGAATAGAAAAATAGTAAGCGCAAAGAGATAAATCCAGAGTCAATTCGGATAAAAAGAAGAAAGCAGTGTCATTTAATAGATTGTCTAATTACAAAGCCTCAGGCGGGCAAAGCGATCAAGTACAAAGCAAGACAATCAGTTCGGGGGAGGATCTTCCCCATGAGATTGGTCTTCCCCATCGGCCTCCGAAACCTCCACGGAGTTGGGAGCAGGTGAACCAACAGCTGGAGGAGCAGGGAAAAATTTCCCGTCTTCAACATAGGCATTCATGTGTGCCCCTTCCAGATTCAACGTCATCGTTGGGTTCAAAAATTGAACCTGCTCCAGGGAATTTGTAAAAGCATCCGAGACACCATTCTTCAGTTTGGCAACATCGGCTTCAGAGATAGAAAGAGCATCCTTGTACAAAGCCAGCTCGGAGGCCGACGCGTTCTTGCAGGACGCCAACTCGGACTCTAGGGCCGAAATCGTAGTCTTTTGATGACTCAGGGCCTCCAAGTCCTCTTTGTGAATCTGAGCCTCCGGGTAATCTCGATTCAGCCTTATTAAGGCTGTCACGTGTGCGTCAAGCTCCTCATCCAAGCTCTCATTCGGACCTTTGCCAACTCCAAGTCCTCCAGTGCTTGGGCTAACCGTTCCTTGGCCTTTTTCTTCTCCTCCTCAAGCAAGTCCATCTCTTCTTCATGGAGGCCGACCGTATCCTTCAGGTGGGCAGCAAGTTCACAGAGGCCGGCATTCTTTAAATTGATGGCCGCCAGCTGCAAAAGCTCTTCCTTCTCAGAGTCGGCAAGCTTCTTCCCATCAAAAAAGTTTGCGGGAGGACGCAGAGCTTTGCGAAGGCCAGGAGGAAAACTGCCGCCCTATAGAAAAGAAGCGGGAAGTCGGACTGCGGGGCCAGAACCAGACCCTGAGGGCACACCTCCTTGAGTCTCAGGCTCGGGAACTGAAGAGGATGGGACAATAGCCTTCTTCTTGGAAGTTTTTGCCTTCTTGGAAACTCGGGCAACGCTAGGCTCTCCACTCGGGGGTGCTCGTTTTCCACCCGCGGGTGTATGGACCATTTCCCGGCGGCAAGTCACGTCAAGATACTCAGACCTTTTCCCCATTTGCCCACCTGAAAAGAAGAGAGAAACGCATCACGGATCTGAGCAAAGACAACAAAAATTGAGCCAATGAGAAATATCATACCCAAAACGGGTTTTGATTTATCACAAATAATATACTCGGCCGAGTCCACCAAAGGCCCCTTTTTCGGCAAGAGTTGTTAAAGTAACAATGGCTTCATCCTCGGAATCAGAACGCTGCAAAGGGGCGGGTAAGAAATCCTTGGAATGAAACTTATGATGACTTTCACCCCAGTACAGAGGAAAGCGCTCTTCAATTTCCCCGGATGGAGTCCTCTGAAGAAACCAAGGTACCTCCCCGACTTTGGCAACAACTTTAAAAAAAGAAGTCTTAAACCCTTTCCACGAATCAGTGAACGGCTTTAAGAATTTACGTCCGTGACAAGTGTGAAGAGACGTCCAACCATACCACATCTTCTCCTCCTCCACCGTCATATTGGTCTCTAAAGGTGAAAAGAAGCTACAAAACACATGTACGGAACACTTGAGTTCATGCTTTTTGCAGTAATTCTCAAACGCCAAGGCAAAAGCCCAACCATTCGGGTGTAATTGCGAGGGCCGGGTGCAAGTGGCGGAGTAGGCACATTTGGAAGTCGGAAAATGGGAACTGAAGACCAAGACGGGTAATTACATCCCGATAAAAATAAAAGAAATGGCCACCTTTATTAGATAACCGACCAGAGGCCACTGATTCGTTCACTGAAGGCAAAACTACATTATACCCCGGGCCACCCCGGATGATTCGGTCAAGCTCTTTTTCGGGCATTTTGTTCCGTACTCCGGTTACAGCACTGCTAATGACACATTCCTTAGCCGTCGCCATCCGAGAAGACCCGGAAGGGGCAGATTCTCCGGTCTCGGATTGATGAGACGGGTGAGAGGGAAGACATCTAATACCTATAATAAACAAAAAGTGAAGGGAAGAATCAGAATCATGAAGTATACCTGACATAACATGATTGTGAAGACGAGTATCGTAAAACAAAGGAACAGGAGGAATCTGGGAAGCAACAGCCAAAGTCGTCTGAGGTTTGAGGAGACATCGACATCTGTCCATTAATAAATCGGCGTCTCTATCTCGGCCATAACGGACTAGCTCTATCGCCTTATCAAGGCAATTTTCGCAAGGGTTGCAACCTCGGAATACGATTGGCGGATTATCAACCATGGACGTCGAAGAAGATGTTGCCAAAGACAAAGCTGGCGCACTTGCGGCAGACAAAAACGGCGATGCAAAACCTCGGATATCTCTAATTCTCCCACCTCCCCGAGAAGAACCACCTCCCCGAGAAGAGCCACCCCCCAAGTGGGGCAAAGTAATCTTGCCATCCTTTCTTCTTCAGTAGGAAGAAGGGACCATAGCCACTGTTTGGCCGTACCAGGGGTGTTTTTAAGAATTTCCCTATCTTCCTCCGGGATAGGTCTACCATACATGTCTACTAGCATCTCGGGATCGGGATCCATCTTTATAAACGACAAGAGGTTACAAGCAAACAACCTTATATACGCTCAACTCAGAAAACCCAGAAAACTGATGAATAGAGAAACCACCCAATCGGAAAATGCTATAGGAACAGAATGGTATACAATTCAAATGGAAGAGCACGAACGAAAGGTCAAAGAAAATACCTGAAAGGAAGGGGATGGAACTACGTTTGGAGTAAGACGAACAGAGAATGAAGATACTGCAAATGGGTTCTCTTTTAAGCTCTTCAAATGCAGTGATGGGTGCGTAAAGGATGAGACCAAATGCACAAACTATATATAGGCAAAATGAAGCAAGGAATCCGAAACGCCTACGTCGTGACAATAACGAGGCGCAAACCCTAAAGCAATCATGACAGATAAGTTGAATGACGTGAAACGACAGGGGCCATTAATGGGCATGATAACCGAAGGCGGCGTTTGAGGACGTATGGCTGCAGGCGTCAGAATAGAGGTTATCCGTTGCTATGCGGGTAAATGAAAGGGCGCCCAGTAAATTTAGCTGATCGCCAGGGCGGGAGTTAAGATGTGCAACTCGTCAAGTATAAAGTGAATACCCGAGTATAAAGTCGGGCATTCATAGGCTACAGGCTCGAAGATTACTTAATTCTGAAAGTCGGGCGTAGCAACAAAATCTTCCGGGCAAATTCGTCACGATGAAATCAACTCGGCCGATCATAAACCTGAACGACCGAGCTTGGGGGCAATGTTATGGACCGAGATAAATGGGCCTCAGAAGATAAGGCCCATCAACGTGCTCCTACAGGGAAAGGACCCATGATCCCATGATCCTGTGATCTCGGATCCCACGTTCCCATCATCATAAATGATGGAGGAGAACATCTTAGGGTAGAAAGGCGGGAAAGCGCCAACTAACGGTGGGAACAATTCCTCTATAAATAGGAAGGATCCAACGGGTGCACGGTACACACATTCTACGAACCTATTTACCATATTGCATACACGAGCACACACCCCACGCCTTTGGGTGAAAACCCTTGTGTTTAAGCTCGTGATCTCCTATCTATCCGGATATCTCCTCCATAGATATCGAGAGAAGACTAAAGATCCTATATCGACTTACTAGCTTACCTAAAGCTAGACATTTGTGTTCTACACAAGAACATTGTTCTTAATAAAGAGCTCCAAACAATCCCATAAAAAGCCAAATTGGATTTTCTTTCTTTAATCTTATCCAGTCATATATTCAATAGAACGAATGAATATTGACTTCTAACCAAAAAAAAAAACATTGAATCATAAACGGCCAATAAAGATAAGTTTAATTGATAAAATAAGTTATTAGTGTGTTTAAATCTCATTCATTATTTGATGACTTTATTAACAGATAACATTGCACTTTTTGAACTCAAAAGCATCTTTTTTTATGATCGAATCATTTTAATAATCTTTGAATAAACGCAAGAAAATGATGTTTATATATTTAACAAAAACATATCTAATTATATATTTATATACTTGCACAAACAAAACTTAAATCCTCTTCTAATTCCATATATGGATGTTTATGGAATGAATCTAATTTCAAGTATAGACAATCCAGGCCAAGATTCTTATTATGTTTACAATTTTAATAATATTATAATATATAAAATAAAAACAGTATATATATATATATATATATATATATATATATATATATATATATTTTGAAGAAATCAATCTGATAAATAATAATAAGTAATTCTAAAAAATATAAGAATATTAAAGTCGAAGCCATTTAAATTACATTTCAAATATCCGTATATCTGCCCTTTTCAAGAATGAAGAAGGATATAATTCCACAGGTATTTATTCTTTAGAGCAAAATTAATTTTCAAAGCATCAAATTAATGACAGACTGTTAATGTGAAAACTGAAGTCAAAGTATATAAGTAGGAATGGACAAACATTATAAATATAATTTATTCCAATTCTAATATCAAGGTTGGAGTTTTCGCAGTTTAGATTTAGGGACAAAAGAAAATGGTATATGCATTGTTGTTAAACTCGCGAGTTGACTCTTCGAGTTTAACGTTTTTACGTTTTTAGCTTACAAAGACGAGTTGAGTCACTAGTAAACTCGTGTCAGTTATAAACTTGGTTAAACTTACGAGCTTATACACCAAGTTTACTGTTTTTACGTTTCTAGCTTACAAAACCATGTTAACTTACTATTAAATTCATGTAAACTTTTTTTATTTAATCATCTTTGGCGTCTTTATATATAAATTTTATAGAAATTTCTTTGTTAAGTATGAATGTTGATGAATTCAATTTCAATTATTTGGATTTAAAATATATTTAAATCAAATTATTGTAATTTTTATATTGTAATTATTTAATTATACACTAGTAATACCTATTTAATAATAAAAGTAAACTCTGATCTTACGAGTTTACTACTCAAGTTCACGATATGAGTTTACGTCACCCTCATGAGTTTGCTTAAACTCGGGAGTTTGACAACCTTGGGTATATGGTTACCTTGGATGGAGAGGAGAGGAGATAATGAGTTTTTAATGATCCCTTATTTAATTTAAGAAGGAAGGGAAGGGGAAGAATAATAGCAATTTATTATTTTACTCTTATTTGGTGATATTGTTTTATTTATATGTTATATAAACTAATTAACATCTTACCTAATTAATATAATAGTATTAATTATTATATCAGTTATTACAATAATTAATATTCATTAGAAACCCTAAACCCTAATTTATAATTAATATAATAACATTAATGAACCTATAATTAATAAATTTATAATATATAAAAATATTATTATATTGATTAATTAATATAATAATATATATTTTTTAAATTAATTTTTTCATAATATATTTATATAACTATAATGATATTTTTTTATTTATAATAAGATATTTTCATTTTAAATTAATTTCAGAATAATAAAAATTTAAATATATATTTATTAAAATTTAATAAGAATGATATATTTTTAGCAATAATATAAGTAATATATTTTAATAATATTATTAATTAAAATTATGTTAAAAATTGTTATGGATTTATATATGAGGCACATTCAACGTATTGCCTAACAAGGGGCAATCTATGTGACCTAGATATGACGTCGTCACTTGGGCTTGGAGGCATAGATGCCCACAAGTTCAAACCTTAACCCTAAGGTAAACTCTATAAATAAGAGTTAAACGCTAAGGTATGAACATTCACTCTCTCTCAATTTAATATTCGGTAGTCCTTTGAGCATACATACCACTCCCCTTGGTGAAAGCCTTATTTGTGCACGGTGATCCATTATTCTCCTGGGTACCTACCTCAAAGGTATCTTGGAGTAGTTATTTGATCCAATATAAACACACTAGTCCGGGAAGGGCTAGACATTAGTTGTTCTTAGACAGAACAATTATATTTTTTATTTTAATATAATTTTATAATAATAAATTTTATATTATAATAATAATATTTTTATTTGTAAAGATATGATTTTTCAAAATTTTATTTCATAATAACATTTTTTAATGATTAAAATATGTTTTTATTTAAATTAAGCTAATCATAATAATATATTTTTAGTTCTAATAATGTCTTAATTTAAAATTATAATGGTATGTTATAATTATAATAATTTTTTATTCATAAAAATATACTTTTCATATTAAATTATTCTTTGATAATCTATTTTTAATTATAATGATTTTTTATTTCTAATAATATTTTTCATCATAAGCATTATTGAAATTTCACATAAGTTATAAGAATAAGGTGGTTCAAAATTTTGGCTCCTCTCCAAAACGTTCACCTCAGAGGGAAGACAAAATAGGAGTGTTAGAAAGGAGAGGATGAAAACTTTGGAGTCTTCTCCCCTCCAAAATTTCAAACCAAATGAGGGGAGAAGCTCATTTTTTCTTCCCTTTCATCCCCTTCTCTCCAACCAAACAAGCCCTAAAAGTATATGCCCAAGATTTTATCTCATTTTATCTATAATTTTAAATTTTTCTAGTTAATAATATTGCATTATAAAATAAGAATAGTATCCCAATAATAATAGTTTTACTTAAAAAAAAAAAAAAAAATCCGAACGATTAAAACAAAATTAAACCGTCTGTTTCGAGAATTAATGAAGAAGGACTTAATGTAATAATCAAACAAACTCCACGTACACATTCACTTATTGTTTATTGTTTAGAGCAAAATTAATTCTCAAGGTCCTTCATCCGGTCCCCAATATAAATTGCTTATAAAAAAACGTCAGGTCCATAATATAAGTCACTTGGAAGGTAATTAATATTTTTTTGGGTCAATTTTGCCCCTATAATTATTTTTTTGAATATTCCTTATTGTATTTATTTCTCTCCTTTAAAACCTCATTTAATATGGGTAAATTTATATATTTTTTAAATTTAGGGTAAATTTAATAAGTTAATTATCATTTCTTAATTATTATGATAAATTGATCAAAATGATTTATATTGTGGGCCTGTGGAGTATTGCATTAGTGACCGTTTATGCGAAAACCGAAGTCAAAGGTTGGCCAAAGAAAAAAGAAATAAAAAACTGAAGTTAAAGTATATAAGTATAAATGGACATGCAAAATAAATATAATTTAATATAGAATTCATTATTCATTATTCCAATTCTAAAATTAAGGTTTGAGTTTGGACCATCTACATTAAAATTAAATGCCCAAAATTGAGTATCTTATTCTTGATATAATTTTAAAATTTTCTAGTTAACAATAATATTGCATTATAAAATAAGAATAATATTCCAAGAATAACAGTTTTACTTAAAAATTAAAAATTTTAAAAATCTAAACCATTTAAATAAAATTATACCGCCTAATCAAGAATGAATTGTAATAACATAAACTCCACGAATTCATTAGGGTAGAAATAGGCGAGGTCTTTTATAGTTTACATAAAGCCTAGCCTAACCTATTTAATAAATAGATCAGGTTCAAGGTCGTGCCTATTTAGATAAACATGTCAGACTTTTTTTTTTTTAAGACATAGTCTATAAGCCTACATGCTTGACATATTTAACTGTTTTCAATTTATACTATTATATATATATATATATATATATATATATATATATGTGTGTGTGTGTGTGTGTGTGTATATATATATATATATATATATATAATATCATATAAATAAATTTATAAGTTATTTATAAATTTACCAACTTAACTTTAATCCTAAGTTTAACATCTCATCATCATGACTCTTAACACTTGCTTTCGCTTCAATCATTCACCTCTACCTCTATTTTCTTCTTTGATCGATGGAGATAGCAACACTAACTCCTTCTCCTCTAATTTGCGCTGTCCATTAAAGCATAATAATTGCTATAAATTTATTTTAATGCCAAACAAAATAGTATAGTCTTAGTAGCATGAGTTTGTCTTAATTTACATAAGAAAAGTAAAATAGGTAAAATCCAATTTTACATGTTGCTTCTTATGCTAGATCAATTTTAGAAAATATATATCTTTAGTTAACATACCATTCGTTTTTTTATTTTGACAACTATTGTCAGTAGACATCTTTTCTTTTTGTAACATCCTAATTTTTATATTATGATTTAATTACATGTAAGAAAGAATTAATCATGATACATGAATTTGTCATGCAATTATCAAAATATTTTTATTATTATTTAAGATATGATTTATTAGAAAGAAATTAGTTGAGATAATAGAGAAAAGAAGGAAAAAAATGTTGGGTGTTTATGGTAATTTTTTTAAATAATAATAATAATAATAATAATAAATTGAAAAAATAAAATAAAAAGAAAAATGGCATACATGCTGCCACTATTTGGAGGAGGGGAATTAATTGATTTAATTCCCACTGCCTTCCCCTCCCCCTATATATATTTGTGTGCATAGAGTTTGTGTGTGTGTGTGTGTGTGTGTGTGAGGTGTGTTGGGAGCAAGAGTAGTGATTTTGGGGACGAGAGGGAGAAAAAGGAACGACAAGGGAAGGAGAGAAAGAGAAGAAAAGAGTTTTTAAAAAAAAAAAGAGAAAAAAGAGAGTTTGTATGAGTTTTTAAAATAAATTATTTATTTTATAAGATCATTTAGGTAGTTAAATTAATTTCTTTTCAATAAACTTTCTTCATGAAAGTTGTTTTACATATTTTTCTTTTCTAATGAGGGTAATATAGTATTGATTATTGAAAATTTTGGGATTTAAATATTGACAAAGTTTTGAGTTTTGATAATAGATATTTGTATATATGAAGACCGTGATTAATAAATAACTTTAATCGGTTTAGATTTGTTAGTTTATTGTTGTGGGACTTTAAAGTTATTTTATATTTAAAAGAATTTAAGATTTATGTCATATAAGATATTTTTACTGATTAAATGAGAATTAAAGCATTTAGTTGGATTACTAGAGGTATTTTTATTAAAGGTTTAGTCAGTTAGTTTTGCTAAATCTTGAACTATATGAAATTATGAATTGAGATTTGAGATTTTAAATTAGAGTTGATATATTTTGAGTATGTGAAAGTTTGGAGATTGTTTAATAAATTGGGTTATACTTATAAAAGTTAGTATTAGGTTAAAAATTGAAGATATGGTGATATCGATAATTATAATTAGTGAGAAATAATTTATGAATGAAGGAATTGAGATTGTAACGATAATTTGAGAAATAATAAATTCTAACTTCTTATAATAAAATTTAAAATGAGACAATTATAGTTTAATTATTATTTATTGTTATATTAGTTGGTATTGTCGTTAATTCTATTAACGTGTAATTATGTATTTTTAGAGTGGACTTGATATCTCTCAAGTTTATTTCTTGTTTCAGGAACTTGAGGTAACCATTTTCCACTCTTTGTACTTGCTTGTATAATGTTTGTGAGTGATTTTTAATCTATGAAAACTATGTTTTTGATGAAGTTGCCTTGTGGGATTTTATTTTAAAATGTGATTGGTGAGATTGTATTATTGATTTAATATATCAATGAGTACTTTGAAATGGTTATTGAGACAGAAAATTACGATATTCTATGTTTTGGATAATGCACTTTTGTTACGATTTTATGAGTTGAAATAGTGTTGTTATCTTAATAATTACTGAGACGATGTTTTATATAATCTCGTATGGAACTCGTATATACATGCCAAGATTATGATTGTTATTCATGATGTGGAGCGGTGATGGATGTGGGGTGATGATGAGAGTTATTGTGTATATAATACCAACGTGATATGCCACCACTCGGTGCACAATGGATGACTTTGATATTTTCAGGGCCCTTGGTATCACCCTTTTCCTTTGACCGGATTAAGGGTCAGCCCTTGGGATTCGAAGAAAGGGAACCCATGGTCGATATGAGTTATGTAGTCTTTGGCCGGGCTACACCTCATCATTGGAGAGCTTGGTGCGGTCTTGTCACAAACACTAAACCTATTATGTTACTGACCCATGGGTTACGTCGGCGGTTATAAGGGTGGGGGTGATAAGGATTGTCAGGGTACCGATCTATTACTTGGCACGTTATATATGTGATTCATAACATGAAATTCTAGAATTTGTGATCTAATAAATTTGTAAATTAGATATCTAGTACTTTGTTATATAAAACATTCCACTTGGCACCTCACGAGCACATATTAGCATTTATAATGAGATGGATTGATGGTTACAAACATTGTTCGGTGATAGTACTCACGTTGGTCTATTAGGGAAGGCTTCGGAAGCTTAAGCGACTTTTGCTAACGATAGTGCTTCCAACTTTTTGGTACATGTTGAATTATTGTATATTGTCACATTAGGGCTCACTTGATATACTCCAGTATATTTTGATATTTTGGCAAATCTTGAAGCAATATTTAGTTAAAAAAGTATGGGTTTAATAAAATCCAAAGCTCAACTGTGTGCATAAAACATTTTAATGAATGGTTTAATCATGTCAGTAATTAACAATTGTCCTTAAAAATGGAGGATGTTACACTTTTCCTTATTAGGCCCTTATATTACGATGGGAATGGATGTTAGACTTTTAAGACATACTGTAAGATTGTAAATAAGCATGAAGGAGGGTTATATATGAATTTGGAAGTATAAGCTTTACAGGCTATTTAAAGGTCTACATTTTAAGTAGGCTTTTAAACAGGTTTCAGGTCTTTTGAAGGCCCAGGCCCAGGCTCAGGCTTTAAATCTCTATTGTAGGCCATGCCTATTTAGGTAAAGCATAGCTTAGTCTAGCATATTTCTACCCCTACATACTTATCCATTTATTGTTTAGAGTAAAATTTGTTAGATAGGATTAGTTTTGATGATGACAAATATAGATGCCAAATATTAAGAGAAAAAAGTTTGCATAATGTAGTTATCTTATACTTTGACTAGAAACTATATTTAATGATAAATATCTCATAGATGAGTCAAGCAAAGGAAGAAGATATCAATTGGATTATGAAGAAGGATTAAAAGGAAGAAGATGTCAAGTTGAAGTGTGAAGAATGAATGATCAAAAAGAATAAATATTGAAAGAAAAACTTGCATCATATTAGTCAAGAAAAGGAAGAAGATAATGAATTGGATTATGGAGGATGATATAGTAGATAGAACTATTATTAAAAAAAATGAAAGAAGTTATGGAGTTGAATTATTGTGAATATCAAAAGGAAGAACAAGAAGATATTGAAGAGTATAGTTATCAAATATGGGGAGAAGAAGTAAAGAAAAGCAAGGAGTTATAAAAAAAACGATTGTGGAGATTGATCAAAAGAAGGAGAAGAGGTTGAAGAATTAGGAGAACTTGCAAGAAATAAGGAAAATATCAAGATTCAAGTCCTTCGATATGATATTGGAGGTCTCTATAGTCAAATGGAAGTTGGAATGACTCAATTCAAAGTTAAGATGCCTTATATAGAAGTTATACCAACTTCACTCGAGTGACACCTCCAGAAATGAATTTTTGATGACCACTCTATTATGATATATTTTCGTTAAGCTCAATAGAGACTTAGTATTTTGATCATATCTCTATAAGCACTTATTCAATTGAAGTGAAATTTGTTTCATATGAAACTATACTCCAAATTTGACACAATGACACCAAGAGCAAGCTCAACATGTTTCAAATGCAAATGATATGAATTTTGGAAGTTGACATTGCAATATACACCCACCACAATTGCTATACGAGATACGGTCGTTTAAAATTGTACAATTACTACGACTGTTAGAAATTGAAACAGTCTTTGTAAATATGTCGTTGCAACCGATATTCTGTTGGGAAAATAGAATCTAAGACGACTTCTCAAGAGAAACTGTCGCTTTTAATTGGAAGTTACAACGACCGTTACAACTAAAAATAGTCTTCATAATAAGATTGTTGTAAGTGGTGGCAAAGAAAAGGAGAATTAATTATATTCGACGCAATAAGAACAATGGTCGTGGTTGTTATATCAATTACTACGACGGTTACGAATTAAAACAATCATTGAAAATTGGTTGTTGTACTAGATATTTTATAATCGAACTTTAACGACTCCAATTGAAACATTTGTGTATATTTACTTTCAACGACACAAAATATAAAGACTCCGTGAAACATTCGTTGAAGTGTAAAAAAAAAAGGTCATTAATTCCTCTTTTTGCAGTAGTGTCTTCTTCCATAACCAGAGACAAAGGAGCTAAGGGTATCTCTGCCCACTCGATTGGGCACACCCCTTTACAAGTAATGGCAGCAAGCAAGTCTGCTGCTTTATTCCCTTGGCGAGGGATAAACTAGATTGAGAAGCTTTGATTGGACTAAGCCGTTCCAAGAATATAATCAAGAATACCACAAGATTACCACTCACCGAGATCAGGTTGTCTTTTTTCCAAGCAGCGCCTTAGTACTTGGCAGTCTGTCTCAAAAATAATGTTCTTGTTTCCCAAATATTGAACAATAATCAAGGCTCTCTTTAGTGCTAGTGCCTCAATCATAAACGCCGAGAGGGACTTAACCTTATCAACGAAAGTCCATTTCATAATACCCCAGTGGTCACGTCATATAATGCCAATTGCAGCTGACTTTGAAGTATCTTGAAATGCTCTATCGAGATTCACTTCTAACTTATGCTTAGGTGGAGGGACCCAGTAAATAGCTGATTTAGTGGCTTTGCTGGCTTCCTTACTGTTGCTCTTGGGATAGCATGCCTTCCAGTGGTCAACAAGAGATCGATTTGCACGCTCAATCACGGTGGTGGGATCCGGGTCTGTTCCAAGAAATGTTTTCTCATTCCGGCCTCTCTAGATGAACCATAATACCAGCTGATCTATGCAATATCAAAATCATTGAGCCGGTCTTGGGAGTTCATAAGATCTAGCCACCACTTTCTGAAACTTAGGATATTACCCATATCACATTTAATAGATAGCCTACACCCAAACCATACACACCGAACCCAGGAGAAATGGAAGAAGAGAGGTGCTCTGTGGTTTCTCTTGCGAACTGACAAATTAGGCATTGGTAGCTATGGCGTTTGACAGGATGCGCCAGATGAAGATGACAATTTTGGGGAGCACCTTAATTTTCCATGTCTTTTTCCAAATGTCGCTAGAGAGGTAGGCTGAGGGACCTCCATAGTGGTTTTGCACAATAGGCGTTGTTCCTGTGAGATAATAGCCCATCTTAAATGAGTAGCTTCCATTCGTTGACAAGACCCACCGCAGTTGAGATCTTCATGAAGGACCCAGGGATTGGGATAGCAAGAATAGCCTCACATATATGATCCTCCACGTGGGGCCTAAGCATATTTAAGTCCCAACCCCCACTTTCACAAGGGATAAGGGATGGTACTCTTTGATTGGACTGTTTTAAGTCTTTATCTTCTGTATTTAATTTGCAAGTGGGCAAAATAGGAATCTAGTTATCCTGCCATATGTATACTGATTTCCCATTCCCTATTTGCCAACATAGATCCTTCTTTATGAAGTCCCTACCTCCCAATATACTTGACCAACACCATGAGGATCTATGGCCTTTTTTAGCATCAAGCAGGGATGTATTGGGAAAATAGAGCCTTTTGAGGACTTGAGCCCATAGGTCATTTGGGCTGTGCTAGTCGCCAAACTATCTTTGCAAGTAGCGCATTGTTAAATTTGATGAAGTCTCAAAACCCCATGGCTCCTTCAGTTTTGGGCCTTGTAAGCTTATTCCATGCAACCCAGTGCGTTTTATGTTGGCCTTCCCACCAGAAGTTTGCCACCATACTATTGAGCTCTTTGCAGGTTTTGATGGGGAACTTGAAGCACGTCATGGGGAATATAGGAATGGCGTTGATAACAGCCTTGATCATGATCTTTCTCCCTGCAAAAGATAAGTGCTTACTGCTCCAGCCTAGTACTTTCTTGCTCACTTTCTCGCGAACGTATGCAAGGGCTTGATGCTTAGTTTTACCCCAAACACTCGGAATGCCCAGGTATTTGCCTTGGTTTGTGTTTTTTTCAATGCCAAGAATGTTGCGGATATCGCGCCTCGGTGGTGGCGGGGTGTTGTTGGAGAACACAATACTAGATTTCTCCGGGTTTTCTAACCTGTCTTGAGGTGCTGCGGTAGCTTTGAATAATTCTAGCCAGGGTTTGACAATTACGTATATCCGCATTCATAAAAAATAAGGCATCATCTGCGAAGAAACTGTGAGATACTATTGGGCAGGGATGACTTAGCTTTATCCCGGTTAATTGAGCCTTTGATAGGGAATTATTTATCATGCATGAGAGGGCTTCCAAGAACAAGATAAAAAGATAAGGTGATAAAGGGTCGCCTTGGCGGAGTCCTCTTCCTGGGCAAATCGAAGCTATTTTTTCACCTGCAATGCATAAGTTAAGGTGCACAGATTCCACACAATTCATGACAAGTCGCACCCATTTTTGAGAGAAACCGAATTATAACAAGACATTTCTCAAAAAGTCCCACTCAACCCTATCATACGCCTTGCTCATATCCATTTTTAAAGCAAAATCATACTTGTTACTAGTTTTCCTTCGCCTTAAATAATGGAAGACTTCATGGGCTATG
Source organism: Acacia melanoxylon (assembly GCA_019022615.1). Taxonomy (NCBI): domain Eukaryota; kingdom Viridiplantae; phylum Streptophyta; class Magnoliopsida; order Fabales; family Fabaceae; genus Acacia; species Acacia melanoxylon. The sequence continues at coordinate 469,651 of JAFJYJ010000042.1, forward strand.
ATAATGTTATCTTGGATCAATCATCTGGGAATGAAAACTCCCTGGTTAGGGGATATGCACTTATCAAGGAAACATTTCATTCTATTGGCCAATACTTTGGAAATAATTTTGTACGAGAAATTACAAAGTCCAACAAGACGAAAATGTGAGACTGTTTCTGGTTTATCATCCTTTGGGATAAAAGTGATATTTGTGCCATTGATATCATCGAGAGGTATTTCATTCTCAAGAAAATCCTTAACCATATTAAACATCGTATCGACTACCTCCTCCTAAGAAAATTGGTAGAATTTACCTGAGAAGCCATCCGGGCCAGGGACCTTGGATCATCCAGTTGAAAAGCTGCTAGATGAACCTCCTCACGTGTTACAAGGTGTAACATCCCATTTTCAAAAGCAGTATTTTTTTTTCTTATCAGAGTAGAGCATCGGAGCGATTGAGTAACTGATACATATATTTCAAATGCCGTAAGTCTGGCTATTTACAGTAACGTTACACTATACCGAGTGTTTACAAAAGTAGATAACAACGGAGGAAAGTCTTCAGCCGGGTCTCTATGCGGCCGGTTTGCCTTTCTCCTCGGTCCTCGGTCCTCCTGAACCTGACGCTATGTTAAGAGCTGAGGTCCAATGCCCATTGAACCTCAGGTAACGGTTAACCTCATATTTATATACAGCATATGAGCACAACAAATGAATCACTCCTAAATGAACCGCTCCCAGCGAATCAGAATATATCGCTCCCAACGAATACAGATGTACCGCTCCCAGCGCATGCATATGTTCAGTTATCCTCTAGCACCACTATACATTCAAATAACATACCACCAATACGCATACAACACACATATCACATATACGCATACCATAAATATCAGAGTTAGTGTTACATTACACGAATGTACCTTCGTTGACGGAAAACGATACTTTTGACAGAAAACAGTGGTACGACAGCGGCACAACAGCGGTATGACAGCGGTACGTGATTACAGATATCCTATAAGGATAATATCATATTTATCAAAGTCTAATATCATAACAGGCATTTTAGGTACAAATTACCATTTTGCCCCTGACTGACTCCCCTAATCGGCGAAATTTCGCTAGAGCTTCGCTACTTTGACTCTAATCTTCCCAAATTTTGCCATAACCCTTTCCCCAACATATTTTTTGAAATATATATCATATTTAACCCAAAAACATGATATCTAATATATTGGAAGATTAAAGATCAAAACAACATTCCTACTATAACTACCGAACAAAACACCAAAGCTTAAGACTAGGGACCGAAGAACTTACCCAAGCTTTGCTACAACTTTCTCCAAAACTTCTCCTTCTCTCTAAATTCTCTCTCTATTTCGAAATTCTTGAGAGGAAATAGTGTGAAAAACTCAAATGGATGAAGGCCTATTTATAGGGAAAAATGTTCACTATTCATGACTTTATCATATTGAGTTCTAGCCATTGGATCTAAACTTGTACACAAGGCTTCATATCCACCATCCAATCCACCTCCTTACCTCATTCTTCAAAACCATGATGTCATCAGGGTGATGTCACTCATTCACTTTATGAGTCTCTACCGATAAAGTTCACTGTTCGGTGTTCCAATCGCGTAATCTTGGAGAATCTCAAAAATCCGGCAGCAACGCCCTGAAGTTCTATTCTTCCTCTTTAAAACTACTTGGGTTAACTAAATTTTTGATCCCATTAAGGGTATTCCGTTGCATGCTGAACATTTTTGGACAAACGCCAACGGTTACGGAAATGACTTCCGGTAGTACCAGCTTCTGGATAAAAATTCACTGGTTTATAATATGTCCTGACCTAAGAAACCTAGTTCATGGTTTGTCACAACGGTCTTGTTTTACATTGGTTCTCATTTCTACTATCTGCCTTTTCTCTCTCTCATCCGGTCTCTTAATCACTCCATAGGTCTCGGAAATGACTTTAGAGACCAGCCCACTCGGGATAAAATTATACTCGTTTATAAAAAGTCCGGATATTAAAGACTTAGTTCACCTATTTTGAGGTAGGATTTAATTTCTATCGGTTCTCATTTATCATGTTGGCTCTTTACAAAATATCTCATTTTATATTATTATTTTAATACAAAATATCATGATATTATTTTGAAATATCCCTAACCCTTTTCACACTTTGAATTTCGGCTCTCCCTTTATTTTTTAATTACATTAATATTCTCTTAATATCTTAATTTAAGTAATTAGCCATTAATTACTTAATTAATCACTTACTAATTGTTGATAATTTTCTTAATTAGGATTTATTATTATCTCACAACTATTTTACTGACATTGATATTTTATGCTCCATGTAAAATATTAAAAATCATGGGGTCACTTATGATCCCCAAAATAATATTTAATTTTGCCTCTTTATTATCCAAGGGAAATAATCCCAAAAATTACCTAAATTAGAGACAACATATTCTCTAATTTTTAATAAATATTTTATTGCCTCTAGGGATTTATCATAATATTTTTAGGCCATTTTATGCCCCATAATTGTATTTAGGAATATTTAGCTCTTTATTCATCCTAATTTCAATAGAAATTACCTTAGAAAATAAGGTAATTATAACTTATTATTTGAGACCACGTATTCACCTATTTCCAATAGGTAATATGTACTAAAATATAATATTCCAGATAAATAATTATCCGGGTATTACACAAGGCGAAGGAGGAGGGCAATCGATGCTTCATCAACTTTTGTATTTACTAAGTTAATAGCATCCGATAGGTGTCGTGGTCCTGAGGAGGAAAAAAGGTTAGTGAAAAAATTGGTGAACATGTTATTAATAATACATTTATCCCTAGACCACACGCCATTGTCATCCTTGATGTATAATATCACATTACTTTTCCGTTTGATAAGAGTAGACACGTGAAAAAATTTGGAGTTTTTGTCCCCTCCTTGGAGCCATAAAATACATGATCGCTGCCACCAGTAGTTCTCCTCTTGATCCATCAACTCTTCAATGCGATGTAAGAGATTAGCCTCTTCTCGTTTGCTCTCCTTATCTTGGTAGCCCTGGCGAAGAGAGGCTAGGCAGGATTTCAAGCCTTTAATAAGCTTCTTTTTGTTAGGGAATGTCTGTTTGCTTCAATTAATCAAGATTTTTTTGCAATTATTTAACGTTAGAGAAAAACATTTAATAGAATTATTGTACTGGAGGCACCCCTCTTCCAGCTTTCATGAACAACCTGCAAGAAATCATTGTGAGCAATCCAATAATCCTCAAACCGCTCATACTTACCTGACAGTTATCAGTTTGGACCTTGTAGTTCCTCACCTCATGCCCAATTTGTCTGCAATCGTAACAATAATTTTGGAGCCACTCATACTTAACTGTCACCTAGATCGGTTCCCTTTGCATCCTGGGAACCCAAAAACCAGAGACAAGGGGGTCACAGATATTGAGAAGGATCCTTCTTGTATGAAAGTCTTAGATAATTTTATCTTGTATCTTAGGGGACTCGAACATCACTACCATCCCCACCTCATTGCCCAGAGTTATAACATTTGTATGATCAAATGCTACATGTGGTAGACCATGAAACTGGATCCAGAAGGGGGACCAATCGAAATACACTTCATGAAAGACAGTGTACTCATCCCAGTGTTGTAGGTTCAACATTGCTCCTTGGATTGACCAGGATTGGCCTTTTAGCACTCTGAGATAGTCTTCTTGCTTCGGAAACCGGAAGAGGAAGGCATTATTTTCAGGTAAATCATGAATCTCCATCCCTTTGTTTAGTCCCCATCCTTTCTTGATCATGGAGATTACAATGCCTTTATTGAGATTTTTATCAGTTTCCAGGTGTCCTACTAACGTTTTGCCTTTCTGTGCATTGACTGCAGGACTCAGGTTCAGCTGCACAGCCTTGGTGTTTCTTCTCCTACTTCTGTTATTACCTTTCTCCATTGATTGGGGGTTGCTGAGTACTAGAGTCAAAGTTGTGTGATGAAACACGAACACCACTCCAGAGAAGACCGCGTGGGGTGATCAAATTTGAAGGAAATGTTGTTACAAAAGGGGTCTCTCGCCACTAGAGAGGATCGACTCTCATAAAGGAGAGGGAAGGTTCTCTCACAGAGGAGAGGGAAGTTTCTCTCATAGAGGAGAGGAAGTTTTTTTCTTTAATTCCACCTTATTCTTTTAGTTGCAGTTTATGATTCATTCATTCTATTGAATATATGCTTTAATAAAATGAAGAAAGAAAATCAAACAAAAGTTGCTTTTAAATTGGGCTTCTATGTTCGCTTGTTTAGAACTATTTATTGAACACATTCACAAAGGTGAAAGCAAAACTCCTCTTACATAATTACTTGGTGCACAACAAATTATTATTGAAAAGCTACTTTTAAAAGCCTCAATTGTCATTTTGAATAATATGTATGTTTTTATGTTAAAGAAAATATAAACTCTTGTGAGTTATTCAAGGCAAAAAAAGAAAAAGAAAAGACACATGTGCATTAGGTATAAAAAATAGAGAAATACTTACATACTCCAACAGTGTCACCTCATTTATACTATGACTAATTAAAATATGACAACTTATCTTATTTTAATCGTACATGGCAGATGAGTCATTTGCAGAAACTCAAATGTTATGATTTAAAAAGGGATAAGTGTCTTATTTGCCATGGAAGTTTTGGCTAAGGACATTGGGTGGACGAAAGTTTTTTTGAGCAAAATTGCCACGGAAGTTAACAAAACGTAGCAATTTTGCCCCTCCGTTAATTTTGACCGTTATGTTTAAGCGAGTGTACACGTGGCATGCCACCTCATCAATCAAATAAGAGTTAAGTATCATTTTTGCCCTAGAAGTTTTCGCTGAGGAGCAATTTTGCCCCGAAAGTTTACAAAACGTAGCAATGTTGTCCTTCTATCCCCCAATATTAAATTTGACTATTAAATTAGTCAAAGAACACAAATCATGCCTTCAAAAGGTCTAACTTGGAGTTAGAGCGGGAGATCCTTGAGACATTGAGCTCAAGGCAGCTGGAATTTGTGAAGCTGAACTAGGCAAAGGGATTGAAAGGTCTGTCGCAAAACCCAGAGGAAGCATCACTTATGATCTAAGCAAATGAAACTCAAAACGAGAAATGATTGTCCCAAAAGATAAATATCTAGCGATTTTAAGTGATAGTATTTACCTTTGTATAGATTGATCTAGGCCACCCACCCTGTCCCATAAGATAAATCTCCAGTGATTTTAAGTGATGCTTACTGAACCAATTTTTGGGACAGTTCATTATTGATTTGTCTAGATCAAACCATTTTTTTGTGACAAATCAATAATGAATTGTTCCAAAAATTGGTTCGAAAAACATCGATTAAAATCACTTGAATTTTTAGGAGCAGTATATATTTACATTTTGGGATAGGGTGGGTGGCCTAGATCAATCTATACAAAGATAAATACTATCATTATTGATTTGTCTTACTGAACTAATTTTTGGGACAATTCATTTCTTGTTTTGCGTTTTATTTGCTTAGATCATAAGTGATGCTTCATCTGGGTTTTGTGACTGACCTTTCAGTCCCTTTGACCAGTTCAGCTTCACAAATTTCGGCAGCTTTGAACTCAACATCTCAAGGATCTCCCTCTCTGACTCCAAATTTGACCTTTGCAAGGCATGACGTGTGTTCTTTGATTGATTTAATAGTCAAATTTAATATTGGGGGACAGAAGGGAAAAATTGCTCCTCAGCGAAAACTTTCGGGGCAAAAATGATACTTAACTCTTATTTAATTGATGAGGTGGCATGCCACGTGTGCACTTAGTTCAACTTAACGGTTAAAATTAACAGAGGGGAAACGTTTTGTTAACTTTCGTGGCAATTTTGCTCCAATAAAAAATTCCGTCCACCCAGTGCTTCTCAGCCAAAACTTCCGTGGCAAATAAGACACTTATCTCATTTGAAAAAAAAAACATAAACTTCTTAATTTAGAAAAACAGAAAACGAAATTCCTTCTCATCATCCCTAAAATCATAAACTAAGTTGTTGTATTTTAATTAGTCAAAGAACATATGAGGTGGCATTCCTAGAATATGTAAATATTTATCATAAAAAGCAATTATAATGATCACCAATTTTGCTTGTGGCTTTGTGGCACGTTCTGAACGTTATACGCATGATCAAAGTTTGATAAGCTAAGAACAACAAGAAGAATAGGTATGAGTTTCTTCATCATCATCATCATCTTCTTCTTCTTTATCTGTGCATGTTTGGATTAGTTGTAAAAACTGCTTCCAACATGATACGAGGTAAATATTTGAGATAAGTTTTATCTCAATTTGTGTAAACATGATTTTTCAACACCAATTCAAACAGGCCCTAATGACCTCTTTTGATAAAATATGTTGAGGATTTGCTTATCACTCTTTATGTTTATAACTCAATCCCCACACACTCATATGAATCATGTTAGGTCTTTGCTAATTGAAGGTAATTGTAAATGAAATAGAAAAGAGCAAACATATTTCATACAATGATGTGGGTTTGTCTTGACATGAAAAAGTCATAACCTTGACATGAGTAAGTATCATAATAAATTTATCAAATAAAGAAAATGCTGATTCGTAGAGAGAAGATATTAGATTTCATCATTTCAATGAATTTTTTCCTTTTGTTTTATCGAGGTATTAAAAATCGGACCGATCATTGAACCGGTCGAGGTGGTGGGGATGTGTTAATGGATTAGATCGGAGTCAACCAAGCGGTTAAACCGCTGATGATTTATAAAAGATAATTTAAAATTTACAAAAAATTCATGTTTGATTATAAATTATATTTTAATACAAATAGTATTAAATCATCCTATTGAACAACAAAAATAATTGATGTATATATAGTACTCCCTCCAGTCCTAAATATAAGATAGATTTGACTTTATTTTGGAAAGATTAAGGAAGCAAAATAAGTTATTTAATCATATCATATGTTGTGTATCCTTAGATTGTATATCAGTTTATTAGTCAAACTAATAAGTTTGGGGAAAAAATTTAAAATACTCTAAAGTAATTTAGTGGGAAAATGACGATAAAATACCATTTGAAATTCCTAAACCTCAAAAAGTTTGTTAACATTTTGAAAAGATATAAAGGTAACATGGATCAAATTGGGAATTTAAAATGTTGTTAAATTTACCATTTTGCCCTCAATTTTTAAATAAAAAGAAAAAGGGGCCTTGCTAGAGCACCACCGTAGTCGGCCACTAGAGCTCCGGCGTGGGTTTTTCTTTTTTGGTGAGGTTGGATTTTTTTTTTTAAAAAAATATTTGAATGAATGTGTAAGGGGTGGGATTCGAACCCACCTCACCCTCATATTAGAGGAGTTATGTGGCTATTAGGCCACCAAAGCTCCTTTGTTAATCCCGTTATGACTTTTGTTCATAGTTCTCAAATGTTGGTGAAACCACATTGAAATATTTTCACTTGTCGAACTCCTTTGTTAAACCCATTATAAATCTTGTGAAAACCATTGATAAAATTGTTAATCCCATCAAGACTTTTGTTCACGGTGCTCAAATGTTGGTGAACCCTGTTAGATATGGTTAGTTTTGATGATGTTTAATATAGAAGCCATTATTAAGAGCAAAAAGTTTACATGATATATTTATCTCCTACATCGACTAACTATTATGTTTAATGTAGATTAGGGAGAATGTTAGATATGATTAGTCCAAGTTGAATCATGAAAAATAATCAAGAAGGAGATAAGGTATTAAAGAAAGAAGAACTTGCAGAGGTTGTCAAGGAAGCAAGATGTTATTCCAAGTTGAATGAGAGAGAATGCCTTGGAAAGCAAGAAGTTACACAAAGGATTTTGGGGAAAATAAAGAGAAGAGAAGAAAGAAAGATCCAAGTTGTGTAATAGATCAAGAAAGAGATAAGAGATTTCAACAAGAAGAAATTGGAGAGAATGTTGAGTTCAAGAAGAAGATGAAATATTGAAGAAGGTAGAACTTGCAAAGAAGATGTGAAGTCAAATGATAAAGAATGATCAAGAGAAGAAGAAAGAAAGAAGAACTTGATGAATGGAATGAGAATATGGTTATTCAAGTTTTCATATTGATGCTAGAAGTCTCCAAGATCATATGGAAGTTGGAATGGCTCGATTAGGAATTAAAGTCAGCAAAAATCAGCTCTAGGATGAGAAAACTCGAGTTCCCAACTCAAAACTCGAGTTCCCAACTCAAAACTCGAGTTTCCTACTTCTCTATAATGATTTGCTCCTCTTGTATGAGAAAACTCGAGTTAAGAACTCAAAACTCGAGTTTAGGACTCAAAACTCGAGTTTGGAACTCAAAACTCGAGTTTTGTAGTGTCTTCAGCATCTTTGGCGTCTCTGGACTAGGAAAACTCGAGTTTTCAAGTCAAAACTCGAGTTTCAGCACTATTCAAAGCAACTCGCTCTACTCGTTTCACGTTTCAGCTTGGGCAAGGTCTGGTAATTTGATGATATCTTTCAAACCAGAGATCCGATTGAGGTGAAATCAGTGGCATATGAAACTAGACTCCCAATGCGTCATTTTGATATAACATCCAAACTCAAAGGAGTTCAGATAAAGGAGCTATGAATTTTTGAAGTTGACAGATGAATCCACGCCACATAGCAAACCAAGCTTCAATGTTTTGAGTGTAACTCACAAACTACAAATCGGATTGAGCTGAAATCAGTGGCATATGAAAGTAGACTCACAGAGCTTTCCATAAAGAGTTGAACGAACCAAAACAAAGTTCAGACCAGGGAGATATGACCCTCGAAAGTCGACGGTTAGTTCAAGAAGGCTCAACAAAGTCAAAACTCGAGTTTGTAAGAACAAAACTCGAGTTTTCGGGTTACGAAGAGCAGCGAACTTCGAGCATCTTCCAAACTCGAGTTTGTAAACCAAAACTCGAGTTTTGATCGACAGAAAGGAACCTAGAGTTACGCATCAATCTCAAAACTCGAGTTTCGAGATGAAAACTCGAGTTTTCGTCGCTGGTTCAAAAAACAAAGTTATAACGGCTAGTTTCCATCTGAGTCTAACGGCTATATTTCTTTATCCAACGGTCATATATTGATCTCTACCTATAAAAGAAGACCGATTCAAAACAGAAGATGCAAGATACAGAGCCTACATCTTCAGAATGCTAAAACCCTAATCTTCACACTATCTACTCTCTGTTTTTCAAATGTTTATATAGTTTATCATAGAGAGTGAGATGATTTGTTTTGTACTTCAGTGTTTATTCATTCACTTCTGAGAGAGAAGATTCATTGTAAACATCCTATCATTCTATCGTGAGATACTCAAGATTGGGTGATCTTGAGTGGGAAACACATTGTGTTGATTACGACTTGTAAGGGAGTGAATCCTAGTGAGAGGATTACTTGAGTAAGACAGAGTGTGTAATCAAGCAAGTGTCTGATTACGGTTGTAAGGGGAGTGAATCCTAGTGAGAGGATTACTTCAAGTACGAACGTGTAATCAAGTTGAAAGAAGATAGTGGATTGAAAATCTCAAGCGGAGCTTGGGACTGGACGTAGGTCAAAGATTGGGCCGAACCAAGTATAAATCTTAGTTTGCATATTCTCTTCCCTTATCTCTTATATTTCCAAAGATATATATATTTGAATATGCATACATGTTTGAATGATTGACTTTTTCTTTATCAATTGTTACTGTCATTCAAACAGCTTTCAATAAGTTGTGAAAAGATTTTCAAAGTTCCTAAAGTTTTAATTAGACACCCAATTCACCCCCCCTCTTGGGTGATAGCCAGGTCTTTCATTTGGTATCAGAGCTAGGCTCTTGTTTAAAGGACTTAACCGTCTCAAGAGTTTCAATGGTTGTTTTTGGGTGTTCCCTGTTTTCTGAAGGTTTTGATTTTACCATTCCGCCGGTCTTGAAAGATATTGATTTTTGGTTTTGGAAAGCTAGAATGACTAGTTTTATCAAAGCAACTCGATTTTTATATGTGGAATGTTTTTACAAATGCTTCGATTTCAAACCAAGAAAGGATTGGACTGAAAATGAAAAGAAAATGTTTTCATTAAACATTAGAGCAATGAAAATTTTATATAGTGCATTGACAGAAAATGATTTCGAGAAAATAAAATTTTGCTCTTGTGCTAAAGATATTTGGGATACTCTTGATTCTATTTATGCTTCTAACAATTGTGTTGAAGTTGATAGTGTTGATAGTTCATCAGAAATTTTAAATTGCTTATCTACGATTGATGAACAATTGGAGATTGAAGAAGGAGAAATCATTGAATACTTCCATGATCCAGTCAACACAAAAGAACAAGAGGAAGAGGATTTCAGGAAGAGCTCATGGACGATTGTGATCAATCATTATCTAGAGCTCAAGATGCACATGTGGTAAACAATTCCAATTCTTCTAGTGTAGTCAAGAAAAATGAGTTTGAACATTTACACAAAATTGTCTTTCAACCGATTTTTGATTCTAATTTGAAAAGAAAAAATGTTTTCGAAAATAATGATGGAAAATTTATTAGGAAGAAAGAATATTCAAATGAAGCTTATTTGAATTTTTACTCTCATGACCGACACAATGTTTGCATAAAATCTCATGGTGTATATCACTCTATTATTTGCAATTATTGTGGAAAGTCTGGTCATATTTCTCATACATGCTATATTAGGAGAAATTCTAATGTGAGAAATAAATTTGTTTGGGTTCCTAAAGGACAAGCAAAGTCCAATACTAACCGTCAAGGACCCAAGTATAAGTGGGTACCAAAACATCCATTTAGTGCCTTGTGTGTGTAGATTGATTACAAAAAGAATGGACATAAGGGTACTGAGAAGATGAAGAAGAATCCAAGAGTTTCTCATGAGTCTAAAAGGAGATTCACAAAAGTTAGGAGAACTCGTGGAGAAGCCATTGCTAGAACTATAAGGTCTAACCATCAAAAGAAGCAATGGATACAAGCAAGAAGAGTATGTTCCACCTCAAGAACAAACTATCATGAAGTACCATTCAACTATCTTGAGGAGAACAAGAAAAGGAGAATCTCTCAAGTTTCAAACAGAAGACTCTGGAAGTCTATATCCTCTGAGAGAGCTTTGCTGACACCCATAGGAAAACATATGAAGAATCAGTGGGTAAGCAAAACCAATCCTCCAAGTACCTAAGGTAAAAGTATACAATGGTAAAACCTCCTACTCTATCATGTGAAATATTCATTGAGGTTTTATATCTTGTAGCCTTAGGAATGAGCATTGCAAACTATTTGTCTTAAATTGAGTTTTCACATCTTGACTTATTTTTGAAAGAGATTGCAATGTTCAATAGGCCTGATTCTTTATGCATACATGATGATTTGAAAAGAAAGTATTTCTTTTATGCGTAAAGTCATGTTTAATTCACTATTCTCAGTTGTTCTGAATATTCATAAGAGGATGTGAATTTTGATTCCTACAAGCTAACGATGATTGGATCCAAGTAATATTGGATACCAAGAAAGAAAAAGCTTTATAAAGTTTTGTAGGATCAAAGAAAACTTCTCAAGAATGCAACATAGAGAAATGATCCAAATCTTGAGAATTCTAAACAAAGCTATGCTTGATGTTGATGGTGAACGTTAGAAAAAGAGTTATCTACATCAATCCATCTCAACCAAGCAAGCTTCTATGAGGAAAAGAGGAATTACGGTGATATCTAATTCTTACCTCATATTATAGTTATATGAAATTATGTTTTGGTTTGTCTTTAGTTAAGTTAAAGGGTTTTGAAACTTAATCAATTTCAATCAAGAATTTTCTTGTCAAAACCAAACTTCGTTTTCGTTTGTCAAGAGTTTTCTAAGTTTTCCAAATTTTCAAAGGAAAACTCAAGTTTTGGTTCAAAACTCCAGTTTTGATCTTACTGAGAAAATCCTGAAATAAGCAAAACCTCCAGTTTTCGAGAAAACTCAAGTTTTCACCATACGAGAGAATTCTCTATGTTTTCTAGAAAAGACAAAACTCCGAGTTTTCATTGAAAACTCGAGTTTTGGTCATGGCCAAGAAGTCTCCAAAATTTTGAGCCCGTGAAAACCTCGAGTTTTGTTCAAAACCGAGTTTTGACCTTTTTCGAGTTTTCATAGGATTTTTGAAAACTCGAGTTTTGGTTCAAAACTCGAGTTTTGACTTGGCCAAGAACTCTCAAAGTTTACTCACAAAGTTTTGAAAACCTCCGAGTTTTGGGGAAAACCTCCGAGTTTTGAGTTGGCGAGAGAGGATTCGTGTTTTAGCCGGTTTTCAAAACTTCCAGTTTTTTGTGAAAACCTCCAGTTTTGAGTTTGACAAAGTTTTCTCAAAGTTTTCACAAAAAGTGAAAACTCGAGTTTTGATTTCAAAACTCGAGTTTTGCTCAAAAGAAAGTCTTTGGATTTTCTCGTTTTTGAAAATTGCAGTTTTCCTCCAAAACCTCCAGTTTTGACTTGGCGCGATTTCCTCAAATTTTCATATTTAAATGAAAACTCGAGTTTTGATATGAAAACTCGAGTTTTGGCCAAGCCGAGAGTTTGATATTTTTCAATGTTTTGAAAACCTCCAGTTTTTAGATGAAAACTCCAGTTTTGACGTTTTTGACTAAAACTCATTTTACATGGCAAAAGTCCAAAACTCAAGTTTTAAATGAAAACTCCAGTTTTGCTTTTGAGGAATAGTTGCAAACTCCAGTTTGTGTTTCAAAACTCAAGTTTTCAGCGCTCTATTTGAAAATCAGATTTTCCAAGTTTGCGAAATCTTCATATATGATATATATACTTCATATCATCAATCACTAATGTTCCTAACTATGTTTAATCAATTTGTTAGTAAGTTTTTGATGATCAAACAAGTGAATTTGTGCATAATTGTATGATTTTATGTTTTTGAAATGCACAAGTCTAAAATTTGTTTGGATTTCAATTCACTCTGTTTTATGAAAATGCATACACATGTTTTGGAAAATATTCATACTTTGATTACGTTCAAATTAAATTTCAAAATTGGAAGTTAATATTACTGAATGTTGGATATGCTTCAAATTTGTCAAGTTGAGTTTTTCCTATCATTCACATATTGATCTTTGGATTCAATGTGTTGCTTGAACTCTTTTGTTTCACTCTCTAACTAGTTGGACCTCATGTCTAACAAGTTGATCATATATGAGTTTCAAGTCTATCTTCAAGAAAAGATTTCAATTTGTGAATCTGTTATGCTTTAAGCATACATTCTTAGTTGGCTGAGTTATTCCAAGCTTTATAAACGTTTATTAGTGCATTGAATATTAATGCATTAGTGGAATAATTTACTCGGATGAAATTCTGGAACTCTAGTCATTTGGACTAATGAGTATGTGCTTCACAATCCATGAATCCTAGTACTCATTATGTTACTCAAATACATCAGCATTTGTCTACATCCATATTTTGAGTAACTATATTCAAATTCTTGTCTTGAATGTTCATATTTCAAGACTCTATTGTAAAAGGCAAGATTATCTCTTGGTTTTTGGCAAAGTCATTGTACTCATATATTTCTATTGTGCAAAACATGTTTCGATAATGCTTTACCTTTATGACTTTCGCTCTTGGGAAAATTCTTCTACATGTTAACTTCGATGTTCAACATGTTCTCCAAAACGAAGGATACCGATATATTCATTAAATCTATTGACTTCCAACATGTTTAGATTGAGCATCGATTTTTTCAAGCATGTTTCAAAAATGAATCTTTCATTTATGAAAATTTTGATTTCATAATACGTCATCACATTTTTGAAAGAACATTCAAGATTTGAAACGACTTGCATATTTTGTTATCATTCTTGAAAAATCTGAACTGTAAGTTGATAAGTGCTTATATATATGGATAAGATTTTCTATGCTATTTGATCAAACTTACATGCATTTTATCAATGACATCTTTTTCGCATGAAGTAGATTTACAAACTGTCATTGAGAAATAATTTTCTTGGTATAATTTAGTTGTTACCCTATTTGATTCATTGACATGAACTTATTTGATTAGGGTAAAACAATGTTTCGATCATTGCTTGTTACACTCTTTGCTTCAATATCATATAGTTAAATCATATAAAAGCATACGAGTTCTTATCTCTAATCTTGTGTGGACTCAAGAATCATTGAGTACCAAAGAACATACATTTGTTTTGTAGGATCTTCTATTCTTGCATTGGAAAATAGAGATAAACAGAGAAAGATAAGCTTGTAAGCTCTTCTCATGTGAACTTCAAGTGATGGCTATATAGTCATGAACACCACATAAGTAACCACTCGAGCTATGTGGGAGAGGAACTTCAATAATCCTATACCAAGCTTTACCATAAACAATATTGAAGTTCATCACCTCTGTGAATGACAAGATTAGGCAACTCTGTGAATTGACCAACCAAAACTTCAAGTTCTTATCTAGCAAGAGGCTTAGATCAAGATGATACATGAGTATTCTTGCCTGATAAGAAGAGCCGTTGGTCACTGAAACTTATCCTTATGCATCAAATCTGAAAGTTCCTCAATATTGATCATATCAACGAGATATTGGCTAGCCGTTATGCGTCTATGGACTACAAATGATTATGACTCAAGTAATTACGATATTACTTGAGTGAGGTATTGTATTTTGAAATAATGTTCATAAATCATAATCATTTCTCTGCTCTCGCATAACTCTTCAGGCTAATTTGATTTTATTCATTCAAAGTTTATCTCATGAAGTTTAGCCTGAGAACACTTATTTGTAAAATGATCCTTATGCTTTAAACCCTTTTATCATCATAAAAATCATAAGTGATTTCTCTATACCAATTTCAAGTCAACCCATGTGAACTTGAAAGTTCTTAATTATGAGATACCATGTTATGTCTATTGGAGTTGAAGGAACTCTAGACCTCATAACATTTAGTGTCACATTATTATTTGGTATCATTAAAGGGAGCTTCACATTTTTTTTAATCATGCATTTATTAAGGGGGAGCTTTACATTCAAATGTGTTTTACACTTTAAAAGCTTATCTCCTTTATTTGATGAAAACCTTTTTAAGCATACTCATCTATATTCACTATCTTCTATTAGTTTTGATGATGAGTTAATTTCATATTTGAAAATATCTTATATTTTCCTTTCATTATCTTGATTTGAAAATATCATATAGAAAGGGATATTTTGATGGCTGTTTTGCACAAGCCGTGAGGCGGTGCGTAAATTAGCGGTTGAGATACCATGTACTGCCATGGTAGAGGTATCACTACGGAATTACATTTGGTTGCACTAACAAATCTCTTTTGAAAAGAAAGTTTTTATAATTGTAGCAGGAGATTTTGATATGTGCTAGGACTTTCCTTAATGCAATACAAGGAGAATATATTAATTTAAGGAAAGATGCTTTGACGTTCGATACGAGTTATGCTCAACATAAAAGCTTTATGATGAAAAGGATGGAAGCTAAGTACGCCATAATCATTCGGATGAGATAACCCTCAAGAAGCCAAGTACTTTCATTTTCACATCTCAAAGGATACTCATGATCTTTCAATTGAGCACACTTCAGATGATCTCATACAACAAAGCAAGCAAATTGACTTCATCGATCATTCATCAATCCGCAAAAACCAACATGAGCATTTCGAACTCTATCTTTTTATATTCAAGTAGAAATGTTGCACATGATTGGTATCTTTATGCCTTAATTGTGAAAGATGTTTTGAAAACCTCTTCAAATTCTTTCAAATTTTATTTTCATAAAAACATTCCAAATTGCTTCATATTTAGAAAGAAAACAATCGGGGAGAGAAAATCAGTTTATTGACTCATTCTTGTTTGGTTTAATATTTGTCTCTCTAAGTATCTCTTCTTTATACTTCAACTTTTTGCTAATGACAAATAAGGGGAGAGAAATGGCAAGAAAAATATGATGGGTTTAATGGAATTTCATATTCATACATATTTTTCTTAAAGTATTTGCCATCATCAAAAAGGGGGAGAATGTTAGATATGGTTAGTTTTGATGATGTTTAATATAGAAGCCATTATTAAGAGCAAAAAGTTTACATGATATATTTATCTCCTACATCGACTAACTATTATGTTTAATGTAGATTAGGGAGAATGTTAGATATGATTAGTCCAAGTTGAATCATGAAAAATAATCAAGAAGGAGATAAGGTATTAAAGAAAGAAGAACTTGCAGAGGTTGTCAAGGAAGCAAGATGTTATTCCAAGTTGAATGAGAGAGAATGCCTTGGAAAGCAAGAAGTTACACAAAGGATTTTGGGGAAAATAAAGAGAAGAGAAGAAAGAAAGATCCAAGTTGTGTAATAGATCAAGAAAGAGATAAGAGATTTCAACAAGAAGAAATTGGAGAGAATGTTGAGTTCAAGAAGAAGATGAAATATTGAAGAAGGTAGAACTTGCAAAGAAGATGTGAAGTCAAATGATAAAGAATGATCAAGAGAAGAAGAAAGAAAGAAGAACTTGATGAATGGAATGAGAATATGGTTATTCAAGTTTTCATATTGATGCTAGAAGTCTCCAAGATCATATGGAAGTTGGAATGGCTCGATTAGGAATTAAAGTCAGCAAAAAAAAATCAGAAAACTCGAGGATGAGAAAACTCGAGTTCCCAACTCAAAACTCGAGTTTCCTACTTCTCTATAATGATTTGCTCCTCTTGTATGAGAAAACTCGAGTTAAGAACTCAAAACTCGAGTTTAGGACTCAAAACTCGAGTTTGGAACTCAAAACTCGAGTTTTGTAGTGTCTTCAGCATCTTTGGCGTCTCGGACTAGGAAAACTCGAGTTTTCAAGTCAAAACTCGAGTTTCAAAGA
The DNA here is from genome assembly GCA_019022615.1 of Acacia melanoxylon. Lineage (NCBI taxonomy): Eukaryota > Viridiplantae > Streptophyta > Magnoliopsida > Fabales > Fabaceae > Acacia > Acacia melanoxylon. Next base: position 486,520 of record JAFJYJ010000042.1, read on the forward strand.
CTATTATTCAGCAACTCGCTCTACTCGTTTCACGTTTCAGCTTGGGCAAGGTCTGGTAATTTGATGATATCTTTCAAACCAGAGATCCGATTGAGGTGAAATCAGTGGCATATGAAACTAGACTCCCAATGCGTCATTTTGATATAAAATCCAAACTCAAAGGAGTTCAGATAAAGGAGCTATGAATTTTTGAAGTTGACAGATGAATCCACGCCACATAGCAAACCAAGCTTCAATGTTTTGAGTGTAACTCACAAACTAAACATCGGATTGAGCGGAAATCAGTGGAATATGAAAGTAGACTCACAGAGCTTTCCATCAAGAGTTGAACGAACCAAAACAAAGTTCAGACCAGGGAGATATGACCCTCGAAAGTCGACGGTTTGTTCAAGAAGGCTCAACAAAGTCAAAACTCGAGTTTGTAAGAACAAAACTCGAGTTTTCGGGTTCGAGAGCAGCGAACTTGAGCATCTTCCAAACTCGAGTTTGTAAACCAAAACTCGAGTTTTGATCGAACAGAAAGGAACCTAGAGTTACGCATCAATCTCAAAACTCGAGTTTGAGATGAAAACTCGAGTTTTAAATCGTCGGTTCAAAAAACAAAGTTATAACGGCTAGTTTCCATCTCGAGTCTAACGGCTATATTTCTTTATCCAACGGTCATATATTGATCTCTACCTATAAAAGAAGACCGATTCAAAACAGAAGATGCAAGATACAGAGCCTACATCTTCGAATGCTAAAACCCTAATCTTCACACTATCTACTCTCTCGTTTTTCAAATGTTTATATAGTTTATCATAGAGAGTGAGATGATTTGTTTTGTACTTCAGTGTTTATTCATTCACTTCGAGAGAGAAGATTCATTGTAAACATCCTATCATTCTATTCGTGAGATACTCAAGATTGGGTGATCTTGAGTGGGAAACACATTGTGTTGATTACGACTTGTAAGGGGAGTGAATCCTAGTGAGAGGATTACTTCGAGTACGAGTGTGTAATCAAGCAAGTGTCTTGATTACGGTTTGTAAGGGGGAGTGAATCCTAGTGAGAGGATTACTTCAAGTACGAACGTGTAATCAAGTTGAAAGAAGATAGTGGATTGAAAATCTCAAGCGGAGCTTGGGGGACCGGACGTAGGTCAAAGATTGGGCCGAACCAAGTATAAATCTTAGTTTGCATATTCTCTTCCCTTATCTCTTATATTTCCAAAGCATATATATATTTGAATATGCATACATGTTTGAATGATTGACTTTTTCTTTATCAATTGTTACTGTCATTCAAACAGCTTTCAATAAGTTGTGAAAAGATTTTCAAAGTTCCTAAAGTTTTAATTAGACACCCAATTCACCCCCCCTCTTGGGTGATAGCCAGGTCTTTCAAACCCAAGGATTGCTAGTTGTGTAATGTATATTAATAGAAAAGCGGCAAGGAAAACATCTTGCGAAAATGGAATTTTATTCTATAATGTAGATGGGATATAATTCATATGATCGGTATAATAATATTACATTAATTAAAATAATCACAAACTTAATCGCATCAAAGCAAAAACGAGGTTAAGCGGTGGGGCTTGGGCTTGGGGCTCCATGTTTGCACCGACCATGAAGAAGATGTTCCCCGAAGACTCGGCCACGGTGGATGGCGGCCACGGCGGCGGTGGCGGAACAACTTCCGGTGGGTATTCATATGTCGGAAGTGATCCGAAGCCAACGTCCCACAAACCTCATCTCGTAGACTCGACGAAGACGATGATCCCTCAGATTCTGCAGAAAATTCTTCATACTTCACGTTTCGGGCTTCTCGCATGATCAAAACTTGTTGAGCTAAGAACAAAAACAAGAAAAAGAAGAAGAGCGGTATGAGTTTCTTCTTCATCATCTTCTTTCACCGATCTTTTTCACTCAACTTTAAATCGATTCGGATGTGATTAGACCTTCAACATGTGTTGGCTTTAAATATTGATGCCTAGAGCATAAGGCCATTTTATTTGTAACAAACTTTATTAATTGGAATACTTGAATTTTCACTTCTCTCGTATTCAATTGTATTAATTTTGTTTGTCCCTTTTCACTTGTTAGTTTGAGTTCAGTTTTCATATTCACACTTACTCTCATTTACTTCATCATTCGTTAGATTAATGAATTTGTTTCATTGAATATGATTAAGGTTGTCAAACTTATTAATTTAACCAAATTTGTGACAACAAACCGAATAGTAAATTCATAAGATTTTATTTTGATCAATATATAGTTATTAATAGTGTATAATTAAACACTAAAATATGAAAAATGACAACAATTTAATTGAAATATAATTTAAATCAAATAATTAAATGAAATCCATCAACATTTTTATTATACTCAACAACAACAACAACAAAATCTATAAAATTTAATATAAAGCCATTAAGCATGATTGAATAGAAAAAGTTAACATGAGTTTAAGATTGAGTTAACACAAGTTTGTAAGTTAAAAACAAAAAAAATGGAAAATTCAATATGTTAATGCACGCATTTGAAAAATTAATATGATATATCATGTTATTAATTTTGTTAGAATCAATTTGACACCTAAGAGGGGGTGAATTAGGCGTAAAACAATTTTTTTTTTTAAAAGTTGCATCTTAATGAAAGAATTGAGTATGACAATAAATAACCAGTGATGCATAATCAATTATTCAAATTAGTCCTGCCATAAATACAAGAGATTAGGGAAGAGAAGATGCAAACAATGATTTATCATGGTTCGGTCCAATCCAAAATAACCTATGTCCAGTCCCCAAACACCTCTTGAAATTTTCAATCCACTATTTCCCTCAAGTTTAAAATGGGTACTTGAGGACCACTACAATCTCACAAATTTGATCCGGGCACTTGTGAAGCCACTACAACCCTTTCACCAAGTCACCACTCCCTCTTACACACCGTAATGATGCAACCTTGATGATAAAGATTACAATCGATCTTTTGTCTTAGAAGTGAATAAGTTGAATATTGAAGCACAATATAAATAATCTCTCTCTAAAGTAGATTATATGAATGCTGAGAAAATATAGAGTATATCAGATAATGTTGAAGTCAAAGTGTTGGCATTTCGACAGTAAAGGTGTTATCCCTCTTCTTAGACTTTGAATGCTCTTCAATTTATAGTTAATGTAACTCTGATGACTGTTGGGGATGTTGAAGTATCCGTTAGGCACAGTCATATTCCTGTTGTGATTTTATCTTTGAGTTTTATAGAAATATGACCATTAAGTCTCAAACACAAAGCACCTTTTGAGTACTTTTGTCATTGGAGCTTAATATGTTGCTTAATCACCTGTAATCTTCATATAAACTTGATTAGTGATCATTAGAAACAATACATTCAAGATTTATATGAGTTTAGAAGAGAATCGTGAAATTTGAGATGGTGATTAAAACTATGAAGATTCATCACTCGAGTGATCTCTTAAAATTTCCTAAGGTAACAGTGCATCACTCTTTAGGATCACCATGGTGATGTGATAGTGATGTCAATTTGATTGGTCACTTGAATACTCACTTGCGTTATTCTTAGAATTTGTGAAGGGAATAGTACATCACTCCTAGGATCACCATGGTAATGTGGTGTTGACGCCAAATTTGGAACTTTACTCGAATACTCACTTGAGTGATCTTTAATGAGAACAGTGCATCACTTTCACATCATTGGAGTGATCCTTGCTAGTGATAGATCCATTTTAACTTCAAACTTAGAAAATGACCCATTCTTAGGAAACTTTTTAAGTCTACTTTCCAATGCAACAAGAACTAGTTACAAATTTGTTGTATTCTGAAACTTATGATCAAATCAATAGTTGCTTGTCTAGGGCACTGTCTATATATGAGCGTGTGTAATATCCCATTTTCAAAAGCAGTATAACTTTTTTTTCATCAGAGTAGAGCATTGGAGCGATTGAGTAACTGATACATATATTTATAAATGCCGTAAGTCTGGCTGATTTACAGAAACGATACATTGACCGAGAGTTTTCAAAATGAATAACACCCGAAGAAAGTCTTGGTAGGGTCTCGTGCGGCTCCGCTCGCCTTTCTCCTTGGTTCTCGGTTCTCCCGAACCCGACGCTATGATAAGAGCGAGATCCAATTACAATTTGGATCTCGGGTAACGGTTAACCTCATGCTTAAATACGACTACATATACACGGCAAAGCAATCAATACAACAGATCCATAACAGATGTATGATTAAAAACACATAACCACGTATGTAACATAATCACGTATGATACAAAGAATAATAACCTCGTATGTGACATAACCACGTATGTGACATAACCGTGTATATAACATAACCACGTATGCTACAACAACAAACAGAACACAACAAACATATATAATCATACAATAACCATCAGAGTTAGTATTATAGTACGCGAACGTACTTTTTTGGCGGTACAACGGAACTTTTACAGAAAAACGGTAAATTTCCGACAGCGGGAAAAACAGCGGTGTGACGGCGGCAACAACGGCGGCTCGGACAGCGTACGATTATCTCGGATATCCTATAAGGATAATATTTAACAACTTTTAGCAGCATAACAGGGATTTTAGGTGCAAATTACCATTTTGCCCCCTGAACCCTAATCGGGCGGAATTTCGCCCCGGAGCTTATTTGTTTTCGCTCTATCTCTCTAGAATTTTGATGATCTTTTCCCTCATCATATTTTCGAAATATATATCATATTTACCCTAAATATGATATCTAGACTATCTTGAAAAATTAAAGATAAATCTAGCATTCCTACTATATCTACCGAAAGAACTACCGAAACTAAAGACCGGGGACCGAAGAACTTACCCGAGACTTTGCTCGGACTTTCTCCGAGCTTCTCTCTCTAACTTCTCTCTAAGAGGAAGATTTTTGGTGTGAGAAATGAAGAAGAGGAGCTTGGTATTTATAGAAGAGACGGATGGCGAACGGTAAATAATTCGAACTTCGGTCTTGACGAATATGGACCGTAGGATCGCATTTTGAGGACAAAACACTCTTGGCCATCCATGGTCAAGATCAAAATCTAAGAGCCCTAAAGTCAATGGATGAGTTGTCATCCATGATGGCTCTTGCTTTATGGCCTCCGACCGGAGATAAAGCTACCCGATCGGTGTCCGTTTCGCGCGATTTGCGAAACTCAAAAATCCGGGCGTGTAACTTTGAAGATCTTTCCATCCTCTTTCATATTATCTATTTGGATCCTCTTTTTGATCATATCCGAGGTATTCTCCGGTGCGTCGGAAGATATTCGGACAAACGCATCCGATTACGGAAATCGCTTCCGATAGAACCAACTTACGGACAACAATTCGAATCGTAAAACGTCCAATTGTTGCCTAACTTAATCTCGTGTTTAAAAAGACGCAATTGTTTCTATAGGTTCTCACTTTGCCTATCTGACTCTACTCTATCGATCAACTTTTCGTCTTATTTCAAATCGGGGTTTCGGTTGCGGAAACAACGCTGGTAAATTCTTTCTTCGTGTAAAATTTCACTTGTTCTTAATTTGATCGATCTGAAAATACTTTTACCTCCGGTTTACTGTAGAATTTATTTCTAAATTTTCTGGCGCCTATAAGTTTCGACTCACCGCATTATATTATTATTTTATTCTAATTACCTTCACATTTATTTATTTTTCTTTTATTTTTCTAAGCATAAAATTTTATTTATTTTTTATTTATTTAATAATTTCGAATTTCTCCAATTAAAAATAATTATTTAAATTATTTTTAATTCATTTACTTTATACCTTAATTATCCCATTAATTACCGGATTAGCCACTTACTAATTTTTGATAATTTTCTTAATTAGGATAAATCATTATCTCACAACTATTTTACTTACATTGGTATTTTATATCCCATGTAAAATATTAAAAATCATGGGGTCACTTATGATCCCAAAATAATACTTAATTTTGCCTCATTATTTTTTCAAGGGAAATTATCCCAAAAAATTCCTAAACTTAGAGACAACATACTTTCTAATTTTTAACAAATATTTAATTGCCTCCTGGGATTTATCATAATATTTTTAGGCCATTTAATGCCTCAAAAATACATTTTATGGATTTTAGCTCTTTATCTCTCCTAATTTCCATAGTAATTACCTTAGAAAATAAGATAATTATTACTTATTATTTGAAACCACATGTTCACCTATTTTCAATAGGTATTATCTATTGAAATATAATATTCGAGATAAATAATTATCCGGGTATTACATTTCTCCCAGTTAAACAAAATTTCGCCTCGAAATTTGCTCTATACCAATTTAGACTTTGTACGAGACTAACCTTCGGACTAATCACTCCGAAATTTTTCTCTATATGTTGGCCGCTTCGCTCGATGATCGAGAATTCGCTCGGGTTTGACCGTCAAGATCTTGTCATTTTGTACTTTGATATATAGTATTTCCGTGGCACCCATATACCTCGGTCGACACCGAGATATCAAAATGTCTCCATGGCGCCCATACACCATGGTAACACAAGATACCTTAAATGTTTCCATGGCGCCTATACACCATGACAACACAAGATACCTCCTACTCAATGACACAATCGCAGTCCGGTTGTAGTAACTAAGAGATACGCATCAGAAACTAAAATTTTCACGGCAAATAAGATAACTATTTATCAACCCATAGGGGATTTCTTACTAAACATGTATCTTAACGATTTATTTTACCCTGGACTCAGGTGTAGTATTAAAACACAGGACTTCTCGTCTATTAAAAACACGGGACTTCTCATCTATTAAAACAAAGGATTTCTCATCCATTTAAAAACACGGGACTTCTCGTCCATTTGAAAACAAAGGATTTCTCATCCATTTAAAAACACAGGACTTCTCGTCCATTAAAAACACATGATTTCTCATCCATTTAAAAGGGACGGGACTTCTCGTCCATTTAAAACACAGGATTTCTCATCCATTTTAAAAAAAACACAGGATTTCTCATCCATTTTTTTAAAAATTTCACGTTTTGCAATATCATATAGTTTAGACGAATGCTAACACTATAAACGATCGGACACTCGTACTATTTCCCCTTGTTCAGGATTTCGTTTATTCGGTCTACTCAGAAACGGGTACGGAATTTCGTATCGAGAGTTCCTCTACATGAGTCAAATACTGCATGTACTTATCCTTGTTGGTCTCAGAGTTTCATCCGGCGTGGCCCAGCTCCACATATAAATTCTGCGCTAGGACAGAATAGTCGTCCAGTACAAACTGACGATTATCAGAATTATCAGAGTTATCAGAGACTGATATCAGAGTTATCAGAATTATCAGAGACTGATATCAAATATGAATATGGACGATGGATTTACTGATTCTGGGTTAGAATGATGCACCGACAGAGGGTGGTACACCGGTTCAGAATGGTATACCGGGTGCGCGGTACAACGACGTAGGGCTATATCAGTACTCATTTTCAAAACATGCTCTTTAAAAAGGCGTAGAGCCTAACTCCGTTACTCAACCAATTTGGCCAGGTAGGTGTCTATCATGGGAGCCTCACCGTGCTAGGGTGACTAATTGGCTGATCCACATAGACTAGCCACCTTTCGGCACCAAAAGGTTTTTGGAATAACTTAGTCGATCTATGCCGGGACAACCGCTCGATACCAAAAGCTGTATCATCCCATTTTCAAAAGCAAGTATAATTTTTTTTTTCATCGAGTAGAGCATTGGAGCGATTGAGTAAGCGATACATATATTTATAAATGCCGTAAGTCCGTCGATTCTGACGAAACGGTACATTGACCGAGAGTTTTCAAAATGAATAACACCGAAGAACGTCTTCGGCCGGGTCTCGTGCGGCTGCTCGCCTTTCTCCTCGGTTCTCGGTTCTCCGAACCCGACGCTATGATAAGAGCGAGATCCAATTACAATTTGGATCTCGGGTAACGATTAACCTCATGCTTAAATACGACTACATATACACGATGGCGACAATCAATACAACGGTCCATAACGGATGTATGATTAAAAACACATAACCACGTATGTAACATAACCACGTATGATACAACAATAATAACCTCGTATGTGACATAACCACGTATGTGACATAACCGTGTATATAACATAACCACGTATGCTACAACAACAAACAAAACACAACAAACATATATAATCATACAATAACCATCAGAGTTAGTGTTACAGTACGCGAACATACCTTTTTGGCGGTACAATGGAACGTTTACGGAAAAACGGTAAATTTCCGATAGCGGGAAAAACATCGGTGTGACATACAGCAATATTTAATTTGATCATTGCGTTTTGATTAGTCGTAGTAATTTATTGCTGATAAGGACGATTTTACAACGACCGATTATCTAAAGAAGTCATTTTTTCTTACAACGATTATTTTACAACGCCTGTTCTGCTAAATCAGTCGTCCATTTTTCAGATATACACATTTTTTACAAATGAAATATTTTTTTGTCTCCTTTTTTAGATACAAAACCAGAACAGATAATAAAGAAAACTAGGTAATAATAATCAGCCAATTCCTAAAACACATAATAAAGAAAACTGAGAGACATCACATTATAACACCTTGCATATTATATACAGGTATTTCTATGAATTCCTCTTCTACCTTTGAGAAATCCGAGCAAATCTTCCAAAATTCCAGAAACTCATGTTCAACTTCAAACATTTTTAATTAATTCCAAAAAACTTTGATTGACGTGAAATCAGTGGCCATCAAACCCTTAGGATGTCTAGTTTATGGTAAAAATACTCCCAAGGTCCAAAACGGTTCATATTTTATCAAACAGCCAATAGTTTTCTCGCTGGTCAGAGAAATATTTTAGTTTCCTTAGCAATTTTCAAAAATTAGGTTCTTCTAGTAGGAAACTCGAAAAGTTACAACATCTTATAGCTTAGGATGTCTACTTTGTAACACCCCAAGTTCCGTATCATAAATCGTGCCGGTGACACGTGGTTTTATAAAAATCGTCAAAGTTTGAGGTGCTACAACTCAGCGTGTTGCGGAAACGAAGAACATGTACTAAAAATTTGAACAACGAGTAACTGATATAAAATACTCGGGCATATGCGATGCCCGACGTATCTTGGTATATTAAAAATTTCCGAAGGAATATTCATGTAATACAAGACTTATATAATTACGAGACTTTACATTGTAACTATACATTTTCGAGACCAAGCCATTTCACGACCTGGGGCATAGAACCTAACATAGTTAAATCAACCCATTTGGCCAGGCTGGGTAAAGTCTAGTGGAAGTCTCCCCGAATTCACGGTGACTGATTGACTGAACCACATAAATGACCCTTTCTAGTTTAAGCACCAAATGGTTTGAAGTAACCCTATTAGATTCATGCCAGAAGGTAGGTTCCTTCTTCCTGCATTTGCTTCGACCGATACCTCCTCATGACTCCGTCCATTGGTGCCTTTATATGGCTCCATCTACCGGTAACTTCCGATCCTTGATCCTTTCCCGAACTATGAGTTTAAGGCGAGGTCCAATGCCCATCGGACCTCGTAACGGTTAACCTCATGCTTATGTAAATAATATATGTATGACAGATATTCATGACATTTCAGCAATATTCACTACAAAAGCCCATAACAGATGTAGGAATTACATAATCAGATATGTAAGGCAATAACAATACACAGCCACTGCAGTATGCATGTTATCTCGGTCTGCACTATTCACCAGTGCCACGATCAAACGTGTCCTCAGCGCTAGGAAAACTCATCGGTATTAATAAGACTATAACCCGTGTAAAGCTGAATGTGAAAGTAATGAACTAAGACAACATCTTAGTTTATGAATACAACTATCATATATATCATACTATAAGCATCAGAGTTAGTGTTACAGTACGCGAACGTACATTTCACCGCGCATTGGCCAACTTGCCTGACTTTTGATTTGACTCCGACTTCCCCGGATCTCCTGTATGTTATCGTCGGATTATTCTTTTTTTCCCATAATATCACAACTAATATTCTATTTCTTAAAATAATATCAAAAAGGATATTTCCACCCATTTTGACATTTCTACCCTTGGTGTATTCATTATTACAATTTTGCCCTTACATTTTCTCAAAAAACGCAATACTGAATTTCTGGGCAGAATTTTCGATTAACTTTGAAACATCATAATTAAATCTACAAAAATCGAAACGAGGATCCGTAAGATTCCTAGGAATCCTTAGGATGTCTAATTTTGATGAAAAATACTTGTTCTTGCCAGACTTTAAGAATAATTCCCATTTTGCATTTTCCAGGGACGCTGTCCAGAATTTCTTTCGCAAAAATGGCTTAGTTTTAAAAATTCATTTCTCCTTGTGTAGAACTCAAAATGCTACACTTTAGGTATATTTGAAAACCCCTAGATGTCTACTCTAATTCTGGAAAATATCATGATTTATTGGCTTAATTTCATACATAAAATCATAGCATCTTTTTGCAGACCACCGAAAACTTCTACCCGTAAATTTTGCGAACTTCGCTACTTTAATCTCTAGCTACCAAAAATCATTCCCTACTATGTTTTTACCTCGTTAGGCATCTTTCAATGCAATGAGGCCTAAAAACAAGTATATGAGTTTATTTTCTAATTTTCTAGATCAAAACAACATTTCTACTAAAATCTACAAAACTCAAGACTAGAAACTAAAAGCTTGCTTACCTCTTGAAGAACTTGCTCCCACTACTCCATGCCTTTCTCTAGCTCTTACTTCTCTCTAAAACTCATCTACTTTGGTTGAGTTGGTGTGAGAATTTGTGAAGGCCTTAAGCCCCTATTTATAGTAAAAGGCTATGGCATTTTGGTAGTTAAGTGGAACTTGCCTCTTCTTGATTTTGAGCCATAGGATCTAAACTTAGTTAGGAAGTTTTAATCTTAACTATTGGGTCCATACTTAATGAAGAAGTTTCAATTTAATTTAAAAGCTTTTTTCTTGATTTTTCCTATTGGTGGATTTCAAATTTGATTAAACCTATTTTCTTTTCCTTCCTCTTCTTTCCTTCTTCAAACCGTCCCCCTCCCCCTTTTTCTTTTTAATTTGTTTTGTGTTTCAATTTTAGTCAATTTGGATAATATTTTTGAGCTCCATTCTTGGCTCTTTTTAATTCACTTGTATTTTATTAATTAAAGCCCTTAATTTTAGATTAAATCTTGGCTTCATTAGAAGTCCCAATTAATACTTTAATCACTTTAAGATTAATCACAAAAAGTTGAGAAAATGATTTTGGAGATATAACCTAATCCAAGCTTAAAATATGCTTGTTCATAATAAATCATTATATTTGATCTATGATCAAAGATTCTTAAGATACAATTTATTTTCTATAGATTCTCATTTACTTGAGTCTTGAATTTATCCTAATGGTTTTTAACTCACCATTAATTAATTTTCACATTTTTATCTCTCCTACACACTCAACAACTAGCCCCCCTTCTCTCTTCTCCAACAAGTTTTATCCTCTTCCACCATCATAAATTGCATTTATGTGTAGTGCACATTTTTCTTCTTTGATTAAGACATTCATGTGATTTAATTATCATTGTACAATTCATTAAATTAATTACTTAGCTTCTCAATTCTGATTTTTTATGCAATAGCCGTATACCCCCTCTTGTTTTTACTCTCAATTTGTATTTTCACCTATCTTAATTTATCTAGAAGAAATCCCCTCATTGGTTAATTCCAATCTCACAAGGATTTCACTTTATGATACTTAATTAAAGCCTTAGGATTTAGCTTTATTAGTTTTAATCCAAGCCTTTGATTTGGGTTGGAAAAATCTAAACACTATTGATGATATTTGTTAATGATTTTGGATTAAAAATTAATACAATTACTTAGCCTCTTTAACTAGCAAATTTTGCCACTTTTGTATGATTTTAAGGAGGATTAATTAATCTTGGTTAATATTTCTAATATAGTGTTTTAGTGGTTATTTGGCCTAATTGTTAAAATTTGATAGGTTACTATATTAATCATAATTGTTTGAAACCCCTAAGATACTAATCTAATCTTTTGAGCAAAAAAATAAGATACTAATCTTGGCCTTTAGATATCATTTGGATGTTAATTAAGTTGATATATTCTTAATTATGCCCTTTTTAAATTAATTATTATTTAATTTCAAAAATTAACATAAATATTATTTTTATTGCAAATTTAATTGCCTAATAGTTGTTGCTAATTTTCTCTAATCGATTTAGGCATCTATTGATGATATTTGATTGCCTTTATGATATAGTTAAGATTATATTGATTATGATAATCTTAGGATATTTTATGATCCCTAATAAGATTTAGAAAATTAAATCTTCAATCACCTTAATTCTAGAAAGAATTGCCTAGAAAATAAAATAAACATAATAGAAAAATTTGAGACTACATATTCACCTATTTTAAATAGGTATTATTTATCCGAATATAATATTCAAGACAAATAATTATTTGGGTATTACAATATGTAGTCACATAATTAACCATTGGTTAATTAATTCCAAAGTGAAATTTGGATGAAAATATAATTGATAAATTCACCTTTGTATTTTTAGTATTTATTTACTAAAATTTAATATTTATATTAGGGTATATTATGATCCCTAAACGAAATCTCAAGATTCACACTTGATCTATTTAAAACTCAAGGAGAAATTGCTCATAAATTTATAATAAACAATATCCCAAAATTTGAGACAATATACTCTCCTTTTACTATAATGTAGTATTTATCAAAATATACCATTTATGATAATTAGGGTATTACATTTCTCCCCCTGTTAGATTAAATTTTGCCCTCGAAATTTGATCATAAAATCTCGGAAGATTATCTAGACTTTCAGTCTATTCTATTCTATACGTATTCATCTAATACGTACTCTAATCTTATCCATATTGTACCCAGGTATAGTATCAAAACACAGGATTCATCGATCCATTTTCTCTGTGCTCGGTTATACAGGCTTCACTGCCTGACTCATTCACCCCTCGGCTTAACACATATTTGGCCTTCCGCTCGATTTATTATTACAGCACCAGAGACTCTAGCCTTTTTACTTAGTAAATCATCTTAACTTTTACCTGGTACAAATGAATGTTTTCCACCCTTTAAGATGTATTCTAGACATTGTCTAGAGTCATCATACTTATCAGTATTTCACATATTGCCAAGCAAAATCGGTCTCATGGTTCAGGGACACCGCCCTGTACTGTGCTTACTAGCTATTATTGCCTCGAGCCTCTGCTCGTCTATTTCATCTGAGTCTTTTCCACACAAGTTCTCGACTACCCTTACTTACTTTAGCACTATTCGACAACCTCTAACCGACTTAACTAGTTCGGTGTCTTAGACCTTTCGTAGTTCTTGTTCCTTTATCAAAATTCCAACTACACTTCTATATTTAACACAATAGTATTGACAAACATGTCATCACTATTCAAAAACTTTTGTCAAATCTTAAACTCTTCATACTTTGAAAGATTTTGTGATTTCATTATTTTACACAATCCGCACTATATCGGAAAGTATTAGTGCTATCACACTTTAAAATTTAACTACATTTGTCAAAACAAATTCGTGAAAATATATCTACGTTAGGAATGGTTCTAGAAATTATTTACTCCCGTATTTATCTTTTGAGATTAATGTATTTCACAAAATTTTAACAATTTAACACATATGCTATTACTTTAACTACGAGTCTTGTGAGTGTTCATATCTTTCTTTGGTATGATTTATATTTTCTCAAAACTTTTTGTTCAAAAAGAGCCTTTATCATAGGCCAATGATTTTAATTATTTTCAAAACGTCTACGGTATGACTCAACAAGTCGTGTACATAACAACAGCTTCCGTCCTTCCAGTTTTGTACTGATCTTATCATAAATAAGAACTTGTTAAATATCATGAGAATATCAATATTCAAGTCTCTGTGATCAAATAGAAGTTGAAACGACTCAATTCGGAGTTAAAATAAGCAAGTTCAAGCTTCCAGATGAATACTAGTTTGTTTTGGGGCATTAATGTAATTTCAGCATTTTTTCTCACATGAAAAATGGCTTGCTCGAGTACAACTAATTCCATGCTCGAGCAACATCATTCCAGCTCTTATTTTCGCATAAACAATGCCTTGCTCGAGCAGAAGCAAAGGCATGCTCGAGCAAAAACGTCCTTCAGCTTCCTCTGTTCAGCTCTGTTTCTGGCGACCTTCGGTAATTCGACAATATCTCCCAAACCAGGAATCGGATTGACATGAAATCAGTGACATATGAAACTAGACTCCCAATGCATCATTTTGATATAAAATAATCCCCAAAGGAGTTCATATGAGAGAGCTATGCTTTTTACAAGTTGCCACAAAAATCACCGTCACAATCAGGACCCAACGTCGGTATTTTGAGCATATCTCCCAAACGACAAATCCAAATGCGCTGAAACCGGTGCCATTGGAAACTAGACTCAAATACCTTTCCAAAAACATCCAGATCACGAAAAAAAAGATCAATTGAAGGAGATATGATGTTTTGAAGTTGACGGTCTGTTCAGAATGTTGCAAAAAACGTTGCTCAAGATCAACCTTCATTCATCTGATGTTAATGGACGAAATACAACTAGTTTGGAGTTGATTCTTATTGAAATGGAAAGAATATTTGAATTTCTTTCTGAGATGGGGGGATTTGCTAAATGTGGATTTATACCGAAGACGTTATGCTCGCTGAAAATTGCTTCTTGTACTGTCAAGGATGTTACTTCTTGAAAATCTGATTTTTACACAAGAACATAATATATGGCAACGAGGAGTTTGACATTTGAAGGCAGTATACTCGAGCAAAATATTTGGGAAGACCAAGCATCGTCGACTTCAGAAGAAAGAATTCAAGATTAAGAGTTATGCTCGAGCAGAGCAAAAACCTTGCTCGAGCATCAGCGTATCAAGCAGAAAAATGACGAAGTGGAAGAGGCTTGCCCGAGCAAGAGAAAGGAGTTGCTCGAGCACCATGCTCGAGCAGAAGAAAAATCATACTCGAGCAACAACGTGACCAGCAACATTTTCACTGAGTTGGGAAGTCATGCTCGAGCATAAAGGAAGGCTTACTCGAGCAACATCAATCTAAATAAAGAAACAGCAGGTTGAAGAGTTTTGCTCGAGTAGAAACAAATGCTTTCTCAAGCGGCATGCTCGAGCAGAAGAAAAGGCTGCCCGAGCAAGCATGTGTTTGAACCCATTTCGCTCTTTATCTCAGTGTAACATCCCATTTCCAAAAGCAGTATATTTTTTTTCATCAGAGTATAGCATCGAAGCAATTGAGTAATTGATACATTTATTCAAATTGCCGTAAGTCTGGCTGATTTATAGAAGCGGTACATTGACCGAGAGTTTTCAAAAATGAATAACAACAGAAGAAAGTCTTCAGCCGGGTCTCTGTGGGGCATGCTCGCCTTTCTCCTCGGTTCTCGGTTCTCCGAACCCGACGCTATGGTAAGAGCCGAGATCCAATTACAATTTGGATCTCGGGTAACGTTAACCTCATGCTTAAATACGACTACATATACACGACGCGGCAATCAATACAACAGTCCATACAGATGTATGATTAAAAACACATAACCACGTATGTAACATAACCACGTATGATACAACAATAATAACCTCGTATGTGACATAACCACGTATGTGACATAACCGTGTATATAACATAACCACGTATGCTACAACAACAAAAAGAACACAACAAACATATATAATCATACAATAACCATCAGAGTTAGTGTTACAGTACGCGAACGTACCTTTTTGGCGGTACAACGGAACTTTTACGGAAAAACGTGAAATTCGACAAATGTAAAAAAAGCGGTATGATGCGGCACAACAAATGCGGCTCGATTAGCTCGATATCCTATAAGGACAACGTTTATCAACATTTGGCAGCATTACGGGCATTTTAGGTGAAAAAGACCATTTTGCCCTTACTACCCCTAATTGGCGGAATTTCGCGTAACTTCGTTACTTTGACCGTATTCCATTTCAAAATTTTCCCCACTATGTTTTTACCTCGTCGGGCATCTTTCAATGCAATGAGGCATAAAAACAAGTATAGGAATATATTCGAAACTTCCTAGATCAAAACAACGGTTCTACTATAACTACCGAAAGAACTACGGAAACTAACAACTAAGAGCGAAGAACTTACTCGGAGCAAGGCATAATTTTTTGCGAGCTTCTCTCTAGAACCTCTCTCTAGGTTTCGAATTTGGTGTGAAGAATGAGAGCAAGAGAGCTTGCTATTTATAGGGAAAAATAGGGACAAGGTGGGAATTTCCACAAAAGTCTTCGGACGGATTCGGCCGTTGGATCACATTTTTGAGGACAAAACACTCTTGGCCATCCATGGTCAAGATCGAAATCTAAGAGCCCAAAAGTTAATGGATGAGTTGTCATCCATGATGGCTCTTGCTTTATGGCCTCCGGTCCGATAAAGCTACGATCGGTGTCCGTTTCGCGCGATTTTGCGAAACTCAAAAATGCGAGCGTGTAACTTTGAAGGTCTTTTCATCCTCTTTCATATTATATATTTTGATCCTATTTTTGATCATATCCAGGTATTCTCCGGTGCGTCGGAAGATATTCGGACAAACACGTCGGTTACGGAAATCGCTTCCGATAGAACCAACTTACGGACAACAATTCACCGAATCGTAAAACGTCCGGTTGTTGCCTAACTTAATCTCGTGTTTAAAAAGACGCAATTGTTTCTATAGGTTCTCACTTTGCCTATCGACTCTACTCTATCCGATCAACTTTTCGTCTTATTTGAAATTAGGGTTTTCGGTTGCGGAAACAACGCCCGGTAAATTCTTTCTTCGTGTAAAACTTCACTTGTTCTTAATTTGATCAGTCACGAAAATACTTTTACCTCTGGTTTACCTGTAGAATTTATTTCTAACTTTTCCTGGCCTCGCCTATAAGCGACTCACCGCATTATATTATTATTTTATTCTAATTACCTTCACATTTATTTATTTTTTTCTTTTATTTTTTATTTATTTTTCTAAGCATAAAATATTTTATTAATATTTTATTTTTTTATTTTTTATTTATTTAATAATTTCGTATTTCTCCAATTAAAAATAATTATTTAAATTATTTTTAATTCATTTACTTTATACCTTAATTATCCCATTAATTACCAGATTGGCCACTTACTAATTTTTGATAATTTTCTTAATTAGGATAAATCATTATCTCACAACTATTTTACTTACATTGGTATTTTATATCCCATGTAAAATATTAAAAATCATGGGGTCACTTATGATCCCAAAATAATACTTAATTTGCCTCATTATTTATCAAGGGAAATTATCCCAAAAATTCCTAAAATTAGAGACAACATACTTTCTACTTTTTTTATAAATATTTTACTACCTCTTGGGATTTATCATAATATTTTTAGGCCATTTAATGCTCTAAAAATACATTTTAGCTCTTTATCTCTCCTAATTTCCATAGTAATTACCTTAGAAAATAAGATAATTATTACTTATTATTTGAAACCACATGTTCACCTATTTTCAATAGGTATTATCTATCGAAATATAATATTCCAGATAAATAATTATACGGGTATTACACTCAGCATTGCCCGAGCACGATATTTGGCATGCTCGAGTATCAGCGATGATTGAAGTTTGTTCAAGCCATGGTCTGAAGCATGCCCGAGCAGAATGAGAGGCATGCTCGAGCACCATGCTCGAGCAACATCATTGAATTCACAAATCCTCGCCTCTGTCTATTTCTTGCCCGAGCAAGGATCATGTCTTACTCGAGCATCAACGATAGAAACCAGTTTATCAGTTCAACAGTAGAAGCTTGCCCGAGCAAGCTTTGGTTCATTGTTCGAGCAATGTCATCCCTGTCCCTCAAATCTCCGACTCCGGAAATCATGAATCTTGCTATATCACTTTATTACTTCTGATTATTACTCATTACTATTACCAAATGCTTTTAACCAGTTTGTTCATGAGTTTCAGATGATTTAATAATAGATTAACAACAAATTAGCCTAAAGCAATTTGTGTGTCGAGAAGCATTAAATGCTACGAGAGGAAAGCTTCTAAGTCTAACGGATAGTTTCAACATTCCAACAAAAAGCTTGAATCTTCTCAACGGTATTAATACAACAATCAAGACGGAGCATTAATGAAGTCAACGATAACATTTTATGATTAAAGTTGGATTAGAGATCAACGGTCAAAAAGCAACAAAAACTTCAACAGCTACCTCCAACTGACTTCCAACGGTCGAATGCTCGGAACGGTCGAAACACAATAGCCTATAAATTGTGAAGTCTTCAAATCGAAAGGAGTGACGATTAACGAACGATTAACACAAAAATGAAATCTCCTTATCAGTCAAAATGCCTTCTGACGTTTATCTCATTTTCTCTCTGTTTTCTCAGTGATCATATAGTTTATTAGAGAGTGAGATTATTTGTAATGCACTTCAGTGTTCATCTTATCACTTCTGAGAGAGAAGACTGTTTGTAATCATTCATTACAAAGATTGTATCCTTACAGTGGGTAATAGTTTATTAGAGAATGAGATTATTTTTAATGCACTTCAGTGTTCATCTTATCACTTTTGAGAGAGAAGATTGTTTGTAATCATTCATTACAAAGATTGTATCCTTACAGTGGGTAAGGGGGAGTATCTCAGTAAGAGATTTGTAAAGGCTACACAAGTGCCCGGCTAAACTTGTGGGTTTGTAGTGGTTCTCAAGCACCCGATTAAAGCTTGAGGGAGATAGTGGATTGAAATCTCAGGAGGAGCCTGGGGACTGGACGTAGGTCATCGTGGATTGGGCCGAACCAGTATAAATCACAGTTTGCATATTCTCTTCCCTAAACTCTTATATTTCCAGTGTATATGTTTGATTGAATGAATGACTATTTCTTTATAAAGTACTTCTGTCATACGAATTGATTTCAGTAAGTTGCGAAAAGATTTTCAAAGTTCGTAAAGTTTTAACGGACACCCAATTCACCCCCCTCTTGGGTGATAGCCGGTTCTTCAGTGTGCTTCCATCTCTTAGAAACTCAGTTATTTGGAACCATCTGATACGGCACCTTTGATTTTGGTTCAATTTCATACTTCGTTTCAATAGCGAACTCTACTTCGCCCTTGGTTTGTATCCCATTAAGAGCTTCTAAAAGCATCTCAGGGAGCTTTGTTCACAATTTTTGAATGTTCTACTTGGATTCTATCGCACAATACATGCTACAAAGCACTGGTTCGTCTATTGTTGGATTACGTAAACCTTTTCTCTAGGGATCCTATTAAATGTGAGACCCGTTATAATGTACTTACCCTGAGCTCGATACACTGGTAGCTCTACTTTATGGTTCGTTGTGATGGTGGCTTTTACTTTACAGTTTGACGTCACGGTGGCTTCACCCTACTGTACTTCACTCGGTGCCGCTCACAACCCCTCCGATTGGGTAGCTATACCGGTCAGAATCCTCCACAGGCAGCCCTTTCCGATCAAACCTCCTCATAAGTAGCCTTCCCGATCAAACATTCCATAAGTAGTACTATCATCAGTTTATTGTCTCTGAATTATTATAACGAGAACTCAAATCTTACTAGGTTCTTATCATTTAGGGGTTTGTAATCTACTTGTTTTTAATTCCGTTATCTTATACGAATCATTTCGTTTCATGGACTACTAATACTAGTTCAGCTCCAGGTGATTTTCCTAACTCAATTCTCCCTATCGGTTACTTACTTTTAAGAGAATCTTTTAGACACTATTATTACTAAGGTTATTGGTCTCACTTTGAAACCGTAACTCGTGGTTTACATGGGTTCATTTCTAACTATCGTATGATTCTGTTAAAGTTTTTAACTTTCAGGTATTGAAACTCAAGACGACCTCACTCACACTTCCTCAGGGTTCTTAAGGCGATATGATGTTCAGGAGTAGGAAGATACACTGACTATAAGTCCTAGAGTGGGTTTTCACCAATCAAGTTGAGGTATAGGTTCAGGATTGTATATCATCTTAGGATGGTATACTTCCGAGAGTCTATGGTTATAAATTTGTACAAGGGATTGAATAGAGTGATGCTTCGACCCAAAATGGTATACCGACTCATGTTGATATACCGACTCGGGTAATGGTACACGCTTCTAGGGTGGTATATATGCTCATCGAAGTATCCCGGTACGAGATGATACTCGATTTTAGATCATCTATAGGTGCAACATGTTTATTTAGGAAAATAGATTGACTCCAAATTATATTCGGCAGCGGGGTGTATTGAACCAGGGTTGTATCTACGTCCGACTAATTCAGGATTTACAGATTTCCGGGCTATGTGCCTTCTCCTAAAATAGTCTATATAAGGGGATTCGTTTCTGTTTACAATGTTCAGTCATATCTTGACTTAAGCATGTTCCCCGTTTTGATTAAACCTATCCATGTTCTAACTGTTTTCGTGGTATCCAACAAACTACTTATGTCTCATATCTCGTAGTATTCAGGTTTTATTTTAAAGAATCTAAAATCTTCAAGCTACCTTACAAGGATCATTCTCCTGAGGTTTCTCTCGCCTAAGCACATTTATTTTTACGGCGTCTATTAGATCTAATGCATTACTATCTATACACATATCATTGTCTATTTATAACTCTCACAGGTTATTTTATTAGATCTGGATACTAATGTTGGTACACATACTACTGATAACTCTCATATATGGGTACTAGTACGTCATAAATGACTCCTAGAAAATGCGGGTATATACCCAAACCACTACCATTAAGAACTTAGTCAAAACTTTCATTTTCGGTACCATTCTCTATTACACGTACGGTGTCTAGCTTCTACTAGGCGGGGATCTTTCCCTTAAGGTAACTTAGTAAGTTATTGTTCCTACAAGGTAACTTAAGTATTAAGTTACTATCCTTAGGAAGACTTTTAACCGAGAAGTCATGTTTTTTACAGACAAACCTAAACAATAGGTTACTGTCTATAGGAAGACCTAGGTGGTATTGTCTCCTAAGTACAACTTGAAGATGGAATATCACCTAGAGGGGGGTGAATAGGTGATTTCAAAAATTCTTTTTCACTATCACACGATGACACAAGAATATAAGAATGACACAGAAAAGTGAAATAGACACAAGACAATTTATACTGGTTCGGTCTTAATTCACTGACCTACGTCCAGTCCCCAGAACACCTGGGATTCCACTATTTTTCAATGATAATTACACACTCTGTAAACGAAGGATGATCCTCTCAGACTCCACTCCCCCTTACAAGTTGTAATTAAAACACCCTCACTTAAGGTTCCTCAACCTTAAGTCTGAATATCTGAATGAAATGAATAAGTGTTTAATGACTCTTCACGAGTAGATATAAATGAACATTGAAGAACAACAAAATATCCGAAGATATTAATGAAACAGTTGAAACAGAGAATGAATCTGAACTCAAATTGATTGCACAACGTTTTGGTAGTTGGCGAATTCAATGCTTCTCGTATTTATAGTTGATGCCATTAATGACCGTTGGAGAAGATTAAGAATCATCCGTTGTGACTCTTTAAGATAGCCGTTAGATAGATGAAGCAATTCGTCGAGTTTCGCCCGTTTGAATATTACAGCTGGAATTCGCAGAGCTGACATTCTCTTTCATTCCTTTTGTATTTCCGTTGTGAAATAGCATTTAATGCGGGATGGGAACAGCGGGAAGACCTTTAGAATGTTCAGAGAGGTAGTTGAGATTATGTCTTGATAAGGTAATTCCATTTAATGCGTTCTGACACAAGATTTGCTTTATTCAATTCTACCATTAATCTTTGTCTAAACCATCTGAAACTCATTGAGCAAATTGGTTAAAAGCATTTGATAATTTGACGTAAGTGATAATTACACGCAACAAGATAAACACAATGATTCAGAAAATCATAGACGAAGATTTCAAAAAGAGGTACCTTGCTCGAGCAACAATCCAGGCTTGCTCGAGCAAGCTTCCAATGCATTACTTATAAGTGTACTTGGTCGCTGATGCTTGAGCTTGGTTATTTTCCTTGCTCGAGTATGGTGCTCGAGCATGAAGAATTTCATGCTCAGGCAAGCTTCTCAATGAGCAGGAACAATGGCTTCTAGTTGCCGTTGCTCGAGCAAGCTGATATTCTTGCTTGGGCAAGCTATAGGCAGAGGCGACATCAAGAAGGAATACACAGGCTGCTCGGGCAAGCCTTTTTCCTTGCTCGAGCATGGAATTATTCATGCTCGGGCAAGGCTCCTTCATGTGAGTACAAAGCACTTCAGGTCACTGATGCTCGAGCATACTTATCTGTTTGCTTGAGCATAGTGCTCGAGCATGATTTAAATCATGCTCGGGCAAGCTGCAAAAAAAGTAGCTTTAATTTGCCGTTGCTCGAGCATATCTAAACACTATTGATGATATTTGTTAATGATTTTGGATTAAAAATTAATGCAATTACTTAGCCTCTTTAACTAGCAAATTTCGCCACTTTTGTATGATTTTAAGGAGGATTAATTAATCTTGGTTAATATTTCTAATATAGTGTTTTAGGGGTTATTTGGCCTAATTGTTAAAATTTGATAGGTTACTATATTAATCATAATTGTTTGAAACCCCTAAGATACTAATCTTGGCCTTTAGATATCATTTGGATGTTAATTAAGTTGATATATTCTTAATTATGCCCTTTTTAAATTAATTATTATTTAATTTCAAAAATTAACATAAATATTATTTTTATTGCAAATTTAATTGCCTAATAGTTGTTGCTAATTTTCTCTAATCGATTTAGGCATCTATTGATGATATTTGATTGCCTTTATGATATAGTTAAGATTATATTTGATTTTGATAATCTTAGGATATTTTATGATCCCTAATAAGATTTAGAAAATTAAATCTTCGATCACCTTAATTCTAGGAAGAAATTGCCTAGAAAATAAAATAAACATAATAGAAAAATTTGAGACAACATATTCACCTATTTTAAATAAGATATATTATTTATCCAAATATAATATCCAAATATAATATTCAAGACAAATAATTATTTGGGTAGTACAATATGTAGTCACATAATTAACCATTGGTTAATTAATTCCAAAGTGAAATTTGGATGAAAATATAATTGATAAATTCACCTTTGTATTTTTAGTATTTATTTACAAAAATTCAATATTTATATTAGGGTATATTATGATCCCTAAACGAAATCTCAAGATTCACACTTGATCTATTTAAAACTCAAGAAGAAATTTCTCATAAACAATATCCGAAAATTTGAGACAATATACTCTCCTTTTACTATAATGTAGCATTTATCAAAATATACAATTTATGATAATTAGGTTTTTAGGGTATTACATATTTTAAGCCTGTAAAATTTCAAGGCAAACCGACTTCATTTACTATTTAAAAACCATCGATTAACCTTCACTGCCAAGAATTCCTGAACTTGGTAGCTAGCTATTTCTCTTTCTTTTTTTTTTCAGGGTTTTCAAGTTCGTAAAACTTAACTTTGACCCAATTCCATACAAAATCTCATTTCAATGGAACCCTAAAAAATATCAAAATATTAGGGACTTCTTTTTGGATCAAATGGAACAAATATTAGACTGCCCTAGGGTGTATAATGGTGCCACATATGCGAGATAAATCAGGGAAAAAGATCTAAAAATTTGAAGAAAAGTGAAAATGGGGCACCCTTTTAACTAGCAGTGCACTACAAGGACCCGTGGATAAAAAGGTGAATTGGATAAATTGAATAAATTAAATAAAAATTACATGGATCAAATTTGAGAGCCAAAGATACGCCACATATACCCCTGGAAATATTTGGAAGTTCTTGGAGAAAAAGAAGATAGAAAACAAGCCAAAAACCAGGGTACATGCTTTTAACTATTGGGTAAAAGGGCGTTTTGGGTAAAATAGGAATTTTTCACATGTTGAAAAATAAAAATTTGAGGGCATGGGTAGGGATGCGCCACCTCATCATCTTCGGAACCCCTCGGATTTTCTTGGGAAATAAGAAAAGAAACCCTAGATGGCTAATACAAGGTGAGAACAAGTTCCACATGTGTTTCTAAACCACTACACTACATAAAAATAAAACCTTTTTTTTTTCCATATCATCCATATCTACACATCTTCTATATGTTGTAGACGTCCTCTATATGTTGTAGAAGACGTCGCCCTATACAGAAGTTATCAAAACATGGCTAATGCAACGTGAGCACAATATATAAGTATTTCCTCATGTGTTTCTAAACCACTACACTACGTAAAAACAAAACCATTTATCCATATCTACACATCTTCTATATGTTGTAGAAGACGTCCAGCCTTTTTTTTTTTGTCTGCCTTTGTGTCTCTATCCATGTCTACACATCTATATGTCGTAAAAGACGTCAGTTTTGTGTTTTGTCTCTTAGCATGTTCATGTCTTCCATCGAGTAGGGTTCCTCTTGACCAAAAATATGCGGGGAAATTTATGAACAAGTTAACATAAATAATTCAATTTAATCAAATAAAGAAAAATTCACTTACAGGAACAAAAATGAAAATCATTTGAGAATGAAGAAATGATCTCTTTTTCAAATTATTTAGTGCGGACAAATGTTATAAAGTATAACGTAGTACCACACTCCTTTGAACATCAAAAGAAAATGGTCAAAATGAATTAAGCCAATAAATTCATTTTGACAAGGTGATTGTCAATTAAAAAACTTGAATTTAAACGAGTCGACTTTAGGCCAAGACCAAAGTATGGTAGCAACGGAGTTTGCGCTTCCCACCATATGTAGTTACAGCGTTAACAGATATGTCTTCATCGCGCTATCATTAGAATGAAAACCAGAAGACATTAAACATTTTGTTTATAAAGTTTTTTTTTAAAAAAATCAACCTTATGATGAGCAGATTTAGCTAAGGTTCTGATAGATTAAATTCTCCCTCAAACAAAGGTTAAAAATGCCATCATTTTTGTGCCATTAATTATAGCTCGTCTCCAGATGAATATCTTTTTTGTGCCATTAATTGTAGCTCGTCTCCTGAAGAATGATATCTTTGTAGAGGCAACTGTCTCAGAAATCCCAATTGTTATCAGATTGATTTGTAGCATGTGAAAGCCATCAGAAATGTCTAACGTGTTTGCAGACCAAGTTGCAGCAAAGTTTTAACCATTTTGCAAGTAATCCCTTGTATTAATTTAATCTATTTATTTTGTCATTACTATTAAAAAACACCTATCATTTACAAACAACTTAACTTACACGTTGAAAATCTCTTTGATATCCTAGTTCACACGTTCAAAATCCCTTTGATATCTTCGTTTGGGTCAAATAGATAGAAGTGGTTGATCACAGGGTAGAGACTCTAGTGATAACTATAATAACATATATAGATTACAATGAGGTTAGCCAACATAATACTGCGTAAATTAACAAACTGAAAAGGTACATACCCGTCAACAATTGGTGCCATATAACAAGACAATACTGACTCTCTCGTTCCATACCCCACATAAGTCGTCCACTATGCCTTAGTGTTCCCAGTGGTTGTCCTCTCTTCCATAGTGTTCCCAGTCTTTGGAGTAAGCGCAAGACATAAGAAAGAAATAAACAAAATCTAACTTAAATGAACGAAATAAACAAAGTAAAATGTTAGAAAATCACACATTCCCATTTTATTATGCTTTAAAATCTTACTTTATGTGTTTTCCCATATTCCTTCCCAATGATCATTTCTAGCTGCAAAGTCTTCTTCATCTGCGAATTCCAAAACTTCACTTGCTATAGGTGGATTTGTAATGAAAGGTGGTGTATCGTCAAGATTTAAAATTGGATCACCATCCTTCTATTTTTTACTTTGGAGTACAATAGACACTTTTTTATTCACCGAATCGGTGACATAAAATACTTGTTTCTGTTGTACAACTCTCGCCTGAAGCTCTTCCCTAGTAAACAAAAATCCAAATGGTCAGGGCCCTTCATTGCCTACGGAACAAACCCTCATGGTGCCATCGACCTGCGCAGTCCAACATTTGGATTGATATTTAGGGTGAATGATCAGCGGGTCAAGCATTACTGAGACGGTGACCTGCCACAGGCCAAGACTTCTATTCATATAGAGCCCTCAATCTAAGAACCACATGAGGTCAGGCTAAAGACAGTAAACCAAGCGCTACTGGGAGGTAGCCCAGGTATTTTGCTTAATTTTCTTCTTTTATAGAATGCTACACTACGACAGGAGGATCCTATAGCATCAGAACCGCAGCACATTCACGACTACCACAATACGATATAGCAGGAGACTAGAAAACGCGAGTAACGACATTGCACTTACCGGGTACGTTTCCTTACCTACTAGATGTTACAACTCGTTTCGTCTGATTATTGTATGCTCGCGGCCCATTTCACCGAAGCCCACTTCCTCCCCAGCCCATGTACATTCCCGCCACCTTTTCACTCAACCCCTCGCATCTCCTTTATATAAAAAAACTTCTCGCATATCTTGTCCTTCCACCTCCCACTTCACATCCGTCCTGACGCCTATTCATCTCCCTTCCCCTAATTATGACACCCCTCGTTTTTCGTACCTTCTCTCCTTTATATGGCCCGACCATTCTCTTCCTTCTGAGCCACCTAAAGAAGCTTAACCCTTGCCTCTTCTCCCCGACCATCACCATGGTCCGCACCATCTCCACCCCTTGGAGTGGTTGCGCCAACCACTACATGCGCCCCTACTTCCTTTGCCCTCACCGGATTACGCCGGCGCCCTTTTATGGAATGATGGCCGCCTGCCTGGCCCTCCTCCTGGACTCCTTGACCCCCCACCATTACCCACCACTCCTTCCCCGATATCCATTTTCTCTGAGGACTCTGACGCCGACCCGAATCGGACCTCTTCCTCTCCAACCGTGACGACTATTACCCAAACCAAGACAACCTCCCACCGCACCTCACACCTGCTCCTCTGGTTAGTTCCCCTACCCTCGATAGGGCGGTGCGCGTCGAGGCGTTGCGCAAGGTGGTTGATTGTCACTGGCAGGACCTCCAGACCCTCGATTTCGCTTGCTTCTTGGCCCCAACACTCCCCTTCGCGCCTACCAGACCAGCCACCAGTGCTCCTCCTGGCTCGTCAGGGCATTAGTTGTTTTTATTTTCTTTTAGTTTCTTTTTATTTTATTTTCTTTTGTTCTTGCGTGCTCTGTTTTTTCCCTGCCACGCAGCGATAGGGCCATTAAACTCTTTGGCAATATATCCCCTGCTTCGTATTCACTGCACATTCCCTCCTACTTGATCAGTTTATACGCCTTCACGCCATTTTCCTTGCTATTTATCGGTTGTTTGCCTTCGATTCACTTATTGGCTGCAATGGGGTCATTGCAAATTTTATGTCTGGGGGGACTGTATGATGTATGTGTATAACCGTGCGTGTCTGAATTTAGAATCGTATAGCTTACTATCTACAATTTTGGGCAAAACATAACTTTTGAACGATTAACTTATAATTAGAGCATGAACAAACACTTATAGCAGTAGAGCGATTGTCTAAATGAATTTGTATAATAGATCTATTTTAAGGGAAATAAACCGTGTAGGCTTGGGAAATTGATAGTACTAGATAAATCAGTGTAGGGCAAAGTGACAGTGAGGAGAGAATAGAGTTAAGTCGCATGGAAGAAAATTTTGAGCCTTATTTTTCATTATTTTGTGAACAGCAGGTAGAGATAGAGAGAAAAGATTTCGAAATTAGTTGAAAGCCTCAGAGTTAGCTTGCTTTTTGTATGAAGTTGGTAATAGAAAAGAGTACCAGGCGGAAATTAATTGAAGAGGAGAGGGGAGGAGAGATTTCGAAAAACACCAGAAAAGAGATGGACGACATTGCGTAAGGGGCCAACGGTCTTAGCTTTTTCCAGAGAAGCTATTGTGATGGGATAAGAAGCCTGGAGAAGCTTCAGCCAAGAAGTTTCTTCAGAGTTCAGCCCTTGAATTCCATCATCAAATATTGAAGCTTTCCCAAGAGCTCAAAAATCAACTTTTCACTACACTGGGCTTTTTTCACTCCCACTAGAGTTTTTTCTTCTTTTGATGTCATCCCAAACAGGCCCATAGTCTTATTCCTCTAAAAAATGTTTTTGCTTTGGTTATAAGGCCTTTCTTCCAAATCTGAAAATGGTAAATTATGTTTGGCTGAGCTGATTGAATAATGCAAATGCGGAGAACCAAGAAAGTTCCATGCAAAGTGTCGTATTCGGGGTTATTATAAATTTATGCCCCTCAATGAATTTGAAGACGCAAATAGTGGATATGTTCGAATGTTAAATGTACTGTTGAAGTTGAATAATTCTTAGTGACATTTGAAGGCATTACAAGTCGCCCAACGTATCCTTCCTTTACAAGTTGAATGATTAATTGTATTGTTGAAGTTGAATAATTCTCGGTGACTGTAACATCCCATTTTCAAAAGCAGTATATTTTTTTTTATCAGAGTAGAGCGTTGGAGCAATTGAGTAAATGATACATTTAATCAAATTACCGTAAGTCTGGCTGATTTACAGAAACGGTACATTGATCGAGAGTTTTCAAAGTGAATACCAACAGAAATGGGTCTTCAGTCGGGACTCGTACGGCCCGCTCGCTTTCTCCTCGGTCCTCGGTTCTTCCGAACCGACGCTATGATAAGAGCGAGATCCAATTGCAATTTGGATCTCGTAATGGTTAATCTCGTGCTTAAATACGACTACATATACACGATAGCAGCAATCAATACAAAGTCCACAACAGATGTATGATTAAAAACACATAACCACGTATATAAGATAATAACCACGTATGTAACATAACCTCGTATGATACAACATTAATAACCTCGTATGTGACATAACCTCGTATGTAACATACCGTGTATATAGCATAACCTCGTACACTACTACACAACAATAATATACAATCATATAATAAACATTAGAGCTAATGTTGCAGTACGCGAACGAACCTTTTTGGCAGTACAACAGAACTTTTACGGAAACACGTGAAATTCGACAGCGGGAAAAACAGCGGTATGACGGCGTCGCAACAGCGGCTCGATTAGCTCAAATATCCTATAAGGACAACGTTTATCAAAATTTGGCATCATAACAGGCCATTTGGGCGAAAATTACTATTTTGCCCCTAGTACCCCTATTTGGCGGAATTTTTAACTTCGTTACTTTGACCGTATTCCATTTCAAAATTTTCCCCACTATGTTTTTACCTCGTCAGGCATCTTTCAATGCAATGAGGCATAAAAACAAGTATAGGAATATATTCTGAAACTTCCTAGATCAAAACAACAGTTCTACTATAACTACCGAAAGAACTACGGAAACTAACAACTAAGAGCAGAAGAACTTACTCGGAGCAAGGCATAATTTTTTGCAGAGCTTCTCTCTCTAGAACCTCTCTCTAGGTTTCGAATTTGGTGTGAAGAATGAGAGCAAGAGAGCTTGCTATTTATAGGGAAAAATAGGGACAAGGTGGGAATTTCCACAAAAGTCTTGAGATCGGATTACGCCGTTGGATCGCATTTTTGAGGACAAAACACTCTTGGCCATCCATGGTCAAGATCGAAATCTAAGAGCCCAAAAGTCAATGGATGAGTTTTCATCCATGATGGCTCTTGCTTTATGGCCTCCGATCCGATAAAGCTACCCGTCGGTGTCTGCATTTGCGCGATTTTGCGAAACTCAAAAATGCTAGCGTGTAACTTTGAAGGTCTTTTCATCCTCTTTCATATTATATATTTTGATCCTCTTTTTGATCATATCCAGGTATTCTCCGGTGCGTCGGAAGATATTCGGACAAACGCGTCGATTACGGAAATCGCTTCCGATAGAACCAACTTCCGGACAATAATTCGTGAATCGTAAAACGTCCAGTTGTTGCCTAACTTAATCTCGTGTTTAAAAATACGCAATTGTTTCTATAGGTTCTCACTTTGCCTATCGACTCTACTCTATCCGATCAACTTTTCGTCTTATTTGAAATTAGGGTTTTCGGTTGCGGAAACAACGCACGGTAAATTCTTTCTTCGTGTAAAAATTCACTTGTTCTTAATTTGATCAGTCTCGAAAAGACTTTTACTTCCGGTTTACTCCGTAGAATTTATTTCTAACTTTTCCCCTACTTCATCTATATCCGACTCACCGCATTATATTATTATTTTATTCTAATTATCATTTTAATTATTTAAACAATTCTTTTTAATTAAAAATAACCATAATTTCGGCCCCCTCTTTTAAAAATTCAGTTTTAATTATTTTTCCATAATTTTTTCCATTTTTAAAAAATATAATATTTTTTACCAAAAATTCTCGTTTTACCTCTGCCTTCGTTAAGGCTTAATCGACCTAATTTCTTCGTTTAGTGATCTTTTTAGGATCAGGTTTCTTCATATATTTATCTTTACCAATTTTACAGTATATTGTTATCTTGCAAACTTTTATACCGACATTGTCATTTTATATCCTATGTAAAATATTAACAATGTTTACCCCATCAGTTACTTTATGGTTCCGAAATGCTTTTTAAACTTTTGTTCATGTTATTTCCTCTGAAATAATTTATTACATTCTCATAATTAGGGATAACACTTCCATATTTTTCTCATAATTTTTCATGATCTTTCAAAGTATTTATCATAATATTTTTAGTTTTTATCACCATTATTTCATTTTTAATCATTCATTCATCTGATCTTTCCGTAACTTTTTTAACAATTTACTCTATAATTATGACAATTTTCTGTAATAGTTTTAAACTCATGATTTTGCTTTATCAAAATATTCGTTAATTTCCTTTATCTCAAAAATTCCAGATTTACTAAAATCCGGGTATTACAGTGACATTTCTGATTAAGCAATCATTAGGGCATATACAATATTTTGTACACTTAAGTGAAAAATAAAACCGCTTACAATAACTGCAACAACCACAAAGAATATCGACCAACAA
The DNA here is from genome assembly GCA_019022615.1 of Acacia melanoxylon. NCBI lineage: Eukaryota > Viridiplantae > Streptophyta > Magnoliopsida > Fabales > Fabaceae > Acacia > Acacia melanoxylon. Next base: position 517,636 of record JAFJYJ010000042.1, read on the forward strand.
CAAAAAATCACACTCAAGTGTTTTGACATTTAATATGGATGTAAGAAAAAAATATGAACTTTTAATCAGGGTTTTGACTTTTGACAATGAATTGAAAAGGTGTAAGCATCAGTGTTTAGATGAATGCAGAGAATATTCCGTGGGCTAGCAAGGGGATCGCAAATGTAAACAATATTTTAAGTTTATACGACAGTTATTTATAAACCAGTCGTCTATATGTATACCAAACTTTCCAAATATTTCAAATTAAAACAGTCGACTTTACACTTGTTTTCTTAAGACAACTCTATTCTACATATTCCTTCAAGTAATTGCTTCAAAAATAAAACGTCGTGGTATTACACATTTGGACGATCGATAATTACATTGATGTGGTTCGAACCCGGGACCTAGGTATACAAGCCAAAACATTTTGCACGACCTTCGATAATTGACAGTCGTGGTAGTGCAAATTTCAACGACTGTTCTTCATAACACAGTCGTCTATTAGATTACCTTCAAAAATAGATGGTCATGGTATTACAAATTTGAACGACAGCTAAATGAAAGACTATCGTATAAAAATTAATGTATAGTCCAACAACATAGTTTTACATTGTGTCGTGGTATTACAAAATAAATAGTTGTAGTATTACACATTAGAACGACAGTTATGTTGTAACAATCGTTTATATATACAAAAATATATGTTCCGTTGGTGAGGTTCGAACCCTCGACCTCGGGTATAAAATTAATTTACTTTTCAGCGATGGATATTATTGTTACGTCGTGCTATTACAAAATAAACCGTCATGGTATTTCACATTTGAACAACCTTTATTTTATAACAGTCGTGTATATATACAAAAATACAAATTCCGTTTTTGAGGTTTGAACCCTCGACCACAGGTATAAAATTAATGTATTGTTCAATGACTGGGATATGTATTGTGTCGTGGAAAACAAAATAAACAGTCATGGTATTACACATTTGAACGATAGTTATATTGTAAAGGTTGTGTATATATACAAATATATATGTTCTGTTTGTGAGGTTCGAACCCTCGACCTCAGGTATAAAATTAATGTATCTTCAACGAAGGAGGTTTTTATTGCATCGTGGTATTATAAAATAAACAGTCGTGGTATTACACATTCAACGACAGATGTTTATGGAGCATCGTGGTATTACAAAATAAAACAGTTTCGACTAAAGTTTTTGAAGGACTCAGTCGCTGTTGGTATGAATTTAAACGATGGTTTGTGTATCATAGTCGTTGAACTCTGACACAAAATTTCAAAAATGTCACCGTCTCGTTTTTTATGTTTGTTTTCATTTAAGCGGTCGTTAAATTGGACTCGTCAAATCTACATTTTGTAGTAGTGAGACATGAAGAGCTCCAGGAATTAGTTGAACAAAACCTCGACTCAGCCCAGGCTTGTGGATCTTGGTTGACCGACATGTATCTGTTATGCTTTTCAAATATAGTCTCTGCAGGCAGCTTTATATGTTTTCTTTCTCAATATGTTTTAGTTTGACTGTCATCTCGGTCATTGTTTCTGTTTGGCCTAGAGCCTTCTAGCATGTAATGTCCTAGTACCTCTGTACCTTCCTTTTCTCAGTTAATGAATATCCTAGAAGTGTTCAAAAAATAAAAAAATAAAAAAAATCATAAACTGCCAATAAAGACTAGTTTAATTGATAAACGAAATTATTAATGTGTTTAAATCTCATTCATTATGTGATGAAAATCGAAGCCATTCAAATTAAATTTGAATTATTCATATATCTACTCTTTTCAAGAATGATCAATCATAAACTTTTGTTTTTATGATCGAACTCATTTTAATAATCTTTTACTAAAAGCAAGAAAAAGGAAAAAGATAATCAACACTACATATCAAATTTAACAAAAACAAATCTAATTATATATATTTATATACATGCACAAACAAATTAAAACTTAAATCCTCTTCTAATTCCATGGATGTTTGTCGAATGAATCTAATTTCAAGTTTAGACCATCTAGGGTGGGCTAAGATTCTTTTTATGTTTACAATTTTAATAAGATTATAATATATAAAATAAGAACAATTATATTCAAGAAATCAATCTCACAAACAATAATAAGCTAATTCAAAAAATATTAAAATCGAAGCCATTCAAATTAAATTTCAATTATCCATATATATATTCTTTTCGAGAATGAAGAAGGATATAACTCCACAGGTTCACCCAAACTAACTAATATCAATTTGCCCAAACTAACGGCGACACATCTTCTCAAATTAAATTGACCTTTATTTGTGAAAGAAATTGAGGCAGCGGTGTCTGAGATGAAGGTTGATAGTGCACTTGGACCGGACGGTTTTCATGCAAGATTCTATCAGAAGTTTTAGTCCTACCTTCAAGATGATAATATGTCAATAGTTTATCACATTTTTTCCGGGGCTTCCTTATTAAGCAACTTAACAAATAATTCATTATACTGGTTCCCAAATGTCGTAGCCCTAGTACATTTAAAGATTTTTGGCTAATCAATCTTTGCAATGTCATTTACAAGTTAATTTCCAAAATCTTATGCAATCGGCTTAATGCAATTCTTGGTGATCTCATTACGCCTAATCAAAGTACTTTCCTGACTGATAATATTATTCTGGCTTCGTAAAGCATGGCTAAACTTCAGGGAACTCACAAGAGTAAGGATGGTTGGTGTGCAATTAAATTAGACATTTAACTCATATACTCTATGTTTTCTTAGTACTCATATAATCTACTTTAAAGAAAAATAATATTTGTATTGTGCTTCAGTGTTCATTTCATTCACTTAAAAGAGAAAAGATCGATTGTAATCTTTATCATCAAATTTGTATCCTTACGGTGTGTAAGGGGAAGTGACATAGGAAAGGGTTGTAGTGGCTTCACAAGTGCCCAGATTAAAACTATGAGATTGTAATGGTTTTAAAGTAGTTGGTTTAAACTCGAGGGAGATAATGAATTGAAAATCTTAGGAGGTGTCTCGGGACTGGACGTAGATTATTTCAAATTGGACCAAACCATGATAAATATATGTTTGCATCTTCTCTTCACAAAACTCTTGTATTTCTAGCATGACTAATTTGAATAACTGATTATGCATCACTGGTTATTTATCGTCATTCTCATTGCTTTAATTAAGATGCAATTTTTTTATTTTATTTTACGCCCAATTCACCCTGTCTTGGGTTTCAACCGATTCTAACAAAATTAATAACCAATATATCATATTAATTGTTGTCAAATGTGAGCATTAACTTACTGAATTTCCCGTTTTTTTATGTTTTTTGACTTACAAAATCTTGTTAACTCAATTTTAAACTCATATTAATTTTCTTTTATTATTTGATCATGCTTAATGGTATTATATTAAATTTCATAGATATTTTTTGTCGAGTATAATAAAAATGTTGATGGATTTAATTCTAATTAGTAAACTATATATCTATAAAAACAAACTCTTATTAGTTTATTATTCGAGTCTCTTGTCACAAGTTTGTTTAAATTAGTAAGTTCGATGACCTTGATCACATTCAATGGAAGAAATTAATTAATCTAATTAATGATGAAGTAAATGAGAGTAAGTGTGAATGTGAAAACTGTAGTCAAACTAATAAGTAGAAAGGGACAGACAATATTAATGCAATTGAATATAGAAAAGTGAAAATTCAAAATTCATATATTCCAATTAATACAGTTTGTTACAAATTAAATGGCCTTAGGCTCTAAAGCCAACACATGTTGAAGGTCTAATCACCATCCAGAATCAGTACAGAAGTTGAGTGAAAAAGATCAGAGATGGAAGATGAAGAAGAAGAAACTCATACCTGTTCTTCTTTTTCTTGTTTTTTTTGGAAGGTAAAATTGGGGCTCAAATGCCCATTAATTCACTAAAATTAACCATGTTTTAGACGTGGGTAAACAACTCTAACAGTATCTCTGTACAAAAAATCTACCACCCCTGCTGGGGAAGAATAAAAAACAATAAAATCCTCATTACAAATAAAGATATACTTGGCTAACCAATATGCAACAACATTGCATTCTCGCAAAATATGGGAAAAGCAAATCAGAGGTCATTGTTTTTGTCTCGTAGCCATGCATTCGAGTTCTATCTCTAGCCCTTTCTTGGAACCAAGCATCTTGAATCAAGTGTAACGCCATAGTTGAGTCTCCTTTTGCAATGATCTTGTTGAAGCCCAAATCTTGTGCCAATCTAAGGCCTTGTACAAACCCCCAAATCTCAGCAGCCAAAGCCTGACAACGTACTAACTTCCTACCAAAACCACAAATCTAGCTACCATCACTCATCCTCAATTTGTAATTAATAATTTTTAGTTTTCTATGTTTGCTTGCATACTGCCTTAATTGATTAACTACTTCTACATATCATAAATAAATATAAGAACTAGCTAATTATTCACATGAATTAAAAAAAATTAGTTAAACTGGTAATTATTTTTTAAAAAAATTACTTTTTTTTTAAAGATACCTCTCCTTTTATAGGTAAGACATAAATTTGACTTTTTAAGCAATACAACAACTTGGGCAGCTAGTTAGTAAGATAAATTAAAGTATATTAATACTAGTATTTTATATTTAAGATTAAAATAAATTGCCCAACTACCTCCTACATTTAAAACCTCGAGAAGTACTATCATTTTACTTTTAACAGCATATAAGATAATGTATTCATGAAGGAAAATATTTAGGTCAAGTTTTTTATATCAATTTCATCGAGTTCTCCAATTATATATGACTATTTATCCTATTTTTGAATTATTATCATTTAACTATAAACCATATGAAAATTATGTAACACCCCAAATTCCATACTTGAAATCGTGTCGGGTGACACTCAGTTTTAGAAAAACGACAGAGTTTGAGGTGCTAAAGCTTAGAGTAATGCGGAAACGAAGAGCATGCACAAATGTTCGGACGATGAGTAACTGAGATAAAATGCTCAGACATATGCTGATGTCCCGACATAAGCTGATATATTAAAAATTCCCCAAAGGAATATTCATGTGATACATTAGTACGAGCTTTGTATAATTACAAATCTTTATGGTAACTATACAATCTTCAACCAAGCCGTAGCTAGACTTGGGGCAATGAACCTAACTCAGTTAATCAAACAATTTGGCTAGGTATGTGTCTTTCGTTGAAGTCTCACCGAGTTCACGGCGACTTATTGACTGATCCACATAGACTAGCCCTGCCTTCGGCACCAAACTGTTTGAGGTCACCTTATCAGATTCGTGCTAGAATGAATGCTCTGATGACGCTCTTCCGGCATTTTCTTTGTCTGGTGCCTCTTCCCAGCTCCATCCATCGATGCTCCTTTTCGGCTCTATCCATTGGTCCCTTCTCACGGCTCCATCTACCGGTGCCATCACTGATCCAGGTTCCTTCCCCGACTTTCGATCAAAGCCGAGGTCCAATACCCATCGAACCTCGGTAATGCTTAACCTCATATGAAAAGTATATAAAGTATATGTATTACAGATGTTCATTACATTACAGCAATACATAAGCACACAACAGATGTAAGATTAGTCACAATAACAGTACATAGCACACAGGACATGTAAGGTTATCTACGTCTCCACTAACCAGTGCCACGACAGCTCCTCGTGTCCTCAGTGCTAGGAAAACTCAACGGCATTATCAAGACTATAACCTGTATAAAGCTGAATGTATGTAAACAGTGACCTAAGAAAAAGCCTTAGCCACGGTACATGATCCAAGACATAGTTCTGTCCATGACCCTATGAATCATACTACCACATACATGCATACAAGACACATCAGAGTTAAAATTACTATACGCGAACGTACCTTTCACTGTGTAATGGCCAACTTGCCTGACCTTTGAACCCGACTCCGGATTTCCCGGATATCCTATACATTATCGTCGTATTATTACTTTTTCATGATATTATAATTAATATCCTATTTCCTAGAATAATATCAAAAAGGATATTTTCACCTATTTTGACATTTCTACCCTTGGTGGATTTATGATTCCACTTTTACCCTCACATTTTATTAAAAACGCTACTTCAGAATTTTAAGGCAGAATTTTCGGTAACTTTGAAACAATCATAAGTAATTCTAGCAAAATCGAAACAAGGGTCTGTAAAATTCCCCGGAATACTTAGGATTTCTATTTTTGAGGAAAAATACTTTTTTTTACCCAGAATCAGCAAAAAAATTCCCAGTTTTTACGTTTTCAACCTCTGCCCGGAATTTTTCCCAGAAAACGTAGCCTTATTTCAAGAATTTTTATCTCCTTACACAAAACTCTAAATGATACACTCTAGGTATAATTGGAAAGCTCTAAGTGTCTAATTTAACCATGAAAAATTTCATAATTGTATAACTTCATCTTCTACATAAAATCATGGCATTTTTTTTGCCGATTCCTAACTGAATTTTTTCCAAAATTTCGCTACTTTGATCTTCAACCTTCAAGAATTTTGCTATATCATATTTTTCATCTAATTTTTGAAATGAAATCATTTTTTAACCATAAAAACATGAAAAAAAAAAAAATTGCTCTTGAATATTTAAGATCAAAGCATAAATTAACTATGAATTTAAACTAGAACTTCAAGAACTACAAAAGCTAAAGACTAGAAAACTTACCCTTGAAGAACCTTGCTACTCATTCTTCCTTCTCACTTCTCACTAGCTTCTCTCTACTCTTTGTAGAATGGTTTTTGGTGTGAAGAATGAAGAAGCCAAGCCTCACTATTTATAGCAAAAGGTCTAGGCTCATGTTTGGTTCCAAGCAACCTTATCCTTCTACCAAACACTCCCATTCCACTTACCAAACACTTCTTATTCACTTTCCCAAACATCCCAATTCATCCCCCCCACCTTCTCTCTCTCTCTCCTTTATCCTCTTCCAACTCCATAAATGCTCCCATGTGATTGCTTATCCTCTTCCATTTCAATTAATGAACCCATGTGCTCCTTATCCCATGTGTTTATTAGATAATATCTTGATTAAAATACAATTATTCTTCTTCTTTTCCAACAAGCAAACCGTCCTCCCCCTCATCACTTTGACTCATGAATATGTGTTTCTTATGTGTCTCACAATCAATAATCCCTCCTATTGGTTCCTTAAATTTCACATGGATTTAGCTTTAATTTTATGATTTATTAAGACCATTATTAGATTTAGCTTTATTAGATCTAATCTTGGCCTTCCATTTATATAGAAAAATCCTACAACCATTGTTTTCAAACTTGCGCGTTGATACTCCGAGTTTACCGTTTTTACGCTTCTACCTTATTAACTTGAGTCGAGTCTCTAGTAAATTTGTGTTAGCTATAAACTCGTTAAACTCACGAGTTTACACACCGAATTTACCGTTTTTACGTTTCGGCTTACAAAATAGTGTTAATTTTTTCAATTTTGTCATCCTCAATGACTTTACATATGAATTTTATAGAAATTTATTTATTAAATATATTAAATTATAGAAGTTGATATATTTAATTTCAATTATTTTGATTTAAAATATATTTAAATGAAATTGTTGTCATTTTTTATATTTTAATTATTTAATTATACACTGTTAATACATATTTTATGATAAAAGTAAACTCTTACGAATTTACGATTCGAGTCCACGATACGAGTTTACGTCACTGTCACGAGTTTGCTTAAACTCGTGAGTTTGACAACCTTACCTACAGCTATTGAAGATCTTTATTTCAAATTGCATGTGCTCTTATCATCAAAGTATCTTGATTATTTCATGAAGAGAAAAACAAAATCCTACCTAATATCCTCCATGTGATTGGCGCCACTTTTGTTGAATTTGGGGGTTGATTTTGAAAGTGAAGGAAATCACCAAGAGAGGGGTGAATTGGGGATTTTAAAAATTCTTTTCGATCACCCACACAACAGATGCTTAACCAAGGTAAATGGAGTTAAAGAGGAAGAGCTTGACAAGAAGATTTATCTTGGTTCGGTCTTAACTCTTGACCTACGTCCGGTCCCAGACTCTCCGGGTTTTTCTACTATCACTCAAATCGATACACACTCTACTCGAAAGTTATCCTCTCTCTAGGATACACCCCTTACAAGTTGTAATCTCGATAACCCAACCTCAAAGTTCCACAACTTTGAGATTCTTACAAAGAATGATTTACGAAATAAACTCTCTCAAAGAGTGAATGAATATAAGCACTTTGAAGCACAATGTATCAAAGATACAAATGAGAAATATAAGCGAAAAAAAGCGAGATCTTTGTATGCGTTTTACGTGTATGTCTTGTCTACTTTCAGACTTCAAATCCTCATGTATTTATACGGGTTTGAAGCTTGTGAACGTTGTAGATCCGTTGTGACTTGATCCGATTCGAAAATATAGTTGTTGTGAGTGTGTCTCCATGAATCTAGTTGTTGTAGACAAATCTGTTTGAATATGGTTGTTGCAGATTTGAATATTTGAAATTTGGCTCCTCATGAGTGTGTTCCCATGTCTGTTATGTTTAGTGGAGGCGGTTGTATGATGTTGTCCATTTGTTTGGAGGCTAGCTTTCTTTCTTGGAGAATGGTTGTGTTGCTATCCAGGTTGTAACCCATTGCTTTTGGAGAAGAAGATATAATATAATATTGCAAGTTGTCAAGTTGTTTGTCTTAAAGTCTTCTTTAAAACAAACCTAGATCTTCGTAATCTCATAAGCAAACCTGGTTAAATCTGGTTAGGAAATATTGATATGAATCATATAAATCATATACAACCAATTTGCGAGAATCAAGTTAAAGCATAAATCAAACTGAACAAAATACACCCGAGATGCGTTCATCCGTCTGAAAGTTCCAAGCTCGAGTTTACCTATGTAAGCTCGAGTTTGCTCTTCATTTAAAACTTGAGTTTTGCCTCCGGAAGTCTCAAGCTCGAGCTTGTAAATGAGTAAGCTCGAGTTTAGCATTTGTCGGGGAAATATGTTTGAATTCATTTTGAGAGCCAAAGTGGAAAAACGCAAGCTTGAGCTTATTAGTGAGTAAGCTCGAGTTTGGCACTATTCATGTCAAAAATAATTTTAGTTCACAAAATGCAAGCTTGAGCTTAGAGGTGTAAACTTGAGTTTGCTAAGCTCAAAATATGACATTGCTCTCTGTCGACCCAAGCTTGAGCTTGCAAGGGCAAGCTCGAGTTTGGCAATGGTTTTAAAAACTTTGAAAGATTTTTGTCGACGCAAGCTTGAGTTTACAACCTTAAACTTGAGTTTACTCTTTGAAGGAAAAACTTGAAAACTTTCTCTGGTGCAAGCTCGAGCTTGGTATGCCAAGCTCGAGTTTACAACTTTTGTAAACTCACAAACTCTACAAAAAATGATAAGCTCAAGTTTAGAGGATTACGCAGAGGTAAGCTCGAGCTTGTAACGCAAGCTCGAGTTTACATATTTGTAAACTCATTGAGAAAAGACTCGGAAGAGGCAAGCTTGAGCTTATAACTAATAAGCTTGAGTTTGCAATTTGAGTAACTTGATAAAATCCTCAAACCTTCGTAAGCTCAAGCTTACAGTGCAAGCTCGAGCTTACTCAAGTATATGAGTAAACTTTGAAAACCTTCAAGCTCAAGTTTATGGACCAAGCTCAAGTTTAGAAAATGCAAAAAAGCTTGGTTTGCTTTACGTAAGAGGCAAGCTCGAGTTTGGAGACCCAAGCTCGAGTTTGGAGCCGATGAATGTTTTTCAATTGGAATCATCAAGCTTTACCAAGACTATAACAACAAAAACATTCTCTCATGTTTACAATTGTTATTAATCATCAAAACACATTGAGAACTAACATTCTCCCCTTTTTGATGATGACAACACTTGTAAACATTTGTTTCTTTTCAAAAACAGATTTGATATTTTGAGCATTGAGAAAGAGAAAAATATTTGCAAACTTGAGGTTTTGAAATTTCAATTTGATAAACTCAGATTTAACAAAATTAAACAATATACATTAAGTAGACATCGAGTTTAGCAAGCTGAAATTACAATTTAATTCTTAAACATATAAACATCATATCGTCTCAGCCAAAATATTAAAATTTCAAGAGCAAATAACGAGATAATGATATGACCGAAATGATCAATCCATTAAAGTAGAGTTTCAAAAGCAAATATATAAAATCAAAGTTAAAACTACAATGAAATGATCAAAAACAAAAAGAAACATGAGCAAAACAAAAAGAAACATGAAAGTGCTCACGCTTCTCTTCACTTCTTTTCTTCTCCCCTTTGTCATCGGCAAACAAGGGTGGAGCTACCGGGGTTGCCTCGGGTTCAATAGAGATGGTCGGTGTTGATCGGGCGGGTTCGAGTACTGTGTTGGGCATAGTAGAACTAGGTTCTCTTGAGGAAGATGCACCAAAACCGATGCGATACATGGACTGATTCTTCAGTATTTTGTCCATTTTGTCACTGAGACTCATCATGGTCACCAGAAGAGTGGAAATACTTGCTGAGTGATCTCCAAGCTGACCACTAAGGTCTTTAACTTCCTTTTTCAGTTCTGCCTGACCTTCTTTCAGCTCTTCCTGGCCTATATTGAAACCTTCCTGAGTATCCACCAGTTATTGTTATGACCCTTATTTACTTCGAGACCAATTTTCCCATTTCTCGCTTCGATTCCTTCGATAAATCAGAAATAGCTTTGTCAACTATCTCTTTGATCCTTGCATCCAAATCAAGGCATAGTAGGCCGAGGAGGAGGAGGAGGATCACTCGTGCTTCTTGCACTTTGGAGTGAGTGGCTCTTGATCTCGGTTGGCCTTGATAGAGGTGGGGCCCTTGATTGACCGTAACCTTCATCCATATTGATTCTCATGAGGTTCAAAATGTGCCTTCCAAACACTTGTGGTTTTTCTAGTTTTTCTTTGGTAGGGATATACCAAATTTTCTCATGAAAAAGGATGATAGAGATAAGACTTGCAAAAGGAATTCGAGAAGTCTTTCGGAAGCAAAACGAAATTTTACCATTTCTTGAGAAATCCAGTACCCAACATTATGAGGTACCTTGGCAATAATGGAAGCAAAGATAGGATAATCCTTCTTTGCGAAATGGGTGAAGCTACCTCCTTTACGTATGAGATTCCTGGTGTAGATGTACCCGAGATAGCCCCTGAAGGTGGGGTTCATTGATCCGGGTTCAAAATTGAGAATCTCTAACCCTCCGGAATAGGCTCATTGGGTCTTAGCGGTTCATAGATTTGCCTATCAAAAGATAGTTCAATGAAGCTACGGGTGGAGGATTGGAGATTTGCGGAATTGAATTTAGATAGGAAGGGTAATGGTTATTTGTTTGTTTCTAATGGTTGTGGTAACCCTTTCCTCAACTAAATTTCCATCACTTTGTCTAGCAAGTTATCGTAGGACATGCCATGGTAGAATACCTTGACAAGAGTGGGCCGTAAGAAACACTTATAGAAATCAGATTTTCAAACTCAAGCTTTCACCATGGAAAGAGATCCAAATTGCATTCTCTCCTAAGTGCAGCAAGGTCTGAGAGACGATGGGACGTAGAAAACTTTGGAACCAAATTTTTCTTTAAAGCTAATAGCATTGTCTCCTTCCAAATGAATAGGATCACTAGAGAATCCTTCGGGTATAGTAGAGTGATTGTAAATATCATATAGTGCGGGAGTTTCCTTGGATACCCGAGGAGTAGGATCCTCTTGTTCCGAGACTCGAGGGAACTTGTGTGCTTGCTTGACCAGTCCCTGTGAGGTTGCCTTCTTGCTTCGTTTGGACTTGTAGGTTGCGATCGCCTCTCGGAATTTTGCTTTTCCTTTTCTTTGGTTGCTTCTTCCGGATTTGGTCGTTTCTTGGGAGCCTCCGGTTTGTCTCTAATTTTGATTCCTTTTGGTCTTGATGGAGGAGTCGAATGGGTTGTTGTTACTCTGGGGAATGTGGGTATCTATCCCAACATTAAATCTTTTAGGCAGCATTTTTGATCTACTAGGGCGTTCGGGGTTTTGAGTGGATTGAGAATCGAGACATTGACGGAAGCGAGTGTTCGGGGCCATTTTCGCTGGTTTTGACGAAGAAGATGAGAGAATTTTGAGAGGGAATAGGAGCAAGCTCGAGAGTTGAGTGAAGTGAAGAGGAACAACGGGTTTTACATATATAAAATGCGCGGCAAGCTCGAGTTTAGGAAGCTAAGCTCGAGTTTGCATAAACTTGCACTAACCTGGACTTCAAGAGTGTATGTGAAAGCTCTTGAAACTCCTCTCGCAAGCTCGAGTTTACTCACTTATAAGCTCGAGTTTGGGTTTCTCCAAAATTTTATTTTCCGACTCCTCGAGCTCGAGCTTACATCGCTAAGCTCGAGTTTGCCTCTCTTGACAAACAAACTTCAGCAACATGTGAGAGTTGTTTAACATTATAAATGCCCCGCATAAAACACATCTAAATACTCCGATGCTTAAGTTAGTAAATTGTAATCATAAAACACATAACTAACATTTAAGTAGGAGCTACTTACAACTCATTGGGATTTACCATTCCCAATTCTCTTCTTATGAACACAAATTGTTCCTTTGCTAATGGCTTTGTGAAGATGTCAGCAAGTTGGAGATGTGTTGGGATGAATATGACCTTGACATCTTTCTTTTGAACATGATCCCTTATGAAATGATGTCTCACATCAATATGCTTGGTTCGAGTATGTTGAATCTGGATTCTTGGCCAAGCTTATTGTGCTTGTGTTGTCACATAGAATTGGGATCTCCTTTAAATTGATTCCCAAGTCGAAACTTGTTGCTTAAGCCAAAGGACTTGAGCACAAGCAACTAGATGCAGCCACATATTCAGCTTCAAGAGAGGATACAAAGAACACTTGTTTGCTTCTTGTGAACCATGAAACAAGTGAACCACCAAGAAATTCACATTGGCCACTTGTGCTTTTTCTATCGGTCTTATATCCAGCATGATCTGAATCTGAATAAGCCACCAATTGTTCAGGTTGACCTTTGGGAAACCATAGACCAAGAGTCTTTGTGTCAGCAAGATATCTGAATATTCTTTTCACATTCTCAGCATGTGACTCCTTGGGAGCAGATTGAAATCTTGCACACATCCCCACACTGAATTGGATGTCAGGACGGCTTGCTGTGAGATAGAGTAATGATCCAATCATTCCTCTATACTTTGTGATGTTGAAGTCCTTGCCTTCTTCATCAGCATCCAAGGCAGTGGTTGAACTCATTGGAGTATCAGCTCCATTACATTCATTCATCCCAAACTTCTTTAAGAGATCATTGAGATACTTGGTCTGGGAAATGAAAATTCCATCTTTCCTTTGTTTAATTTGCAGACCAAGGAAATAGTTGAGTTCTCCCATCATGGACATCTCAAATTCTCCCGCATGTTCTTAGCAAACTCTTCACATAAAGCTTTGTTAGAAGCACCAAATATTATATCATCAACATATATTTGAACAATTAAAATTTCATTAAGTTTATTGTTCTTTATGAAGAGAGTTGTATCTCGCTTTACCTCCGACAAATCCTTGATCAAGAAGGAATTTGCTTAATCGCTCATACCAAGCTCTAGGAGCTTGCTTAAGACCATATAATGCTTTCTTGAGGCGATAAACATGATCTCGGATGATGATCATTTTGAAAACCAGGAGGTTGTTCAACATAAACTTCCTCTTGAATAAAACCATTTAAAAATGCAGATTTTACATCCATTTGATAAAGTTTGAATCCTTTAATACAAGCAAAAGCTAGAAGAACTCTTATAGCTTCCAATCTTGCTACTTTGGAGCATAAGTTTCTTCATAATCAATTCCTTCTTCTTGATTATATCCTTTTGCAACTAGCCTTGCTTTGTTTCGAACAATTATTGCAGATTCATCACGTTTGTTCTTGAATACCCATTTAGTGCCAATGATTTGGATGGTCTTTAGGCCTAGGTACCAAATCCCAAACTTGATTTCTTTCAAATCGATGTAACTCCTCTTGCATTGCTATAACCCAATCATTGTCCGAAAGGGCTTCATCAATCTTAGAGGGTTCAATTTTCGAAATGAATGCGAGAAAATGTGACTTCATTCAAGGTGCTTTTTCTCGGTTCTAACTCCTTGATTAACATCACCTATCACTTGATCCAGAGGATGACTCCTACCGTATCTCCATGATTTAGGTTGGTGTTGATCGGTGTTTTCACAAACATTTTCACAATGATTTTCAAATTCAGGTTCCTTTTCCAAAGATTTTTCAGAATTTGTTAAAGTACGAAGTGTTTGTAAACGCATTGATTTGAAATAGGAGAAACATCATCATCATCATCCAAGGATTTGTCTAGATTGGTTTCACGAGAATACAACATGCATAGATTCTTCAACAATACGTGTTCTAGTGTTAAAGACTCTATAAGCTTTACTTCGTTTGAATAACCCAAAAATATACCTTCATCCGACTTGGAATCAAACTTACCCAAGTTGTCCTTACCATTGTTGTGGATGAAACATTTGCATCCAAAGATGTGCAAATGAGCTATATTGGGTTTTCTTCCTTTGTACAGCTCATATGGAGTTTTGTTCAGCTTCTTTGGGAGATATGCTCGATTTGAAATATAGCATGCGGTGCTCATAGCATCAGCCCTTAACACTTGAGAAGTCTCGATTTTCATTTAACATGGCCCTTGCCATCTCGGTGAGGACTCTATTCTTTCTTTCAACAACTCCATTTTGTTGAGGAGTTCTTGGGGCTGAGAAATTGTGATCAATGCCCATATTATCACGAGAATTCTCCAAAAGCATGATTTTCAAATTCTCCACCATGATCCGTACGAATTCCCGCAATAGAGAATCCTTTCTCGTTTTGGACCTTCTTGGCAAATAAAGCAAATTGATCAAATGTTTCATCTTTTGAAGATAAAAATATGGTCCATGCAAATCTAGAGAAATCATCAACTATGACCAAAGTATAAAGATTGCCACCAAGGCTCTTTACTCTAGCCGGTCCAACTAAATCCATATGAAGTAGTTGAAGAGGTCTATTAGTTGAAATTTCATTTTTAGATTTGAAGGATGTCTTGGTTTGTTTACCCTTTTGACATGCATCACAGATCATGTCGTTTTTAAACCGTAATTTTGGTAAACCAATAACCAGATCCTTTTTCTCGTAACTTGTCAAGTTGAAACATATTAACATGAGCTAATCGTTTATGCCAAAGCCAACTTTCATCCAAGTTACCAACAAAGCGTTTTCGAGAAATAGAGTTACTAGAGAGATTGAGAGTATAACAGTTACCTTCTCTAGGAGCTCTAAATAAAGCTTTAGCTCTAATGTTGTCTAAAGAGAGAACATCTTTGTTCACAATTAAACATTCTTCAGAATCAAAGATAACTAAGTTACCTTTATCGTACTTTGACTCACACTAAGGAGGTTGTGACATAAGCCTTCTACAAGGTAAACATCCTTGATTTGTGGTCCTTCGTTGTTTCCAACTTCTCCAATTCCAAAGAATCCTTCCGGATTGATTTCCACCAAATGTTACCTTGCCACCATCCTTAGGTTTAATTGTAGCAAATTTAGATTCGTCTCCGTCATATGTCTTGAGCATCCACTGTCAATGAACCACTTGTTGGATTTTGATGCTCTAAGACAAACCGCATGATATAGAATATCAAGTCTTAGGTACCCATTTTTTCTTGGGTCCTTTTGGGTTAGTTTGTGTCTTAGGAATCTTATAGGATCCCTTAGGCACCCATTGATAATTACCTATAGGCTTGTTTCTTCTTTCCTTTTTATGAAAACAAGAAGAAGTTGCATGACCTTTACGATTGCAATAGTTGCAATGAGCAAAAGGATTAGAGGAGTGGACTGTTTTTTTCGAAAATAGTTCGGATAAGATCTTTGTCCAACCTTCTTCTTCCTTTTCGTTTATCGAATCGGGTCTATAACCAATTCGACTTATCATTTGTGAACCTTTTTGCTGTTTTAAAATAACATTGAGCATTTCACTACCTCTAGTGAATTTCTCAAGAGTTTTTGTAAGATGCAAATTTCTTTTCTCTAAAATAAAGCAATTGTCACAAACTTTTTCGAAATCTTTTCGCAATTCTTTTTGTAAATGTTTTCACAAGGAGAAAAAGAAAACAGTTTGAGCTTGTTCTTCCAACAATTTAATTTTCTTCTTTGAAGACAAAAGCTCTTTTGCAATTTTTCGAAATTCAATGAAAAGAGAATTATATTCAAATGAAAGTTCATCATAGGGTGAGTCGAATTGTTTACCTCTTCACTATCTCGAATCCTCTTCTTGAGCTACAAGACAAATATTGGCTCTGTCTTCTTCTTCTTGACTTCATCTTCATCGGATGAGCTATCGCCCCATATAGCTGAAACATAAGCTCTTCTTTTGAACTTATTGAATTTCCTATCTTTGTTCTTCATTGTGGACATTCGAGACTTGATGTGACCGGGCTTCTCACATTCATAGCATATGATGGGTTTCTTTGTTTACGTGCTAGAGCTACTCTTGTGAAACTTTACGTAGGCTTGGTCCTTTTTGTAGAATTTCTTGAACTTTCGGACCATCATGCCTAGCTCAAAGATCTTCATCTTTATCTTCATCATCTGATTTTACCTCTTTGAGTCTTGAGAGCAATTCCTTTATTCTTGCCATCAATCTCATCAAGTCCTTTTCTGAATTTGATTTTTCCTTCATATTCGAAGACCGCGCAAATAGTGCTTCTGCCATCGAAGCCATTGATTCACCGCGAGCTTCTTCGATTGTAGTGACCTTAGCTTCCCATTCCTTGCCGAGGATATTTAGTATTTTCCTCACTTGGACAAAGTTGGTCATAGACTTTTCCCAATGCGGCAAGTTGATTGATCGGATGAGTGAATCTGAAATGGAATTCACTAATGGATTCTCCGACTTCATACGAAATAAATCATATTCGATCATGAGAGTGTTTACTCGATTTTCCTTGATTCCATTTGTCCCTTCATGGGCTATCTCAAGAGCATCCCACATAGCTTTAGCGAGATGACAAAGTGCAAATTCGAAAATATTCTTTTTGGCTTAGAGCACTTTGCGTATGTGAATTGCTTTCATGTTGAGAGTGACTTGCTTTCGTCATTTTCATCATACTCTTCTTCTAGCTTAGGAGTTCGACACCATCTTCTCGTTGTTGCCGGTTCATAATTTCCTCTCTCGAATACCCTCCATAGGCCATACTCGTTGCCATTACATAGACTCGAACTTGGCCTTCCGGAAATGAGTAATGTTCTCCGTTGAAACCGGAGGTCCGTTGATTGAAGCTCCATCGGGTAGAATTCCTTCCATTGGATCTTTGATCTAGGATGTTAATCCTTAATGTAGATAACCAGGCTCGATACCAAATGAAAGTGAAGGAAATCACCAAGAGGGGGTGAATTGGAACTGGGGATTTTAAAAATTCTTTCAGATCACCCACACAAAGATGCTTAACCAAGGTAAATGGAGTTAAAGAGGAAGAGCTTGACAAGAAGATTTATACGGTTCGGTCTTAACTCTTGACCTACGTCCAAAGTCCCGACTCTCGGGTTTTTCTACTATCACTCAAATCGATACACACTCGTACTCGAAAGTTATCCTCTCTCTAGGATACACTCCCCTTACAAGTTGTAATCGATAACCCAACCTCAAAGTTCCACAACTTTGAGATTCTTACAAAGAATGATTTACGAAATAAACTCTCTCAAAGAGTGAATGAATATAAGCATCTTTGAAGCACAATGTATCAAAGATACAAATGAGAAATATAAGCGAAAAGCGAGATCTTTGTATGCGTTTTACGTGTATGTCTTGTCTACTTTCGAGACTTCAAATCCTCATGTATTTATACGGGTTTGAAGCTTGTGAACGTTGTAGATCCGTTGTGACTTGATCTGATTCGAAAATATAGTTGTTGTGAGTGTGTCTCCATGAATCTAGCTGTTGTAGACAAATCTGTTTGAATATGGTTGTTGCAGATTTGAATATTTGAAATTTGGCTCCTCATGAGTGTGTTCCCATGCTTTGTTATGTTTAGTGGAGGCGGTTGTATGATGTTGTCCAGTTGTTTGGAGGCTAGCTTTCTTTCTTGGAGAATGGTTGTGTTGCTATCCAGGTTGTAACCCATTGCTTTTGGAGAAGAAGATATAATATAATATTGCAAGTTGTCAAGTTGTTTGTCTTAAAGTCTTCTTTAAAACAAACCTAGATCTTCTGTAATCTCATAAGCAAACTGGTTAAATCTGGTTAGGAAATATTGATATGAATCATATAAATCATATACAACCAATTTGCAGAATCAAGTTAAAGCATAAATCAAACTGAACAAAATACACCCAGATGCGTTCATCTCTTTCGAAGTTCCAAGCTCGAGTTTACCTATGTAAGCTCGAGTTTGCTCTTCATTTAAAACTTGAGTTTTGCCTCGGAAGTCTCAAGCTCGAGCTTGTAAATGAGTAAGCTCGAGTTTAGCATTTGTCGGGAAATATGTTTGAATTCATTTTGAGAGCCAAAGTGGAAAAACGCAAGCTTGAGCTTATTAGTGAGTAAGCTCGAGTTTGGCACTATTCATGTCAAAAATAATTTTAGTTCACAAAATGCAAGCTTGAGCTTAGAGGTGTAAACTTGAGTTTGCTAAGCTCAAAATATGACATTGCTCTGTCGACCCAAGCTTGAGCTTGCAAGGGCAAGCTCGAGTTTGGCAATGGTTTTAAAAACTTTGAAAGATTTTTGTCGACGCAAGCTTGAGTTTACAACCTTAAACTTGAGTTTACTCTTTGAAGGAAAAACTTGAAAACTTCTCGCTGGTGCAAGCTCGAGCTTGGTATGCCAAGCTCGAGTTTACAACTTTTGTAAACTCACAAACTCTACAGTAAAATGATAAGCTCAAGTTTAGAGGATTACGCAGAGGTAAGCTCGAGCTTGTAACGCAAGCTCGAGTTTACATATTTGTAAACTCATTGAGAAAAGACTCGGAAGAGGCAAGCTTGAGCTTATAACTAATAAGCTTGAGTTTGCAATTTGAGTAACTTGATAAAATCCTCAAACCTTCGTAAGCTCAAGCTTACAGGTGCAAGCTCGAGCTTACTCAAGTATATGAGTAAACTTTGAAAACCTTCAAGCTCAAGTTTATGGACCAAGCTCAAGTTTAGAAAATGCAAAAAAGCTTGGTTTGCTTTACGAAGAGGCAAGCTCGAGTTTGGAGCCGAATTTGAATGTTTTTCAATTGGAATCATCAAGCTTTACCAAGACTATAACAACAAAAACATTCTCTCATGTTTACAATTGTTATTAATCATCAAAACACATTGAGAACTAACAGATTTATTAATTTAACTATCATGCTAATCAAGAGTTTAATTGTCATTCCCTTTACTTGTGTCATTACATAATTGATTTGTTTTCTTAATCATGGCAATTAGCATTCCTAAAACAGTGTTTCACATGCCATTTAATATAATTGCCAAAATGTGATTGATTCCTTAGTTAATTATGGTCATTAGTGTTTTAATTAACAAGCTTAATTACATCATCTTTGGCCCTTAATTTTCAAAATAAGACATCCCTAAATTAATGCTTTTTAATTTGTCTCTTGATTAATTTGAAGAATTACACAAATTATTTCAATTAGTGTAAGCTTAATTGCCCATTAGTTTTTACTAATTGCCTTTAAATTGCTTAAGTGTTTTCATAACATTTCCTTGCCTTTATTGGTTATAAATTCACCATTATTTAATGTGTTAATTATGTCACATTTTATTGTCCTAAATATATAGTCTCAAATCCAACCATTTGTCCACTAATTTCCTAGTGAAATTTGGATAAAATTATAATCAATAGATTATAATCATTTGAGACACATATGCACCTCTATTTAATATGTATTATTTATCAAAATATAGTATTTATGATAAATAGGAATTTTAGGGTATTACAAATTACATAGGACATGTGTTTATATGGGATTGGATGACTCGATGTAATAGATATAAGAAACTTGACGTAAATTTGTTGTTCTATTCCTTTTTGGCTAAGCATTGAGTATTCTTCTATTGGAAGCAATCCAATCCAAGGCTAACCCATTTATAAAGTATATGTACGTGATTTTAAATTTGTTGTTCTACTCTTTTTTGGCTAACCATTGAGTATCCTTCCATTGGAGACAATCCAATCTAAGGCACCGCCGGACACTAAATGTTGTCGGCTCTCCTAGCTAGTATTCGAACCTTGGTTTGGCACGTTGTGAGGAACTAGCCCATTCCGCTAGTGTAATACCCCAAAATTCCTATTCATCATAAATACTATATTTTGATATTAAAAAAAAGCATATTAAATAAAGGTGAATATGTGTCTCAAAATTTTGTAATTTGTTAATTATAATTTTGGGTCATTTTTCCTTGAAATTAAATTAATCAAGGGCCAATTTTAAGATTATATTTAGGGATCATAAAATACAAAAAGATTATCATAGTAAAACCTAATTCTTGTTTAATCAAAATAAGCAAGAAAATGCTATGAAAGCACTTAAGCAAATTAAAGGAAATTATCAACAATTGATGAGCAATTAAACTTACACTAATTAAAGTGTTTAAGTAAATCCTCAAAATTCATCAAGAGGCAAATTAAAAGGCATAAATTGAGGGATGTCTTGTGTAGTACCCTAAAAATCGTATTTATGATAAGTATCATATTTTAGTAAATAATACCTATTGAAAATAGGTGAATATGGGGTCTCAAATAATAAGTCTTAATTATCTTATTTTCTCGAGGTAATTGTTTGTGAAAATTAGAAAAGAAAAGAGTTAAAATCCATGAAAAATGTATTTTATAAGGCGCAAAAATGGCCTGAAAATATTATGATAAATGTCATATGGCAACAAATACTGACAAAAACTTAGGAAGTGTGTTGTCTCTAATTTTAGGAATTTTTGGGATTATTTCCTTGGAAAATATTAGAGCATAAATATAATATTATTAAAAGCACTTTTTGGCCCCATGATTTTTAATATTTTACATGGGATATAAAATACCGATGTCAAAGTAAAATAGTTGTGAGATAATAGTTAATCCTAATTAAGAAAATTATCAACAATTAATAAATGACTAATTAAGTAATTAATGGCTAATTACTTAGATTAAGATATAAAGTAAATTAATTAGGAAATAATTAATTAATTAAATAAAAGGGGAGCAAAATTATTAATTAAAGTAATAATGAAATTAATTAAGTATAGTGTGAAAAAGGTTGTGGATATTTTAAATAATATCTAGATATTTAAATTAGAATAATATTATATTATGTAAAGAGCCAACAGGACATTTGAGAACGGGTAGAAATTAAATCCTACATCAAAATATAGGAATTTAGTCTAAGACATCCTGGACTTTTTATAATCCGGTGAAATTTACCTCGGAGTGGACTATCTCCGAAGTCATTTCGAAACCAACTGAGTCATTAGGATATAGGGTTTTAAGGGAAAATGACAGATAGTCAAAATGAGAACCTATAGAAAACGAAATAGTTGTGACAAACCGTGAACTAGTTTTCTTAGGTCAGGACATAATACAAACCAGTGAATTTTATCCAGAAGCTGGTACTTCCGGAATTTATTTCCGTAACCGTTGGCGTCTGTTCGAAAATCTTCAGCAGACTACGGAATAACTTTCATCGTACTGTGCTCTCCAAAGAGCAACTCTTCTCAAAATCTCAAAAAGTGCTGAGTTGGAATCCCATTCTAACTAAGGATTCTTGTGGTTCCGAGGATCCAGCTACGGGAGAACCGGAACGGAGAGCTTTCCCCCTTTCCGCCCGACACTTTGGTCTTAAGAATGTTGGTTTTAAGAATGAGTGATTGCCCTTCTCCGATCCTTACTGTCCAACCCTTAATGGGATCAACAATTTAGTTAACCCAAGTAGTTTTAAAAGAAGAAGAATATGTCTGCAGCGCTGTGCTACCGGATTTTTGAGTTTCTCCAAGGTTACGCGATTCGGACACCGAACTGGGAACTTTATCGGTACAGGTGCATAAAGCACATGGGTGACATCATGGATGATGTAATCTTCTTCTAGAAGGATGATGTCATCCAAGGCATGAAGGGCAAGGATGAGTGCCACGTGTCAAAGTGCGATTCGACGAAATTTGAAATCCGATTCGATAAAGTGATGAATAGTGTCACACTAGTGCAAAAAGGGCTTTAAGACCGGACGAAAAGAGGCATCGTAAGACCGGACCAACGACCGGTCTTGTTCCGGCCCGGTATTAAAAGTCCACATTTAAGACCGGACTACAACCGGCCTTAAAGAACATCTTCCGCTTAGGACATTTAAAACATTAAGTCTTAAAAGTAGTACTACATAAGGTTGAAATATGTTTTGTTCGGTCCTAAAACTCAACTTTTAAGACCGGGGAAAATATCACCGCTCTTAAAAGATCAAATTTATAAGATCGACAATTATAAAGCCGGTCTGAAAAATATCGGCTTCTAGGACTCGACGACTAATTATATGCGGTCTTAAAAGACTGACTTTCAAGACTGGACAATAAATTCTCCGGTCTTAAAAATTGAATTTTAAGACCGAACTTATAAACACACCGGTCTTAAAAGACAAACTTTTAAGACCGACTTAATATCAAATATGTACACATGACCTTTATTACCGGTCTAAATTTTCCCGTATTTTATCCCTGTTATGTTCTTCCTGATCATATATATATATTCATTCACAAATCCACCAACCAATCCAGCACATAAAAGTCAAATCTATAAGTACAAGCTTTGAACAAATTATGAATAAATTGAATTGGGAAAAAATTACAAATAATATTCACCATGAGTCTGTGACAAATACAACATACATGCCCAATGGAATAAGTTAGTTACAATGCATGCATAATATACAATAAGTTACAAATACATTCCCAATGGAATATTCACCATGTCTTCATCTAATTCCCACCCAACAACGTAACATCCTCTTTTATAACATGCCCCTTAGGATCCGATCCTGCCACAAAAATAGAACAAGAACAAACTTCATAGTCAGTGACAATAATGTTTAAGAACATAGATTGAAGGAATATATAATATATATAGTTAAAACCTTAAAGTTTGCAAAGAAGTTTGCATATGAACATTACCTTATATATGAATTATATTGACTCTTTTATAAAGCGATATCCTCCCATATCCCTTCTTGATGATCATTTCTTATGCCGGGTTCATTATCCGCTTCATCTTCTTCGTTCAATATTTCGGTAGACCCCTTGAAAAGGAGTACTTTCAGAAGACCATAATTTGAATGACTTTCCTCATCAATATCAATGACCCTTTTACCTTGGAGAGCTACGAGACCACATTTTATTTTCTTGATCGGTGATATAGAACACTTGTTTCGCCCGGTCTCGCCATAATAAAAGGTTCATCACCAAAACTTCTACCGTTGACATCGACTAATGTAAATCCTAGCCGATCGATCTGAACATCATTATTGACATTAACCCACTTGCATTTGAAAATGGGAAATCTAATTTTAACATAGTCTACCTCCCAAATCTCTTCAATAACCCCATAATATGACATTACTGTCAATAAAGGCCTGTTGTCTTTCGAACTGGAGAAGTGCATAGATTCAGCCTCTAACATAACACCACTGTTCTGGACGGTGCTCCTATCATCTAGGGACTTCGTGTAAAATGTATAACCATTGATCACATACGAATTCCAACTTATGACATCAACCTCAAGACCACGGGTTAACCATTTAATTGTATCAGAAACACATTCCTCTCCCTTGACCTTTTGTTTGAACCAGTTTGCAAAAGTTCTGTTATGCTCCCTAATCAACCTTTGTTCAGTCATTCGATGATTTTCCTTCCTTACATCTTCTTTATGAGCAGCTATGCTGGCTTGAACTTCATCAACATTATTCAAGATGTATAAGTGGACTTGTGACAATTCATCAGGATCCACACTCTTTACCGAACCCCTCGTCTACCCCCTTCAGCATGCTGACGTTTTGGAAGCCCAATATGTCTTACTTTGGCCAAATAATTTTGACAAAATTCCATGGCTTCTTCATAAACATATTTCTCGAACAATTGATACTTCGGGTCGGTATGCGTTCTTCACGTACCCTTTTAGGAATTTCATAGATCTTTCAATTGGGTACATCCACCGTAAATGGATAGGTCCGTACAACTTTATCTCCCTCACTAGATGAACAATTAGATGAACCATGATGTCAAAAAAGGTAGGAACAAAAAACTTCTCAAGGTGGCACAAGATAAGATATCCTTCATTTTCCAATTCATCCAACTTTTCAATCTCGAAAACTTTACTACAAACCGCATTGAAGAAGACACAAAGTCTAGTCAAAACGACCCGAAGATCATATTCGGTGATGCCTCGAAATAGCTATCGGGAGTAGCCGTTGCATCAAGACATGACAATCATGAGACTTTTGGCCAACTAATTTCAAGTCCTTCATCGATACAAGCCTCTTAAAATTTGAAGAATACCCCGAGGGAACTTTTGTGCCATGTAAACACTCACAAAAACTTCGTTTCTCATCCTTAGACAAAGTATGAGAAGCCGGGGACAATAAGTTCTCTTCCCGTATGGCCTTGGATGTAAGTCTTCGCGTATTCCCATTACTTGCAAATCCAATCTTGCCTTCACACCATCCTTGGAACTACCTTGTATGTTTAGAAGGGTGCCAACAATACTATCACATACATTTTTCTCCACGTGCATGACATCAATACAAGTGTCTCACATCAAGATTGCGCCAATATGGAAGATCGAAGAATACATATCTCTTTTTCCATATATTTGTTTCTTTTCTACTCTTTGCGTCTTACCGAAGATGACACCGATATGTTTCACCTTTTCATAAACTTGCTCCCGGTCAATGCCACTCGGAGCATCTTCATACTCCCGGCCACCAAAAAGGCTTTCTTTAATCGACGATATGGGTGGTCCGTCAAGAAATCTCCTATGTCCAAGATAAACCGTCTTTCTTCCATGTTGAAGTTGATGGTAGCATGTGCCTTCTTCACAAACCGGACATGCATATGGCCTTTTACACTATACTCGACAAGTTCCCATATGTCGGGAAGTCGTTTATAGTACAAAATATCATGGCTCGCAATTTAAACACATCCTTCTTGAAAGAGTCAAAAACATCGACACCTTCTTCCCACAACTCCTTCAAGTCTTCGATCAAGGGCTCAAGGTAAACATCAATGTCATTTCCGGGTTGTTTTGGTCCCGAAATCAACATAGACAACATGATGTACTTTCGTTTCATGCATAACATTGGAGATAAGTTGTAAATAATAAGGAGCACTGTGTGCCATGAACTATGTATGCTACTAAGGCTTCCATATGGATTCATGCCATCCGTGCTAAGGGCAAGCCTAAGGTTCCTAGGTTCTTCGCCGAAGTTCGGAAATAAATGATCGATTTTCTTCCATTGAGAAGAATCGGCCGGATGTCGAAGCTTTCCATCAGAAATTCTCTCATCCGATGCCACCTCAAATTCTCTGCATCATTTTCATTCGCAAACAACCGCTTGAACCTTGGTATGATTGGAAGATACCACAACACTTTTGCAGGCCCCTTGTTTGACTTGTACCTTGGTGTTTCACATATCGGACAATTCTGCTTCTCTTCAAACTCTTTTCTATACAATACGCAATCATTCGGGCATGCATGGATCTTTTTGTACTCCATCCCCAAAGGGATGAAAGTATTTTCTTAGCATCATAGTATCGTTGCGGCAACACATTATCATCCGGAAGCATGTCCTTAAAAGCCTCAAGCATTTCAGAAAAACTCTTGTCGCTCCATCCATGACGTGCCTTCAAGCTTACCAATTTCAATACGCGTTCAACAATTGATATTTTTTACAACCAGGGTATAGCGGGGTCTCGCATCACCGCACATATTACCATATGCATGTGATTGATGAAAAGCCTCTTCTCCTACATCACGAATAATGTCCTCTATGTGATCATCCATATCCGTGTCATTATCATCAAAGGCCACTTCCTCATGTTGAGACCCACTTGGTACTTTTTCACCATGCCAAACCCATATTGTATAAGTCTTACAAAATCCTTCACAAATTAAATGTGTGTAGATAACCTCAAGACTTAGTCGCTTGTCATTCAAACATTTTACACAAGGGCAATAAAACTTCCCACTATCATCATGGGCATTTTGTTTAGCAAATTCTATAAATTCCCTCACCCCATTCTGATATTCAACACTCGTCCGTAACGCAGTTATCCAACCGTGATCCATAGTAGAATTCCTATTTATGACACGGATACAAAATAAGGAAACAACAAATTCATATTTATGCTCAACGAAGAAACTTACCCATTAAATGCATAACAAAGAAACACTTTTGGTCATAAATATATCATGTGAATCCAAGAAGAAAAATTAAAGCATGACGAGGAAATTAAATGCATCGCGTGAAATTAAATGTGGACTCACCGTAGCATATAAATTCAAATGGTTTGCGGAGTCTTTCTTCCCGCCACGAACGTTGATGTTGCAGACAAGAGTAACCTAAAAACATTTGTTGGTCAGTTAGGTAGGTCAAAAGCGTAAATATAATCTTAAAAATACAATATTCATTAACAATGAGAAACCCACTAGAACATTTCATCGATTTCATTAAACCTTTAAAACCATAAAGTTATTTAACCGAAACACCTCTTACAAAGCTTGGTCGATAGACGTTTAACTAAGGAAACAGAAAGCGATTGTCGAGAGAGCAACGTGAAGCATTTACGAAGCAACACAAACAAACGGAGACAACGAGAAATCACTATCGGCGCGACGAGAGAAGTTTTGAGAGGGAAATTTGTTATTCCGCGAAAGAGTTGTGTTTTAGTATATTTTGGATTTTATTAAGACCGGTTATTTATAAAGTAGACGGTCCTAAATATATAATTACACTTTTAAAACCGGAAAATTACTTTTAAGACCGGAGTTTTATTCATATCCGGTCCTAAGAGTCCTCATTATTTTTTAAAAAACAAAAAGATGATTAGCTCAGCAGCAACTCAATGAAAAAAAATTAAAGGAAAAATTGAGAATATGAACAAAAAAAAGACACAAGCTTGGTGGTCGCAACTTTTATTAAGACCGTTTATTTACAAATGGACGGTCCTAATATGTTATTATTCATTTAATTTTAAGACCGGAGTTTTATTAATCATCCGGTCCTAAAAGTCCTCATTTGTTTTTTTTTTAAAGATGGAAATTAAAGGAAAATTACAAGCTTAGTTCTTAATGCTTCATACATTACTGGAGAATATATATACACGTACACAAAAAAAACAAGTAGAAAATTATAAAAAAAAGAATCGATCGACTAAACATCGTTGTCGATATCGGTGTGAAAAGCATTAAATTCCCGGATATCGGCAAGTTCCCGCCTTAATCGCATCGCCGCAATAAATCGAGGACGAGAGGAGAGGGTCGGCGATAGGCGTCTTGGGCCAACTTGTTGGAGAGGGGGAGCAGGAACCTCTTCATCATCCGAAATAACAATGGGTCCAACGACCCGAGACTCCTCTGTCACAATAGAACGCACTCTTGATGGAGGAGGCGTACCGTATAATGATCTACGGAAGGCACGAGCATCACGAGTAAGAGTACCCCTACGAGCGGTTCTCTTGTATCTAACCATGGTTTGAGCAGTTGGGGCAAAGAGCCGTGTAGTGTGGAGTTACGAGATTGTGATGAGTTTAATAAGGACAGAGATGTATGTGGAGTTAATAAATATGCGGGTCTAAAATTCATAATTAAATTTTTTTCAATTCCATTGAATTTAAGACCGACCTTTTTAAATATATCCGGTCCTAAAAGTTTATTATTTATTTTTCAATCAATTCAATTACTTTTAAGATCGACATTTTGTCTTATATCCGGTCCTAAAAATCAATTTAATTTTATTAAGAACGGATCTTTTACAATATCCGGTCTTAAAGGTTCTCGATTCAAATCAATTTTAATCGCTTCGACTTCCGGATAAACTTCCCAACTAGGCGTCTCCTCGTATTCCCAGAACTATGCGTTTCCTCGTTATTGTTTCCGGCGTTTCAAATTGTTCGGGCAGTGGTTCTCTATTTAAACCGAGATGTTACTTTACTTCCATCACATTCTTCCCCATCACTTCAAACATCCACAAGAATGGCCGCTCCACCACCACGAGGTCCTCCTCCTCCGTTGCCTCCGAACCGACAATCTACCCGAGATGATCCAAAGACATCCCGGCCCGCCTCGATCATATAGGACCGACGCGGTGCGGCCGGTTGTTTCAGTCTATCACGCCGTCAACGCAAAGCTGCGCAGTGCACTCGATGCCCAGGATATTGAGTACCATCCTTCAGATGACGACATGTCCGACCTCTCCGACGACTCCCTCCCCTCCGACAATGATGGGGGGAGTAGATATTTCATTTTTCTTTGTTTTTTGTTGTTGTTGTCTCCGTAGTTGCGCGCCTTTTGCTCCTCACGGGGCAGCAGTAAAAAAATAATAAATTAAAAATCTTTTTGTTTCCATATTCGATCGCCATGTCCTTTTCATTATCTTCTTTCTTTTTCCGACAAAAAAGGAAACAAACAAAACATTGTCGTCGCATAAATCAACATTAAAAATTCTCACAATACAGCTTAAGAACAAAAAAAAAACAAAAAAAGATCGTTTACCTTATTTGAATAAAAACAAACCAAATGATTATTCTTGTCAAGGTTGGACCGTCAAAACGTCAGTTGAGCAGAACGCCAGAACCTCGGTTGTCTGAAAACCGAGTCAAAAACTATTAAGAGGAAACAAATATATATACACAGTCCTTTAAAAAATATATTTTTATGACTTAACTTTTAGGAGCGGATATATAACAAAACTACGGTCTTAAAAGTCTTTACATTTTTGAAATAATAAAACGTAGACTTTTAGGACCGGACGAAATATAATAACAAGGTCCTAAAAGTCTAGCGAATTTTTAGAAGACTTTTAAGACCGGACCAATAATTACGTCTGGTCCTAAAAGTATAGCCATAATTTTTTAATAATATAAACGTAGACTTTAGGACCGGGCCGTATAATAAAGATGCGGTCCCAAAAGTCTAGCTCATTTTTAAGACCGGGTAAATAATTACGTCCGGTCCTAAAAGTATACCCATAATTTTTTTTTAAAATTAACGAAGACTTAAAGCACCGCAGGTTTAATAACTATGCGGTCCTAAAGGTCTCGCCATATTTTTATGAACAAAGACTTTCTCATTTATAACATCCTGTAACACAAATTTCAAGCATAAATATCTAGAATGAATAAACGAATTTATTCTTGAAATACACAGTTTGTATGTTTATTTACAAATGAATGACTTGTTCGAAAAAATAAACAAATTTACAGAAAATTATTTTTGCTACAACATATATTTACATCCAAATTTAAGAATTAATAAGGCGATACAGATATTCACAAAACACATTGCGTATGTGCTCCACTTCATTATCAGGACAGGGACCGTAATCTCTAAACATCGTAACATCAAAGAAACATCTAAACCGAATTAACTTGTGTGCATATTTCATTAAGCCGTAAACCGAATTCGAGACATAATATATGTAATAACATCAATTACATTTACCTTTGCTAACAATTTTGTCTTTCCTCGCCCGATGATAACATCATACATGTGTTTCATGACGTATGTGCCACATAAGTTGGATTCTTTTGGTTGTCAATGGGTCTAAAACGAACAAGAAATAATATAGGATAAGTGACAAGAAATACATAGCATATATATATATAGGTTACTGACCAAGTTCTCAAGGCAGTGTTTCAGTGTCCAAATTAAAATATGTGCTAACCTCTGGGGTGTACTGTAACACCCCATTTTCGTAAACGTTTTCTTGCCGTATTTGATCAGAGTTGAGCAGTCAGAAAAGTTTTCAAATTAAAGATAAAATAAAGTCACTGAATAACAAGCATAATAATATGTCTGGTAGTCATAAGTAGTACAATCATCCGAATATTTTTAAACAAAATAGACTACAATTTATTTTCTTCATCTTCCTTCCTATGCCGGCTCCTTACCCTTCACCACGTCCCGAACTCCTCGAGATCCCGAAGATATATTAACAAACCGAGATCCAAAACCCAATGGATCTCGTGTAACGTTAACCTCACGCTTATGTAAACAAGATATGCATGGCAGATATTCACAACATTTCACAAAAGATAAAACATTATTCAACATATCGGCAATAACATTACACAGCCCCCGCAGTATGTATGTCATCCGGTCCCGCACACTCTCCGGTGCCACGATGTACGGTCGTGTCCATAGCGCTAGGAAAACTTTCAATGGCGTTAACAATACCATAACCCGTATATTCATGATTTCACCATTTTCAAACAAAAAGGAATCTCAAAGCATATGAACACAGCAAACACATATAGCATACAATAAGCATCAGATTAAGGTTACAATACGCGTCCGTACCTTCGTCGGCGGTATAATGGAACTCTTACGGAAAAACGGAAATTTTTCGACAGCGGTACGACGACGGTACAACAGCGGCTTGACAGCGGTTCAATTAGCTCAGATATCCTATAAAGATAGTATTTATCAATATCTAGCAGTATAACAGGCATTTTAGGCACAAATTACCATTTTGCCCCTAGCTCCCCTAATTGGTGGAATTTCGCCAGAGCTTCGCTACTTTGACCCGATCTTTCCAAAATTTTGAAATATCTCTTTTCCCAGTATATGTTCGAAATAAATACCATATCTACCCTTAAATATGATATCTAGCCTATCTGGGAAATTTAAAGATAATTCTAACATTCCTACTATATCTACGGAAAAACTACCGAAACTAAGGACTAGGGACCGAAGAACTTACCCGAGCTCCGCTAGATTTTCTCCGACTCCTCCTTCTCTCTAAAATTCTCTATATTCTGAATTTTGGTGTGGGAAATGAGAAGAGAGTGAAGGTCTATTTATAGGAGGAAAATGGGTCCTTAAGTGTAATTTTCACCTTTGGGTACTTTTATGTAATTTTCCATAAAATAAAATAAAATAATAAACCTTGCTTCACTTGCTGCCCTTGCTTGATGCATGGAATGCATGGGATATTAAAATAATGAATAGTAAATACGTATTTTTGAATAGTGAATACTATTCATGACCCATAAAATACTGATTCCAATTTTGTCACTTTATAAAAAAATAGGGCCTAGTAGTCTCCCAAAAATAGGCAAATATTCAAATATAGGGTTCCAGATAAACAAATATCCGGGTATTACATGTACCACGAAGGTTTAATAGTGGCCTCTTTCCCACGCTTGTCTTACCCTAACTTGGTAGGTCATCATGGCACTATTATCAAAATCACAAATTTATCAATAATTCACCTAAAACCATTACAAGAGAGATTTCGAGACAAGAGAATTTCAATGACATGCATGCTTACTTGTTGACGGTCTCCGTCATTATAGTATCTCGGTTATTGTGAGTGGAGCATAAGAAGATAACTTTATGATCCTCCATGCACATGAGGACCAATCGGTGGCGGCTGAAAATTCACAGAAATATTATATGTAGCGAATTATATTAAGTTAATTGCATACAAGAATTGTGATATGTATATACCGTGGAAGTATGGAAACACGTAAACCTTTCTTATCACTTCACACACCCTATTTGACATGTGTTCTTGTCTCAAGTCCTTCTCGTTGTACTTGCATAGACGGGGCACAAGAATCTAAAATCATTGATTGTGCCCCTGTTCAACCAATTCTTGATGCAAGAACCTACAATAATGACATCGATCGGGAATTAGTATATATGTATGTGTGTCTAAACGATGCATTTAAATTATGTACTCATATATAGAATCATATACTTACTTCATAAACAGTTGAATGATTGCATTACTAATCTCCCGTCTGTGAATCGGCAGGGACATTACATCTATTTTGTCAAGGTAGACATCTTCGGGATGAGGGACGCCTACTACTTCGGACAGCCACGATTTATCAAGTAAAATAATTATTGTTTGCCAAGTCGTTATTTTTTGTCCGGCAGTCAAATGAGCAAAGTAGGGGATGGAACTTGAGGAGGAGGGGATGCATCTTGACGAGGGATGGAACTTGAGGATGAGGTTGCTCGATCGCCGTCCAACAATGCAGCTCCCCTAGTGCTCGCCGCATAACCGCAGGTGAATGTGTGACGGGAACACTGGTCTCTGGACGAGAGCTCAAAAGCATCTTCAATTGATTCATTTCCTCCTCCATCTTGCTCAGCCGGGATTGAAACTGTGCAGTCAACTTTGCAGTCAATGAAGCTTCTTGAGCCGCTACTTTCACCGCTGCTTCCTCATTTATTTTGGCTAGCGTATGTTCCATCTCCTCCCGGGTAATCATACTTTGTTTGTGGCGTTTGGATTTACCAAAGTATTGCTTCAGGCCTACCCGTCCTCCAACCCCCCTTACACACCCCGCGTGATCCGGTTTTCCGGCCCCGCAACGGCCGTAACATCATTCCTCCCGTCCGACACGAAAGATCCCTCTCGCTTCTTTATTTTTAAGATCTTCCCGTAAGATACAAATAACGAGAAGCTTAGTAATGAAACATGTTTAGTAACTAAAAAATAACAATAACGATACTTACAATTCTTTCAAAGAACTACACGAGTTTGTTCACTCGTGTAGCGCCGCTTGGCTTTTTGCCGAATATGCAACCACAACTCCTCGCGACGTATAGGAGATGGTCGATCAACTACGGCTGAAGGATTGATTCAGCTTCATCATCCAATCTCTTCGCTTGGCTGCCATCAATTCTTTTTCGGCCATTTCATATCCGCGCGAGAAGCCTATGCGGCAATCATTCTTTCTCCCTAGCTCCCCGTGCTTTTGCCCTTCTTATCTCGTGAATCGAAATGAAAAAAAAACTATTACTTATGAATTCCAGCCATTGATGTCTAACGTAAATTAGAACACTTCGCTTCATATGAAGGTCAAACATTAGTCAAATTCACTTCATCAAGTTTCAACATTTTATTTAAGAAAGATGTAGAATTGTAGAAGAAATTGGGATAAACAGAGGAAAGGGAGTTGCGTAAATGCTACCAACTCGATCAATTAATTCATTCATCATAACTCGGTTCCCACACATATTAGACTAACCTCTTACATATAGTTAGAGGCTTGACTCATAACAATTTTGCACCGAAACCATTACAGCTTAACATACTAACATCATAACACCAACGTCTAACAACCGCCTACTATATGAGAACTAAGACTATATAATTGAGACTTGACTCTTATGCCATCATTATTTCCTTAATTTACTTAATTTCTTTATCGTGGTCTACATATCGACTTGCATTGACAAAGGCGTGAAATGTATACTTCTATTCACAAACCAAACCATTTAACTAAAAGGATTAGATGAACACAATAACATTCAAATATCCGCACAAAGTGTTAATAAGCACACAAAAAGGCAAACTAAACTAAATATAAACTCACCAGAGCTTCAGGAGTGGTCCGCAGCTGAACAAATTGTCGCCAAGTTTGTTCATCAATATATGGGTACTTATCCCAAGGCTGTTCTTGAGGCAGAACCTCGGCAAAAATATAGGTGTTAGCTAAAAAGGTCTTAAACTTCCTCCACCGATCAGCACAATAAGACAATGTCTTCTCTTTCAACTTCGGACAATCGGGGATGTGTAGGTAAGCCGGATAGTGTCCCAAATAGGATCCTTTACTTTAGAATCGTCCACACTTTTCCACTCATCTATCAAGATGCTAACATGGCTGCGTGCTTGATAGCCAACAAAACTATTATATTTGGATTTCATCGGACCGAAAGGTTGCAACTTTTCATTAAACTGAATCTCCAGCTTTGACCCAGAAGTCCGACTTAGGGTTACATCCTGCATTCGTGTTCCTCTTCTACCACGACGAGCACGGCGGTTTCGAGGCTCATTGACAGATGAAGACGGTTCGTTCAGACTCACACCAGTCAAAGCAGTAGCTGGCGTTCCCGGAACAGGAGTAGAATCGTTTTCACCGTTCATTTTCGAGATAGGAAGAGAGGTAATGCAACAGGAAGGGTTTCGCAACGTTAACAGAGGCTTTTCAGTGATAGTAACAAAAGCTTACGCGCGAAGAAATGTATATTTGGCGGTTCATTTTTAAGACCTGACATAAAAAGAGACGGTCTTAATAATTAACATTCAAGACCGGTCATACTACTGATCCGGTCTTAAAAGTAATTAATTTTTTATCCGAACTATTTTTCTATATTTTATACGGCCGCATTTTATGTCCGGTCTTAAAAGAATAACTTTTAAGACCGGTGATTATTTACATTCGGTCTTAAAACTTTATTACCTTTATATTTAAGTTTTTTCCTTATTCTTTTGGCCCGCATAAAATATTAGTCGGTTGTGTGAGATTTCTCCATAAAGTAATTGATATTTGAATATTTTTTAATAACATTTTTAAGACCGGCCTTGTTTTGAACGGGTCTTAATAATATATTTAAGACCGATGATAAAATGATCGGGTATAAGAAGTTCTTTATATTTACAAAACTGCCACCGGTCATACATAAGAAGTTCCTTTTATTTACAAAACCGCCACCGGTCATACCTTTAAGACCGGTGCTTCAAATGTCCGCTCGAACGAATGAGCGGTCTTAAAGCCCTTTTTTGCACTAGTGTCGGGATTTTTGCTATAAATAGCAAGCCTTCTCCTCTCATTTCTTCACCCCAAAACCGCAAGTTAGAGAGAGGTTAGAGAGAAGGAGGAGCCCGAAGAAAATATAGCGGAGCCCTAGGTAAGTTTTTCGGTCCCTGGTCTTTAGCTTTGGTAGATCTTTCGGTAGATATAGTAGAATTGCTAGATATATCTCTAAATTTTCAAAATAGTTAGATATCATGTTTTAGGAGTAGATATGATATTTATTTTCAAAATATATGGGGAAAAGAGATATGTCAAAATTCTGGAGAGATAGAGCAAAAGTAGCGAAGCTCTGGCGAAATTTCGCCAATTAGTCCAACTAGGGGCAAAATGGTAATTTGTACCTAAAATGCCTGTTATAGTGCTAAATGTTGATAAATCTTATCCTTATAGGATATCGTGAAAATTGTATCACGCTTGTCATACGCTGTCGGGCCATTTGTCAAAAATACAGTTTTTCGTTAAAACGTCGAGAGTACTGG
Source organism: Acacia melanoxylon (assembly GCA_019022615.1). Classification (NCBI taxonomy): domain Eukaryota; kingdom Viridiplantae; phylum Streptophyta; class Magnoliopsida; order Fabales; family Fabaceae; genus Acacia; species Acacia melanoxylon. The sequence continues at coordinate 552,936 of JAFJYJ010000042.1, forward strand.
TCAACGAAGGTACGTTCGCGACGCATCTTTAACACTAACTCGTGCTTGTGTTATGCTTATATATGATTGCTGTGTTCCTGTACTGAGGTCCAAATGCACATCGGACCTCAGGTAACAGTTTCAAAAATCACTTCGGAGCTAGCTCACTCCGGGATAAAATTTCACTCGTTTATAAAAGGTCCAGATGTTATAGACTTAATTCCTATATTTTGGTGTAGGATTTTATTTCTATCGGTTCTTATTTAGTCAACTGGTCTTTCTACCGAATATATTATTATTAAATTCTAAATACCTAGATATTATTTTTGAAATAACCACAACCCCTTTCACACTACAATTTCGGTTTTCCCCCTTATTATTTTGTTATTTATTTATTTATTTTCTAATTACTTAATTTATGCCTTAATTACCTTAATTAAGCAATTATCCCATACTTAAACAATTAGCCACTAATTACTTAATTAGTCACTTACTAATTGTTGATAATTTTCTTATTTAGGATAAATTATTATCTCACAACTATTTTACTAACTTTGGTATTTTATGCTCCATGTAAAATATTAAAAATCATGGGGTCACTTATGATCCCAAAATAATATTTAATTTTTGCCTCATTATTTTCCAAGGAAAATAATCCCAAAAATTCCTAAAATTAGAGACAACATACTTTCTAATTTTTAATAAATATTTTACTGCCTCTAGGGATTTATCATAATATTTTCGTGCCATTTTTATGCCACATAAATGCATTTAGGGATTTTTAGCTCTTTATTCACCCTAATTTCATAAGAAATTACCTTAGAAAATAAAGTGTTTATTACACTAGTTTAGAGACCACATATTCACCTATTTCCAATAGGTATTATTTATCGAAATATGATACTTATCATAAATACGATTTTTAGGGTATTACAACCACATAGACCAACCCTTCCTTAGTTTAAGCACCAAATGGTTTGAAATAACTTTATCGGATTCATGCCAGAACTAGTCTCTGTTAAACTTCTTCCAGCATTCATTCCGTCCGGTGCCTCAACACATATTCCATCTGTAACATCCCATTTTCAAAAGCAGTATAATTTTTTTTTCATCAGAGTAGAGCATCGGAGCGTAAGAGTAACTGATACATATATTCAAAATGCCGTAAGTCTGGCTGATTACAAAAGCGGTACAATGACCGAGAGTTTTCAAAAGTAAATAGCAGTAGAGGAAAGTCTTCGGCCGAGTCCCTACGCGTGCTGCTTGCCTTTCTCCTCGGTCCTCGTTCCTCCAGAACCTGACGCTATATTAAGAGCTGAGGTTCAATGCGCATTGAACCTCAGGTAACGGTTAACCTCATATTTACATATACAGTATATAAGCATACTAACAAGCATATCCCCACATCATATAAGCCCCCTGGCAGATATGTCACACTTAGCATACGTTTCACACATAGCAATCGTTTCACACCTAGCATTTCACACCTAGCAAACATATCCCAACACCCAGCGAGCATAATAACAGTACAATGAGCATTCCACAGAGCTATCAATTACCTCACATAAGCATAACATACACATAGCACATATATGCATACTATAAACATCAGCGTTAGTGTTACAGTACGCGAACGTACAGCATACACATAACAACTATACACACCACCAATACGCATACAACACACATATCACATATACGCATACCATAAATATCAGAGTTAGTGTTACAATACGCGAACGTACATACAAACAGCAGAGCTATCAGCTACCACATACAATACACATAGCACATATATGCATACTATAAACATCGAGTTAGTGTTACAAAGATGCGAACGTACCTTTTTGGCGGTACAACGGAACTTTTACGAAAAAACGTGAAATTCGGACATAAATGGAAAAACGGCGGTATGACGGCGGCACAACAGCGGCTCAACAGAGGTACGATTATCTCAAATATCCTATAAGGATAATATTTAACAACTTTTAGCAGCATAACATGCATTTTAGGTACAAATTACCATTTTGCCCCTGAACCCCTAATCGGCGGAATTTCGCCAGAGCTTCGCTGTTTTGACTCTAATCTTCCAAAATTTTGCCATACTTATTTTCCCATCACATATTTCGAAATATATATCATATCTACCCAAAAATATGATATCTATAATATATTGGAAGACTAAAGCTAAAAACAACATTTCTATTATAGCTACCGAAAGAACTACCGAAACTAAAGACTAGGGACCGAAAAACTTACTCCGGCTTGGCAAGAACTTCCAAGAGCTCTTCCTTCTCTCTAACTTCTCTCTAGGAGGCAGATTTTTGGTGTGAGAAATGAAGAAGAGGAGCTTGGTATTTATAGAAGAGACGGATGGCAGAACGGTAAATAATTCAAACTTCAGTCTTGACGAATATGGACCGTAGGATCGCATTTTTGAGGACAAAACAATCTTGGCCTTACACCTAGTTGGGCTGCCCTACTTGCCCATTTATGACATCATCTTTGATGATGTCATAATGCTGACTTACCGCTTCCGTTCCCTGATCGGTGCTCGAATCGCGTAATTTTGCCGAATCGCGAAATGTTGTCGGTGTAGTTTCGAAGTACTTTTCTTTCTCAGTAGGAATATATACTTTAATGAAATTTATGATCCCATTAAGGGTATTCCGTTATCTCTCAAGATTTTAGGCTCGACGCTTCTTACGGAATCAAATTAGGAAACACTAGTTTGTAGGCGTAAATTCACCGGTTCGTAATATGATCGATCTAAGTGACCTTATTCCTGTTTTCCAAAACTCGCTTGTTTTCTCTAAGTCACTTTTAGCACTATCTCGCCATTTCCTAATTACCCAGGTACTCTAATTACACTGTTGGTTTCGTAAACGACTTCGAGACCGCTTCAATCCGAGATAGAATTTCACTTGGTTCATAAAAAGTCCGGATGACTTAGACTAAATCCCTATACCTTGGTGTAGGATTTAATTTCTATCCATTCTCAAATGTCCTTGGCTCTTTACCATATATAATATTATTTTAATCAAAATATCTAGATATTTATTTTTTTCTTTTATTTTTTATTTATTTTTCTAAGCATAAAATATTTTATGAATATTTTATTTTTTTTTTTATTTTTATTTATTTAATAATTTCGAATTTCTCCCATTAAAAATAATTATTTAAATTATTTTTAATTCATTTACTTTATACCTTAATTATCCCATTAATTACCAGATTAGCCACTTACTAATTTTTGATAATTTTCTTAATTAGGATAAATCATTATCTCACAACTATTTTACTTACATTGGTATTTTATATCCCATGTGAAATATTAAAAATCATGGGGTCACTTATGATCCCAAAATAATACTTAATTTTGCCTCATTATTTTTCAAGGGAAATTATCCCAAAAATTCCTAAAATTAGAGACAACATACTTTCTAATTTTTTATAAATATTTTACTAACTCTTGGGATTTATCATAATATTTTTAGGCCATTTAATGCTCTAAAAATACATTTTAGCTCTTTATCTCTCCTAATTTCCATAGTAATTACCTTAGAAAATAAGATAATTATTACTTATTATTTGAAACCACATGTTCACCTATTTTCAATAGGTATTATTTATCGAAATATAATATTCCAGATAAATAATTATCCGGGTATTACACCATCTATCAGTGCCTCTTCTCAGCTCCGTCCACGTCGCCTTCTCAGATCCAAGTTCCTTTCCTGAACTTTTAGTCAAGGCTGAGATTCAATACCCATTGAATCTCAGGTAACAGTTAACCTCATGCTCAATTATAAACAATATTTGTATGACAGATATTCATTACATTTTAGCATTAACCATACATAGCACACAGTAGATGTAAAATTACAACAATACATAGCATACAACAAATGTAATGTCAACAACACAACAATACATAGCACACAGCAAATGTAATGTTCGCAACGTTTGCACACTCACCCTGTGCCACGCCTCCACGTGTCCTCAGCGCTAGGAAAACAACTATACGACATTATCATGACTATAACCCGCACAAACTGAATGTATATAAATATGTGATCAAAGGCCCATAACTTAGTCACAGTACATGACCCAAGACCTAGTCTTGTCCATGACTTTATGAATTATCTATCACATATAAGCATACAAGACATATCAGAGTTAAAGTTACAGTATGCGTCTGTACCTCTCACCGCGTAATTGCCACAACGCTCGACCTTTCGAATCTGACTCCTGACTTCCACTACTAGAAAAGTCATTTTTGCGCGGAAAAAATCCGTCGCAAATGTGGGTTTTTCCGTCGCAAATTCATTTTGCGACGGATTTTGCGGCGATAAAGTCCGTCGCAAAAAACAAGTGGCAATTGCGACAATTATATATTCGTCGCAATTTGTGACGGAATATTTAATCCGTCGCAATTGGCCTAATTTGCGACGGAAAATAATCCGTCGCAAATTCAAAATTTGCGACGGATTTCATCGTCTGTCGCAAATTTCAAAATTTCAAAATTTGCCACGGATACAAATCCGTCGCAATTGTGACATTGTTATCCGTCGCAAATTTCGATTATTTTTTTTAATTTTATTTCTTTATTATAATTTCATTTTTTCCTTTTAAAGTTATATTTTTTTCATTATTTTTTTAAAAAAATTATTTATTCTATTTTTAAATTTTGTTTTAAAAATTATATAATAAAATATATAAAAGAAAAAGTGTTGTATAACATAAAAACCGAATTTATAGTCATAAAGAGTCATTCATAGAAAAGACAATATCCAAAGAACATGTACTAAAAAAGTAGTCTAAACAAATTTGCATCATCATCATCGCATGAGGATCACCACCAGGAGCGGCTCCGGACCCTTGTTTTTCATTAGGGACATGATTTGAAGTTGCATCTCCCTAACCAACTCGCGTGTCTCGTGGAGCTCATTTCTTTGTCGCCATTTGTTGTTGCCTTGTACGCTCGGCTCAAATTTCTTTGCCTCCATTTGTTGTTGCCTTATCTCGCTCGGCTCACCGCTTGCTCCTCCACCAACGCGATCATCTTCTTCACCTCATCCGCAAAAACATTAGGAAATATAATAATCTTTTTTTGTACTTCATTTAAATGGACCAGAGAATGAAAATATAACAATCAATATCAAATGTATCACGTTTACTGCAGAGAAACACCTTCATTGCCGGATGTGGAGGATGTGCGGCGCTTTGTTTCCCTAAGTTGGTCGCGAGGCACCGTGCCGAAGACTCGCTTTTTCGTTAAATCCACCCGACTGAAAGAATAGACTCTCGTTATCGCCGAGAGGATGCGTGGCCGGTCCCACTCGCGAGTCTCTCTCCCGTGTCGGCCTCCGATAGGTGTCCTACAAACGAAAAATACATTACAAATAAGCCATGTGAAATGAAATAAACATGTTGGTGTCCAGAACAAAGAATAAATGCAATATAAATGTCTCACCGCAACTTGCTGAGACCTGGTGTTAATCCAGCGCCTCTCACTCCCTTCAGATTGCTGGGTATGAGTCCGCTCAAAGGCAGTCCACTCAACATCTTCTGGAGGAACTTCCCCAGATAGTGCCTGCAAACACAAAGTATGACCATTAATAAATTGTTTCAAAGTACAAAATATTGAATACTTTAATAGAAAAAAACTTGTACTCACAACTTTCCGTTTATGCTCACTCGTGGAATGGAGTCCGGGCATATGAAGGTTCTTCCTGTCTAGCCCTATTTTGCTTATTTTTCGACTTCTATTTTTAAATTTCTCATCGACGGCCCAATTTTGAAGTAATTGGCCCGCACATCGTGGTCAATCCAATCTTGCTTGCTCGTACCCTTTCTCAATTTATAACACCTCTCGATCAACCACCGGCTTCCCTTATGGTTAAATGCTTTTCTCGATTTTTATGATGTTCGTGTAACGTCATAAACTTATTCGAAAATCAATAACGAACAATTAGTGTTCCAAATTTTAAAAATACTTAATCAGTTTGTATGAAATTAATAACTATGAAACACTTAACTTACCAAAAACTCCTTGAACCAAGCATCCCGCTGCACCTTAGGAATGTACGTCCACGTGGCATAAGGCTGATTGAAATTACGGAATATTTGAGTTGAGAGGACACTAGCCACCTCATTATAAGGCAAAAATCTGAAGACAAAAGATTTGATGCAAATAAGAGCATACAAACTAAAGGTAAAAAATCGTAGCATTATTAGTAACTTCACAAGACTCACTCCTCGGTGCCCTTAGGACGGATCCAAAGCTTCCCGTCGTCGGCAGATCTCTCTCTCCCCATATTGGTGTATTAGAGGAACTACCTCCTTCGTCGACGTGGCTATGAGGCGACGGAGTGTCTGAAGGAAGGAATGTGAACTATTAAAGATAACATAGATGGTAAAAGAAAACTAAACATATATAAATCAATCGAAATATTGATTAAACCGGTGTCCCCCTTGTTGTGGATCGGTGGAGGAAGACGGAGACACGACGAATAAAGCGATGGTGAAGTGGACAAATAGATCGACGGTGAAGTGGACATATAGACCGACGGTGAAGTGGACAAATAAACCGATGGTGAAGTTGACATCTCATGTGGCGAAACCTCTGGGGAAGTGCCTCTCCCCCTGCCTACAAAGGGAGCAGATGACGTTGCCCTACCCCCTCGATAGACGGGGTCCGGTTCGACCACGACCACGTCCACGATCCGAACGACCTCCGGGATGCTCCATCTCGCACACTTACAAACATTATGTCAAAATAACTATAAAAATAAAATATTTACTTGAATTATTTGTGACAAAGCGCGCAGCTATCGATTATGCGGTATAACAGATCGTCATAAACAAAGCACTAACACAAATCAATCGGACGATTCCTGCTCTTCGACATCTTCTTGCACGCCTTCCTCTGAAGTCTCATAGTCGTCAAACTCAGATTCACTATCAGAGTAAATCACTTCTATCTCATCGTCGATTCGTCATCCTCAACTTGGATTGGAACCAACTATAAGTCTCGCAGAGTAATCGAAAGTTGCTTGGTACATCGTCATCGGTAATGTTTACGGGCCCATGTTCCACATCAGCTTGGAACGGTTCCTTCATGCCGTCATTTGCTTCCGACTCTTTCGACTTAGGTATAATATTATGTGCTTTGGTTTTGATAACTCCCACCCACCCTTGGCGAGAAGTGGGGTATACTGTATAGTAAACCTATTCCGCCTGTTGAGCAAGGATGAATGGGTCATAAACAACCGTATATCTCCTTGTCCAGTGAATCTCAATATTCCCATGTTTGTCCACTTTTGTCCCACGCGAACTGTTATCAAACCACTCACATTTAAACGGTGTCACCACCTTGTCCCACGGGTAACTCGGCTGAATTATGTCAATTAACATCCGGGGGTCGCCGGAAGCGGGGCGCCCGGTGAGCCTGGGGGCGCCGAGTTGGGAGTGTGTTAGGGGCGCCGGAGTGTGGAAGGAGTCAGGGGGGCGGCGGAGTGGGGGAGAGAGATGCCGGGGCGCCGGGGGTGGCGGGCGAGGGCTGGGGGGAGGGAGCGGGGGAGGGGCCGGGAGTGGGAGCCGGGGGAGGGGCGGGGTGGGGGGCCGAGGGAGCTCGGGGGGAGAAGGGGGGGGCTAAGGAGCGGGGTTGGGGGCGGGGGCTGGTCGAGGAGAGCTGGGGGAGAGGGGAGTTGGGGGTGGGAGGTGGCGGGGGGATTGAGGGGAGAGTGGTCAAGTGGGGTATTGAGAGAAAGGAAAGTGAGAGTGGCCCAGAGGAGAGGGAGAGGGAGGAGTGGGTCCTGGGCCGATGAAGAGGGAGGGGGCGGGAGCTGTCCCGTGGAGGAGCTGCGGGGAGAGGGGAGCGGGGGCGAAATCGGGAGAGTGAAGGAGAAAAAGCATAATTAACGGATTTTGCGACGGAATAATTTTCCGTCGCAAAATCTGCTTTTTGCGACGGAACGCTTAATCCGTCGCAAAAAGCAACGTTACTTTTAGCGACGGATTTATTATCCGTCGCTAAAAGACAAACACCGCGGTCAAAGCAGCCGCGTTAGCGGGATTTAAAATTCGTCGCTGCTTTTTTGCAACGGATTATTAATCCGTCGCAAAAAGCAAACCGCGCGGCCTTTTGGCCGCTAGTTACGCGGATGAATAATCCGTCGCAGAATGTTGCGACGGAATATTATCCGTCATAAAAAACATCCAATGGCGGTCTTTTTGCGCCATTTAGCGACGGATTTTAAATATCGTCGCGCTTTTTGCGACGGATTATAAATCCGTCGCAAAAAAGCAAAAAGTCGGCCGCCGATTAGCGCGGATTAATTATCCGCCGCTAATATGTGCGACGGATAAAAATTCCGTCGCAATTTGCGACGGATATATTTTTCCGTCGCAAAAGGCAGTTCGCTAATTTGTTTTTTTCTAGTAGTGTTCCCGTATATCCTATAATGTTACCGTCGGATTATTTCATTTTCCATGATATTATAATGAATATCATATTTTCTAAAATAGTATCAAAAAGGATATTTTCACCTATTTTGACATTTCTACCCTTGGTGGATTTGTTATTACAATTTTGCCCTTTCATTTTTTCAAAAACGCAATTTCAAAGCATTTTTGCCCATTTTTCGATAAATTTGAAAAATCATAATTAATTCTATAAACATCAAAATGAGGTGCTGCAAAATTCCTCATGACCCTTGACATGTCTATTTTCAAGGAAAAATATTCCCAGAAGCTAGAACATCAAGCATCATTCCAAGATTTTGCGTTTCAAATCCAGTAAACAAGGCTTATCTTCAAAAATTCATATCTCCTTGTCCAGATTTCAAAATGTTGCATATTTTATATATTTAGAAATCCCCACATGTCTACTATAACCTTGTAAAATTTCATAATTTAATGACTTCATTTGCTACATAAAATAATAGCATCAATTTTGTCATCGCACAAGACTTAAGTTACCGAAAATTCTACAATTTTCACAATCTTGTTCCATCGATTTCAAAACTTATTTCCCAACATGTTTTTACCTCATTAAGAATTTTTCAATGCAAGGAGGCCTAAAAACAAGTATAGGAATTTATTCTCTAATTTTCTATATTAAATTATATTTATTCTAAGAACTAAAAGCTAAAACTCAATAACTAGAGAACTTACCCTTGAAGTTCTTACTCCTTCTCCTTGCTCCAAGAATTTCACTCTTCTCTTAAACTCAACCACTTTGATATGAGTTTGGTGTGAAGAAAATGAAGAGGGAAGCCCTCTATTTATAGGAAAAATCCCAAGGTTAAAATGGTCATTGCACAAGGTAATCCAAAACCTCTTCTTTCCTTTCAACCTTTGGATCAAATTCATTTTATTAAACTTAATCCTTACTCTTTATTGTTGTTAGAAAAATATAAACACTATTGAAGATCTTTTTAAATAAAACATGTGCTCTTATAACCAAATATCTTGATTATAATATAATAAACTCACACACACACACACACTCTCTCTCTCTCTCCCCCCCCCATGTGCTCATGCATTTCTCTCTCCTTGACTTTAGGGGCTGATCATTTAATCTTGAATCGGTACCCTTATTGAAGTGTTTATATGCCCCTTAACTATAATTGTCATTGTAGGATTGGCTCATTAATTAATCATGGTCATTAGCACTTCATTATTCAAGCTTTAATTCCTCACTTTTGGCCTCTTAATTACTCAAAATAATCAGCCATTCTTTGATGATCTCAATTTGCCTCTAATCTTCATGAAGAATTATGCAACTAATCTCAATTAGTGCAAGCTTATTTTGCTAAGGATAACAATTAAACTAAGTATTTCCCTATCCCCTTTTCTTGTTTTATGAGCATTTAAATAGTATTATTTCATGTGATTTTATGCCACATTTTATAGCTCCTAATATGCGGTCTCATTAATCAACCATTGGTTAATTGATTTGAAAGTGAAATTTGCACAAAAATATAATCAATAGATTATATTTCTTTGAGACATATATTCATCTTTGTATTTTGCTAATTTATTTGTGAAAATACAATGTTTACATGAATTATGAAAATTAGAGTATTACATATACATTCCTTATTAATTATGTAAAGGGTATAGTCTGAGGGAAATTGTGCTACACATTTGCTTGCAGCAGATTTCAAAAGGGGTTAATTGAGAGGTTTTATTCTCTCCATTTTATTTATGCATCAAAATTCTCTCAACTTCATTTTCCTTTAACCAATAAATGTTGATTCTAGTGGAAGGAATTTTGATTATCTAAATATGAGGTCTTGAATTCGAGTCCAAGTCCGTAGGAGACGTGAGTAGTATAGAAACTGTCTTTAAAAGAGCTCCTCTAATTACCAACAAAAGTCTGGCATAGTTAATAGATAGCCGGGTCCTTTAAACATGATGTCCTGAGTTCGAATCAGGCTGTGCGCATTGAAAATGCTTTGTTGAGAGAGGCAAAAACATTTCGGTGATCTCTACACCTCAGAAGGATTAGTCTCTATAGCTATTAGTAGAGAGATACCGCCTGAATTCAAAATAAAAAAAAATCCTCTAGTTAGACCTAGCAATACTTTATGAACTTGGCCTAGTTAGAATAATTTTTTTAAAAAAAAAAAAAAGGTAAGCAGTTAGTTTAGACATGTTTTGTAAATTATTTAAAAAAAAAAATTGTAATGTAATTCTGAACTATTTCAACCAATTTTGAGCATTTTAAATTTACTTATTTATTTTTTACGTAAAATTTTAATAATAAATTTACAAAGTAATAAATCAGAGCGAAGAGAATCTGGTTTCACTAATTGAGTCCTGTTAGGGAAAAAAATTGTAAATGTGAACTAATGAAGATAAATGCTCATTGTCGAATTGGGAAAGAAATCATCTCATTTTCTTTTCAGTATCTCATGTCCACATGAGATTAAATTCAATGTTTTGTAAGACTTTTCTTATAGTTTTCTATAAATTGAATTTTTTATTGCAATTATGAAATCTACATATTAAATTATAACGGTTTACATTTTTTGTTTGTTTATAATAATAATTTTTTAAAAATAGTAAATATAAACCATTCAGTTAGGATAAATATGAGATTTTGAGGGGGAGAGAGAGAGAGAGAGCCCAGACAGTTGAACTCTTGATTTGTCCGCGAGAGGATTCAAATAACACTTATTTCCTAAATCTAATTAATGTAGATTGCTTATTGATTAGATTCGATTTTCTTAAAATAATATGGAGATTACATTTTTCAACAATAAATTCAATTTTTTTTCTTTCTATAATTCATAATTTGTAAATTAAAATTTATTAACCTCAGCGTTGATTCTTCAAGACAACTCTCTACTTACCTAAATAACTTTAGTTTCTTAAAACCAGACCTATTTTAATTTTCAAATCCAAAAAAAAGTTTACATTAAAGAATCACATATAATAATATCCCGCATTTACATTTCTGACAATATATATATACCTAGGGGCGGACCCAGAAAATTATAGAAGGGGCACATTTGGTGGGGGGGATTCAGGGTTCAAGGCAGCACCCCCAATTTTTTTTTTTAAAGAAAGTTTTAAATTCATTAAAAAACAAAAATATATAAACAAGAAAAAAAATATCAAAAAAATATTTATAAAATCAAGTGAATACTGATGATGTAATAAGAAAGACAATTATTTTATAAACATGTCATTTAGAAATGCAAAGCTACGTACATTTAGAAATAAATGCAGCTACATAAATTACTGATGAAGGGTGGGACTCAATAAGTTCAAGTACATATATTTTAATAAAAAAAAATATTACAATAAAAAAATTATAATGTTATCCTTCTAGGCCTTATTTTTTGGAACTTTATCATAATTGTATTATTATCAATGCTATCAAATACATTTTTTTTTCAATATAAGACACTAAACAATCATTCAACCATTTATCCCTCATGCTATTACGAAGTGCAGCCTTAATGTATTAAGGGTGACTTTTTTTTTTTAATTTTAAAAAACATCCCAAATTTATTGGGGGCACTCCCCCCGGGAAATTAACAACGTGCGTCTAATATACCGCATTTATATACACAAATCTTACCGTTAATATTCTTTCCTCCCAAGTAACTAAAAAGTTTCCTAATTAGTTTTGGCTTCCTAAGACGGTGAAATTCGATTCTATTTTCCTCAGAAGATTATTTCTTTTTTCAATTCTGGTCTTCCCCGTCAAAATCTGTGGAATATTCAACTCTTCTTCAATCCTCGTCCTCATGGTTTGTTTACATTCTTGTTCCACTACTCTGAGTTTGAGCAACGATCCGCCGGGGAAGACAAAGAAGGTTATGACAGCCGCCACCAACGACGTCCACCGCCAGCTGCTACCACCGTCCGACTTGGTTCAGAATCCGGTGTGCACCCATGAAGAAGAAAAACCCAAACTGAAAAGAAAAAGAGCTCACTCTTCTGAAGCTGAAGACATTGATGATGATACTACGCCATGGGGTTGTAAGACTGGTCTGAGTTTGTACGACGACCCATGGAAGATAAAGAAGGTTTTGACGGGCACGGACGTACAGGGCCATCATAACAGGCTGTTGCTGCCGTACGATTTGGTTGAGAATCTGGTGTGCCCTATCCTAACAGATGAAGAGAAATCAAAACTTGATTCAGGAGAAGGAACAGAGATCAAGTTTTGTGACGTGAACAATAACATGTCGGTTCACTCTTTGGTTCTAAAGAAGTGGCCATCTTCTGGGAGCTTTGTTCTGATCCGAAACTGGACCGGCGATTTCGTTAAGAGGAGGGAGCTGAAGAAAGGTGACGAGATTGGGCTTCAGTGGGATAAGTTTAACCATCGCTTCAATTTCTCTGTTCTTCGATCCTATTCACGATCATCTGTGCCTGTTAAATTGTCTGTTTTTGATCCTGCCAATATGGTTTGATTCTTGGTGATGATGCCCATATATATATATATATATATATATTTACAGGACATGTAGTTTTCAGAGTCTTTTTGTGTTATGTCTAAGTTTCGGAGACAGTGAGGATGTTCTGGTAGTATAGTTGAGGTTCGGGCAAGACAATGACACATCATTAGATGACGATTTTGTTGTGGTATCAGTATATCAGTTTTCACTAACTATTGCTGTTGAATTAATTAATGCATGGCTGTTCTCACACAAGTATGTAGATGTGTAATGCTGGGAAAATTGCTAATGAGACATGGGAGCGAATTGAATGAGATATATGATTGAGAGTCATATAAAGCAATTTTAATCTACAGAAGAACATGTGACCTGTCAAGAGGCAGAACAATATAATCTGTGTTCTCGAATATATATATATGTGTGTGTGTGGTTTCATTGACCATATCGTTAATAAAGAATTGGTGAGTAGTGTAAAAAATACTACTTACTATGTATGAGAAATTTAGATTAAGAAAGTCGGTTAAATTAGTTAATGTAACATGATTTTTCTAAAATGCCTTAATGATCTTCATCAATTCTCTTATTCTCTCTCTTACTTGATTTTTTTTGAAAGAACATCAATAAGGGTATATTTAGAAAAAAGATTGACAAATATGAAAAAATTGTCTTATATTTAGAACAAAGATTAATTCCTCAGTTAGGTCCTATATTAAGACCTGGAGGAGTATTATTAGCCAGCACATACATATGTGTATAGATGCTTTGTTTTTTGAATATTAAGCTATCTCAGATTCGTGGTTAGGTTCTGATATGGCTTTAAAACTGTGTGATGAGAACATTAGACGAATCTGAAGGGAAATAACTGAGGCACACACAAGCAAGTGCACAATGTGCAACGAGGACATGAGAATCTGATGCTGCTACAAGCCCTTGTTTTAGCCCCTTTGCTTTCTGTTATACACTGATCTCATGCAACAATATAATGTTCCCGATCATTAAACAACGTTTAACTGCGTATAATCATCACTTGTTTGATGAGCCAATATTTTCCATTAAATGAAAGTGAAGGACGGTGTTTTGATTAAAGGACTAAAAATACATTTTATAAATTTAACAGAATAAAATAGAATTTGATGCAAATATAAAACACCAAACATAATTATTTTAGCTCATACAAAATGACACATCTATCTGCAAACAAGAAGCAGCATGCTTCAACAGTGGGGAACTTAAAGGCAATGAAGCCCACATGGTATAGATTCTCCATTTGTGTAGCCTCATGGGCTTGGGCTCGTTGAGGCCCAACAGAGAGGTACTTTGACGTACAACCTCTGGGCTTGAGTTCGTTGAGGCCCAAAAGAGAGGTGCTTTGAAGTACCTCATAGGGTATATGTCTTATAATAATTAAGGAACCAGAGGGAGTAATATACCAAGTATCGAACCCGAAACCCCATGTAACGTTCTCAGAGAACGTGCCACAAAGCCACGAGCGAAACCGGTGACCGTGATGATTGCTTTTTGTGCCTAATGCACAGGTGTGTTTTTCTTTTGGCCCTCACTAACACACAAGAGTTTATATCACTATTTTTTTCCCCATACCTTAAGAGAACAAATAGATCTTGTTCGGCATGACTATTTCCAAAAGCAACTCTTCAATTATTATTTTTTGTGTCCCGGGTAATTATGTATGAAGAGTTTTTTTTATTTGATTAAAGTTTCCCCTTGAAGTTTAGGAGTAAAAAATAAGTGTACTTCCCAAGATTCAAACTTGTGTTATCCTTTTTATAGAGTGATACCCCTTACAACCTCAATTCGTCCATAGTCTATTAATAGGGCGACCTAATCACAGATCTCTGAAATTTCTCTCAAACACTCCTCTTTACATACTGCATTCTGCAAACATATTATGTGTGTTCCGAAAGCAGAATCGTTGTGTTTGCTTTGACTTCAGATTGAGAGCCATCATTCTAAAGATGAAAAATCTGCATATTCTATAAGACAATTGCTCAGCAACCTTGGGCATTCATATTGAGGGAGCAAAATTGTTTATGGTTTTTTCATTTTATTCGCACCTACTGTGTGCTTACTGTATATGTAATCTAGTTATACAAATTCTTGTTATTTACAGTATATGAAATCTTAGTAATATAGGTTCCTGTTATTGTTCAATTTCTACCTGTTTAGTATATTTTCAATAACATATTCAAGAAATCAATTTGACAAATAATAATAAGTTAATTCAAAAAACAAATATTAAAATCGAAGCCATTCAAATTAAATTTCAATTATCCATATATCTACTCTTTTCAAGAATGAAGAAGGATATAACTCCACTGGTTCACCCAAACTAACTAATATCAATTTACCCAAACTAACGGCGACACATCTCCTCAAATTAAATCGACCTTTATTTGTGGAAGAAATTGAATAAGCGGTGTCGGAAATGAAGGTTGATAGTGCACTTGGACCGGACGGTTTCATACAAGATTATATTCTATCAGAAGTTTTGGTCCTTCCTTAAGATGATAATGTCAACATGATTTATCACATTTTAAGGAACTTAACAGATCATTCATTATACTAGTTCCCAAATGTCGTAGCCCTTATACGTTTAAAGATTTTCAGCCAATCAGTCTTTACAATGTCATTTACAAGTTAATTTCCAAAATCTTATGCAATCGGCTGAATGCAATTCTTGATGATCTCATTATGCCTAATCAAAGTGCTTTTTCCTAAAAGGCCGGCTTGTTACTGATAATATTATTTTGGTTTCAGAAAGCGTGGCTAAACTTCATGGAACTCATAAGAGTAAGGATGTTTGGTGTGCAATTAAATTAGACATTTATCTCATATACTCTATGTTTTCTCTTAGCACTCATATAATCTACTTTAAAGAGAGAGATTATTTGTATTGTGCTTTAGTGTTCATCTTATTCACTTCTAAGAGATCAAACTTGTGAGATTGTAGTTGTTCTCAAGTACCTAGTTTGAATTTGAGGGAGATAGTGGATTGAAAGCCTTAGCAGGTGCATGGGGACTAGATGTAGGTTATTTCGAATTGGACCGAACCATGATAAATCATTGTTTGCATCTTCTCTTCCCTAAGATGATCTCTTGTATTTCTAGCATGACTAATTTGAATAACAAATTATGCATCACTGGTTTTTTTATTGTCATAATCATTGCTTTAATTAAGATGCAATTTTTTTTAAAAAGTTGTTATTTTACACCCAATTCACCCCTCTTGGGTGTCAGATTCTAACAAAATTAATAACTGATATATCATATTAATTGTTGTCAAATGTGTGCATTAACTTACTGAATTTGCCATTTTATGTTTTAAATTTACAAAATCGTGTTAACTCAATCTTAAACTTATATTAACTTTTTTTCCCAATATTTGATCATGTTTAATGACAGTATATTAAATTTCATAGAATTTTTGTTGTTGAGTATAATAAAAATGTTGATGGATTTAATTTTAATTAGTAAATTATATAATGATAAAAGTAAACTCTTATAAGTTTACTATTCAAATTTGTTGTCACAAGTTTATTTAAATTAGAAAGTTTGATAACCTTGATCACCTTCAATGGAAGAAATTAATTAATCTAATCAATGATGAAGTAAATGAGAGTAAGTGTGAATGTGAAAACTGAAGTCAAACTAATAAATAAAAAGGGACAAACAAAATTAATACAATTGAATATAGGGAAGTGAAAATTCAAAATTCATGTATTCCAATTAATACAGTTTGTTACAAATTAAATGGACTTAGGCTCTAGGCTTCAATATTTAAAGCCAACACAAGTTGAAGGTCTAATCACCATCCAGAATCAGTATATTAAATTATGCATCACTGGTTCTTTATTGTCATAATCATTGCTTTAATTAAGAAGCAAATTTTTTAAAAAGTTTTTATTTTACCCCCAATTCACCCCTCTTGGGTGTCAGCAAATTCTAACAAAATTAATAACCGATATATCATATTAATTATTGTCAAACATGTGCATTAACTTACCGAATTTACCGTTTTTATGTTTTAAATTTACAAAATCGTGTTAACTCAATCTTAAACTCATGTATAACTTTTTTCAGTTTGATCATGCTTGATGACATTATATTAAATTTCATAGAATTTTTTTTTCTTGAGTAAAATAATAATGTTGATGATTTTAATTTCAAGGGTTTAATGTTTCTGCTTTTACTACAAAACTATTTTTCTTCTACACTCACATAAAAGTGAGTGGGCCCACTAATATTTTCTCTCTCTTTTTCTTTACATTGGGACCGACTCATTTTTATGTGAGTATGGCAGAAAAAATATTTTTGCAGTAAAAGCGAGAAACATTACACTTTAATTTTAATTAGTAAACTCTATATTGATAAAAATAAACTGGAGTTTACTATTCGAGTTTGTTGTCACAAGTTTGATTAAATTAGTAAGTTTGATAACCTTGATCACATTCAGTGGAAGAAATTAATTAATCTAATCAATGATGAAGTAAATGAGAGCAAGTGTGAATGTGAAAACTGAAGTCAAACTGATAAATAAAAAGGGACAAACAAAATTAATGCAATTGAATATAGAGAAGTGAAAATTAAAAAATTCATGTATTCCAATTAATACAGTTTGTTACAAATTAAATGGCCTTAGGCTCTAGGCTTCAATATTTAAAGCCAACACATGTTGAAGGTCTAATCACCATCCAGAATCAGTACAGAAGTTGAGTGAAAAGATCAGAGAAGGAAGATGATGAAGAAGAAACTCATACCAGTTCTTCTTTTTCTTGTTTTTGTTCTTATTAGCTCAACAAGCTTTGATCATGCAGAAGCCAGAAACGTGAAATATGAAGAATTCTCTGCAGAATCTGAGGGATCATCATCTTCGTCAGAGTCTACAGTTGAGGTTTGTGGGACGTGGGTTTCAGGATCTCATCCGACATGTGAACACCCAACGCCACCACCGGCGTCCCCGCCATACACCGTTGCTGAGTCTTCTGAGGGACATCATCATGGTCGGCACAAACATGGAGCCCCTAGCTCAAGCCCAAGCTCAAGCCCCGCCCCTAGCCCCACTGCTTAACCTGTTTTTGCTATGATGCAGATTAAGTTTGTGATTATTATAATTAATGTGATATTATTATACCAATCATATGAATTATATCCTATCTACATTAAAGAATAAAAGTCAATTTTGGCAAGATGTTTTCCTTGCCAGTTTTCTAGTAATATACATTTCACAACTCGCAATCCTTATTTTATGAATAATCTAATTCCATATTTTATTGTTCATAATTTCTTTCACTTCGGCGAAGTTGAACTAAATGAAATGAATAAATAAATAAATATAGTTGCACTTGCGTTTGGTGGTGAGTAATCTCTTCAGTATATATGCCTTTTTTTAAAGGTTCTTACATCCAGGGCCGGACCAAGAATTTTGATGACGGGGTGAAAATAAAAAATATTATATTATAAATAAAAGTACTTGAAATACAATATAGACTTAATATATAAGAAGTTAAAAGAAATCTATTACATAAATTGAGATCACTTCACTTGAGTCTTACTCTACTTGTTTTCATATTGTTAAACTCGTCTGTAATTAAATTCGTGCTAAAACTCAAAAAATTAAGGAAAGATTAAGGAAGCTACTTGTTTTCATATTGTTAAACTCATCTATAATTGACTCTTACTCTACTTGTTTTCTCATATGTACATGACGTGCTAAACATAATATTCAGTCCTAAATATAAGACTCAATTGACCTTTTTGGAAAGATTAAGGAAGCTAATTAAAATACTTTAAAGTTTTTATATTTATCATTTTTTTCTCCAAACTAATTTTTCTGAATAATTTAATCATATACAATATATTATTAATTAAGTAACTAATTTAACTTCCTTAATTTCTCTAAAAGAATTAATTAAGTCTTATATTTAGACAGAGGTGTATATATATATAGGCATAAGAGAATACATAGAGACTTCCAAACGTGCATCTACGACGTGACTAGACCCTCATCTGCAACTAAACACACACACACACACATATATATAATCTTTAAAAAAAAAAAATTGGGGGACCGGGGCCACCTATAGCCCTCCCTTGGGTCCATCCTTGCTTAGATCCAGACCGGCCACTAAACCGGTTGGGGTACTGGGTCAAGGGTCAGTGGGTCAAACCGAAGTTAAGCCAAAGTTGAACCGGGCCAAATCAATGAGAAATTGATTTTTTTCCCTCACACCCGCCATTTTCCATGTTAAAAAAAATTTAAAAACGTCACCACTTACCGACTCCCGGCAAGCGGTGCATCATTTTGATGAAACATGACCTCCATGCTCCCTCCAAGTATAAGTTGAAATGGCAGAGATGCACAGTGAATCTTGTTTGTTGCTTCATTCCTCCAAAATTGGGATTCAATTCACTGCTTTCTTTAACTTTTTCGAATATGCCGTCTCACTGTGATATCTGCTGTGACATACTCATCACCATCTTGCTCCTCCTATTGGGGTTTGCCTCTGCCATAGCTGCTGCACCATACGTCTCTTTTTGTTCAAAGGAGACGTGAAGTTTACGTGTTCACTTCAGATCTCTCCCTCACACCCTCTTCAAACTTCAGTTTTCAGATCTTTCTCTCACCTTCTTCACAATTTTCAAATCTCTCTCTCTCACCCTCTTCACGATCTTCGACCTTCACCTTCTTCTTTCTATCCGTCGTCGATTTGTTTTGGGAAAATCCCTTTAAGGTCCCAAGGGACCAAGAAAATGTCAAAAAAGTCCCAGAGAAAATTATGATGTCAAAAAGGTTCCATTGACAACTCATTCAGTTGACAACTCAATCTGTGAGTTTTAACAACTCCTTGTGACTTTTTTGATATTAGAGTTTTCTTTTGGACTTCTTTGACATTTTCTTGGTCCCTTAGGACCTTAAAGGAATTTTCCCAATTGTTTTTTTTTTAAAAAAATAGTTTTTACTTTGACTCAACCAACTCGGCCAGTTCAGGCCAAGTTGACTATGGTCAACTCGGGGCCCCAATTTTATCCCTAGCTCTGGACCAATTTTCCAGCCAATTCGCCGGTTTCCGGTCCGATCCGGGTCTCGGAACCTTGATTTTTTTTTTTGCTCAGGATCAACTACTACCCAATACCCTTTCCATTCTTTTCCTTCATTTACCCTCCTTTTTTCCTTATCTATCGTTGGATTAAAATCTCAAGGATCCAGATTTAACATCTTATAAAAATATTATTATAATTTTAGTTAGAAAACAAAACTAAATTTAAATTGCTAAAATTTAACCTGAATAGTTTGAAACTGTTGTGAAAAAAAAAAAAAGGGAAAATCCATCCCGTGGCCCTAAGACTCTGCAATTCCCAAACAGGGCCCTGGGGCCCTTTTTGGAATGTGAATGTTAAATGAAATGACCAAAACACCCCTAACTAAAGCTGAAAAAGGAAGGAAGTCCGGAAAATAATATCGAAGGCGAGAGAAAGTTCACCGTACCGCCGGCTTGTTCATCTTCGTTTCGATCTCTCGCACAAACAGTGAATTTCTCATCGGATAGTTCTTTTTCCCTTACTCTTTCCTTTGCCCATTTCTTCGATTTTGTATTCCCTTTAAATTGAGCAGCTTACTTCTATATCGGGACCTAAGATGGGAGTTTGGCGATTTGTCATATTAACCTTAAAAGAAATATTATATGATAGTGTTTGAAATTGGGTTTGTCCAGAAGGAATTACATGCTTACCTCGATTCATAGCCTTGAACTTTGATATTGATTTCATTTTCGGGGAACTGGATTTATTTTCTCATAGGCGATAGACTCTTGACTTAACTGGAGTATCTAGAACATTCCTGGGATCAACATATAAGACCGAGATAATAAAATGTATGTTGCCTGTTCACTCATTTTTCGGGGATTAATACCGCATGGACGGAAGCCGTTCTTTGTGACCACTGCAATACGGGGAAGAGATATTTTTGGAGATGGGAATTGGTAAGTTGGTTGTATTGTGAATTCATGATGTTACTTTGTTGTATTACAATATCTCTATGCTTTGTTATGCATTCCAAATTGAAGATTTTGTTTATTCCCTCTTCGAGAAAATCATGTGCTGCATTTTTATGGGAAATTTACTTGTTAATGCAAGAGAGAAATAAGATGACCTTCTTAGTTGTCATTCATGATATGTTGGGATCAGCTTTTCATTCCTTTTTCTTTCAATTAGAGAAAAGAAAAGGTCATTTGTCGTCTTGACGTCTTCGCGATTGAAGATTGTGAAGGAAGTTTAGGACTTTTATAAGTGATACAAGAAATTAGCTAATTGTAAGCAGAATCTATTATCTCATGTTTTACTCTCAGTTTGAAAATTGGAAACAAAACCATATTGTGACCAAATCATTTCATGACTAAGTTTTATTCCATCTACAACTAGATCTCGAGCCCTCCATTTTTAGGGACCCTAAGGTGCAAGAGACTATAGATATATTGATATATAAATTTTATAATTTCATAAACCTCTCGAGTGAGCTTTATTCTGCACGATATAACTTGAGTTTAAGTTGTGCCATTTCTTGACTACAGATCCATGATATGGTATTTCATGCCTGGGTAAAGTGAGCATTGTATATGAGAATGACCTGGATTTGGTGATTCAATTTTATAAATGGCTTTAGGTGGAACAGCTCCCCCAAGAGGAAGTGCAGCTGCTACTGCAAGCATGCGCAGGAGGAGAACTACTGGTGGAGGAGCTTCAGGAGGGGCAGCTGGAACTATGCTTCAATTTTACACGGATGATGCACCAGGACTTAAGATCTCCCCAAATGTGGTTATTGTAATGAACATTGGCTTCATAGCATTATGTTGTTGGGAAATTGATTTCTTTTGTTAGGCTTTCATTGATAGGAGAATTAGTTTCCAGTAGGTCATCATATTTCAGTGAAATGTTTATGACTCCTTTGTATTCATGAGGATGACATTAAAGCTTCTTGTTATTTTGTAAATCAATTCTGTTTTGATGTGGTCATGGAATGAGAACAAGAAATTTTAGCTTCTGTTTTGATGTGGTCATGGAATGAGAATTGCAAAATAATGGACAGGATTAACAACTTCAACAGGGGTTGCTAACAACAATATCAAGGGTCACTTACAATAATAACAGGGGTCGTTTACAACAATATCAGGGGTCACTTACAACAATAACAGGGGTCACTTACAATAATAACAGGGGTCGTTTACAACAATAACAGGGGTCGTTTACAACAATATCAGGGGTCACTTACAACAATATCAGGGGTCACTTACAACAATAACAGGGGTCACTTACAACAATAACATGGGTCGTTTACAACAATATCAGGGGTCACTTACAACAATAACAGGGGTCACTTACAACAATAACAGTACCTAATTACAACAATAACAGGGGTCACTTACAACAATAACAGGGGTCATTTACAACAATATCAAGGGTCACTTACAACAAAAATAGGGGTAACTTACAACAATAACAGTACCTAATTACAACAATAACAGGGGTCACTTACAACAATATCAGGGGCTATTAACAATAATATCAGTATCCACTAACAACAATATCAGGATTCACATTACAAAGTTCCTACATATAGCTGTTACATCTTTAGATACAATACACACAACCAAACGCATGTTACAAACAACAATGACATTGCTACTTTAAACTTCTTTTCCCCTTCCTAAGTTCCCCATCATATAGTTCATGTCTCTGCGTTTAAGCTTTCTCAAGTCACTATGTATTACATCAAGCTCTTCGCTCACTCTTTGCCCATGCTCTCGCTCTTGAAGAAAGGAATTTTCATCATATAATTTGTCAATGTCGTCTAAAAGCTCCTTAATCACAGTATTTGCTCTTTCACCGAACTCGTTATCATGCCAAGCGAAGAATCCACACCCTCCATCCTGAAATGCATAGGTTCCATTAACAATAAAATTTCACAAACCACAAACCACACACCTAAAATATAACCTTGCTTACCTGGTAGTAGTATGGGCATCCGTAGAACCTCCGACCTGGTTGCCGTCGTCATCACGCCGTCCATCTCAACGCCACCATTCTACGTGATAACAAGATTCTTCGGACCTTCATAATCATCCTCACGACTGGGTTGTCGAAGAAGCACCACCCTCCGCCTGCATCTTGCCGTCGATGATGAAGAAGATGATGTCATTCAAGCTCGTGTTTGCAGATTGTCGTCGCCTTTAGAACAATAAGCAATATGTGTTCAACTCCACAATTTGCCTAATATGAAGAAGATGATTCGTAGAATTTTTTACGCTCAATGTCCCGCCATCATGAAGACGGCAATTTTTTATCAGCTCTTTATGTTGCGCCAACTTAATTTCAATGTTCCAATTCGATATTTTTCACAAAAAATGTTCCAATTTAATAGGCCGTGCATTGTTTACAAGACAGATCAAAACTTCACCAAAATGCTACAACCAACCAATATTTAAGAACAATAAACACAGATACAATGAAAGTGCAAATTTCAGATTCCTTGAGATCAAGATTGATATAACTTGCAAGCAACCAGTAATTAAATTCCAACTCAAACAATAAATGGAGGATACCCACAATTGGAATTCATAGTCTACTTGGAAATATTCAAACTCTCTAAGTCCCGGTTAATCAAACTAATTCCACATCATTCACACATTAGCAACAGCCCATCCAAAGTTCCAATTCGAAATTCAAATCGGCATAATTAAATAATACCCACCATCTCTTCCTCTTTGGGCTGAAGCAAAAATTTTCTTAAAGCAAACAGCACTACAACAATAAAAAAAAAAAAAACAGTCTAGTTCTCTGTTAAAACTAAATTCTGGCAAAACACAGAATCAGTCAAATCGCAGAAAAGGATTCAATAAATCAACAGATCAGGTTCAGAACTAAGAAAAATTCAATCAAACAGAAGGAATGACGATTAAAAGAACTTCACTTGCTAAACCCTAATACAAGTAAACAAACAAGCCAGATCTGTGATATGAAATCAAGAGTCTATCGCCTATGGGAAAAAATCCAGTTCCCCGAAAATGAAATCAATATCAAAGTTCAAGGCTATGAATCGAGGTAAGCATGTAATTCCTTCTGGACAAACCCAATTTCAAACACTATCATATAATATTTCTTTTCCGGGTTAATATGACAAATCGCCAAACTCCCATCTTAGGTCCTGATATAGAAGTAAGATGCTCAATTTAAAGGGAATACAAAATCGAAGAAATGGGCAAAGGAAAGAGTAAGGGAAAAAGAACTATCCGATGAGAAATTCACCTGTTTGTGCGAGAGATCTGAAACAAAGATGAACAAGCCGGCGGTACGGTGAACTTTCTCTGCCTTCGATATTATTTTCCAGACTTCCTTCCTTTTTCAGCTTTAGTTAGGGGTGTTTTGGTCATTTCATTTAACATTCACATCCCAAAAAGGGCCCCGGGGCCCTTTTTTGGAATTGCAGAGTCTTAGGGCCCTTTTTGGGTTTCTTTTGCTAAAAAGGGCCCTGGGATGGATTTTCCCAAAAAAAAAATAGAAAAGAATTCTACTTTATAATAATATAGGATAATATTTTATAAGATATCAAATATAGGCCGTTGAGATTTGGATCTAATAGTGGAGAAGAGAAAAGGAAGGAAAAATGATATATAGGAAGTGTATTAGAGAGAAACCAATTCCCTTTCTGTCCATATAGATAACATTCAGAAGGATAGTTTGTGTGGTCTTTTTCATAAGACATTACATTGATTATGTATAACTCGTACACTTTTTCCTTAATTTTATGTTTTTTTAATGCTCTTCTTTCACCACCTTAACACTTCTTTGCATCAGTGGTAAGGCTTATCCTAATGTCAGGGCATCTGACCTTATACTTCGCTATAAGGGAACTGGGAATTTTCCCCCTACTATCCTCCCTTTATTCTAGGCAAGTAGTTCAACAATTTACAAGGTATCTAGCTAGTTCCTCTGTCTCAATCCCCTAACATTATTAGATGGACTATCAACAATTCAAGGATGTACACTGTCCAAGACGGTTATCAACGGCTACAATCTTCTTTCAGACACTCCATACAACCACACTATGAGGGCTTGTTGGTTTGGATGTTATACTGGATTCGGGATTGACTCTCATCCTCATAAAATTTTACAAGATTGGATAATAGAATGGTTATCCAACCACACATATCGTAGTAATTTTATGACACATATCTACCTTTCAACTACTACAATCTTTGTGTTTTGCAAGAAAGAATGTTTGCCATGCAGGATTGAGAGTGTCTCCAATGCAGGTGATTAAATCAGTAGAATCTAGAGCAAGTGCCCTTATCGCCAAGGAGATGATGTACTACACAACCATTTCGTACCCAATTCGAGAAGCCAACCTGTTCCATTGACTTATTCTACTCATTGGCAAGTTAGGTTTAGGGCCTTTGCAGGTGGTAGTGGTTGTCATGGTATATTTATCATAATCTTTGTTTACGGAATCTATTTTCATCAATGGACAATTGCTCCTCACATTAGACTCAGAATTCTTCAACTCCAGTGTAATACCCTAAAATTCTTATTTATCATAAATACTATGTTTTGGTAAATAATACACATTAAATAAAGGAGAATATGTTGTCTCTAAATTTTGTAGATTATTAATTAGATTTTAGACGAAATTTTCCTTAGAATTAAATAAACCAAAGATTAAATTTAAAACCACAATTAAGGATCATAAAATACAAAATAATTATCATATTAAACTATGGTTCTTAAATGATCAAAAAGAGCAAGATAATGTCATAAAAATACTTAAACAAATTAAGAGAAATTAATAAAGATTAATGAGCAATTAGGTTTTCACTAATTAAATAATTGTGTAAATCTTCATAATTAATCAAAGGGCTAATTAATGAAGAATTAAGCACTAATGTTCATAATTAGTTAACAAATCAATAGCAAATGCAATTAAGGGTTAATAAATCCTATAAGTAAGCTTAATCCTCTTATAAATGGATAAGCCAATGAGAAATCAAAGAAATGAGCTTAATCCTCATGAAAATTAAATGGACCAATGGGAGAATTAAGATATGGATTAAGGGTGAGGATTAAGTTAAACAAACACAAAATCAAATCCAATGGTTAGGGATCAAAGTAAGAAATAAAATTTAAGATAATATTTAAAATATGATAATTACACTAGCACATGGGGTCATTAAATGCAAAAATGGAAGAGGATAAGAGAGTAGGGAGAGGGACTTTTTTTTTTTAGGGAGAGTGATTAAAATATAATATTAATGAGCACATGTTGAATTAAATTAAATAATAAGCTAAATCCTATGTAATTAAAATTGACCAATGAGAGGTATGATGGAGGATAAAACGTAGGTCCATGGAATGTCTCAACCTATTAATTTGGATGAACCTATGTGTGAACAGGATAAGGCCTTGGGGGAGGTTGCCACATCCCAACACCCACACACCGTGTCCCAATGAATTTTTTGATTTTGAATTCAAGAGGCACCGGAGCTAGAACCTTTCCTGCTCTCGTCCGTGACCTCAAAAATCATTACCATCTGAATTTTGTTGTCGTTTTGGAAACAAGGTGTAATAAGGAGGCTTCTCAAATAAGAGCAAGCCATTGGGCTTCCCTAACGTGGAGTTAGTAGATTGTGAGGGGTACAGTGGTGGTATTTGGTGCTTATAGGACAACAATATCACTTATATTACTCTCCTTGAACGCCACCATTAGTTTATTCATTTTCAGGTTACCGGAGCAGCTGGGCTTTAGTGGACGCTTACCGTGGTATATTCCAAACTGTCTTGTATCTCCCGCTAGGTCTTATGGGATAATCTTTCTTGTCTTGCATCATCGATACAAGGTGCATGCTAATTGGCGGCGATTTTAATGGTACATTGTTACTCTGTGAAAGGCGCTCATCTGCCACGTTCTGCAGTTCCTTGATCGTGACTTTATCAGATGGGTCGGAGTTTACATGGAAGAGAGGTTCCTCAGAGGCACAACTACATAGAGTGTTTGCTAATGATCAGTGGTGTAATTTTTTCCCAAATGCATCCGTTGCTCACTTACCTTTCTTCAAAGCAGATCACAGACCATTACTCCTTCGCCTTGATAAAGGCATGAATACTGTTAAGCCAGACCGGTCGTTTCGTTTCATTACTGCCTGGGTCCTTCATGATAAGTTTAATGATTTTGTTCGTAACTCATGGCTTCCTGATATTTCTTGGTTCGAGAACATTTCCCAGTTTACTAGTGCGTGTTCTAAATGGAACAAGGAAGTTTTCAGGCATACGAAGGGAGGGAAAAAACAGTTACTTCGACGTCTTGATGGAATCAATAGGGTGGTAGAGAGGGATGGTCTCCTTCCCAAATATAAGGCCCTTTAGCTGGATATTTGGAAGGAACTTGAAGACGTCTTACTCCAGGAATCTCTCATTTGGGCACAGAAGGCTAGAGCGGAGTGGACTGTCTATGGAGACTCAAACACTCGTTACTTTCATGCCTGAGCGAATCGTCGACGGAAATCTCAACGTATTGATGCTATCCAAGATGGAGTGGATGTATGGGTCTATGTTCCCTCCATAATCAAAGGCTTGGCCACAGATTCCTTCTCCAACCTTCTTTCAGAAGACTCTCTACATAGACCCTTTCTCAATTGTCTCATGTCATACTCTGTTGTTGAGGAAGACAAATTACAATGGTTTAATAGACAAATTTCTAATATTGAAGTTAAGGAAGCCATATTCAGTATGGGTGTTTTAAAATCCCCGGGGCCGGACGGTTTGAATGCTCTTTTTTATCAGAACTAATGGAACACGGTATGTACATCCGTCGTGACCTATGTGAAACTTTTGTTTGCTAACCCGCAAGATATAAACAGGTAAATGGCACTCTGATCGTACTCATACCAAAAAAAGACCACCTGGAATCTATGGGGGGACTTAAGACCATTAAGTCTCTGCAATGTCATATACAAAATCCTCTCAAAAAATATTGTTAATCGCTTGAAGCCTATTTTGCCCTTGGTGGTTGCTCCAACCAATGTAGCTTTGTGTCAGGGAGAATTAGTAGTGAGAACGTCATCGTCACTCAAGAGGTTATCCATACCATGCGAACCATGAAACAGAAGAAGGGGTTTTGGCAATTAAAATTGATTTGGAGAAAGCGTACAACCGAGTAAATTGGATTTTTCTTCTGAGCTGCCTTCAGGAAATAAATCTCCCAAGTCGAATTGTTGAGGTAATTGGGCAGTGTGTCTCTTCGTCTAGTATGCAACTGCTATGGAATGGAGATAAAGCTGAGGTCTTTCACCCCTCGAGGGGTGTGAGGCAAGGAGATCCGTTGTCACCATATCTATATGTTCTTTGTATGGAGAGATTGGCTCATCTTATCCAAGACTCTATTCATGGCGGATAGTGGAAACCAATCAGGCTCACTCGCTCTGGGCCTCAAATCTCCCACTTATTCTTTGCGGATGACATTTTGTTATTTGCAGAAGCTTCAATGGATCAAGTATCGGTAATTAATAGCTGCCTCAAGTCTTTTTGTGACAGTTTTGGGCTAAAAATTAATCAACAAAAGACTCGAGTTTTTTTCTTAGAGAATGTGAACCATGTTAGCAGAAGTGAGATATGTGCGTCACTTGGTTTCTCCATTACTAGTGACTTGGGCAAATATCTGGGTGTTCCCCTTCACCACAAGCTTGTTACCAAGGAATCCTTTCACTATGTAGTGGATAAGGTAAAGACAAGACTATCAGCATGGAAGGCTAAATCGCTTTCCTCTGCAGGAAGATCCACTCTCATTTCGTTCGTTACTACAGCAATTCAAGGATATGTCATGCAAACTTCCCTCCTCCCGACCAACACGTGTTTGGCCTTGGATCAAACTAACCGACAATTTCTTTGGGGTAGCTCTGAGGAACACAAGCGGGTACCTTTGGTTGCTTGGGATGTTATATGCCAACCTAAAACTGGAGGTGGATTGGGGCTCCGGCATACTAATTATTATAACTAAGCCTACCTTATGAAGATCGGCTGGCAACTCGCAAGTCGAAGAGACGACTTTTTGGTGAAAGTGATTCGAAATAAATATAATTGTGGGTTAGATGTGCTTCCAAAGATTGACATACGTAAGCTTGAATCGAATTTATGGAGTGGGCTCAAACGTACAAGGAACAAAGTTCAGGAAGGGATAAAGGAATTTCCAACTGGGATGTTGCATTGGAAGTGG
Source organism: Acacia melanoxylon (assembly GCA_019022615.1). NCBI lineage: Eukaryota > Viridiplantae > Streptophyta > Magnoliopsida > Fabales > Fabaceae > Acacia > Acacia melanoxylon. Next base: position 582,114 of record JAFJYJ010000042.1, read on the forward strand.
AGTAGAAGTGGAATGTTTACTGTAAAATCTACTTATAACGCTCTAACTCAGGAAGAGACGCACCCATATCCTATATGGGGGAGAGTCTGGAAGATCAAGGTTTCGGAAAGATGCAAACTGTTTATGTGGCTTGCGTTGCATAACCGGCTCCTTACTAATGAATCGCGGTGTAGAAGAGGCATGAGTGTTGATGGTCAGTGTTTGGTTTGTGGTGCAGATGTGGAAAACCTGCAACACGCTCTCAGAGATTTCCCTGAGACGTTGGAGCTATGGCGGCAGATTGCTCCTGCATCACTCTGGCGTATTTTCTGCTCTCTGGATTGTGATCGATGGCTCCGGTGAAATCTGTGTAACCAAGGAGGATCGAAGCAGGGAGATGAATGGAAGCATGTTTTTGTCATCACCTGCTGGTGGGCATGGCGGCGTCACAATACTAGGGTGTTCGAAGACAAAAGGGTGTCGAATCATACTATCCTAGCTAGTGTTAATGCAACCAGGGAAAGTCTAAAGGAGGCACAGAGCAAGTTTCACCTTGTCGATGGTAGGAAGAAGCTGACGAAGGAGTCAGGGCCCCACTGGCAACCCACACCACCTGGGTGGGTCAAGCTTAACACTGATGGAGCATTCTCCCATCGATCTCCCAGAGTGGCCAGCGGTGGTATTCTAAGAGACGAGCATAGCAACTTTCTGCGTGCCTTCATGTTCAAGGGGGGAGAGGGCGACTTCCTATCTGCTGAACTTTGGGGATGCCTACATGGGTTAAAACTTGCGTGGGACATGGGTTTTAAGCAAGTCATATTTGAAGCCGATTCTGCAGATACAGTGGCACTGATAAGGAGCCCGATGAATGAATCACATGAGGATCGTCAGCTGATTGATGAAATCAAAAGCATGGTCGATCGTAGTTGGAATATGGAAACACGCCTCATCAGTCGACTGTGGAACTCGGTGACTGACCATCTAGCGAAGGATAGCTTGTCTGTGATGCCTGGGTTCCATAAGATATTGCAACCTGATGAGGAGTTGAGAAGGCTTCTCGAGGATGATAAGGCGTAGATAATGCCAGGCTGCTTTTATGTATCATAAAAAAAAATTGACCAATGAGAATCTTTTATGCATATTTTGTGCCTTCATAAAAACACAAATCAACTTAAGCCATTAAGGAAGATGATCCAAAGGTTGTAATCCTTGGACTTTTCCTATAAATAGAGGGCAACCCCCTTCACAATTCTTCACACCAAATCAACCCCAAGTGGTGATTTCTAAGAGTAGAGAGTGAAGCAAGAAGGAGGAAGGAGTAGCAAGAGTCTTCAAGAGGTAAGCTCTAGCTTTTAGTTTTCTAGTCTTTAGTTTTTGTAGTTCTTAGTATAAATGTTAGTTTGATCTAGGAAATAGGAAGTAAAATTCCTACTCTTGTTTTTAGGCCTCATTGCATTGAAATATGTTTGACGAGGTAAAAACATAGTAGGGAATAATTTTTGGGAAACAATAGATCAAATTTGTAAGGATGGTAGAAATTGCGATTTACTGTTTTTCTGGAGTCAGCGATGTGAAAGCCATTATTTTATGAAGAATATGAAGTTATAAAATTCTGAAATTTTTCATGGTTAAAGTGGACATCTAGGGCTTTCTAAATATACCTAGAACGTGTCATTTTGAATTTTGTGCAAGGAGATAAAAATTCTTGAAATAAGGCTACGTTTTCTAGAATTGTTCTGGGCAGAGGTTGAAAAATGAAAAACTGGGAATTATCGCTGATTCTGGGTAAAAACCAGTATTTTTTTCGTCAAAAATAGACATCACAATGATTCCGAGGAATTTTACGGATCCTCGTTTCAATTTTTATAGAATTAGTTATAATTTTTCAAAGTTAGCGAAAATTCTGCCCGAAATGTTGAAATCAGCATTTGTTTTTTTGGAAAATAAAGGGATATAATTGGAATAATAAATCCACCGAGAGGTAAAAAGGTCAGTAGTGGCTAAAATATCTCTCGGGATATTATTTATAAGAGAATAATGCAGTAATACTATTATAGGATATGGGAAAATTCGGGGGTCGTCGAACCGACGTACGTACCGCAATCGCATGGACTAAGGTACGGACGCGTCTTGTAACATTAACTCGATGCTTATTGTATGCTTATATGTGATAGATGATTTCATAGAGTCATGGACAAGACTTGGTCTTGGGTCATGCACCGTGGTTAAGACTCGTCTTGAATCACCGTTTATACATTCAACTTTACACGGGTTATAGTCTTGATAATGCCGTAGTGATGTTTTCCTAGCGCTGAGGACACGAGGGGCCGTCGTGGCACTGGTTAGTGCAAACATAGATAACTTTACATATGTTGTGTGCTATGTATTGTTATTGTGATTAATCTTACATCTGTTGTATGCTTATGTATTGACTGTTGCTGTAATCATGAATACATGTCATACATATATTGTTAATTGAGCATGAGGTTAACTGTTACCTGAGGTCCGATGGGCATTGGACCTCAGCTCTTACCACAGTTTCAGGGTCTAGAGGACCGAGGGCTGATGACAAGGGTAAGCAGAACGCATGAAGACCTGATTGAAGATTTTTATTTTGGGATGTATATTGCTAATTTTTGAATTATGGGATAAATGTACTGTTATTATAACCAGCCAGATACACCATGGTTAACATTTCTAATACTTATCAGTTCTCACTTATTTGCTCCGATGCTCTACTCTAATAAAAATATGTTATTCCACTTTTGAAAAATGGGGTGTTACATCCAGCTATTGGCACTTCGGGAGACAATGACTTTCATACTCAAGCAACGCCATGTGGATCTGCCATGTAGTTAAAATCATTATTAAGATTAAGAGTGTTCATTGGTCTCTACAATATCTCCTCAGAGATGTTGGTATATTACTAAGATACTTTGCACATTATGTTTTGTCATTTTAAATGCATAGTTATATGTCATCAAAAAAATCACCTTAACACTTACTCTATTTTTGAGCCTTTTTAATATGGAGAATACAAAATGTGTATTGAAAATATCAAAGTCGAGTATTAAAGACATTGAAGACAAACGGTATTATCTAATGAGTACTAAAAAAAAACCATTCAAAAAAAATCTTAATTCCAACATATTAAGGGTCTTGGTCTTTTTTCCTTTGGGATTTCTAGAATTTATGGTTCTGAATTATAATTTATATTTTTATAAGTCCTAAAAATGTTATTTTCACTAACGTCTAGTTTTTCTTCTCTTTTGAATGGTATGCTCAGCTTCATGAGAGAAACTCGACTTGTCCTTAATCCTGCACAGTGGAACATCTTGGCGCCAAGCTACTTCTTCTTCTTGTTTTTTAATATTAAAAAACAAACATGGCATTAAAAATCGGATCAGACTGGTTGGGCTGACCTGGAAATTAGCAACCTGATTACTTGTTTGGTTCGGCTAACGTTGCTACTCGGTAGGAATTCGACTCAAGCATCCCGATATGAATCAGGTACCTAGGAGTAGAGCTGATAATTAGAGCCGGTTTTTGAAGGGCCAGAATCTAAAAGGGCCAGCCCTTTTAGGCTGGAGGTAAGAAAAACATCTTTTTTTAAAGGTCCGGCCTATAAGCATACGAGCCGGGGCTGACCTTTTAGGGCCGGGAAGGCATTTTTCTAAATTTTAACTTCTTCTTTTTTTACTCTTTTTTTAAAAGAAATATAATTAGTAAATTACAACAATTAAATTCCTAATTTAACAAATAAATATTGTCAACATTAAGGTCTAAACAAAAGCATCATGCGGCAAACAAATACAGTTACTAATTCATAATCAAAGGTAAACTATTGTCGACAAATAACTCACACAAAGCATAGGAAACTAACCACTAAGCAACATGAGTAGTAGGCTATGCTTCATGGGTAAAAATATCATCATTTCTAAAAATATTTGATTGTGCTTCACTTTGAGTAGTAAGCTATGCTTCATGGGTAAAAATATCAAAAATTTCTTATCTCGCATCATGAATACATACTGTTCTATCTAGGTTGACAAAGATGTCTAACCCAATGGGCTAGTGCGTTGATATTGGATCAGATAACTCTCTTAGATATCTATGAATCATATACCCAAGAGAATAATGGATCACTATACACGAATAGGCGTTAGCCAAAAGAGGGTGGTGTGTCTGCATAGTGACGGCAGAATAGTAAATAAGATTGAATGTGCGTACCTTTAGACTTTACCTCTTATTTATACGGTTTACCTCTAGGGCTTGGACTCGTGGGCCTTCATGCCTCCAAGCCCATGTGTTATGCCGCCATATCTAGGTCAGAATCTTCGGTTAATATCCTCCTTGATTGTAGGCGCATTCTAATACAGATTGCCCCTTGTTGGGCCTTACATTAAGTGGGCCTTGTATGGGTCCGTAACAGTTGCCCCCAGCCTAGTAGTCAAGGTCTCTGGGCTGCTAGGGTGCATTTGTTAATTAACCCGGATCTCACATCCAGTAGTCAAGGTCTTTGGAGACTGTTACGATGCTCCATCTCCTACAACATTTAAGGTGGCTTGCATGAGACGAGTGTCCGGATCTACGATTGGAGGAACTTGTTGTTGGACTTGTTGGATAATCACATTCTGAGGGGTTGCCGCGAATGCTGAGGAGGAAGTCGTGTTAGATACGTCTTCAAGTTGCACTTGGTTATAATCTAGAACGATCGTGCCCTCAGGCCAGGTTGGGCTGACGTTGAACCTATCGTTCCTGATTTGGTTGCAATGGATCTTTAGGCAATTGCTCGTGCAAGGGCATCTGACTACTACTTCTTGTATTAATCATCATTGGTCACAAGGATCAAATTTTATGGTTCTCTACGGTTGGTGCCAATGTTCTGTCTAAGTTGACAGAGATGTCTAGCCCAAGGGACTAGTGTGTTGATATTGGATCATATAACTCTGCTAGATATCTATGAATCAAATACCCAAGAGAATAATTGATCACTGTGCAAGAATAGGCGTTAGCCAAATGAGGTTGATGTATGTGCACAGTGATGGCATAATAGTAAATAAGATTAAATGTGCGTATCTTTAGGCTTTACCTCATATTTATAGGGTTTACCTCTAAGGTTTGGACTCGTGGGCATTTGTGCCTCCAAGCCCATGTGTTATGCCACCATATCTAGGTCAGAATCTTCAGTTAATATCCTCCTTGGTTGTAGGTGCATTTTGATGCAGATTGCCCCTTGTTGGGCCTCAACTCGCATCATACAACAAACAAATACAATTACTAATTCATAATCAAAGGTAAACTATTGTCGACAAATAACTCACACAAGGCATAAGAAGCTAACCACTAAGCAACATGAGCAATAGGCTATGCTTCATGGGTAAAAATATAAAAACTTTCTTATCCTGCATCATGAATACATACATAATCTTTATCTACAACAAATAATAAACCAAATCATAAAATCATAGTATATTTATTATGTATGTGTAATTAAATAGATAAATAACTCGTAACAAATAAAAGATACATATAAATTATTAAATTACCATCATCATATGTGAATCCATAAATCCCGGTTGCGATGGGCGGTTGGTCAAGGCAACGCAGGAAGTTAGTAGCGGAAAATCGGGTAGAAAGCTTGAAAAAATGGACTAGATTTTTGAAATTGGCCCTGCGCCCCGGGCTTAAACGGGCGACCTGCGGGGCCCGGGCCGGCCCATTAGGCCCTTTTACTATAGCTTTTATTATTATTATTTTTTAATTACTCAGAAGAGGGCAGGAAGCAGGAGGTGCCTAGACTTAAGTCACTTAACCCTAATTTCATATTTATCTCGGTCTCTCTTGTGTGTTTGTGTTTCCTTCGAAAATCTGAATCGCAGATTCACAAGCAAACAAATTGGGGTGTTTTAGGTGATTAATTCAACTCCGAAGCGTCTGTAATTTAGGAACACTAGATTGCTTCAGCGACTTCAATGGTTTGGAGTCTAAACACTGCATACTTTGCCTAGGTTCGCAAGAACCAGATCTCGATATAACAACATTTCATCTATACGACAAAAAATAAATAAAAACTAAAAGATCCAGAAATTATCGTCCAGAGCTCAGTAGTATACTCCGGTCTCGTGTAAATTTTCCATGCAATGTTTCGGAAACAGTATAACATATTAATTTAATTAATTTTACATAAATATGCCATTTTTATATTGATCTCTACTTTATATGGAGTAGAGGTTAGTATTGTTCATTAATAGTATTATAAATTGGGAAAACTTATTTGTAGATATATATAATTTCACTCAAATGTTTTAATTTTGCACCCTTGCTATAATTAACTCATGTACTGGGGTTAACTGTGCCAACAGAGCAAAATTAGTAATTTAATTAGAAGATTAAAACACCAAATTAAAAATTGAGTGAAAGTATAGATACCTACAAATGAATTTTTCTTATTTTAAAAAAAAAAAAGAGGAAAAATAATTAAAATTTGGAATAGTAATTTCCAGGCCCGGAAGGCCGGCCGACCGACTGTGCTCTCAGGCCGGACTTTAAAAAACAAATGTTTTTCTTACCCCGGACCCTGGAGGGCCAACCCTGTTAGGCCCTGGCCCTTCACGGATCAGCCCTGATTTCCAGCTCCAGAAGTTAGGGAAAAAAAATTTAATGTGCTTAACGGGCCGACCCTTGGCCTTGTAGAGCCGGCCTTTTTAAACCCTTGGTCCTACAAGACTGACCCTTTTAAACTTGACTTCCTTTATATGCTTCAATTTATATGCTCGACCTTTGACTTAAAGGGCTTAAATGGGCCGGCCTAACGGGCTCAACCCGATTTCCCGACTCTACCTGGGAGTGACTTGAGGTAACCTGGCTCTATATTACAATATTCTGTACGCATTTATTTTACATTTTAATGCATAGTTTCTGTTTTCATTATTATTATTATTATTATTAAAAAAAAAAAAAAAAAAAAAACTCAACAGATTCACCCATTTATTGTTTAGAGAAAAATTAATTTTCAAGGTATCAAATTAATGAGAGACTGTTAAGGCGAAAACTGAAGTCAAAGTATATAAGTACAAATGGGCAAACATAATAAATATAATTTAATAAGAATTCATAATTCATTTATTCCAATTCTAATATCAAGGTTGGAGTTTAGACCGTCTAAATTAAAATTATATGCCCAAGATTTTATCTTATTTTTGCTATTATTTTAAATTTTTCTAGTTAATAATATTGCATTGTAAAATAAGAATAATATCCCAATAATAATAGTTTTACTTTAAAAAAAAAAGTTCAAAAATCTAAACCATTTAGTGACAAACAACTGAGTTGAAAACTGAAGTCAAAGGTTGGAAAAAGAGAAAGGAAAAAACAAAGAAAACTGAAGTGAAAGTATATAAGTATAAATGGACAAACAAAATAAATATAATTTAATATAGAATTCATTATTCATTTATTCCAATTCTAAAATCAAAGTTGGAGGTTGGACATCTAAATTAAAATTAAATGCCCAAGATTCAGTATCTTATTTTTTGCTATAATTTTAATTTTTTCTAGTTAAAAATACTATTGCATTATAAAATAAGAATAATATTCCAATAATAATAGTTTTACTTAAAAATAAAAAATTTAAAAAGCTAAATCATTTAAATAACATTAAACCGCCTAATTCAAGAATGAATTGTAATCACATAAACTCCAAATGGACATCAATTTATTGTTTAGAGAAAAATAAATAACCGATAAATTATATTAATTGTTGTTAAACTTGAGAGTTAGCTTACTGGATTTATCGTTTTATGTTGGGTTAATGTGCAATTTTACCAACAAAATTTTTTCCAAGGGCATTTGTCACAAATAAGTTTTAGAATGTTAAAATAAGTTTTGGAATGGGCAAAAATACCAATAAACAATTTAGAAAGGTGCAAATTCACCAAAACCGTTAAATTTGACCAAACAGCTTGACTATTAAATTATAAGAGAAGAAAACTCTAACGATGTTTAGTAAAATTTAACGGTTTTAGTGAATTTGTACCATTTTAAATTGTTTATTGATATTTTTACCCATTCCAAAACTTATTTATGCCAAACTTATTTAGTAAAATTGTACCTTAACCCTTTTATGTTTTTAGCTTACAAAATAGTATTAATTCACTTGTAAATTTATGTTAACTTTTTTCCATTTGACCATGCTAAATGACTTTATATTGAATTTCGTATAATTTGTTTTGTTGAGTATAATAAATTATGAAGGTTGATAGATTTGATTTTAATTATTTGATTTAAAATATATTTAAATTAAATTGTTGTCATTTTGTATATTTTAATTATTTAATTATATACAATTAATACATATTTATTAATAAAATTAATCTCGTTTTTAGTTGAAAATTTGAGTTTGCTTATAATCGCAAGTTTAATGCTATCATCATCGCGAGTTTAATGCTATCATCAGATTTATTCAATTAATCTGATAAAATAAAAGATGAAGTGAATGACAGTATATGCGAATGTGAAAACTGAAGTCAAACTTATAAGTAAAAAAGGTCGACCAACAAATTGAATACAATTAAATATAGAGAACTGAATATTTATAGATTCCAATTAATGCAGTTCGTTAGAAATTAAGGGGCCTTAGGCTCTAGGCCTCAATATATAAAGCCAACACATGTTGAAGGTCTAACCACACCAACCAGTACTAAAGTAGAGTGAAATATCAGTGAAGGAAGATGATGATGATGAAGAAGAAACTCATACCCGTTGTTCTTCTTCTTCTTCTTGTTGTTCTTAGCTCATCAAGCTTTGATCATGCAGAAGCCAGAAACCTGAAATATGTAGAATTTGCTGCAGAATCTGAGGGATCATCCTCGTCTTCAGTGTCTACAGATGAGGTTTATGATGGGACGTTGGCTTCAGGACCTTATCCCGGACCTCCGAGGTATGAACCGCCGCCGCCGCCCCCACCATACAGCTTGAATGAGATACAATCATCTGAGGGATTTATGTCTGAGGATGATGAGTCTTCTTGGTCATTAATGGGACATCATCATCATCATGGTGGGCACAAACATCATGAAGCCCCAAGCCCAGGACCCACTGGAGCTCCAGCACCTTGCCCCGAACACAACCATGGAGCCCCAAGCCCCAGATCTGGACCCGAACCCGAACCCAGCCCCACACCTACACCAACACCTAGCCCCACTGCTTGACGTGTTTTTGCTTTGATGCAGATTAAGTTTGTGGTTTTATTATAATTATTAATGTAATATTATAACAGCAATTAATGATATGAATTATATTCTATGTATCTACTTTCCATAATAAATTTAATTCTCTTAGCTATTGTCCTATTTCTATTTGCTCCTAACATTTGTTTAGTCACAACTCACAATCCACAATTTATCAATAATCTAATTCCATATATTGTTACTGGCAATTAATTAATGCCAAATTGAAGTGTGCCTTTCACTTTGGAGAAGTAGAACTATAAGAAATGAAATATTTTACCCTGATCTTATTTATAAGTCCATTTTAACTAAATCATACATATCGAGGAGAGGTAGTTAGCTCAATGATTATGGGGTAAATTTTTAACTTTGCCCTTATTTAGGAATAGGTATCTTTCAACTATTTGTTCTCTCTCTATTTTTATTGGTACAATTAATACGCAAACTTGTCACAATCTCATTTATTACCTGAAAGAAGACTTATAAATAGAACCAATTTTTTTTGGTCAAAATGGATTTATAAATAGGATCAGAGTGGTAATTGCACTTGCGTCTAGTGGTGAGTCATCTCTTCAATATATATATATATATATATATATATGTGTGTGTGTGTGTGTGTGTTCCTTTCCGTCCTATGTGGAGACAATCGGAGGAGAGTTTTTGTGGTCTCTTTCGTAAGGCGTTATATTTATTAAAAAAAAAAAAAATCCTTTTTATTGCTATTTAATATTAATGTAGGAAAGTATGATTTATTTCTTCTTTTGAATTTTTAAACATAGTTAATGAATTTTCTTGATGTTGGTAGAAAAAAGTTAAAAATGATTTATAAATAAGACTGGATGGAGTATATATGTAATTTTGATTTGTTGCTGCATGAATTACCTGATGTCCTTAATTTTAGTATTTGTAATCATCATCTTTAATCTCTTTATAATTTGTTTTGAGTCATTTTCTAATACTGAAAATACTAAAGATGTATATTTAAAAGAGCAAAATCTACAAAAAATATTAACAATGAGTGTACTAATTTTTTTTAAAAAAATATTAATTCCAAGTTCCATCTAATTAAGGGCCTTTTTGTTGAGATTTCCAGAATTTAAGTCCTAAAAATGTCATTTTCCTTAAGTCCAGTTTTTCTTAGCTTTTAGAATGGTGCGCTCGGCTTCACGAGAGGAACATGACTTTTAGCTCTACACATTGCATCATCTTGGCCCCAACTCCCAAGCTTTAAATATAACGTCGTCGCTCTTCAAAAGTTCAAATTGTTTATAACCAGAAACTCTTGTTTGCATACTTCATTCAACAAAATGCTTCTTCGTCACCAGCACAAAGTAGTGCGATTGGTATATGCCATTGCGCATACTGGCCTTTGTAATCGGTCGAGTTCCGCCTGTAGGACCATTTGGTCCCCAATTCTAAAAAAAAAAATGCTTCTTCGTCTCCCATATCTACATCTGAAACCAACCATTAGTTTAACTTCCGCTCAAGCTTCTACGTTATTGATTATTACGAGTAATTATGAAGCACAAAGCAACATTTTGTTACCCAAGGGTACTTGTTGGACTAGCTAGATTACAAAGTGGGCAAACTAAGTTTGAATCTCACCTTATTTAAAAAGACTTTTGGGAAGAAGCATCTTAGTTGTAAAGTCTCAATTCAGATTAGTTGGTTAGCCAGACACCGGTGGCCCAAAAGGGTTATAAAAAAACAACATTTTGTTTATTTTGATAGGTTTATTATGATTCTTACTCATGAAGGTTTTGACTTTTTCTTGTCACCAAGGCCACAACTTCGTATGAATCATATTTGCTCTTTTCTGTTTTATTTACATACCGTAGCAGAGACATAATATGGTTTATATGAGAGTGTGTGTGGATTGAGTCATAAACATAACAAGTCATAAGACAATCCTCAACAGATATTATCAAAAGAGGTCACAATAAGCAAAAGCTGATTTGGAATGAGAATGCAATCAGCAATTTCCTTCCAGGATTCGAAAGTTTTGTCTTTAGTGTCTGTCTTGTATAATGCAAGGCGGCAGATTTGAAACTTCAACCCACTCACATCATCAAGAGCATTGGCTCTTTCTTGAGCCTTTTTCCTCTCCTCTTCACTTAAATCTCCATATAGAAGGCTCATGTGTGGTATGTAAGCTGTAAACATAAAACAACTTAACCGTGAGCAAAAGAGAGTTTCCACTAGGTGGGATCAATTACATGGATCGTACGATACCACCATCCCTATTATGTAAAGATGATAATATGCATTTAGGGACATAAGTGTAAGATAAACCTAAGGACCTATTTGTAAAGTAGATAATTAGTAGGGTAATTAGTCAATAATTGTAAACTAGGATTAGTTAGGACTTGAAGAAGGTTATAGTGTTATAAATAGCCCATCCTCCCATTGTACATTTAGATCAGATTTCAGTCTTGGTATAGCATTGCAATAACAGAATTGAGGGAGCCTTGGAGCTCTCTTCTCTATTTCTCTTCTAATCCCTTTCTTATGTCTCTCTTCTACATCTACTTTCTTAACCCTAGATCAATAACCATAACAGTCCCTCAATATGATTTTTCAGTTGATCCATATCAAAAGATTCGAGAGTATTATGTTAGTTGTTGAGTGCCTTACATAGCCTTCCTCCTTTATTTGGGCTTGAGATCGGCTATAAAAACATTGGAAAAGTTAGTGTTAATATACTAGTAGGGAGATTTTAACCTTGCATGTGTCAACTTAAAACTAAAAATGTCACCTAGGTATTAAAAGCAATTTATTTAACGAGGAACTAAATTAGGATGTTCTTTCATTAAGAAGTCACTGATATCCTAAGTTTCAAAGAACCTTAGTATTTGACAAGTGAAAGACCTGGGTTTGTACCCATAAGAGACTTCTTTATTACTATAACAAACAACTGAAACAATAGATATTCTTTTCATGCCCATTCTTCATTACTTTAATAAACAACTGAAACATATAAAATACATCTAATTAATATCAACATAACTCTACCTATGTTTTATAACTGGTCCCAAGCTTGAAAAAAGGAGGAGGGTTGTGTTACGCCATGATCGCCAAGTTATAGATATGATGAATCTCTCATGAACATGGTTATATATGTTAATGAGATTCATGATTTAAATTAAAAACTTGAGAGAGGATTTTCTTTACCATCAAGAAATACAATCATTCCAGAGTTTTGATTCTGTAATCTGACAAGCTTCATAGGTGGTAACAAAACAAATTTACTTTTCTTTATAGACTTCCAATTGCAGCGAGCTAAGAGATACATCAAAAGGAAAAAAAATCAGACTAAGGAACTTACGAGATGATCTATTGAAACCAAAATGACTGAAGAAGTGGTCACTAGTTTCTACTACCTGTGAAGAAAAACAAGTTAAAAACAGAGAGTCAAAATAAAAATGACATGACATAGCCTTCCAAATCTGGCTCATAATTAGGAATTGGCTATGCTCAAGTGTAGCTTTATGTCAATATTATTGCTCAAAAAATAACATATTTGAACATTTACAAGCAGCTAGGGAAATTTTGACATTATCAATTGGAAAATGGAACAAAAGTGATTGACAAATAACAATTAAGGCTTTCCCCACCATAGAGATCAGTTGTGTGCCATCTGCTGAGAGTAAATATGCTACCACTTCAGTTTGACTGAATCTCGTATATCAAAAAATGGAAGTGAAGACATTTAAAATATCGTAAATTGATTAACTTTTCCAAATTTGTTTTTATTTAATAACGAGTATTAAACAAAATGCTATTGGTACATTTTTTCTTGTCAATTCAATATAGGTAAAATTGAGAAACAATCATTAATGACTTTCAAGGTGGACTCATATTTATGACTAAATTTTTTTGCTTTCAAGGTGGACTCATATTTATGACTAAATTTTTTTGACCAACTGAACTTATAACAAGGACTAGAGAGGCTTAATGTTGTCACCGTATACATATTTTTGTCTAACATTTCAATCCAGGATAAAGCATGATTATGCTATAATACAATAATTAAGGAAAAACATTAAGCTTTCCCTTCAATTCCAATTTGACAATTCTAAGAAATGCTTTAATAAACAGTCACCAGAAAAACCACTATCCATCCATGACTACAAGTCTACAACTGATACAAATAAAAATGGATAAATAGGAATGAAAATAGTTAATATAGATAACATATTAACTGTAAATAAGAATTGCAATCAAAGCACATGGTTCTTTAACAACTTTATAATCAAAACCTTGGAGGAAAACGAACACCAATTTCAAATGACATGTCGAATCAATCGCTTGTCCATTGATTACTACAAAATTAATACTCCAACATGTCCTTATGATATATATAACAGAGGTAGTTTTTCAAATTTACCTCTATGAATTCTCCGTCAGTGATAATTAAAAAGGAGAGGAAAAAAATAATTAAGGAAGACAACTAGAGGAAACACATGTTATATCAAATAACTTAACTAATTTTATTAATCTAGATAAATATATCTTATATTAACATGGGAATAACATAATCTAGTCTGACAGAAATTAAAATAACTAAATGACAGAAAAAACTAGATAAGAAAAATTGAAGAGTACCTGAGGGGTGGGATGAATCAGAAGGTAAACCCATTCGCGATCCATACGATCAACGGTGGCATTATAAGCCTTGAGGCCCTCACAAGCTGACCAGAACTTCTTCAGGGCGTCATCGGAAGTCAGGCTGATCGCTCCGATGACCGTGATGTGAGGTTCAAACTCAGGCCCTCCGAACTCCGATCGGAGGCCGCTCATCAGCTTCTTCATCCTATCACGCACATCTTCCGTTGGTAAAGCCCACACCGAATACTCATACTCCTTCTCTGCGGCTTCAGGTTTGGCAACGGTTTCCGGGGTTGCCATGAAGGAAGAAGAAGGCAGAGACGCAGAAGAAAAATGGGGAGTGAAGTGTGTGAAACTTAGCGATGCCTTTAATCGCAAGTCCTTGTTTTGGGATTTTGTTTAATGGAAATTTGGGGATTGAAGTATACGTTTGAATTAAAAATGGAAGATTTTGCAGAAATTCAACGCAGGGAGTGAAACGTGGAGACGATCGAGTGGGAAGGCGGGACGTGCAGAGAGCAACGGAAGGCACATTTTGAGTATAAAATTACAAAATGTCGTCTCCGCCTAGACAGGAGGCAACGATGTCGTTTCCTTCTCTGATTGGCGCTTATTTTAGTTAAAATTACATTGAAGAGCCTAAAGTTTGCAAATTGCAATAAAGATCCCCAGTCAAATAATGCTCTACCATTTCTTAGCTGAAATAAATCAACAAAGAATCTGTGACTTCTGGGGCAATACTACCCCAGAAATCTTCCTTTCAACCACAATTCTTCAATGAAAACTTCATAAAAATGCCGTTTTACCCATACAAAGAGGTGATGTCAACGCCGCGTAGGCATTAACTAATGATTAACTATTTGACCCGTTAGGCAAAGCAACATTACTACAATTTTACAACTTTCAGGAGATATATCTACAAAAAATACTTCTAAGCGTCCAGTGTTCTTTCCAAGAAAAAAAAAACTTTTGGAGCAAAAATATCCTTTTAACTGTCATTTCTATCTACATCTCAAACCTATCATTAGTTTAGTTTGCGCTTCTACTTATTGATTAATCATGAAGCACAAAATGAAATTTTGTTGATTTTGATAGCTTTGTCATGCAACTTACTCATCAAGGTCATGAACTTTTCTTATGATCAAGGCCACAGCTTCGGATGAATCATATGTACTTTTTTTTATTTCATTCACATACAGTAGTAGAGACCTAATATGATTCACATTAGAGTGTGGATTGAGTGATAAACATAAAAAAGTCATAAGCAAATCCTCAACAGATTTTACTAAAAGAGGTCATAATAAGCAAAAGCTAATTTGGAGTGAGAACGCAATCAGCAATTTTCTCCCAGGATTTCAGAGTTTTGTCTTCAGTGTCTGTCTTGTATAATGCAAGGCGACTTATTTGAAAGTTCAACCCATTCACATCATCAAGAGCATTGGCTCTTTCTTGAGCCCTTTTCTTCTCCTCATCACTTAAATCTCCATACAGAATGCTCAAGTGTGGCATGTAAGCTGCAAACATAAAACAACATAACCGTGAGGAAAAGAGAATTTTACCCCATAATCTCCATATACAATACTCCCTCTGATTCCTAATACAGGAGCTAGTTGGGATGTTGGATTTAGTCTTAAATATAAAAGCCCTATCCATTTCGCCTCCTAACTTTATAATTTTTTCTAAACTATCTCTATTGATTACGTATATTAAGGGGGTTCCATCTAGGGTTTGTTTCAATGCTAAAGAAGATATTTTAAAGAAACTAACATATTTTTTACGAATAACTAGTTAATTAATTTTCTTAATATATGCAAACTAGTTATCTAGCTCTTCTATTTAGGACCTAAGGGAGCATTATAATACTAGCTGGGAGATTTTAACCTTTTATGTGCCAACTTAAACCTAAACATGTCACTTAAGAGTTAAAAGTAAGGTTTTTTAAATGAGGAGCTAAATCAGATCATGTTCTTTCATCAAGAGGTCATTGATATCCTAAGTTTCAAAGAACTCGGGTATTTGACAAAGTTAGACCTCCGTTATGCCACTTCACACCATACTTTCACCTTTTGGCATTTATAACCTTTTTTCCCCCTCAATTTTTGGTTAACAAAGATACCACTTATAAAGCTAAATTTTCCTTTGGACATGAAGCAACTCTATTAGGTGGGAAGTATATAAAGGCGAAAAAAAGAAAGAAGAAAAGCCTTGTGTTGAACTGAAATGTCCAGACCCTGTTTCCAATGCTAAACCATACTAGTTTGAACCACTTATCTCAAATTAAAGTGAAGGAAAAGGCTTTTACTTTACATGATCTAAAGTTGAATATGTGTATTTCTGTTTTTCCTGACTCCAGATAATATTCTGTTTGTTAATAAGCAATCCAGTGAGGTGAAAAAGTTGCAAAATGAGAAGGGCATATGACAAAAATACGTTGACTAGAGCTTTGGAAGAAGGATACAAAAAGGGAAGAAATGGCTCATGAAGCTAAGCGGCCAATGCACAAGGCTACCATTGGTCCTGGATTACAACACATTGACATTGTCAAATCACACTTCTTATGTTCTAAAAAAAGCACTAAATTATGAGGATAAAGGAGATAGAATTGCATCCAGTATTATTCGAAGCCTCTATTCTCTTCTAAGGGTTTAGCCATAAGAGGCCTCTTTTAACCAGTACTAGCCTAAGATCTCTGTCACATCAAGATATTCTTTTCCTGCCTTTTCTTTATTTGCAGTCATGGTAGAACAAACAACTGAAATGTGTAAAATATATCTCAATGTTAACAAAACTCTGCCTGTGTTTTAAGATAGTAGGAGGAGGGTGTGTCAGGCTTTCAACAGTCAAAATGAAAATTTGTGAAATCTCTCTTGACCATGGTTGATACATGTAAACAGCTTCGTCTAAATTAAAAAGCTTGAGATGATTTTGTTTATCAATTTCCAGAGTTTTGATTCTGTAATCTGACAAGCTTCATAGGCGGTAACAAAACAAATTTAATTTTCTATATAGATTTTCACTTGCAGCCAGCACAAAAGGTAAAGCTTCAGGAAAAAATCAGATTATGGAACTTACGAGATGATCTGTTGTAACCAAAATGACTGATGCAATGGTCACTAGTTCCCACTACCTGTGGAGAAAAAGAAATTAAAAACAAAGAGAATCAAAATAATAATGACGCGATAAAGCCTTCCAAATGACAGAATTACAATCAAACCATAAGTCCAGAATCGCTTCTGATTTAACAACTTAACAATCAAAATCTTAGAGAAAAACGAACACCTCAATGTCATGTCGATCAATCGTTTGTCCATAAACTACTACAAAACTAACAACAGAGACCAGTCCTACAGAAAATAAAATAACTAAATGACAGAAAAAACAGAAAAGAAAAATTGAAGAGTACCTCAGGAGTGGGATGAATCAGAAGGTAAACACACTGATAAAAGAAAGTCCCTGTATCCACACGATCAACGGTGGCATTATAGGCCTTGAGGCCATCACAAGCGGACCGGAACTTCTTCAGAGCGTCACCGGCAGTCAGGCTGATTGCTCCGACGACTGTGATGTGGGGTTCAAACTCAGGCCCTCCGAACTCCGATCGGAGGCCGCTCATCAGCTTCTTCATCCGATCACGCACATCTTCCGTTGGTACGGCCCACACCGAATACACATGCTTCTTCTCGGATTCAGGTCCGGGAATGGTGTCTGGGCTTGCCATGAAGGAAGAAGAAGAAAACGGAGAAGCCCAATATACGCAAGATGGTAGAGAAGTCAATGACAAAGAAGAAAATGGGCAGTGTAGTGCGTGAAACTTAGCGATGCCTTTATCGCAAGATCTTGTTTTGGGATTTTTTAATGGCAATTGGGGATTGCAGCTTTCGTTTGAATTAAAAATGGAAGCTTTTACTGGAATCCAACACAGAGAGTAAATCGTGGCGACGACGGAGTGGGGAAAAGGAGAGAGTGAATCGTGGCGACGACAGAGTGGGGGGAATGCAGAGATGCCGAGAGCAAGGAAAGCACATTCTGGGTATATGCCGACACAAAGCAAAATGATGTCGTTTTACCGTTTTTGAGATAAATGAAACTAATTAAATTATTTATATATTTTTTTTCTCTAAACAAATTACTTTGACTAGTAAATAAAAGGATAGGATATTGTCACTACCATTTTTTTTCACAATTAATATTACTATCACTTTTTTACCGTTAGATCAGAATCTTTATAGGAGAGAGAAATGATAAATGTATATGAGATTCTAATCTAACGATGAAAAAATGGTAGATGAAAAAATGATAGTGAGAATATCTTATCCCATAAATTAATATATAAGTTAAAATAATATATATATATATATATATATATATATATATATATATATATATATATTTAACTTCCTTAATCTCTCTAAAAATGTCAATACTTATTATATTTAAAATCAAACGTAGTATTTTAGACAAAATTACATTTGGTCAAGACAAAAGTTAAATTCCAAATTTAATTTTCTTTACCTTCACATCCTATTCTCCTCCTTTACCACTTTCATCATATTAGATCAAAATCTAATTTCTAAATTTAATATTTTGTAAAATATTATTATAAAAAATATATTAAATAAATTTATAGATTAGTATTATAAAATAGAATTTCTTTTTCAATTAGTAAATTGCATCCATTAAAATTTTAATCCATCAAATAAATGTTATCCACTTTAATATCTAAACAATATAAATCATCCAACAAACAAACATATTCATTAATTCGTAATAAAAAAAAAACAAATAAACACAAAGAATATATTTTTCCCTTTTTTTTTCAAAAATATTAAACAAAGGAATTGTTTTATACCCACGACAAAATGTCTTTCCCTATCGTAATTTTGTGTGTCTGCAGATTCCTTCGGTTCATGGATGATTTTTCCGCGGGTAAAAATAATTATACTTATTTTACACAAAATATCTTTATAATTTACTACTTATATAATATTGTAATACCAAAGTATGTAATGAAAACATCTTTTCTTTAAAATTTATAATAAATAATTATGTGTTTTAATACATAATAATAATAAACATTAAAAAAGGGTTATAGTTTAAACTAAAAAAATCTAAGAAATTACAAATAAACACATTCATTAAATGAAAGTCTAAGTAATTTTTATTTTTATTTTTTAAAAAAAAATCTACGTTAAACTATGTCTAATCAGTACGGCATTTTACAGGACCAATTTTAAATTTTTGGCCTATTTTTCAAGCCCGGCCCTTGATGGGCCAGAGCTTAAATAGGCATGGTACCGATTTCCCAGCTCTAGTAGAGACACTAAAGACTAAAGATTATTAATTTTTTAATCCCGAAAAATATTATTTATTTCTTAAAATATCTAAAGACCTGCCACAATCTACCCCGAGTGGTCTCCATAAGGATTGTAATTTATTTATTTATTTATATCAAAATTTTAGGAGAGGTGGGCCACTCACAAATCCCAAAGGTAAGACGTTATTGGCTTTACTTCTCGGGCAGTATACGGGATCGAGAAAGACACACGCTTCTACCTCAAAGATGCGTTTCCACAAATTCACATCACCTAAAATGCTTCCCCTAGCGCCTTGACTAACTCTAGGATCAAACCCCCTCCTTTTAGTACGAGTGTCCAACCCTTTTACCACTTGAAAATAAAAATAAGGGTATAAGGATTGTAATTTATACAACACATTTGATTGTTTGAAAGACATACGTTTATGCCCAACCCATATTCTTACTTGGGCTTGCCCCATCCTACCATATCCGTGTCACGACAACTTAGGGCTAGTCCAAAGAACAAAGTGGACCAATACGGAAAATTATCAATCTTGTTGGTTTCTACAAGAGTAATTGAATTTGAGTTGTTAAGGCGTAGAGTTGTAATTCATGAATAAATATATGTTGTAGATCAATTTTTGATCTTTTAATTATGAATGAATTGTTAAGGCGCAGAATTGTAACTCATGAATTAATATTTGTTGTACGTCAATTTTTGACCTTTTAACTCACTAAAATGTATGTGTTGTTGCAAAACATATACCCCTTTATGCAACAATCTTTATATTTTGTCCCCTAAAATAATTTAGATGGCTTATCTCTTCACTACTGACATAGGCTTATAGAGATGTATCTAGAGTGAACATGACAAAAAAGAAGAGAGTGAGAGAGAGAGAAAATCACTCAAACAATCTAAGTGAAGCAAAGTCATCACAAGTACTTTTGTTTTTTCCTTCTTGTTGAACCTGAGTGACTAAAATGAAACATTACATGTTACATGATTGACACTACGTATTGTACCTCTAGAAGTTTTCCTTGTGAAAGGTGAAACGTGTGGATGACTCTACACCAGAGTCTTGGCAAAGGGTCTTCAATGTTCTGGTGAGAGGAGGAGGACCACAGTAGAACACACATACATCAAAACCAACAGTCAAAATAATAACAAATAAAAAAGAAAACATATTTTCAACAAAATTTGAAAGTGTCCTATAAGATTCCACGAAGAATGAATCGTTTGAGTGAGAAAACATATGCTTCTGTGGTATATTTGGTCAATGTATGTACCATAAATTCTAATAGTCAAAGATGTCCATATCACATAAATCTTTTTGTTTAACCTTGTTCACTCAAATGCAAATAAGTTTGTCCTCTAAAATTCCTATCTCTACTTGGGAGGATCCAGTGAGACTGCAATGTCGTACGTGTTTCTGAACTCTCTGTGTGTGTAATTTGGTGGAATCCATCCGACTTATGGTAAGAAACCAGCTTATTACTAAGCTTTCATAGTTATGGGGAAAACACTGTAATTAGAGTCAATGTGGCTAAATTGCCCTCTGTTTTCAAATAAGTGTCATTGTCTGAATTTTTTGATCCATCATGTTACCTTGACTCAAAAATAATTTATTGGAAAAAAAAGAAGAAAAAAACACAAAGCTTAGTGGCACCAAAATAAACCCTTCATTAGAAGCCCATGAAGGAAGAAAGTGGGGAAAATTAGAATTGACAATAATGTGCCTAGGGAGCATCTTTCTAATTTGTAACGAACAGCTTAAAGATGATCCATTTAGTAGTGTTAATTGATTTTTTCAAAATGAGTTCTTATATGTGGCATATTGCAACATACATTTGTTTCTAGCCGGAGTTTGTTAAACTCCCTTAGCAGGGCAGTTAATTGTTTTGTTATTGTGTAAGATTTATGCTTTTTATCTTTCTCTCTAAAAACTAATCAATTTCGATTGAAACTTGACACCGTGAGCTAAAGATAGTCTCTTTATGATTTAGTTTTGCAGGCTTATTTGTGTTAGAATTTATTTTCTGAATATTTTGTAGATCTTTATTCTGTATTGTTGTTTGGATGGAGACAAACAGAACCACAACATATATGGTGGATGCATGCTACGTACATGGTATTTGACTATTTGTCTAACTAGTTAAATATTGGAGTCTAACTCGATAATACCAAAACTAAATTATACAATTATCTCTCTAATATTTGAAAGTTTACTATAAATCTCCTTGAATTTTCAAGTTTATATGGATAACTTACATTATGTAATATCCTGAATTTTGGATCTAGAGATTTGAGAATAAGCCTAAACTAGATAAAAGACTAAGCCCAATTTGGGAAGAATCTCAAGAATGTCAAGAGATAAAATAGCTTGCAGGGACTAAGTTATTTGGCCATACTGGTCGGTGGACCTAGTATGCGTAAGGTATAGTATCAAAATGTTGGTGTGGAAGTGTACAGAACGCCTATATGATGCTAATGGGTTAGTAAAAGATACCACCTAGCTATGTTATAAGGTATAACACGATTGGTAGAGCACGATGTATGTATATGGCATTCCTTGGACCAATAGGGATTCCCTACGTTTTTGGGAAAATGTTGATGATTATCCAAAAATGCCACTTGTCATGATAAAGACTTTTATATAAAAAGGGACACATGGAAGTCAAGGAGTTGACATAAGGAAAATATCTTTGACTATGAAATTTTTTCAGCTTAGCTTACATCATCAATGTGTCATCAAGTTAAGTAATCAATGAACACATAAGCCCATATAATATTAAAGGATGGCGAGTCATTGGAACACCTAAGCCTTCATGCAATTAATATGTTCTCACCCAAAATGCCATGTGTTACTTTGGGAAAGGGAAGCAGAATGCAATTGACACATGTATGAAGACAAAAGTCAACCTAATTAATCCTAAATTGCCAAGTGTCATAAAGAAAAGTAAGTTGACTTTTGAAAAGGATATTTAACCACCTTTATTTATTACATTTTGAAGATCAAATATCTTCCTCCATAAGCCTCAAATTCGTCCAAAACAATGAGGAAGAGAGAAAGTCAACAAAACTTGCAAAATAAGCCAATCTTAAGGGGTATTTTGCAAGGGCACTTTGGTTATTTGACTTGGAGGGATTCTTAAGTGCCTTGTTGACATATTTAAGACATTTTGCACTCCCTTTTTGCATGAGTATTTCGACCAAGAAAGGAAAGAGTCAAGAGAACTCTAGCAAAACTCAAGATAAAAGAAGACAAATGCAAGGGCATTTTAGTCATTTGACTAGAGGTAATAGGTGGACTTAAGCATGGAATTTTATGTCTTTAGGATGACATAATCTCTTGCCCTTCAAGCCATTAATTTCGTTCAAATAAGAAAGAGCAAGGAAAAGTCAATAAGCTTATTGAAAAAGCCAAGGTTAAGAAGATATTATGAGGGCAATTTGGTAAACTGGCACGAGAGATATCTTAGCATGATTCTTGATTATTATTTAATATATGTTGAAAGTCAAATTTCTTCTTCCATATGCCAATATTTTTTGCCAAGGAGGAGAAATCAAGACAAATCAAGAATCTTCAAGAGAAAATGAGAAATTTCAAGAGGAAAAAGGGTAAGACTAAAGAGGTGAAATGGTAATTGGACGAAAAGGATATTTTGGCACCTCGTTAATCATTATTTAAGGACTTCTTCTCTTCATTTTTCATGCCAAAAACCGGCTCATACTAAGAGAAGAGAGAAGAGAAGGCAAGCTTGAGAAACTTAGAAGCTTAAAGAGAAGCAAGATCAAAGGTAAGTAGTTGTGGATCTTCCTTCTACTTGCTTCTATCTTTATGAAAATCTTAAAGTCCTTAATAAACAACTCTTCCATGTTATTTTGGGAGCTTAGGCCGAAAAGAATAAGAGTGTACAAGGAAACAAAATTACAAAGAAAAGCTAGAATCAAAGACAAGTAAGCTTCTTTCTCAACCTTCTTGTGATTTTGTGGTTGTATGGCTTGGAGATGGTTATTATTTTGGGTTTAATATATGATGAGGGTTTTGTCTAAATGATGAAAAGGATGAATAAAAGATTAAAGGCAATGTTCATGGTTTAGGAAAGAAGAACAAGCATGAAATAAGATATATATGTTACGAAAATAGAAATTTTGACAATTTTGGAAATTAGTGAAAGACTTTAAATCAAAGAATGGTTAAATGGTAATCAATCCAAATAATATTTGAATTATGGAGAATTGTAAAAGTGATGAGTAGTATTTATAATTATAGGAAGTTCCGTCGGTGAGAGCTTTTAAAAGAATTTGGAGAAAGTAATTGACGGTTTAAGTTTGCCGGTAGTAACCCTAATCTCATATACTCTGTATGTCTCTTGTATGTATGTTTTACCATGAGTATTATATGCATTCAGTTGTGGTTTATCTCCAAGCGCTGTGGAACTGGAACATGTCGGGTGCACAGTAGGTTGGCTGTAGGCCATACCTTGCAGTTTGTGCTGTGTGCTATTTTGTGTACCCTAAGGGCCTTGCTGTGTGTTGTGTCTTGCGGTCTGTGCTATGAACTAGTAGGACTGCTGTTCCGAACGTCAGGTGCGCGGTGGGCTGTGCTTCGAGCTGTGCCTTGCAGTTGTGCTTTTTGCTATTTGGATTGCATGCCCCAAGTGATTTGCTATATGCATGATACTGGATGCTACGGTTTTTTGTTATTTAAGGTTTTCTTACATACTTTGCATATACATCTTATATGATATTAACGATTACTTTGGGATCCTTCGGGATTCCTGCCTCTGTTGCTACCTATATATTGTACAGTTTATCAGATGTAGCTCCCAAACGGATGTTAGCAAATAGAGGTGTTGGACAAGTTCCATATTATTCAGAGAATTGTTGGAGAAATTTTATGTAGTTATCATTTCAAATTTTGTAACCAAGATTTGTAATTTATTATTAGTATACTATGTCTAAACCGTTTTACCACTGCGCTGTGCTATAATGCTCTGATCTGTGAAATATTATTGGAAGGGTGTGATAGTTGGATTTAATAAATAAAAGGGTATCACACTACCCGCCATTTGAAAAGGCGAGGTCGGTACGGGTGTAACACATATACTACTCATGGTCTTAAATATAAAATCCTTTTTCATTTATTTCTTATATTTATAATTTTTCTTTGAGCTAATTTGCCAATTAGCATTTGCTAATTTGCTCTAATTTAATTAAGTGTCTTCATAACCTTTTCTTATCTTTTTTGGTTATAAATTAGCTATTATTCTATGTGCTATTTATATCACAATTAATAGCCCCTAAATGTAGTCTCATAATTAACCATTGGTAAATTTATTCCAAAATAGAATTTTGATGAAAATATAATCAATAGATTATACACTACAAAAAAACAGACCTTTAGTAGCGGTTAAAATGACATATTTGTAACGGTTTTAGCCGCTACTAATGACATTTGTAGCGGTTAACCAAACCGCAAAAAATCCACCGTGGCAAACCTATTTGTAGCGGTTAAAAAAAACCGCTACTACATCTGTAGCGGTTCCCAATGACCGCAACTATATGAGGCCAGGCTGACTCCTTGTTGGAACATTAGTCGCGGTTCCAAAACCGCTACAAATGGAGAGCGATCACGGTTGTAGTGGTTACATAACCGCAACTAATTATATTAAAAAGTAGCGCCATCAGGTTTCAAAAAATGTTGTAGCGGTTACATGACCGCTACAAATATTCCCGCCAATTTTTTGGGAAAAATTTTGCCGCCAATATTTGTAGCGGTTGTTAACCGCTACAAATAAATCCTGCCTTTTTTTGGGGAAAATTTTGGCGGCAATTTTCAGTATTTTATAGTTGTATTGGTTCAAAACCGCTAAAAAATATTCCCTTCATTTTTTGTTGTTTTGGCCCGTTGTTTTATTTTTGTTCGTATTTATAGCGGTTCACTAACCGCTACAAACAAATGAAATTAAAAAAATAGTAATTAAATTAGTTAAATATTGTTTTAATAATAATTTATATTTTGGATGAAAATAAATTATATTAAAATATCATATTTGATTATATAAGGTTAATATATAATAGAAAACAATGAGAATATATATAAGGTAAAAAGAATGTGTTAAATAAAATATAATTACTTCTATAAAAAATGTGTGTGAAGGTGGATCGAATAGAAAGTAGAAAGAAAGTGTCAAAAAATACGAAATGCATCTGCAAAATAACAAAAGTTAGTATCAAAGATAGGGTAGAAGATAAGCATTAGATTTGATGCGGTTGAACGGCACTTACTCCCTTCAAACACTTAAGCTATTTGAGAAAACGTAAAACAATGAGTAAATACCGAGAGAAAAGGTAAGTAGGACTGAAGCATATTAAATGTGGTTGGGTGGGGTATTTATTTTGATATATGCGAATCATTTTGTAGCGGTTTAGGTGTCAATTTTTGTAGCGGAGTTACTTTGTAGCGGTTGTTTTTTTTGTTTTGTAGCGGTTATGAAACCGCTACAAATATTATTGTGGTTTTTTTAAAAAAAAATAATAATAACAAGATTACGGATTAACTATATATGGCATAATCTTTTCTCTCACTCTTCGTCACCATCCCTACAAAGAAAGTTTGGATAAAATGTTACGTGTGAGTTGAATATGTTTGAACACAAATAAAACTTTGGTTAAATGTTATTATTTCATAAAATGTATATTTAAAAACATATCAAACTATAGGTAAATTGACATCGCCGTCTGGGAAGAAGTTTTCAAAACTGGCTGGCTGGAACGGCTCACAATCATAGGCGACGTTATCACCATCGCCCATATCGTAAAGGTCCCGAGGTTTTAAGTGAACCACCATATTCTAATCCACGTGCCTCTCATCGGCGACATAATAAACCTGTTGGGCCTCGGAGGCAAGAATATACGACTCGTCATCTTCAGACAGACCAGTGTGAATAGGCCAGGAGGAATTCACCGATGTGATGCCTAAGTCGTCAGTCGTGAGTCCCCTGGGCGTTGTCATATTCGCCCACAAACACTTGAACAGCGTCACGGGGAAAAGGCCTTGGTAAGTTATCCTGACCACATCAAGCAGCTTTCCATAATACGGGACATCACGGAACTACATGTTCCCGTCACTGTTGCTCACATAACTCCTCATCCCAAACGTGCCATATACACCTGAGTTTTGGGTCAACAATCCCTGATCTCGTGAAATGGTGCAAAACTTGAAACCGTTGACATTGTATGCTATACATCTTTGGGCGTGGTCAAGTGGGCCGAGTGCGAGAGCTCTGAATTTTGGTGAGTGCGGGTTGTGGTCATTCATTATTCTCCTCCTAAACCAACCGGTGAATTCTCTGTGGACCTTTCTATCAATTTCGGAGGATGTCTGCGTACGGATCCTTAGCTATCACTTCACATGACTCCTGAATTCCCTGCAATTAAACATGCGATAACTAGCATGAAATGTGAGTATAAAATGTAAGGAAATATATAGGATAACACACACACACACACACACACATATATCTATGTGGAATCCTTACTGAAGGTACGGTTCAAATTTAGTGCAATTGATCAAGACATGTCTATGTGCTTGAATCTTCTCAAGTGCCGTGAGTTTGAAGTTCTCACTTCCACCAATTGATTTACCAATATGAGGGACTAACAACTCTGTTCCTGATGGCTCAGGCTCAGGCTTAGGACAATCGTCAACACAAGGCGGTCGGTTGAATGACGTCTCAATGTCATCAAAGTACCTAGAACAAAAATACAAGACCTTATCCCAATATAGCCTTCTGCTATTAAACCTTCAGGCCACGTCTTATTCCTCACGTAAAACTTCAGTTTCCCAAGAAACCTATAAAGTAATGAAGGGAAAATGTCGATACATCAATGGTTAGACGTGGGACTAGGGAGTAATGCTAAAGTAATTAATTTTAAATGAGTACCTCTCAATAGGATACATCCATCGGTAGTGAACAAGGTGTACTGTCAGGTGAACTATGACCGTGAAAAATGACGGAGGAAAGATCATCTCCAAATGACACAGCGTAAGAATGATTTTCTGTTGCAGTTGGTCGAGCTCCTCCACGATCAAAACCTTGGAACACAGCTTCCGAAAGAAAGTGAAGGTGGAATATCACCTAGAGGGGGGGTGAATAGGTGATCTCAAAAAACTCTTTCGTTGGATCAACGATGAAAGCAGTAAAAGAAGTAAAGAGAAATGACACAGAGAAATTATACTGGTTCGGTCCAACTCTGGGATTTTCACTAACTCACAAATACAATTACACACTCTGTAACTCGGGATGATCCTTTCTCCTAGGACTCACTCCCCTTACAAGTTGTAATCGTACACCCACACTCAAGATACCTCTATCTTGAGATTTGAACTAATATAAAACAAATGATAAATCTCTCTCACAGAGTAGATGAATAATAAACATCGAAGCTCAATGATATCCGAAGATAAAACAGAATAGAATTTGAATGCTTTGAATACTACGTCGTGTCTCGTGTTGTTCGTACTGATGAATTCAATCCTTCGAGTATTTATACTACTTGAAGATTGAGGACCGTTGAAATATGTTTGAAAGTTTGAATATGTCCGTTGAGCATTTAAGTATCCGCGCCCTCTGCTAACCTCAATCAAATGTCTGGGTAGTTGGCGGAATTAAATGCTTCTGGTATTTGTAGATGTTGCAATTTTGTGTCCGTTGGTGAAGCTTGAAGATTAGCCGTTGAGACTCTTCAAAAATATAGCCATTAGACTCGGAGCGGCTTGGTGAATATTTTCGCCATTAATGATCCATGTGGATTTGTACCGTCAAGACATTCTTCTATTCTACCCGTTGTGAAATAGCATTTATTGCGATATGGGAATAAAGAAGATCTTTTGAATGTTCGAAGTATGGTTGTTGAGATTGTGTCTCGATATGATAACCGCATTTAATGCGTTCGACACACAAACTATTTCTCAACAATTTGTTGTTAATCCGGGTTATGATAATCAAACTCATTAGCAACCGGTTAAAAGCATTTAAGAATATTAATGAGATAAAATCATAATCAATTAATTTTTGATTTTCCGGAGACGGTGATTTGAAAACTTGAAAGATATGACTCTAGTTAAAAGAGAGTTTTCCCAGAGGCAAATGACTAGAGACAAGGATAGAATGACTAGAGGCAATAAATACATGACTTGAGGCATTTCACGTAAAAGACGCTAATTTGGAAACTAGAAGAGCACTTGCCTTGAGTCATATTTTTATGCCTTGAGTCATGTTAACTAGAGGTAGAATTTCTATACACCGGTCGACTTTGACTATGAGACATGAATAAATTGAGGTGAGGTTGCCTTGAGGTGATTTACTAATTGACTTGAGGCATAAGGAGAGTTTCAAAGATAATTACAATATTGCCATTGATTTATTGTTGAAAGTCGTATGTTATGAAAATATGCCTTGAGGCAATATATTAATTGCCTTGAGTCAAGAAGTGATTTTCAACATATTTACGGTTTTGCCATCAAAAATTCATTTTCAACAAAATTACATTTTTGCCATTTGAGAAGTGAATTTCGAAACACACACTGGAAAATGAATGACTTGAGGCAATTCATTAATTGCCTTGAGGCAAAAGGTGACTTTCGAAATATTTACAATTTTGCCATTAAAAGAATGAATTTCAAAATAATAACGATTTTGCCATTAAAGTGGATTTGAAGACATATGTAATCCAGAATGACTTGAGGCAACAAACTAGAGGCAAAGAGTGAAGTTCAGCAAAATTACGATTTTGCCATTAAGAATGGATTTTCACCATAATTACGATTTTGCCATTGGAAGTATATTTTCCAAACATATGCGGGAATGACTTGGATGACTTGAGGCAAAACTAGTTTTTAGCAAGAATAACGAGAATGCCATTGCCATTAAAGAATTGATGTCTGGAGGTATTTTTGAGAGAAGCCTAGAGTTGAAATATTTTTACCTTGAGGTAGCAATTGAAAAACGTTTAACCATTGAAGCATATAACTCAAGGCTTTTATTATTTAACTGAGGCAAATCAAAAACTTCAAATATTCATTGAATATCAAAGATTAATTACATTATAATTGTTATCATCAAAACATCAAAAACTAACCGAAAGTACAAATATGTCATGACTCTTTCACCAAAAGAACCTTCGAGCCTGCACGTCAACACATCGTGAAATGTTGCTTGAATACCCATCGGGAACTTTTATCTTCTTCAACATTGCGAGGAAGATTTCCTTATTCGGTTTTGTTAGGGTGAATTTTTCTGGTTGAAATATGTCATGCTCATCCGGCCACGCGTCTCCACGAACCCTCATCTCTTGTAAATCTTTCCTCGCTTGAAGATGATCTTTTGACTTACCTGGTTCGTTCAGAATCGTGTACAACATATTGTCGCACACATTCTTCTCAATGTGCATGACATCCAGACTGTGTCGGAGCAAATTATCTTTCCAATACGGAAGATTGAAGAAGACGCTTATCTTCCGCCATTGCTGGGGCGCTAAACTAGAAACCCGGTCTTTGTGCGGCCTTTGCTCGCATCGTCTTTTTCCCATACTCAAATTCAACACCCACAAGCAGCTCTATGATTTTTGCACCGAATAAATTTTGAGGAGGTCCTCTTTTTTCTAGTTGCCCATTGAAACGATTGCGTTGCAACCTAAACCTGTGCGTACCATCGAGATACCTCCGATGACCCATGAAGCACTACTTGCAACTGTGGGGAAGGCGCACTGAGTCAGAGTCAAAATTGCAAGCCGGACACGCAAGGCCGGTATGAACATTCCACCCCCATAATGTTCCCAGTCCAGGGAAGTCACTGATAGTCCACATCAACGCCGCACGCAAGTTGAACAGTGTCTTCTCGTGCGCATCATACGTCTCGACGCCAACATTCCACAACTCCGCCAGCAGCAGCTTTCAAAGGGGCCGTAGCATCCACAGACCCCTGTGACTCCGGGGGTTGCGACCCTCGCAGATCAGCCTGGCTCTGCTCAATCTGGGCCTGACGCAAAGATTTTAGAAAACATTAATCAAACAATTTAATTCAATTTAAATATACAACATTAACTACGTGCATGGTATTTGACTATTTGCCTAAATAGTCATATATCGGTGTCTAACTCAATAGTACCAAAACTAAATTATACAATTTATCATCTAAAAAAAATTCACTAAAAAAAATGACTTTTTTTAGTGGTTAAATTGTGTATTTGTAGTTAGTAGTAGTAGTTCAAAGAACTGCTATAAAATACATTGTTGCAAGATCTTTTTTAGTTGTTTTCCAAAACTGCTACTCTATTGGTAGTGGTTTTTTGTCACCGCTACACGATGCGATCGAGATATTAGATGAAATTTCAAAAATTGCCAAATATTTTAGCTGAATTTGAATTAAAATTTACAATGGTTTTAAAACCGCTAAAGAATTTGGGAAAATTGAAAAAAAAGAACCATAATTTGAGTCCATTGTTACAATATTATGTTGAATATTTTATTATATTTAAGTGAGAAATCAAATGGTAATAGTTAATATTTAAAAAAAGGATTAACTTAAAGTCGATAGGTATAAATATTATGGAGATATAATACTAAGAATGTGTAGATAATAAGGAATTATTATATTGTCCACTAGATGATATTTAATTATGGAAAGAATGTTGATGATGATAAAAGAAATGTAGAGGAGATGTCCTTAAAGTTCTGGATAAATATAACAATAATTAGTATCATAATTATAAAGTCTTTAAAAAAATGTTACCATATTTGGTAAGCTTGCTCAACACTTAACATCTTCTTAAAACCTTTACAAATGAGAGAAAATGAGAGAGAAGGGTGGACGGAAACAAAGGAGCGTGTTAAATGTGCGGTGGGGTATTTATAGGCATATCTGGAACTTTTGTAGCAGTTGTTGTGACGGATTTTGTAGCGATTTCTCTTTGTAGCGGTTTGTGTGACAGTTTTTGTAGCGGTTTTTGTTTGAACCGCTACAAAAATTCATTGGTATTTCTTAAAAAGAAAATTTCAAAAGTTCACATTTTGTAGCGGTTATACTAAAAACTGATACAAATTAATGACATACTTTGTAGCAGTTTTAAAACTTCATGAATGCCGGCAGGATTCGAAATATTCAAATTTCAAATCACACTTTGTAGCAGTTATTTCCCAAAAATCGTTACAAGTTTTATGACTATTGGCAGGTTCTGAAATATTCAAATTTTAAAACAAGACACTTTTTAGCGATTTATCTACTAAAACCGCTACAAACTTCATGACCATTGGTGGGATTCAAAATATTCAAATTTCAATATTTCACAACTATATAACTGCTATAAATATGAACATTTTTTTAAAAAAAAAAAATCCATCATCATGTATTTAATGTGATCTATTGTTTTTTTCAGAGAGATTACTTGTAATATATGGTCTTGGCTATAGTAACTCACTCATAATAGCTTATGTCGATATGTCTCTTAAATCCATTATTTTAATTCCATCATCATGCATTTAATCTTCATTCATGTGCACAATATATGGCAGCAATTCTTCATAATGAAGAACAGAGGTTCTTAATATGAAAATTTTAAAATTTGGACAATGACACTTGTTAAGACTAAAATATCAATATTATTTAGAATATTTCTCTATGCATCATTGTGATCCTTCAATCTCAACATGGTATCAGAGACCGGTTCCGATTTGGAGAATATGAAAGCTAGGTTCCAATTCAAACTATTTTCTTCATGAGCTTCAATGTGATCATTCAATCTCAACATGATATTAGAGTCACTTCGATTCACAAAGATATCAAAGCCGTTTTTCCGATTTAGAGTATTTGTCCTATGCTTGAATGTGATCTTTCATTCTTAACATGGTATTAGAGCCATGTTCACATCCTGGACACGTGGTTTTGATACCATGTTGAGATTGAAGGATTACAATGAAGCCCATGAGAAATACTCTGAATATTATTGATCCTTAAGATTAAAAGAGAGTACAAACAAGGCTTTATATAAACAAATTAATAGAAAAAGCTTAACCTAAGGAACTAATCTAATTAGATTAAATTAAATCATAATATCTTGAGATATATATTCTCAAAATATAAAATCCATAAATAATCTTAATAAATAGTGAACGACATCCTTAAATAATAATAATTTATTAATATTTTGAAACTTGATATTCTCAACAAAATGCTTATTTGAAAATAGACGCCAATTTATCCATGTTGACTCCAGTTACCGTTGTTTTTCTCCAAAAACTACGAAACCTTATTAATAACCTGGTTGCTTACCACAAGTTAGATGGATTTCACCAAATTACGCACACATATTGATGAAATGATGATTGTTATTTGTTTTAGGTATGACAACCGTAGATATTATTATAGAAGAAGAGTGGATAGACGTTCTTGAGTCGGTTCAAGATGTCCGCTTGATCTAGCAAATGAAGAGCTTATTGACAAAAAGGACGTCATAAATTATGACGTTGCAAAGGTTCAAGATAGTTTTACTACTCGATCTGTTTAGAAGATATCGATGATCCAGAGCATGACAATAGTGAGAAGCACATGTTGTCACTAATTTTATACTCCTTGTATCATTTCTTCGCTTAGGTAAAATCTTTGTCGCCCATTTAAAAAATATGTAAAAAATGAGGTTGAAGTTTGTCCCATAAGAGTTTTGTATTAAATATTATATTATTAGTAGCGAGAGATCAAAGAACAACATACACCAAAGAGATCGGGGTCTCTCGCACCTATTTTGATGGTCGCGGTGACCTCTCCGAAAAATAATAATAATAATCATATTTTAACTTGTTTTCAAGAAAAATACACATCTTTGTGTGAAATAAAACTAAAACGAAATGATGAACTCAATAATTTTCTTAAAATCAAATAAAAGTAAATTTTTTCATATGAGTCACTGCTAAGTAAGATTAAAAAGATATGCGTTGTTATGTTTTAATGGACGAGTTTAGATAACATTGTGATACTCGCAGTATATAAATATTTAAGGTACTCCCTCCAATAACCTATTTGCATTTATAAAGAAAATACTTATTATTAATTAAAAATAATAAATATGTATTATTTTTCAAAAGAAAAATTAATCTTCCAGTCTCTATGGTTTTAACTGGGTTGTAACTCGATCTCTACACTTTAACTTGATGTAAATCAGTATCTATAGTTTTTGACTTAGATGTAACTTAATCTTTGAACTTTAACTCACTGTAGCTCAGTCCTTATAATTTTAATCATCTTATAATATAGTCCCGCACCTTTATTCTAGAACATAAAGATTAATTTATAAAATAGTTTAAACTTCAGGGACCAAGTTGCAGTGAGTTAAAGTTCAAGGATTGAGTTATAATCGAATAAAACTAAAGTGATTGACTTGCATGAGTCAAAGTATAGGACCGAAAGTTACAA
This sequence comes from Acacia melanoxylon, assembly GCA_019022615.1. Taxonomy (NCBI): domain Eukaryota; kingdom Viridiplantae; phylum Streptophyta; class Magnoliopsida; order Fabales; family Fabaceae; genus Acacia; species Acacia melanoxylon. The sequence goes on from JAFJYJ010000042.1 coordinate 615,699, forward strand.
CCCATTTAAAACTTCAAGGACCAAAAGAGTAATTTTTTTCTTTTTCAAATTATACACTTATAATGAGGGAGGGTATTTCTCTAGGTAAATAGATACTCACATATTTATGATAAAATAAGTGTGTGTATGTGTGTGTATGTATAATATACACGTATATATGTGTGTATATAATATGCCTCATATGTATAAGATAAAATTGTAATATTCATGGAACCTGCCATGCACAAAAACGTGATAACTCGCCAATATTAATAAATATAGATATGTGGGAGTTTTTTTTATTATTCTTGGGTTTGGATTCTCTCATAATCCTTTTTCTCCTTTTCTTCTCGAGTTGTTGATCTTCACCCATGGTCCAGATTTAATGTTTTATAAAACTATTATTTTAAATATGAATAAATAAATTTAACTTTTAAATCATAATTTTCACAATTTGTAACACCCCAATTTTCATATAAATTAATCAATGGAGTATATGAATTTTTCACTAAGTTGTGGTAGTCAATGGTATTTATTATTTTGACTGGATATATTAATTATGGGAAATAATGTGGAATTATTCGGAAAATATGGTTAATAAATTTGGTTACAAATAAATTGAGATGGTAATATCAAAAAGGTAAAAATATATTTTTCTCTTATTATTTTCATATTTTTGTCCAATATAAAGAGGGGCAATATAACATCATGCTACAGTATAATAATAATAATTTCTCTCCAAGATTTCTTGCTGGACGACATGAGAAAAGTAAGGAAATATTGAAAAGACAATTCAACATTTATAAGGAACTAGTTGAGCACGTGAGCGAGTCAATGGAAATACATCTACATTTCTTTAATATTTTTGGGGGCATCTAACGTGAGAAAGAAGTAGATGGGCTTAATTACTAAAAATAAATATATATATATATATATATATATATATATATATATATATATATATATTTTTCACACCACTCCTCTAAACCGCCATAAAGGGAGAGAAGGAGTGTTCTGGTGATAGTTCTATTTAAATAAAATCACTTCCAATCAGTATCCATTTTCGCATGGAGAAAGGAGAAAATAGGTAATGATGGTTACTGTGGCTGTACGTATTTAGCTCAAAGAAAGGATGGAAAGGACAAAAAAATATTAATTAAGGGAGTATGAGTGAGATATGGAATACACACACTTTCCCCAATAACTCCTAGATAGAGAGATTGGGTGAAAAAAAAAGGAAAAAAAGGGGTTTTACTCCCCATTTCTTTATACCGCCGGACGAGAGAAAAAAAAAAGGGATTGGATGGATGTGACTGAACACAATTAATGAAGAAGTGAAGCAGTTAGCACGTGGGGAAGAGGCAATTAAAGGAACTCAAAACATATTTTTTTCCTAATAATTCCCCATTGTTGCTTGTCGTGAAAGGAGACCAAAAGGGAATTGGAGAAAATCTCTTTTTCCTCCAAACCTCCTAAACCGCTGGACTGAGGAGAGAGCAAGAGGTATATATATATATATATATATATATATATATATATATATATATATATATATATATAAAGGTTCCAGAGTTCTCCAAGCGCCGGCCATAGAGATCTTAAAAAGGGGGAAAAAAAAAAGAAGAGAAAGAAGAGAGAATTCCCTAGATTTTTCTAGAGAAGTATGGAGAGATCAAGGGGTAATTAGATCAGCTTAGGAGATCTATTTAAAGGTCTCATCTTCACCCAATTTTTTTGCTGGACGAATTTGGAGAAGAAGAGAAGAAGGAGATTAAAAATCAACAAGACACAAAGAAAGCCAAGCAGAAACGTGCAAGAGGGAGGATTAAGGACGAAAGGAACAAGTAAGTTGTAGCTTCAACTATTTTATGATTTCATGGTTGTAAAATCCTGCGTTTTTGTTCATAATATGGGTTTGATTAATGGATAAAAAGGATGAATAAATGTTTGAACTTAAGGTTAAGGTTTAGGAAGAAAGGTTATTATGATAGAAGAAAATGGTTGTTGAAAATGGGAGCTTGTTATTCGGTTAACATGGAGGACGTGAGAAAAACTGATTCTTTCTTGGTGCTTTAAATGTTTTCAACGTGTTCAAAATAAGATTCTAGTACATGAACTTAAAGATTTTGGTATGTTTGAGAAAGACTTATTTTTAAGTCAACAAATAAATACTTCAAGAAGAGATATACTTATATTTATATTTTGGTTATTTTAAGATCACTTTGATTTGGTACACCCAGAGAAAAATCTTATTGATGTTTTGGCCAACAACTATCAGCTAGTAACCTTAATCCTCATGTGTTCTGTGTTTCTTTGTATGTTTGTTTTTTCATGATTGTGGACCCGTGTCTCCCGAAAAGGGACATGCGTTTGTATGCATTCAAGTGTGGTTCGGGTTCAAAGCCCGACTATCGTATGTTTCCTAGCGCCGTGGATCCGGCTTGCTTTGTTGGAGCGGTCCCTGCGTTTGTTTCTAGGACATGTAGTCATTCCGCAGTTAACACGGTATACTTGGTATGTTGCATTTGTGTTACTGCGCGTTTGTTACTGAATGCTATTATTTGGTGTTTTCCTGATTATGGTTACATACATATACTGTTTATGCATTACATATGAGATTAATGGTTGCTCTGGGATCCATTTATGAATCCCAAATTTTTGTAGAGCCTCTGGAAGTTCATTGAGGGTAGATTCTGGAGGAAAGGGTAAGACTGTTGGGCAGGAGTAGATGGTGTCATTAGTGGCGGTGGAAAACTTTTTTGTTATATATTTTGAAATTTATTTTGAATTGGATATATGTATATTATTTTGGCCTTTTTGGGGCAGTGGTGGATGACTGTATACTTAACCCTTCGGGGACTATATTTTGTTACTTACTTTTAATTATACCAGTATTGTTTGTCGTCCAACCGGGGAATGCTCTGCCGCGATAAACTCTGTTGCATGTTAATCAGTAGTAATTAGAGGATATATGGTAATTATAAAAGGAATCCCCTATCCGCCACCCGAAAGAGTGAGGCCGGTAGGGGTGTTACACAATTTATACCTATAATACAAACAAAATTAATAAAAAAAATTAATTTATAAAACAATATTATTATTATCTTAGAAAATATTAAATTTGAACCATCCATTTGTTTTTTTCATCTAAGGGTAGAAATATGATTCTGAGAAGAAAAGGAAAGAAAAGATTCTCAAGAAACTTGCTCCCATTATTCTTGTTGTTATTTATATAATTATAATATTTTTATATGGTTTCATATATGTCGTAATTGACTAATTTAAAAATTAATTAGTTCAAATTAAAATAAACTTAAATTTTTTATTGAAATAAAATTGCATTACGCGATCACGAGAAGATATAGTGGAACCTTTTTTCCTTGAATATATATGGTATGCCAAAATAATTTTCTAAAGCAAAATATGATAAGTTTAAATTTAAATTTAAATTCATCGTAACGCAAATTTACCAAAATCTTTTTCTAAATTCTGATGTTTTTAAAAATATTCACATCAAAATTAAATAAAATCATTAAATGCATTTTTTATACTAAGTATAAATCAACGAAATAAAGAGACGAAGAGGAGAATTCGGTAGAGATGTGAAGGATAGATTAAACCTGGGCATAGCAACGCAGAGGAAAAAGACAGACGAAACGGTATTTTTTTCTCTTTCCTTTTTAACTCTTTGGATCAGTGGCGTTGGCACCCATGAAGGAATTAAATGACCCGAGAGATCAGATACAGCGCACGCAAGCAGGGCTATATATTGTTTGGGCAAAACGAAAAGAGTCGAACGAGGGAGAGCGGAGAAGCAAGAAAACAGGACGATCGGAAAGGTTCTTTTTCCTACAGCAGCAGAATCTTGACGGTGAAAAAAATCCCAGACGCAGTGCTGTGAACATCTGGACCTAAACAGACAGCAGCGGTGAAGAACAGACGGAAAGCAAGATATTAGCAGCAACGCCTTTCTTCTGCGACAGCAGGGAATATTTCGGTTTTGCTTTCTTCTTCTCCCTTCTGTTCTGAGCCCAACGCTGGATTTTATTGCTTTCATGAATTTTGTTTTAGTCATGTGTGGCTAATTAATCTGTGAAATAGCCCTGAGCTGACACCTGCTTTCTTTCTTCTTTGAGTATATGTTATCAGTTTCAGGTTGTTGATCTCAACGATTTGGGAACAAAAATCTCTGTTCTGATCGTCGAATTCCTCAAGTATTTCAAACGGATTTTGAATTACTCAGAGTTTGATTTTTAATCGATTTGTGAAAGCGTGCGGAATCTTGGACTGACACATATATATGCTGTCTTTCTTCTTTTAGTATCTGTTCTCAAATCCCTTCTTTTTTTCTGATTTCTTTATTTCAACTGCTTTCTCTTGGTAATTTCTTTCTCAACACCATCATCCTATGTTTGGTTGCATTAATTGTATTCGTATACCACAGTCTGGTAGGCCACTGCTTGAGGAAAAAAGCCTCCGTTATTTGACCTCTAATGGGTGTTCGCCTCCGATGGATTAATTCATTGTTCTTGCCCCCACCCCTCGAAAGCCAGTCACAACAGTGTAAAACGAAAGAGAACAAATTAGAAAGGGAGGAACCCGTCGCAGCTTTTGTTAAATAATTTTAGTCTCACGCGTCACTTGTACATTTGCATGATTCTTATCTTTTCGTCAATTTTTCCTGGCTAATTTATTTCTATTGACGGTGCTGTTAGTATAATTGAGTTAGTTACAGAGTAGTTAGAAAAAAGAGATGTGGAGGATCCAGCGTGGCAATGCAGAGGAAACCTGATTCCCCATGTCTCTAAAGTCCATTACTTTAATTCCATCATCATGCATTCAAATGTAAGTTGCAATATGCCACATATAAGAACTCATTTTGCATAAATCAATTAACACCACTAAATGGATCATATAAAAGCTGTTCGTTACAAATTAGAAAGATGCTCGCTGGGCACATTATTGTCAATTCTAATTTTTCCCACTTTCTTCCTTCATGGATTTCTAATGAAAGGTTTATTTTGGTGCCACTAAGCTTTCTGTTTCTTCTTGAACTCATTTGTCATGTCAAGGGTGGGTTCGGAAGGAGAGGGTCCAATGACAAAGAAGAGCTGCTTTGAGTTTGCAAACATATCAAGGCTTGTTTTGGAAGAACATCCAATTACAAAGAAGAGGTACTTTGTGTTTGCAGGGATATCAACTGCAGATTTGAAAGAATAAGAGAGACCAATGACAAAGAAGAGGTACTTTGGGTTTGCAGGCATATCTAGGGTGGATTCAAAAGAACAAGGTTCAATGACAAAGAACAGGTGCTTTAGAGTTTACGTTGAAGTAGGGTAAATCATCCGGCAAACTACAATGAATTTTCAGAAAATCTCTTGTAGCTAGTTTGCAGGATGATTGTCTTTGTACCCTACTTACACATAAACTCCAAAGTACCTCTTCTTTGTCCTTAACTCTCTTATTCTGAATCCATCCTACATATGCTTGCAAACAAAATGTACCTCTTCTTTGTCATTGAACCCTCTTCTTTCAAATCGAAAGTTGATATCCATACAAACCCAAAGTGCCTCTCCTTTGTAATTTAACCCTCTTGTTCCAAAACAAGCCTTGAAATGTCTGCAAACCCAAAGTAGCTCTTCTTTATCATTGGACCCGCTCCTTCCGAATCCACTTTTGACATGACAAATGAGTTCAAGAAGAAGCAGAAAGCTTAGTGGCACAAAAATAAACCTTTCATTAGAAATCGATGAGGGAAGATAGTGGGAAGAATTAGAATTGACAATAATGTGCGCAGCGAGCATCTTTCTAATTTGTAACGAAGAGCTTTTATGTGATCCATTTAGTGGTGTTAATTGATTTATGCAAAATGAGTTCTTATATGTGGCATATTGCAACTTACATTTGTTTCTAGCAATAGTTTGTTAAACAGAACCACAACATATATGGTGGATGCATGCTACGATGCATGGTATTTGACTATTTGCCTAAATAGTCATATATCAGTGTCTAACTCAATAGTTCCAAAACTAAATTATACAATTTATCATCTAAAATAAATTCACTACAAAATTATTATTTTTTGACTTTTTGTAGTGGTTAAATTGTGTATTTGTAGATAGTAGTAGTAGTTCAAAGAACTGCTATAAAATACATGTTGCAAGATCTTTTGTAGTTGTTTTCCAAAATCGCTACTCTATTGGTAGTGGTTTTTGTCACCGCTTATAGGATTCGATCGAGATATTGGATGAAATTTCAAAAAGTGCCAAATATTTTAGCCGAATTTGAATTTATAATGGTTTAAAACCGCTAAAAAATATGGAAAAATTGAAAAAAAAAACCATAATTTGAGTCCATTGTTACAATATTATGTTGAATATTTTATTATATTTAAGTGAAAAATCAAATGGTAATAGTTAATATTTAAAAATAAAAGGATTAACTTAAAGTCATATAGGTATAAATATTATGTTTATATGATACTAAGAATGTGTAGATAATAAGGAATTAATATATTGTCCACTAGATGATATTTAATTATGGAAAGAATGTTGATGATGATAAAAGAAATGTAGAGGAAATGTCCTTAAAGTTCGGATAAATATAACAATAATTAGTATTAATTATAAAGTCCTTAAAAATGTTACCATATTTGGTAAGCTTGCTCAACAATTAACATCTTGAAAAACCTTTACAAATGAGAGAAAATGAGAGAGAAGGGGTGGATTAAACGAAGGAGCGTGTTAAATGTGCAAATGGGGTATTTATAGGCATTTTCGGGAACTTTTGTAGCAGCTTGTTGTTGTCTTGGATTTTGTAGCGATTTCTATTTGTAGCAGTTTTTGTGACAGCTTTTGTTTGAACCGCTACAAAAATTCATTGGTATTTCTTAAAAACAAAATTTCTAAGGTGAATAATACCTATTGGAAATAATACATATTAATCGTATTTATGATGAGTATCACAAATTAGTAAATAATACCTATTGAAAATAGGTGAATATGTGGTCTCAATTAATAAGTTATAATTATCTTATTTTCTAAGGTAATTACTATGGAAATCAAGAGTTAAAGAGCTAAAATCCATAAAATGCATTTATGGGGCATAAAATGACCACGAAAATATTATGATAAATCTCAAGAGGCAATAAAATATTTATTAAAAATTAGAAAGTATGTTGTCTCTAATTTTAGGAATTTTTGGGATTAGTTTCCTTGAAAAATAATGAGGCAAAATTTAATATGATTTTGGGAACCCTAAATGGCCCCATGATTTTTAATATTATACATGTGACATAAAATACCAATGTCAGTAAAATTGTTGTGAGATAATAATTAATCCTAATTAAGAAAATTATCAACAATTAGTAAGTGACTAATTAAGTAATTAATGGCTGATTGTTTAAGCTTGAACAAGAGAGTATTCAAGGTAAATTGTGTAAAACCCTTTAATTAGGTGTTTATGACTAAAATTAGCATAAAGTATACTTGCTAATTAATTAGAAAATGTTAAGAAATAATGTATGAGATTAAGTACATGAAAACCCCTAAAATCCTAAAAGATTGCTAATCATAGGATTAAGGCTTTAATTAAGCTTTCTAATTAAATTAAAATATATTAAAGTAATTTTTTTAAAAAAAATAAAAAATAAGAAGGGGGGCGAAATTGGTAGTGTGAAAAGGGTTAGGGATTTTTGTAAAAATAATATAATGATATTTAGTAATTAAATAATAATATATTTGGTTGAAAGACCAGTTGGCTAAATGAGAACTGATAGAAATTAAATCCTATCTCAAAATAGGTGAACTAAGTCTTTAACATCAGGACTTATTATAAACAAGTAAAATTTTATCCCGGAGTGGGCTATCTCCGAAGTCATTTCCGAAACCGGCAGAGCGATTAAGAGACAGGATAAAAAGGGAAAGGGGCAGATAGTAGAAATGAGAACCAATGGAAAATAAATCCGTTGTGGAAAACCATGAACTAAGTTTCTTAGGTCAGGACATATTATGAACCAGTGAATTTTTATCCCGAAGTTGGTGTTACCGGAAGTCATTTCCGTAACCGACAGCGTTTATCCGAAAATGTTCAGCAGGCAACGGAATACCATTAATGTGATCAAAAATTTAGTTAACCCAGATATTTTCAAAGAGGAAGAATAAACCTTCAGTGCTGTGCTACTGTATTTTTTAGATTCTTCAAGATTTCGCGATTAGAACACCGAACTGGGAACTTTATCGGTACAAGCACATAAAGCAAGAGGATGACATCAATTTGTTGACTTTTGGGGCAAGGGAGGTCGGCTAGAGCTCATCCAAAGGCCAAGAAAGTGCCATGCAAAAACCCTAGATCCGACGGCTGAGATTCGATCTGAAAAAGCATGAATAGTAGCCAGAATTTTCCTATAAATAGCCCCTCACTTCTCTTCATCTTTCCACACCAAAATTTCAAATCTAGAGAGAGGTTAGAGAGAAGGAGGAGTCTGGAGAAAGTGTAGTGAAACCCTGGGTAAGTTCTTCGGTCCCTAGTCTTAAGCTTTAGTAGTTCTTTCAGTAGTTATAGTAGAAATGCTAGATTTATCTCTAATCTTTCAAGATAGTTTAGATATCATGTTTTAGGGGTAAATATGGTATTTATTTCGAAAATATATGGGGAGAATAGATATGTCAAAATTTTGGAGAGATAGGGTCAAAGTAGCGAAACTCTGGCGAAATTTCGCCAAATAGTCAAACTAGGGGTAAAATGGTAATTTGTACCTACAATGCCTGTTATGATGCTAAAAATTGATAAATGCAATATAATCCTTATAGGATATCTGTTATCGTACTGTTGTTGTGCCGCTGTCGTACCGCTGTTGTGCCGCTATTGCACCGCTGTCAAAAATATTGTTTTCCGTAAAACGTACCGAAGTACCCTCAACGAAGGTACGTTCGCGACGTACTGTAACACTGACTCTGATGCTTGTTTTATGCTTATATATGATTGTTGTGTTCCTATACTGAGACTCTGTCTCAATTGTTTTTAATACAATCATGAATACACGGGTTATGGTCTTGATAACACCGTTAAAAGTTTTCCTAAGCGCTATGGACACAACTGTACATCGTGGCACCGGTGAATGTGCAGACTGGGATAACAAACATATTGCAGGGGCTGTGTATTGTTATTGCCTTACATATTTGATTATGTATTTCCTACATCTGTTATGGGCTTTTGTAGTGATATTTGCTAAAATGACATGAATACCTGTGATGCATATATTGTTTACATAAGTATGAGGTTAACCGTTACCTGAGGTCCGATGGGCATTGGACCTCAGTCTGAATTAATAGACAGGGAAGAATCATGAACCAGAGAAGGCACTAGTAGATGAAGCCGTAAAAAGATGCCGATAGACGGAGCCGTGAGAAGGCACCGATCAAAGAAAATGCAGGAAGAAGGTCAACAGAACCTACCTTATAGCATGAATCTAATAAAGTTACTTCATATCATTTGGTGCTTAAACTAGAAAGGGTCGTCTATGTGGTTCGGTCAATCAATCGCAGTAAATACTCGGTGAGACTTCCACTAGACCTTACCCACGGCCAAATGGGATGATTTAACTGAGTTAGGTTCTATGCCCCAAGTCTACTTAAGGCTTGGTTAAAGAGGGTATAGTTACATAGAAGAATTGTAATTATTAATTTTTGTATTGTTGTATCACATGAACATTCCTTCGGGAAATTTTTAATATATCAGTATACGTTAGGCATCATCATATGTCTGAGTATTTTATATCAGTTACTCATTGTTAAACTCGTTCTTCAAATTTTTAGTACATGCTCTCCGTTTCCGCAAAACGTTAAGCTGTAGCACCTCAAACTCTGATGAATTTTTATAAAACCACGTGTCACCGACACGATTTATGCTACAGAAATTGGGGTATTACATCTGAAATATTCAAATTTTAAAACCAGACATTTTTTAGCGATTTATCTACTAAAACCGCTACAAACTTCATGACTATTGGTGGGATTCAAAATATTCAAATTTCAATATTTCACAAGTATATAACTTCTACAAATATGAACATTTTTTTTAAATCCATCATTGTAACATCCCCCATATTTCTATTATTTTTCCTTGTGTTGGGACATGAGAGGGAGCAAGTGGAGACATTGAGAAGACATTATTTTCCCCAAAAATCTGTCCATGTCCACATGCTTCTTGGAGAGTGAGAGAAGGGAACAAGGGGACAACATTGATTGATGAAAAGTGAGCATGGGGGGGGGGCATGAGTCGAATACAAAAAAAAGAGAGAGAAGCAAAATGAATTAACTTTGGCTTATATCCTCCTCTTAGGCAGCTGGTCACGTTGAGGGAGAGAAAGAAAGAAGCACAAGAAACTCTAACACAAGAAGCTTAAGCAAGGGGAAGAGAAAGATCAAGACTAAGGTAAGTCCTAAGGCTTTGGATCTTCAATATACTCTCTTCTACCCCTTCATGCGTGGCTAAGACATTAAAGAACAATTTTTCCTTGGTGGTTTGAGGTGTAGGCAGAAGTGTTTTTGGTAGAAAAAGGAGACAAAGACTCAAGAAAGCTTAAGTCCAAAGACAAGTAAGCCTCATATGAATCTCCTTGTATTTTCTTTTAGTTATTTGAAGTTACAAATGGCCATGGACTGGAGTATATATTTTCTTGGGTTTGTTTGGCTAGTGAAAAGTATGAGTAAAGGTTTAAAACTAATATTCATGGCCTAAAATAGTAGATCAAATTTAGTATATGGAAGATATGAAATTGGAATGAAAATTTGGTATTTTGTTGATTAAATCATATTTTCGTGCAGCTGAGTTTTCTTGATGATATGAATGGATTTTGGTATTTTTGAGGGTTCTAAAGTGTTTAAAATGAGATTTTGTATAAGGGTGAACTTGGATCAAAATTTTGGAACCTTAGATGAAAGTGCAAAAACGTTGGGGGTGCTGTTTGGTGAAATTCCTGTGGAGGCAGATGCCTTCTTCTTAATTTTAGACCTAGTAAATGGACTTATAAAATTATGAAATTTTATATTGGGACAGTAGACATCTCAAGGATTAATTTGGTATATAATTTGTATTTTTATGAATTTTGTGCTAAGAGAAATAAATATTTCAAGATAGCCCCTGAAAACTGGGAATTATGTTGGACAGCAGGAGTATTTTGGGCTATGGATGAATTGTCAAATTGTTCTGACCCAAAGGAATATTTTTGGTTGAAACTGGACATATTAAGGGTCATTTGGGCTTTGGAATCAACCCAAAAGGAGGTTTCTAGATTTAATTATGAATTTTTGAAGTTGAGACTTTATTTCTGGAAATTTCAGATTATGGACGAAAATTAAGAGAAACATAGGCCCAAATTAAATTCCTTAATAAGAAAAGGAATTTAGTAAATATGGACACATTAATTGGGCTTATTTTAATTTACCAAAGAAAATATTTGTTGAGGTGGAATTAATTATTTTTTTACATTTTATTATTTTAGGGATAATTGTGATATTTTGCACCGAGAAGGTTATTTTTATCTCAGTAGTCGAACGCAGGGTAGTAACCTTAATCCTCATATACTGTGTGATTTGTGTATGTATGTTTTACCTTGAAATTGCATACATTTGGTTATCATTAATTTCCAAGCGCTATGGAACCGGAACATGCTTGTGCAATAACGGGCCTTGCTGTGTGCCGTGCCGCGATCTGTCTTTGTGTGCTATTAGGATCATGTTGCGATCAGTCTTTGTGTGCTATTAGGACTGCTAGTTCCGGATTGACTGTGTATCTTGCTGTGTGCCTTTGTACTGAATGTTATGTGGTATTTGCTTATTTATGGTTTTTCTTACATGCATGGTATATACATTTTATATGAGATTAACGGTTACTCTGGGATTCAAATTTTGAATCCCAGCCCCTTTTAAGCCATCGCGCGCACATCCGGAGCGGAAAGCGAGAGATAGGGGTAAGGCTCCGAGCAAGGCTAGTATTTTGGTGGACGTTGATGATCTTCTTTTGGGAATTTTATCTCGGAGTATTGAATGACTGTAGTTTATTATTTTGGCCGATCGGGCACCGTTATTCGGATGACTATATCTTTTGACCCCTCGGGGAAGAATTTATCTTACCGTATCTTTATCGTATATTATTGTCCAAACCGATGTGTGCTCTGCTGTTTATACTCTGATGTGTGACGATATTTAACCTGGGAAAAATAAGGTAGAATAAAAATATAAGTGAAGGACCACACTACCCGCCACCCGTAAGGGCGAGGCCGGTAGGTGTGTAACAATCATCATGTATTTAATGCGATCTATTGTTTTTTTTTTAGAGAGATTACTTGTAAGATATGGCCTTGGCTATAGTAACTCACTCATAATAGCTTATGTCGATATGTCTCTTAAATCCATTATTTTAATTCGGTCATCATGCATTTAATCTTCATTCATGTGCACAATATATGGCAGCAATTCTTCATAATGAAGAACAGAGGTTCTTAAAATGACATTTTTAAAATTTGGACAATGACACTTGTTAAGATTAAAATATCAATATTATTTAGAATATTTCTGTGTGCATCAATGTGATCCTTCAATCTCAACATCGTATCAGAGACCGGTTTCGATTTGGAGAATATCAAAGCTAGGTTCCATTTCAAACTATTTTCTTCATGTGCTTCAATGTGATCATTCAATCTCAACATGGTATTAGAGTCAGCTTTTGATTCACAGCATATCAAAGCCAGCTTCCGATTTAGAGTATTTGTTCAGTGCTTGAATGTGATCTTTCATTCTTAACATGGTATTAGAGCCATGTTCACATCTTGGACGCGTGGTTTTGATACCATGTTGAGATTGAAGGATTACAATGAAGCCCACGAAAAATACTCTGAATATTATTGATCCTTAAGATTAAAAGTGTAATACCCTAAAATCTGACTTATGATAAATATCATAAGTTTAGTATATAATACCTATTGGAAATAGGTGAATATGTGGTCTCAAATAATAAGTAATAATTATCTTATTTTCTAAGGTAATTTCTATTGAAATTAGGGTGAATAAAGAACTAAAATCCCTAAAATGCATTTATGAGGCATAAATGGCCGAAAATATTATGATAAATATCATATGGCAACAAATACTTTGACAAAAACTTAGGAAGTATGTTGTCTCTAATTTTAGGAATTTTTGGGATTATTTCCTTGAGAAATAGAGAAGCATAAATATAATATTATTAAAAGCACTTTATGGCCCCAAAGTATTTTTAATATTTTACATGGGACATAAAATACCAATGTCAAAGTGCAAAAGTTGTGAGATAATAATTAATCCCAATTATGAAAATTATCAACAATTAGTAAGTGGCTAATTAAGTAATTAGTGGCTAATTGTTTAGATTAAGATATAAGTAAATTAATTAGTAAATAATTAATTTAAAAGGAGAAATTCGAAATTAATAATTAAATAAATAATAAATAAATAATAAAATATTAATAAAATATTTTATGCTTAGAAAAATAAATAAAAAATAAAAGAAAAATAAATAAATATCTAGATATTTTGAATAAAATAATAATATATATGGTAAAGAGCCAACAAGACATTTGAGAATGGATAGAAATAAAATCCTACACCAAGATATAGGGATATAGCCTGAGTCATTTGGACTTTTATAAACCAGTGAAATTCTATCTCGGATTGAGCGGTCTCAGAAGTCGTTTCGAAACCAACGGCGTAATTAGGAGTTAGGATAATTAAGATAAGGCGAGATAGTGTTAAAAGTGACTTATAGAAAACGCACCGTGTTTTTCAAACCAAGGATATGGTTACTTAGATCAGATCATATTAAACCGGTGATTTTTTCACAAAAAGTCGGTTCTATCGGAAGTGATTTCCAGAATCACCGTTAGTGTCTGTCCGAAAATCTTCGGCAGATAATGAATACCCTTAATGGGATCAAAAATATAATGAAACCCAGTAGTTTTAAAGAGAAAGAATGGAACTACAAAACCTAGTTCCGGATTTTTGAGATTCGGCAAAATTACGCGATTCGGACACCGATACGGGAAACGCTATCGGTAAGTCAGCATGCATGACATCATCTTCTTCTAGAAGGATGATGTCAGCACAAGAGGTGTATGGACAAGATGAAGCCACGTGGCGAAGTGCGATCCGACGGCTCAGAATCGATCTGATAAAGTTCGACTTATTTACCGAATTGCCATTCCCTTCTTCTATAAATAGAAGGCACTTCTCCTCTCATTTCTACACCAAAATTTCGTGCCTTAGAGATAGGTTAGAGATAAGGAAGAGCCCGGAGAAAGTATAGCCGAGTTCTGGGTAAGTTTTTCGGTCCCTGGTCTTAAGCTTCGGTAGTTCTTTCGGTAGATATAGTAGGAATGCTAGATTTATCTTTAATTTTTTAAGATAGTCTAGATATCATATTTAGGGGTAAATATGATATATATTTCGAAAATATGATGAGGGAAAAGATCTGTCAACATTCGGAGAGATAGAGCGAAAATAGCGAAGCTCGCGAAATTCCGCCGATTAGGGGTTCAGGGGCAAAATGGTAATTTGTACCTAAAATGCCTGTTATGCTGCTAGATATTGATAAATATTATCCTTATAGGATATCTGAGATAAACGTACCACTGTCGTACCGCTGTTTCACCCGCTGTCAAAAAGTACCGTTTTCCGTAAAAGTATCATTTTTCGTCAACGAAGTTACGTTCGTGTAACACCCCTACCAGCCTCGCCTTTTCAGGTGGCGGGTAGTGTGATTCTAACAACCCTTCTAGATCTTCTTTATTTGGCATATGCAGAAGCGTTCTTAATCACATACTCAAAATTAGACACCCGGCCTTTTATTATTCGTACGGAAGTGTCAACATTCTTCGGTGGCCGTTGACATAGCTATCGAGTGTCTTTGCTCTCTCGCTTTCGCTTCATTCTTTCTACAAAGAACTTCAAGCACTCCCTTCAAAGTGTGCCGTCTTCAAGTGACATGTCCATTTCGCCCGGTGCAACACTTCTCCGTCGTGCTCACCTCCGCCTAATGGTTGGTTGTGGGGGTGAGATTCGGGGAATCTCGCAGCAAACATTACCGAACAATGCATGTAATATAAATGCTAGTGTATGATATGCTTGCCTTACATAGGCTCATGTTAACATAATGACACTTCTGCATGCTTCAATGCTTCATAAAATATACTCATAGCCATAGCATAAATAGAAACAGAGCTTCAACCATTCAAATATGTTAAACAAGCAAGTAAAGCAATCATGCATATTAACACACAAGCAGATAAATCAATACACGCAAGTAGGTAAGTCCACTACCTTAGACCGTGTCCTCCGCTTGTACATTTTCTTCCAACCATCAAGTTGCTTGAAGCATCTTCCATTCTTCTCCTTTCTTTCTTTCTTGACTTCTCATGGCCTAAACACATGTTCATATTATTAGGGCCATGGAAAATGAATACCTAATGACTTATCTTAGCCTCATAGGCTTTCTTACACCCTTGGAGTTTATTCTTATTACTTTGGCCATTTCTTTCTTAATTTCGCATGGTAGCCAAAAGCTGTCAACATTTTGGCCAATATTCGAAAAATCATAACTAATTCTAACGAACTCCGATTGGGGTGGTTCAAATTTCTATCTGTCAATAATTAAGTCTAGTTTCATAGGAAGATAATCACTAGACTTATTTCTTGCTATATCATTCCCAGTTTTTCATTCTTTCTTCGCTGTCCAGAAAAACATTTCAGATTAATAGATCAAATTCAAAAATTCCTTTCTCTCTGGATACAACTCCGAATAAGGTCTATGACCTATCAAATTAAACCTTATTGTGTCTACTTTAGTTCTGTAAAATTTCACAGCAAAACGTGATCATTTACGCTTTCAAAATAGAACACGAAAATTACTGTTCATTTCTAGAAAATGACATTTTCCAGTTTTCATCTTCTAAATTTGGAAATTCATAATTCTCATTGTACACATCGGATTTGAGTGTTCTTTGGCTCATTTTAAAGAGTATGATGTGTACTAATTATCCACAAAATTTCAGGGTCAAAGGAGTTCATTTACCCTGGATTTACCTTGCTCAAAGATTCTTGTTCAGCTGCAAGTTCAGTTTCAGCAAATGCCAATGATGCTACAAGAACACATGCACCGTTCACCTACGATTTCACTGTAGCTAACATCATTTGACTCTGTTTCTGCACTCAAAAACAGAGTTTCAAACATGCAAAAGCTTCAACAAGCTTCAACGCTGAAAACCAACATACATAACCCATGGAAGCTAGATGGAAAGAGGTTCAAAACTCACCTTTGTTGACATACTCTTGCATGCAATGTGAAACTTCAAACTTGCATCAATTCAGAACCTCTCCCATGCACTTAGACTTCCCAACGTTCTTTGTCCCGGTGTCCATAAAACAGCTCAACATGCAAGACAGACGTGTAAAAATACCAGAAAACCAACGTGAGGATTTGCAGAAGCTTGGAGGAAGAAGCTCAAAGACTCACCTTGGTTAGTTTCTGAGTTTGCATGCAACTTTCTACCTCCTTCTTGCTTTTCGTCTTTCTTCCATTGCTCACTCTCGGTCTCTATGACTCCTTCTGTTTGCATTTCGTTTCTGTGCAGAAATGAACCAAAGCACTTCCTCTCGGTTTCATTTCTGTTCTCTACCTCAGTCTCGTCTCTCCTCTCTTTCCTTCTCAACTTCTTGTTCTTGGTCTCTTCCACATTCTCACTTCTGTTATGTGTCTTCCGTGAAGGCCGAAGGAATGCCTTCCTACAACTCTCTTGATCTTTCAAGTACCCAGCTCATGCTCATGCTCGCCTCTCACTCTCGTTTAACTCTCTCCGTCTTTTTCTCTCATTCTCGTCTTGCCTCGTGTTTTCGTGGGAGACCGAAGAGAAATGAATGAGAATGAAGAAGGGAAATGGGGGCGCACGAGCTGCTAAGTTCAAAACACATAGAGAGTGGACTGCTGCAAATGTGAGAATGTAGAAGACAGTGGTGTGTGGATTATGACACGCCGAGTTTCAAGAGAGAAGTTAAAGTGGTGTATGGACTCTATAATCTTGAAGACACGAGAAAGTGGAGCATTGAGTCATCTCGTTAAACACTTAAACAAGTGTGCTTTACGTTATGAATGAGGAAGAGCACTGAGATCTCTCGCTGCCAACTCATTCTCTTTTCTGTTGAAAGGCAGCTGGATGAGATCGGAATGCATAAGAAATATGAAAGCAGCTAGCCAACATGAACATGTGCTGTCATGCGTATCCCTTTGTGCGCTGAATAAAATAGAGGTAGTGGCGTGTGGCTTGCTGTCTGACCAAAAGTGCAGAAGCACAAGGGAGTTTAATGGCGCACAAGTTTTGAGTTCAGAGACAGTGGAGCATGGATGTTATAAATCTGAATTCCAAGAGAGAATATGTCTACCTTTGCTATCCGGAAACGAGAACCACGTGTTGTGTTCTCTTTTTGGTGTTGGGCCGGAGAGAATTAATCAAATGGAGAATGAAGTATGGTTCTGCATGATATATATATATATATAAGCACGTGGAGTATGGGAAAAGAAGTTTGAATCATTTAAATATTCTACCAACATTCTCTTATCTGCCACAATGGGATTTCTAGCTAGTGGCCACGTGACTTCTTTGTCCGAAATGCGTTAGGTGGTTGTGCATGAATAGAAGCACATGCCTTGCACGTACACGACCATATACCACAAATATATATATGTTTAATACTCATATCCCACATCTATATACACCATTAGCCTTCAATAACTTTCTTCTCCAAAATTCTGATTAGGCATACCTTAACTCATCAAACTGGGCTTGACTTTGTTCCAATTCATTTGGGGCTTGGGGTAGTAAAGTTACCATTAACCCCTTCTTAATTTTGGCATTGAACTTCAATAGTTCTTTTCCCCAAAAATTCAAGGAAAATAGGCCTCACATTCCAATTGTTCATTATATAATTATTTGTAGGCCAAATCTTCACAGTACATTCCCTTTCAATATCTATAATTCCCAAATCCAAAATTTGGGATGTTACAATACTCCCCCCGTTCAATAAAATTTCGTCCTCGAAATTTGTACGTTTATAATTCGGGGAATAATTCTAGACACTTAGTCTATCCCTTTCATGTGCATGCTCACTAAGCACACATCATAGTCATTCAACATTCTCATTCTTCTTGTACCCAGTGTATAGTATTCAATCACAGGACCACCAGTCCATTCTCTGAGCGCTTGGATACTCAGGCCTCTCTGCCCAATACATTCAACCTTTCAGCTTCTTTCATTCTAGCCTTTCGGCTTATTCTATTCTCTTACCATTGCGCTGGATATTCTTGCCTTAATGCCCAAGGAATTACCCTCAAGCCATAAGCATCACAACTACAACTTGGCACAGTCCGAATATTCTTCTAGTCTCCAAGATATACGCTAGACACACTGGTCTAATGTCACCATGCCATGTAACAAGCACAGTGCTAGGCTTTCCCAATTTAAGTTCTCAAATTACTTCCTCTTGACTAGCTCTATAGCTGGCAAGTATTATCTAGCTTAACCAGTTCAATTTCCTAGACCATTCTATCAGTTTCTGTTCCTGTATCAACAAAGTCACCAAATGCACCGCTTCTCAATTCAAAACATCAGCGATGACAATTACATCATCACATTTCAATTCTTCTATGTTGTCTCATATTCAAAATTCTGATTTTCAAATTCACATATTCAAAATTCTGATTTTCAAATTCAAATATTCAAAATTCTGTGGTAGCAAAGTACATTTTCAAAATCATTCTATACAAAAATAGTTCTTTTGCATTTTCAACAAAATCGCCGCCAGCTCAATTCAAGAAGGTACGTTCATTCTATTGCAGACCATGATGGTCGTTTCATTTCAAACTGTAATATTCCCTTGCCGAAGTACCACACCCGGCCTCAACCGCCATGGCATTCAGGGTTACCCCACATTCTAGGGCACTACCTCCCGGATTAACCAGCGACAAGATTACAGTATTCAAATTCCCTCATCGAACAACCACCCCCGGCCTTAACCGTGATGGTATCTAGGTTACCCCACATTCTAGGGCATTACCTCCCCTTAACCGGCGATGAGTTTTCTTTCATTCTCAAATCGAAATATTCAATTCTCGGTGTGCACAATTCTTTCTTTCAATTCTTCATTCAAAATATTCAATTCTCATGTGCACAATTCTTTCTTTCAATTCTCGTTCAATTGAGCTTTTTCAATGGCAAGCGTTTCAAAAACATTCTAAACACATCGGCAAGATCCAAGAACCGAGTATTACTACAACAGTTTCTGACCTTTCCAGTTCTGTACTGCTTTCTCAACCACATAGTTAAAAATTCAATTTCAAATTTTGGGTTCAAACCCATTCTTTGAGACAACATCATTTCAAAATTGACCATTACCTTGGTCTCAAATTCTGTTGAAAACATTTCATTCAAAGATTCAGTTCATAAAATTCAAAAATTCAATTCCAATTCTGGGTTCCACAAGGATCCCTTTCATGAAACAATATCGTTCAAAAGTGACCACAAAACGGGTCTCAAATTCCGTTCAAAACATTTCATTCAAAAATTCATTTCAGAAAATTCACAATTGTGTAGGTGCATTGGTAAGTTCAAAGTTCAATTTCCAAACATTCACAGAACTGACAACCGCAATAGAAGGTCATTACTTCTAATCACATTCCAAACTTTATCATTTGCTACCCAGGCCATTCATAGGACTCTCGATCCATTCTATGCCTATCTTGCTCACCACGCTTCCACTGCGCTACTCTAATTGGTCAGTCCTTCTGGTGAGTATCCTCTGTAGGTAGCCCTCATACACATTGGCACAACATTCTAGTGCCTTAATTCATTCAATTCAATCGGTACCATATTCTAATACCTCATTTTATTCAAATCATTCTATACGATATTCTAATACCTCAATTCATTCAAATCAATTCAATTGCCTAAAGAATCAATTCAACTATTATCTCGATTCTTAGGTCTTGATTCAATTGGTAGCAATCCTCTGGATGCTTATCCAATTTCTAGGTTTAACAACCTTACCGTATTCATTCTAGTATTCTCATGGCATCCGTAAGGATCACCATATTTCATACCTCAAGGCACTCAGACCATAATTCAAGAGTTTTCAAACTTCTATGACACTTCCCAAAGGTCATCCATCCTGGGATTTCTCTCGCCTAAGCACACTTAATCATGGACTTACATTAGGATCCAGTCCAAAGGTTAGCTATGCATCAAATTCTCTGGAGCTCGTACCCTTTTCGATTAGGTATACATCACTAATGCTCCGTTTCTTATGATTATGTAACCAAATATCAGTAGTCAGAACCTAAGTTCCGATTCAACTTCTAAATTCGAGCGAGATATTTCTATTACGAAATTTCCATTCTAATTCCGACTTATCAATCGAATTATCCAAGTATCGATCTGAGATACTATTCACTTCATCGAGCAGTCTAGCCAAATGCTAGAAACTCGCTTCCGATACCATTTAAGTGTAACACCCCTACCAGCCTCGCCTTTTCAGGTGGCGGGTAGTGTGATTCTAACAAACCTTCTAGATCTTCTTTATTTGGCATATGCAGAAGCGTTCTTAATCACATACTCAAAATTAGACACCCGGCCTTTTATTATTCGTACGGAAGTGTCAACATTCTTCAGGGCCGTTGACATAGCTATCAGAGTGTCTTTGCTCTCGCTTCCGCTTTCATTCTTTCTACTTAAAGAACTTCAAGCACTCCCTTCGGTGTGCCGTCTTCAAGTGACACTCCATTCTACGATGCCTGGTGCAACACTTCTCTCCGTCGTGCTCACCGCCTAATGGTTGGTTGTGGGGTGAGATTCGGGGGAATCTCGTAGCAAACATTACCGAACAATGCATGTAAGATAAATGCTAGTGTATGATATGCTTGCCTTACATAGGCTCATGTTAACATAATGACACTTCTGCATGCTTCAATGCTTCATAAAATATACTCATAGCCATAGCATAAATAGAAACAGAGCTTCAACCATTCAAATATGTTAAACAAGCAAGTAAAGCAATCATGCATATTAACACACAAGCAGATAAATCAATACACGCAAGTAGGGTAAGTCCACTACCTTAGACTGTGTCCTCCGCTTGTACATTTTCTTCCAACCACTGAAGTTGCTTGAAGCATCTTCCATTCTTCTCCTTTCTTTCTTTCTTGACTTCTCATGGCCTAAACACATGTTCATATTATTAGGGCCATGGAAAATGAATACCTAATGACTTATCTTAGCCTCATAGGCTTTCTTACACCCTTGGAGTTTATTCTTATTACTTTGGCCATTTCTTTCTTAATTTCGCATGGTAGCCAAAAGCTGTCAACATTTTGGCCAATATTCGAAAAATCATAACTAATTCTAACGAACTCCGATTGGGGTGGTTCAAATTTCTATCTGTCAATAATTAAGTCTAGTTTCATAGGAAGATAATCACTAGACTTATTTCTTGCTGTATCATTCCCAGTTTTTCATTCTTTCTTCGCTGTCCAGAAAAACATTTCAGATTAATAGGTCAAATTCAAAAATTCCTTTCTCTCTGGATACAACTCCGAATAAGGTCTATGACCTATCAAATTAAACCTTATTGTGTCTACTTTAGTTCTGGAAAATTTCACAGCAAAACGTGATCATTTACGCTTTCAAAATAGAACACGAAAATTACTGTTCATTTCTGGAAAATGACATTTTCCAGTTTTCATCTTCTAAATTTGGAAATTCATAATTCTCATTGTACACATCGGATTTGAGTGTTCTTTGGCTCATTTTAAAGAGTATGATGTGTACTAATTATCCACAAAATTTCAGGGTCAAAGGAGTTCATTTACCCTGGATTTACCTTGCTCAAAGATTACTGTTCAGCTGCAAGTTCAGTTTCAGCAAATGCCAATGATGCTACAGTAACACATGCACCGTTCACCTACGATTTCACCGTAGCTAACGTCATTTGACTCTGTTTCTGCACTCAAAAACAGAGTTTCAAACATGCAAAAGCTTCAACAAGCTTCAACGCTGAAAACCAACGTACATAACCCATGGAAGCTAGATGGAAAGAGGTTCAAAACTCACCTTTGTTGACATACTCTTGCATGCAATGTGAAACTTCAAACTTGCATCAATTCAGAACCTCTCCCATGCACTTAGACTTCCCAACGTTCTTTGTCCCGGTGTCCATAAAACAGAGCTCAACATGCAAGACAGACGTGTAAAAATACCAGAAAACCAACGTGAGGATTTGCAGAAGCTTGGAGGAAGAAGCTCAAAGACTCACCTTGGTTAGTTTCTGAGTTTGCATGCAACTTTCTACCTCCTTCTTGCTTTTCGTCTTTCTTCCATTGCTCACTCTCGGTCTCTATGACTCCTTCGTTTGCATTTCGTTTCGTGCGAAATGAACCAAAGCACTTCCTCTCGGTTTCATTTCTGTTCTCTACCTCAGTCTCGTCTCTCCTCTCTTTCCTTCTCAACTTCTTGTTCTTGGTCTCTTCCACATTCTCACTTCTGTTATGTGTCTTCTGTGAAGGCCGAAGGAATGCCTTCCTACAACTCTCTTGATCTTTCAAGTACCCAGCTCATGCTCATGCTCAGTCTCTCACTCTCAGTTTAACTCTCTCCGTCTTTTTCTCTCATTCTCGTCTTGCCTCTGTGTTTTCTGTGGGAGACCGAAGAGAAATGAATGAGAATGAAGAAGGGAAATGGGGGCGCACGAGCTGCTAAGTTCAAAACACATAGAGAGTGGACTGCGCAAATGTGAGAATGTAGAAGACGGTGGTGTGTGGATTATGACACGCTCGAGTTTCAAAGAGAAGCAAAAGTGGTGTATGGACTCTATAATGCGAAGACACGAAAGTGGAGCATTGAGTGTCTGTTAAACACTTAAACAAGTGTGCTTTACGTTATGAATGAGGAAGAGCACGAGATCTCTCGCTGCCAACTCATTCTCTTTTCTCGTTGAAAGGCAAATTTGGATGAGATCGGAATGCATAAGAAATATGAAAGCGGCTAGCCAACATGAACATGTCTTTGTCATGCGTATCCCTTTGTGCGCTGAATAAAATAGAGGTAGTGGCGTGTGGCTTTGTCGACCAAAAGTGCGAAGCACAAGGGAGTTTAATGGCGCACAAGTTTTGAGTTCGGAGACAAAGTGGAGCATGGATGTTATAAATCTGAATTCCAAGAGAGAATATGTCTACCTTTGCTATCTGGAAACGCAGAACCACGTGTTGTGTTCTCTGTTTTTGGTGTTGGGCCGGAGAGAATTAATCAAATGGAGAATGAAGTATGGTTCTGCATGATATATATATATATAAGCACGTGGAGTATGGGAAAAAGAAGTTTGAATCATTTAAATATTCTACCAACATTCTCTTATCTGCCACAATGGGATTTCTAGCTAGTGGCCACGTGACTTCTTTGTCCGAAATGCGTTAGGTGGTTGTGCATGAATAGAAGCACATGCCTTGCACGTACACGACCATATACCACAAATATATATATGTTTAATACTCATATCCCACATCTATATACACCATTAGCCTTCAATAACTTTCTTCTCCAAAATTCTGATTAGGCATACCTTAACTCATCAAACTGGGCTTGACTTTGTTCCAATTCATTTGGGGCTTGGGGTAGTAAAGTTACCATTAACCCCTTCTTAATTTTGGCATTGAACTTCAATAGTTCTTTTCCCCAAAAATTCAAGGAAAATAGGCCTCACATTCCAATTGTTCATTATATAATTATTTGTAGGCCAAATCTTCACAGTACATTCCCTTTCAATATCTATAATTCCCAAATCCAAAATTTGGGATGTTACAGTTCGCGTACGGTAACACTAACTCTGATATTTATTGTATGCGTATATGTGCTATGTGTATTGTATGTTGTTGTGAGATAGTTGATAGCTCTATGATATGTTCATTGTACTGTTATTATGCTTGCTAGGCGTTGGGATACGTTGGCTAAGTGCGAATACCATTGCTAAGTGCGAATACCGTTGCTAAGTGCGAATACCATTGCTAAGTGCGAATACCATTGCTAAGTGCGAATACCATTGTGAAGTGTGAAACGTATGCTAGGTGCGACATATCTGCCAGGGGGCTTATATGATGTTGGGATATGCTTATTTGTATGCTGATATACTGTATATGTAAATATGAGGTTAACCGTTACCTGGGGTCCGTATGCATTGGACCTCAGCTCTTGATATAGCCTCAGGGTCTGGAGGACCGAGAACCGAGGAGAGAGGGAAGTAGCACGCATAGGGTCACGTGGACGCCACAGAGACAATTCTGGTCGGAGACACATCTGTTGTTATGTTCCTCTGTTGTTATCTTCTTTTGTAAACACCCGATACGATGTAACGCTTCGTAAATGACGGACTCACGGCATTTGAAATATATGTATCAGTTACTCAATCGCTCCGATGCTCTACTCTGATGAAAAAAAAATATACTGCTTTTGAAAATGGGACGTTACAAAAAGAGAGTACAAACAAGGCTTTATATAAACAAATTAATAGAAAAAGCTTAACCTAAGAAACTAATATAATTAGATTAAATTAAATCATAATATCTTGAGATATATTCTCAAAATATAAAATCCATAAATAATCTTAATAAATAGTGAACGACATCCCTAAATAATAATAATAATTTATTAATATTTTGAAACTTGATATTCTCAACAACACTTATTTGAAAATAGACGCCAATTTATCCATGTTGACTCCGATTCGTTGTTTTTCTCCAAAAACTACGAAAGCTTATTAATAAGCTGGTTGCTTACCACAAGTTAGATGGATTTCACCAAATTACGCACACATATTGATGAAATGAGGTATGACAACCGTATATATTATTATAGAAGAAGAGTAGATAGACGTTCTTGAGTCGGTTCAAGATATCTCGCTTGATCTAGCAAATGAAGAGCTTATTGACAAAGAGGACGTCATCAATATTATGACGTTGCAAAGGTTCAAGATAGTTTTACTACTCGATCTGTTTAGAAGATATCGATGATCTAGAGCATGACAATAGTGAGAAGCACATCTTGTCACTAATTTTATACTCCTTGTATCATTTCTTCGCTTAGGTAAAATCTTAGTCGCCCATTTAAAAAATATGTAAAAAATGAGGTTGAAGTTTGTCCCATAAGAGTTTTGTATTAAATATTATATTATTAGTAGCAGAGATCAAAGAACAACATACACCAAAGAGAGCGGGGTCTCTGCACCTATTTTGATGGTCCCGATGACCTTTCGAAAAAAAAATCATATTTTAACTTGTTTTCAAGAAAAATACACATCTTTGTGTGAAATAAAACTAAAACAAAATGATGAACTCAATAATTTTCTTAAAATCAAATAAAAGTAAATTTTTTCATATGAGTCACCGCTAAGTAAGATTAAAAAGATATGAGTTGTTATGTTTTAATGGACATGAGTTTAGATAACATTGTGATCTTTAAGTATATAAGTATTTTAAGGTACTCCCTCCAATAACCTATTTGTGTTTATAAAGAAAATACTTATTATTAATTAAAAATAATAAATATGTATTATTTTTCAAAAGAAAAATTAATCTTCCGGTCTCTATGGTTTTAACTGGGTTGTAACTCAATCTCTACACTTTAACTTGATGTAAATCGGTGTCTATAGTTTTTGACTTAGATGTAACTTAATCTTTGAACTTTGACTCATCAGTAGCTCGTCCTTATAACTTTAACCATCTTATAATATAGTCCCGCACCTTTAGTCTAGAACATAAAGATTAATTTATAAAATAGTTAAAACTACAGAGACCAAGTTGCAGTGAGTTAAAGTTCAAGGATTGAGTTATAACTGAGTCAAAACTAAAGTGATTGACTTGCACTGAGTCAAAGTATAGGACGAGTTACAACCCATTTAAAACTTCGGGGACCAAAAGATTAATTTTTTCTTTTTCAAATTATACACTTAGCTATAAAGAAGATAAGTGAAAGATAATAAATACATTAATTACAAAAGGGTAAAATTTATATCTTTGGATTTACTTATTCACAAACTAAAAACTTATAATGAGGGAGGGTATTTCTCTAGATAAATAGATACTCACATATTTATGATAAATAAGTGTATGTGTGTGTATGTATAATATACACGTATATATGTGTGTATATAATATGCCTCATATGTATAAGATAAAATTGTAATATTCATGGAACCTGCCATGCACAAAAACGTGATAACTCGCCAATATTAAAGAATATAGATATGTGGGAGTTTGTTTATTATTCTTGGGTTTGGATTCTCTCAAAATCTTTTTTCTCCTTTTTTCTCGAGTTGTTGATCTTCACCCTCAGATCTAAAAAAATAGATGGTCCAGATTTAATATTTTATAAAACTATTATTTTATACATGAATAAATAAACTTAACTTTTAAATCATGATTTTCACAATTTATACCTATAATACAAACAAAATTAATAAAAAAAAAAACTTAATTTATAAAACAATATTATCATTATCTTAGAAAATATTAAATTTGAACCATCCATTTTTTTTTTCATCTAAGGGTGAAAATATGATTATGAGAAGAAAAGGAAAGAAAAGATTAAGACGAAATTTGCTCCCATTATTCTTGTTGTTATTTATATAATTATAATATTTTTATGTGGTTTCATATATGTCGTAATGGACTAATTTAAAAACTAATTAGTTCAAATTAAAATAAACTAAATTTTTTTATCGAAATAAAATTGCATTACTCGATCACGAGAAGATATAGTGGAACCTTTTTTCCTTGAATATAGATGGTATGCCAAAATAATTTTCTAAAGCAAAATATGATAAGTTTAAATTTAAATTCATCGTAACGCAAATTTACCAAAATCTTTTTCTAAATTCTGATAAGTTTTTAAAAATATTCAAATCAAAATTAAATAAAATCATTAAATGCAGTTTTTATACTAACTATAAATCAACGAAATAAAGAGACGAAGAGGAGAATTCGGTAAAGATGTGAAGGATAAATTAAACCTGGGCATAGCAACGCAGAGGAAAAAGACAGACGAAACGGTATTTTTTTCTCTTTCCTTTTTAACTCTTTGGATCAGTGGCGTTGGCACCCATGAAGGAATTATATATTGTTTGGGCAAAACGAAAAGAGTCGAACGGGGGAGAGCGGAGAAGCAAGAAAACAGGACGATCGGAAAGGTTCTTTTTCCAACAGCAGCAGAATCTTGACGGTGAAAAAAATCCCAGACGCAGTGCTGTGAACATCTGGACCTAAACAGACAGCAGCGGTGAAGAACAGACGGAAAGCAAGATATTAGCAGCAACGCGTTTCTTCTGCGACAGCATGGAATATTTCGGTTTTGCTTTCTTCTTCTCCCCTTCTGTTCTGAGCCCAACGCTGGATTTTATTGCTTTCATGAATTTTGTTTTAGTCATGTGTGGCTAATTAATCTGTGAAATAGCCCTGACACCTGCTTTCTTTCTTCTTTGAGTATATGTTATCAGTTTCAGGTTGGTGATCTCAACGATTTGGGAACAAAAATCTCTGTTCTGATCGTCGAATTCCTCAAGAATTTCAAACGGATTTTGAATTACTCAGAGTTTGATTTTTAATCGATTTGTGAAAGCGTGCGGAATCTTGGACTGACACATATATATGCTGTCTCTCTTCTTTTAGTATCTGTTCTCAAATCCCTTCTTTTTTTCTGATATCTTTATTTCAACTGCTTTCTCTTGGAAATTTCTTTCTCAACTCCATCATCCTATGTTTGGTTGCATTAATTGTATTCGTATACCACAGTCTGGTAGGCCACTGCTTGAGGAAAAAAGCCTCCGTTATTTGACCTCTAATGGGTGTTCGCCTCCGATGGATTAATTCATTGTTCTTGCCCCCACCCCTCGGAAGCCAGTCACAACAGTGTAAAACGAAAGAGAACAAATTAGAAAGGGAGGAACCCGTCGCAGCTTTTGTTAAATAATTTTAGTCTCACGCGTCACTTGTACATTTGCATGATTCTTATCTTTTCGTTAATTTTTCCTGGCTAATTTATTTCTATTGACGGTGCTGTTAGTATAATTGAGTTAGTTACATAGTAGTTAGAAAAAAGAGATGTGGAGGATCGGGCGTGGCAATGCAGAGGAAGACACACGAAATGGTATTAAACCTGATTCCCAATGTCTCTAAAGTCCATTACTTTAATTCCATCATCATGCATTCAAATGTATGTTGCAATATGCCACATATAAGAACTCATTTTGCATAAATCAATTAACACTACTAAATGGATCATATAAAAGCGGTTCGTTAAAAATTAGAAAGATGCTCGCTGGGCACATTATTGTCAATTCTAATTTTTCCCACTTCCTTCCTTCATGAATTTCTAATGAAAGGTTTATTTTGGTGCCACTAAGTTTTCTGTTTCTTCTTGAACTCATTTGTCATCTCAAGGGTGGATTCGAAAGGAGAGGGTCCAATGACAAAGAAGAGCTGCTTTGAGTTTGCAAACATATCAAGGCCTGTTTTGGAAGAACATCCAATTACAAAGAGGTACTTTGGGTTTGCAGGGATATCAACTGCAGATTTGAAAGAAGAGAGACTAATGACAAAGAAGAGGTACTTTGGGTTTGCAGGCATATCTAGGGTGGATTCAAAAGAGCAAGGTTCAATGACAAAGAACATGTACTTTAGAGTTTATGTTGAGGTAGGGTAAATCATCCGGCAAACTACAAGGAATTTTCAGAAAAATCCCTTGTAGTTTGTAGGATGATTGTCTTTGTACCCTACTTACACATAAACTCCAAAGTACCTCTTCTTTGTCCTTAACTCTCTTATTCTGAATCCATCCTACATATGCTTGCAAACAAAACGTACCTCTTCTTTGTCATTGAACCCTCTTCTTTCAAATCGAAAGGTGATATCCATACAAACCCAAAGTGCCTCTCCTTTGTAATTTAACCCTCTTCTTCCAAAACAAGCCTTGATATGTCTGCAAACCAAAAGTAGCTCTTCTTTGTCATTGGACCCTCTCCTTTCGAATCCACTCTTGAGATGACAAATGAGTTCAAGAAGGAATAGAAACCTTAGTGGCACCAAAATAAACCTTTCATTAGAAATCCATGAAGGAAGAAAGTGGGAAAAATTAGAATCGACAATAATGTGTCCAACGAGCATCTTTCTAAATTGTAACGAAGAGCTTTTATATGATCCATTTAGTGGTGTTAATTGATTTATGCAAAATGAGTTCTTATATGTGGCATATTGCAACATACATTTGTTTCTAGCAATAGTTTGTTAACTCCCTTAGCAGGGCACTTAATTGTTCTTTATTGTGTAAGATTTACGCTTTTTATCTTTCTCTTGAAGAAACTAATCAATTTTGATTGAAACTTGACGCTATAAGCTAAAGATCATTTCTTTATGATTTAGTTTTGCTGGCTTATTCGTGTTAGGTTCTGAATATTTTTTAGATCACTATTCTATATTGTTGTTTGGATGGAGATAAACAGAAGAACAACATATATGGTGGATGCATGCCACGTTCATGGTATTTGATTATTTGTCTAACTAGTTAAATATTGGAGTATAACTAAATAGTACCACAACTAAATTATACGATTATCTCTCTAATATTTGAAATTTTACCATAAATAAAAATAAATATGTATTATTTTTCAAAAGAAAAATTTATCTTTCAATCCCTATGGTTTTGACTAGGTTGTAACTCAGTCCTACACTTTGACTTGATGCAAATCAGTGTCTATTGTTTTGACTTAGATGTAACTCAATCCGTGAACTTTGCTCACTACAGCTCAGTCCCTATAATTTTAACTATTTTATAATATAGTCTCCCACCTTTATTCTAGAACATAAGGATTAAATTATAAAATAGTTAAAACTATAGGGACTCAGTTGCAGTGAGTCAAAGTTCAAGGATTGAGTTATAACCGAGTCAAAACTAAAGCGATTGAATTGCATTGAGACAAAGTATAGGGGTTGAGTTACAACCCATTTAAAACTACACGACCAAAAGATTAATATTTTCTTTTTAAACTATACACTTACTTGTAAAGAAGATAAGTGAAAGATAATAAATACATTAGTTACAAAAGGGTAAAATTTATATCTTTGTAATTACTTATTCACAAACTAAAAACCAATAATGAGGGATGGTATTTCTCTAGATAAGTAGATACTCACATATTTATGATAAATATGTCTTTGTCTATGTGTGTGTATATGTATGTATAATATATATATATATATATATATATATATATATATATATATATATATATATGTATATATATATATGTATGTATGTGTAAGTAATATGGAACCTGCCATGCACAAAAACGTGATAACTCGCCAATATTAATGAATATAGATATGTGGGAGTTAGTTTATTATTCTTGTTGTTATTTATATAATTATAATATTATTATATGGTTTCATAATTGTCGTAGATAATATATAGATAGAATGATTTTATTGACTAATTTTAAAATTAATTAGTTCAAATTAAAATAAACTTATATATTTTTTTGAAATAAAATTGCACTACGTGATAACCAGAAGATATTGTGGAAGTTTTTTTCCTTGAATATAGATGATATGCCAAAATAATTTTCTAAAGCAAAATATGATAATTTTAAATTTAAATTCATAGTTACGCAAATTTACGTCAAAATCTTTTTCTAAATTCTGACAAGTTTTTAAAAATATCCAAATAAAATCATTAAATACATTTTGTATACTAAATATAAATCAATGAAATAAAGTATCTATAATTAAAATAGAAAATCTCTTAACAATATTTTAATCCAAAATAAATAAAATTTCTACAGCAAAATACATTGAAATCTTATTATAAAATCATGGGAAAATTAGAATGAAGGGCCTAGAGGAAAAGATATTTATGGAGAAGGACCATAAAAATTCTAATTGTTTAGAAGGACCAAATATAAAAATATAAAATTAAGTGTACTAAAATGTCTCTAATAAAATCTTCTGCAATCTCTCCTATATCCTCCTCCTATTCTATTTTTAAAACTAATGCAAAATTTTAAGTTTCATTAAATTTAAAAATATTTTTCTCAATTTTCATTTTCAAAACTTGAATATATATCTATAAAAAAAATTATGCATTCTTCAATTTGTAAAAATTAAAATGTTTTTAAAATCAACAAAATTTTTAATTAAAATGGAATTATAAATTTTTAATAAAAAGTAAGGTCTTTTATAATTTATCATATATGTTAAACTAAGAAAGTTTGTATGATTTATTTATGTTTTAGAAACAATTTATGTGGGTTAAAAGTTCATGTAATGTTAATAAAAAAAATATATAATTAACCTATTATATCCTGAAAAATATGAAATAAGTTTAATTTTTTATTTTTTAAAAAAAGAGCTTGAGTGATGTCATCATTGATAATATAAATCGGACAACTTGATGATATGAATTGGTGAAAAATCAAAATTAAGAAAAATATGAGTTTAACAGTTGTTAATTAAATAGTATTTTAAAAATTAAAAAAAAGATATGACATATCATGGTAAGCAGTTTTAGTTTTAATTTTAGTTATTTTTTTAATTATGAATACAAGAATAATCATGAGGTTTGATTAGGGACAATTTAGTAATTTAAAATTTATGTTAGGATGTTCGGTCCTTCTAAGTAATTACAATTTCAATGGTCCTTTATAATAAATATTATTTTCTCTAGGTCCTTTATTTTAATTTTCCCTAATATACATATATAAGTGTGTGTGTATATATATATATGCGCGTATAATATGCCTCATATGTATAAGACAAAATTGTGATATTCACGGAACCTGCAACGCACAAAAACTTAATTTTATTGACTAATGTTAAAATTAATTAGTTCAAATTAAAATAAACTTAATTTTTTTTATTGAAATAAAATTGCATTACGCGATAACGAGAAGATATGGACATATGGTGGAACTTTTTTCCTGGAATATAGATAGCACGCCAAAATAATTTTCTAAAGCAAAATATGATAAGCTTAAATTTAAATTCATAGTTACTCAAATTTACGTCAAAATATTTTTCTGAATTCTGATAAATTTTTAAACATAACCAAATCCAAATTAAATAAAATCATTAAATACATTTTGTATACTAAATATAAATCATGAAATAAAGTATCTAAAATTAAAATAGAATATCTGTTAATAATATTTTAATCCAAATCAAATAAAATTTCTACAGCAAAATACATTGAAATCTCATTATAAAATCATCCCTTGCTGAATGAAGAAAGAGACGAAGAGGAAAATTTGGTAGAGATGTGAAGGGTAAATTAAACCTGGGCATATCAACGCAGAGGAAGACACACAAAACGGCATGTTTTTCTCTTTCCATTTTAACTCTTTCATATTAGAATTCTTTTATTAACCTTAGTTTTAAACCATCCATCGACATATGATCCGTGTAATACCCGAAAATTTTTAAATATAATATTTTGATAAATAGTACATATTAAAAATAGGAGAGTATCTTGTCTCTAAATTGTATAATTTATTTATTAAAATTCTTGGGCAAATTTTCCTTGAAATTTAATAAATCAAAGTTCAATTTTCTAATTTTCATTTAGGGATCATAAAATACCTTATAATTTCCATATTACAACATAGTTTATATTTAATCATAAAGAGCCATAAAATGTTATGGAAATACCTAAACAAATTAAAGAAAATTAACAACAATTAATGGACAATTAAATTTACAGTAATTAAAATAATTAGATAAATTTTCATAATTTATCTAGTGGCAATTAAAAATCATCAAATAGGATATTTTGGCTTAATTAAAAATCAAGAACCAATAAGGGTTCAATATTAGCATAAAGTGAATTATTGATGATCATAATTAATCTAGGAACCAATTACACATTGTCAATTATACCAAATAACATCTAAAATACTATATTAGGGATATTAACAAAGATTAAATCATCATCCCCTTAAGTCCCTTGTGGGGGCGAAATTCACCAAGAGAAGAGAAAGAAAGATTAAACAATAATATAAGATAGAAGCACATGTGATATAAGATAAAGATCTTCAATAGTAAAAATATTTTTCTTACATAAATGGAAGGCCAAGATTAGATTTGATAAAGCTAAATCTAAGAGTTCTAATTAATTACATAATTAAACTTAATCCTTGTGAATTTGGTAGAACCAATGGGAAGCTTGAATCCTTGTTTGTGAGTCACAATAAAAACACACTCCTTTGAGCCAAAGAATGAAGGGAAGCACGGTTTTGACTTGGAGAATAAGGGAGGATATTTTGTGATTTAATGTATTTTAAAGAAGCTAAGAGCACATGGGTTTAAAACAAAAATCTTCAATAGTAATAGGATATTTCTACATAAATAAAGGGTCAAGATTGGGTTTCATAAAGTTAAATCTAATGGTTCCAATTAATCATGTAATTAATCTTAATCCATGTGACATTTGGATGAGCCAATGAGAGATTTAGATCACTAGCTATTAGAGACAAATAAAACACAAAATCAATAGCCAATGAAGAGATGGGGGGCCACGGTTTTAGCTTGGCTTGAGAAGGAAGAAGAAGTAATTGTAATATTTAATGTAAGATAAAGAAGCACATGGGGCAATGAATGAGGGGACAAATTGGAAGAGGATAGGATAAGAGAATTAAATGCAATGGAAGAGGATAAGGAGAGAGAAGGAGAGAGGGACGAAATTGAGAGGAGGAAGAGAGAGGAAAATGAAAACTTGTTGAAGAAGAAGAGGTGTTTGGCAAGAGGAATATGAAGTGTTTGGTAGAAGAAGAAGGTTGTTTTGGAACCAAACATAAGCCTAGACTTTTTGCAATAAATAGGAGGCTTGAGCTTCATCATTCTTCACACCAACACAAACAAGAATAAGTTGAATATAGAGAGTAGAGAGTGAGTAAGGAAAGCTTGAAGGAGTTGAAGCAAAAGCAAGTAAGTTCTTGAAGTTCTAGCTTTGAATTTGTAGTTAGTTTATGCTTTGATCTTTAATCTTCCAATATAGTTTTGTTTTCATGTTTTTATGATTAAAAATGTCTTTATATTTCAAAAAATTGATGGAAAATGGGGTGGAGCAAAATTTTTGGAAGTTGAAGATCAAAGTAGCGAAGTTCTGGCGAAAATTTTTCGGTTACTAGTTTCCGGAGTCAGTTTCATAGAGGCCATGATTTTATGTTGAAGATGAATTTATTAAAATATGATATTTTTCATGGTTAAATTAGACATCTAGAGATTTCCAAATATAGCCAGTAGGTGTCATTTTGAGTCTTGTACAAGGAGATAAAAATTCCCAAAGTTAGGCTACGTTTTCTGGAATTTTTCTGGGCAGAGGTTGAAAAATGAAGAACTGGGAATTATTCGCTGATTCTGGGTAAAAACAAGTATTTTTCCTCAAATATAGACATCCTAAGGATTCCGGAGAATTTTACGGATTCTTGTTTTGATTTTTTTTGGAATTATCTATGGTTTTTCAAAGTTAGCAAAAATTCTGCCCGAAATGCTGAAATCAGAGTTTTTTTTAAAAAAATAAAAAATAAAATAAAGGGATATAATTGGAATAATAAATCTACCAGGGGTAAAAAGGTCAGTAGTTGCTAAATCTCTCGGGATATTATTTATAAGAGAATAATGCGGTAATACTATTATAGGATATCCGGGAAAAATCAGGGGTCGTACTGAACCGACAGACGTACCGCAATCTGCACGAACTAAGGTACAGACGCGTATTGTAACATTAACTCTGATGCTTATTGTATGCTTATATGTGATAAATGATTTCATAGGGTCATGGACAAGACCTGGTCTTGGACATGCACCGTGACTAATGTAATACCCAAAAATTCCTATTTATCATAAATACTCTATTTTGATAAATGAGGCATATTAATTAAAAGTGAATATGTGTCTCAAGGAATTATAATCTATTGATTATATTTTCATCTAAATTCCACTTTGGAATTAATTTAACAAAAGGCAAGATATGAGACCAATATAATAAGATTAACACATTAAATGATAAAATGGAATCGATATCTTATGGGACATGAATAATTCAAAAATATGTATTCACTATTCAAAAATATGTATTTACTATTCACGTCATATTTTAATCTCCTATGCATTCCATGCATCAAGCATGGGAAGCATGGCAAGCATGGGAAGCAAGGCAAGCAAGGGAAGCATGTAATTTTATATCTTGAAAATCTTGAAATTTTCCCTATAAATAGAGAGCAATTACCTCTTCATTCTTCACACCAAACTCAAAACTAAATAGGTGAGTTTAAGAGAGAAGTGAGAGCTAGTGAGAAGCAAGAGGGAGGAAGGAGTAGCAAGGTTCTTCAAGGGTAAGTTCTCTAGTTCTTAAGTTCTAGTCTTTAGTTTTGTAGTTCTTAGAATAAATGTTAGTTTGATCTTGAATCTTCCAATATAGTTTTGATTTCATGTTTTTATGATTAAAAATGTCTTTATTTCGAAAATATGATGAAAAATATTATGGAGCAAAATTATTGGAAGTTGAAGATCAAAGAAACGAAGTTCTCGTAAAAGTTTCATAAAACTTTAAGGGCAAACAGCGAACTAAATGCTAATCTTTTATGTTGCAAATGAAGGCCATAAATCAAGAAACTTTCCAGAAATAAATTAGATATGTCGGACTTTCCGAATATATATAATATGTAGCGTTTTGATTTCTGTACAAAGAGATACGACCAGTTGAAGTTAGGCTACGTTTTCTGGAAATTTTCTGGACAGAGGATGAACACGTGAAAACTGGGAATTATTCTTAAAATCTGGGCAATAACCAGTATTTTTTCTCAAAAGTAGACATCCTAAGGATTCCGATGAATTTTACGGATCCTCGTTTCGAGTTTTCTAGAATTAATTATGAATTTTCAAAGTTAGAGGAAAATCTGGCCATAATGCTGAAAGTAGCGTTTTTATTAAATAAAATGTAATGGCAAAATGGTAATAACAAATTCACCAAGGGTATAAAGGTAAATTAAATCTTTAGAATATTATTCTAAGTGATATGGTAATTTGTTAGGATATCCGAGGATTCCGTGAGTCGATTTGAAGGACGGGCATATTACTATTCATAAATACGTTTATGAATAGTATAGTATACATGAATAGTAATTACTATTCACGTGGAAGGAAGGTACGTTCGCGTACGAAACTTTAACTCGATATGTCTTATATGCATGTATGCGATGGTATGATTCATGAAGTAATGGACAAGACTTGGTCTTGGGTCATGCATTGTGACTAAGTTTATGGGGCTTAGATCACTACATATACATTCAGCTTTATACACGGGTTATGGTATTGTTAACGCCGTTTGAGTTTTCCTAGCGTTATGGACACGACTGTACATCGTGGCACCGGAGAGTGTGCGTGATTGTGATGACATACATCTGCATAGGCCTGTGTAATGTTATTGCTCGATATGTTGAATAGTGTTTTTATCTTGTGAAATGTTGTGAATATCGCCATGCATATACTTTGTTATACTTTTCATATGAGGTTAATCGTTACCTAAAGATTCAATTTGTTTTGAATCTTAGACTTGACTAGAGGTTCAAGAAAGGAACCAGGATTTATGAAGACGTTGTGAATGGAGCCATGAGAAGGAGCATTAATGGACGGAGCCGTGAGGAGGCACCGGTCAAAGGAAATGCAGGAACAAAGTCAACATAACCTACCTTATGGCATGAATCTAATAAAGTTACTTCATATCATTTGGTGCTTAAACTAGAAGGGTCGTCTATGTGGTTCAGTCAATCAATCACTCTAGCACGGTGAGACTCCCACTAGACCTACCCAGCCTGGCCAAATGAGATGATTTAACTGAGTTAGGTTTTATGTCCCAAGTCTACCTAAGGCTTGGCGGAAAAGGGTATAGTTACATAGAAGAAATGTAATTATAGAGTTTTGTATTACTTGTATCACATAAATAATTCCTTGGGAGATTTTATAATATATATATCAAGATATCGTCGGGCATCATCATATGTCCGAGTATTTCATATCGTTACTCGTTGTTATACCTGTTGTTCAAATTTTTAGTACATGCTCTCCGTTTCCGCAAAACGCTAAGCTGTAGCACCTCAAAACTCTGATGAATTTTTATAAAACCACGTGTCACCGACACAATTTATGCTACGGAATTTGGGGTGTTACAACTAAGATTCTGTCTTAGATCACTACTTATACATTCGGCTTTGTACGAGTTATAGTCTTGATAATACCGTTGAGTTTTCCTAGCGCTGAGGACACGAGGGCGATCGTGACACTGTTTAGTGCAGACGTAGATAACTTTACATATGTTGTGAGCTATGAACTGTTATTGTGATTAATCTTACATCTGCTGTATGCTTATGTATTGACTGTTGCTGAAATGTCATGAATATCTGTCAAACATATAACAAATATCCCAAGACACATAGTTCATGATGAGTTGGACATAGATGTAGCAAAGTATTAACAACAAACTGTAAGTAGCTAACTTCAAATCATCTTAACCAAATAGCTCTAACTAATTCAAAGTGGTAACTACTACTACTTCTATGTACAACAATCACCACAAAGTGTCAAAAAGTTGTCTAGCTACCGCTACTAATCAAGCAATATAAGGACTAACTTCATTCATCTATGTGATGACACTACTACAAAAAGGGTTTTACGTCCCTAAAAGACGTCATATTTTTTAAAAATGAAGTAAAAAATAAAGGCGATGACATTTTTGTAATTATATGTGAGAAAAGTTAATTTTTGACGTCTAATTTTTTAACTTAGACGTTAGACGTAAGAGTGATGTTTTAAAACAACGGCCGAGACTTACCCCGGTTGTTCTCATTTCATGGCTCTGGCCTAGACTTACACAGCTAATTTTTCTTCTTTGTCAGGCACGCTTCGACCTTACCTTCTTCTCTCTGTCGACCTCCCTTCTTCGTCTGTGTCCCTTCACCGTCGACCATCCCTCTTCGCCGATCTGATGGCGTAGCTCTCAGATCTGAGGCTCTTGGTCCTTAGATCTTCGAGCACCGACACCATCGAGCATCGCTGTCCCTTCTCAGTCGACCATCCCTCTTTGCCGCTCCCTTGGCGTAGCTCTCAGATCTAAGGCTCTTGGTCCTCAGATCTGCGAGCACTGACACCATCAAGCACCGCTGTCCCTTCACTGTCGATGACGCTACGTAATATTTTTGGGTAAGGGAGACATGAATTATGAATTAGCTTTAAAAGCTTGATTGATGGTAGTTCTATTAATATCTTGTAATTCATTATGCTTAAATACACTTACCTGTTCTCTTGATTACAGCATGCAATGTTTGCGGAGTATCGCACCCGTCTCGTCAAACTGGGTAGCAAACTGGGTAGTATTTGATTTGATCTTGTTATGCTCTAAAACTAGTGTCTTTTCGCTAAATAACAAAGATGTTCACTAGATGGGTTTTTGTAGGCTCATAATGACCTTGATTTATATTTTCTCATAGTGAAAAATGGGCTTCTTATAGCCTGGAAATTTAATATAATTTGCTTTTTGTTACCTTTTCTTTAATGCTTATAATTTACTGTTTTAGGCAAGCTGGCTTGTGGAATCTGAAGTGGTCCCAATTAGGCTACTCCAGGAACGTTGTGAGGTGTGCTTTCTTTTGCTGCGTTTCTAATAACTTAATTTTCCTTTCTACTTTGAGGCAACTGCTGATAAGTTGAGGTGCCTCACTAATGTTGGATTCTTTTGGGAATTAGTAATTTGATGCATTTACAATATTTTATTTGAATGTTCTGCATTTGTAGGAAGAATTTTAGGGGAGGCTGAATTGATCAAAATAAAGGCTCAGGATTTGAAGGGAAAAGCGGTGAGTAA
Organism: Acacia melanoxylon; assembly: GCA_019022615.1. Taxonomy (NCBI): domain Eukaryota; kingdom Viridiplantae; phylum Streptophyta; class Magnoliopsida; order Fabales; family Fabaceae; genus Acacia; species Acacia melanoxylon. Next base: position 654,697 of record JAFJYJ010000042.1, read on the forward strand.
ATGGTTTTTAGAAATGTTATGGTATATGATAAATGTCTTAGGTGGTTGCTAGATCTTTCCTTCTCTTAATTTGTGATTTTTTTTTTTTGTTTGCAATGCGGGACATCTATTCCTGTATAGTTAAGTGGTTAGGGGGAGTGTCCATGTTCTCAGGTTGCATATAGGAGTTGAGACTATTATTGACTGAGATTTTTATAGCCCCAAAGCTTACATGTTATGATCCAAAGCTTATATCAGAGGATTAAGCATGTGCCTAGATGCATTATACTTGTTAGGGGCATAACATTAATTTTGGTTGTCATTTGTCCATCCATCACTGCTAATAATTTTCCTCTTGGACATGTATAAATGTTGGAGCCGTAAGTCAAGTCCTTGTTACACTTCTCTTCTGCTTTTGTGTCTTATCTTTTCTTTCCTTGAACTGGCTAATTGTTGTTTATCTTTTGTGGACTTGCGTTTTTCTCCCTTGGCCTCTCTTAGCAATATTATAACAGATTTAATGTCCTTGATTGCTAATTAAGCTTTTTCTCTTTTGGTCCTATTATTGCTTGCATGTACATGCCACCAGGATACATACCTGTAAGCACTCTTATTTTACCCACCAGTTGTTTGATTTGAATCTTTTCTGGGAGTAGTATCTTTTTATATGAATCAGATTAATTTCAGCTTTCTTTTCTATTATATCAATTTAAAAAAATCCCTTGCACCTTTTTCTTCATTGTGGTTAGAGGACATCATAGATGTTTGCTGTATTGTTATAAATCACACCTCTTCTTGGAAATGTAGGGAGATAAATGATTAGAGCGAATATTACAATAATCAATCTCTCATAAAATTATAATTATTTGCTATCTTACAGGAAACGTAGTATAGGGGACGAGATTATTAGGGACTTGGTTGATATAGTTCTCTGCTAGTCTTGCTTCATTCTTGAAGACTAATTTCTGTGGATGGCTTGAAAGAGTTCTGAAGGGAAAAGATATCTGCTGTCTATGGGAATCTTATATACATATGTCTTGTACATTTTGGACTTGTTCAGGGATATATGATTTTATGACCTTTAATTAATCAATGCACAGGTTTCAGTTTCAGTCTTCTTGTAGCTTCAGTTTGTTTGACTCTTTTCTACCCTTAATTTTTATGCAATTTTTTTTGCTTGATTGTATTTCTTCGCACAGTTTAATTTCTAGCATTCATTTATCCAGAAAAACTGTTTGGTAGACCAATTGAAGGCTGCCATTGTAATACCCAAATAATTATGTGTCTTGAATATTATATTTGGATAAATAATATATCTTAAATATTATATTTGGATAAATAATACCTATTTAAAATAGGTGAATATGTGTTCTCAAATTTTTCTGTTATGTTTATTTTATTTTCTAGGCAATTTCTTCCTAGAATTAAGGTGATTGAAGATTTAATTTTCTAAATCTTATTAGGGATCATAAAATATCCTAAGATTATCATAATCAAGTATAATCTTAACTATATCATAAAGGCAATCAAATATCATCAAAAGATGCCTAAATCAAATAGAGAAAATTAGCAACAACTATTAGGCAATTAAATTTGCAATAAAAATAATATTTATGTTAATTTTCGAAATTAAATAATAATTAATTTAAAAAGGGCATAATTAAGAATATATCAACTTAATTACCATCTAAATGATATCTAAAGGCCAAGATTAGTATCTTAGGGGTTTCAAACAATTATGATTAATATTGTAACCTATCAAATTTTAACAATTAGGCCAAATAACCCCTAAAACATTATATTAGAAATATTAACCAAGATTAATTAATCCTCCTAAAATCATACAAAAGTGGCGAAATTTGCTAGTTAAAGAGGCTAAGTAATTGCATTAATTTTTAATCCTAAATCATTAACAATGTAATACCCTAAAAACCCTAATTATCATAAATGGTATATTTTGATAAAAACTACATTATAGTAAAAGGAGAGTATATTGTCTCAAATTTTGGGAATTTCTCCTTGAGATTTAGTAGATCAAGATTTAATTTTGAAATGTCTTTTAGGGATCATAAAATACCCTAAAAATATCATATTAAGTTATGGTTCATATGTAACCAAAATAAGCAAGAAAGTTCTACGAAAACACTTAAATTAATTAAAAGGAATATATGAGATTAATTAGTGATCAAAGGCTAATAAAAACCCAAGATTAGCATAAAGAGAATTTCTAAGGATCATAATTAATATAGTAACGATCAATTAAGCCTAATAACCCTAAAACACTATATTGAAAATATTAACCAAGATTAATTAATCCTCCCTTGAATCATTTAAAAGTGGCAAAATTTACTACTAAATGAGGCTAAGTAATTGCACTAATTCTTGATCCTAAATCATTAACAAATATCATCAAAAGTAGTAGGATTTTTCCAACACAAATTAAAGGCTTGGATTAAATCTAATAAAACTAAATCCTAAGGCCTTAATTAACCCTCATAAAGTGTAATCCTTGTGAATCAAAAATTAACCAATGAGAGACTTTCCTCTATATGAATTAAGATGATTTAAAACACAATAATTTGAAGAAAGAAAGAGAGAAGTCGGTTCACATATGAAGGAAGAGTGAAGTTGATTAATTAAATAAAATGCTCAAGTTAATTAATCACATGCAAGTCATAATTATGGAAGACTTTGAGGACAAAATGGAAGAAGCAATTAAACGAATCACATGGGTTCACATTGGGCATTTATTGTGGAAGACTTTTGGGGCTAATTGGTGAGATAAGGGGGCCATGGTTTTTCTAGTAAGAAAAGAAGAGGGAATTGATTAATATAAACATAAACACACATGTGGTAATTAAAGTAAAAAAAGAAGATAACTTGTTGGCTAAGGTAAGAAACTTGTTGAAGAAGTAGAATTGAATGGAAAGTTAAAAACCATTGGGATTAATTCAAGACACAAGTAAATGAGAACCTATAGAAAATAAATTGTATCTTGAGAAGCTTTGATCATAGATCAAATATAAGGATTTATTATGAACAAGCATATTTTAAGCTTGGATTAGGTTGTCTCCAAAATCATTTCCTCAACTTTTGTGATTAATCTTAAAATGATTAAATTGTTAATTGAGACTTCTAATGAAGCCATGATTTTTGAGATTAGAATATTAAAAAGGAAAAATTGAATAAACTACAAAATAACCCCTAATTATATTTTTGATAATCAAACACATGGGATAATTATGCATTGATGAAAAAATGCAAGAGGATGAGGGTATGAGAGAGGGGAGGACGGTTTTTGAGGCATAAAAGATGAGGAAGGAAAAGAAAATAGGCTTAATCCAATGTAATTTGAAATCCACCAATAAGAAAAATCAAGAGAAATGCTTTTAAATTAAATTGAAACTTCTTCATTAAGTATGGATCCAATGGTTAAGATTAAAACTTGCTTAACTAAGGTTAGATCCTATGGCTTTAATTGAAGAAGATGTAGGTTTGAAAGAATTACTAAAGTGCCATGACCTTTCACTATAAATAGAGGCTTTAGCTCTTCATATTCTTCACACCAAACTCAACCAAAGTAGATGAGTTTTAGAAAAGCAAGAGAGAGAAAATCATGAGTGGGAAGCGAAGAATGAGGAGGAAGTTCTTCAAGTAGAGGTAAGCAAGCTCTTAAGTTCTAGTCTTTAGTTTTGTAGTTCTTGAAGTTCTAGTTCAAGTTCATAGTTAAATGTTGTTTTGATCTTTAATCTTCCAATATATTCTTGTTATCATGTTTTTATGGTTAAAAATGGTTTTATTTGAAAAATTGATGAAGAAAGTGATATAGCAAAATTTTTGGAAGATTATGATCGAATAAGCGGCTCGACGAAAATTTGTCAGGTTAGCGATTCCCGAAGTCGGGGTAAAATGCCGTATTTTATGTTGAAGATGAGCTTCTAAAATTCGAGAAAATTCATGGTAGAAGTAGACATATAGAGATTTTCAAATATACCTAGAGTATAGCATTTTGAGTTCTATACAAGGAGAAATGAATTGTTGAACTTAAGCCATTTTGTAATACCCGAAATTTGAATTAGGGAATTTAAGGGCCAAAGTGCCAACATGACCAAAATACCCCTAGGAAGGGTAAATAACTTAGGAAATTGGTGAAAAATCCTAAAAGGCAATGAAATAATTATTTGAATTATGAGAGTATATTATCTCTAATTATGGTAATTTAATAAATTACGAACTTGGAGAAATTGAAGAAGAATGCCCAAAAAGTAATGTAATGACAATAATACCCTTGTAAATTATAGAATAATACAAGAGACATGGAAACACAAGTGTTAATGCAAGAGTTTGGAGGTAATGGGGCATTCTAATTAAGAAAATTATCAACTAGTGATAATGAGGTAATTAAGTAATTTCGGCTAATTACTTAAGTCGAGCAAAGGAAATTTAGAGATAATTATGTGAGGCTCAAAAATTAGTGGAAAATAGTTGGAAATTAGTAAAAATATATTTACTAATTAATTGGAGATTTTTGTGAAAAATAGTTGAGTTTAGGTATTTTTAAGCCTAAATGCAAGAATGGACCAATAAGAGAATTTTGTGGAATTTTTGATAAAAATTTCATTAAGTAATTAATTATGTAATTAAATAAATCATGGAAAATATTTACAAATCCAAAAAAAGTGCTCAGCCGAAAATGGACAAACAAATGGAAGATAAGAGTGAAAAATTTAATATCATGATATTTTTGTATTAAAGCACATGTTATAATATTATAGGAATTCCAAAGTCAATGTAAAATATTAATCGGTGAGTTTTTACCTTCAAGTGACCTCTTCCGGAAGTAAATTCCGAGGCGTGGCGCATTTTCCTAATAAGACGAAATAGGGAAAAATGGATGGTCATATTTTGGAATTTGAAGAAAATAATTATAACTCAACATCTAGAGATGAGTTTATAATTATCTGGACATATTTGGAATCAGTGAATTATTATCGAGAGATTGATGATTAAAGCGATTTCCGACATAGGACGTGTTGGACACGTTTTTTTGAGAAAACTTCAACGGACCGTTGTTGGAACCCTTTAAGGGACCGAAATCTAAGTTAAATTAGATATTATTGATGAGGAAGAGAAGATCTTCAAAGTTATGAATCCAGAATTTTGAGATGTCTCCGAAAAGACGCGAAACGGAGACCGAACAGGGAAAATCTGTCGAACCGGCCATAAAGCAAGTTGACTCACCATTTTTGGACCAATTGTTTGCTGCCAAATCAGCCTTGAATGTCGACCAACATGCTGCATGGCTAGGAATTAAACACCATTATGCTTTGATTTTACATGGTTAAGGGCAAGGGAAAAATTACAAGTCTTGGAAGGAAAATTACCATATTGGACCCAAACTTTTTCTATATAAAGGCATGAGGGGGTCTTCATTTTTCACACCATTCTCTACTCCTCTTGGCCGAAATCTTGAGTGAGAAACAAGAGAGAGAAGCTCGGAAAATTTGTGAAGAAAGTCTTCAACGGGTAAGTCTTTCGATCTTTAGTCTTTAGTTCGGTAGTTAGTAGAATTGTTAGTTAGATCTAGGAAGTAGGGGATGAGATTCCTATTCTTGTTTTAGGCCTCGTTGCATTGAAAAATATGCCTGAAGAGGTAAAAACATAGTAGGGATCGAGTCTCCGAAAAGTTGAAGCTTTTATAGCTCTTTCAAAATTAGGGTAGTAATGCTAGAAAGTATCCTTTAAATTTTCAAGTATGATTAGGATATCATATTAGAAGGGTATTTTAGTCTTGATTTTCGAAAATCATTATGGCGTCGAAGTTCTAGCGAAATTTTGGGAAGAAAATTTGTAAGAGTAACGAAGTCTTTGGCGAAATTCCGAATAGGGGTACAAGGGCAAAATGGTAATTTTTACCTAAAATGCCGGTTATAATGCCAAATCAATAATTAAGGTGATATTACTCTTATAGGATATCATAAACTCGATTTTTCGATTCACGTTGTCCGACGTACCACTGTTGGACATTTCGCCGTTTTCCGTAGAAAGTACGATTTACCGTATTCCGACGGAAGTACCGTCAATGAAGGTACGTTCGCGTAATGGTAACCTTATCTCTAATGTTTATGGTTTACATATATGTGGTATGTGTGTTGTAGAGGTGTTATACTGTGCGAGTGCATATAGCGGTTAGAGGATATGTCATATATCGGGTGCTTGATATGTCATCGGGTGCAATATGTCGGTCTCACGGGTGCAATAGGTACGTATCTTGGGTGCAATGTGTCTACGTATGCGGGGGCAATACATATGCATGGGTTGTGGTAGAGTGATTGTTGTCTTGTTGATATTATGGATGTCTCGTTTGTCTTGTATGTGTATACATAAACATGAGGTTAACCGTTACCTGAGATCCAATGTGGTAAATTGGATCTCAGCTCTTAACTTAGCATCAAGTTCGGAAGGACCGAGGACCGAGGAGAGAGGAAAGCAGCAGGTTCAAGGACCCGGATGAAGACTTTCCGATGTTGTCCTTTACTTTTGATGTTCCGGCGGAAGCCTTTCTTTCAGATGTTTTGTACTTTTGAAACACTCTTGCCATCGTCCGATGTTGTAAATAGCCGTATTTACGGTTTTTTTGAATCTATATATCAGTTACTCTTCCGCTCAAATGCTCCACTATGATTTTAAATGAAAAAAAAAATTATTTCGCTTTTAAAAAGTCGGGATGTTACACATTTTTCCGGGGCGAAATTGGACAACGTTGGGAAAAATGAAAACTCGGGAATTATTCTTAAAATCTGGGCAAGAACAGTATTTTTCCTCAAAATTAGACATCCTAAGGATTTGAGGAATTTTACGGATCCTCGTTTTGATTTTTGTAGATTTAATTATGATTTTTCAAAGATAATCGAAAATTTGGGTCGTCGTAAATTCAGTATTGCGTTTTTTTTTTAGAAAATGTAAGGGTAAAATTGTAATAATGAATACACCAAGGGTAGAAATGTCAAAATGGGTGGAAATATCCTTTTTGATATTATTTTAAGAGATAGAATATTAGTTGTGATATTATGGGAAAAAGTAATGATCCGACAATAACATATAGGATATCCGGAAGTCCGGAGTCGATAAAAAGTCAAGCAAGTTGCTAATACGCGGTGAAAAGTACGTTCACGACGTCGTAACACTAACTCTAATGCTTATAGTATGTTTATATATGATAGTTGTATTCATAGGCTAAGACTTTGTCTTAGATCTTTCATTGTACATTCAGATATATAAGGGTTATGGTTATGATAATACCGTTGAGTTTTCCTAGCGCTGATGACACGACCATACATCGTGGCACTGGTGAATAGTGCAGACCGGGATAACATGCATACGCAGTTGGCCGTGGTATTGTTATTGCCTTACATATGTGATTATGTATTTCCTACATCTGTTATGGGCTTTTGTAGTGAATATTGCTGAAATGTCATGAATATCTGTCATACATATATTGTTTACATAAGCATGAGGTTAACAGTTACCTGAGGTCCAACGGGCATTGGACCTCAGTCTTAAACTAATAATTCAGGAAAGGATCAAGGATCCGAGAAGGCACCCGAGGTGGAGCCGTAAAAGGTACCAATGGACGGAGCCGTGAGGAAGCACCCGGTCAAAGCAAATGAAGGAAGAAGGTTAAGAGCCTACCTTTCCGGCATGAAACTAATAGGTTACTTCAAACAATTGGTGCTTAAACTAGAAAGGGTTGGTTTATGTGGTTCAGTCAATTAGTCGCCGTGAATTGGGGAGACTCCCATAGACTTTACCAAATTTCGGCCAAATGGGTTGATTTAAGCGTGTTAGGTTCTATGCCCCAAGTCAGGAAATGGCTTGGTCTGAAAATATATAGTTACAATGTAAATTCTGTAATTTTATAAGTCTTGTATCACATGAATATTCCTTTGGAAAATTTTAATATACCAGTATACGTCGGGCATCAGCATATGCCTGAGTATTTTATATCAGTTACTCGTTGTTCAAATTTTTAGTACATGCTCTTCGTTTTCGCAATACATTATGGTGTAACACCTAAAACTCTGACGATTTTTCTAAAACCAAGTGTCAACCGGCACGATTTATGCTACGGAACTTGGGGTGTTACAAACAAATATCATCAATAGTGTTTAGATTTTTCCAACCCAAATCAAAGGTTTGGATTAAAACTAATAAAGCTAAATCCTAAGGCTTTAATTAAGTATCATAAAGTGAAATCCTTGTGAGATTAGAATTAACCAATGAGGAGATTTCTTCTAGATAAATTAAAATAGGTGAAAATACAAATTGAAAGGGTAAATGGAGGGAGTACACGGCTCTTTACAAAAAAAAAAAATCAGAATTGAGAAAGTGAAGTAATTAATTTAATTAAACAATGATAATTACACCACATGCATGTCTTAATCAAAGAAGAAAATTGTGCACTCCACATAAATGCAATCAATGAAGTGGAAGATGATAGAATTTGAGAAAAAGGAGAGAGAAAAGTGTGTAATTAATTGAGTTGTGAGTTAAAAACCATTGGGATTAATTCAAGACACAAGTAAATGAGAATCTATACAAATTAAATTGTAGCTTGAGATATGTTAATCATAGATCAAATATAAGGATTTATCATGAACAAGCATATTTTAAGCTTGGATTTGGTTATCTTCAAAATCATTTTTCTCAACTTTTGTGATTAATATTTAAGTGATTAAAGTGTTTAAAAAGACCTATAATTAAGTCATAAATTTGAGATTAGAGAAGTGGAAAAGAGACTTGAATAAAACTACCAACTTGCAACTAACTATATAAGCATTTGGTGTAACTAAAAATTGAAACAAACAAACTAGAAGAGGAAGGTGTAGAAGTCGGTCATGGAGCTTAGATAAGGAGTAATTAATTAGTCACCAATCAAGCATTAATCATAAAGTAAAAATAACATTAATGAGGGGACAAATTGGCATTGTACAAATTGACTTTGGGGTAGAAAAAAATGATGAAGAGAGTAAGAGAGGAGGGAGTCGGCCTAAGGGGAGGAATGGTGAGGATGAGAGGATTTGAAATAACCTAGATCCTATGGTTAAAAATGAGGAAGAGGCAAGTTGCAATTAACTACCATAATGCCATCACATTTTACTATAAATAGGGCCTTTGGCTCTTCATATTTTCTCACACCAAAATAGCAAGTAACATCTGATTCTAAGAGTGAAAGAGTGAGTGAGAGTCTTGGAGAAAGGAGGAGCAAAGTTCTAGGTAAGTTCTTGAGCTCTAGCTTTTGAGTTTTTAGTTAAATTGTTGTTTTAATCTTTGATCTTCTAAAATTATTTAGATTTCATGTTTTCTGAGTTTAAAAAATGAGTTAGTTTCGAAAAAATGATGGAGGAAGGGTTGGAGCAAAAATTTTGGGAGTTGAGAGTCAAAGTAATGAAGCACCGGCGAAATTTTGTCGGTTAGCGACTTTTGGAGTCGTAGTAAAACGCTGGTATCTTATGTTAAAGATGATGTTCTTAAAATCTAAGAAAATTCACGGTTGAAATAGACATATAGGGATTTTCAAATATACCTAGAATGTGTTATTTCGAGTTCTGTGCTAGGAGATAAAAATTTCCAAAGTTGGGCTATGTTTTCTGGAAAATTTCTGGGCAGAAGTTAGAAATACTAAACCTGGGAATGACTCACACAATTTGGGAAAAATGAGTATTTTTACTTAAAACTAGATATCCTAAGGATTTCGAAGAATTTTACGGATCCTCATTTTTATTTTTGTAGAATTAGTTATGATTTTTCAAAGATAGGCGAAAAAATCGGTTCATATGTCAAAGCGGCGTTTTTTTACGAAATTTGTGGAAAGAAATTGAAAAATAAATACATCAGGGGTAAAATGGTCATTTTTGACTAAGATATGGATTAGAATATTATTTATGAATTAATCAATGCGATATTACACTTATAGGATATCTGTGATCGCATTCCGACCGTCAAACGTACTGTAAATCATCAACGAAGGTACGTTCGCAGCGTATTGTAACATTGACTCTAATGCTTATAGTATGTTTATATATGATAGTTGTATTCATAAACTAAGATGCTGTCTTAGTTTACTACTTTCACATTCAGCTTTACATGAGTTATAGTCTTATTAATACCGTTGAGTTTTTCCTAGCGAAGACACGAATGTGTTAGTTATGCTTAGTTTTGATGATGTCTTATATTGATGTCATTATCTAGAGCAAAAAGTTTATATCATATACATTGACTTGCTACTTTTTGTATTATAGCTAGGTTAGTCCAAATTAAATTATAGAGAATGATCAAGAATGGAGTTTGAAGAAAGAAGAACTTGTTAAATATCATAAGAATATCAATATTCAAGTCTACGTGATCAAATAGAAGTTGGAACGACTCAATTTGGAGTTAAAACAAGCAAGTTCAAAGCTTAGGATGAATGCGGTTTGTTTGGGGGTATTAATGTAATTTCAGCATTTTATCTCACACAAACATTGCCTTGCTCGAGCACAAATAATTTCATGCTCGAGCAACATCGTTTCCAGCCCAATTTCGCTCAAAATCCGTTCTTGCTCGAGCAAGAAAGAAGGCCTTGCTCGAGCAAGGTCGTGGCATCATCATACTTTGTTCAGCTCTGTTTCAGGCGACCTTCAGTAAATCAATGATATCTCCCAAACCAGGAATTGGATTGACATGAAATCAGTGAAATATGAAACTAGACTCCCAATGCGTCATTTTGACATAAAATTCAAGTACAAAGGAGTCCAGATGAGAGAGCTATGATTTGTGCACGTTGGCACAAACATCACCGTCACGTCCAGACCAAGCTTCGGTGTTTTGAGCATATCTCACAAAACATAAATCTGATTGACCTGAAATCGGTGGAATATGAAATTAGACTCATAAGGCTTTCTATGAAGACTTAAACCAACCAAAACGGAGTTCCTACCAAGGAGATATGACCTTCGAAATTTGATGGTCAGTTCAGGATGTTGCAGAAAATGCTGATCAAGAACAACCTCCATTCATCGATGTTAATGGACGAACTACAACTAGCTTGGAGTTGATTCTTATTGAAATGGAAAGAATATTTGAAGAGCTTTCGAATGATTTGCTAAATCTGGATTTATATCAGAGACGTTATATGCTCGCTGAAATTGCTTCTTGAACTGTCAATGAGTTTACCTCTTGAAAATCTGATTTTTGCACAAGATCATGGTAGGCAACAACCTAACACTCAAGAATAGCCTACTCAAGCAAAGTGATTGGGATGCCCAAGCATCAACGAGTTCAGAGTGAAGATTTGCAATTTGGACAATCATGCCCAAGCAAAGAATTCTAGCATGCCCGAGCAACCTAGAGACGAAGCGAAAGAAGGCCATTCGAGAACCTTGCCCGAGCAAGAAGTATTTCTTACTGGGCAACATCGAGACGAAGCAAAACTCGGCAAATCAAAAGGTCTTTCCCGAGCAGCAAAGAAGGCCTGCTCGAGCACCATGCTTGAGCAAAGGCAAAACATTGCCCGAGCAACGTCTATCATTTCTCAAGTTCTCGCCTCATGCGAGTCTTGCTCGAGCAAGGAAATTTTTTTGCTCGAGCAACATCGCCAAAACTCGATATCCGCAAGCATGCTTTCGGGTTACTTCAAGCAGCATGTTGAGCTCTCACTTCTCCGACTCTGTCTATGGCTTGCCCGATCAAGAATATCACCATGCTCGAGCAACATCGAAGCAGAGCACTTCCAAGTCTTTGTAAAGAAGCTTGCCCGAGCATGATCTTACTCATGCTCGAGCACTATGCCCGAGCAAGCAAATTATCTTGCCCGAGAATCGGCGAGCTAACCCGCATCTTATCTACTTCATACAAAGAATGCTCGAGCGGACATTGATTGTTGCTCGAGCAAGGTACCCTACGTTACTTAATCATCGGCGCATCTTTTATATTCTCGTGTTATCTTCTTTAATCCCATATGATACTCATTATATCACTTAAATGCTTTTAACCAAGTTGTTAATGAGTTGCAGAAAGCTTCCACATAGATTAACATCAAACAACGAAAGTTTCGTGAAGATACAACGCGTGAAATCCAATTACGGCGAAATGAGCGCGAATATTTAAATGCTCTCAACGGACACATTCCAACGGACACATTCAAATCCTTCAACGGTCCTCAATCTTCAAGTACTATAAATACTCGAAGGTTTGAACTCTTCAAATCAGAACAGACGCATACACAGAAAAAGCTTACCAAGCGATCAAACTCTATTCTGTATATATATATATATCTTCGGATATTACTGAGCTTCAGTGTTTATCATTCATCTACTCTGTGAGAGAGTTTTATCATTTGTTTTACATTCGTTCAAATCTCAAGATAGAGGTATCTTGAGTGTGGGTGTACAATTACAACTTGTAAGGGGGAGTGAGTCCTAGGGAGAAAGGATCATCCTGAGTACAGAGTGTGTAATTGTGTCTTTGGTTATTTGGTTACATCTTGTAAAGAGGGGTAAGTCCTAGTGAGAGGATTACTCGAGAGTTACAGAGTGTGTAATCAAGTTACGAGATAGTGAAATCCCAGAGTGTTTCTGGGGACTGGACGTAGGTCAAGAGTTGGACCGAACCAGTATAACCTCTTGTGTTCATTGCTCTTCTCTCTATCTCTGTTCTAAATGTTCTTGAGCAATTAGCGAAAGAATTTCATAATCACCTATTCCCCCCTCTATGTGATATTCCACGAGAATGTACATCGTGGTGCGGTGAATAGTGCAGATCGGGATAACATGCATACTGCAGTGGCTATGTATTGTTATTGCCTTACATATCTGATTATGTATTTCCTACATCTGTTATGAGCTTTTGTAAGTGATTAATGCTGAAATGTCATGAATATCTGTCATACATATATTGTTTACATAAGCATGAGGTTAAGTTGCACGAGGTCCGGTGGGCATTGGACCTCGTATGAACTAATAGTTAGGAAAGAATCACGGATCAGAGAAGGCACCAGTAGATGGAGCCAAGAGAAGGCACAAGTAGACAGGCAGATAGGGCTGTAACGAGACATCAAAGAACAAAGCCAGAAAGAAAGGTCGGTCAAAGCAAATGCAGGAAGAAGGTTGACAGAGCCTACCTTCTGGCATGAATCTGATAGGATTACTTCAAACCATTTGGTGCTTACACTAGAAAGGGTCGGTCTATATGGTTCGGTCAATCGTCTTGTGAATTCGGGGAGCCTTCCACTAGACTTTACCCGGCTGGCCAAATGGGTTGATGTAAGCTGTGTTAGGTTCTATGCCCCAAGTCTAGAAATGGCTTGGTGCAGGAAGTGTATAGTTACAATATAAATCTTGTAATTATATAAAGTCTTGTATCACATGAATAATTCCTTCGGGAAATTTTAATATACCAGTATACGTCGGGCATCAGCATATGCCTGAGTATTTTATACCAGTCACTCAATTGTTCAAATTTTTAATACATGCTCTTCGTTTCCGCAACACGCTGAGTTTTAGCACCTCAAACTTTGACAATTTTTCTAAAACCAAGTGTCAACCGGCACGATTTATGCTACGGAACTTGGGGTGTTACAGCCATGTTGATGCCCAAAACAAGAAAGTTCTCTACTTCAAGACTTATCTTCTACTTACATATATATTTTTGTTTACTGTTTAAGTTTATCCTGAAAAACTTTGTTTAGGTTCTGGAACAGCATTTGGTCTATGCAGCTCATGAACACCCTTTGAGTGTGTTGTATGATGAGCAATATTTTGGTTCTTGATTAGAGAGTACTTTAATTTCTTTAAAGGCTAGAGGGTACTTGAGTTACGAGCATCGATTCTTCTACTAGAATATGGAATTACATCGGTCCGAGGTAATAACAACATCATTTTAATCATGAAACTTTACGGTTAAATGAGGTTATACCTGATCCTTTATTCTGTTCATTGAACTCTCTCATCCAGAAATTGCCTTCACATTCTGTCAACATCCGAGCAATAGAAACTATAAGATATGAGGTCATAGATCAGTAGAGAAAACGAGTCCTTGAAGAGATAGAGGAGAGCAAGGCTTTCTTTCAGGTAATGACTTCTGGCCTACTTCTATAGTCTTTGGTTCCCGCCCAAAGGAGGAGGTGGGGAATAACTTTATTTTCTTAATATATTAGGTAAGGTACTACCTATTGTTTGATGTTTTTCGCTCACACACTTGAATATTTACTTTTTTCCTTTCTTTCTTTTTCTCGATTCAGATTTATGATGGAGTTGTGTACATGTGCCAAGGTAAAACCTATTTGGTTGAGAAATTGGACCTATCCAACAGGGTTGCTTTTTGCAAAGAGGCTGATTTGAAGTATCATACAAAGATCCGAGATGACACTGATATTCATGTGTCTTGGGATATTTGTTATATATACAAGCATGTATTTTGTTTTTTGTATTACACTTTATTGTTACACGTTCAAGCCAAAAATATAAGGTTAGCTAAGTCAGAATTATTTTAAGTTAGACTTACGACGTCTAATTTTAATAATTAGACGCCGTAAGTTTGACTTAAGTTCGCCTTACATACTTAAGGCGTCTAATTAAAAAGACCGGCATTGTTCTTTGCAAACTTGCTTTGATTTTTGGATCAAGTTGGAAAGGTTTGAACAAAGGTTGAGTCATAGAGGTGGATTTTGAAGAAGAGGGAGAGGAAGGAGTTTTGATGACATGATCTCCAATGATCGAAGATATTGATTGGTGTAGTTGTTTTGCTCCATGAGAATAATTAGACGCCTTAAGTTAGAATTTACGGCGTCTAATTTTTAAAATTAGACGCCGTAAGTTTTACCTACTACGCCCCCCGAGATAGGCATCCCTCGAAAAAGGACGTTAAATGTGCAAAAAATAGGACGTCGTAGCCCTATTTTATAGTAGTGGGAAGAAGATGCTAGCCAACAGGTTTCGAACCAAATCGATTTCTTCCTCCGAGTATGCAACCTCAGTACCAAAAATCTGTAAAATGAAAAACAAGGTATAAGATAAATCAATCAAATGAATTAATTAATTACACAACTAAAGTACAACTTCAAAAAATATTATCATTTGAGAATGAATAAGCAAGTACCTCGTCATACACTTCGATTTTCCAATACTTTTCGTTACCCTCTATTTCAAGAGATAAAGTAAGAGTTAAACAGAAAGAACTTAGAAATGCCCAAATTTTTGCATCTACAAGCTAGAGAAAAATAGTTCAAAGAGAGCGCAAGTGAGTGAGAGATTTGTTCTTATGAGTTCTCAAGGGTCACAAGCAAGCCTTCTTCCATCTTTATTGTTTCAAGTAAAAAAGGAGGACCCAATAAACCTCTGGAACAAGAATGGAGAAGATACTATTCTTCACATTTACAGAAAACACATTTATAATGTTCATTTTGATTCTTCACATTTTGAGGTTCATAAGCTAGCATGGTAAGTTATTGGGGGGTGAGATTCAAAGAACCCCAATAGCAAACAATTACCATTCAATTAAGCAAGTTATGCTTTACCCTTAAAAATCAACAAATAGCATTACCAAAACTTTCATGTAATTAATAACATGCATATAAAACATGCAATTGTCAATCATGGCCATGAAAAAATTCAAGAAAAATTCAACATGTTCAAGATAAAAGAGTCATTCAACTCATGGCAAGCTAAGAAGCATAACAAAACATAGACACAATTTAAATACAAGAAGGTAAAGTTGCTACCTTGATACTTTAACTTCTTTCTCCTGCTTTGAATTCCTCCATACTTGAAGCTTTATTGTTCAAGCTTATAGTTCAACTTTCACATTGTCCAGTGGCCCTAATTAAATATCACACATCTATTACTAGTTCATTAGGACCGTTGAAATCATTGATAAATGATATAGCAAAGCCACATATAATTGAACTAGAGATTGTACCTCCACATAATAGCTAAATGCCAGCTTGCTTATTAGGAGCAGGATCCAAAATAGGGTGTACCTGCCACAAAAGACGCATTTTAATGCAAAGCAAAGAGGAACTTTTAGCATACTCAATTGGGCCAATGATTCAAAAATTTTGTTTAATGACAAAAACGTTATAGGAATACTTTTCACATGAGAAATATGAGCGCTCAAAGTTGAAGACAACACCAATAGCTATGTAGCAACTGATGCATAATGGAAAAAGATCCTCATGTCCCTACTTTAAAAAAAATAATGATAGAGATTAGAGACCATTCAGTTATAAATATAAGAACATAATAATATCATGAGAGAGAGAGAGTCACTTTCCTTCTGCCAACCAAATAGGACATAGACGTGGTAAATTGCAATCAAATATACATTCGTCAGCATAGTAAATTGCAATTAAAGATACATTCATCAGCGTGTATATAACTGAGACTGAAAACCTTGCCAGTTAAAAATTGGAATTCTCTGCATCATTCTTATTGATTATCCAACCATCTGAAAGTAATTTCTTGCTAAATACAGATGGAAGCCAATTACCATATAAAATCGGGTGATTAAATAAGAAGTTACCAGAGCTTTTCGCTTACTTCAGCAGTGATAACAAGTCCTCAGGCATACCCATTCCCACATACAGTACTGGCTGAAGAAAGGTAGGTGTTCAAGAAGAGCAAACAAATTAGAAAGCTGTAGAAGAATTAATTCAAGCACCCGGCATGCTGTAAATCTAGTAAATGCTGGTCTTATTTACCTGAGTCCACCACATTAGAAGGGTAACAATTCGCACATTTGAGTTCTCCAACTTTCTCCGTATGGGTGGAAGAAAAAATAATATTACAGCCACAATGTTTGGCAGTCAGTATATCACAACAACATATGTATATAGTGACTGGTCCCCCAATCCCCAGCCCAACTGGTTAAGGATTTTATAAGCCCTGATGGATTCTGAAGAGAACTGGAATAGCTGACTGGAAAAACAACAAACCAAACAGCAGCAGCAACAAATTTCATAAGATACCGTAGCAGCTGAGAAATTTTCATATTCTTCAGGGCATTCCAAGTCAGAATAATAACCAAAGAAGCTGCAAGTAGAAGTTAAGATTAGTGGATTAGTGGTTTGAATGTTAATAGTAACAATGATAGTAAGTAGTTGCATTAGCATTTATTCCTACCCAACATAACAGAAAGTTTCAAGCGCATAGGATCAAGTACCTTGCAGCAAATTCAGAATAGCATGTGTGATGAATATGCTCATAACATTTGTAAAGACATCTCCATCATAAAACATAGCAAAAGGTCCTGACGAACTCCATGCAACAATAATCATGGCCTGAAAAGCAGTATCTTCATAAATGTCACAAACTTCTTCTGTTGAAATCCAAGAGCTATGTCATAATTCCAACCATCATGGATTGAGATTACTTGTAAAGCCAAAATAAAGAAGATCCACATTCGATCAAAACTCCTGTAGAGGATCCAATATGTACGAACTTCCACAAAATTTGTTTTGGGCTTCTTTCCAGCTCTAGAGCTAGCTCGGTTAGGACCCTACCATTAGCATTTGATATTCAACAAAAGCTCTCAAGAATAAAGGACGATAGAGAACATGAACAATAAAATCAAAATGCAATCTTTTTCCTCTTACATAGATGGAAAATTTTCTGAATTCTAGAAACAGTCAAGGAAAAAAGAAAAATAACAATATTGATTGGGAAATAAATTTTGAATCATGAACCCCTTTCAAATGAAATATGCTTCAATACTAATACTATTTTTTAAACAAATGACTCGTCCAATAGCTAATCAATATATTTGACCACCTATTTCTTATTTTTCAGTTTACGATTTTATCAATCTCAACGCAATATTAGAAGTGAACAAAGCTTGCAGTACAGAAGCACAAAGACAATCGACCTTTGGATATTTGCACACAACCATGAAGGCGTAGAAGATATACAGTGATTTAAAAACATTCCTATCATGCAATGTCATATGCATGCACATCTTTGTGAGAGTACCATTTGAAAATTCAAAACCACTACTCTCGAGATAAGGAAGATAAGGAGAATGCCATATGAGAGAGAGAGAGAGACCACATTTATCGGTCGTGACTCAAATTTGGATTCCTAAAAAATTTGCTTCGGGGTCCATTGGCCACCCCAGCTTAAAACATTTGTCAGACCTAGGAACACAGAGTTAGGCATTTTGTAAAACATATAGACAAGGAAATTAGTTTTTAAATAAAGAAGAGAAATAGAGATTTTCGGCACAAATGGGATGAGGAAGAAGATAACTGAAGGTGCGATGGCAACGGCGGCGACCAAGGCAACAACGGCTGTCCACGGCGACAATGCTCGCAAAACTTCACGAGCACGGGAAAGACCACGAAGGTCTGACGATGTGAGAGAGGAGGCAAGGACAACGGTGAGAGAGAGGACGAAGATCGAAGGAGCTACGGTGGAGAGGGGGACGACGGAGCAACAGCGGAGTGAGAGATGATACAAGGCGGACTAGGGTTGAGAAGAAATCTGAGAGAATGAGAATCGATGGACGCGGGAGACAATGCAGGAAAGGGTTTTGGGGTGAACAAAAAATATCTAGGGTGTCTAATAATTAAACTTAGACTCCAAAAAGTGTTAATTTTACACTTTTGGCGATAACTACGGCGTCTAATAAATAGACTTAGACTCCAAAAAGTGCCGAGCTAAACTTTTGGCGTCTAATTATAAAACTTAGATGACAAAAGTCACTTTGATAATTTCAAAAATGCCACAGCGTTCTTTTTACTTCCTTTTTTTTTTTTTATTACAATACGACGCCAATTAGGGAAGTAAAAGTCATTTTCTGTAGTAGTGTCTCATACTTAACCATTGGTTAATTTAATTCCAAAATGGAATATGGATGAAAATATAATCAATAGATTATAATTCTTCGAGACACATATTCACCTTTGTATTTTGCTAATTATGTATCCAAAATACAATGTTTTATGATAAGAGAGAATGGTGACTTTAGACTATTGTATCATTAATATTCCTTCGGGATTTTCAATGTAAGCAACATATGTCTGGGCATACGTTATCAGTTACACATCATCCAAACGATAATGTATGCTCTTTGGTCCTCTTTACTCTGATATGTCAACACCGTCAACTCTGTCGATATTCTTAATACTACGTGTCAACGGACACAATAAGTAGTAAGAAATTTGGGGTGTTAAATTGTAACGTCGGGTTAGATTTTAATGGGCGAGGCCTCCTCTAACCGAGATATCAAGGCACACAACTTTTGGTATGCTAAGTGAAGGTGATATTCTTATTTCCTCTTTAGTACTTTTAATTTAAAAACAAAAAGCATTTTATTTGGAAGTATATTAACATATTCATGATGCTACTGCTCATCGTCTTCTGAAACTTCAGTAGCAGAATGGAGAGACAAGGGAGATTGGTTGAGAAAGAGGAAAGAAAGGCGATTACAAGAGATTAAAAGTCTTAGCATTTTTATAGTTACCAAGAGGATTATAGTAAAGGTACTCCCACACTTACATGCTCGGGAGTATGAACAAAACTTAAATTAATTTGATCATAGTTGGTAGGTGACTCATCTCAAAAAATTCATATTTTTACTTGTTTCAAGAAAAATACACATCTTTTGTGTGAAATAAAACTAAAATAAAATGATGAACTCAATAATTTTCCAAAAATAAAAGATAAAGGTGAATTGTTTTCCTATGAGTCATTATAGAGTTTAGATGCCATGGTGATCCTGGAGCATATAAGTGTTTTAAGGGTACTCCCTCCAATAACCCAACATGTTTATAAAGAAAATACTTATTATTAATTAAAAATAATAAACATGTAGTATTTTTCAAAAGAAAAATTCATCGTTCGATCTCTATGGTTTTGATGGGTTTGTATCTCGGTCCCTACACTTTGACTCGATGCAACTCATATAGTTTTGACTTGGATGTAACTCAATCCCTCGAACTTTGAGTCATCGCAACCGAGTCCCTATAATACTAACCATTTTATAATATAGTCCCCCACCTTTATTCTAGAATATAAGGACTAAAATATTAAATAGTTAAAACTATAGGGCTAAGTTGCGAGTTGCGATGACTCAAAGTTCAAAGATTGAGTTATAACCGAGTCAAAACTAAAGCGGCCGAGTTACACCGAGTCAAAGTGTATGGACTGAGTTACAACCCATTTAAAACTACAAAGACCAAAAGATTAATTTTTCCATTTTCAAACTATACACTTACGTGTAAAGAAGATAAATGAAAGATAATAAATACATTCCAAAATGGTAAAATTTATATCTTTGGATATACTTATTCACAACTAAAAACTTATAATGAGGGATGGTATTTCTCCCGATAGAGTATTTCTCTAGGTAAATAAATTCTCACATATTTATTAAGTAGCGTTGCCATCTCGAGCAATCAAAAAGAAGAGAAGTAGATGTGATCATTGATGAATGAAAATGTTAAGCTCATTGATAAATGATGCAATGTGAAACTTAGGGTCAAGAATATGTTATTAATTTTATATATAATTTACAAAATTAATTTAGATTAAATTATTTATAAATATGCATAATAATACTTTTTTAAGAAAAAAAAACTAAATAAGTCAGGCCAGTAGGCTAGGCTTTATGAAAAGAAAGGCCTAACTTGTTTACCTAAATAGGCCTAATTCGAAGCCTAATCTATTTACTAAGTAGGCTACGTTTGACTTCCAATAGGCTCCTGATAGGGGACCTAACCTATTTCCACCCATAATATGAACAAAACAATTACTAAAAAATAAGTCTAAAAATTGAAAATTAGTGAGAATACTTATGAAATAAGAAATATCTTTTATAAGATTTTAGGATTCTTAATACAAAATTTTCTTATGAAACTTAATTCTATAGAAGATAATAACAACTAAATTTTTGCAACATCATTAACAAAGTATAAAAAATCAATAATATTGTTATGACATAAATAATTTTCTTTTTAAAAGAAAACATACGGGTAAAAGGGCGGGCCCTACATGACTGACTCTTTTAAACAAGCTTTCACTTTTGGGGCTAAATCTTAAACCCGGCCCTTACAAATTCAGGGCCTAAATGGGCCAACCCATTTTCCTAGATTTACTCATACTAGAGACCCAAAACAATGGTGGACCATGAAATTATTTATGCTATCTAGCTCCATGGGTTAAATATCTATTTTAACTTGTAAATTTTCACTTCGACACTTTTCATACTTAACCATTGGTTAATTTAATTCCAAAATGGAATTTGTATGAAAATATAATCAATAGATTATAATTCTTTGAGACACATATTCACCTTTGTATTTTGCTAATTATGTATCCAAAATACAATGTTTTATGATAAGAGAGAATGGTGACTTTAGACTATTGTATCACGAATATTCCTTCGGGATTTTCAAAGTAACCAACATATAGTGGGCATATTTTATCGTTAGACATCATCCAAACAATAATGTATGCTCTTTGTTCCTCTTTACTCTCGATTTGTCAACACCGTCAACTCGTTGATATTCCTAATACTACGTGTCAACGGACACAATAAGTAGTAAGAAATTTGGGGTGTTAAATTGTAACTGTCAGGTTAGATTTTAATGGGCAGAGGCCTCCTCTAACCAGATATCAAGGCACACAACTTTTGGTATGCTAAGTGAAGGTGATATTCTTATTTCCTCTTTAGTACTTTTAATTTAAAAACAAAAAGCATTTTATTTGGAAGTATATTAACATATTCATGATGCTCATCGCTCATCGTCTTCGAAACTTCGTAGCGAGAATGGAGAGACAAGGGAGATTGGTTGAGAAAGAGGAAAGAAAGGCAAAGTACAAGAAATTAAAAGTCTTAGCATTTTTATAGTTACCAAGAGGATTATAGTAAAGGTACTCCCACACTTACATGCTACGGGAGTATGAACATAACTTAAATTAATTTGATCATAGTTGGTAGGTGACTCATCTCAAAAAATTCATATTTTTACTTGTTTTCAAGAAAAATACACATCTTTTGTGTGAAATAAAACTAAAATAAAATGATGAACTCAATAATTTTCCAAAAATAAAAGATAAAGGTGAATTTTTTCCTATGAGTCATTATAGAGTTTAGATGCCATGGTGATCTGAAGCATATAAGTGTTTTAAGGGTACTCCCTCCAATAACCCAACATGTTTATAAAGAAAATACTTATTATTAATTAAAAATAATAAACATGTAGTATTTTTCAAAAGAAAAATTCATCTTTTAGTCTCTATGGTTTTGACCGGGTTGTATCTCAATCCCTACACTTTGACTCGATGCAACTCATATAGTTTTGACTTGGATGTAACTCAATCCTCGAACTTTGAGTCATCAGAATCGAGTCCCTATAATACTAACCATTTTATAATATAGTCCCCCACCTTTATTCTAGAATATAAGGACTAAAATATTAAATAGTTAAAACTATAGGGCTAAGTTGCAAGTTGCGTGACTCAAAGTTCAAGGATTGAGGTATAACCGTATAACATCCCAAATTTTGGGATTTTGAAATTGGAATATTTTATGGAAATTAAATATGAAATTTTGGCTTAAAAAAATTATGAGAATAATTATAATACCCCAATCTGCCACTCACTATTGTTAATGAAGGTGTTCTACGGTGCATGCTCCATTTCTTTCATTTTCAGCCAAGCTTAGTGGCTAAGTAGGAAGTATATATATATTTTATGATCTTTATCTCTATTATCACAAAGACATACGTATACATTCCATCTCCTTAACAAAGTAATGAAAGGATGACTCAAATACCACATATCTCCCATATTTTATTTATTTCTTCTGGTGCACAAGTTAGGCCAACCCATTACACATTTGGAAATCGATTCAAGACCTACGTAGAAGTGCACTTACTCATTATTCTATGTACCACTTTGAACTAGTCTTAGCCTATAAATAGAGAATGTTTTCTCTTCATTCTTCACACAATCAGCTCCAAGTAGCTGAGTATTGAGTAGTAAGAGTGAGAGTGAGAGTGGTGAAAGTTGATGAGCAAGGTGAAGGAGTAAGAACTTCAAGAGGTAAGTTCTTGAGCTCTAGTTTTTAGATGTTAGTAGAATTTTAGTTTAATCTATGAATTTGTAAAATAATTTTATCTACATGATATTAAGGTTAATATGGTTTTTAAAATGCAAAATAGATAAAGAACAAGGTAGAAAATGATTCTTGTATTCAAAAGATCAAATTTGCAAAAGTTGAGAAAATTCCCAGATTTCGAGTGTTTATGGAGTCTGTCATATTGTAGGAATTACTGTATATATTAAATGACATCCTAAAATTATGAAAAATTAAAGGGGTAAAGTAGACATGTATATCTTTCCATTGATATAAATTTTGTAAATTTTTGAGGTCTGTACAAAAAGAAACTAATTCTTGAAGTTGGGTCACGTTTTGGAAGTTAAACTGTAACAACGTTTGAAAACAGAAAAACTGGGAATGACTCATATATTTCGACTAAAAGCCGTTATTTTTATTTAAAATTAGACATGTCAATGGTCATGGGAAATTTTACGGAACCTCATTTCGATTTTTGTAGAATTAATTATGATTTTACGAATTTTCTAACAAAACTGCCTTAAAATAACAGCAATAGCGTTTTTAAAGCAATGTAAGGGTAAAATTGGAATAATGAATCTATCATGGGTAAAAAGATCATTAGTGGCTAGAATATCTCTTAGAATATTATTTATAAGGGAATAATGTGGTAATACTATTATAGGCTATCCGAAAAAACGTACCGACAGACAGACATACCGCTATCCGCACGGACTAAGGTACGGACGCGTATTATAACATTAACTCTGATGCTTCTTGTATACTTATATGTGATAGATTATTTCATAGGGTCATGGACTAAGACTTGGTCTTAGATCACCACCTATACATTCAGCTTATTACGGATTATAGTCTTGATAATACCGTTGAGTTTTCCTAGCGCTGAGGACACGAGAGATCGTCGTGGCACTGGTTAGTGCAAACGTGGGTGATTTTACATGTGATGTGTGCTATGTATTGTTGTTATGTTAACCTTACATCTGCTGTGTGCTTATGTGTTGGTTATTGCTTTGAAATGTCATAAATATCGTCATACATGTATTGTTTACTTGAGCATGAGGTTAACCGTTACTCGAGGTCCGATGGGCATTGGACCTCGCTTTTAACATAGCTTCGTGGTCGGAGGACCGAGGATCGATGACAAGGGTAAAGACGCATGAAGACCCGATTGGAGATTTTCATTTTGGGATGTGTATTTTCAATTATGGAATAATTGTAACGTTATTATAACCAGTCAGATACACCATGGTTAACATTTTTTAATACTTATCAGTTACTCACTTATTTGCTCCGATGCTCTACTCTGATAAAAATATGTTTTTCCGCTTTTGAAAAATGGAGTGTTACAATAATTATTTGAGATAAAGGCTTATTTACTTGAAACTTCCAAAAGAAAAGAATAAATTCAAGGAATATATGGAAGGGATAATTTATGGCCTAAAATAATTATTGGAATTTAAGAAATATTTTCCCTTAAATTAAGGACAAATGATAAGGGAATAAGTTTTGGCATATTTTAGAGATAATATTTTAAGGCCAAAATAAATTTAATTGAGAAAGAAAAATCCTTATATCGATTAAGGATTTATTTTGGGAATTTATTTGACAATCTAGTGTCAAAATTAAAAAGAAGTGAAATAGTAATTTTTACCTACCCCAAGCCTGCAAATAAATTTGGGCAAAACCAAAGCACAATTTGATAGATAAGAATATATTTAATCAAAATTTTAGAGAAGGGAGTTGTTGAAGTTTCAAGCTTAATATTAGGAAGAAAAGGAAATAAAGAAATAGTGGAAGCATGCTCGTGAGACCCAAGGATAAAATAATTGATAGCTCTTTTAAACCATCTAGCACCAACTTAATGGGTTTTTTTTTTTTTTTTTTTTTTTTGCTCAAGCCAACTTAATGGGTTAAAAGGCTTATATTCTCTCTCAAGACCTACTGTATTTCGGTCCATATACCCCTCAGTATTATTCAGAACCTATTTCTTCATTCTTTAAACATTCAATTTGGGCTTGCGTATATTCATTTCCATTGCTTCCCGCCGGCCCAACGCATGACAAAGAAATCAGAGCACATGACAGATAAATAGAGCACCTAAGATATATTTTATTCTCTCTTAGCCGCCAGATCACGTAAAACAGCGTCTAAAACGGCGAGGCAGCAGATCAACAGTATGCTTCTCACGCAACAGCAGACTTCCCTCATATCTCTCGAGCCCAGTGTCGCCCATGCTTCTTGAGCCCCTCACGTATCCTTCCCCAACGGTCCATTCTTTTCCTTTTCTCAGACTGGACCCATCATCTAATATTTATTCATAGCTTCCCCCATTCACATTGGCTCAAACGAAAAGGAAAAAAAAAAATCAGAGCTGAGTTGAGAGTCTGAAAACCGAGAGAGAAAGAAGAGAGAGAGAGAGAGAGAGAGAGAGAGAGAGAGAGAGAGAGAGAGAGAGAGAGAGAGAGAGAGAGAGAGAGAGAGAGAGGGAAATTCAAGCATATCTTGCTCTGCTTGGAAGCCAGCAAAACAGGTAGAGGTAACTTTAAACTTCTTTTCCTTCTTGTTTCAACAATAAACCGATGCAAGTTCTGCATAGTAGTCGCTAGGAATATAGCTATAATTCCACAAGAGTAATGTACTAAATGAATACTAGAACAGGGTCGATTTTAGCTTGCTTAAATATTTCAAAACCTCTTTCGCTGCACACTTAGAAAAAAGAAATAGGAAAAAACTCTTGCTGACATATAAGTAAACTGTAAACATACATGTCACTCATGATAAGGGAACACTGCTGTATGTATATATACGCATATCGTTGTACCTAGAGGTGAAAGAGAAAAAGTGGTCCTCTATATATATATATATATATATATATATATCTATATATATGGGTTGAAAACAATACTAAGCTTTTGTGACTTTGTGACTACTGTTGTAAAAGATAGGATTTTCTAAGTTGACAAATATATAAGCATCTAAGAGAGATAACCAAGGTGTGAGACGTTGGGTTCAGTTAAACAAGAGATCCTGTTAAGTTGGTTTTGTATTGTTGAATTAGACTAATGATATATGCTTTGTGTTTTCATGAACCCAAAACATGGCATACATACACTGGATATATATACACACACACACACATATAAAAGAGAAGATTCACATGTTTTATATATGTATAACTATACGAAGGAGATGAGGTTGCTAATGCATATACATATATATACATAGATAAATAAATTACTGTCAAAGTATATGTGTATATATATTACGTAGCATTTGGAAATAAGGTAGGAAAATTTTGCTGTCATAAGTCTCTCATTGTCATAATTTTTTTGCTGCATATATAAAAATGCGTGTACCATAGGAAAGCAAAACAAAACAAACATTGCAGATCCCAATAAATGATTTAAATACTATTAGTTAGTCTGTGAAGATATAAAATTTGTTGGTGATTAATTACTTGAATAGTTCAAGAGTTTGACGAAAACATGAACGTGACGATGCATGTGGTTTTGAATCCAAGCTTTGCATATATAAATATGTACTTAAAGGCTATATATATATATATATATATATATATATATTAAAAAAACATGGGTTCTATTTATTTACGACTCAAATGTTAATAAATTTAATCTAGGAGGCTTTATGGTCTATGTGGATGTTTGAAGTTACTTGATCAGCTATATGAAATAAAAGTGATTATTTTATGGTTGATTATGTTTAAAATGCACACAAGGTGCTTGTGAAGATGTATAAGAGAGGAACCTTGTTAGGTTGGCTATGATTCAAACCCACATGACATTAATATTTATCAAAGGTTTTGGAGGAAACCATGAGAAACATTAAATAAAATTCATTGAAGCATAATTTACATGATGGTTCGTATTTATAAACTCCTAGTTTAAAGTGTTAGAATAGTCCTTGAGAGTTTAAAAATAGTTGTAGAAAAATACCAATAGATAGTAAAATAATAATAATAAATAAATAAACATTGTTATTATTAGTAGTAAAAAGTGAGTTATTAATTAATAATAAATAAAAGAGTGTTCTTATTAATTAATAATAATTAAAAAGAGTATAAATAGAATAACAAATCCACTAAGGGTAGAAAGGTCATAGTGGCAATGACATCTTTTAGGATGTTATTTATAAGGGAAATAATGCGGTGATACTATTATAGGATATCCGGAAAGTCGGGAATCGATCCGAAAGGTGAGCGCATCGCTAGCGATCATGAATAATACCGAGGATAATTATTTATTTGGAATATTATATTTCAATATATAATACCTATTGAAAATAGGTGAACATGTGGTTTCAAATAATAAGTAATAATTATCTTATTTTCTAAGGTAATTACTATGGAAATTAGGAGAGATAAAGAGCTAAAATCCATAAAATGTATTTTTGAGGCATTAAATGGCCTAAAAATATTATAATAAATCCCAGGAGGCAATTAAATATTTGTTAAAAATTAGAAAGTATGTTGTCTCTAATTTTAGGAATTTTTGGGATAATTTCCTTGAAAAATAATGAGGCAAAATTAAGTATTATTTTGGGATCATAAGTGACCCCATGATTTTTAATATTTTACATGGGATATAAAATACCAATGTAAGTAAAATAGTTGTGAGATAATGATTTATCCTAATTAATAAAATTATCAAAAATAGTAAGTGGCTAATCTGGTAATTTATGGGATAATTAAGGTATAAAGTAAATGAATTAAAAATAATTTAAATAATTATTTTTAATTGGAGAAATTCGAAATTATTAAATAAATAAAAAATAAAAAATTAATAAAATATTTTATGCTTAGAAAAATAAATAAAAAATAAAATAAAAAATAAATAAATGTGAAGGTAATTAGAATAAAATAATAATATAATGCGGTGAGTCAGCCTTATAGGCGAATCGAGGGGAAAAGTTAGAAATAAATTCTACAGTAAAGGAAGTAAAAGTCTTTTCAGATGATCAAATTAAGAACAAGTGAAGTTTTACACGAAGAAAGAATTTACCAGGCGTTGTTTCCAACCGAAAACCCCGATTTCAAATAAGACGAAAAGTTGATCAGATAGAGTAGAGTCGAGATAGGCAAAGTGAGAACCTATAGAAACAATTGCGTCTTTTTAAACACGAGATTAAGTTAGGCAACAACTGGACGTTTTACGATTCGGTGAATTGTTGTCCGAGAAGTTGGTTCTATCGGGCGATTTACTCAGAATCGGCGCGTTTGTCCGAATATCTTCCGACGCACTTATAGGAGAATACCTGGATATGATCAAAAAGAGGATCAAAATATATAATATGAAAGAGGATGGAAAGATCTTCAAAGTTACACGCCGGATTTTTGAGTTTCGCGAAATCGCGCGAAACGGACACCGATCGGGGTAGCTTTATCGGGCGGAGGCCATAAAGCAAGAGTCATCATGGATGACAACTCATCCATTGACTTTAGGGCTCTTAGATTTCGATCTTGACCATGGATGGCCAAGAGTGTTTTGTGCTCAAAAATGCGATCCTACGGTCCATATTCGTCAAGACCGAAGTTCGAATTATTTACCGTTCGCCATCCGTCTCTTCTATAAATACCAAGCTCCTCTTCTTCATTTCTCACACCAAAAATCTGCCTCTTAGAGAGAAGTTAGAGAGAGAAGCTGCGGAGAAAGTCCGAGCAAAGTGCGGGTAAGTTCTTCGGTCCCGGTCTTTAGTTTCGGTAGTTCTTTCGGTAGATATAGTAGGAATGCTAGATTTATCTTTAATTTTTCAAGATAGTCTAGATATCATATTTAGGGGTAAATATGATATATATTTCGAAAATATGATGAGGAAAAGATCTGTCAAAATTCTAGAGAGATAGAGCGAAAAAATAAGCTCCGCGAAATTCCGCCGATTAGGGGTTCGGGGGCAAAATGGTAATTTGTACCTAAAATGCCCGTTATGCTGCTAAAAGTTGTTAAATATTATCCTTATAGAATATCGAGATAATCGTACATTTGCCGAGCCGCCATTTGTTGTGCCGCCGTCACACCATTTGTTTTTCATTGTCGGAAATTTACCGTTTTTCCGTAAAAGTTCCGTTGTACCGCAAAAAAGGTACGTTCGCGTACTGTAACACTAACTCTGATGCTTATTATATGCGTATATGTGTTGTTAGGTATGTACGTTCGCGTACGGTAACACTAACTCTGATGTTTATAGTATGCATATATGTGCTATGTGTATTGTATGTGGTAGCTGATAGCTCTGCTGTTGTAAGTACGTTCGCGTACTGTAACACTAACTCTGATGGTTATTCTATGATTATATATGTTTGTTGTGTTTTGTTTGTTGTTGTAGCATACGTGGTTATGTTATATACACGGTTATGTCACATACGTGGTTATGTCACATACGAGGTTATTATTCTTTGTATCATACGTGGTTATGTTACATACGTGGTTATTATATATCTTACATACGTGGTTATGTATTTTTAATCATACATTTGTTATGGACTGTTGTATTGATTCTTTGCTGTCGTGTATATGTAGTCGTATTTAAGAATGAGGTTAGATTACACCCGAGATCCAAATTGTAATTGGATCTCGGCTCTTATCATAGCGTCAGTTCGGAAGAACCGAGGACCGAGGAGAAGGGCGAGCAAGCCGTACAGAGTCCCGACTGAAGACTCTCTTATGTTGTTATTCATTTTGAAAACTCTCGGTCAATGTACCGCTTCTGTAAATCAGCCAGACTTACGGCAATTTGATTAAATATATCAGTTACTCAATCGCTCCGATGCTTTACTCGATGATATATGATGGGAAAAAATTTATCCGCTTTTGAAAACGGGATGTTACGGATGCGAGACTAAGGTACGGACGTGTCGTAACTCTAACTCTTATGTTGTCTTGTATGCTTATATGTGATTAGATGATTCATAGAGTCATGGACAAGACTAGGTCTTGGGTCATGTACTGTGGCTAAGACTCGGTCTTAGGTCACCAATTTATATACATTCAGCTTTGTGCGGGTTATAGTCATGATAATGCCGTATGTATGTTTTCTTATCGCTGAGGACACGTGGGGGCGTGGCACTGGTGAGTGCAAACTTTGTGAACATTACATTTATTGTGTGCTATGTATTGTTGTGTTGTGAACTTTACATTGGCTGTGTGCTATGTATTGTTAATCTTTGAAATGTAATGAATATCTATCATACATATATTGTTTATACTTGAGCATGAGGTTAACTGTTACTTGAGATTCAATGGGTATTGAATCTCAGAATTTACCCTAGCTTCAGGATCGGGAGCCAGAGACAAGGGTAAGCAACACGCGTGAGGACGCAGCTAGAGTTTGTTTTTGGATAGTATTATGTATATTTTTTTTCAATAGTACGATAATTGTACCACTAACGTGCCGACCGGATACACCGCAAAGAATTTAAGTTGTATCACGCTTATATTCCTCCGGGAATTTTAATTAACCAACATATGTCTGGGCATATGTTATCAGTCACTCATTCCTCCAAACGTTAAGCATGCTTTCTATTGTGACTTACTATGATTTGTTAACGCCTTCACTCTGATAACTTCACACCAATTAGTCTAATAAGGAATTTAGGACATAAATGGACATCATAATGGACGTAGGAATTAGGGGCGTTACAAACCAAGTCAAAACTAAAGCGGCTAAATTGCACCGAGTCAAAGTGTATGGACTGAGTTAAAACCCATTTAAAACTACAAAGACCAAAAGATTAATTTTCCCTTTTCAAACTATACACTTACGTGTATAGAAGATAAGTGCAAGATAATAAATACATTCCAAAAGGGTAAAATTTATATCTTTGGATATACTTATTCACAAAGTAAAAACTTATAATGAGGGATGGTATTTCTCCCGATAGAGTATCATATATCTGTGTCTAACTCAATAGTACTAAAACTAAATTATACAATTTATCATCTAAAATAAATTCACTACAAATTTTTTGTTGTTGACTTTTTGTAGTGGTTAAATTGTGTATTTGTATATAGTAGTAGTAGTTCAAAGAACTGCTAGAAAATACACTGTTGCAAGATCTTTTGTAGTTGTTTTACAAAACTGCTACTCTATTGGTAGTGGTTTTTTGTCACCGCTACACGATGCGATCGAGATATTGGATGAAATTTCAAAAATTGCCAAATATTTTAGCTGAATTTGAATTAAAATTTACAATGGTTTTAAAACCGCTAAAAAATTTGGAAAAAGTGAAAAAAAAACCATAATTTGAGTCCATTGTTACAATATTATGTTGAATATTTTATTATATTTAAGTGAAAAATCAAATGGTAATTGTTTATATTTTAAAAAAAGGATTAACTTAAAGTCAAATAGGTATAAATATTATGTAGATATAATACTAAGAATGGGTAGATAATAAGGAATTATTATATTGTCCACTAGATGATATTTAATTATGGAAAGAATGTTGATGATGTTAAAAGAAATGTAGAGGAAATGTCCTTAAAGTTCTGGATAAATATAACAATAATTAGTATCTTAATTATAAAGTCTTTAAAAACTATTACCATATTTGGTAAGCTTGCTCAACAATTAACATCTTTAGAAAAACTTTACAAATGAGAGAAAATGAGAGAGAAGGGGTGGACTGAAACGAAGGAGCGTGTTAAATGTGCAGTGGGGTATTTATAGGCATATCTTGAACTTTTGTAGTGGTTGTTGTGACGGATTTTGTAGCGATGTCTCTTTGTAGCGGTTTGTGTGACAGTTTTTGTAGCGGCTTTTGTTTGAACCGCTACAAAAATTCATTGGTATTTCTTAATTTTTTTTTCAAAAGTTCACATTTTGTAGTAGTTATACTAAAAACTGATACAAATTAATGTCATACTTTGTAGCTGTTTTCAAACTCATGAATGTCGGCAGGATTCGAAATATTCAAATTTTTTTTTTTTGCCCAAAGAAATATTCAAATTTCAAATCACACTTTGTAGCGGTTATTTCCCAAAAATCGTTACAAGTTTTATGACGGTTGGCAGGTTCTGAAATATTCAAATTTTAAAACCAGACATTTTTTAGCGATTTATCTACTAAAACCGCTACAAACTTCATGACCATTGGTGGGATTCAAAATATTCAAATTTCAATATTTCACAACTATATAACTGCTACAAATATGAACATTTTTTTAAAATCCATCATCATGTATTTAATGTAATCTATTGTTTTTTGTAGAGAGATTACTTGTAAGGTATGGTCTTGGCTATAGTAACTCACTCATAATAGCTTATGTCGATATGTCTCTTAAATCCATTATTTTAACTCCATCATCATGCATTTAATCTTCATTCATGTGCACAATATATGGCAGCAATTCTTCATAATGAAGAACAGAGGTTCTTAATATGACATTTTTAAAATTTGGACAATGACACTTGTTAAGATTAAAATATCAATATTATTTAAAATATTTCTCGTGCATCAATGTGATCCTTCAATCTCAACATCGTATCGTAGACCGGTTCCGATTTGGAGAATATCAAAGCTAGGTTCCAATTCAAACTATTTTCTTCATGTGCTTCAATGTGATCATTCAATCTCAACATGGTATTAGAGTAAGTTTCTGATTCACAGCATATCAAAGCCAGCTTCCGATTTAGAGTATTTGTCCAGTGCTTGAATATGATCTTTCATTCTTAACATGGTATTAGAGCCATGTTCACATCCTGGACACGTGGTTTTGATACCATGTTGAGATTGAAGGATTACATTGAAGCCCACGAGAAATACTTTGAATATTATTGATCCTTAAGATTAAAAGAGTGTACAAATAGGGCTTTATATAAACAAATTAGTAGAAAAAGCTTAATCTAAGAAACTAATCTAATTAGATTAAATTAAATCATAATATCTTGAGATATATTCTCAAAATATAAAATCCATAAATAATCTTAACAAATAGTGAACGACATCCCAAATAATAATAATAATTTATTAATATTTCGAAACTTGATATTCTCAACAACACTTACTTGAAAATAGATGCCAATTTATCCATGTTTACTCCGATTCACCGTTGTTTTTCTCCAAAAACTACTTAAAGCTTATTAATAAGCTAGTTGCTTACCACAAGTTAGATGGATTTCACCAAATTACGCACACATATTGATGAAATGACGATTGTTATTTGTTTTAGGTATGACAACTATAGATATTATTATAGAAGAAGAGTGGATAGACGTTCTTGAGTCGGTTCAAGATGTCGCTTGATCTAGCAAATGAAGAGCTTATTGACAAAGAGGACGTCATAAATTATGACGTTGCAAAGGTTCAAGATAGTTTTACTACTCGATCTGTTTAGAAGATATCGATGATCCAGAGCATGACAATAGTGAGAAGCACATGTTGTCACTAATTTAATACTCCTTGTATATCATTTCTTCGCTTAGGTAAAATCTTAGTCGCCCATTTAAATATGTCAAAAATGAGGTTGAAGTTTGTCCCATAAGAGTTTTGTATTAAATATTATATTATTAGTAGCAGGGATCAAAGAACAACATACACCAAAGAGAGCGGGGTCTCTGCACCTATTTTGATGGTCAAGGTGACCTCTCACGAAAAAAATTCATATTTTAACTTGTTTTCAAGAAAAATACACATCTTTGTGTGAAATAAAACTAAAACAAAATGATGAACTCAATAATTTTCTTAAAATCAAATAAAAGTAAATTTTTTCATATGAGTTACTACTAAGTAAGATTAAAAAGATATGAGTTGTTATCTTTTAATGGACGAGTTTAGATAACATTGTGATACCGGTATATATAAGTATTTTAAGGTACTCCCTCCAATAACCTATTTGCGTTTATAAAGAAAATACTTATTATTAATTAAAAATAATAAATATGTATTATTTTTCAAAAGAAAAATTAATCTTCCAGTCTCTATGGTTTTAACTGGGTTGTAACTCAATCTCTACACTTTAACTTGATGTAAATCAGTGTCTATAGTTTTTGACTTAGATGTAACTTAATCTTTGAACTTTGACTCACCGTAGCTCAGTCCTTATAATTTTAGCCATCTTATAATATAGTCCCGCACCTTTATTCTAGAACATAAAGATTAATTTATAAAATAGTTAAAACTACGGGGGACCAAGTTGCGGTGAGTTAAAGTTCAATGATTGAGTTATAAGCGAGTCAAAACTAAAGTGATTGACTTGCACCGAGTCAAAGTATAGAGGCGAGTTACAACCCATTTAAAACTTCGGGGACCAAAAGATTAATTTTTTCTTTTTCAAATTATGCACTTAGCTATAAAGAAGATAAGTGAAAGATAATAAATACATTAATTACAAAAGGGTAAAATTTATATCTTTGGATCTACTTATTCACAAACTAAAAACTTATAATGAGGGAGGGTATTTCTCTAGATAAATAGATACTCACATATTTATGATAAATAAGTGTGTGTATGTATAATATACACGTATATATGTGTGTATATAATATGCCTCATATGTATAAGATAAAATTGTAATATTCATGGAACCTGCCATGCACAAAAACGTGATAACTCGCCAATATTAATGAATATAGATATGTGGGAGTTTGTTTATTATTCTTGGGTTTGGATTCTCTCAAAATCCTTTTTCTCATTTTCTTCTGAGTTGTTGATCTTCTCCCTCAGATCTAAAAAAATAGTTGGTCCAGATTTAATATTTTATAAAACTATTATTTTAAACAAGAATAAATAAACTTAACTTTTAAATCATCATTTCCCAATTTATACCTATAATACAAACAAAATTAATAAAAATAATAATAATTTATAAAACAATATTATCATTATCTTAGAAAATATTAAATTTGAACCATCCATTTTTTTTTCATCTAAGGGTGGAAATAGGATTCTGAGAAGAAAAGGAAAGAAAAGATTCTGAAGAAATTTGCTCTCATTATTCTTGTTGTTATTTATATAATTATAATATTTTTATATGGTTTCATATATGTCGTAATTGACTAATTTAAAAATTAATTAGTTCAAATTAAAATAAACTTAAATTTTTTATTGAAATAAAATTGCATTACGCGATCACGAGAAGATATAGTGGAACCTTTTTTCCTTGAATAAAGATGGTATGCCAAAATAATTTTCTAAAGCAAAATATGATAAGTTTAAATTTAAATTCATAGTAACGCAAATTTACCAAAATCTTTTTCTAAATTCTGATAAGTTTTTAAAAATATTCAAATCCAAATTAAATAAAATCATTAAATGCATTTTTTATACTAAGTATAAATCAACGAAATAAAGAGACGAAGAGGAGAATTTGGTAGAGATGTGAAGGATAAATTAAAACTGGGCATAGCAACGCAGAGGAAGAAGACAGACGAAACGGTATTTTTTTCTCTTTCCTTTTTAACTCTTTGGATCAGAGGCGTTGGCAAGCACGGCCCATGAAGGAATTATTATTTAGGCAAAACGAAAAGAGTCGAACGGGGGAGAGCGGAGAAGCAAGAAAATAGGACGATCGGAAAGGTTCTTTTTCCTACAGCAGCAGAATCTTGACGGTGAAACAAATCCCAGACGCAGTGCTGTGAACATCTGGACCTAAACAGACAGCAGCGGTGAAGAACAGACGGAGAGCAAGATATTAGCAGCAACGCCTTTCTTCTACGACAGCAGGGAATATTTCGGTTTTGCTTTCTTCTTCTCCCCTTCTGTTCTGAGCCCAACGCTGGATTTTATTGCTTTCATGGATTTTGTTTTAGTCATGTGTGGCTAATTAATCTGTGAAATAGCCCTGACACCTGCTTTCTTTCTTCTTTGAGTATATGTTATCAGTTTCAGGTTGGTGATCTCAACGATTTGGGAACCAAAATCTCTGTTCTGATCGTCGAATTCCTCAAGTATTTCAAACGGATCTTGAATTACTCAGAGTTTGATTTTTAATTGATTTGTGAAAGCGTGCAGAATCTTGGACTGACACATATATATGCTGTCTTTCTTCTTTTAGTATCTGTTCTCAAATCCCTTTTTTTTTTTTCTGATTTCTTTATTTCAACTGCTTTCTCTTGGTAATTTCTTTCTCAACTCCATCATCCTGTGTTTGGTTGCATTAATTGTATTCGTATACCACAGTCTGGTAGGCCACTGCTTGAGGAAAAAGCCTCCGTTATTTGACCTCTAATTGGTGTTCGCCTCCGACGGATTAATTCATTGTTCTGCACCCACCCCTCGGAAGCCAGTCACAACAGTGTAAAACCAAAGAGAACAAATTAGAAAGAGAGGAACCCGTCGCAGCTTTTGTTAAATAATTTTAGTCTCACACGTCACTTGTACATTTGCATGATTCTTATCTTTTCCTCAATTTTTCCTGGCAAATTTATTTCTATTGACGATGCTGTTAGTATAATTGAGTTAGTTACAGAGTAGTTAGAAAAAAGAGATGTGGAGGATCGGGCGTGGCAATGCAGAGGAAGACACACGAAACAGTATTAAACCTGATTTCCCATGTCTCTAAAGTCCATTACTGTAATTCTATCATCATGCATTCAAATGTATGTTGCAATATGCCACATATAAGAACTCATTTTGCATAAATAAATTAACACCACTAAATGGATCATATAAAAGCTGTTCGTTACAAATTAGAAAGATGCTCGCTGGGCACATTATTGTCAATTCTAATTTTTCCCACTTTCTTCTTTCATGGATTTCTAATGAAAGGTTTATTTTGGTGCCACTAAGCTTTCTGTTTCTTCTTGAACTCATTTGTCATGTCAATGGTGGGTTCGGAAGGAGAGGGTCCAATGACAAAGAAGAGCTGCTTTGAGTTTGCAAACATATCAAGGCTTGTATTGGAAGAACATCCAATTACAAAGATGAGGTACTTTGGGTTTGCAGGGATATCAACTGCAGATTTGAAAGAAGAGAGACCAATGACAAAGAAGAGGTACTTTGGGTTTGCAGGCATATCTATGGTGGATTCAAAAGAACAAGGTTCAATGACAAAGAACAGGTGCTTTAGAGTTTACGTTGAAGTAGGGTAAATCATCCGGCAAACTACAAGGAATTTTCAGAAAATCCCTTGTAGCTAGTTTGCAGGATGATTGTCTTTGTACCCTACTTACACATAAACTCCAAAGTACCTCTTCTTTGTCCTTAACTCTCTTATTCTGAATCCATCCTACATATGCTTGCAAACAAAACGTACCTCTTCTATGTCATTGAACCCTCTTCTTTCAAATCGAAAGTTGATATCCATAGAAACCCAAAGTGCCTCTCCTTTGTAATTTAACCCTCTTCTTCCAAAACAAGCCTTGATATGTCTGCAAACCCAAAGTAGCTCTTCTTTATCATTGGACCCTCTCCTTCCGAATCAACCCTTGACATGACAAATGAGTTAAAGAAGAAACAAAAAGCTTAGTGGCACAAAAATAAACCTTTCATTAGAAATCCATGAGGAAGAAAGTGGGAAGAATTAGAATTGACAATAATGTGCCAAGCGAGCATCTTTCTAATTTGTAACGAAGAGCTTTTATATGATCCATTTAGTGGTGTTAATTGATTTATGCAAAATGAGTTCTTATATGTGGCATATTGCAACATACATTTGTTTCTAGCAATAGTTTGTTAAACAGAACCCCAACATATATGGTGGATGCATGCTACGTGCATGGTATTTGACTATTTGCCTAAATAGTCATATATCGGTGTCTAACTCAATAGTACCAAAACTAAATTATACAATTTATCATCTAAAATAAATTCACTACAAAAAAAATTGACTTTTTGTAGTGGTTAAATTGTGTATTTGTAGATAGTAGTAGTAGTTCAAAGAACTGCTATGAAATACTATTTTGTAGCAAGATCTTTTGTAGTTGTTTTCCAAAACTGCTACTCTTTTGGTAGTGGTTTTTGTCAATACTACACGATGCGATCGAGATATTTTATGAAATTTCAAATATTGCCAAATATTTTAGCTGAATTTGAATTAAAATTTACAATGTTTTTAAAACCGCTAAAAAATTTGAAAAAATTGAAGAAAAAAAAAGAACCATAATTTGAGTCCATTGTTACAATCTTATGTTGAATATTTTATTATATTTAAGTGAGAAATCAAATGGTAATAGTTAGTATTTTTAAAAAAAGGATTAACTTAAAGTCAGATAGGTATAAATATTATGTAGATATAATACTAAGAATGTGTAGATAATAAGGAATTATTATATTGTCCACTAGATGATATTTAATTATGGAAAGAATGTTGATGATGATAAAAGAAATGTAGAGGAAATGTCCTTAAAGTTCGGATAAATATAACAATAATTAGTATCAAAATTATAAAGTCTTTAAAAAATATTACAATATTTGGTAAGCTTGCTCAACAATTAACATCTTCGAGAAAACCTTTACAAATGAGAGAGAAGGGGTGGATGGAAACGAAGGAGCATGTTAAATGTGCAGTGGGGTATTTCTAGGCATATCTGGAACTTTTGTAGTGGTTGTTGTGACGGATTTTGTAGCGATTTCTCTTTGTAGCGGTTTTTGATTGAACCGCTACAAAAACACATTGGTATTTCTTAAAAACAAAATTTCAAAAGTTCACATTTTGTAGTAGTTATACTAAAAACGATACAAACTAATGACATACTTTGTAGCGGTTTTCAAACTTCATGAATCTTGGCGGGATTCGAAATATTCAAATTTCAAATCACACTTTGTAGCGGTTATTTCCCAT
This sequence comes from Acacia melanoxylon, assembly GCA_019022615.1. Classification (NCBI taxonomy): domain Eukaryota; kingdom Viridiplantae; phylum Streptophyta; class Magnoliopsida; order Fabales; family Fabaceae; genus Acacia; species Acacia melanoxylon. The sequence continues at coordinate 693,521 of JAFJYJ010000042.1, forward strand.
AAATCGTTACAAGTTTTATGACGGTTGGCAAGTTCTGAAATATTCAAATTTTAAAACTAGACACTTTTTAGCGATTTATCTACTAAAACCGCTACAAACTTCATGACCATTGGTGGGATTCAAAATATTCAAATTTCAAAATACAATGTTTTATGATAAGAGAGAATGGTGACTTTAGACTATTGTATCACGAATATTCCTTCGGGAATTTCAATGTAACCAAGATATGTCTATGCGGGTATATGTTATCGTTACACATCATCCAAACGATAATGCGTGCTCTCCGTTTCTCTGTAGTTTGATATGTCAACACCGTCAATTCTGTTGATATTCCTAATACTACGTGTCAACAGACACAATAAGTAGTAAGAGATTTGGGGTGTTACAATTGTAACTGTCAGGTTAGATTTTAATAGGCAGAGGCCTCCTCTAACCAGATATCAAGGCGCACAGCTTTCGGTATAATAAGTGAAGGTGATATTCTTATTTCCTCTTTTGTGCTTTTAATTTAAAAACAAAAAGCGTTTTATTTGAAAGTATATTAACATATTCATGATGCTACTGCTCATCATCTTCTCAAACTTCAATAGCGGAACGAGAGAGATAAGGGAGATCGGTTGAGAAAGAGGGAAGAAAGGCGGTACAAGAAATTAAAAACCTTAGCATTTTTATAGTTACTAAGAGGATTATAGTAAAGGTACTCCCATACTTACATGCTCTGGGAGTATGAACATAACTTAAATTATTTTGATCATATTTGGTAGGGGTGAGCATGGTGCCCAGATACCCAAGATGCCCGCTCAAGCTCAAAAAAAATTGCCCAAACCCTAAAAAAGTGGCCCGAAAATTTTTTGGGCTGAGCCAATAACTGGGCTGGGCATCGGGCAGGGGGTCCTACCCGAAAAATTAAATATATTTAAATAAATATTGTTCTACATATATTATTTTATTTAAAATATATTATATTATTATGTCTAAATACATTATATTATACTTCAGTTATCTCCAAATCTTTGAAATTCTATGAAATTTGAACTAAAATCAACTAAAATCTTCAAGGAGCAGGGTAAGGCGTTACTACTTGGGCAAAAGAAGCCCGCCCTGCCCAGCCCACCCTTGTCCGAGTGTAATACCGGATACTTATTTATCCGAATATTATATTTTAGTACATATTACCTATTGGAAATAGGTGAATATGTGGTCTCAAAGAATAAGTAATAATTATCTTATTTTCTAAGGTAATTACTATGAAAATTAGAAAAGAAAAAAAAGCTAAAATCCGTTAAAAATGTATTTTATAAGGCAGAAAATGGCATGAAAATATTATGATAAATCTCATATGGCAACAAATATTGACAAAAACTTGGGAAGTTTGTTGTCTCTAATTTTAGGAATTTTTGGGATTATTTCCTTGAAAAATTGAGAGGCATAAATATAATATTATTAAAAGCACTTTTTGGCCCCATGATTTTTAATATCTTACATGGGATATAAAGTACCAATGTAAGTAAAATAGTTGTGAGATAATAATTTATCCTAAATAAGAAAATTATCAACAATTAGTAAGTGGCTAATTAAGTAATTAATGGCTAATTGTTTAGATTAAGATATAAAGTAAATTGATTTAAGAAAATAATTAAAAATAATTAATTAAGGGGGAGCCGAAAATTATTAAATAAATAATAAAAGAATAATTAATAATATAGTGTGAAAAGGGTTTAGGTTATTTCAAAATAATATCTAGATATTTATGATTAAATAATATATCCGGTAAAGAGCCAACAGGACATTCGAGAACGGGTAGAAATAAAATCCTATCTCAAAACATGGACACTAGGTCATTAACATCGGACTTTTTTATAAACGAGTAGAATTTTATCCGGAGTGAGCTATCTCCGAAGTCATTTCCAAGACCGCGGGTCATTAAGAGATAGGATAAATAAGAAAAAGGGCGAGATAGTACAAATGAGAACCTATAGAAAACGAATTAGTTGTGACAAACTAGGAATTATGTTTCTTAGGTCGGGACATATTACAAACCGGTGGATTTTTGTCCGGTGTTTGGAACTTCCAGTGATTTCCGTAACCGTTGGTGTCGTCCTAAAATGTTCACCAGGCAACGAAATGCCCTTAATGGGATCATAAATTTCATTAACACAGATATTCCTGCAGAGGAAGAATGGAACTTCAAAACTATGCTCCCGTATTTTTAAGATTCTCCAAGATTACGCGATTCGGACACCGAACTAGGAACTTTATTGGTGCGGCAGTGCATAAAGCACATAGGTGAGATCATCTTCTTCTAGAAGGATGATGTCGGCCAAGGCAAGGAAGGGCCAAGATGAAGCCACTTGTCAAAGTGCGATCCAACGGTTGAGATTCGAGATGACTGAAGTTCGAGTTATTTACCAAAATGCCATCCGCTTTTCCTATAAATACCACCCTCCATTCCTTTCATTCTTCACAATTCCTAGAGCTTTCTTGAGAGAGATTTTAGAGAGAAGGAGGAGTCTGGAGAAATAGCAAAGTGCCAGGTAAGTTCTTCGATCCCTAGTCTTAAGCTTCTGTGTTTAGTTCGGTAGTTATAGTAGAAATGTTGTTTTGATCTTTAATCCTCCAATATATTGTAGATATCATATTTTTGGGTTAAATATGATATATATTTCTAAAAATATGTTGGGAAAAGAGTTATGGCAAAATTTTGGAAGATTAGAGTCAAAATAGCGAAGCTCTGGCGAAATTCCGCCGATTAGGAGGTCAGGGGCAAAATGGTAATTTGTACCTAAAATGCCTGTTATGATGCCAAATCTTTATAAATGTGATATTATCCTTATAGGATATCTGTAATCACGAACCGCTATCGTACCGCTGTCAAACAACTGTTTTCTATCAGAAGTACTGTTTTCTGTCAAACGTGTCGTTTTTTGTCAACGAAGGTACGTTCGCGTATTGTAACACTAACTCTGATGTTTATTGTATGCGGATATGTGCTATGTGTATGTTATGTTTATGTGAGGTAGTTGATAGCTGTGGTATGCTCATTGTACTGTTATTATGCTTGCTGGGTGTTGGGATACGTTGGCTAAGTGCGAAACGTATGCTAAGTGCGACTATCTGCCAGGGGGCTTATATGATGTTGGGATATGCTTGTTAGTGTGCTCATATACTATCTATGTGGTGTATATAAACATGAGGTTAACCGTTACCTGAGGTTCAATGGGCATTGAACCTCAGCTCTTAACATAGTGTCAGGTTCAGGAGCACCGAGGACCGAGGAGAAACGCAAGCAGCACGCGTAGGGACTCGACTGAAGACTTTCCTCTACTGCTATTTACTTTTGAAAACTCTCGGTCATTGTACCACTTTTGTAATCAGCCAGACTTACGGCATTTTAAATATATGTATCAGTTACTCAATCGCTCCGATGCTCTACTCTGATGAAAAAAAATATATACTGCTTTTGAAAATGGGATGTTACACCCAGCCCTAAAACTATTAGGGCTTTTATCGGGGGAAATTTGGGCATCGAGCGCAAAATGCAGCCCGTTCATTCTTCGGGCAGGGGTCTCGCCCTACCCAGCCCTGTCCAGGCCCACCTCTAATATTTGGTAGGTGACTCATCTCAAAAAACAAATATCATATTTTAACTTGTTTTCAAGAAAAATACACATCTTTGTGTGAAATAAAACACAAATAAAATGATGAAGTCAATCATTTTCCTAAAAAAAATAAAAGTGAATTTTTTTCATATGAGTCACTGCTGTTGGACAGAGTTTAGATGCCATCATGATCCTGGAGTATATAAGTGTTTTAAAGGTACTCCCTCCAATAACCCATTTGCGTTTATAAAGAAAATACTTATAATTAATTAAAAACAATAAATATGTATTATTTTTCATAAGAAAAATTAATCTTTCAGTGTCTATGGTTTTGACTGGGTTGTTACTCAGTCCCTACACTTTGACTCGATGCAACTCATATAGTTTTGACTTGGATGTAACTCAATCCTTGAACTTTGACTCATCGCAACTCGGTCCCTACAATACTAACCATTTTATAATATAGTCCCCACCTTTATTCTAGAACATAAGGACTAAAATATTAAATAGTTAAAACTATAGGGCTAAGTTGCAAGTTGCATTGACTAAAGCAGCTGAGTTGCACCGAGTCAAAGTATATAGACCGAGTTACAACCCATTTAAAGCTAAAGGACCAAAAGATTAATTTTTCTTTTTCAAACTATACAGTTACGTGTAAAGAAGATAAGTAAAAGATAATAAATACATTCCAAAAGGGTAAAATTTATATCTTTGGATATACTTATTCACAAACTAAAAACTTATAATGAGGGATGGTATTTCTCCCGATAGAGTATTTCTCTAGGTAAATAAATTCTCACATATTTATTCTCGTAGCATTGCAATCTCAAGCAATAAAAAAGAAGAGAAGTAGATGTGATCATTGATGAATGAAAAGGTTAAGCTCATTGATAAATGATGTAAGGTAAAATTTAGGGTTAGGAAAATGTTATTAATTTTATAAATAATTTACAAAATTAATTTAGAATAAATTATTTAAAATTATGCATAATAATACATTTGTTTTGTTTTAACAAAAAAAAAAACTAAATAAGTCAAACTGTAGGCTAGGCCTTATGAAATAAGAAATATCTTTTATAAGATTTTAATTTTTAGGATACTTAATACAAAATTTTCTTATGAAACTTAATTCTAAAGAAGATAATAACAATTAAATATTTGCAACATCATTAACAAAGTATAAAAAATGTAATACCCAAATAATTATTTATCTCAAATATTATATTTGGATAAATAATACATCTTAAATATTATATTACCTATTTAAAATAGGTGAATATGCGGTCTCAAATTTTTCTATTATGTTTATTTTATTTCATAGGCAATCTTTTCCTAGAATTAAGGTGATCATACACTTGATTTTCTAAATCTTATTAGGGATCATAAAATATCCTAAGATTATCATAATCAAGTATAATCTTAACTATATCATAAAAACAATCAAATATCATCAAGATATGCCTAAATCAATTAGAGAAAATTAGCAACAACTGTTGGGCAATTAAATTTGCAATAATTGAGATATTTATATTAATTTTCAAAATTAATTAATAATTAATTTAAAAAGAGCATAATTAAGAATATATCAACTTAATTAATATCCAAGTGATATTTAAAGGCCAAGATTAGTATACAAGGAGTTTTTAATCATCAAGATTAATTTTAAAACCTATCAAATTTTGGCAATTAGGCCTAATAACCCCTAAAACACTATATTAGAAATATTAACCAAAATTAATTAATCCTCCCAAAAATTATAATAAAGTGGCGAAAATTACTAATTAAAGAGGCAAGTAATTTCATTAATTCTTAATCCTAAATCATTAACAAATATCATCAATAGTGTGTAGATTTTTCCAACACAAATCAAAGGGTTGGATTAAAACTAATAAAGCTAAATCCTAAGGTTCTAATTAACTATCATAAAGCTTAATCCATGTGAGATGAGAATTAACCTATTAGGGGATTTCTTCTAGGTGAATTAACATAAAATCTGGATATTAAACTTAAAGCCTACATGTCTTAATCTCACTTTAACTCAAGAAGACTTTTAAGGCAAATATGTCTTAATCTCACATTAACTCAAGAAGACTTTTAAGGCAAATATGTCTTAATCTCACATTAATTTAAGAAGACTTTTAAGGCATACGGAAGAGGATTAAGTGTACATACAATCACAAGCAAAATGGAATCTTTCAAGTGGTTAATGCTTAAAGACTTTCAAGGCTTCTTGATCATGACATCTTAGAAGGTGATTAATTGCAAGAATTGTAACATCTCATTTTCAAAAGCAGTATATATATTTTTTTTCATCAGAGTAGAGCATCGGAGCGATTGAGTAACTGATACATATATTTAAAATGCCGTAAGTCTGGCTGATTACAAAAGCGCTACAATGACCGAGAGTTTTCAAAAGTAAATAGCAGTAGAGGAAAGTCTTCAGTTGAGTCCCTACGCGTGCTGCTTGCCTTTCTCCTCGGTCCTCGGTGCTCCTGAACCTGACGCTATGTTAAGAGCTGAGGTTCAATGCCCATTGAACCTCAGGTAACGGTTAACCTCATATTTACATATACAGTATATAAGCACAACAAATGAATCGTTCCTCAATGAACCGCTCCCAGCGAATGTAGATATACCATTCCCAGCGAATCAGAATATATCGCTCATAGCGAATGCAGATTCTCTGAGCGCTTGGATACTCAAGCCTCTCTGCCCAATACATTCAACCTTTCAGCTTCTTTCATTCTAGCCTTTCGGCTTATTCTATTCTCTTACCATTGCGCTGGATATTCTTGCCTTAATGCCCAAGGAATTACCCTCAAGCCATAAGCATCACAACTACAACTTGGCATAGTCCGAATATTCTTCTAGTCTCCAAGATATACGCTAGACACACTGGTCTAATGTCACCATGCCATGTAACAAGCACAGTGCTAGGCTTTCCCAATTTAAGTTCTCAAATTACTTCCTCTTGACTAGCTTTGTAGCCGGCAAGTATTATCTAGCTTAACCAGTTCAATTTCTAGACCATTCTATCGGTTTACGTTTCGTATCAACAAAGTCACCAAATGCACCGCTTCTCAATTCAAAACATCAGCGATGACAATTACATCATCACATTTCAATTCTTCTATGTTGTCTCATATTCAAAATTCTGATTTTCAAATTCAAATATTCAAAATTCTGTGGTAGCAGTACATTTTCAAAATCATTCTATACAAAAATAGTTCTTTTGCATTTTCAACAAAATCGCTGCCAGCTCAATTCAAGAAGGTACGTTCATTCTATTGCAGACCATGATGGTCGTTTCATTTCAAATCGTAATATTCCCTTGCCGAAGTACCACACCCGGCCTCAACCACCATGGCATTCGGGGGTTACCCCACATTCTAGGGCACTACCTCCCGGATTAACCGGCGACAAGATTACGTATTCAAATTCCCTCATCGAACAACCACCCCGGCCTTAACCGTGATGGTATCTAGGTTACCCCACATTCTAGGGCATTACCTCCGGCCTTAACCGGCGATGAGTTTTCTTTCATTCTCAAATCGAAATATTCAATTCTGGTGTGCACAATTCTTTCTTTCAATTCTTCATTCAAAATATTCAATTCTCATGTGCACAATTCTTTCTTTCAATTCTCAGTTCAATTGAGCTTTTTCAATGGCAAGCGTTTCAAAAACATTCTAAACACATCTGGCAAGATCCAGTAAACTGAGTATTACTACAACAGTTTCTGACCTTTCCGGTTCGCATCGCTTTCTCAACCACATAGTTAAAAATTCAATTTCAAATTTTGGGTTCAAACCCATTCTTTGAGACAACATCATTTCAAAATTGACCATTACCTTGGTCTCAAATTGTTGAAAACATTTCATTCAAAGATTCAGTTCATAAAATTCAAAAATTCAATTCCAATTCTGGGTTCCACAAGGATCCCTTTCATGAAACAATATCGTTCAAAAGTGACCACAAAACGGGTCTCAAATTCTGTTCAAAACATTTCATTCAAAAATTCATTTCAGAAAATTCACAATTGTGTAGGTGCATTGGTAAGTTCAAAGTTCAATTTCCAAACATTCACAGGAACCAGACAACTGCAATAGAAGGTCATTACTTCTAATCACATTCCAAACTTTATCATTTGCTACCCAGGCCATTCATAGGACTCTCAGTCCATTCTATGCCTATCTTGCTCACCACGCTTCCACTGCGCTACTCTAATTGGTCAGTCCTTCTGGTGAGTATCCTCCGTAGGTAGCCCTCATACACATTGGCACAACATTCTAGTGCCTTAATTCATTCAATTCAATCGGTACCATATTCTAATACCTCATTTTATTCAAATCATTCTATACGATATTCTAATACCTCAATTCATTCAAATCAATTCAATTGCCTAAAGAATCAATTCAACTATTATCTGATTCTTAGGTCTTGATTCAATTGGTAGCAATCCCTCTGGATGCTTATCCAATTTCTAGGTTTAACAACCTTACCGTATTCATTCTAGTATTCTCATGGCATCCGTAAGGATCACCATATTTCATACCTCAAGGCACTCAGACCATAATTCAAGAGGTTTTCAAACTTCTATGACACTTCCCAAAGGTCATCCATCCTGGGATTTCTCTCGCCTAAGCACACTTAATCATGGACTTACATTAGGATCCAGTCAAAGGTTAGCTATGCATCAAATTCTCTGGAGCTCGTACCCTTTTCGATTAGGTATACATCACTAATGCTCCGTTTCTTATGATTATGTAACCAAATATCAGTAGTCAGAACCTAAGTTCTGATTCAACTTCTAAATTCAGAGCAGATATTTCTATTACAGAAATTTCCATTCTAATTCTGACTTATCAATCAGAATTATCCAAGTATCGATACAGATACTATTCACTTCATCAGAGCAGTCTAGCCAAATGCTAGAAACTCTGCTCTGATACCATTTAAGTGTAACACCCCTACCAGCCTCGCCTTTTCAGGTGGCGGGTAGTGTGATTCTAACAAACCTTCTAGATCTTCTTTATTTGGCATATGCAGAAGCGTTCTTAATCACATACTCAAAATTAGACACCCGGCCTTTTATTATTCGTACGGAAGTGTCAACATTCTTCAGGGCCGTTGACATAGCTATCAGAGTGTCTTTGCTCTCTGCTCTGCTCATTCTTTCTACAGCAACTTCAAGCACTCCCTTCAGTGTGCCGTCTTCAAGTGACAGTCCATTACGATCCGGGTGCAACACTTCTCTCGTCGTGCTCACCGCCTAATGGTTGGTTGTGGGGGTGAGATTCAGGGAATCTCGGTAGCAAACATTACCGAACAATGCATGTAAGATAAATGCTAGTGTATGATATGCTTGCCTTACATAGGCTCATGTTAACATAATGACACACTTCGCATGCTTCAATGCTTCATAAAATATACTCATAGCCATAGCATAAATAGAAAGAGCTTCAACCATTCAAATATGTTAAACAAGCAAGTAAAGCAATCATGCATATTAACACACAAGCAGATAAATCAATACACGCAAGTAGGGTAAGTCCACTACCTTAGACTGTGTCCTCCGCTTGTACATTTTCTTCCAACCACTGAAGTTGCTTGAAGCATCTTCCATTCTTCTCCTTTCTTTCTTTCTTGACTTCTCATGGCCTAAACACATGTTCATATTATTAGGGCCATGGAAAATGAATACCTAATGACTTATCTTAGCCTCATAGGCTTTCTTACACCCTTGGAGTTTATTCTTATTACTTTGGCCATTTCTTTCTTAATTTCGCATGGTAGCCAAAAGCTGTCAACATTTTGGCCAATATTCGAAAAATCATAACTAATTCTACCGAACTCCGATTGGGGTGGTTCAAATTTCTATCTGTCAATAATTAAGTCTAGTTTCATAGGAAGATAATCACTAGACTTATTTCTTGCTGTATCATTCCCAGTTTTTCATTCTTTCTTCGCTGTCCAGAAAAACATTTCAGATTAATAGGTCAAATTCAAAAATTCCTTTCTCTCTGGATACAACTCCGAATAAGGTCTATGACCTATCAAATTAAACCTTATTGTGTCTACTTTAGTTCTGGAAAATTTCACAGCAAAACGTGATCATTTACGCTTTCAAAATAGAACACGAAAATTACTGTTCATTTCTGGAAAATGACATTTTCCAGTTTTCATCTTCTAAATTTGGAAATTCATAATTCTCATTGTACACATCGGATTTGAGTGTTCTTTGGCTCATTTTAAAGAGTATGATGTGTACTAATTATCCACAAAATTTCAGGGTCAAAGGAGTTCATTTACCCTGGATTTACCTTGCTCAAAGATTACTGTTCAGCTGCAAGTTCAGTTTCAGCAAATGCCAATGATGCTACAGTAACACATGCACTGTTCACCTACGATTTCACTGTAGCTAACGTCATTTGACTCTGTTTCTGCACTCAAAAACAGAGTTTCAAACATGTAAAAGCTTCAACGCTGAAAACCAACGTACATAACCCATGGAAGCTAGATGGAAAGAGGTTCAAAACTCACCTTTGTTGACATACTCTTGCATGCAATGTGAAACTTCAAACTTGCATCAATTCAGAACCTCTCCCATGCACTTAGACTTCCCAACGTTCTTTGTCCGGTGTCCATAAAACAGAGCTCAACATGCAAGACAGAGACGTGTAAAAATACCAGAAAACCAACGTGAGGATTTGCAGAAGCTTGGAGGAAGAAGCTCAAAGACTCACCTTGGTTAGTTTCTGAGTTTGCATGCAACTTTCTACCTCCTTCTTGCTTTTCGTCTTTCTTCCATTGCTCACTCTCGGTCTCTATGACTCCTTCTGTTTGCATTTCGTTTCTGTGCAGAAATGAACCAAAGCACTTCCTCTCGGTTTCATTTGTTCTCTACCTCGTCTCGTCTCTCCTCTCTTTCCTTCTCAACTTCTTGTTCTTGGTCTCTTCCACATTCTCACTTCGTTATGTGTCTTCTGTGAAGGCCGAAGGAATGCCTTCCTACAACTCTCTTGATCTTTCAAGTACCCAGCTCATGCTCATGCTCAGTCTCTCACTCTCAGTTTAACTCTCTCCGTCTTTTTCTCTAATTCTCGTCTTGCCTCTGTGTTTTCTGTGGGAGACCGAAGAGAAATGAATGAGAATGAAGAAGGGAAATGGGGGCGCACGAGCTGCTAAGTTCAAAACACATAGAGAGTGGACTGCTGCAAATGTGAGAATGTAGAAGACAGTGGTGTGTGGATTATGACACGCTGAGTTTCAAGAGAGAAGCAGTGGTGTATGGACTCTATAATGCTGAAGACACGAGAAAGTGGAGCATTGAGCTGTCCGTTAAACACTTAAACAAGTGTGCTTTACGTTATGAATGAGGAAGAGCACTGAGATCTCTCGCTGCCAACTCATTCTCTTTTCTGTTGAAAGGCAGCTGGATGAGATCGGAATGCATAAGAAATATGAAAGCGGCTAGCCAACATGAACATGTCTTTGTCATGCGTATCCTTTGTGCGCTGAATAAAATAGAGGTAGTGGCGTGTGGCTTGCTGTCTGACCAAAAGTGCAGAAGCACAAGGGAGTTTAATGGCACACAAGTTTTGAGTTCAGAGACAGTGGAGCATGGATGTTATAAATCTGAATTCCAAGAGAGAATATGTCTACCTTTGCTATCTGGAAACGCAGAACCACGTGTTGTGTTCTCTGTTTTTGGTGTTGGTAGGAGGAGAGAATTAATCAAATGGAGAATGAAGTATGGTTCTGCATGATATATATATATATAAGCACGTGGAGTATGGGAAAAGAAGTTTGAATCATTTAAATATTCTACCAACATTCTCTTATCTGCCACAATGGGATTTCTAGCTAGTGGCCACGTGACTTCTTTGTCCGAAATGCGTTAGGTGGTTGTGCATGAATAGAAGCACATGCCTTGCACGTACACGACCATATACCACAAATATATATATGTTTAATACTCATATCCCACATCTATATACACCATTAGCCTTCAATAACTTTCTTCTCCAAAATTCTGATTAGGCATACCTTAACTCATCAAACTGGGCTTGACTTTGTTCCAATTCATTTGGGGCTTGGGGTAGTAAAGTTACCATTAACCCCTTCTTAATTTTGGCATTGAACTTCAATAGTTCTTTTCCCCAAAAATTCAAGGAAAATAGGCCTCACATTCCAATTGTTCATTATATAATTATTTGTAGGCCAAATCTTCACGAGACATTCCCTTTCAATATCTATAATTCCCAAATCCAAAATTTGGGATGTTACAGTTCGCGTACGGTAACACTAACTCTGATATATATTGTATGCGTATATGTGCTATGTGTATTGTATGTTGTTGTGAGATAGTTGATAGCTCTATGATATGTTCATTGTACTGTTATTATGCTTGCTAGGCGTTGGGATACGTTGGCTAAGTGCGAATACCATTGCTAAGTGCGAATACCGTTGCTAAGTGCGAATACCATTGCTAAGTGCGAATACCATTGCTAAGTGCGAATACCATTGTGAAGTGTGAAACGTATGCTAGGTGCGACATATCGCCGGGGGCTTATATGATGTTGGGATATGCTTATTTGTATCTTGATATACGTATATGTAAATATGAGGTTAACCGTTACCTGGGGTCCGTATGCATTGGACCTCAGCTCTTGATATAGCCTCAGGGTCTGGAGGACCGAGAACCGAGGAGAGAGGGAAGCAGCACGCATAGGGTCACGTGGACGCCACGAGACAGTGGGTCGGAGACACATCTGTTGTTATGTTCCTCTGTTGTTATCTTCTTTTGTAAACACCCGATACGGTGTAACGCTTCGTAAAAGACGGACTCACGGCATTTGAAATATATGTATCGTTACTCAATCGCTCCGATGCTCTACTCGATGAAAAAAATATATCGCTTTTTGAAAATGGGACGTTACAAAAAAGAGTACAAACAAGGCTTTATATAAACAAATTAATAGAAAAAGCTTAACCTAAGAAACTAATATAATTAGATTAAATTAAATCATAATATCTTGAGATATATTCTCAAAATATAAAATCCATAAATAATCTTAATAAATAGTGAACGACATCCCTAAATAATAATAATAATTTATTAATATTTTGAAACTTGATATTCTCAACAACACTTATTTGAAAATAGACGCCAATTTATCCATGTTGACTCCAGTTACCGTTGTTTTTCTCCAAAAACTACGAAAGCTTATTAATAAGCTGGTTGCTTACCACAAGTTAGATGGATTTCACCAAATTACGCACACATATTGATGAAATGAGGTATGACAACCGTAGATATTATTATAGAAGAAGAGTAGATAGACGTTCTTGAGTCGGTTCAAGATATCCGCTTGATCTAGCAAATGAAGAGCTTATTGACAAAGAGGACGTCATCAATATTATGACGTTGCAAAGGTTCAAGATAGTTTTACTACTCGATCGTTTAGAAGATATCGATGATCTAGAGCATGACAATAGTGAGAAGCACATCTTTGTCACTAATTTTATACTCCTTGTATCATTTCTTCGCTTAGGTAAAATCTTAGTCGCCCATTTAAAAAATATGTAAAAAATGAGGTTGAAGTTTGTCCCATAAGAGTTTTGTATTAAATATTATATTATTAGTAGCAGAGATCAAAGAACAACATACACCAAAGAGAGCGGGGTCTCGCACCTATTTTGATGGTCCCGATGACCTTTCTGAAAAAATTCATATTTTAACTTGTTTTCAAGAAAAATACACATCTTTGTGTGAAATAAAACTAAAACAAAATGATGAACTCAATAATTTTCTTAAAATCAAATAAAAGTAAATTTTTTCATATGAGTCACTGCTAAGTAAGATAAAAAAGATATGAGTTGTTATGTTTTAATGGACGTAGTTTAGATAACATTGTGATACTTTAAAGTATATAAGTATTTTAAGGTACTCCCTCCAATAACCTATTTGTGTTTATAAAGAAAATACTTATTATTAATTAAAAATAATAAATATGTATTATTTTTCAAAAGAAAAATTAATCTTCCAGTCTCTATGGTTTTAACTGGGTTGTAACTCAATCTCTACACTTTAACTTGATGTAAATCGGTGTCTATAGTTTTTGACTTAGATGTAACTTAATCTTTGAACTTTGACTCATTGTAGCTCAGTCCTTATAACTTTAACCATCTTATAATATAGTCCCGCACCTTTAGTCTAGAACATAAAGATTAATTTATAAAATAGTTAAAACTACAGAGACCAAGTTGCAGTGAGTTAAAGTTCAAGGATTGAGTTATAAGCTCGAGTCAAAACTAAAGTGATTGACTTGCACCGAGTCAAAGTATAGGACCGAGTTACAACCCATTTAAAACTTCGGGGACCAAAAGATTAATTTTTTTCTTTTTCAAATTATACACTTAGCTATAAAGAAGATAAGTGAAAGATAATAAATACATTAATTACAAAAGGGTAAAATTTATATCTTTGGATTTACTTATTCACAAACTAAAAACTTATAATGAGGGAGGGTATTTCTCTAGATAAATAGATACTCACATATTTATGATAAATAAGTGTATGTGTGTGTATGTATAATATACACGTATATATGGGTGTATATAATATGCCTCATATGTATAAGATAAAATTGTAATATTCATGGAACCTGCCATGCACAAAAACGTGATAACTCGCCAATATTAAAGAATATAGATATGTGGGAGTTTGTTTATTATTCTTGGGTTTGGATTCTCTCAAAATCTTTTTTCTCCTTTTCTTTGAGTTGTTGATCTTCACCCTCAGATCTAAAAAAATAGATGGTCCAGATTTAATATTTTATAAAACTATTATTTTATACATGAATAAATAAACTTAACTTTTAAATCATGATTTTCACAATTTATACCTATAATACAAACAAAATTAATAAAAAAAACTTAATTTATAAAACAATATTATCATTATCTTAGAAAATATTAAATTTGAACCATCCATTTTTTTTTTTTCATCTAAGGGTGGAAATATGATTCTCGAGAAGAAAAGGAAAGAAAAGATTAAGACGAAATTTGCTCCCATTATTCTTGTTGTTATTTATATAATTATAATATTTTTATGTGGTTTCATATATGTCGTAATGGACTAATTTAAAAACTAATTAGTTCAAATTAAAATAAACTAATTTTTTTATCGAAATAAAATTGCATTACTCGATCACGAGAAGATATAGTGGAACCTTTTTTCCTTGAATATAGATGGTATGCCAAAATAATTTTCTAAAGCAAAATATGATAAGTTTAAATTTAAATTCATCGTAACGCAAATTTACCAAAATCTTTTTCTAAATTCTGATAAGTTTTTAAAAATATTCAAATCAAAATTAAATAAAATCATTAAATGCAGTTTTTATACTAACTATAAATCAACGAAATAAAGAGACGAAGAGGAGAATTCGGTAAAGATGTGAAGGATAAATTAAACCTGGGCATAGCAACGCAGAGGAAAAAGACAGACGAAACGGTATTTTTTTCTCTTTCCTTTTTAACTCTTTGGATCAGTGGCGTTGGCACCCATGAAGGAATTATATATTGTTTGGGCAAAACGAAAAGAGTCGAACGGGGGAGAGCGGAGAAGCAAGAAAACAGGACGATCGGAAAGGTTCTTTTTCCAACAGCAGCAGAATCTTGACGGTGAAAAAATCCCAGACGCAGTGCTGTGAACATCTGGACCTAAACAGACAGCAGCGGTGAAGAACAGACGGAAAGCAAGATATTAGCAGCAACGCGTTTCTTCTGCGACAGCATGGAATATTTCGGTTTTGCTTTCTTCTTCTCCGCTTCTGTTCTGAGCCCAACGCTGGATTTTATTGCTTTCACGAATTTTGTTTTAGTCATGTGTGGCTAATTAATCTGTGAAATAGCCCTGACACCTGCTTTCTTTCTTCTTTGAGTATATGTTATCAGTTTCAGGTTGGTGATCTCAACGATTTGGGAACAAAAATCTCTGTTCTGATCGTCGAATTCCTCAAGAATTTCAAACGGATTTTGAATTACTCAGTTTGATTTTTAATCGATTTGTGAAAGCGTGCGGAATCTTGGACTGACACATATATATGCTGTCTCTCTTCTTTTAGTATCTGTTCTCAAATCCCTTCTTTTTTTCTGATATCTTTATTTCAACTGCTTTCTCTTGGAAATTTCTTTCTCAACTCCATCATCCTATGTTTGGTTGCATTAATTGTATTCGTATACCACAGTCTGGTAGGCCACTGCTTGAGGAAAAAAGCCTCCGTTATTTGACCTCTAATGGGTGTTCGCCTCCGATGGATTAATTCATTGTTCTTGCCCCCACCCCTCGGAAGCCAGTCACAACAGTGTAAAACCAAAGAGAACAAATTAGAAAGGGAGGAACCCGTCGCAGCTTTTGTTAAATAATTTTAGTCTCACGCGTCACTTGTACATTTGCATGATTCTTATCTTTTCGTTAATTTTTCCTGGCTAATTTATTTCTATTGACGGTGCTGTTAGTATAATTGAGTTAGTTACATAGTAGTTAGAAAAAAGAGATGTGGAGGATCGGGCGTGGCAATGCAGAGGAAGACACACGAAATGGTATTAAACCTGATTCCCAATGTCTCTAAAGTCCATTACTTTAATTCCATCATCATGCATTCAAATGTATGTTGCAATATGCCACATATAAGAACTCATTTTGCATAAATCAATTAACACTACTAAATGGATCATATAAAAGCGGTTCGTTAAAAATTAGAAAGATGCTCGCTGGGCACATTATTGTCAATTCTAATTTTTCCCACTTCCTTCATGAATTTCTAATGAAAGGTTTATTTTGGTGCCACTAAGTTTTCTGTTTCTTCTTGAACTCATTTGTCATCTCAAGGGTGGATTTGAAAGGAGAGGGTCCAATGACAAAGAAGAGCTGCTTTGAGTTTGCAAACATATCAAGGCCTGTTTTGGAAGAACATCCAATTACAAAGAGGTACTTTGGGTTTGCAGGGATATCAACTGCAGATTTGAAAGAAGAGAGACTAATGACAAAGAAGAGGTACTTTGGGTTTGCAGGCATATCTAGGGTGGATTCAAAAGAGCAAGGTTCAATGACAAAGAACATGTACTTTAGAGTTTATGTTGAGGTAGGGTAAATCATCCGGCAAACTACAAGGAATTTTCAGAAAAATCCCTTGTAGTTTGTAGGATGATTGTCTTTGTACCCTACTTACACATAAACTCCAAAGTACCTCTTCTTTGTCCTTAACTCTCTTATTCTGAATCCATCCTACATATGCTTGCAAACAAAACGTACCTCTTCTTTGTCATTGAACCCTCTTCTTTCAAATCGAAAGGTGATATCCATACAAACCCAAAGTGCCTCTCCTTTGTAATTTAACCCTCTTCTTCCAAAACAAGCCTTGATATGTCTGCAAACCAAAAGTAGCTATTCTTTGTCATTGGACCCTCTCCTTTCGAATCCACTCTTGAGATGACAAATGAGTTCAAGAAGGAATAGAAACCTTAGTGGCACCAAAATAAACCTTTCATTAGAAATCCATGAAGGAAGAAAGTGGGAAAAATTAGAATCGACAATAATGTGTCCAACGAGCATCTTTCTAAATTGTAACGAAGAGCTTTTATATGATCCATTTAGTGGTGTTAATTGATTTATGCAAAATGAGTTCTTATATGTGGCATATTGCAACATACATTTGTTTCTAGCAATAGTTTGTTAACTCCTTAGCAGGGCACTTAATTGTTCTTTATTGTGTAAGATTTACGCTTTTTATCTTTCTCTTGAAGAAACTAATCAATTTTGATTGAAACTTGACGCTATAAGCTAAAGATCATTTCTTTATGATTTAGTTTTGCTGGCTTATTCGTGTTAGGTTCTGAATATTTTTTAGATCACTATTCTATATTGTTGTTTGGATGGAGATAAACAGAAGAACAACATATATGGTGGATGCATGCCACGTTCATGGTATTTGATTATTTGTCTAACTAGTTAAATATTGGAGTATAACTAAATAGTACCACAACTAAATTATACGATTATCTCTCTAATATTTGAAATTTTACCATAAATAAAAATAAATATGTATTATTTTTCAAAAGAAAAATTTATCTTTCAATCCCTATGGTTTTGACTAGGTTGTAACTCAGTCCTACACTTTGACTTGATGCAAATCGTGTCTATTGTTTTGACTTAGATGTAACTCAATCCGTGAACTTTGCTCACTCTGACTACCAAGTCCCTATAATTTTAACTATTTTATAATATAGTCTCCCACCTTTATTCTAGAACATAAGGATTAAATTATAAAATAGTTAAAACTATAGGGACTCGATTCTGATGAGTCAAAGTTCAAGGATTGAGTTATAACCGAAGTCAAAACTAAAGCGATTGAATTGCATTGAGACAAAGTATAGGGGTTGAGTTACAACCCATTTAAAACTACACGACCAAAAGATTAATATTTTCTTTTTAAACTATACACTTACTTGTAAAGAAGATAAGTGAAAGATAATAAATACATTAGTTACAAAAGGGTAAAATTTATATCTTTGTAATTACTTATTCACAAACTAAAAACCAATAATGAGGGATGGTATTTCTCTAGATAAGTAGATACTCACATATTTATGATAAATATGTCTTTGTCTATGTGTGTGTATATGTATGTATAATATATATATATATATATATATATATATATATATATATATATATATATGTATGTATGTGTAAGTAATATGGAACCTGCCATGCACAAAAACGTGATAACTCGCCAATATTAATGAATATAGATATGTGGGAGTTAGTTTATTATTCTTGTTGTTATTTATATAATTATAATATTATTATATGGTTTCATAATTGTCGTAGATAATATATAGATAGAATGATTTTATTGACTAATTTTAAAATTAATTAGTTCAAATTAAAATAAACTTATATATTTTTTTGAAATAAAATTGCACTACGTGATAACCAGAAGATATTGTGGAAGTTTTTTTCCTTGAATATAGATGATATGCCAAAATAATTTTCTAAAGCAAAATATGATAATTTTAAATTTAAATTCATAGTTACGCAAATTTACGTCAAAATCTTTTTCTAAATTCTGACAAGTTTTTAAAAATATCCAAATAAAATCATTAAATACATTTTGTATACTAAATATAAATCAATGAAATAAAGTATCTATAATTAAAATAGAAAATCTCTTAACAATATTTTAATCCAAAATAAATAAAATTTCTACAGCAAAATACATTGAAATCTTATTATAAAATCATGGGAAAATTAGAATGAAGGGCCTAGAGGAAAAGATATTTATGGAGAAGGACCATAAAAATTCTAATTGTTTAGAAGGACCAAATATAAAAATATAAAATTAAGTGTACTAAAATGTCTCTAATAAAATCTTCTGCAATCTCTCCTATATCCTCCTCCCTATTCTATTTTTAAAACTAATGCAAAATTTTAAGTTTCATTAAATTTAAAAATATTTTTCTCAATTTTCATTTTCAAAACTTGAATATATATCTATAAAAAAAATTATGCATTCTTCAATTTGTAAAAATTAAAATGTTTTTAAAATCAACAAAATTTTTAATTAAAATGGAATTATAAATTTTTAATAAAAAGTAAGGTCTTTTATAATTTATCATATATGTTAAACTAAGAAAGTTTGTATGATTTATTTATGTTTTAGAAACAATTTATGTGGGTTAAAAGTTCATGTAATGTTAATAAAAAAAATATATAATTAACCTATTATATCCTGAAAAATATGAAATAAGTTTAATTTTTATTTTTTAAAAAAAGAGCTTGAGTGATGTCATCATTGATAATATAAATCGGACAACTTGATGATATGAATTGGTGAAAAATCAAAATTAAGAAAAATATGAGTTTAACAGTTGTTAATTAAATAGTATTTTAAAAATTAAAAAAAAGATATGACATATCATGGTAAGCAGTTTTAGTTTTAATTTTAGTTATTTTTTTAATTATGAATACAAGAATAATCATGAGGTTTGATTAGGGACAATTTAGTAATTTAAAATTTATGTTAGGATGTTCGGTCCTTCTAAGTAATTACAATTTCAATGGTCCTTTATAATAAATATTATTTTCTCTAGGTCCTTTATTTTAATTTTCCCTAATATACATATATAAGTGTGTGTGTGTGTGTGTATATATATATATGCGCGTATAATATGCCTCATATGTATAAGACAAAATTGTGATATTCATGGAACCTGCAACGCACAAAAACTTAATTTTATTGACTAATTTAAAAATTAATTAGTTCAAATTTAAAAAAACTTAAATTTTTTATTGAAATAAAATTGCATTACGCGATCACGAGAAGATATGGACATATGGTGGAACTTTTTTTCCTGGAATATAGATAGCACGCCAAAATAATTTTCTAAAGCAAAATATGATAAGCTTAAATTTAAATTCATAGTTACTCAAATTTACGTCAAAATATTTTTCTGAATTCTGATAAATTTTTAAACATAACCAAATCCAAATTAAATAAAATCATTAAATACATTTTGTATACTAAATATAAATCAATGAAATAAAGTATCTAAAATTAAAATAGAATATCTGTTAATAATATTTTAATCCAAATCAAATAAAATTTCTACAGCAAAATACATTGAAATCTCATTATAAAATCATCCCTTGCTGAATGAAGAAAGAGACGAAGAGGAAAATTTGGTAGAGATGTGAAGGGTAAATTAAACCTGGGCATATCAACGCAGAGGAAGACACACAAAACGGCATGTTTTTCTCTTTCCATTTTAACTCTTTCATATTAGAATTCTTTTATTAACCTTAGTTTTAAACCATCGATCGACATATGATCCGTGTAATACCCGAAAATTTTTAAATATAATATTTTGATAAATAGTACATATTAAAAATAGGAGAGTATCTTGTCTCTAAATTGTATAATTTATTTATTAAAATTCTTGGGCAAATTTTCCTTGAAATTTAATAAATCAAAGTTCAATTTTCTAATTTTCATTTAGGGATCATAAAATACCTTATAATTTCCATATTACAACATAGTTTATATTTAATCATAAAGAGCCATAAAATGTTATGGAAATACCTAAACAAATTAAAGAAAATTAACAACAATTAATGGACAATTAAATTTACAGTAATTAAAATAATTAGATAAATTTTCATAATTTATCTAGTGGCAATTAAAAATCATCAAATAGGATATTTTGGCTTAATTAAAAATCAAGAACCAATAAGGGTTCAATATTAGCATAAAGTGAATTATTGATGATCATAATTAATCTAGGAACCAATTACACATTGTCAATTATACCAAATAACATCTAAAATACTATATTAGGGATATTAACAAAGATTAAATCATCATCCCCTTAAGTCCCTTGTGGGGGCGAAATTCACCAAGAGAAGAGAAAGAAAGATTAAACAATAATATAAGATAGAAGCACATGTGATATAAGATAAAGATCTTCAATAGTAAAAATATTTTTCTTACATAAATGGAAGGCCAAGATTAGATTTGATAAAGCTAAATCTAAGAGTTCTAATTAATTACATAATTAAACTTAATCCTTGTGAATTTGGTAGAACCAATGGGAAGCTTGAATCCTTGTTTGTGAGTCACAATAAAAACACACTCCTTTGAGCCAAAGAATGAAGGGAAGCACGGTTTTGACTTGGAGAATAAGGGAGGATATTTTGTGATTTAATGTATTTTAAAGAAGCTAAGAGCACATGGGTTTAAAACAAAAATCTTCAATAGTAATAGGATATTTCTACATAAATAAAGGGTCAAGATTGGGTTTCATAAAGTTAAATCTAATGGTTCCAATTAATCATGTAATTAATCTTAATCCATGTGACATTTGGATGAGCCAATGAGAGATTTAGATCACTAGCTATTAGAGACAAATAAAACACAAAATCAATAGCCAATGAAGAGATGGGGGGCCACGGTTTTAGCTTGGCTTGAGAAGGAAGAAGAAGTAATTGTAATTTTTAATGCAAGATAAAGAAGCACATGGGGCAATGAATGAGGGGACAAATTGGAAGAGGATGGGATAAGAGAATTAAATGCAATGGAAGAGGATAAGGAGAGAGAAGGAGAGATGGACGAAATTGGGAGGAGGAAGAGAGAGGAAAATGAAAACTTGTTGAAGAAGAAGAGGTGTTTGGCAAGAAGAATAGGAGTGTTTGGTAGAAGAATAAGGTTGCTTGGAACCAAACATGAGCTTAGACTTTTGCTATAAATAGGAGGCTTGAGCTTCATCATTCTTCACACCAACACAAACAAGAATAAGTTGAATATAGAGAGTAGAGAGTGAGTAAGGAAAGCTTGAAGGAGTTGAAGCAAAAGCAAGTAAGTTCTTGAAGTTCTAGCTTTGAATTTGTAGTTAGTTTATGCTTTGATCTTTAATCTTCCAATATAGTTTTGTTTTCATGTTTTTATGATTAAAAATGTCTTTATATTTCAAAAAATTGATGGAAAATGGGGTGGAGCAAAATTTTTGGAAGTTGAAGATCAAAGTAAAGCGAAGTTCGCGAAAATTTTTCGGTTACTAGTTTCCGGAGTCAGTTTCATAGAGGCCATGATTTTATGTTGAAGATGAATTTATTAAAATATGATATTTTTCATGGTTAAATTAGACATCTAGAGATTTCCAAATATAGCCAGTAGGTGTCATTTTGAGTCTTGTACAAGGAGATAAAAATTCCCAAAGTTAGGCTACGTTTTCTGGAATTTTTCTGGGCGTAGGTTGAAAAATGAAGAACTGGGAATTATTCGCTGATTCTGGGTAAAAACAAGTATTTTTCCTCAAATATAGACATCCTAAGGATTCCGGAGAATTTTACGGATTCTTGTTTTGATTTTTTTGGAATTATCTATGGTTTTTCAAAGTTAGCAAAAATTCTGCCCGAAATGCTGAAATCAGATTTTTTTTTTTAAAAAAATAAAAAATAAAATAAAGGGATATAATTGGAATAATAAATCTACCAGGGGTAAAAAGGTCAGTAGTTGCTAAATCTCTCGAGATATTATTTATAAGAGAATAATGCGGTAATACTATTATAGGATATCCGGAAAAATCGGGTCGTGAGGCGAACCGACAGACGTCCGCAATGCGCACGAACTAAGGTACGAGACGCGTATTGTAACATTAACTCTGATGCTTATTGTATGCTTATATGTGATAGATGATTTCATAGGGTCATGGACAAGACCTGGTCTTGGACATGCACCGTGACTAATGTAATACCCAAAAAATTCCTATTTATCATAAATACTCTATTTTGATAAATGAGGCATATTAATTAAAAGTGAATATGTGTCTCAAGGAATTATAATCTATTGATTATATTTTCATCTAAATTCCACTTTGGAATTAATTTAACAAAAGGCAAGATATGAGACCAATATAATAAGATTAACACATTAAATGATAAAATGGAATCGATATCTTATGGGACATGAATAATTCAAAAATATGTATTCACTATTCAAAAATATGTATTTACTATTCACGTCATATTTTAATCTCCCATGCATTCCATGCATCAAGCATGGGAAGCATGGCAAGCATGGGAAGCAAGGCAAGCAAGGGAAGCATGTAATTTTATATCTTGAAAATCTTGAAATTTTCCCTATAAATAGAGAGCAATTACCTCTTCATTCTTCACACCAAACTCAAAACTAAATAGGTGAGTTTAAGAGAGAAGTGAGAGCTAGTGAGAAGCAAGAGGGAGGAAGGAGTAGCAAGGTTCTTCAAGGGTAAGTTCTCTAGTTCTTAAGTTCTAGTCTTTAGTTTTGTAGTTCTTAGAATAAATGTTAGTTTGATCTTGAATCTTCCAATATAGTTTTGATTTCATGTTTTTATGATTAAAAATGTCTTTATTTCGAAAATATGATGAAAAATATTATGGAGCAAAATTATTGGAAGTTGAAGATCAAAGAAACGAAGTTCTGGTAAAAGTTTCATAAAACTTTCTGGGCAAACAGCGAACGAAATGCTAATCTTTTATGTTGCAAATGAAGGCCATAAATCAAGAAACTTTCCAGAAATAAATTAGATATGTCGGGCTTTCCGAATATATATAATATGTAGCGTTTTGATTTCTGTACAAAGAGATACGACCAGTTGAAGTTAGGCTACGTTTTCTGGAATTTTTCTGGACAGAGGATGAACACGTGAAAACTGGGAATTATTCTTAAAATCTGGGCAATAACCAGTATTGTTTCTCAAAAGTAGACATACTAAGGATTCCGATGAATTTTACGGATCCTCGTTTCGAGTTTTCTAGAATTAATTATGAATTTTCAAAGTTAGAGGAAAATCTGGCCATAATGCTGAAAGTAGCGTTTTTATTAAATAAAATGTAATGGCAAAATGGTAATAACAAATTCACCAAGGGTATAAAGGTAAATTAAATCTTTAGAATATTATTCTAAGTGATATGGTAATTTGTTAGGATATCCGAGGATTCTGGAGTCAGATTTGAAGGACGGGCATATTACTATTCATAAATACGTTTATGAATAGTATAGTATACATGAATAGTAATTACTATTCACGTGGAAGGAAGGTACGTTCGCGTACAGTAACTTTAACTCTGATATGTCTTATATGCATGTATGCGATGGTATGATTCATGAAGTAATGGACAAGACTTGGTCTTGGGTCATGCATTGTGACTAAGTTTATGGGGCTTAGATCACTACATATACATTCACTTTATACACGGGTTATGGTATTGTTAACGCCGTTTGAGTTTTCCTAGCGTTATGGACACGACGTACATCGTGGCACCGGAGAGTGTGCAGATGTGATGACATACATCTTGCGGGGCTGTGTAATGTTATTGCCCCGATATGTTGAATAGTGTTTTTATCTTTGTGAAATGTTGTGAATATCTCATGCATGCATATCTTGTTATACTTTTCATATGAGGTTAACTGTTACCTAAGATTCAATTTGTTTTGAATCTTAGACTTGACTAGAGGTTCAAGAAAGGAACCAGGATTTATGAAGACGTTGTGAATGGAGCCATGAGAAGGAGCATTAATGGACGGAGCCGTGAGGAGGCACCGGTCAAAGGAAATGCGGGAACAAAGTCAACATAACCTACCTTATGGCATGAATCTAATAAAGTTACTTCATATCATTTGGTGCTTAAACTAGAAGGGTCGTCTATGTGGTTCGGTCAATCAATCACTCTAGCACGGTGAGACTCCCACTAGACCTACCTGACTGGCCAAATGAGATGATTTAAGTGAGTTAGGTTTTATGTCCCAAGTCTACCTAAGGCTTGGCGGAAAAAGGTATAGTTACATAGAAGAAATGTAATTATAGAGTTTTGTATTAATGTATCACATAAATAATTCCTTCGGGAGATTTTATAATATATATATCAGTATACGTCAGGCATCATCATATGTCTGAGTATTTCATATCGATTACTCGTGTTATACCCGTTGTTCAAATTTTTAGTACATGCTCTCCGTTTCAAAAACGCTAAGTGTAAGCACCTCAAAACTCTGATGAATTTTTATAAAACCACGTGTCACCGACACAATTTATGCTACGGAATTTGGGGTGTTACAACTAAGATTCTGTCTTAGATCACTACTTATACATTCAGCTTTGTACGAGTTATAGTCTTGATAATACCGTTGAGTTTTCCTAGCGCTGAGGACACGAGGGCGATCGTGACACTGTTTAGTGCAGACGTAGATAACTTTACATATGTTGTGAGCTATGAACTGTTATTGTGATTAATCTTACATCCATGTTGTATGCTTATGTATTTTGTTGCTGAAATGTCATGAATATCTCATCAAACATATAACAAATATCCCAAGACACATAGTTCATGATGAGTTGGACATAGAGGTAGCAAAGTATTAACAACAAACTGTAAGTAGCTAACTTCAAATCATCTTAACCAAATAGCTCTAACTAATTCAGTGGTAACTACTACTACTTCTATGTACAACAATCACCACAAAGTGTCAAAAAGTTGTCTAGCTACCTGCTACTAATCAAGCAATATAAGGACTAACTTCATTCATCTATGTGATGACACTACTACAAAAAAGGGTTTTTACGTCCCTAAAAGACGTCATATTTTTTAAAAATGAAGTAAAAAATAAAGGCGATGACATTTTTGTAATTATATGTGAGAAAAGTTAATTTTTGACGTCTAATTTTTTAACTTAGACGTTAGACGTAAGAGTGATGTTTTAAAACACTGGCCGAGACTTACCCCAGCTGTTCTCATTTCATGGTTCTGCCCTAGACTTACACAGCTAATTTTTCTTCTTTGTCAGGCACGCTTCGACCTTACCTTCTTCTCTCTGTCGACCTCCCTTCTTCGTCTGTGTCCCTTCACCGTCGACCATCCCTCTTCGCCGATCGATGGCGTAGCTCTCGATCGAGGCTCTTGGTCCTTAGATCTTCGAGCACCGACACCATCGAGCATCGCTGTCCCTTCTCGCCGACCATCCCTCTTTGCCGCTCCTTGGCGTAGCTCTCGGATCTAAGGCTCTTGGTCCTCAGATCTGCGAGCACTGACACCATCAAGCACCGCTGTCCCTTCACTGTCGATGACGCTACGTAATATTTTTGGGTAAGGGAGACATGAATTATGAATTAGCTTTAAAAGCTTGATTGATGGTAGTTCTATTAATATCTTGTAATTCATTATGCTTAAATACACTTACCTGTTCTCTTGATTACAGCATGCAATGTTTGCGGAGTATCGCACCCGTCTCGTCAAACTGGGTAGCAAACTGGGTAGTATTTGATTTGATCTTGTTATGCTCTAAAACTAGTGTCTTTTCGCTAAATAACAAAGATGTTCACTAGATGGGTTTTTGTAGGCTCATAATGACCTTGATTTATATTTTCTCATTGTGAAAAATGGGCTTCTTATAGCCTGGAAATTTAATATAATTTGCTTTTTGTTACCTTTTCTTTAATGCTTATAATTTACTGTTTTAGGCAAGCTGGCTTGTGGAATCTGAA
Source organism: Acacia melanoxylon (assembly GCA_019022615.1). NCBI lineage: Eukaryota > Viridiplantae > Streptophyta > Magnoliopsida > Fabales > Fabaceae > Acacia > Acacia melanoxylon. The sequence continues at coordinate 720,208 of JAFJYJ010000042.1, forward strand.
GTGGTCCCAATTAGGCTACTCCAGGAACGTTGTGAGGTGTGCTTTCTTTTGCTGCGTTTCTAATAACTTAATTTTCCTTTCTACTTTGAGGCAACTGCTGATAAGTTGAGGTGCCTCACTAATGTTGGATTCTTTTGGGAATTAGTAATTTGATGCATTTACAATATTTTATTTGAATGTTCTGCATTTGTAGGAAGAATTTTTAGGGGAGGCTGAATTGATCAAAATAAAGGCTCAGGATTTGAAGGGAAAAGCGGTGAGTAAATGGTTTTTAGAAATGTTATGGTATATGATAAATGTCTTAGGTGGTTGCTAGATCTTTCCTTCTCTTAATTTGTGATTATTTTTTTTGTTTGCAATGGGACATCTATTCCTGTATAGTTAAGTGGTTAGGGGGGAGTGTCCATGTTCTCAGGTTGCATATAGGAGTTGAGACTATTATTGACTGAGATTTTTATAGCCCCAAAGCTTACATGTTATGATCCAAAGCTTATATCAGAGGATTAAGCATGTGCCTAGATGCATTATACTTGTTAGGGGCATAACATTAATTTTGGTTGTCATTTGTCCATCCATCACTGCTAATAATTTTCCTCTTGGACATGTATAAATGTTGGAGCCGTAAGTCAAGTCCTTGTTACACTTCTCTTCTGCTTTTGTGTCTTATCTTTTCTTTCCTTGAACTGGCTAATTGTTGTTTATCTTTTGTGGACTTGCGTTTTTCTCCTTGGCCTCTCTTAGCAATATTATAACAGATTTAATGTCCTTGATTGCTAATTAAGCTTTTTCTCTTTTGGTCCTATTATTGCTTGCATGTACATGCCACCAGGATACATACCTGTAAGCACTCTTATTTTACCCACCAGTTGTTTGATTTGAATCTTTTCTGGGGAGTAGTATCTTTTTATATGAATCAGATTAATTTCAGCTTTCTTTTCTATTATATCAATTTAAAAAAATCCCTTGCACCTTTTTCTTCATTGTGGTTAGAGGACATCATAGATGTTTGCTGTATTGTTATAAATCACACCTCTTCTTGGAAATGTAGGGAGATAAATGATTAGAGCGAATATTACAATAATCAATCTCTCATAAAATTATAATTATTTGCTATCTTACAGGAAACGTAGTATAGGGGACGAGATTATTAGGGACTTGGTTGATATAGTTCTCTGCTAGTCTTGCTTCATTCTTGAAGACTAATTTCTGTGGATGGCTTGAAAGAGTTCTGAAGGGAAAAGATATCTGCTGTCTATGGGAATCTTATATACATATGTCTTGTACATTTTGGACTTGTTCAGGGATATATGATTTTATGACCTTTAATTAATCAATGCACAGGTTTCAGTTTCAGTCTTCTTGTAGCTTCAGTTTGTTTGACTCTTTTCTACCCTTAATTTTTATGCAATTTTTTTTGCTTGATTGTATTTCTTCGCACAGTTTAATTTCTAGCATTCATTTATCCAGAAAAACTGTTTGGTAGACCAATTGAAGGCTGCCATTGTAATACCCAAATAATTATGTGTCTTGAATATTATATTTGGATAAATAATATATCTTAAATATTATATTTGGATAAATAATACCTATTTAAAATAGGTGAATATGTGTTCTCAAATTTTTCTGTTATGTTTATTTTATTTTCTAGGCAATTTCTTCCTAGAATTAAGGTGATTGAAGATTTAATTTTCTAAATCTTATTAGGGATCATAAAATATCCTAAGATTATCATAATCAAGTATAATCTTAACTATATCATAAAGGCAATCAAATATCATCAAAAGATGCCTAAATCAAATAGAGAAAATTAGCAACAACTATTAGGCAATTAAATTTGCAATAAAAATAATATTTATGTTAATTTTCGAAATTAAATAATAATTAATTTAAAAAGGGCATAATTAAGAATATATCAACTTAATTACCATCTAAATGATATCTAAAGGCCAAGATTAGTATCTTAGGGGTTTCAAACAATTATGATTAATATTGTAACCTATCAAATTTTAACAATTAGGCCAAATAACCCCTAAAACATTATATTAGAAATATTAACCAAGATTAATTAATCCTCCCTAAAATCATACAAAAGTGGCGAAATTTGCTAGTTAAAGAGGCTAAGTAATTGCATTAATTTTTAATCCTAAATCATTAACAATGTAATACCCTAAAAACCCTAATTATCATAAATGGTATATTTTGATAAAAACTACATTATAGTAAAAGGAGAGTATATTGTCTCAAATTTTGGGAATTTCTCCTTGAGATTTAGTAGATCAAGATTTAATTTTGAAATGTCTTTTAGGGATCATAAAATACCCTAAAAATATCATATTAAGTTATGGTTCATATGTAACCAAAATAAGCAAGAAAGTTCTACGAAAACACTTAAATTAATTAAAAGGAATATATGAGATTAATTAGTGATCAAAGGCTAATAAAAACCCAAGATTAGCATAAAGAGAATTTCTAAGGATCATAATTAATATAGTAACGTATCAATTAAGCCTAATAACCCCTAAAACACTATATTGAAAATATTAACCAAGATTAATTAATCCTCCCTTGAATCATTTAAAAGTGGCAAAATTTACTACTAAATGAGGCTAAGTAATTGCACTAATTCTTGATCCTAAATCATTAACAAATATCATCAAAAGTAGTAGGATTTTTCCAACACAAATTAAAGGCTTGGATTAAATCTAATAAAACTAAATCCTAAGGCCTTAATTAACCCTCATAAAGTGTAATCCTTGTGAATCAAAAATTAACCAATGAGAGACTTTCCTCTATATGAATTAAGATGATTTAAAACACAATAATTTGAAGAAAGAAAGAGAGAAGTCGGTTCACATATGAAGGAAGAGTGAAGTTGATTAATTAAATAAAATGCTCAAGTTAATTAATCACATGCAAGTCATAATTATGGAAGACTTTGGGGACAAAATGGAAGAAGCAATTAAACGAATCACATGGGTTCACATTGGGCATTTATTGTGGAAGACTTTTGGGGCTAATTGGTGAGATAAGGGGGCCATGGTTTTTCTTGTAAGAAAAGAAGAGGGAATTGATTAATATAAACATAAACACACATGTGGTAATTAAAGTAAAAAAGAAGATAACTTGTTGGCTAAGGTAAGAAACTTGTTGGCTAAGGTAAGAAACTTGTTGAAGAAGTAGAATTGAATGGAAAGTTAAAAACCATTGGGATTAATTCAAGACACAAGTAAATGAGAACCTATAGAAAATAAATTGTATCTTGAGAATCTTTGATCATAGATCAAATATAAGGATTTATTATGAACAAGCATATTTTAAGCTTGGATTAGGTTGTCTCCAAAATCATTTCCTCAACTTTTGTGATTAATCTTAAAATGATTAAATTGTTAATTGAGACTTCTAATGAAGCCATGATTTTTGAGATTAGAATATTAAAAAGGAAAAATTGAATAAACTACAAAATAACCCCTAATTATATTTTTGATAATCAAACACATGGGATAATTATGCATTGATGAAAAAATGCAAGAGGATGAGGGTTTGAGAGAGGAGGAGGACGGTTTTGAGGCATAAAAGATGAGGAAGGAAAAGAAAATAGGCTTAATCCAATGTAATTTGAAATCCACCAATAAGAAAAATCAAGAGAAATGCTTTTAAATTAAATTGAAACTTCTTCATTAAGTATGGATCCAATGGTTAAGATTAAAACTTCTTAACTAAGGTTAGATCCTATGGCTTTAATTGAAGAAGATGTAGGTTTGAAAGAATTACTAAAGTGCCATGACCTTTCACTATAAATAGAGGCTTTAGCTCTTCATATTCTTCACACCAAACTCAACCAAAGTAGACGAGTTTTAGAAAAGCAAGAGTAGAGAGAAAATCATAGTGGGAAGCAAGAATGAGGAGGAAGTTCTTCAAGTAGAGGTAAGCAAGCTCTTAAGTTCTAGTCTTTAGTTTTGTAGTTCTTGAAGTTCTAGTTCAAGTTCATAGTTAAATGTTGTTTTGATCTTTAATCTTCCAATATATTCTTGTTATCATGTTTTTATGGTTAAAAATGGTTTTATTTCGAAAAATTGATGAAGAAAGTGATATAGCAAAATTTTTGGAAGATTATGATCAGAATAGCGAAGCTCTGACGAAAATTTGTCAGTTAGCGATTCCTGAAGTCAGGGGTAAAAACGCCAGTATTTTATGTTGAAGATGAGCTTCTAAAATTCTGAGAAAATTCATGGTAGAAGTAGACATATAGAGATTTTCAAATATACCTAGAGTATAGCATTTTGAGTTCTATACAAGGAGAAATGAATTGTTGAACTTAAGCCATTTTGTAATACCCCGAAATTTGAATTAGGGAATTTAAGGGCCAAAGTGCCAAAATGACCAAAATACCCCTAGGAAGGGTAAATAACTTAGGAAATTGGTGAAAAATCCTAAAAGGCAATGAAATAATTATTTGAATTATGAGAGTATATTATCTCTAATTATGGTAATTTAATAAATTACGAACTTGGAGAAATTGAAGAAGAATGCCCAAAAAGTAATGTAATGACAATAATACCCTTGTAAATTATAGAATAATACAAGAGACATGGAAACACAAGTGTTAATGCAAGAGTTTGGAGGTAATGGGGCATTCTAATTAAGAAAATTATCAACTAGTGATAATGAGGTAATTAAGTAATTTCGGCTAATTACTTAAGTCTCGAGCAAAGGAAATTTAGAGATAATTATGTGAGGCTCAAAAATTAGTGGAAAATAGTTGGAAATTAGTAAAAATATATTTACTAATTAATTGGAGATTTTTGTGAAAAATAGTTGAGTTTAGGTATTTTTAAGCCTAAATGCAAGAATGGACCAATAAGAGAATTTTGTGGAATTTTTGATAAAAATTTCATTAAGTAATTAATTATGTAATTAAATAAATCATGGAAAATATTTACAAATCCAAAAAAAAAGTGCTCAGCCGAAAATGGACAAACAAATGGAAGATAAGAGTGAAAAATTTAATATCATGATATTTTTGTATTAAAGCACATGTTATAATATTATAGGAATTCCAAAGTCAATGTAAAATATTAATCAGTGAGTTTTTACCTTTAAGTGACCTCTTCCGGAAGTAAATTCCGAGGCCGGTAGCGCATTTTCCTAATAAGACGAAATAGGGAAAAATGCAGATGGTCATATTTTGGAATTTGAAGAAAATAATTATAACTCAACATCTAGAGATGAGTTTATAATTATCGGACATATTTGGAATCGTGAATTATTATCCAGAGATTGATGATTCGAAAGCGATTTCCGACACCGGACGTGTTCGGACACATTTTTTTGAGAAAACTTCAACTGATTGTTGGAACCCTTTAAGGGACCGAAATCTAAGTTAAATTAGATATTATTGATGAGGAAGAGAAGATCTTCAAAGTTATGAATCCAGAATTTTGAGATGTCTCCGAAAAGACGCATAAAAACGGAGACCGAAACGGGGAAAATGTCGAACCGGCCATAAAGCAAGTTGACTCACCATTTTTGGACCAATTGTTTGCTGCCAAATCAGCCTTGAATGTCGACCAACATGCTGCATGGCTAGGAATTAAACACCATTATGCTTTGATTTTACATGGTTAAGGGCAAGGGAAAAATTACAAGTCTTGGAAGGGAAAATTACCATATTGGACCCAAACTTTTTCTATATAAAGGCATGAGGGGGTCTTCATTTTTCACACCATTCTCTACTCCTCTTGGCCGAAATCTTGAGTGAGAAACAAGAGAGAGAAGCTCTGGAAAATTTGTGAAGAAAGTCTTCAACGGGTAAGTCTTTCGGTCTTTAGTCTTTAGTTCGGTAGTTAGTAGAATTGTTAGTTAGATCTAGGAAGTAGGGGATGAGATTCCTATTCTTGTTTTAGGCCTCGTTGCATTGAAAAATATGCCTGAAGAGGTAAAAACATAGTAGGGATCGAGTCTCCGAAAAGTTGAAGCTTTTATAGCTCTTTCAAAATTAGGGGTAGTAATGCTAGAGTATCCTTTAAATTTTCAAGTATGATTAGGATATCATATCAGAAGGGTATTTTAGTCTTGATTTTCGAAAATCATTATGGCGTCGAAGTTCTAGCAAATTTTGGGAAGAAAATTTGTAAGAGTAACGAAGTGCTTGCGAAATTCCGCTGAATAGGTACAAGGGCAAAATGGTAATTTTTACCTAAAATGCCAGTTATAATGCCAAATCAATAATTAAGGTGATATTACTCTTATAGGATATCATAAACTCGATTTTGCGTTACATACGTCCGACGTACCATCGTTGGACATTTCGCGCGTTTTCCAGTAGAAAGTACGATTTATCAGTATTCCGGCTAATGCCGTCAATGAAGGTACGTTCGCGTACTGGTAACCTTATCTCTAATGTTTATGGTTTACATATATGTGGTATGTGTGTTGTAGAGGTGTTATACTGTGCGAGTGCATATAGCGGTTAGAGGATATGTCTGTATGCTGGGTGCAATATGTCAGTCTGCTGGGTGCAATATGTCTGTCTGCTGGGTGCAATAGGTCTGTATGCTGGGTGCAATGTGTCTGCATGCTGGGGGCAATACATATGCATGGGTTGTGGTAGAGTGATTGTTGTGCTGTTGATATTATGGATGTCTGTTGTCTGTATGTGTATACATAAACATGAGGTTAACCGTTACCTGAGATCCAATGTGGTAAATTGGATCTCGGCTCTTAACTTAGCATCAAGTTCGGAAGGACTCGAGGACCGAGAGAGAGGAAAGCGGCGGGTTCAAGGACCCGGATGAAGACTTTCCGATGTTGTCCTTTACTTTTGATGTTCCGGCGGAAGCCTTTCTTTCAGATGTTTTGTACTTTTGAAACACTCGGTTACTGTACCGATGTTGTAAATAGCCAGACTTACGGTTTTTTTGAATCTATATATCAGTTACTCTTCCGCTCAAATGCTCCACTATGATTTTAAATGAAAAAAAAAAATTATACTGCTTTTAAAAAGTCGGGATGTTACACATTTTTCTGGGCGAAATTCTGGACAACGTTGGGAAAAATGAAAACTGGGAATTATTCTTAAAATCTGGGCAAGAACCAGTATTTTTCCTCAAAATTAGACATCCTAAGGATTCTGAGGAATTTTTACGGATCCTCGTTTTGATTTTTGTAGATTTAATTATGATTTTTCAAAGATAATCGAAAATTCCATCCGTAAATTCAAGTATTGCGTTTTTTTGGAGAAAATGTAAGGGTAAAATTGTAATAATGAATACACCAAGGGTAGAAATGTCAAAATGGGTGGAAATATCCTTTTTGATATTATTTTAAGAGATAGAATATTAGTTGTGATATTATGGGAAAAAGGAATGATCCGACAATAACATATAGGATATCCGGGAAGTCCGGAGTCAGATAAAAAAGTCAAGCAAGTTGGCCAATACGCGGTGAAAAGTACGTTCACGACGTACTGTAACACTAACTCTAATGCTTATAGTATGTTTATATATGATAGTTGTATTCATAGGCTAAGACTTTGTCTTAGATCTTTCATTGTACATTCAGATATATAAGGGTTATGGTTATGATAATACCGTTGAGTTTTCCTAGCGCTGATGACACGACCATACATCGTGGCACTGGTGAATAGTGCAGACCGGGATAACATGCATACCGCAATGGCTGTGTATTGTTATTGCCTTACATATGTGATTATGTATTTCCTACATCTGTTATGGGCTTTTGTAGTGAATATTGCTGAAATGTCATGAATATCTGTCATACATATATTGTTTACATAAGCATGAGGTTTATTACCCGAGGTCCAACGGGCATTGGACCTCGATCTTAAACTAATAATTCGGGAAAGGATCAAGGATCCGAGAAGGCACCGAGGGTGGAGCCGTAAAAGGTACCAATGGACGGAGCCGTGAGGAAGCACCGGTCAAAGCAAATGAAGGAAGAAGGTTAACAGAGCCTACCTTCTGGCATGAAACTAATAGGGTTACTTCAAACAATTGGTGCTTAAACTAGAAAGGGTTGGTTTATGTGGTTCAGTCAATCAGTCGCCGTGAATTCAGGGAGACTCCCACTAGACTTTACCCAGCCTGGCCAAATGGGTTGATTTAACTGTGTTAGGTTCTATGCCCCAAGTCGAAATGGCTTGGTCTCGAAAATATATAGTTACAATGTAAATTTACGTAATTTTATAAGTCTTGTATCACATGAATATTCCTTTGGAAAATTTTAATATACCAAAGATATCGTCGGGCATCAAAGATATGCCTGAGTATTTTATATCGATTACTCTTTGTTCAAATTTTTAGTACATGCTCTTCGTTTTCGCAATACATTATGGTGTAACACCTAAAACTCGACGATTTTTCTAAAACCAAGTGTCAACCTAAGACGATTTATGCTACGGAACTTGGGGTGTTACAAACAAATATCATCAATAGTGTTTAGATTTTTCCAACCCAAATCAAAGGTTTGGATTAAAACTAATAAAGCTAAATCCTAAGGCTTTAATTAAGTATCATAAAGTGAAATCCTTGTGAGATTAGAATTAACCAATGAGGAGATTTCTTCTAGATAAATTAAAATAGGTGAAAATACAAATTGAAAGGGTAAATGGAGGGAGTACACGGCTCTTTACAAAAAAAAAATCAGAATTGAGAAAGTGAAGTAATTAATTTAATTAAACAATGATAATTACACCACATGCATGTCTTAATCAAAGAAGAAAATTGTGCACTCCACATAAATGCAATCAATGAAGTGGAAGATGATAGAATTTGAGAAAAAGGAGAGAGAAAAGTGTGTAATTAATTGAGTTATGAGTTAAAAACCATTGGGATTAATTCAAGACACAAGTAAATGAGAATCTATACAAATTAAATTGTAGCTTGAGATATGTTAATCATAGATCAAATATAAGGATTTATCATGAACAAACATATTTTAAGCTTGGATTTGGTTATCTTCAAAATCATTTTTCTCAACTTTTGTGATTAATATTTAAGTGATTAAAGTGTTTAAAAAGACCTATAATTAAGTCATAAATTTGAGATTAGAGAAGTGGAAAAGAGACTTGAATAAAACTACCAACTTGCAACTAACTACATAAGCATTTGGTGTAACTAAAAATTGAAACAAACAAACTAGAAGAGGAAGGTGTAGAAGTCAGTCATGGAGCTTAGATAAGGAGTAATTAATTAGTCACCAATCAAGCATTAATCATAAAGTAAAAATAACATTAATGAGGGGACAAATTGGCATTGTACAAATTGACTTTGGGGTAGAAAAAAAAATGATGAAGAGAGTAAGAGAGGAGGGAGTCGGCCTAAGGGGAGGAATGGTGAGGATGAGAGGATTTGAAATAACCTAGATCCTATGGTTAAAAATGAGGAAGAGGCAAGTTGCAATTAACTACCATAATGCCATCACATTTTACTATAAATAGGGCCTTTGGCTCTTCATATTTTCTCACACCAAAATAGCAAGTAACATCTGATTCTAAGAGTGAAAGAGTGAGTGAGAGTCTTAGAGAAAGGAGGAGCAAAGTTCTAGGTAAGTTCTTGAGCTCTAGCTTTTGAGTTTTTAGTTAAATTGTTGTTTTAATCTTTGATCTTCTAAAATTATTTAGATTTCATGTTTTCTGAGTTTAAAAAATGAGTTAGTTTCGAAAAAATGATGGAGGAAGGGTTGGAGCAAAAATTTTGGGAGTTGAGAGTCAAAGTAGCGAAGCGCTGGCGAAATTTTGTCGGTTAGCGACTTTTGGAGTCAGTAGTAAAAACGCTGGTATCTTATGTTAAAGATGATGTTCTTAAAATCTAAGAAAATTCACGGTTGAAATAGACATATAGGGATTTTCAAATATACCTAGAATGTGTTATTTCGAGTTCTGTGCTAGGAGATAAAAATTTCCAAAGTTGGGCTATGTTTTCGGAAAATTTCTGGGCAGAAGTTAGAAATACTAAACCTGGGAATGACTCACACAATTTGGGAAAAATGAGTATTTTTACTTAAAACTAGATATCCTAAGGATTTCGAAGAATTTTACGGATCCTCATTTTTATTTTTGTAGAATTAGTTATGATTTTTCAAAGATAGGCGAAAAATCAGTTCATATGCTGTCAAACAGCGTTTTTTTACGAAATTTGTGGAAAGAAATTGAAAAATAAATACATCAGGGGTAAAATGGTCATTTTTGACTAAGATATGGATTAGAATATTATTTATGAATTAATCAATGCGATATTACACTTATAGGATATCGTGATCGCATTCCCACTGGTCAAACGATCTTGTAAATAAATCATCAAGGTACGTTCGCGCGTATTGTAACATTGACTCTAATGCTTATAGTATGTTTATATATGATAGTTGTATTCATAAACTAAGATGTTTGTCTTAGTTTACTACTTTCACATTCAGCTTTACATGAGTTATAGTCTTATTAATACCGTTGAGTTTTCCTAGCGCTGAAGACACGAATGTGTTAGTTATGCTTAGTTTTGATGATGTCTTATATTGATGTCATTATCTAGAGCAAAAAGTTTATATCATATACATTGACTTGCTACTTTTTGTATTATAGCTAGGTTAGTCCAAATTAAATTATAGAGAATGATCAAGAATGGAGTTTGAAGAAAGAAGAACTTGTTAAATATCATAAGAATATCAATATTCAAGTCTCTGTGATCAAATAGAAGTTGGAACGACTCAATTTGGAGTTAAAACAAGCAAGTTCAAGCTTCCGGATGAATACTGGTTTGTTTGGGGGTATTAATGTAATTTCAGCATTTTATCTCACACAAACATTGCCTTGCTCGAGCACAAATAATTTCATGCTCGAGCAACATCGTTTCAGCCCAATTTCGCTCAAAATCCGTTCTTGCTCGAGCAAGAAAGAAGGCCTTGCTCGAGCAAGGTCGTGGCATCATCATACTTTGTTCAGCTCTGTTTCAGGCGACCTTCAGTAAATCAATGATATCTCCCAAACCAGGAATTGGATTGACATGAAATCAGTGACATATGAAACTAGACTCTCAATGCGTCATTTGGACATAAAATTCAAGTACAAAGGAGTCCAGATGAGAGAGCTATGATTTGTGCACGTTGGCACAAACATCACCGTCACAGTCCACACCAAGCTTCGGTGTTTTGAGCATATCTCACAAAACATAAATCTGATTGACCTGAAATCGGTGGAATATGAAAGTAGACTCATAAGGCTTTCTATGAAGACTTAAACCAACCAAAACGGAGTTCCTACCAAGGAGATATGACCTTCGAAAGTTGATGGTCAGTTCAGGATGTTGCAGAAAATGCTGATCAAGAACAACCTCCATTCATCTGATGTTAATGGACGAACTACAACTAGCTTGGAGTTGATTCTTATTGAAATGGAAAGAATATTTGAAGAGCTTTCTGAATGATTTGCTAAATCTGGATTTATATCAGAGACGTTATATGCTCGCTGAAATTGCTTCTTGAACTGTCAATGAGTTTACCTCTTGAAAATCTGATTTTTGCACAAGATCATGGTAGGCAACAACCTAACACTCAAGAATAGCCTACTCAAGCAAAGTGATTGGGATGCCCAAGCATCAACGAGTTCAGAGTGAAGATTTGCAATTTGGACAATCATGCCCAAGCAAAGAATTCTAGCATGCCCGAGCAACCTAGAGACAGAAGCGAAAGAAGGCCATTCAGAGAACCTTGCCCGAGCAAGAAGTATTTCTTGCCTGGGCAACATCGAGACAGAAGCAAAACTCAGCAAATCAAAAGGTCTTGCCCGAGCAGCAAAGAAGGCCTGCTCGAGCACCATGCTTGAGCAAAGGTAAAACATTGCCCGAGCAACGTCTATCATTTCTCAAGTTCTCGCCTCTGTCTGAGTCTTGCTCGAGCAAGGAAATTTTTTTGCTCGAGCAACATCGCCAAAACTCAGTATCTCCGCAAGCATGCTTTCTGGGTTACTTCAAGCAGCATGTTGAGCTCTCACTTCTCCGACTCTGTCTATGGCTTGCCCGAGCAAGAATATCACCATGCTCGAGCAACATCGAAGCAGAGCACTTCCAAGTCTTTGTAAAGAAGCTTGCCCGAGCATGATCTTACTCATGCTCGAGCACCATGCCCGAGCAAGCAAATTATCTTGCCCGAGAATCAGCGAGCTAACCCGCATCTTATCTACTTCATACAAAGAATGCTCGAGCAGACATTGATTGTTGCTCGAGCAAGGTACCTCTGTTACTTAATCATCGCTGCGCATCTTTTATATTCTCTGTGTTATCTTCTTTAATCCCATATGATACTCATTATATCACTTAAATGCTTTTAACCAAGTTGTTAATGAGTTGCAGAAAGCTTCCACATAGATTAACATCAAACAGCGAAAGTTTCGTGAAAATACAACGCGTGAAATCCAATTACGGCGAAATGAGCGCGAATACTTAAATGCTCTCAACGGACACATTCCAACGGACACATTCAAATCCTTCAACGGTCCTCAATCTTCAAGTACTATAAATACTCGAAGGTTTGAACTCTTCAAATCAGAGCAGACGCATACACAGAAAAAGCTTACCAAGCGATCAAACTCTATTCTGTATATATATATATCTTCGGATATTGCGAGCTTCGGTGTTTATCATTCATCTACTACGTGAGAGAGTTTTATCATTTGTTTTACATTCGTTCAAATCTCAAGATAGAGGTATCTTGAGTGTGGGTGTACAATTACAACTTGTAAAGGGAGTGAGTCCTAGGGAGAAAGGATCATCCCGAGTACGAGTGTGTAATTGTGTCTTTGGTTATTTGGTTACATCTTGTAAAGAGGGGTAAGTCCTAGTTGGACCGAACCAGTATAACCTCTTGTGTTCATTGCTCTTCTCTCTATCTCTGTTCTAAATGTTCTTGAGCAATTAGCGAAAGAATTTCATAATCACCTATTCCCCCCTCTATGTGATATTCCACCTTCAGAATGTACATCGTGGTACTGGTGAATAGTGCAGATCGGGATAACATGCATACTGCAGTGGCTATGTATTGTTATTGCCTTACATATCTGATTATGTATTTCCTACATCTGTTATGAGCTTTTGTAAGTGATTAATGCTGAAATGTCATGAATATCTGTCATACATATATTGTTTACATAAGCATGAGGTTAACCGTTACCTGAGGTCCGGTGGGCATTGGACCTCAGTATGAACTAATAGTTAGGAAAGAATCACGGATCAGAGAAGGCACCAGTAGATGGAGCCAAGAGAAGGCACAAGTAGACAGCAGATAGGCTGTAACGAGACATCAAAGAACAAAGCCGTAAAAGAAAGGCCGGTCAAAGCAAATGCGGGAAGAAGGTTGACATGAGCCTACCTTCCGGCATGAATCGATAGGATTACTTCAAACCATTTGGTGCTTACACTAGAAAGGGTCGGTCTATATGGTTCACCAATCGATCCACGTGAATTCGGGAGCCTTCCACTAGACTTTACCCAGCCTGGCCAAATGGGTTGATGTAACTGTGTTAGGTTCTATGCCCCAAGTCTAGAAATGGCTTGGTCTGAAGTGTATAGTTACAATATAAATCTTGTAATTATATAAAGTCTTGTATCACATGAATAATTCCTTCGGGAAATTTTAATATACCAGTATACGTCGGGCATCAGCATATGCCTGAGTATTTTATACCAGTCACTCAATTGTTCAAATTTTTAATACATGCTCTTCGTTTCCGCAACACGCTGAGTTTTAGCACCTCAAACTTTGACAATTTTTCTAAAACCAAGTGTCAACCGGCACGATTTATGCTACGGAACTTGGGGTGTTACGGCCATGTTGATGCCCAAAACAAGAAAGTTCTCTACTTCAAGACTTATCTTCTACTTACATATATATTTTTGTTTCTTCGTTTAAGTTTATCCCGACAAACTTTGTTTAGGTTCTGGAACAGATTTGGTCTATGCAGCTCATGAACACCCTTTGAGTGTGTTGTATGATGAGCAATATTTTGGTTCTTGATTAGAGAGTACTTTAATTTCTTTAAAGGCTAGAGGGTACTTGAGTTACGAGCATCAGATTCTTCTACTAGAATATGGAATTACATCGGTCCTGAGGTAATAACAACATCATTTTAATCATGAAACTTTCTCGGTTAAATGAGGTTATACCGATCCTTTATTTCGTTCATTGAACTCTCTCATCCAAATTGCCTTCACATTCGTCAACATCCGAGCAATAGAAACTATAAGATATGAGGTCATAGATCAGTAGAGAAAACGAGTCCTTGAAGAGATAGAGGAGAACAAGGCTTTCTTTCAGGTAATGACTTCTGGCCTACTTCTATAGTCTTTGGTTCCCGCCCAAAGGAGGAGGTGGGGAATAACTTTATTTTCTTAATATATTAGGTAAGGTACTACCTATTGTTTGATGTTTTCTGCTCACACACTTGAATATTTACTTTTTTTCCTTTCTTTCTTTTTCTCGATTCAGATTTATGATGGAGTTGTGTACATGTGCCAAGGTAAAACCTATTTGGTTGAGAAATTGGACCTATCCAACAGGTTGCTTTTTGCAAAGAGGCGATTTGAAGTATCATACAAAGATCCGAGATGACACACGATATTCATGTGTCTTGGGATATTTGTTATATATACAAGCATGTATTTTGTTTTTTGTATTACACTTTATTGTTACACGTTCAAGCCAAAAATATAAGGTTAGCTAAGTCAGAATTATTTTAAGTTAGACTTACGACGTCTAATTTTAATAATTAGACGCCGTAAGTTTGACTTAAGTTCGCCTTACATACTTAAGGCGTCTAATTAAAAAGACCGGCATTGTTCTTTGCAAACTTGCTTTGATTTTTGGATCAAGTTGGAAAGGTTTGAACAAAGATTGAGTCATAGAGGTGGATTTTGAAGAAGAGGGAGAGGAAGGAGTTTTGATGACATGATCTCCAATGATCTGAAGATATTGATTGGTGTAGTTGTTTTGCTCCATGAGAATAATTAGACGCCTTAAGTTAGAATTTACGGCGTCTAATTTTTAAAATTAGACGCCGTAAGTTTTACCTACTACGCCCCCAGATAGGCATCCCTCGAAAAAAGGACGTTAAATGTGCAAAAAATAGGACGTCGTAGCCCTATTTTATAGTAGTGGGAAGAAGATGCTAGCCAACAGGTTTCGAACCAAATCGATTTCTTCCTCCGAGTATGCAACCTCAGTACCAAAAATCTGTAAAATGAAAAACAAGGTATAAGATAAATCAATCAAATGAATTAATTAATTACACAACTAAAGTACAACTTCAAAAAATATTATCATTTGAGAATGAATAAGCAAGTACCTCGTCATACACTTCGATTTTCCAATACTTTTCGTTACCCTCTATTTCAAGAGATAAAGTAAGAGTTAAACAGAAAGAACTTAGAAATGCCCAAATTTTTGCATCTACAAGCTAGAGAAAAATAGTTCAAAGAGAGAGCGCAAGTGAGTGAGAGATTTGTTCTTATGAGTTCTCAAGGGTCACAAGCAAGCCTTCTTCCATCTTTATTGTTTCAAGTAAAAAGGAGGACCCAATAAACCCCTGGAACAAGAATGGAGAAGATACTATTCTTCACATTTACAAAAAACACATTTATAATGTTCATTTTGATTCTTCACATTTTGAGGTTCATAAGCTAGCATGGTAAGTTATTGGGGGTGAGATTCAAAGAACCCCAATAGCAAACAATTACCATTCAATTAAGCAAGTTATGCTTTACCCTTAAAAATCAACAAATAGCATTACCAAAACTTTCATGTAATTAATAACATGCATATAAAACATGCAATTGTCAATCATGGCCATGAAAAAATTCAACATGTTCAAGATAAAAGAGTCATTCAACTCATGGCAAGCTAAGAAGCATAACAAAACATAGACACAATTTAAATACAAGAAGGTAAAGTTGCTACCTTGATACTTTAACTTCTTTCTCCTGCTTTGAATTCCTCCATACTTGAAGCTTTATTGTTCAAGCTTATAGTTCAACTTTCACATTGTCCAGTGGCCCTAATTAAATATCACACATCTATTACTAGTTCATTAGGACCGTTGAAATCATTGATAAATGATATAGCAAAGCCACATATAATTGAACTAGAGATTGTACCTCCACATAATAGCTAAATGCCAGCTTGCTTATTAGGAGCAGGATCCAAAATAGGGTGTACCTGCCACAAAAGACGCATTTTAATGCAAAGCAAAGAGGAACTTTTAGCATACTCAATTGGGCCAATGATTCAAAAATTTTGTTTAATGACAAAAACGTTATAGGAATACTTTTCACATGAGAAATATGAGCGCTCAAAGTTGAAGACAACACCAATAGCTATGTAGCAACTGATGCATAATGGAAAAAGATCCTCATGTCCCTACTTTAAAAAAAATAATGATAGAGATTAGAGACCATTCAGTTATAAATATAAGAACATAATAATATCATGAGAGAGAGAGAGTCACTTTCCTTCTGCCAACCAAATAGGACATAGACGTGGTAAATTGCAATCAAATATACATTCGTCAGCATAGTAAATTGCAATTAAAGATACATTCATCAGCGTGTATATAACTGAGACTGAAAACCTTGCCAGTTAAAAATTGGAATTCTCTGCATCATTCTTATTGATTATCCAACCATCTGAAAGTAATTTCTTGCTAAATACAGATGGAAGCCAATTACCATATAAAATCGGGTGATTAAATAAGAAGTTACCAGAGCTTTTCGCTTACTTCAGCAGTGATAACAAGTCCTCAGGCATACCCATTCCCACATACAGTACTGGCTGAAGAAAGGTAGGTGTTCAAGAAGAGCAAACAAATTAGAAAGCTGTAGAAGAATTAATTCAAGCACCCGGCATGCTGTAAATCTAGTAAATGCTGGTCTTATTTACCTGAGTCCACCACATTAGAAGGGTAACAATTCGCACATTTGAGTTCTCCAACTTTCTCCGTATGGGTGGAAGAAAAAAATAATATTACAGCCACAATGTTTGGCAGTCAGTATATCACAACAACATATGTATATAGTGACTGGTCCCCCCAATCCCCAGCCCAACTGGTTAAGGATTTTATAAGCCCTGATGGATTCTGAAGAGAACTGGAATAGCTGACTGGAAAAACAACAAACCAAACAGCAGCAGCAACAAATTTCATAAGATACCGTAGCAGCTGAGAAATTTTCATATTCTTCAGGGCATTCCAAGTCAGAATAATAACCAAAGAAGCTGCAAGTAGAAGTTAAGATTAGTGGATTAGTGGTTTGAATGTTAATAGTAACAATGATAGTAAGTAGTTGCATTAGCATTTATTCCTACCCAACATAACAGAAAGTTTCAAGCGCATAGGATCAAGTACCTTGCAGCAAATTCAGAATAGCATGTGTGATGAATATGCTCATAACATTTGTAAAGACATCTCCATCATAAAACATAGCAAAAGGTCCTGACGAACTCCATGCAACAATAATCATGGCCTGAAAAGCAGTATCTTCATAAATGTCACAAACTTCTTCTGTTGAAATCCAAGAGCTATGTCATAATTCCAACCATCATGGATTGAGATTACTTGTAAAGCCAAAATAAAGAAGATCCACATTCGATCAAAACTCCTGTAGAGGATCCAATATGTACGAACTTCCACAAAATTTGTTTTGGGCTTCTTTCCAGCTCTAGAGCTAGCTCGGTTAGGACCCTACCATTAGCATTTGATATTCAACAAAAGCTCTCAAGAATAAAGGACGATAGAGAACATGAACAATAAAATCAAAATGCAATCTTTTTCCTCTTACATAGATGGAAAATTTTCTGAATTCTAGAAACAGTCAAGGAAAAAAGAAAAATAACAATATTGATTGGGAAATAAATTTTGAATCATGAACCCCTTTCAAATGAAATATGCTTCAATACTAATACTATTTTTTAAACAAATGACTCGTCCAATAGCTAATCAATATATTTGACCACCTATTTCTTATTTTTCAGTTTACGATTTTATCAATCTCAACGCAATATTAGAAGTGAACAAAGCTTGCAGTACAGAAGCACAAAGACAATCGACCTTTGGATATTTGCACACAACCATGAAGGCGTAGAAGATATACAGTGATTTAAAAACATTCCTATCATGCAATGTCATATGCATGCACATCTTTGTGAGAGTACCATTTGAAAATTCAAAACCACTACTCTCGAGATAAGGAAGATAAGGAGAATGCCATATGAGAGAGAGAGAGAGAGACCACATTTACTGGCTGTGACTCAGCTGGATTCCTAAAAAAATTTGCTTCTGGGTCCATTGGCCACCCCAGCTTAAAACATTTGTCAGACCTAGGAACACAGAGTTAGGCATTTTGTAAAACATATAGACAAGGAAATTAGTTTTTAAATAAAGAAGAGAAATAGAGATTTTCGGCACAAATGGGATGAGGAAGAAGATAACTGAAGGTGCGATGGCAACGGCGGCGACCAAGGCAACAACGGCTGTCCACGGCGACAATGCTCGCAAAACTTCACGAGCACGGGAAAGACCACGAAGGTCTGACGATGTGAGAGAGGAGGCAAGGACAACGGTGAGAGAGAGGACGAAGATCGAAGGAGCTACGGTGGAGAGGGGACGACGGAGCAACGGAGTGAGAGATGATACAAGGCGGACTAGGGTTGAGAAGAAATCGAGAGAATGAGAATCGATGGACGCGGGAGACAATGCGGGAAAGGGTTTTGGGGTGAACAAAAAATATCTAGGGTGTCTAATAATTAAACTTAGACTCCAAAAAGTGTTAATTTTACACTTTTGGCGATAACTACGGCGTCTAATAAATAGACTTAGACTCCAAAAAGTGCCAGAGCTAAACTTTTGGCGTCTAATTATAAAACTTAGATGACAAAAGTCACCTGATAATTTCAAAAATGCCACCGCGTTCTTTTTTACTTCCTTTTTTTTTTATTACAATACGACGCCAATTAGGGAAGTAAAAGTCATTTTCTGTAGTAGTGTCTCATACTTAACCATTGGTTAATTTAATTCCAAAATGGAATATGGATGAAAATATAATCAATAGATTATAATTCTTCGAGACACATATTCACCTTTGTATTTTGCTAATTATGTATCCAAAATACAATGTTTTATGATAAGAGAGAATGGTGACTTTAGACTATTGTATCATTAATATTCCTTCGGGATTTTCAATGTAAGCAACATATTCATGATGCTACTGCTCATCGTCTTCTGAAACTTCAGTAGCAGAATGGAGAGACAAGGGAGATTGGTTGAGAAAGAGGAAAGAAAGGCAGTACAAGAAATTAAAAGTCTTAGCATTTTTATAGTTACCAAGAGGATTATAGTAAAGGTACTCCCACACTTACATGCTCTGGGAGTATGAACATAACTTAAATTAATTTGATCATAGTTGGTAGGTGACTCATCTCAAAAAATTCATATTTTTACTTGTTTTCAAGAAAAATACACATCTTTTGTGTGAAATAAAACTAAAATAAAATGATGAACTCAATAATTTTCCAAAAATAAAAGATAAAGGTGAATTTTTTTCCTATGAGTCATTATAGAGTTTAGATGCCATGGTGATCCTGAAGCATATAAGTGTTTTAAGGGTACTCCCTCCAATAACCCAACATGTTTATAAAGAAAATACTTATTATTAATTAAAAATAATAAACATGTAGTATTTTTCAAAAGAAAAATTCATCTTTTAGTCTCTATGGTTTTGACTGGGTTGTATCTCAGTCCCTACACTTTGACTCGATGCAACTCATATAGTTTTGACTTGGATGTAACTCAATCCCTGAACTTTGAGTCACTGCAACTGAGTCCCTATAATACTAACCATTTTATAATATAGTCCCCCACCTTTATTCTAGAATATAAGGACTAAAATATTAAATAGTTAAAACTGTAGGGCTAAGTTGCGAGTTGCAGTGACTCAAAGTTCAAAGATTGAGTTATAACCGAGTCAAAACTAAAGCGGCCTGAGTTACACCGAGTCAAAGTGTATGGACTGAGTTACAACCCATTTAAAACTACAAAGACCAAAAGATTAATTTTTCCATTTTCAAACTATACACTTACGTGTAAAGAAGATAAATGAAAGATAATAAATACATTCCAAAATGGTAAAATTTATATCTTTGGATATACTTATTCACAACTAAAAACTTATAATGAGGGATGGTATTTCTCCCGATAGAGTATTTCTCTAGGTAAATAAATTCTCACATATTTATTCTGGTAGCGTTGCCATCTCGAGCAATCAAAAAGAAGAGAAGTAGATGTGATCATTGATGAATGAAAATGTTAAGCTCATTGATAAATGATGCAATGTGAAACTTAGGGTCAAGAATATGTTATTAATTTTATATATAATTTACAAAATTAATTTAGATTAAATTATTTATAAATATGCATAATAATACTTTTTTAAGAAAAAAAAACTAAATAAGTCGAGCCGTAGGCTAGGCTTTATGAAAAGAAAGGCCTAACTTGTTTACCTAAATAGGCCTAATTCGAAGCCTAATCTATTTACTAAGTAGGCTACGTTTGACTTCCAATAGGCTCCGATAGGGGACCTAACCTATTTCCACCCATAATATGAACAAAACAATTACTAAAAAATAAGTCTAAAAATTGAAAATTAGTGAGAATACTTATGAAATAAGAAATATCTTTTATAAGATTTTTAGGATTCTTAATACAAAATTTTCTTATGAAACTTAATTCTATAGAAGATAATAACAACTAAATTTTTGCAACATCATTAACAAAGTATAAAAAATCAATAATATTGTTATGACATAAATAATTTTCTTTTTAAAAGAAAACATACGGGTAAAAGGGCGGGCCCTACATGACGACTCTTTTAAACAAGCTTTCACTTTTGGGGCTAAATCTTAAACCCGGCCCTTACAAATTCGGGGCCTAAATGGGCCAACCCATTTTCCTAGATTTACTCATACTAGAGACCCAAAACAATGGTGGACCATGAAATTATTTATGCTATCTAGCTCCATGGGTTAAATATCTATTTTAACTTGTAAATTTTCACTTCGACACTTTTCATACTTAACCATTGGTTAATTTAATTCCAAAATGGAATTTGTATGAAAATATAATCAATAGATTATAATTCTTTGAGACACATATTCACCTTTGTATTTTGCTAATTATGTATCCAAAATACAATGTTTTATGATAAGAGAGAATGGTGACTTTAGACTATTGTATCACGAATATTCCTTCGGGATTTTCAAAGTAACCAACATATAGCTGGGCATATTTTATCAGTTAGACATCATCCAAACAATAATGTATGCTCTTTGTTCCTCTTTACTCTGATTTGTCAACACCGTCAACTCGTTGATATTCCTAATACTACGTGTCAACGGACACAATAAGTAGTAAGAAATTTGGGGTGTTAAATTGTAACTGTCAGGTTAGATTTTAATGGGCAGAGGCCTCCTCTAACCAGATATCAAGGCACACAACTTTTGGTATGCTAAGTGAAGGTGATATTCTTATTTCCTCTTTAGTACTTTTAATTTAAAAACAAAAAGCATTTTATTTGGAAGTATATTAACATATTCATGATGCTATCTTGCTCATCGTCTTACGAAACTTGAGAGCGAGAATGGAGAGACAAGGAGATTGGTTGAGAAAGAGGAAAGAAAGGCAAGTACAAGAAATTAAAAGTCTTAGCATTTTTATAGTTACCAAGAGGATTATAGTAAAGGTACTCCCACACTTACATGCTCTGGGAGTATGAACATAACTTAAATTAATTTGATCATAGTTGGTAGGTGACTCATCTCAAAAAATTCATATTTTTACTTGTTTTCAAGAAAAATACACATCTTTTGTGTGAAATAAAACTAAAATAAAATGATGAACTCAATAATTTTCCAAAAATAAAAGATAAAGGTGAATTTTTTTCCTATGAGTCATTATAGAGTTTAGATGCCATGGTGATCTGAAGCATATAAGTGTTTTAAGGGTACTCCTCCAATAACCCAACATGTTTATAAAGAAAATACTTATTATTAATTAAAAATAATAAACATGTAGTATTTTTCAAAGAAAAATTCATCTTTTAGTCTCTATGGTTTTGATGGGTTGTATCTCGGTCCCTACACTTTGACTCGATGCAACTCATATAGTTTTGACTTGGATGTAACTCAATCCTCGAACTTTGAGTCACCGCAACCGAGTCCCTATAATACTAACCATTTTATAATATAGTCCCCCACCTTTATTCTAGAATATAAGGACTAAAATATTAAATAGTTAAAACCGTAGGGCTAAGTTGCGAGTTGCGGTGACTCAAAGTTCAAAGATTGAGTTATAACCGAAGTCAAAACTAAAGCGGCCGAGTTACACCGAGTCAAAGTGTATGGACTGAGTTACAACCCATTTAAAACTACAAAGACCAAAAGATTAATTTTTCCATTTTCAAACTATACACTTACGTGTAAAGAAGATAAATGAAAGATAATAAATACATTCCAAAATGGTAAAATTTATATCTTTGGATATACTTATTCACAACTAAAAACTTATAATGAGGGATGGTATTTCTCCGATAGAGTATTTCTCTAGGTAAATAAATTCTCACATATTTATTCCGGGTAGCGTTGCCATCTCGAGCAATCAAAAAGAAGAGAAGTAGATGTGATCATTGATGAATGAAAATGTTAAGCTCATTGATAAATGATGCAATGTGAAACTTAGGGTCAAGAATATGTTATTAATTTTATATATAATTTACAAAATTAATTTAGATTAAATTATTTATAAATATGCATAATAATACTTTTTTAAGAAAAAAAAACTAAATAAGTCGGCCGTAGGCTAGGCTTTATGAAAAGAAAGGCCTAACTTGTTTACCTAAATAGGCCTAATTCGAAGCCTAATCTATTTACTAAGTAGGCTACGTTTGACTTCCAATAGGCTCCTGATAGGGGACCTAACCTATTTCCACCCATAATATGAACAAAACAATTACTAAAAAATAAGTCTAAAAATTGAAAATTAGTGAGAATACTTATGAAATAAGAAATATCTTTTATAAGATTTTTAGGATTCTTAATACAAAATTTTCTTATGAAACTTAATTCTATAGAAGATAATAACAACTAAATTTTTGCAACATCATTAACAAAGTATAAAAAATCAATAATATTGTTATGACATAAATAATTTTCTTTTTAAAAGAAAACATACGGGTAAAAGGGCGGGCCCTACATGATCGACTCTTTTAAACAAGCTTTCACTTTTGGGGCTAAATCTTAAACCCGGCCCTTACAAATTCGGGGCCTAAATGGGCCAACCCATTTTCCTAGATTTACTCATACTAGAGACCCAAAACAATGGTGGACCATGAAATTATTTATGCTATCTAGCTCCATGGGTTAAATATCTATTTTAACTTGTAAATTTTCACTTCGACACTTTTCATACTTAACCATTGGTTAATTTAATTCCAAAATGGAATTTGTATGAAAATATAATCAATAGATTATAATTCTTTGAGACACATATTCACCTTTGTATTTTGCTAATTATGTATCCAAAATACAATGTTTTATGATAAGAGAGAATGGTGACTTTAGACTATTGTATCACGAATATTCCTTCGGGATTTTCAAAGTAACCAACATATAGTGGGCATATTTTATCGGTTAGACATCATCCAAACAATAATGTATGCTCTTTGTTCCTCTTTACTCGATTTGTCAACACCGTCAACTCGTTGATATTCCTAATACTACGTGTCAACGGACACAATAAGTAGTAAGAAATTTGGGGTGTTAAATTGTAAGCTGTCGGGTTAGATTTTAATGGGCGAGGCCTCCTCTAACCAGATATCAAGGCACACAACTTTTGGTATGCTAAGTGAAGGTGATATTCTTATTTCCTCTTTAGTACTTTTAATTTAAAAACAAAAAGCATTTTATTTGGAAGTATATTAACATATTCATGATGCTACTGCTCATCGTCTTCTGAAACTTCAGTAGCAGAATGGAGAGACAAGGGAGATTGGTTGAGAAAGAGGAAAGAAAGGCAGTACAAGAAATTAAAAGTCTTAGCATTTTTATAGTTACCAAGAGGATTATAGTAAAGGTACTCCCACACTTACATGCTCCGGGAGTATGAACATAACTTAAATTAATTTGATCATAGTTGGTAGGTGACTCATCTCAAAAAATTCATATTTTTACTTGTTTTCAAGAAAAATACACATCTTTTGTGTGAAATAAAACTAAAATAAAATGATGAACTCAATAATTTTCCAAAAATAAAAGATAAAGGTGAATTTTTTTCCTATGAGTCATTATAGAGTTTAGATGCCATGGTGATCCCGAAGCATATAAGTGTTTTAAGGGTACTCCTCCAATAACCCAACATGTTTATAAAGAAAATACTTATTATTAATTAAAAATAATAAACATGTAGTATTTTTCAAAAGAAAAATTCATCTTTTAGTCTCTATGGTTTTGACTGGGTTGTATCTCAGTCCCTACACTTTGACTCGATGCAACTCATATAGTTTTGACTTGGATGTAACTCAATCCCTGAACTTTGAGTCACTGCAACTGAGTCCCTATAATACTAACCATTTTATAATATAGTCCCCCACCTTTATTCTAGAATATAAGGACTAAAATATTAAATAGTTAAAACTGTAGGGCTAAGTTGCGAGTTGCAGTGACTCAAAGTTCAAAGATTGAGTTATAACCGAGTCAAAACTAAAGCGGCTGAGTTACACCGAGTCAAAGTGTATGGACTGAGTTACAACCCATTTAAAACTACAAAGACCAAAAGATTAATTTTTCCATTTTCAAACTATACACTTACGTGTAAAGAAGATAAATGAAAGATAATAAATACATTCCAAAATGGTAAAATTTATATCTTTGGATATACTTATTCACAACTAAAAACTTATAATGAGGGATGGTATTTCTCCCGATAGAGTATTTCTCTAGGTAAATAAATTCTCACATATTTATTCTGGTAGCGTTGCCATCTCGAGCAATCAAAAAGAAGAGAAGTAGATGTGATCATTGATGAATGAAAATGTTAAGCTCATTGATAAATGATGCAATGTGAAACTTAGGGTCAAGAATATGTTATTAATTTTATATATAATTTACAAAATTAATTTAGATTAAATTATTTATAAATATGCATAATAATACTTTTTAAGAAAAAAAAACTAAATAAGTCGGGCCGTAGGCTAGGCTTTATGAAAAGAAAGGCCTAACTTGTTTACCTAAATAGGCCTAATTCGAAGCCTAATCTATTTACTAAGTAGGCTACGTTTGACTTCCAATAGGCTCGATAGGGGGACCTAACCTATTTCCACCCATAATATGAACAAAACAATTACTAAAAAATAAGTCTAAAAATTGAAAATTAGTGAGAATACTTATGAAATAAGAAATATCTTTTATAAGATTTTTAGGATTCTTAATACAAAATTTTCTTATGAAACTTAATTCTATAGAAGATAATAACAACTAAATTTTTGCAACATCATTAACAAAGTATAAAAAATCAATAATATTGTTATGACATAAATAATTTTCTTTTAAAAGAAAACATACGGGTAAAAAGGCGGGCCCTACATGACTGACTCTTTTAAACAAGCTTTCACTTTTGGGGCTAAATCTTAAACCCGGCCCTTACAAATTCAGGGCCTAAATGGGCCAACCCATTTTCCTAGATTTACTCATACTAGAGACCCAAAACAATGGTGGACCATGAAATTATTTATGCTATCTAGCTCCATGGGTTAAATATCTATTTTAACTTGTAAATTTTCACTTCGACACTTTTCATACTTAACCATTGGTTAATTTAATTCCAAAATGGAATTTGTATGAAAATATAATCAATAGATTATAATTCTTTGAGACACATATTCACCTTTGTATTTTGCTAATTATGTATCCAAAATACAATGTTTTATGATAAGAGAGAATGGTGACTTTAGACTATTGTATCACGAATATTCCTTCGGGATTTTCAAAGTAACCAACATATAGCTGGGCATATTTTATCAGTTAGACATCATCCAAACAATAATGTATGCTCTTTGTTCCTCTTTACTCTGATTTGTCAACACCGTCAACTCTGTTGATATTCCTAATACTACGTGTCAACGGACACAATAAGTAGTAAGAAATTTGGGGTGTTAAATTGTAACTGTCAGGTTAGATTTTAATGGGCAGAGGCCTCCTCTAACCAGATATCAAGGCACACAACTTTTGGTATGCTAAGTGAAGGTGATATTCTTATTTCCTCTTTAGTACTTTTAATTTAAAAACAAAAAGCATTTTATTTGGAAGTATATTAACATATTCATGATGCTATCTGCTCATCGTCTTCCGAAACTTCGAGAGCGAATGGAGAGACAAGGGAGATTGGTTGAGAAAGAGGAAAGAAAGGCAAGTACAAGAAATTAAAAGTCTTAGCATTTTTATAGTTACCAAGAGGATTATAGTAAAGGTACTCCCACACTTACATGCTCTCGGGGAGTATGAACATAACTTAAATTAATTTGATCATAGTTGGTAGGTGACTCATCTCAAAAAATTCATATTTTTACTTGTTTTCAAGAAAAATACACATCTTTTGTGTGAAATAAAACTAAAATAAAATGATGAACTCAATAATTTTCCAAAAATAAAAGATAAAGGTGAATTTTTTTCCTATGAGTCATTATAGAGTTTAGATGCCATGGTGATCCGAAGCATATAAGTGTTTTAAGGGTACTCCTCCAATAACCCAACATGTTTATAAAGAAAATACTTATTATTAATTAAAAATAATAAACATGTAGTATTTTTCAAAAGAAAAATTCATCTTTTAGTCTCTATGGTTTTTTTGACGGGGTTGTATCTCGGTCCTACACTTTGACTCGATGCAACTCATATAGTTTTGACTTGGATGTAACTCAATCCCTGAACTTTGAGTCACTGCAACTGAGTCCCTAT
Organism: Acacia melanoxylon; assembly: GCA_019022615.1. Classification (NCBI taxonomy): domain Eukaryota; kingdom Viridiplantae; phylum Streptophyta; class Magnoliopsida; order Fabales; family Fabaceae; genus Acacia; species Acacia melanoxylon. The sequence continues at coordinate 747,259 of JAFJYJ010000042.1, forward strand.
AATACTAACCATTTTATAATATAGTCCCCCACCTTTATTCTAGAATATAAGGACTAAAATATTAAATAGTTAAAGCGTAGGGCTAAGTTGCGAGTTGTAATGACTCAAAGTTCAAAGATTGAGTTATAACCGAGTCAAAACTAAAGCGGCTGAGTTACACCGAGTCAAAGTGTATGGACTGAGTTACAACCCATTTAAAACTACAAAGACCAAAAGATTAATTTTTCCATTTTCAAACTATACACTTACGTGTAAAGAAGATAAATGAAAGATAATAAATACATTCCAAAATGGTAAAATTTATATCTTTGGATATACTTATTCACAACTAAAAACTTATAATGAGGGATGGTATTTCTCCCGATAGAGTATTTCTCTAGGTAAATAAATTCTCACATATTTATTCTGGTAGCGTTGCCATCTCGAGCAATCAAAAAGAAGAGAAGTAGATGTGATCATTGATGAATGAAAATGTTAAGCTCATTGATAAATGATGCAATGTGAAACTTAGGGTCAAGAATATGTTATTAATTTTATATATAATTTACAAAATTAATTTAGATTAAATTATTTATAAATATGCATAATAATACTTTTTAAGAAAAAAAAACTAAATAAGTCGAGCCGGTAGGCTAGGCTTTATGAAAAGAAAGGCCTAACTTGTTTACCTAAATAGGCCTAATTCGAAGCCTAATCTATTTACTAAGTAGGCTACGTTTGACTTCCAATAGGCTCCGATAGGGGACCTAACCTATTTCCACCCATAATATGAACAAAACAATTACTAAAAAATAAGTCTAAAAATTGAAAATTAGTGAGAATACTTATGAAATAAGAAATATCTTTTATAAGATTTTTAGGATTCTTAATACAAAATTTTCTTATGAAACTTAATTCTATAGAAGATAATAACAACTAAATTTTTGCAACATCATTAACAAAGTATAAAAAATCAATAATATTGTTATGACATAAATAATTTTCTTTTTAAAAGAAAACATACGGGTAAAAGGGCGGGCCCTACATGACTGACTCTTTTAAACAAGCTTTCACTTTTGGGGCTAAATCTTAAACCCGGCCCTTACAAATTCGGGGCCTAAATGGGCCAACCCATTTTCCTAGATTTACTCATACTAGAGACCCAAAACAATGGTGGACCATGAAATTATTTATGCTATCTAGCTCCATGGGTTAAATATCTATTTTAACTTGTAAATTTTCACTTCGACACTTTTCATACTTAACCATTGGTTAATTTAATTCCAAAATGGAATTTGTATGAAAATATAATCAATAGATTATAATTCTTTGAGACACATATTCACCTTTGTATTTTGCTAATTATGTATCCAAAATACAATGTTTTATGATAAGAGAGAATGGTGACTTTAGACTATTGTATCACGAATATTCCTTCGGGATTTTCAAAGTAACCAACATATAGTGGGCATATTTTATCGTTAGACATCATCCAAACAATAATGTATGCTCTTTGTTCCTCTTTACTCGATTTGTCAACACCGTCAACTCGTTGATATTCCTAATACTACGTGTCAACGGACACAATAAGTAGTAAGAAATTTGGGGTGTTAAATTGTAACTGTCAGGTTAGATTTTAATGGGCAGAGGCCTCCTCTAACCAGATATCAAGGCACACAACTTTTGGTATGCTAAGTGAAGGTGATATTCTTATTTCCTCTTTAGTACTTTTAATTTAAAAACAAAAAGCATTTTATTTGGAAGTATATTAACATATTCATGATGCTATCGCTCATCGTCTTCCGAAACTTCGAGCGAGAATGGAGAGACAAGGGAGATTGGTTGAGAAAGAGGAAAGAAAGGCAGTACAAGAAATTAAAAGTCTTAGCATTTTTATAGTTACCAAGAGGATTATAGTAAAGGTACTCCCACACTTACATGCTCGGGAGTATGAACATAACTTAAATTAATTTGATCATAGTTGGTAGGTGACTCATCTCAAAAAATTCATATTTTTACTTGTTTTCAAGAAAAATACACATCTTTTGTGTGAAATAAAACTAAAATAAAATGATGAACTCAATAATTTTCCAAAAATAAAAGATAAAGGTGAATTTTTTTCCTATGAGTCATTATAGAGTTTAGATGCCATGGTGATCCTGAAGCATATAAGTGTTTTAAGGGTACTCCCTCCAATAACCCAACATGTTTATAAAGAAAATACTTATTATTAATTAAAAATAATAAACATGTAGTATTTTTCAAAAGAAAAATTCATCTTTTAGTCTCTATGGTTTTGGTGGGTTGTATCTCGGTCCCTACACTTTGACTCGATGCAACTCATATAGTTTTGACTTGGATGTAACTCAATCCCGAACTTTGAGTCACGTAACTGAGTCCCTATAATACTAACAATTTTATAATATAGTCCCCACCTTTATTCTAGAATATAAGGACTAAAATATTAAATAGTTAAAACTATAGGGCTAAGTTGCAAGTTGCAGTGACTCAAAGTTCAAGGATTGAGGTATAACCGTATAACATCCCAAATTTTGGGATTTTGAAATTGGAATATTTTATGGAAATTAAATATGAAATTTTGGCTTAAAAAAATTATGAGAATAATTATAATACCCCAATCTCGCCACTCACTATTGTTAATGAAGGTGTTCTACGGTGCATGCTCCATTTCTTTCATTTCAAATACCAAGCTTAGTGGCTAAGTAGGAAGTATATATATATTTTATGATCTTTATCTCTATTATCACAAAGACATACGTATACATTCCATCTCCTTAACAAAGTAATGAAAGGATGACTCAAATACCACATATCTCCCATATTTTATTTATTTCTTCATGGTGCACAAGTTAGGCCAACCCATTACACATTTGGAAATCAGATTCAAAGCACCTACGTAGAAGTGCACTTACTCATTATTCTATGTACCACTTTGAACTAGTCTTAGCCTATAAATAGAGAATGTTTTCTCTTCATTCTTCACACAATCAGCTCCAAGCAGCTGAGTATTGAGTAGTAAGAGTGAGAGTGAGAGTGGTGAAAGTTGATGAGCAAGGTGAAGGAGTAAGAACTTCAAGAGGTAAGTTCTTGAGCTCTAGTTTTTAGATGTTAGTAGAATTTTAGTTTAATCTATGAATTTGTAAAATAATTTTATCTACATGATATTAAGGTTAATATGGTTTTTAAAATGCAAAATAGATAAAGAACAAGGTAGAAAATGATTCTTGTATTCAAAAGATCAAATTTGCAAAAGTTGAGAAAATTCCCAGATTTCAGTGTTTATGGAGTCTGTCATATTGTAGGAATTACTGTATATATTAAATGACATCCTAAAATTATGAAAAATTAAAGGGGTAAAGTAGACATGTATATCTTTCCATTGATATAAATTTTGTAAATTTTTGAGGTCTGTACAAAAAGAAACTAATTCTTGAAGTTGGGTCACGTTTTGAAAGTTAAACTGTAACAACGTTTGAAAACAGAAAAACTGGGAATGACTCATATATTTCGACTAAAAGCCGTTATTTTTATTTAAAATTAGACATGTCAATGGTCATGGGAAATTTTACGGAACCTCATTTCGATTTTTGTAGAATTAATTATGATTTTACGAATTTTCTAACAAAACTTGAGAAAATAACAGCAATAGCGTTTTTAAAGCAATGTAAGGGTAAAATTGGAATAATGAATCTATCATGGGTAAAAAGATCATTAGTGGCTAGAATATCTCTTAGAATATTATTTATAAGGGAATAATGCGGTAATACTATTATAGGCTATCCGAAAAAACGTCTCGACAGACGAGACATACCGCTATCCGCACGGACTAAGGTACGGACGCGTATTGTAACATTAACTCTGATGCTTCTTGTATACTTATATGTGATAGATTATTTCATAGGGTCATGGACTAAGACTTGGTCTTAGATCACCACCTATACATTCAGCTTATTACGGATTATAGTCTTGATAATACCGTTGAGTTTTCCTAGCGCGAGGACACGAGAGATCGTCGTGGCACTGGTTAGTGCAAACGTGGGTGATTTTACATGTGATGTGTGCTATGTATTGTTGTTATGTTAACCTTACATCTGCTGTGTGCTTATATGTTGGTTATTGCTGAAATGTCATAAATATCTGTCATACATGTATTGTTTACTTGAGCATGAGGTTAACCGTTACACGAGGTCCGATGGGCATTGGACCTCTTTTAACATAGCTTCGAGTGCGGAGGACCGAGGACTGATGACAAGGGTAAGCAGCACGCATGAAGACCCGATTGGAGATTTTCATTTTGGGATGTGTATTTTCAATTATGGAATAATTGTAACGTTATTATAACCAGTCAGATACACCATGGTTAACATTTTTTAATACTTATCAGTTACTCACTTATTTGCTCCGATGCTCTACTCTGATAAAAATATGTTTTTCCGCTTTTGAAAAATGGGGTGTTACAATAATTATTTGAGATAAAGGCTTATTTACTTGAAACTTCCAGTAAAAGAATAAATTCAAGGAATATATGGAAGGGATAATTTATGGCCTAAAATAATTATTGGAATTTAAGAAATATTTTCCCTTAAATTAAGGACAAATGATAAGGGAATAAGTTTTGGCATATTTTAGAGATAATATTTTAAGGCCAAAATAAATTTAATTGAGAAAGAAAAATCCTTATATCGATTAAGGATTTATTTTGGGAATTTATTTGACAATCTAGTGTCAAAATTAAAAAGAAGTGAAATAGTAATTTTTACCTACCCCAAGCCTGCAAATAAATTTGGGCAAAACCAAAGCACAATTTGATAGATAAGAATATATTTAATCAAAATTTTAGAGAAGGGAGTTGTTGAAGTTTCAAGCTTAATATTAGGAAGAAAAGGAAATAAAGAAATAGTGGAAGCATGCTCGTGAGACCCAAGGATAAAATAATTGATAGCTCTTTTAAACCATCTAGCACCAACTTAATGGGTTTTTTTTTTTTTTTTTTTTTTTGCTCAAGCCAACTTAATGGGTTAAAAGGCTTATATTCTCTCTCAAGACCTACTGTATTTCGGTCCATATACCCCTCAGTATTATTCAGAACCTATTTCTTCATTCTTTAAACATTCAATTTGGGCTTGCGTATATTCATTTCCATTGCTTCCCGCCGGCCCAACGCATGACAAAGAAATCAGAGCACATGACAGATAAATAGAGCACCTAAGATATATTTTATTCTCTCTTAGCCGCCAGATCACGTAAAACAGCGTCTAAAACGGCGAGGCAGCAGATCAACAGTATGCTTCTCACGCAACAGCAGACTTCCCTCATATCTCTCGAGCCCAGTGTCGCCCATGCTTCTTGAGCCCCTCACGTATCCTTCCCCAACGATCCATTCTTTTCCCTCCCTTGGACTGGACCCATAATCTAATATTTATTCATAGCTTCCTCCATTCATATTGGCTCAAACGAAAAGAAAAAAAATCGGAGCTGAGTTGAGAGTCTGAAAACCGAGAGAGAAAGAAGAGAGAGAGAGAGAGAGAGAGAGAGAGAGAGAGAGAGAGAGAGAGAGAGGGAAATTCAAGCATATCTTGCTCTGCTTGGAAGCCAGCAAAACAGGTAGAGGTAACTTTAAACTTCTTTTCCTTCTTGTTTCAACAATAAACCGATGCAAGTTCTGCATAGTAGTCGCTAGGAATATAGCTATAATTCCACAAGAGTAATGTACTAAATGAATACTAGAACAGGGTCGATTTTAGCTTGCTTAAATATTTCAAAACCTCTTTCGCTGCACACTTAGAAAAAAGAAATAGGAAAAAACTCTTGCTGACATATAAGTAAACTGTAAACATACATGTCACTCATGATAAGGGAACACTGCTGTATGTATATATACGCATATCGTTGTACCTAGAGGTGAAAGAGAAAAAGTGGTCCTCTATATATATATATATATATATATATATATATATATCTATATATATGGGTTGAAAACAATACTAAGCTTTTGTGACTTTGTGACTACTGTTGTAAAAGATAGGATTTTCTAAGTTGACAAATATATAAGCATCTAAGAGAGATAACCAAGGTGTGAGACGTTGGGTTCAGTTAAACAAGAGATCCTGTTAAGTTGGTTTTGTATTGTTGAATTAGACTAATGATATATGCTTTGTGTTTTCATGAACCCAAAACATGGCATACATACACTGGATATATATATACACACACACACATATAAAAGAGAAGATTCACATGTTTTATATATGTATAACTATACGAAGGAGATGAGGTTGCTAATGCATATACATATATATACATAGATAAATAAATTACTGTCAAAGTATATGTGTATATATATTACGTAGCATTTGGAAATAAGGTAGGAAAATTTTGCTGTCATAAGTCTCTCATTGTCATAATTTTTTTGCTGCATATATAAAAATGCGTGTACCATAGGAAAGCAAAACAAAACAAACATTGCAGATCCCAATAAATGATTTAAATACTATTAGTTAGTCTGTGAAGATATAAAATTTGTTGGTGATTAATTACTTGAATAGTTCAAGAGTTTGACGAAAACATGAACGTGACGATGCATGTGGTTTTGAATCCAAGCTTTGCATATATAAATATGTACTTAAAGGCTATATATATATATATATATATATATATATATATATATATATATATATATATATATATATTAAAAAAACATGGGTTCTATTTATTTACGACTCAAATGTTAATAAATTTAATCTAGGAGGCTTTATGGTCTATGTGGATGTTTGAAGTTACTTGATCAGCTATATGAAATAAAAGTGATTATTTTATGGTTGATTATGTTTAAAATGCACACAAGGTGCTTGTGAAGATGTATAAGAGAGGAACCTTGTTAGGTTGGCTATGATTCAAACCCACATGACATTAATATTTATCAAAGGTTTTGGAGGAAACCATGAGAAACATTAAATAAAATGCATTGAAGCATAATTTACATGATGGTTCGTATTTATAAACTCCTAGTTTAAAGTGTTAGAATAGTCCTTGAGAGTTTAAAAATAGTTGTAGAAAAATACCAATAGATAGTAAAATAATAATAATAAATAAATAAACATTGTTATTATTAGTAGTAAAAAGTGAGTTACTAATTAATAATAAATAAAAGAGTGTTCTTATTAATTAATAATAATTAAAAAGAGTATAAATAGAATAACAAATCCACTAAGGGTAGAAAGGTCATAGTGGCAATGACATCTTTTAGGATGTTATTTATAAGGAAATAATGCGGTGATACTATTATAGGATATCCAGGAAAGTCGAATCGATATCGAAAGGTGAGCGATCTTGCTAGCGATCTTTTGTAATACTAGGATAATTATTTATTTGGAATATTATATTTCAATATATAATACCTATTGAAAATAGGTGAACATGTGGTTTCAAATAATAAGTAATAATTATCTTATTTTCTAAGGTAATTACTATGGAAATTAGGAGAGATAAAGAGCTAAAATCCATAAAATGTATTTTGAGGCATTAAATGGCCTAAAAATATTATAATAAATCCCAGGAGGCAATTAAATATTTGTTAAAAATTAGAAAGTATGTTGTCTCTAATTTTAGGAATTTTTGGGATAATTTCCCTTGAAAAAATAATGAGGCAAAATTAAGTATTATTTTGGGATCATAAGTGACCCCATGATTTTTAATATTTTACATGGGATATAAAATACCAATGTAAGTAAAATAGTTGTGAGATAATGATTTATCCTAATTAAGAAAATTATCAAAAATAGTAAGTGGCTAATCTGGTAATTTATGGGATAATTAAGGTATAAAGTAAATGAATTAAAAATAATTTAAATAATTATTTTTAATTGGAGAAATTCGAAATTATTAAATAAATAAAAAATAAAATATTAATAAAATATTTTATGCTTAGAAAAATAAATAAAAAATAAAATAAAAAATAAATAAATGTGAAGGTAATTAGAATAAAATAATAATATAATGCGGTAAGTGAAACTTATAGCGAATAGGGGAAAAGTTAGAAATAAATTCTACAGTAAACTTAAGTAAAAGTCTTTTGACTGATCAAATTAAGAACAAGTGAAGTTTTACACAAAGAAAGAATTTACTGAGGCGTTGTTTATGGCAACCGAAAACCCCGATTTCAAATAAGACGAAAAGTTGATCAGATAGAGTAGAGTCGATAGGCAAAGTGAGAACCTATAGAAACAATTGCGTCTTTTTAAACACGAGATTAAGTTAGGCAACAACGGACGTTTACGATTGATGAATTGTTGTCCAGTTGGTTCTATCTAAGCGATTTTCAGAATCGGCGCGTTTGTCCGAATATCTTCCGACGCACCGGAGAATACCTGGATATGATCAAAAAGAGGATCAAAATATATAATATGAAAGAGGATGGAAAGATCTTCAAAGTTACACGCTCGGATTTTTGAGTTTCGAGAAATCGCGCGAAACGGACCGATCGGGTAGCTTTATCGGGCGGGAGGCCATAAAGCAAGAGTCATCATGGATGACAACTCATCCATTGACTTTAGGGCTCTTAGATTTCGATCTTGACCATGGATGGCCAAGAGTGTTTTGTGCTCAAAAATGCGATCCTACGGTCCCATATTCGTCAAGGCGAAGTTCGAATTATTTACCGTTCGCCATCCGTCTCTTCTATAAATACCAAGCTCCTCTTCTTCATTTCTCACACCAAAAATCTGCCTCTTAGAGAGAAGTTAGAGAGAGAAGCTGCGGAGAAAGTCCGAGCAAAGTCGGGTAAGTTCTTCGGTCCCGGTCTTTAGTTTCGGTAGTTCTTTCGGTAGATATAGTAGGAATGCTAGATTTATCTTTAATTTTTCAAGATAGTCTAGATATCATATTTAGGGGTAAATATGATATATATTTCGAAAATATGATGAGGAAAAGATCTGTCAAAATTCTAGAGAGATAGAGCGCAATGAAAACTCCGCGAAATTCCGCCGATTAGGGGTTCGGGGCAAAATGGTAATTTGTACCTAAAATGCCTGTTATGCTGCTAAAAGTTGTTAAATATTATCCTTATAGAATATCGAGATAATCGTACATTTTGTCGAGCCGCATTTGTTGTTGTGCCGCCGTCACCACCGTTTTTTCCATTGTCGGAAATTTACCGTTTTTCCGTAAAAGTTCCGTTGTACCGCCAAAAAGGTACGTTCGCGTACTGTAACACTAACTCTGATGCTTATTATATGCGTATATGTGTTGTTAGGTATGTACGTTCGCGTACTGTAACACTAACGCTGATGTTTATAGTATGCATATATGTGCTATGTGTATTGTATGTGGTAGGCGATAGCTCTTTGTTGTAAGTACGTTCGCGTCTTTTGTAACACTAACTCGATGGTTATTCTATGATTATATATGTTTGTTGTGTTTTGTTTGTTGTTGTAGCATACGTGGTTATGTTATATACACGGTTATGTCACATACGTGGTTATGTCACATACGAGGTTATTATTGCTGTATCATACGTGGTTATGTTACATACGTGGTTATTATATATCTTACATACGTGGTTATGTATTTTTAATCATACATTTGTTATGGACTGTTGTATTGATTGCTGCTGTCGTGTATATGTAGTCGTATTTAAGCATGAGGTTAATCAGTTACACGAGATCCAAATTGTAATTGGATCTCGCTCTTATCATAGCGTCGAGTTCGGAAGAACCGAGGACCGAGGAAGAAGGCGAGCAAGCCGTACGAGTCCCGATGAAGACTCTCTTATGTTGTTATTCATTTTGAAAACTCTCGGTCAATGTACCGCTTCTGTAAATCAGCCAGACTTACGGCAATTTGATTAAATATATCAGTTACTCAATCGCTCCGATGCTTTACTCTGATGATATATGATGGGAAAAAAATTTATACTGCTTTTGAAAACAGGATGTTACAGATGCAGACTAAGGTACGGACGTGTACTGTAACTCTAACTCTTATGTTGTCTTGTATGCTTATATGTGATTAGATGATTCATAGAGTCATGGACAAGACTAGGTCTTGGGTCATGTACTGTGGCTAAGACTCAGTCTTAGGTCACCAATTTATATACATTCAGCTTTGTGCGGGTTATAGTCATGATAATGCGGTATGTATGTTTTCTTATCGCTGAGGACACGTGGGGGCGTGGCACTGGTGAGTGCAAACGTTGTGAACATTACATTTGCTGTGTGCTATGTATTGTTGTGTTGTGAACTTTACATTGGCTGTGTGCTATGTATTGTTAATGCTGAAATGTAATGAATATCTATCATACATATATTGTTTATACTTGAGCATGAGGTTAACTGTTACTTGAGATTCAATGGGTATTGAATCTCAGAATTTACCCTAGCTTCAGGATCGGGAGCCAGAGACAAGGGTAAGCAACACGCGTGAGGACGCAGCTAGAGTTTTTTTGGATAGTATTATGTATATTTTTTTTCAATAGTACGATAATTGTACCACTAACGTGCCGACCGGATACACCGCAAAGAATTTAAGTTGTATCACGCTTATATTCCTCCGGGGAATTTTAATTAACCAACATATGTGCGGGCATATGTTATCGGTCACTCATTCCTCCAAAGCGTTAAGCATGCTTTTGTTGTGACTTACTATGATTTGTTAACGCCTTCACTCTGATAACTTCACACCAATTAGTCTAATAAGGAATTTAGGACATAAATGGACATCATAATGGACGTAGGAATTAGGGGCGTTACAAACCAAGTCAAAACTAAAGCGGCTAAATTGCACCGAGTCAAAGTGTATGGGTGAGTTAAAACCCATTTAAAACTACAAAGACCAAAAGATTAATTTTCCTTTTCAAACTATACACTTACGTGTATAGAAGATAAGTGCAAGATAATAAATACATTCCAAAAGGGTAAAATTTATATCTTTGGATATACTTATTCACAAAGTAAAAACTTATAATGAGGGATGGTATTTCTCCCGATAGAGTATCATATATATCCGTGTCTAACTCAATAGTACTAAAACTAAATTATACAATTTATCATCTAAAATAAATTCACTACAATTTTTTTGTTGTTGACTTTTTGTAGTGGTTAAATTGTGTATTTGTATATAGTAGTAGTAGTTCAAAGAAGCGCTAGAAAATACACTTTGTTGCAAGATCTTTTGTAGTTGTTTTACAAAGCGCTACTCTATTGGTAGTGGTTTTTTGTCACCGCTACACGATGCGATCGAGATATTGGATGAAATTTCAAAAATTGCCAAATATTTTAGCTGAATTTGAATTAAAATTTACAATGGTTTTAAAACCGCTAAAAAATTTGGAAAAAGTGAAAAAAAAACCATAATTTGAGTCCATTGTTACAATATTATGTTGAATATTTTATTATATTTAAGTGAAAAATCAAATGGTAATTGTTTATATTTTAAAAAAAGGATTAACTTAAAGTCAAATAGGTATAAATATTATGTAGATATAATACTAAGAATGGGTAGATAATAAGGAATTATTATATTGTCCACTAGATGATATTTAATTATGGAAAGAATGTTGATGATGTTAAAAGAAATGTAGAGGAAATATCCTTAAAGTTCTGGATAAATATAACAATAATTAGTATCTTAATTATAAAGTCTTTAAAAACTATTACCATATTTGGTAAGCTTGCTCAACAATTAACATCTTTAGAAAAACTTTACAAATGAGAGAAAATGAGAGAGAAGGGGTGGTGAAACGAAAGAGCGTGTTAAATGTGTGGGGTATTTATAGGCATATCTTGAACTTTTGTAGTGGTTGTTGTGACGGATTTTGTAGCGATGTCTCTTTGTAGCGGTTTTGTGTGAGTTTTTTGTAGCGGCTTTTGTTTGAACCGCTACAAAAATTCATTGGTATTTCTTAATTTTTTTTTTTTTTTTTTTCAAAAGTTCACATTTTGTAGTAGTTATACTAAAAACTGATACAAATTAATGACATACTTTGTATTTGTTTTCAAACTCATGAATGTCGGCGGGATTCGAAATATTCAAATTTCAAATCACACTTTGTAGCGGTTATTTCCCAAAAATCGTTACAAGTTTTATTTGGTTGCGGGTTCTAAAATATTCAAATTTTAAAACCGGACATTTTTTAGCGATTTATCTACTAAAACCGCTACAAACTTCATGACCATTGGTGGGATTCAAAATATTCAAATTTCAATATTTCACAACTATATAACTCGCTACAAATATGAACATTTTTTTAAAATCCATCATCATGTATTTAATGTAATCTATTGTTTTTTGTAGAGAGATTACTTGTAAGGTATGGTCTTGGCTATAGTAACTCACTCATAATAGCTTATGTCGATATGTCTCTTAAATCCATTATTTTAACTCCATCATCATGCATTTAATCTTCATTCAGTGCACAATATATGGAGCAATTCTTCATAATGAAGAACAGAGGTTCTTAATATGACATTTTTAAAATTTGGACAATGACACTTGTTAAGATTAAAATATCAATATTATTTAAAATATTTCTCTGTGCATCAATGTGATCCTTCAATCTCAACATCGTATCAGAGACCGGTTCCGATTTGGAGAATATCAAAGCTAGGTTCCAATTCAAACTATTTTCTTCATGTGCTTCAATGTGATCATTCAATCTCAACATGGTATTAGAGTAAGTTTCTGATTCACAGCATATCAAAGCCGACTTCCGATTTAGAGTATTTGTCCGATTGCTTGAATATGATCTTTCATTCTTAACATGGTATTAGAGCCATGTTCACATCTGGACACGTGGTTTTGATACCATGTTGAGATTGAAGGATTACATTGAAGCCCACGAGAAATACTTTGAATATTATTGATCCTTAAGATTAAAAGAGTGTACAAATAGGGCTTTATATAAACAAATTAGTAGAAAAAGCTTAATCTAAGAAACTAATCTAATTAGATTAAATTAAATCATAATATCTTGAGATATATTCTCAAAATATAAAATCCATAAATAATCTTAACAAATAGTGAACGACATCCCAAATAATAATAATAATTTATTAATATTTCGAAACTTGATATTCTCAACAACACTTACTTGAAAATAGATGCCAATTTATCCATGTTTACTCCAGTTACCGTTGTTTTTCTCCAAAAACTACGAAAGCTTATTAATAAGCTAGTTGCTTACCACAAGTTAGATGGATTTCACCAAATTACGCACACATATTGATGAAATGACGATTGTTATTTGTTTTAGGTATGACAACTATAGATATTATTATAGAAGAAGAGTGGATAGACGTTCTTGAGTCAGTTCAAGATGTGCTGCTTGATCTAGCAAATGAAGAGCTTATTGACAAAGAGGACGTCATAAATTATGACGTTGCAAAGGTTCAAGATAGTTTTACTACTCGATCTGTTTAGAAGATATCGATGATCGAGCATGACAATAGTGAGAAGCACATGTTGTCACTAATTTAATACTCCTTGTATATCATTTCTTCGCTTAGGTAAAATCTTAGTCGCCCATTTAAATATGTCAAAAATGAGGTTGAAGTTTGTCCCATAAGAGTTTTGTATTAAATATTATATTATTAGTAGCAGGGATCAAAGAACAACATACACCAAAGAGAGCGGGGTCTCTGCACCTATTTTGATGGTCAAGGTGACCTCTCTGAAAAAAATTCATATTTTAACTTGTTTTCAAGAAAAATACACATCTTTGTGTGAAATAAAACTAAAACAAAATGATGAACTCAATAATTTTCTTAAAATCAAATAAAAGTAAATTTTTTCATATGAGTTACTACTAAGTAAGATTAAAAAGATATGAGTTGTTATCTTTTAATGGACGAGTTTAGATAACATTGTGATCTGCGGTATATAAGTATTTTAAGGTACTCCCTCCAATAACCTATTTGCGTTTATAAAGAAAATACTTATTATTAATTAAAAATAATAAATATGTATTATTTTTCAAAAGAAAAATTAATCTTCCAGTCTCTATGGTTTTAAGCTGGGTTGTAACTCAATCTCTACACTTTAACTTGATGTAAATCGTATCTATAGTTTTTGACTTAGATGTAACTTAATCTTTGAACTTTGACTCACCGTAGCTCAGTCCTTATAATTTTAGCCATCTTATAATATAGTCCCGCACCTTTATTCTAGAACATAAAGATTAATTTATAAAATAGTTAAAACTACAGGGACCAAGTTGCAGTGAGTTAAAGTTCAATGATTGAGTTATAACTGAGTCAAAACTAAAGTGATTGACTTGCACTGAGTCAAAGTATAGAGACTGAGTTACAACCCATTTAAAACTTCAGGGACCAAAAGATTAATTTTTTCTTTTTCAAATTATACACTTAGCTATAAAGAAGATAAGTGAAAGATAATAAATACATTAATTACAAAAGGGTAAAATTTATATATTTGGATCTACTTATTCACAAACTAAAAACTTATAATGAGGGAGGGTATTTCTCTAGATAAATAGATACTCACATATTTATGATAAATAAGTGTGTGTATGTATAATATACACGTATATATGTGTGTATATAATATGCCTCATATGTATAAGATAAAATTGTAATATTCATGGAACCTGCCATGCACAAAAACGTGATAACTCGCCAATATTAATGAATATAGATATGTGGGAGTTTGTTTATTATTCTTGGGTTTGGATTCTCTCAGAATCTTTTTTCTCATTTTCTTTGAGTTGTTGATCTTCTCCCTCAGATCTAAAAAAATAGTTGGTCCAGATTTAATATTTTATAAAACTATTATTTTAAACAAGAATAAATAAACTTAACTTTTAAATCATCATTTCCCAATTTATACCTATAATACAAACAAAATTAATAAAAATAATAATAATTTATAAAAGAATATTATCATTATCTTAGAAAATATTAAATTTGAACCATCCATTTTTTTTTCATCTAAGGGTGGAAATAGGATTCGAGAAGAAAAGGAAAGAAAAGATTAGAAGAAATTTGCTCTCATTATTCTTGTTGTTATTTATATAATTATAATATTTTTATATGGTTTCATATATGTCGTAATTGACTAATTTAAAAATTAATTAGTTCAAATTAAAATAAACTTAAATTTTTTATTGAAATAAAATTGCATTACGCGATCACGAGAAGATATAGTGGAACCTTTTTTCCTTGAATAAAGATGGTATGCCAAAATAATTTTCTAAAGCAAAATATGATAAGTTTAAATTTAAATTCATAGTAACGCAAATTTACCAAAATCTTTTTCTAAATTCTGATAAGTTTTTAAAAATATTCAAATCCAAATTAAATAAAATCATTAAATGCATTTTTTATACTAAGTATAAATCAACGAAATAAAGAGACGAAGAGGAGAATTTGGTAGAGATGTGAAGGATAAATTAAAACTGGGCATAGCAACGCAGAGGAAGAAGACAGACGAAACGGTATTTTTTTCTCTTTCCTTTTTAACTCTTTGGATCAGAGGCGTTGGCAAGCACGGCCCATGAAGGAATTATTATTTAGGCAAAACGAAAAGAGTCGAACGGGGGAGAGCGGAGAAGCAAGAAAATAGGACGATCGGAAAGGTTCTTTTTCCTACAGCAGCAGAATCTTGACGGTGAAACAAATCCCAGACGCAGTGCTGTGAACATCTGGACCTAAACAGACAGCAGCGGTGAAGAACAGACGGAGAGCAAGATATTAGCAGCAACGCCTTTCTTCTACGACAGCAGGGAATATTTCGGTTTTGCTTTCTTCTTCTCCCCTTCTGTTCTGAGCCCAACGCTGGATTTTATTGCTTTCATGGATTTTGTTTTAGTCATGTGTGGCTAATTAATCTGTGAAATAGCCCTGACACCTGCTTTCTTTCTTCTTTGAGTATATGTTATCAGTTTCAGGTTGGTGATCTCAACGATTTGGGAACCAAAATCTCTGTTCTGATCGTCGAATTCCTCAAGTATTTCAAACGGATCTTGAATTACTCAGAGTTTGATTTTTAATTGATTTGTGAAAGCGTGCAGAATCTTGGACTGACACATATATATGCTGTCTTTCTTCTTTTAGTATCTGTTCTCAAATCCCTTCTTTTTTTCTGATTTCTTTATTTCAACTGCTTTCTCTTGGTAATTTCTTTCTCAACTCCATCATCCTGTGTTTGGTTGCATTAATTGTATTCGTATACCACAGTCTGGTAGGCCACTGCTTGAGGAAAAAAGCCTCCGTTATTTGACCTCTAATTGGTGTTCGCCTCCGACGGATTAATTCATTGTTCTGCACCCACCCCTCGGAAGCCAGTCACAACAGTGTAAAACCAAAGAGAACAAATTAGAAAGAGAGGAACCCGTCGCAGCTTTTGTTAAATAATTTTAGTCTCACACGTCACTTGTACATTTGCATGATTCTTATATTTTCCTCAATTTTTCCTGGCAAATTTATTTCTATTGACGATGCTGTTAGTATAATTGAGTTAGTTACAGAGTAGTTAGAAAAAAGAGATGTGGAGGATCGGGCGTGGCAATGCAGAGGAAGACACACGAAACAGTATTAAACCTGATTTCCCATGTCTCTAAAGTCCATTACTGTAATTCTATCATCATGCATTCAAATGTATGTTGCAATATGCCACATATAAGAACTCATTTTGCATAAATAAATTAACACCACTAAATGGATCATATAAAAGCTGTTCGTTACAAATTAGAAAGATGCTCGCTGGGCACATTATTGTCAATTCTAATTTTTCCCACTTTCTTCTTTCATGGATTTCTAATGAAAGGTTTATTTTGGTGCCACTAAGCTTTCTGTTTCTTCTTGAACTCATTTGTCATGTCAATGGTGGGTTCGGAAGGAGAGGGTCCAATGACAAAGAAGAGCTGCTTTGAGTTTGCAAACATATCAAGGCTTGTATTGGAAGAACATCCAATTACAAAGATGAGGTACTTTGGGTTTGCAGGGATATCAACTGCATATTTGAAAGAAGAGAGACCAATGACAAAGAAGAGGTACTTTGGGTTTGCAGGCATATCTATGGTGGATTCAAAAGAACAAGGTTCAATGACAAAGAACAGTGCTTTAGAGTTTACGTTGAAGTAGGGTAAATCATCCGGCAAACTACAAGGAATTTTCAGAAAATCCCTTGTAGCTAGTTTGCAGGATGATTGTCTTTGTACCTACTTACACATAAACTCCAAAGTACCTCTTCTTTGTCCTTAACTCTCTTATTACGAATCCATCCTACATATGCTTGCAAACAAAACGTACCTCTTCTATGTCATTGAACCCTCTTCTTTCAAATCGAAAGTTGATATCCATAGAAACCCAAAGTGCCTCTCCTTTGTAATTTAACCCTCTTCTTCCAAAACAAGCCTTGATATGTCTCGCAAACCCAAAGTAGCTCTTCTTTATCATTGGACCCTCTCCTTCCGAATCAACCCTTGACATGACAAATGAGTTCAAGAAGAAACAAAAAGCTTAGTGGCACAAAAATAAACCTTTCATTAGAAATCCATGAGGGAAGAAAGTGGGAAGAATTAGAATTGACAATAATGTGCCAAGCGAGCATCTTTCTAATTTGTAACGAAGAGCTTTTATATGATCCATTTAGTGGTGTTAATTGATTTATGCAAAATGAGTTTTTATATGTGGCATATTGCAACATACATTTGTTTCTAGCAATAGTTTGTTAAACAGAACCCCAACATATATGGTGGATGCATGCTACATGCATGGTATTTGACTATTTGCCTAAATAGTCATATATCTAAGTGTCTAACTCAATAGTACCAAAACTAAATTATACAATTTATCATCTAAAATAAATTCACTACAAAAAAAATTGACTTTTTGTAGTGGTTAAATTGTGTATTTGTAGATAGTAGTAGTAGTTCAAAGAACTGCTATGAAATACACTGTAGCAAGATCTTTTGTAGTTGTTTTCCAAAACTGCTACTCTTTTGGTAGTGGTTTTTGTCAATACTACACGATGCGATCGAGATATTTTATGAAATTTCAAATATTGCCAAATATTTTAGCTGAATTTGAATTAAAATTTACAATGTTTTTAAAACCGCTAAAAAATTTGAAAAAATTGAAGAAAAAAAGAACCATAATTTGAGTCCATTGTTACAATCTTATGTTGAATATTTTATTATATTTAAGTGAGAAATCAAATGGTAATAGTTAGTATTTTTAAAAAAAAGGATTAACTTAAAGTCGATAGGTATAAATATTATGTAGATATAATACTAAGAATGTGTAGATAATAAGGAATTATTATATTGTCCACTAGATGATATTTAATTATGGAAAGAATGTTGATGATGATAAAAGAAATGTAGAGGAAATGTCCTTAAAGTTCTGGATAAATATAACAATAATTAGTATCAAAATTATAAAGTCTTTAAAAAATATTACAATATTTGGTAAGCTTGCTCAACAATTAACATCTTGAAAACCTTTACAAATGAGAGAGAAGGGGTGGATGGAAACGAAGGAGCATGTTAAATGTGCGGTGGGGTATTTCTAGGCATATCTGGAACTTTTGTAGTGGTTGTTGTGACGGATTTTGTAGCGATTTCTCTTTGTAGCGGTTTTTGATTGAACCGCTACAAAAACACATTGGTATTTCTTAAAAACAAAATTTCAAAAGTTCACATTTTGTAGTAGTTATACTAAAAACTGATACAAACTAATGACATACTTTGTAGCAGTTTTCAAACTTCATGAATGCTGGCAGGATTCGAAATATTCAAATTTCAAATCACACTTTGTAGCGGTTATTTCCCATAAATCGTTACAAGTTTTATGACGGTTGGCAAGTTCGAAATATTCAAATTTTAAAACTAGACACTTTTTAGCGATTTATCTACTAAAACCGCTACAAACTTCATGACCATTGGTGGGATTCAAAATATTCAAATTTCAAAATACAATGTTTTATGATAAGAGAGAATGGTGACTTTAGACTATTGTATCACGAATATTCCTTCGGGAATTTCAATGTAACCAAGATATGTCTATGTCTGGGTATATGTTATCAGTTACACATCATCCAAACGATAATGCGTGCTCTCCGTTTCTCTGTAGTTTGATATGTCAACACCGTCAATTCTGTTGATATTCCTAATACTACGTGTCAACATGTACACAATAAGTAGTAAGAGATTTGGGGTGTTACAATTGTAATCAGGTTAGATTTTAATAGGCGAGGCCTCCTCAACTGAGATATCAAGGCGCACGGCTTTCGGTATAATAAGTGAAGGTGATATTCTTATTTCCTCTTTTGTGCTTTTAATTTAAAAACAAAAAGCGTTTTATTTGAAAGTATATTAACATATTCATGATGCTACCGCTCATCATCTTCTCAAACTTCAATAGCGGAAGAGAGATAAGGGAGATCGGTTGAGAAAGAGGGAAGAAAGGCGGTACAAGAAATTAAAAACCTTAGCATTTTTATAGTTACTAAGAGGATTATAGTAAAGGTACTCCCATACTTACATGCTCTGGGAGTATGAACATAACTTAAATTATTTTGATCATATTTGGTAGGGGTGAGCATGGTGCCCAGATACCCAGTATGCCCGCTCAAGCCCAGCAAAAAATTGCCCAGCCCAGCCCTAAAAAAGTGGCCAGGAAAAAAATTGGGCAGTTTTGGGCTGGGCCAATAACTGGGCTGGGCATCGGGCAGGGGGTCCTACCCGAAAAATTAAATATATTTAAATAAATATTGTTCTACATATATTATTTTATTTAAAATATATTATATTATTATGTCTAAATACATTATATTATACTTGATTATCTCCAAATCTTTGAAATTCTATGAAATTTGAACTAAAATCAACTAAAATCTTCAAGGAGCAGGGTAAGGCGTTACTACTTGGGCAAAAGAAGCCCCGCCACACTTGCCCCGACCCCACCCTTGTCCAAAGTGTAATACCCGGATACTTATTTATCCAGAATATTATATTTTAGTACATATTACCTATTGGAAATAGGTGAATATGTGGTCTCAAAGAATAAGTAATAATTATCTTATTTTCTAAGGTAATTACTATGAAAATTAGAAAAGAAAAAAAAGCTAAAATCCGTTAAAAATGTATTTTATAAGGCAGAAAATGGCATGAAAATATTATGATAAATCCCATATGGCAACAAATATTGACAAAAACTTGGGAAGTTTGTTGTCTCTAATTTTAGGAATTTTTGGGATTATTTCCTTGAAAAATTGAGAGGCATAAATATAATATTATTAAAAGCACTTTTTGGCCCCATGATTTTTAATATCTTACATGGGATATAAAGTACCAATGTAAGTAAAATAGTTGTGAGATAATAATTTATCCTAAATAAGAAAATTATCAACAATTAGTAAGTGGCTAATTAAGTAATTAATGGCTAATTGTTTAGATTAAGATATAAAGTAAATTGATTTAAGAAAATAATTAAAAATAATTAATTAAGGGGGAGCCGAAAATTATTAAATAAATAATAAAAAGAATAATTAATAATATAGTGTGAAAAGGGTTTAGGTTATTTCAAAATAATATCTAGATATTTATGATTAAATAATATATCCGTAAAGAGCCAACAGACATTCGAGAACGGGTAGAAATAAAATCCTATCTCAAAACATGGACACTAGGTCATTAACATCAGGACTTTTTTATAAACGAGTAGAATTTTATCCCGGAGTGAGCTATCTCCGAAGTCATTTCCAAGACCGGCGGGGTCATTAAGAGATAGGATAAATAAGAAAAAGGGCAGATAGTACAAATGAGAACCTATAGAAAACGAATTAGTTGTGACAAACTAGGAATTATGTTTCTTAGGTCAGGACATATTACAAACCAGTGGATTTTTGTCCAGAAGCTGGAACTTCCAGAAGTGATTTCCGTAACCGTTGGTGTCTGTCCTAAAATGTTCACCAGGAAACGAAATGCCCTTAATGGGATCATAAATTTCATTAACACAGATATTCCTGCAGAGGAAGAATGGAACTTCAAAACTATGCTCCCGTATTTTTAAGATTCTCCAAGATTACGCGATTCGGACACCGAACTAGGAACTTTATTGGTGCAGGTGCATAAAGCACATAGGTGAGATCATCTTCTTCTAGAAGGATGATGTCGGCCAAGGCAAGGAAGGGCCAAGATGAAGCCACTTGTCAAAGTGCGATCCAACGGTTGAGATTCGAGATGACTGAAGTTCGAGTTATTTACCAAAATGCCATCCGCTTTTCCTATAAATACCACCCTCCATTCCTTTCATTCTTCACAATTCCTAGAGCTTTCTTGAGAGAGATTTTAGAGAGAAGGAGGAGTCTGGAGAAATAGCAAAGTGCGGTAAGTTCTTCGATCCCTAGTCTTAAGCTTCGTGTTTAGTTCGGTAGTTATAGTAGAAATGTTGTTTTGATCTTTAATCCTCCAATATATTGTAGATATCATATTTTTGGGTTAAATATGATATATATTTCTAAAAATATGTTGGGAAAAGAGTTATGGCAAAATTTTGGAAGATTAGAGTCAAAATAGCGAAGCTCGCGAAATTCCGCCGATTAGAGGTCGGGGGCAAAATGGTAATTTGTACCTAAAATGCCCATTATGATGCCAAATCTTTATAAATGTGATATTATCCTTATAGGATATCTGTAATCACGAACCGCTATCGTATCGCTGTCAAACAACTGTTTTCTGTCAGAAGTACTGTTTTCTGTCAAACGTGTCATTTTTTGTCAACGAAGGTACGTTCGCGTATTGTAACACTAACTCTGATGTTTATTGTATGCGGATATGTGCTATGTGTATGTTATGTTTATGTGAGGTAGTTGATAGCTCTGTGGTATGCTCATTGTACTGTTATTATGCTTGCTGGGTGTTGGGATACGTTGGCTAAGTGCGAAACGTATGCTAAGTGCGACTATCTGCCAGGGGGCTTATATGATGTTGGGATATGCTTGTTAGTGTGCTCATATACTATCTATGTGGTGTATATAAACATGAGGTTAACCGTTACACGAGGTTCAATGGGCATTGAACCTCGGCTAACATAACATAGTGTCGGGTTCGGGAGCACCGAGGACCGAGGAGAAACGCAAAGACGCGTAGGGACTCGATCAAGACTTTCCTCACCGCTATTTACTTTTGAAAACTCTCGGTCATTGTACCACTTTTGTAATCAGCCGACTTACGGCATTTTAAATATATGTATCGATTTACTCAATCGCTCCGATGCTCTACTCTGATGAAAAAAAATATATACTGCTTTTGAAAATGGGATGTTACACCCAGCCCTAAAACTATTAGGGCTTTTATCGGGCAGGGCTGGGCATCGAGCTGCAAAATGCAGCCCGTTCATTCTTCGGGCAGGGGTCTCGCCCTACCCAGCCCTGTCCAGGCCCACCTCTAATATTTGGTAGGTGACTCATCTCAAAAAAACAAATATCATATTTTAACTTGTTTTCAAGAAAATACACATCTTTGTGTGAAATAAAACACAAATAAAATGATGAAGTCAATCATTTTCCTAAAAAAAATAAAAGTGAATTTTTTTCATGAGTCACTCGTTGGACGAGTTTAGATGCCATCATGATCCTGGAGTATATAAGTGTTTTAAAGGTACTCCCTCCAATAACCCATTTGCGTTTATAAAGAAAATACTTATAATTAATTAAAAACAATAAATATGTATTATTTTTCATAAGAAAAATTAATCTTTCAGTGTCTATGGTTTTGACCGGGTTGTTACTCGGTCCTACACTTTGACTCGATGCAACTCATATAGTTTTGACTTGGATGTAACTCAATCCTTGAACTTTGACTCATCGCAACTCGTCCCTACAATACTAACCATTTTATAATATAGTCCCCCACCTTTATTCTAGAACATAAGGACTAAAATATTAAATAGTTAAAACTATAGGGCTAAGTTGCAAGTTGCATTGACTAAAGCAGCTGAGTTGCACCGAGTCAAAGTATATAGACCGAGTTACAACCCATTTAAAGCTAAAGGACCAAAAGATTAATTTTTCTTTTTCAAACTATACGATTACGTGTAAAGAAGATAAGTAAAAGATAATAAATACATTCCAAAAGGGTAAAATTTATATCTTTGGATATACTTATTCACAAACTAAAAACTTATAATGAGGGATGGTATTTCTCCCGATAGAGTATTTCTCTAGGTAAATAAATTCTCACATATTTATTCTCGTAGCATTGCAATCTCAAGCAATAAAAAAGAAGAGAAGTAGATGTGATCATTGATGAATGAAAAGGTTAAGCTCATTGATAAATGATGTAAGGTAAAATTTAGGGTTAGGAAAATGTTATTAATTTTATAAATAATTTACAAAATTAATTTAGAATAAATTATTTAAAATTATGCATAATAATACATTTGTTTTGTTTTAACAAAAAAAAAAAACTAAATAAGTCAAGCCTGTAGGCTAGGCCTTATGAAAAAAGGCCTGACTTGTTTACCTAAACAGGCCTAACAATAGGCTTAATTCGAAGCCTAATCTATTTACTATGTAGGCTAGGTTTGACTTGCAATAGGCCCCTGATAGGGGACCTAACCTATTTCTACCCCTAATATGAACAAAACAATTACTAAAAAATAATTCTAAAAATTGAAAATTAGTGAGAATACTTATGAAATAAGAAATATCTTTTATAAGATTTTAATTTTTAGGATACTTAATTCCAATTTTTTTTTATGAAACTTAATTCTAAAGAAGATAATAACAATTAAATATTTGCAACATCATTAACAAAGTATAAAAAATGTAATACCCAAATAATTATTTATCTCAAATATTATATTTGGATAAATAATATATCTTAAATATTATATTACCTATTTAAAATAGGTGAATATGCGGTCTCAAATTTTTCTATTATGTTTATTTTATTTCATAGGCAATCTTTTCCTAGAATTAAGGTGATCATACACTTGATTTTCTAAATCTTATTAGGGATCATAAAATATCCTAAGATTATCATAATCAAGTATAATCTTAACTATATCATAAAAACAATCAAATATCATCAAGATATGCCTAAATCAATTAGAGAAAATTAGCAACAACTATTGGGCAATTAAATTTGCAATAATTGAGATATTTATATTAATTTTCAAAATTAATTAATAATTAATTTAAAAAGAGCATAATTAAGAA
This sequence comes from Acacia melanoxylon, assembly GCA_019022615.1. Taxonomy (NCBI): domain Eukaryota; kingdom Viridiplantae; phylum Streptophyta; class Magnoliopsida; order Fabales; family Fabaceae; genus Acacia; species Acacia melanoxylon. The sequence goes on from JAFJYJ010000042.1 coordinate 771,436, forward strand.
TGTATCAACTTAATTAATATCCAAGTGATATTTAAAGGCCAAGATTAGTATACAAGGAGTTTTTAATCATCAAGATTAATTTTAAAACCTATCAAATTTTGGCAATTAGGCCTAATAACCCCTAAAACACTATATTAGAAATATTAACCAAAATTAATTAATCCTCCCAAAAATTATAATAAAGTGGCGAAAATTACTAATTAAAGAGGCAAGTAATTTCATTAATTCTTAATCCTAAATCATTAACAAATATCATCAATAGTGTGTAGAGTTTTCCAACACACATCAAAGGGTTGGATTAAAACTAATAAAGCTAAATCCCAAGGTTCTAATTAACTATCATAAAGCTTAATCCATGTGAGATGAGAATTAACCTATTAGGGGATTTCTTCTAGGTGAATTAACATAAAATCTGGATATTAAACTTAAAGCCTACATGTCTTAATCTCACTTTAACTCAAGAAGACTTTTAAGGCAAATATGTCTTAATCTCACATTAACTCAAGAAGACTTTTAAGGCAAATATGTCTTAATCTCACATTAATTTAAGAAGACTTTTAAGGCATACGGAAGAGATTAAGTGTACATACAATCACAAGCAAAATGGAATCTTTCAAGTGGTTAATGCTTAAAGACTTTCAAGGCTTCTTGATCATGACATCTTAGAAGGTGATTAATTGCAAGAATTGTAACATCTCATTTTCAAAAGTATATATATTTTTTTCATCGTAGAAGATCTGGAGCGATTGAGTAACCGATACATATATTTAAAATGCCGTAAGTCTGGCTGATTACAAAAGCGCTACAATGACCGAGAGTTTTCAAAAGTAAATAGCAGTAGAGGAAAGTCTTCAGTTGAGTCCCTACGCGTGCCGCTTGCCTTTCTCCTCGGTCCCGGTGCTCCCGAACCCGACGCTATGTTAAGAGCCGAGGTTCAATGCCCATTGAACCTCGTGTAAGCGGTTAACCTCATATTTACATATACAGTATATAAGCACAACAAATGAATCGTTCCTCAATGAACCGCTCCCAGCGAATGTAGATATACCATTCCCAGCGAATCAGAATATATCGCTCACAGCGAATGCAGATGTATCGCTCCCAGCGCATGCATATGTTCAGTTATCTTCTAACACCACTATGCACTCAAATAACACACCACCAATACGCATACAACACACATATCACATATACACATACCATAAATATCGAGTTAGTGTTACAAAGACGCGAACGCACCTTCTGTTAAAACGGTACTTTTGAAAAACAATGCAGATGACAAATGCAAGACAACAACAATGAGATGACAATGTTCGTGATTACGATATCCTATAAGGATAATATCACATTTATCAACTTTTAGCATTATAACAGGCATTTTAGGTACAAATTACCATTTTGCCCCTGAACCCCTAATCGGCGGAATTTTGCCAGAGCTTCGCTACTTTGACCCTATCTCTCCAGAATTTTGACATATCTCTTTTCCAAATATATTTTCGAAATAAATACCATATTTACCCCTAAACATGATATTTAAACTATCTGGGAAATTTAAAGATAAATCTAGCACTTTTACTATATCTACCGAAAGAACTACCAAAGCTTAAAACTAGGGACCGAAAAACTTACCCAGGGCTCCGCTATATTTTCTCCGGGCTCCTCCTTCTCTCTAACCTCTCTCTAGGATTCAAAATTTTGGTGTGAAATGAGAAGAGGAGGTGATGGCTATTTATAGAAGAAAAAGTGACACTATTCATCACTTTATCAGATCATTTTTCAACCGTTGGATCGCACTTCGACACGTGGCACAATCTTGGCCTTCCAATGCCTTGGTTGACCTCATGCCCATGTCATCCTTCTAGAAGAAGATGATGTCACCCATGTGCTTTTTGCACCTGCACCGATAAAGTTCCTAGTTCGGTGTCCGAATCGCGTAACCTTGGAGAATCTTAAAAATCCGGCAGCACACGTTGAAGATATATTCTTCTTCTTTAAAACTACTTGGGTTAACTAAATTTTTGATCCCATTAAGGGTATTCCGTAGTCGCTGAAGATTTTTGGATAGACGTTGTCGAGTTACGGAAATAACTTCCGATAAAGATTTCCGGACAAAAATTCACGGTTCATAATATGTCCAGACTCCAAGAAACCTAATCCCTGGTTTGTCACAACTATTTCGTTTTTGTATAGGTTCTCATTTTGACTATCGCCGCCTTTTTCTTATTTATCCTGTATCCAAGTACCCGTTGGTTTCGTAAAATGACTTCGGATATAGCTCCTCGAGATAAAATTTCACTTGTTAATACTAAGTCCAGATGTTTCGATCGAGTTCCTATATTTTGAGGTAAGATTTAATTTCGATCGGTTCTCATTTAGCCAACAAGTGTCTTTCTACCGAATATATTATTATTAAATTCTAAATATCTAGTTATTATTTTTGAAATATCCACAACCCTTTCACACTTGAATTTTCGCCCTTCCCTTCTTATTTTCTTTTTTTATTTATTTTCTTAATTAATTAATTTACGCCTTAATTACCTTAATTAAGCAATTATCCCATGCTTAAACAATTAGCTACTAATTACTTAATTAGTCATTTACTAATTGTTGATAATTTTCATAATTAGGATAAATTATTATCTCACAACTATTTTACTTACATTGGTATTTTATATCCCATGTAAAATATTAAAAATCATGGGGCCAAAAAGTGCTTTTAATAATATTATATTTATGTTTCTCTATTTTTCAAAGAAATAATCCCAAAAATTCCTAAAATTAGAGAGAACATACTTTCTAATTTTTAATAAATATTTTATTGCCTCAATGGATTTATCATTATATTTCCAGGTCATTTTATGCCCCATAAATGCCTTTTAGGGATTTTAGCTCTTCATTGCTTCTAGTTTCAATAGAAATTACCTTAGAAAATAAGATAATTATAACTTATTATTTGATACCACATACTCACCTATTTCCAATAGGTATTATTTATCGAAATATGATACTTATCATAAATACAATTTTTAGGGTATTACAAGAATGATTAAATTAATTAATGGTAAGATGAAAACAATTAGGATAAATTCAAGACACAAATAAATGAGAACCTATAGAAAATAAATTGTATCTTGAAAACCTTTGATCATAGATCAAATATAAGAAGATATTATGAACAAGCACATTCTAAGCTTGAATTTGGTTATCTTCAAAGTGATTTCCTTAAAATTTTGAGTTTAATATTTAAGTGATTAAAATGTTGAATAAGACCTTTAATTAAGTCATAAAATTGAGATTAGAGAAGTGGAAAAGAATCTTGAATAAAACCACCAACTAGCTACTAACTAAATAAGCATTTGGGGTAACTAAAAATTGAAACAAACTAACTACAAGAAGTGAGTGAAGAAGTTGGTCATATAACCTAAAACAAGAGTGAATAATTAATCAACAATCAAGCATTAATGATAAAGTAGAATCACATTAAGAGGGGGACAAATTGGCTTAGTACATAAGACTTTTGGGGTAGAGAAAATGATGAAGAAAGGAAGAGAGAGAGAAGTCAGTTTTTTAGGATAGAAGGGTGAGATTAAACTTCTCAACAAAGTTAAGATCCAAGGGTACTAAATGAAGAAGAATTAGGTTTGAAGTAATTGCACAAATGCCATCACAAAATTCTATAAATAGGAAGCTAAGGTCTTCACAATTTCTCACACCAATTCAGCTCAAAGCATCTGATTATAGAGTTAGAGAGTGAGTAGAGTGAAGTCCTTGGAGCAAGAAGAAAGAAGTAGTAAAGTTCTAGGTAAGTTCTTGAGCTCTAGCTTTTAAGTTTATAGCTTAAATGTTGTTTTGATATTTAATCTTCCAATATATTCTTGGTATGATATTTTTATGGTTAAAAATGGTTTATTTCGAAAAAATGATGAAGAAGATGTTATAGCAAAAGTTTTGGAAGATTATGATAAAAGTAGCGAAGTTCTGGCGAAAATTTATCGGTTAGCGATTTCTGAAAGCAGTTGTAACAACGCTGGTATCTTATGTTGAAGATGATGTTCTAAAATTCTGAGAAAATTCATGTTCAAATTAGACATATATAGCTTTCCAAATATACCTATAGCATGTCATTTTGAGTTTTTTGCTAGGAGATAACAATTCTACAAAATGGGCTACGAAATTCTGGAAAATTCTGGGCAGAGGTTGAAAACCTTAACCCTGGGAATGACTCAGGGAATTTGGACATAAATGAGTATTTTTATGTGAAACCAGACACCCTAAGGATTCCGAGGAATTTTATGGATCCCCATTTCGATTTTTTTAGAATTAATTATGATTTTTCAAAGTTAGGAAAAATCAGCCCATATGCTGTCAACAGCGTTTTTAACGAAATTATAGGAAATAAAATGGGAAATTATTAACCCAGGGGTAAAATGGTCCTTTGAGACTAAGATATTTATTAGAATATTAATTATGAATTAATAAATGCGATATTGCCCTTATAGGATATCCGTGATCACAATTTTACCATCTAAACGTACCGTGAACAACAACGAAGGTACGTTCGCGGCGTACTATAACACTAATTCTAATGCTTATAGTATGTTTATATATGATAGTTGTATTCATAAACAACGATGTTGTCTTAGTTCATTTCTTACACATTCAGCTTTACACGGGTTATAGTTTTAATAATACCGTTAGAGTTTTCCTAGCGCTGAGGACACGTTTGATCATGGCATCGGTGAATAGTGCAGACGCATAACATGCATATCGCAGGTCTCGTGTATTGTTATTGCATTACATATCTGATTAAATATATATTTTAACTTATAAATTTTCACTTCGACATTTTTCATATTTTTGTGGAAAAATACGATGCTTACAACTTAATTATTATTATTTTTTGGTAAAAATACGGGGCAAAAGCCCTTCCTCAATTATGAATCGAATGGACCGTGGGAAACGAACCCCTTTTGCAGTCCCGTACAAAGAGTTAATAACCTCCCGGGGAGGATTTACAAACACAGATTTAGTATTCACTTGCTTAAAACTAAAATTTGCAAGTAAGTCAGCCGCATCTATTAGCTTCCCCGTGCACATGCTCAACTCTCAACGGAGAATCGCCGCATAACGCATCTAATCCGAGATAGCACCTTGATTCCTTGCTTCATCAACTCCGCGGAATTATTTAGCAAGAGAAACAACCACCGCAAAGATCACATTCAATGATCACATTCAGAAAATTATGAACAAAAGCTAGTTCTAAACGGTGAGCACAGCCCCCACCCGCCTTTAATAGCGAACAGACCCCCAGCTTCCTTGCAAAGCCGCGAGCCACTTTCCATCACATCCTCTTACTAGTCCACCGCAGCCGGCTCCCCGTTGTACCCTTCGACGCTCCATCCGCATTTAATTTGACCCACCCTACTTTCAGAGCATTCCATCCTATAAGCACCTCACTTTTCATTCCTCCGACTCTCCCAAATTCCACCTCGCCTCTCCTTATTTCTTGGGCATACCACCGCACAATTGCACACCGATTAGTAGGTACAATGAAACCATCCTCAAATCTACTGCTCCTCCATCCCCATAATAGCCGCAAGCTAAACCAAAGACTGTCGCCGCGCCTTATGCTTGTGTTTGATAGATTCCACTCAAACCAGTCCCTCCCATGTAAACGCAAAAACTCGGGTTCAACAGCTCCCTTTCCTAACACACGCCACGGACACGAGGCAATTTTGCGATCACGCAGAACATGCATTACACTTTCGGTGCTATCCGTACAACAAGGACAAGCCTGCAGATCCACCCATAAGCCTACTCCTTCGTTCACCCGTTAACAATCTCTCATGAGTAGCAAGCCACAAAAAGGTTTGGACTCTTTTTGGGCCCTTTCCAACTCCACAATTTTTCCCATATACCCTCACCAGAATTTTGCTCATTCTTCAAAGAATGATACATCTCCGCAACGCTATACCTATTCTGCAGATTGCTTCCCCACCTTACAAAATCTCCTCCATGTTGCACATTAGAGGTTGTACAGCCATGATAAGATTTTTCCCTTCCTCATTTGCCCATCGCCCAATCCTTTTCATGTCCCAAACACCCTCTACATTAACCATATCCCTCACTTTGCTTTGTTTTTCAAGACTTGGCACCGACCTAGCACATTTATCGGCTAGCTTGCACCCCACTTCCACCCAATGATCATTCCAGAAGTTAATAGATCTGCCATCTCCTACCTCCCAAACCATATTCCTCACAACCTCAGCCGATCCTAACTAGATTCCTCCACAACCCAATCGATTTAGCACTCTTGCTCTCTAAGTGCAAATTCTGTCTCTCCCATATTTCCCTATCGAACCTTTGAACACAGATTCTCCGCACCGAAATAACATTCCATGCCACTTTTCCCAACAACACATCATTCATTAACTCAAGATTTCTCAAACCTAACCCACCATTCTTCTTGTCCATACGTAGCGTTTCCCAACTTATCGCATGCACTTTCCTCTTCCCCACTTCACTACCCCAAATAAAGTCCCGCTGCAATTTTTCCATATGCATTCTTACACTTTGGAATTACAAGGTGTTGCATATAGAAGACCACCATTTGATTTGTGACCGCCGCACAAGAGTGATATGGCCAGCGAGGATAATGTCTGTTTCTTCCAAAGTTTGCTTCGGTTTTTCTTGCATCTTGTCAATAAGGTCTTTGAAACTTCCTTTTATTTTCCCTACCATTCAACATGTAAGCACCCAAATATCGCCTAGGTCATCCATTTTTTAAAACCAGACAGCATACTGAGATCTCATTCGGGTTCTCCTCTTCACATTCTTTGTAAAATACACACTTGTCTTCTCGCACATTCACTTTTTGGGCGAGGCTTCCCAAACTTCCCTAGCACATCCAACACTAAGCTCATCTCGATCTAAATCGCTTCACAAATTAAAAGCAGGTCATCCGCAAATAATAGATGTGACACATCCATACCATGTCTGCCCATTTTAAAAGGTTTCCATTTCCTTTCGTTTACACAATCCACAATTAAGTGTGTAAGTTTTTCCATACCTAACACAAACAAATATGGAGACAAAGGGTCCCTTGTCTCAAACCTTTGGCGGGAACAAACTCTTCCCGCCTACCACCATTCCACATTAAAGCCATTTTTGAAGAGCTCACTTTGACCCCTAACGACACTCCTAAACTTTTCATCAAAACCAATTTCCTCCATAAGAATCAATAAAACTCCAATTCATTCTGTCATAGGCTTTCTCTAAATCAATTTTAATTATCATGTATCCCTTCTTTCCCTTACATCTATTCATAGAATGAATAATTTCTTTGGCAATAATGATGTTATCGTGAATACTCCTCCTAGGCACAAAACTAGTTTGGAAAGGAGAGATAAGGTTGTCCATAAGGGGCTTCAACCTATTAACAATAACTTTGGACAAGCCCTTATATATAACATTGCAGAGAGCAATAGGACGAAACTGACTTACCACCTACGGATGCTCTACTTTCGGTATTAGGACAAGTAAAGTATCATTAACTTCTTCAATTTTTCTTGGGTTTCTCCATAGTTCTTTTATAAAGCTGATAACAGAATTCCCCACCATATCCCAGTTATGCTGATAAAAAGCAACTAGGAAACCATCTCGTCCTGGGGATTTAAATGCCCCCATTTGGAAGAAAGCATTCTTCACCTCCTCCTTTTCAATGTCCTTGCCCAAGTTGTTCAGCTGTTCCACATTCACTGCACCCCATTGTTGCTGAGTAGTGAACCATTCCCTGTCAGTCCGAATTTCACTGAACAGATTTTTATAAAAGTCTTGCAACATAGCTACAATCTCTTCCTCATCTTCCACCCATCCTCCTTCAGCATTTTTAAGCATTTTGATTTTGTTTCTTCTACGTCTACACAAGGTCTTTGTATGGTAGTACCTTGTGTTGCGATCACCCTCCTCTAACCATCTTCCCCTTGATTTTTGAAACCAGAGCACCTCTTCTTGTCTCAAAATTTGCATCATCTCCTCTTCAAGCTCCTTTTCCAACCTGATAAGAAAGGGATTACTATATCTATACACACACTTCTGAATCCCATTTAATCTGTTCAGTAATCTTCGTTTACGGTACTCAATCCTCCCAAAAACTTCCCTGTTCCAGCTATTCAGTTCTTGCTGTAAAGTTGACAGCATCACACTCAGCTCCTCCCCATTCTTCCAAGTATGCTGCAGGAATTCTTTAAAGTTACCATGCATTTGCCATGCCACTTCGTATCTGAAATTTCTTATTTCAGGTTTATTTGAAGCCTTGCACAGATTCACCCACAAGGGATGATGATCTAATCCCACTCTAGGGATGACTCTCACTTCTGCATTGTCATACATCTCAAGCCAGCTAACGTTACATAAACATCTATCTAGCCTTTTAAAAACTCTATCAAGGCCATCCCATTTAGGACCTTTCCAAGTGAAGAAGGGCCCATATGCTTCTATATCAATAAGGTTACAGCACTGAATCCACTCATTGAACTTTCTACATCTTGTCTAATTTACTTGTCCCCCCCCCTTTTTGCTCCAAAGGAGATTTTATTTCATTAAAATCTCCAACCAAAAGCCAAGGCTCAACAATCTCACTTGCCATTCTGTGAAGTGCCTCCCATACCCCTTGCCTTCTCTGCTCACATGGATTAGCATACACAGCTGTAAGTAACATCTTCTTACCTCCCAACATCACTCTACAATGAATAAACTGCTCTTCTCTCCATAAAACATCCACGCTAAGATCATCTCTGTTCCATAACATCCAGATTCCACCAGAGAAGCCCTCAGCCTCCACCTTTGTCGAAAATTTAAAGCCCCAACTCTTAATAACCTTTGTTGCTTTAGTGCCACTTATTCTTGGCTCCAGTATTATCACAACGTCTACCTTATATCTAAATTTTAACTCCTTGAGGACAGTGGCAAAATCCTTACTCACGCCCCTCCGCAATTCCATATTAAAAAGACATCATAACAACAATTGTTAAAAGAGAACCGGCTAAAAAAATTTCAAAGACGTGAATTCGAGACATTTGCAAGCATAGGGGTGATGAATTCCTCCCATACTCATGCCCGAACACTCAATGGGATCCTCTTCCTCCCCTTCAATATTCATACCAACATCACTGCCTAGCCCTTTCTCCACATGTCCCCCCGGTTGAAGGTTCTCCTTGCCACAAATATTCACCTCCCTACCCTTGAAAGAGTCCATGACTATTGCAGGGTTAGGATCACAACTCTGTGAGGTCTTCTTACCCCCCCTTTTCCATATTCTTCGCCCCAATGTTATTCTTAACAGTTAACACCTTTTCCTTCCTTACCTCTTGCTCTTTTTCTCCAAACGAGACGACTTCCCTCGGCCTACTCTTTTCGATGACTCAGATACACAACACCAGACCCCATCATAGTACCCTTGTTCTGTTTATTTTGCTTAAATTGGGCTCTATCCCTTGGACCACTTCCCAGCTTATCAGCTGGAACAGTATACTCTGCTGTATGTGCAGCACTACCACTCTTCACATCCTCCCTTGTATCCATATTTAGAACAGTGAAACGCGAACCATTATTTTGTTCTTGGTTCAAGGTCATGTTCCTCCTAGGTCGTCTCGCTTCGTTAACCGTTTTCCACACCTCCCGAATCTCCACAACTTCATCTCCACCGTCTTCTTAGTCTCTTAGACCTCCACCTCCATGCCCTCTTCGGCCGACTTCCGTGAAAAACCTCATGACCCTCCTTGTTATGTCCATACCAACCACATTTTGTACACAAAGAAATTCGAGCTTTCATACTCAATACTGAGATGCTTCCCATCAACAATAAAATTCGGCACTAAAGGCTTTGTAAGGTCCAATTCTACGCACATTCTCGCAAACTTGCCCCTCACTCTCTGTGCCGTATGAACATCGAGCCGGATAGCCTTTCCAATTGCATTCCCCAAATTAAGAAGGAACTTCTTATCGAACGCAGGCGCAGTAACTCGGAAGTCTCACCCAAGCTACTAGCGACTCAATCCTCTCATTTTTCGGATTAAAATCAGGTTTCCATCGTGACACATTAAGGTACGCATCAGCAATAACCCAAGGCCCCCCAGTCAACGCTCCCATATAATCATCTAGCAGTTGGAAATTCACTAAGTAAAAGTTATTTTCCAAAGTTGCTTCAATTTTTTCATCATGAACCCATAGGAAGGTTGTCGTCCCATCGCCTTCACCACCGGTGTTCGTCTAAACGGCTTCATGAGTCGTTCTTTCTCCTTCTCCTCCAGTGAACGTCGGACACAGTGGATTTGAGAAATCCACACTAATACCATCACTAGGATTGAGGACTTTCGCAAAGTCAGTCTCTACGCCATAGCCCTCTGATTGCTCATCGTCATCGTCTTTAGCCCATTCCCACCAGCACGACCTTGCATTAACGTTCTGAATTAGCGACTCCCTATATGACTTTGGTGCTTGATCATTATCATTTGGTTGCATCCAATTTTCATCCCGTACCTTCAAGGATTCCTCACCAGAAAACTCTTCCCCAGCGAACCTCACCTTCCTTTTCCTTCGTCCCAGCAAATCCCGATCTTCCTCCAACATGTCCTCACCTACCCCTCCTCGCAAGGTGCGATCGGAGGGGCCGCTCATCTCCTCCGTCACAGTAGGTGGCGGAGGTTGCCCTCTTTCGCTCAGAATCCCTAAATCGCCTATCTCGGTTTCTCCACGTTTCCAGAATTACAACTTAATTATTTATTCAGTGGCTATAACGCAACAAAATCTCGGAAGAAACAAAGTAGACCGAGAGAGTTCAATATAGTCTTACCGAGCATTGAACGGAGTCCACATAATTGAGAACATATAATTGAAGATAATAACATAAATGTTGTTTCATCTTCTTTACGAATTATAATTATTGAGTTCACAATAAAAATTAATTGTTTTGGGTATCAAATAAATTTATATTTTTTAGTTGTTCTTAACGCTACATTTGGAATCTTATAACAACGAGACTTCGTCATTTATCCGCTCACTCCCAGCTACTGGATTAGAACATTAGAATTGCAAAACACCGTCATTTATACGCTCACTCTCAGCTATAAGTTCAAAAATTATCGTAAAAATAAAGCCAAAAAATATATTTGAACTAAAAAAATTATTTATTTATTGGGAAAGAATGATAAGTTATTTAAAAACAATTAAAACAAAATTGGATACGAAGGTTAGGAATCAAAAAATAAAACACCGCTTCACAAAGACACTGTTTCCGACCATTAAGAGAAGGGTAGAGCGTGAGTGCTTTTCTAGATGAAGCAGCTGCAGAGTGCAGAGTGCAGAATGCAGAGTGCAGAGCGCCAAACACTGATCAAGAACCAAGAACGGAATAGATTTCCTTCAGGTTTTTGACTTTTTCAACCTGCTTTCTTTCTTCTTTTAGTATCTGTTCTCAGTTTCAGGTTGGTGATCTCAACGATTTGGGAACCAAAATCTCTGTTCTGAATTCTGATCGTCGAATTCCTCAAGTATTTCACACGGATTTTGAATTACTCAGGGTTTGATTTTTAATCGATCAGCGAAAGCGTGCGGAATCTTGGACTGACAAATATATGCTGTCTTTCCTCTTTTAGTATCTCTTCTCAAATCCTTTCTGTTTTCTGATTTCTTTATTTCAACTGCTTTCTCTTGGTAACTTCTTTCTCAAATCCATCATCTTGTGTTTGGTTGCATTAATTGTATTCGTATACCACAGTCTGGGAGGCCACTGCTTGAGGAAAAGAGCCTCCGTTATTTGACCGCTCTAATGGGTGTTCGCCTCCGATGGATTAATTCATTGTTCATACCCTCACCTGTCGGAAGCCAGTCACAACAGGGCAAAACCAAAGAGAACAAATTACAAAGGGAGGAACCCATCGTAGCTTTTGTTAAATAATTTTAGTCTCGTACGTCACCTGTACATTTGCATGATTCTTATCTTTTCGTCAATTTTTCCTGGCTAATTTATTTCTATTGACAGTGCTGTTAGTATAATTTAGTTAGTTACAGAGTAGTTAGAAGAAAGAGATGTGGAGGATCGGGCGTGGCAATGTAGAGGAAGACACACGAAACGGTATTAAACCTGATTCCCCATGTCTCTAAAGTCCATTACTTTAATTCCATCATCATGCATTCAAATGTATGTTGCAATATGCCACATATAAGAACTCATTTTGCATAAATCAATTAACACCACTAAATGGATCATATAAAAGCGGTTCGTTACAAATTAGAAAGATGCTCGTTGGGCCCATTATTGTCAATTCTAATTTTTCCCACTTCCTTCCTTCATGGATTTCTAATGAAAGGTTTATTTTGGTGACACTAAGCTTTCTGTTCCTTCTTGAACTCATTTGTCATGTCAATGGTGGATTCGGAAGGAGAGGGTCCAATGACAAAGAAGAGCTGCTTTGAGTTCGCAAACATATCCAGGCTTGTTTTGGAAGAACATCCAATTACAAAGAAGAGGTACTTTGGGTTTGCAGAGATATCAACTGCAGATTTGACAGAAGAGAGACCAATGACAAAGAAGAGGTACTTTGGGTTTGCAGGCATATCTAGGGTGGATTCAAAAGAACAGGGTTCAATGACAAAGAACATGTACTTTAGAGTTTATGTTGAAGTAGGGTAAATCATCCGACAGACTACAAGGGATTTTTAGAAAATCCCTTGTAGTTTGCAGGATGATTGTCATTGTACCCTACTTACACAAACTCCAAAGTACCTGTTCTTTGTCCTTAACTCTCTTATTCTGAATCCATCCTACATATGCCTGCAAACCCGAAGTACCTCTTCTTTGTCATTGGACCCTCTTCTTTCAAATCGAGAGTTGATATCCTTGGAAACCCAAAGTGCCTCTCCTTTGTAATTTAACCCTCTTCTTCCAAAACAAGCCTTGATATGTCTCCAAACCCAAAGTAGCTCTTCTTTGTCATTGGACCCTCTCCTTCCGAATCCACCCTTGACATGACAAATGAGTTCAAGATGAATTTCATTTATGATGAGGACTATTATAATGCTTTTGACCATTTAAGTTGGCATTTCTTCGACCCAGTTAAGGACGTACAATTGCAAACGTGGGATAAATTTATGATTGAATTGTTAAGGCGTAGAGTTGTAATTCATGAATAAATATGTTGTAGATCAATTTTTGATCTTTTAATTATGAATGAATTGTTAAGGTGTAGAATTGTAACTCATGAATTCATATTTGTTGTACATCAATTTTTGACCTTTTAACTCGTTAAAAATTATGAGTTGTTGTAAAATACATACCTCTTCATGTGTCAATCTTTATATTTTTTTCCCTCATGGCTTATCTCTTCACTACTGACACATGCTTACAGAGATCTACCTAGGGTGAATATGACAAAAAATAACAGAGAGAGGGAAAATAATCACTCAAACAATCTAGGTGAAGCAGAGTGACCTCAATTACTATTTTTCCCCTTCTAGGTGAAGCAGAGTGATAAAAGGAAACATTACATGATTGACACTATGTATTGTACCTCTAGAAGTTCTCCTTGTGAAAGGTAAAATATGTGGATGACTGTACTTGCCAAACGGTCTTCAATGTTCTGGTGAGAGCAGGACGACCACGGTAGAACACACGTACATCAAAACCAACAGTAAAAAAAAAAAAAGATATCTTCAACAAAATTTGAACGTGTCATTTAGGATTCCACGAAGAATGAATCTTTTGAATGAGAAAACATGTGGCATATTAGGTCAATGCATATACCATAAATTATAATATTCGTAGATGTTCATGTCACATAAATCTTTTTGTTTAACCTTTTCACTCAAATGCAAAAAAGTTTGTGCTCTAAAATTTCTATCTCTACTTGGGAGGATCCAGAGAGACTGCAATCTCGTACGTGTTTGTTAATTTTCTGTGTGTAATTTGGTGAAATCCATATGACTTATGGTAAGAAACCAGCTTATTGTAACACCCCAATTTCCGTAGCATAAATCGTGTCAGTGACACGTGGTTTTATAAAATTCATCAGAGTTTTTGAGGTGCTACAACTTAGCGTTTTGCGGAAACGAAGAGCATGTACTAAAAATTTGAACAACAGGTATAACACTGAGTAACTGATATGAAAATACTCAGACATATGCTGATGCCTGACGTATACTGATATATTATAAATTTCCCGAAGGAATGTTCATGTGATACAGTAATACAAAAACTTTATAATTACAATTCTTACATGTAACTATACCCTCTTCAACCAAGCCTTAGGTAGATTTGGGACATAGAACATAACTCAGTTAAATCATCCCATTTGGCCAGGCTAGGTAGGTCTAGTGGGAGTCTCACCGTGCTAGGGTGACTGATTGACTAAACCACATAGACGACCCTTCTAGTTTAAGCACCAAATGATATGAAGTAACTTTATTAGATTCATGCCATAAGGTAGGTTCTGTTGACTTTCTCCCTGTATTTTCTTTGACCGGTGCCTCCTCACGGCTCTGTCCATTAATGCTCCTACTCATGGCTCCATTCACAACGTCTTCATAAATCCTGGTTCCTTTCCTGAACCTCTAGTCAAGTCTAAGATTCAAAACAAATTGAATCTTAGGTAACAGTTAACCTCATATGAAAAGTATAACAGTATATGCATGGCAGATATTCACAACATTTCACAGATAAAAACACTATTCAACATATCAGGCAATAACATTACACAGCCCCTGTAGTATGTATGTCATCCCAGTCTGCACACTCTTTCGGTGCCCGACGATGTACGTCGTGTCCATAGCGCTAGGAAAACTCAAACGGCGTTAGCAATACCATAACCCGTGTATAAATTTGAATGTATATGTAGTGATCTAAGCCCCATAAACTTAGTCACAGTGCATGACCCAAGACCAAGTCTTGTCCATCACTTCATGAATCATTTCATCGCATACATGCATACAAGACATATCAGAGTTAAAGTTACTGTACGCGAACGTACCTTCCTTCTACGTGAATAGTAATTTTCTATTCATGTATACGGTACTATTCATAAATACTGCACTATTTATGAATAGTAATATGCCCGTCCTTCAAATCTGACTCCGAAATCCTCGGATATCCTAACAAATTACCATATCACTTAGAATAATATCCTAAAGGTTTAATTTACCTTTCTACCCTTGGTGAATTTGTTATTACCATTTTGCCATTACATTTTATTTAATAAAAACGCTACTTTCAGCATTATGGCCAGATTTTCCTCTAACTTTGAAAATTCATAATTAATTCTAGAAAACTCGAAAACGAGGATCCGTAAAATTCCCGGAATCCTTAAGATGTCTAGTTTTGATTAAAAATACTTTCTTTTACCCAGAATGTAACAATCATTCCCAGTTTTCATTTTGCTTAACGTTGCCCAGAATTTCGGCCAGAAAAATGGCCTAACTTCAACTGGTTGTATCTCTTTGTACAGGAATCAAAATGCTACATATTATATATATTCGGAAAGCCCTACATATCTACTTTATTTCTGGAAATTTTCGTGATTTATGGCCCTCATTTTCAAAATAAAAGATTAGCATTTCTTTCGCTGTTTGCCCAGAAAATTTACTGAAAATTTCGCCAGAACTTCGTTACTTTGATCTTCAACTTCCAATAATTTTGCTCCATAATATTTTTCATCATATTTTCGAAATAAAGACATTTTTAATCATAAAAACATGAAATCAAAACTATATTGGAAGATTCAAGATCAAACTAACATTTATTCTAAGAACTACAAAACTAAAGACTATAACTTAAGAACTAGAGAACTTACCCTTGAAGAACCTTGCTACTCCTTCCTCCCTCTTGCTTCTCACTAGCTCTCACTTCTCTCTTAAACTCACCTATTTAGTTTTGAGTTTGGTGTGAAGAATGAAGAGGTAATTGCTCTCTATTTATAGGGAAAATTTCAAGATTTTCAAGATATAAAATTACATGCTTCCTTGCTTGCCTTGCATCCCATGCTTGCCTTGCTTCTCATGCTTGATGCATGGAATGCATGAGAGATTAAAATATGACGTGAATAGTAAATACATATTTTTGAATAGTGAATACGTATTTTTGAATTATTCATGTCCCATAAGATACCGATTCCATTTTATCATTTAATGTGTTAATCTTATTATATTGGTCTCATATCTTGCCTTTTGTTAAATTAATTCCAAAGTGGAATTTAGATGAAAATATAATCAATAGATTATAATTCCTTGAGACACATATTCACTTTTAATTAATATGCCTCATTTATCAAAATAGAGTATTTATGATAAATAGAAATTTTTGGGAATTACACTTATTACTAAGCTTCCTTAGTTATGGGAAAAACTGTAATTAAAGTCAACGTGGCCCAATTGGCCTCTATTTTCAAATAAGTGTCATTGTCCAAATTTAAAAAATGTGATATTAAGAACCTTTGATCCACTTCGTAACCTTGGCTCAAAATTATTTATTGGAAAGAAAAGAGAAAGCTTAGTGGCACCAAAGTAAACCCTTTGTTAGAAGCCCATGAAAGAAGAAAGTGGGAAAATTAGAATTGACAATAATGTGCCCAGTCGTCTTTCTAATTTGTCACGAACAACTTTTATTTGATCCATTTAGTGGTGTTAATTGATTTTTGCAAAATGAGTTCTTATATGTGGCATATTGCAACATACATTTGTTTCTAGCAGTAGTTTGTTAGACTCCTTAGTGGGGCAATTAATTGTTCTGTTATTGTGTAAGATTTATGTCTTTTTATCTTAAGAAACTAATCAATATCGATTGAAACTTGATGCTGTGAGCTAAAGATTGTTTCTTTATGATTTTGTTTTGCAGGGTTATTCGTGTTAGAATTTTTTTTCCTGCATATTTTGTAGATCTTTACTCTATATTTTTGTTTGGATGGAGATAAATAGAACCACAACATATATGGTGGATGCATGCTACATGCATGGTATTTGACTTTTTGTCTAAATAGTCATATATTGGTGTCTAATTCAATAGCACCAAAACTAAATTATACAATTTATCTTCTAAAATAAATTAACTACAATTTTTTTTTTTTTGACTTTTTGTAGTGGTTAAATTGCATAATTGTAAATAGTAGTAATAGTTCAAAGAACTGCTATAAAATACACGGTTGCAAGATATTTTGTAGTTGTTTTCCAAAACCGCTACTCTATTGGTAGTGGTTTTTTGTCACCGCTATAGGATCCGATCGAGATATTGGATGAAATTTCAAAAATTGCCAAATATCTTAGCCGAATTTGAATTAGAATTTATAATGGTTTAAAACTGCTAAAAAATATGGAAAAATTGAAAAAAAAATCCATAATTTGAGTCCATTGTTACAATATTATGTTGAATATTTTATTATATTTAAGTGAGAAATCAAATGGTAATAGTTAATATTTAAAAATAAAAGGATTAACTTAAAGTCATATAGGTATAAATATTATGTTTATATGATACTAAGAATGTGTAGATAATAAAGAATCATTATATTGTCAACTAGATAATATTTAATTATGGAAAGAATGTTGATGATGATAAAAGAAATGTAGAGGAAATGTCCTTAAAGTTCTGGATAAATATAACAATAATTAGTATCAGAATTATAAAGTCCTTAAAAAATGTTACCATATTTGGTAAGCTTGCTCAACACTTAACATCTTCAGAAAACCTTTACAAATGAGAGAAAATGAGAGAGAAGGGGTCGACAGAAACGAAGGAGCATGTTAAATGTGCAGTGGGGTATTTATAGGCATATCTGGAACTTTGGTAGCGGTTGATGTGACGGATTTTGTAGCGATTTCTATTTGTAGTGGTTTGTGTGATAGTTTTTGTAGCGATTTTTGTTTGAACCGCTACAAAAATGCATTGGTATTTCTTAATTTTTTTTTTTCAAAAGTTCACATTTTGTAGCGGTTATACTACAAACTGATACAAATTAATGACATACTTTGTAGCAGTTTTCAAACTTCATGAATGGCGGCGGGATTCAAAATATTCAAATTTCAAATCACACTTTGTAGCGGTTATTTCCCAAAAATCGTCACAAGTTTCGTGACTGTTGGCGGGTTCTGAAATATTCAAATTTTAAAACTATACACCTTTTAGCCGTTTATCTACTAAAACCGCTACAAACTTCATGACCATTGGTGGGATTCAAAATATTCAAATTTCAATATTTCACAACTATATAACCGCTACAAATATGAACATATGTTTTTAAATCCATCATCATGCATTTAATGTGATCTATTGGTTTTTTTTAGAGAGATTACTTGTAAGATATGGTCTTGGCTATAGTAACTCACTCATAATAGCTTATGTTGATATGTCTCTTAAATCCATTATTTTAATTCCATCATCATGCATTTAATCTTCATTCATGTGCACAATATATGAGAGCAATTCTTCATAATGAAGAACAGAGGTTCTTAATATGACATTTTTAAAATTTGGACAATGACACTTGTTAAGATTAAAATATCAATAATATTAAGAATATTTATGTGTGCATCAATGTTATCCTTCAATCTCAACATGGTATCAGAGACCGGTTCCGACTCAGAGAATATCAAAGCTAGGTTCCAATTCAAACTATTTTCTTCATGTGCTTCAGTGTGATCATTCAATCTCAACATGGTATCAGAGTCAGCTTCTGATTCACAGCATATAAAAGCCAGCTTCCGATTTAGAGTATTTGTCCTGTGCTTCAATGTGATCTTTCATTCTTAACATGGTATTAGAGCCATGTTCACATCCTGGACACGTGGTTTTGATACCATGTTGAGATTGAAGGATTACAATGAAGCCCATGAGAAATACTCGAATATTATTGATCCTTAAAATTAAAAGAGAGTACAAACAGGGCTTTATATACACAAATTAATAGAAAAAGCTTAACCTAAGAAACTAATCTAATTAGGTTAAATTAAATCATAATATCTTGAGATATATTCTCAAAATATAAAATCCATAAATAATCTTAATAAATAGTGAACGACATCCCTAAATAATAATAATTTATTAATATTTCGAAACTTGATATTCTCAACAACACTTATTTGAAAATAGACGCCAATTTATCCATGTTGACTCCAGTTACCGTTGTTTTTCTCGAAAAACTACGAAAGTTTATTAATAAGCTGGTTGCTTACCACAAGTTAGATGGATTTCACCAAATTACGCACACATATTGATGAAATGACGATTGTTATTTGTTTTAGGTATGACAACCGTAGATATTATTATAGAAGAAGAGTGGATAGACGTTCTTGAGTCAGTTCAAGATGTGCTGCTTGATCTAGCAAATGAAGAGCTTATTGACAAAGTGAGAAGCACATGCTATCACTAATTTTATACTCCTTGTATCATCAATATTATGACGTTGCAAAGGTTCAAGATAGTTTTACTACTCGATCTGTTTAGAAGATATCGATGATCGAGCATGACAATAGTGAGAAGCACATGCTATCACTAATTTTATACTCCTTGTATCATTTCTTCGCTTAGGTAAAATCTTAGTTGTCCATTTAAAAAATATGTAAAAAATGAGGTTGAAGTTTGTCCCATAAAAGTTTTGTATTAAATATTATATTATTAGTAGGAGAGATCAAAGAACAACATACACCAAAGAGAGCGGGGTCTCGCACCTATTTTGATGGTCGCGGTGACCTCTCCGAAAAAATTCATATTTTAACTTGTTTTTCGTAATACCGGATAATTATTTATCGGAATATTATATTTCGGTAAATAATACCTATTGAAAATAGGTGAATATGTGGTTTCAAATAATAAGTAATAATTATCTTATTTTCTAAGGTAATTACTATGAGAATTAGGAGAGATAAAGAGCTAAAATCCTTGAAAAATGTATTTTATAAGGCGAAAATGGCACGAAAACATTATGATAAATCCTATATGACTACAAATATCGACAAAAACTTAGGAAGTATGTTGTTTCTAATTTTAGGAATTTTTGGGATTATTTCATTAAAAAATATAGAAGCATAAATATTATAATATTAAAAGCACTTTATGGCCCCAGGATTTTTAATATTTTACATGGGACATAAAATACCAATGTCAGTGCAAAAGTTGTGAGATAATAATTTATCCTAATTATGAAAATTATCAACAATTAGTAAGTGGCTAATTAAGTAATTAGTGACTAATTGTTTAGATTAAGATATAAGTAAATTAATTATTAAATAATTAATTTAAGGGAGAAACTCGAAATTAATAATTAATTAAATAATAAAATATTAATAAAATATTTTATGCTTAGAAAAATAATTAAAAAATAAAAGAAAAATAAATAAATATCTAGATATTTTGACTAAAATAATAATATAATCAGTAAAGAGCCAACATGACATTTGAGAACGGGTAGAAATTAAATCATACCTCAAAATATAGGATTGAAGTCAGAACCATCTGGACTTTTTATAAACCAGTGAATTTCTATCTCGGAGTAGACTATCTCAGAAGTCATTTCTGAAACCAAATGAGTCATTAAGATATAAGATAAATCAGAGATAGGGCAGATATTAGAATTGAGCACCTATAGAAAACAGACCGTGTTTTTCAAACCAGTGATTTTCTGCCAAGAAGCTGACACTTCCGGAAGTGATTTCCGTAACTGTTGGTGTCTATCCCAAAATGTTCAGCGGGGAAACGGAATGCCCTTAATGCGATCATAAATTTCATTAACCCGAGATATTCCTACGAGAGGAAGAATGGAACTTCAAAACGTTGCTTTGATTTTTGAGTTTCGTCAAGATTACGCGATTAGGACAGCGATCGGGAACTTTATCGATAAGTCAGCAAGATCACATCATCTTCTTCTAGAAGGGATGATGTCATCCAACACATGGAGGGCCAAGATGGAGCCACGTGGCGAAGTGCGATCCGACGGTTGAAATCCGATCTGAAGACATTTGATGATATTCCCACATTGTCCCTCCTTTCTTCTATAAATAGCAAGCCCTCCCCTTCTCATTTCTTCACCCCAAAAACGCAGCCTAGAGAGAGGTTAGAGAGAAGGAAGAGCTCGGAGAAAACGGCGGAGCCCCGGGTAAGTTTTTCGGTCCTTAGTCTTAAGTTTTTAGTTCTTTAAAGTAGAGATAGTAGGAATGCTAGAATTGTCTTTAAATTTCCCAGATAGTCTAGATATCATATTTAGGGGTAAATATGAAATATATATTTCAAAAATATGATGAGGGAAAAGATCTGTCAAAATTACGGAGAGATAGAGCGAAAAAAACGGCGAAGCTCGGCGAAATTCCGCCGATTAGGGGTTCAGGGGCAAAATGGTAATTTGTATCTAAAATGCCTGTTATGCTGCTAGATATTGATAAATATTATCCTTATAGGATATCTGAGATAAACGTACCGTCGTCATACCGTTGTTTCACCCGCTGTCAAAAATTACCGTTTTCCGTAAAACGTACCGTAGTCGACAACGAAGGTACGTTCGTGTACTGTAACACTAACTCTGATATTTACTGTATACCTATATGTGATAGACGACTATACGAGTGATTTGTATAGATAACTTTACATGAGATGTGTATTGTTAGCATAGATAACTTTACATGAGATGTGTCTTGTTAGCATAGATAACTTTACATGAGATGTCTTGTTGTTATATTAATCTTCCATCCGCTATATACTTATGTGTTGATTAATGCTGTGTTTGATCTTCCATATCTTTTGTGTATATAAATATGAGGTTAACCGTTACCCGAGGTCCGATGTGCATTTGGACCTCGGCTCTTAACATAGCGTCGGGTTCGGGAGAACCGAGGACCGAGATGAAAGGCAAGCAGGCCGCACAGAGACTCAGCTGAAGACTATCCCTTGTCGCTACGGCATGAGTATTGCCGAAGAGACACTTCTGTTGTTATTTACTATAAAAACTCTCGGTCATTGTACCGCCTTTGTAATCAACCAGACTTACGGCATTTTTAATATATGTATCAGTCACTCAATCGCTCTGATGCTCTACTCTGATGAAAAAAAAATATACTGCTTTTGAAAATGGGATGTTACATTTTCAAGAAAAATACACATCTTTGTGTGAAATAAAACTAAAACAAAATGATGAACTCAATAATTTTCTTAAAATCAAATAAAAGTAATTTTTTTCATATGAGTCACTTTTGCTAAGTAAGATTAAAAAGATATGAGTTGTTATGTTTTAATGGACGAGTTTAGATAACATTGTGATACTTTAAAGATATATAAGTATTTTAAGGTACTCCCTCCAATAACCTATTTGCGTTTATAAAGAAAATACTTATTATTAATTAAAAATAATAAATATGTATTATTTTTCAAAAGAAAAATTAATCTTCCGGTCTATGGTTTTAAGCTGGGTTGTAACTCAATCTCTACACTTTAACTTGATGTAAATCGGTGTCTATAGTTTTTGACTTAAATGTAACTTAATCTTTGAACTTTGACTCAGTCCTTATAATTTTAACCATCTTATAATATAGTCCCGCACCTTTATTCTAGAACATAAAGATTAATTTATAAAATAGTTAAAACTACAGGGACAAGTTGCAGTGAGTTAAAGTTCAATGATTGAGTTATAACTGAGTCAAAACTAAAGTGATTGACTTGCACTGAGTCAAAGTATAGCTAGGGATTAAGTTACAACCCATTTAAAACTTCGGGGACCAAAAGATTAATTTTTTCTTTTTCAAATTATACACTTAGCTATAAAGAAGATAAGTGAAAGATAATAAATACATTAATTACAAAAGGGTAAAATTTATATCTTTGGATTTACTTATTCACAAACTAAAAACTTATAATGAGGGAGGGTATTTCTCTAGATAAATGGATACTCACATATTTATGATAAATAAGTGTATGTATGTGTGTGTATGCAGTGGCGGAGCCACGTTGGGGCAAGTGGGGGCAAGTGCACCCACAAAATTTTTGATTATATATATATATATATATATATATATATATATATATATTTTAAGGGATCTCATATCAACTTATGCAGATAGTGTGGTTGGTTTGGTTATACCTCTTACACTTAATAATAAAGGTCCATGGTTCGATCCTTGCTCTCTTCCTCCCTTTTTTTTTTTTTTTTTTTTTTTTTTTCATTTCATTTTCATTATTCTCTCCCCTTTTTTTGGCTCAACTAATGTGAATTTGATCACTCCCTTTAAAGATGGGAAGTATCAAAGTTGTTATCTATTACTTTCACGCCCGGGTTGTGATTTCACTTTGCAATATTTCGTATTTTTTTTTATTGAATGTAAACATAATTCATATGTATCAGAAACCAATATAATTTTTGTTCTTGGGTTTTAATATCGTTGTCAATAGAATGAAAGTTTTTCAGAGTAACATCCTTAGTTGTGTGAATATAGGCTTCAGTTTATGAGTCTGATGTGCCTAATTCAGATTCCTAACCTTCTCCTTTAACTTTGACCTTTTATCCCTGGATGTTTTGGTGACTTGTTTAATTTGTATTTCATGTGTGTTGTTTGACTAATAGTAGCAGTTGTTCACTTGTTCTGTTGAGAGAATTGCTTTGTCATGGATGGTGCAATAGGAAACATCAAGTTTTTACCGCTCAGGGGGATCCTTGCTGATGATCAGGTGAGAGTTTTGTAAGCATTTAAAACTTTCCTTAAAAAAAAAATTTGGGGGCAGCTCCCGCCACTAATTTTGCACCCACAAACCTAGAATCTTGGCTCAGCCACTGTGTGTATGTATAATATACATGTATATATGTGTGTATATAACATGTCTCATATGTATAAGATAAAATTGTAATATTCATGGAACCTGCCATGCACAAAAACGTGATAACTCGCCAATAGTAATGAATATAGATATGTGGGAGTTTGTTTATTATTCTTGGGTTTGGATTCTCTCATAATCCTTTTTCTCCTTTTCTTCTGGGTTGTTGATCTTCACCCTCAGATCTAAAAAAATAGATGGTCCAAATTTAATATTTTATAAAACTATTATTTTAAATATGAATAAATAAACTTAACTTTTAAATCTTGATTTTCACAATTTATACCTATAATACAAACAAAATTAATAATAATTTATAAAAAATATTATCATTATCTTAGAAAATATTAAATTTGAACCATCCGTAATACCCGGATATTTAATACCGGATAATTATTTATTTTAAATATTCTCTTTGAGTCAATATTACCTATTTAAATAGGTGAATATGTGGTCTCAACTATTGAGCAAAATTATCTTATTTCTAAGGTAAAAGTCGTGGAAATTAGAGGAGATAAAGAACTAAAACTCCCAAAAATGTATTTTTAGGGCATGAAATGGCCTCGAAAATATTATGATAAATCTTAAAGGGCAGTGAAATAAATATAAATATTAGGGAAAGTATTGTCCTTAATTTTAGAAATTTAATAAATTATTTTCTTGGAAATTATAAAGGGAAAATTTAATATTATTTTAAAGAGCCCTTTTTGCCCCATGATTTTTAATATTTTACATGGGATATAAAATACCAATGTAATTAAAATAGTTGTGAGATAATAATTAATCCTAATTAATAAAATTTTCAACAATTAGTAAGTGGCTAATTAAGTAATTATGAGATAATATAAGATAATTAAGTTATTAGTGAATTAATTAGGAATTAATTAATTAATTAATTAAAAGGGGGTGGGGCGAAATTATTAATTTAAAATAATAATAAAATTAATTAAGTATAGTGTGAAAAGGGTTAGGGTTATTTCAAAAATAATATCTAGATATTAAGTAATTAAATAATAATAATATATTCGGTAGATAGACTGTTGGCTAAATGAGAAGCGAAAGAAATTAAATCCTACCTCAAAATATAGGAACTAAGTCGAAACATCTGGATTTAGTATTAACAAGTGAAATTTTATCCTGGAGTGAGCTATCTCCGAAGTCATTTCGAAACCAACGGAGTAAATAAGAGACAGGGTAAATAAGAAATTAGGCAGATAGTAGAAATGAGAACCCATAGAAAACGAGATCGTTGTGACAAACCATGAATTAGGTTTCTTAGGTCAGGACATATTATAAATCAGTGAATTTTTGTCCAGAAGCTGGTGCTATCGGAAGTTATTTCCGTAACCGACAGCGTCTATCCAAAAATCTTCAGCAGACTACGGAATACCCTTAATGGGATCAAAAATTTAGCTAACCCAGGTAGTTTTAAGGAAGAAGAATATACCTTCAGCGCTGTGCTGTCAGATTTTTAAAATTCTCCAAGATTACGCGATTAGAACACCGAACAGGGAACTTTATCGGTACAGTCACATAAAGCAAGAGTGTGACATCATGCATGACATAAGGGGGAGACACATGGATGGAAAGGATGAAGCCATGTGTCAAAGTGCGATCCGACGATCGAAATCCAGTCTGAAAACGGCATGAATAGTGTCATTTTTTCTTCTATAAATAGCCATCACCTCCTATTCTCATTTCACACCAAAATTTCGAATCCTAGAGAGAGGTTAGAGAGAAGGAGGAGCCGGAGAAAATATAGCGGAACCCTGGGTAAGTTCTTTGGTCCCTAGTCTTAAGCTTTGGTAGTTCTTAGGTAGATATAGTAGAAATGCTAGATTTATCTTTAAATTTCCCAGATAGTTTAAATATCATGTTTAGGGGTAAATATGATATTTATTTCGAAAATATATTGGGAAAATAGATATGTCAAAATTCTGGAGAGATAGGGTCAAAGTAGCGAAGCTCTGGCGAAATTTCGCCGATTAGTCAAACTAGGGGCAAAATGGTAATTTGTACCTAAAATGCCTGTTATGCTGCTAAATATTGATAAATATTATCCTTATAGGATATCTGAGATAATCGCATCGTTGTCGTATTTGTTGTGCCGCGTTTTTTTGTCAAAAATTACCGTTTTTCGTAAAACGTATAGAAATACCGTCAACGAAGGTACGTTCGCGACGCACTGTAACACTGACTCTGATGCTTGTGATATGCTTATATATGATTGCTGTGTTTCTATACTGAGACTCTGTCTCAATTGTTTTTAATACAATCATGAATATACGGGTTATGGTTTTAATAATACCGTTGAGAGTTTTCCTAGCGCTGAGGACACGATAGGCCATCGTGGAACTGGTGATATGTGCAGACTGGGATAACAAACATACTGCAGGGGCTGTGTATTGTTATTTCCTTACATACATATATGTATTTCCTACATCTGTTATGGGCCTTTGTAGTGAATTTTGTGAAAATGTTATGAATACCTGACATACATATATTGTTTACATAAGCATGAGGTTAATCGTTACCTGAGGTCCGATGGGCATTGGACCTCAGTCTTAATTAATAGACAGGGAAGAATCATGAACCATAGAAGGCACCAGTAGATGGAGCCGTAAAAAGACACCGATGGACGGAGCCGTGGGAAGGCACCGGTCAAAGTAAACGCTGAAAGAAAGATAACAGAACCTACCTTACAGCATGAATCTAATAAGATTACTTCGTATTATTTGGTGCTTAAACTAGAAAGGGTCGTCTATGTGGTTTAGTCAATCAGTCGCCGTAAATACTCGGTGAGACTCCCACTAGACCTACCCAGCCTGGCCAAATAGGATGATTTAACTGAGTTAGGTTCTATGCCCCAAGTCTACTCAAGACTTGGTTGAAGAGGGTATAGTTACATAGAAGGATTGTAAAGTTTGTATTACTGTATCACATGAACAATATTTCCCGAAATTTATAATATATCAGTATACGTCAAAAGCATCAAAGCATATGTCTGAGTATTTTTATATCAGTTACTCATTGTTAAACTCGTTGTTCAAATTTTTAGTACATGCTCTTCGTTTCCGCATTACGCTAAGCTGTAGCACCTCAAGACTCTAACAAATTTTATAAAACCACGTGTCACCGGCACGATTTATGCTACGGAATTTGGGGTGTTACACCATCCATTTGTTTTTTCATCTAAGGGTGGAAATAGGATTCGAGAAGAAAATGAAAGAAAAGATTCTGAAGAAATTTGCTTCCATTATTCTTGTTGTTATTTATATAAATATAATATTTTTATATGGTTTCATATATGTCGTAATGGACTAATTTAAAAATTAATTAGTTCTAATTAAAATAAACTTAAATTTTTTATTGAAATAAAATTGCATTACGCCCGATCACGAGAAGATATAGTGGAACCTTTTTTCCTTGAATAAAGATGGTATGCCAAAATAATTTTCTAAAGCAAAATATGATAAGTTTAAATTTAAATTCATAGTAACGCAAATTTACCAAATTCTTTTTCTAAATTCTGATAAGTTTTTAAAAATATTCAAATCAAAATTAAATAAAATCATTAAATGCATTTTTTATACTAAATATAAATCAACGAAATAAAGAGACGAAGAGGAGAATTTGGTAGAGATGTGAAGGATAAATTAAACCTGGGCATAGCAACGCAGAGGAAGAAGACAGACGAAACGGTATTTTTTTCTCTTTCCTTTTTTTTTTTTGATATAAATGAAGGCTAAAAAGCCATAATACAAATTACAGAAATTAAACAACTGGGGAAACAATTCCCAACCGTTCCTCATCAACCCACAGCCTCAAAGAAACAGGGCACTCTCCATAAATTGAAGAATTTGACAGCCCAAATTTAGCCAGAGCATCAGCCACTCTATTACAGTCTCTTGAAATGCTTTTAATAGTCACTCTCCAGTTTCTATCCAGTAACTCTTTCACACGAATGCCCAATAGGCTGAGTGATTGAATATTTCCATTCAACAGCCTATTTATAACAGCACTTGCGTCAGATTCAATCAGCACCATCTTATACCAAAAGATCAGAGGCGCTGGCAATTAACTCTTTAGATCAGAGGCGTTGGCAAGTACGGCCCAGGAAGGAATTAAATGACCCGAGAGATCAGATACAGCACGCAAGCAGGGCTATATATTATTTAGGCAAAACGAAAAGAGTCGAACGGGGGAGAGCGGAGAAGCAAGAAAACAGGATGATCGGAAAGGTTCTTTTTCCTACAGCAGCAGAATCTTGACGGTGAAACAAATCCCAGACGCAGTGCTGTGAACATCTGGACCTAAACAGACAGCAGCGGTGAAGAACAGATGGAGAGCAAGATATTAGCAGCAACGCCTTTCTTCTACGACAGCAGGGAATATTTCGGTTTTGCTTTCTTCTTCTCCCCATCTGTTCTGAGCCGAACGCTGGATTTTATTGCTTTCATGGATTTTGTTTTAGTCATGTGTGGCTAATTAATCTGTGAAATAGCCCTGAGCTGACACCTGCTTTCTTTCTTCTTTGAGTATATGTTATCAGTTTCAGGTTGGTGATCTCAACGATTTGGGAACAAAAATCTCTGTTTTGATCGTCGAATTCCTCAAGTATTTCAAACGGATTTTGAATTACTCAGAGTTTGATTTTTAATCAATTTGTGAAAGCGTGCGGAATCTTGGACTGACACATATATATGCTGTCTTTCTTCTTTTAGTATCTGTTCTCAAATCCCTTCTTTTTTTCTGATTTCTTTATTTCAACTGCTTTCTCTTGGTAATTTCATTCTCAACTCCATCATCCTATGTTTGGTTGCATTAATTGTATTCGTATACCACAGTCTGGTAGGCCACTGCTTGAGGAAAAAAGCCTCCGTTATTTGACCTCTAATGGGTGTTCGCCTCCGATGGATTAATTCATTGTTCTTGCCCCCACCCCTCGGAAGCCAGTCACAACAGTGTAAAACCAAAGAGAACAAATTAGAAAGGGAGGAACCCATCGCAGCGTTTGTTAAATAATTTTAGTCTCACGCGTCACTTGTACATTTGCATGATTCTTATCTTTTCGTCAATTTTTCGTGGCTAATTTATTTCTATTGACGGTGCTGTCAGTATAATTGAGTTAGTTACATAGTAGTTAGAAAAAAGAGATGTGGAGGATCGGGCGTGGCAATGCAGAGGAAGACACACGAAACGAAACGGTATTAAACCTGATTCCCCATGTCTCTAAAGTCCATTACTTTAATTCCATCATCATGCATTCAAATGTATGTTGCAATATGCCACATATAAGAACTCATTTTGCATAAATCAATTAACACCGCTAAATGGATCATATAAAAGCGGTTCGTTACAAATTAGAAAGATGCTCGCTTGGCACATTATTGTCAATTCTAATTTTTCCCACTTCCTTCCTTCATGGATTTATAATGAAAGGTTTATTTTGGTGCCACTAAGCTTTCTGTTTCTTCTTGAACTCATTTGTCATCTCAAGGGTGGATTCGGAAGGAGAGGGTCCAATGACAAAGAAGAGCTGCTTTTAGTTTGCAAACATATCAAGGCTTGTTTTGGAAGAACATCCAATTACAAAGAAGAGGTACTTTAGGTTTGCAGGGATATCAACTGCAGATTTGAAAGAAGAGACACTAATGACAAAGAAGATGTACTCTGGGTTTCTAGGCATATCTAGGGTGGATTCAAATGAGCAAGATTGAATGACAAAGAACAGATACTTTAGAGTTTATGTTGAGGTAGGGTAAATCATCCGGCAAACTACAAGGAATTTTCAGAAAATCCCGTGTAGTTTGCGGGATGATTGTCTTTGTACCCTACTTACACATAAACTCTAAAGTATCTCTTCTTTGTCCTTATCTCTCTTATTCTGAATCCATCCTACCTATGCTTGCAAACAAAACGTACCTCTTCTTTGTCATTGAACCCCCTTCTTTCAAATCGAAAGTTGATATCCATAGAAACCCAAAGTGCCTCTCCTTTGTATTTTAACCCTCTTCTTCGAAAACAAGCCTTGATATGTCTGCAAACCCAAAGTAGCTCTTCTTTGTCATTGGACCCTCTCCTTCCGAATCCACCCTTGACATGACAAATGAGTTCAAGAAGAAACAGAAAGCTTAGTGGCACCAAAATAAACCTTTCATTAGAAATCCATGAAGGAAGAAAGTGAGAAAAATTATAATTGACAATAATGTGTCCAGCGAGCATCTTTCTAAATTGTAACGAAGAGCTTTTATATGATCCATTTAGTGGTGTTAATTGATTTATGCAAAACGAGTTCTTATATGTGGCATATTGCAACATACATTTGTTTCTAGCAATAGTTTGTTAACTCCCTTAACGGGGCACTTAATTGTTCTTTATTGTGTAAGATTTACGCTTTTTATCTTTCTCTTGAAGAAACTAATCAATTTTGATTGAAACTTGACGCTATAAGCTAAAGATCGTTTCTTTATGATTTAGTTTTGCTGGCTTATTCGTGTTAGGTTCTGAATATTTTTTAGATCACTATTCTATATTGTTGTTTGGATGGAGATAAACAGAAGAACAACATATATGGTGGATGCATGCTACGTTCATGGTATTTGACTATTTGTCTAACTAGTTAAATATTGGAGTCTAACTAAATAGTACCACAACTAAATTATACAATTATCTCTCTAATATTTGAAATTTTACCATAAATAATGATAAATATGTATTATTTTTCAAAAGAAAAATTTATCTTTCAATCCCTATGGTTTTGACTGGGATGTAACTTAGTCCTACACTTTGACTTGATGCAAATCAGTGTCTATAGTTTTGAATTAGATGTAACTCAATCCGTGAACTTTGCTCACTACAGCTCAGTCCCTATAATTTTAACCATTTTATAATATAGTCTCTCACCTTTATTCTAGAACATAAGGATTAAATTATAAAATAGTTAAAACTATAGGGACTCAGTTGCAGTGAGTCAAAGTACAAGGATTGAGTTATAACCGAGTCAAAACTAAAGCGATTGAATTGCATTGAGTCAAAGTATAGGGGTTGAGTTATAACCCATTTAAAACTACACGACCAAAAGATTAATATTTTCTTTTCAAACTATACACTTACCTGTAAAGAAGATAAGTGAAAGATAATAAATACATTAGTTACAAAAGGGTAAAATTTATATCTTTATAATTACTTATTCACAAACTAAAAACCAATAATGAGGGATGGTATTTCTCTAGATAAGTAGATACTCACATATTTATGATAAATATGTCTTTGTCTATGTGTGTGTATGTATGTATGTATAAAATATATATATATGTGTGTGTGTGTGTGTGTGTGTGTGTAATATGGAACCTGCCATGCACAAAAACGTGATAACTCGCTAATATTAATGAATATAGATATGTGGGAGTTAGTTTATTATTCTTGTTGTTATTTATATAATTATAATATTATTATATGGTTTCATAATTGTCGTAGATAATATATAGATAGAATGATTTTATTGACTAATTTTAAAATTAATTAGTTCAAATTAAAATAAACCTGGAATTATTGAATGATGCGCTTTTAGGAAGAGTGGCGTGGAATGTAATTGCTAAGCCCGATAACCTATGTTCAATGGTACTTAGTGGTAAGTATCGTCGGAACTGTAATATGGTAGTAAAATGTAAAGGCATGAAGAGTGATTCTGAGCTATGGAGGAACTTGGTCAGATTTTGGCCAAACTTAGTGGAAAATGTACATTGGGAAATCGGCAATGGGGTGTTGGCTGACTTTTGGGAAGACAAATGGGTTGAGGGCAATGGAACTCTGCTGGAGAGGTGTGAAGGGCAGCTGCCAGTGGAGGAAAAAGGTGTCAAGGTGATTGAAATGATCAATGAGAATGGGGAATGGGATTTAACAAGAATTGGGAGATGGTTGAATGAAGAGGGCAGGGACCTATTATTGTCTGTGCTTCCTCCTAATCCTGAAAATGGTGTGGATCATGTTAGGTGGGGAAATAATCTGGAAAATAAATATGTGGTGGCTAAAATGTACCACCTGCTGAAAAAAGAAAGTATTACTGAAAGTAAAGATTGGAGAGGATTGTGGAGGTGGAAGGGGCCAAAGAGAGTTCAGATTTTTCTTTGGCTGGCTCTACATAATAGGTTGCTAACTGGGGAGAGAAAAAGTAGGATCCTGGGAGGGAATTCAGGGTGCTACTGTTGCAACAGGTCTGAGAACCTAATGCACGTATTGCGCGACTGTAACAATGCCTGGACACTGTGGCAGGAACTTAATTACTGTATTGCTGGTTCTGGTTTTATGATTTTGCAGGATAGTGACTGGTTGAGGTGGAATCTCACCCATGTGAATGAAGATTGGAGACTAATATTTGGTCTCACTTGCTGGCTATTGTGGAACTGGCATAACAGGTGCTGCTTTCAGGAGGATTATGTCATGCCTGATGATCGGGTAAGAGTAGTGTACTGGTATGCAAGGGAAGTAAAAGAAGCACGTAGAGAATTTAGCACCTCTAGAAGAATCAAGCAGGAGGTACCTGTTAGATGGAAAGCACCAGCAGCTGGTTGGGTCAAACTCAATGTGGATGGAGTATCGAAAGGGGAGAGGAAGGCTGCTAGGTGTGGCGGATTAATCAGAGGTTCGAAGAGTGAGTGGCTTGGCGGATTTGCAAGGCGGTTAGGTGTATGCTCAGCTATAAGGACAGAACTGTGGGCTGTTTTGTATGGTCTTGAATTAGCTGTCCAGTTGTGTTGTAATCAGTTAGTTGTAGAATCTGATTCCTTGTCAGTCATTCATTTGCTGGATGTGTTACAGTTAGATGATAATGCTGAGTCTAGTTTACTTAAACAAATCAGGAGATTTGTAAAAATGCTTTCAAACGTTGCGTTTGTGCATACTTACAGGGAAGGAAATAGTTGTGCTGATGTACTAGCAAACTATAGTCTTAAGCAGGGGGTGTCTAGTGCTATTTTTGTTAGGCCTCCCATGGTTGTAAATCAGTGTCTACACAGGGATTGTATGGGGGTTGCTTACCCCAGATTTGTATTTGATACCGGAGGAATAAAATTGGGCTAAGGCCCCGTATTATTACCAAAAAAAAAAAAAAACTTAAATTTTTTATTGAAATAAAATTGCACTACGAGATAACCAGAAGATATTGTGGAAGTTTTTTTCCTTGAATATAGATGATATGCCAAAATAATTTTCTAAAGCAAAATATGATAATTTTAAATTTAAATTCATAGTTACGCAAATTTACGTCAAAATCTTTTTCTAAATTCTGACAAGTTTTTAAAAATATCCAAATAAAAATTAAATAAAATCATTAAATACATTTTGTATACTAAATTTAAATCAATGAAATAAGGTATCTAAAATTAAAATAGAATATCTCTTAACAATATTTTAATCCAAAACAAATAAAATTTCTACAGCAAAATACATTGAAATCTCATTATAAAATCATGGGAAAATTAGAATGAAGGGCCTAAAAGAAAAGATATTTATGGAGAAGGACCATAAAAATTCTAATTGTTTAGAAGGACCAAATATAAAAATATAAAATTAAGTGTACTAAAATGTCTCTAATAAAATCTTCTGCAATCCCTTCTATATCCTCCTCCCCATTCTATTTTTAAAACTAATGCAAAAGTTTAAGTTTCATTAAATTAAAAAATATTTTTCTCAATTTTCATTTTCACAACTTGAATATATCTATAAAAAAAATGCATTCTTCAATTTGTAAAAATTAAAATGTTTTTAAAATCAACAAATTTTTTAATTAAAATGGAATTATAAAATTTTAATAAAAATTAAGGTCTTTTATAATTTATCATATATGTTAAACTAAGAAAGTTTGTATGATTTATTTATGTTTTAGAAACAATTTATGTGGGTTAAAAGTTCATGTAATTTTAATAAAATAAAATAAAATATATAATTAACCTATTATATCCTGAAAAATATGAAATAAGTTTAATTTTTATTTTTAAAAAAAGAGCTTGAGTGATGTCATCATTGATAATATTTTACTGATTTTTTTCTTTGCGGACCTTTTAAGTTATAAGGCTTCTCCGTAATAATTAAAAGGGTGAGTATTTTAAGATGAGGCATTTATGGTTATGATTATTGAAGGTTGTAGGGTGCGTACTTAAAACTCTAAAGTAACTCTGTGGCCTACTAATAATGATATTATAATACGAACTCCATTAGTTTTTCACAGCAAATAAATCCGGGACAGAATAGAGTAGAGTTGTTTTTCGAGGGAATTACAATGAGGTCCAAAAGGAGGGACTTAATTACCAAAAAATCTCATTGACAAGTGAAAAGTATAAGTTGTTATTGGAATTTGTCATTACATGCTTATAAGTTGTTATTAAACTTTTGAGAAATTAAATCTATTTTTTGATATCTCATTGTAATTCCCCTCTGCTTTTCTTAGAGAAATCATTGCCCTAGGGAGTTACCAAATAGGTTTCCATCAACTATCTCCCTCATATATTATGTTTAGTGGTTGCTTGTTTATTAAATAATTAAGAGCAAACCGCCTTTGCTGATGACTTGTATTTCTTCTTGTTGCCATTGAAGCCCTGCTTAATCAAGTGTTTGAGAAATTCGAAACAGTATATCCGATTTTCTCTGTTGTGCGTCCGTTACTTTGTGAAGCTGTAAATGAATTCCATGATATAATAAGTGTCAATATGACGGATGTGACATTTTAGGTAATATAGTTGTGGGATGGAAGGACATAAATAAAGTGGGATGCTTTGGCCTTCATAAAGCTTACTGATCCACTGCTTTGGAGGACAGTATTGTTTTATCAAAATTGAAAAACATATATAAAATAATTAAAAGTTATACGTGATCGAGGCCCTGTAACTATAGATTCCGCTATATAAATGTTGTGAATTCGGTTTTCTTATACATGTACTAGCCGACGACAAATGTACAGTTGTACAACTTACAGTTGTCAAACTGAACTACTTTAAGTTAATTGCTAACTAATTTAGTTGGAGGATAACTAAAGTATTAGTTACATTTATCATCTGTTAATCTGTTATGTATATCTATACATGTTTTTTTAGTAAATTTATAAACATATATTCCCTCTGGTCCTAATTATAAGATTTAGTTGATTTTTTTTTTTGAGAGATTAACGAAGCTAATTAAATTACTTTAGTGTATTTTTTTTTCTTCAAACTAATTAGTTTAACTAATAAAGTAATATATAATCTAAAGATATACAACATATGAAATGATTAAGTAACTTATTTAGCTTTAATCTCTCCAAAAAAGTCAACTAGATCTTATAATTAGAACCGGAGGTAGGATTATAGATGTGTGTAAATAAAAACACGTGTAAATGTTGGAAAAAAAAACGTGTATAATCACTCGTATCATTGAACACCCACGTATATCTTCTTTGGTGGAGCATCCATATAGACCTCATTATGAAATATTTATTTATGGTGAGGTTGGATTTAGGTAAAAAGAAACAAATGTCATTTCAATTTCAAAATCTAAATTTTTTCTTATTTTTTATAAGAGTATAAGCATTAACTACACTTGTGTTGCAATTAACTACTTATTTTAGTAGAAAATAACTTATTTCAGACTTTAAAATTTAAATGGTATTTTCTTATCTTTTCCCTTTGAAATTAAAAATCATAGAATTGCCAATGAGGATTGGCACAGTTGGCTAAGACGTCGACCTTCACCCCAAAAGGGAAAAGGTTCAATACCCGCTGGTCAATGTGATGACCTTATTGGTGGGCGATTTGTAAATACTTTTGTAAGCGCTCTTTGAACCTGGAGGCATGCCCTAACCCTGGTGGGATATCGGTGTCTACCCCCACCTAAACTTTTATATACCAACAAAAAAAAAATGATAGAATTGGCTCATGAAAAATAGAATTATCAATCTACTATCAAATAAAATTGTTTTATAATTCTTCTGAAGAGTTTCATAGGATTAATTTGCGTTGCACTTATATAGGTGTCAAGAGGAAAAATAAAATTATTATTTACTATGAAAACAAAGAAATTAAAAACAATGTAGTGGAATTAGAAGTGCAGTGAAGGCAAGCTAGTATGGGTTAAAGTGCAAAAATACACATGTACTTGTCTCACGAGGAGCGCCTAGTAGCAAGTGCTTTTTTTAGGTGCAAAAGTGCACACGTGGTTACCAATTAGGTGCAAAAATATCGTTTGACCGTTAAGTTTGACTTTTTTTGCTGACTGGATAATGACGTGGCATTTCAAATGTGCAAAAATACACATGTGGTTTTTCAAGAAGAGCGCCCAACACCAAATTATTATTTCTTTTAATTTAATAATTTTACTTCAATTAAAATTATTTTAGGATCTTGAAAAAATATTTCAAGTATTGACCGGTACTAAAAGGATACTGAAAAAATATTTTAGGGTACTTGACTGGTACTAAAAAGTACTTTTAGGATCTTTGGCACGAAACAATACTTCATAATCTTGAAAAATTATTTTAGGATCTTGAAAAATATTTCAAGCTATTGATGGTACTTAAAGGATACTGAATGGTACTGAAAAATAATTCATGATCTTGAAAAATTATATTAAGATCATAAAAAAATATTTGAGAATGCTTATTTGGTATTAAAAATATACTTCAACATATTTTTTAAGATTCTCAAATAATTTTTCAAGATCATAAAATATTTTTTCTCTACTACTAAGCGGTATTCTCAAAGTATCTTTTTAGTACCAGTCAATACCCTGAAATATTTTTTCAGATCTTAAAATAATTTTTCAAGATCATGAAGAAATTTTTCAGTACAGGTCAGTATCCTGAATATCTTTTTAGTACCCGGTAGTAATTAAAATAAAATTATTAATTTTTTTTAAAAAAGAATTTGGTGTTTGACGCTCTTTTTGACAAACCACATGTGTATTTTTGCACCTTTGAAATGCCACGTCATCGTCCAGTCAACAAAAAAGTCAAATTTAACGGTCAAAGTCAAACTTAACGGTCAAACAGTATTTTTGCACCTAATTTGTAACCACATAGTCACTTTTGCACCTAAAAAAAACACTTGCTACTGGGCGCTCTTCAGAGAAAAGCATATGTGTATTTTTGTACCTTAATCCAAAATGTAACACCCCAATTTCTGTAGCATAAATCGTGCCGATGACACGTGGTTTTATAAAAGTCATCAGAGTTTGAGGTGCTACAGTTTAGCGTTTTGCGGAAACGAAGAGCATGTACTAAAAATTTAAACAACGAGTAACTGATAAAATACTCGGACATATGATGATGCCGACGTACCGATATATTACAAATTTCCCGAAGGAATATTCATGTGATACAATAATACAAAACTTTATAATTACAACTCTTTCTATGTAACTATACCCTCTTTAACCAAACCTTAGGTAGACTTGGGGCATAGAACCTAACTTAGTTAAATAATCCCATTTGGCCAGGCTGGGTAGGTCTAGTGGGAGTCTCACCGAGTATTTACGGCGACTGATTGACTGAACCACATAGACGACCTGTAACACCCCAAATTCTGTAGCATAAATCGTGCGGTGACACGTGGTTTTATAAAATCTGTCGAGTTTTGAGGTGCTCTGACTTAGCGTAATGCGGAAACGAAGAGCATGTACTAAAAATTTGAACAATGAGTAAACGATATAAAAATACTCGAGAATATCTGATGCTCGACGTATATCGATATATTATAAATTTCCGAAGGATTGTTCATGTGATACAAAGTAATACAAAACTTTATAACTACAATTCTTACATGTAACTATACCCTCTTCAACCAAACCTTTAGTAGACTTGGGGCATAGAACCTAACTCAATTAAATCATCCTATTTGGCCAGGCTGGGTAGGTCTAGTGGGAGTCTCACCAAGTATTTACGGCGACTGATTGACTGAACCACATAGACGACCCTTTCTAGTTTAAACACCAAATAATATGAAGTAACCTTATTAAATTCATGCTGTAAGGTAGGTTCTGTTATCTTTCGTTCAGCGTTTACTTTGACCGGTGCCTTCCCATGGCTCCGTCCATCGGCGTCTTGCCACGGCTCCATCCGCTGGTGCCTTCGTTGATCCATGATTCTTCTCTGACTATTAGTTTAAGATTGAGGTCCAATGCCCATCGGACCTCAGGTAACGGTTAACCTCATGCTTATGTAAACAATATATGTATGACATGTATTCATGACATTTTCACAAAATTCACTACAAAAGCCCATAATGAGATGTAGGTAATACATAATCAAATATGTAAGGAAATAACAATACACAGCCCCTGCAGTATGTTTGTTATCCCAGTCTGCACATTCACCGGTGCCACGATGTACAGTCGTGTCCATAGCGCTTAGGAAAACTCTTAACGATGTTAACAATACCATAACCCGTGTAATCATGATTGTATCAAAAACAGTTGAGATAGAGTCTCAGTACAGGAATACATCAATCAAATATAAGCATATCACAAACATCAGAGTTAGTGTTACAGTACGTTGCGAACGTACCTTCATTGACGGTACTTCGGTACGTTTTACGGAAAATGGTATTTTTGACAGCGGTACGATTACAAATATCCTATAAGGATTATATCGCATTTATCAATATTTAGCATCATAACAGACATTTTAGGCACAAATTACCATTATGCCCCTAGTTTGACTAATCGGCGAAATTTCGCCAGAACTTCGCTACTTTAATCCTATCTCTCCAAAATTTTGACATATCTCTTCTCCTAATATATTTTCGAAATAAATACCATATTTACCCTTTAAACATGATATTTAAACTATCCTGGCAGATTAAAGATAAATCTAGCATTTCTACTTTAACTACCGAAAGAAGCACCAAAGCTTAAGACTAGGGATGAAGAACTTACCCGGGGCTTTGCTACACTTTCTCCAGGCTCCTCCTTCTCTCTAACCTCTCTCTAGTTTCGGTTTTGGTGTGGAAAGAAGTGAAGAGGAGTGCCTTCTATTTATAGGCAAAGCGTGACACTATTCATGCTTTATCAGATCGGATTTCAACCGTCGGATTTTGCTTTTACACATGGCTCCATCTTGGCCATTAAAACCCCTTGACCGACCTCCCCCTATGTCATCTTCCAAAAGATGACTTCATCCAAGTGATGTCATCACTTGCTTTATGAGCTGGTACCGATAAAGTTCCCTGTTCGGTGTTCTAATCGCGTAATCTTAAAGAATCTCAAAAATCCGGCAACACAGTGCTGAAGGTCTATTCATCCTCTTTCAAAATACTTGGGTTAGCTAAATTTTTGATCCCATTAAGGGTATTCCGTTGCCTACCGAACATTTTTGGATAGACGTGATTCCAAGCGAAATGACTTTCGGTAACACCCACACGGACAAAAATTCGCTGGTTTATAATATGTCGACCTAAGAAACCTAGTTCATGGTTTTTCACAATGGATTTATTTTTCATTGGTTCTCATTTCTACTATCTGCCCTTTATTTTTTTTCATCCTGTCTCTTAATTACTCCGTTGGTCTCAGAAATGACTTCGGAGACAGCCCACTCCGGGACAAAATTATACTGGTTTATAATAGGTCGATGTTAGCTACTTAGTTCACCTATTTTGAGACGGGATTAAATTTCTATCGGTTCTCATTCATCTAACTGGTCTTTCTACAAAATATCTCATTTATATTATTATTTAATATATAAATATCATGATATTATTTTTGAAATAACTACAACCCTTTTCACACTACAATTTTCGCCCCCCCTTTATTTATTTACTTTTAATTATTTTTAATTAATTTACTTTATATCTTAATCATCTTATATTATCCCATTAATTACTTAATTAGTCACTTACTAATTGTTGATAATTTTCTTAATTAGGATTAATAATTATCTCCCAACTATTTCATTTGACATTGGTTTTTTATATCCATGCATTATATTAAAAATCATGGGGCGAATTAGGGTTTCTAAAATAATATTAAATTTTCCCCTTATTATTTCCAAGGAAATAATTTATTAAATTGCTATAATTAAGGACAATACTTTCCCTAATTTTTAATAATTATTTAATTGCCCTTTAAGATTTATCATAATATTTTCAGGTCATTTTATGCCCTATAAATGCATTTTATGGATTTTAGCTCTTTATCTCTTTCAATTTCCATAGAAATTACCTTAGAAAATAAGATAATTATAACTTATTATTTGAGACCACATATTCACCTATTTCCAATAGGTATTTTTTACTAAATTGTGATACTTATCATAAATACGATTTTTAGGGTATTACACGACCCTTTCTAGTTTAAGCACCAAATGATATGAGGTAACGTTATTAGATTTATGTTGTAAGGTGGGTTCCATTCATCTTCCGTCTGTATTTACTTTGACC
Organism: Acacia melanoxylon; assembly: GCA_019022615.1. NCBI lineage: Eukaryota > Viridiplantae > Streptophyta > Magnoliopsida > Fabales > Fabaceae > Acacia > Acacia melanoxylon. The sequence continues at coordinate 811,666 of JAFJYJ010000042.1, forward strand.
GAAGCCTTCTCACGGCTCCGTCTATCGGCGTCTTTCCATGGTTCCATTTACAGGTGCCTTCTATGATTCATGATCCTTCCCTGACTAATAATTAAGTCTGAGGTCCAATGCCCATTGGACCTCAGGTAACGGTTAATCTTATGCTCAAATAAAACAGTATATGGACAACAAATATTCATAACAATACAGCAGCATATCAACACATAAGCACAAAGCAGATGCATGATCAATACTAAGACAGAACATAAGCACTGAGCAGTATGTAAAGTCCCACAACATGTCTGCACATACCCTGTGCCACGATCACAACACGTGTCATCATCACTAGGAAAACTCATACAGTATTACCAATACTATAACCCGTGTAAGCTGTATGTATAATTGACGACCCTAGACAAAGCCTCAGTCTATGAACGTATCTATCACATATATGTATATGAGCAGCACAGAGTTAGGGTTACAGTACGCGTCCGTACCTTTGTTGACGATATTTGGTACTTTTGACGGAAACGGTACGTTTGACAGCGGTACGACAGCGGTACGTGATCACAGATATCCTATAAGGATAATATCACATTTATCAATGTTCAACATCATAACAGGCATCTTAGGTACAAATTACCACTTTGCCCCTGTCTTTACTACTCCACTAAATTTCGCTAGAGCTTCGCTACTTTGACTTTAATTCTCCAAAATTTTGACATATCTCTTTCCCCAATATATTTTTGAAATAAATATCATATGTACCCCTAAAACATGATATCTAAGCCAACTTGGAAGATTAAAGATTAATCTAGCATTCCTACTATAACTACCGAAAGAAACACTAAAGCTTAAGACTAGGGACCGAAGAAATTACCCAGGGCTTTGCTACAATTTTCTCCAGACTCCTCCTTCTCTCTATTTCGAAATGGCTCAAGGAATTGGTGAGGAAATTAAGTGAATGGAAAGGCCTATTTATAAGCAAAAAAATGCACTATTAATCACTTTTTCATATTGAATCTCATCCGTTGGATCTAGGGTTTATTGGATGGCTTCCTCTTGGCCCTTGATTTGCCTTGGCCGACCTCCCCCTTCTCCTTTTAGGAGAAGTTTCCTGCATCACCATGATGTCATGCTCCTACTTTATGGATTCAACCGATAAACCATGTTCGGTGTCCTAATCGCGTAGTCTTAAACAATCTTGAAAATCGACAACGTAGTCTTGAAGGTCTATTCTTCCTCCTTCAAAATATCTGGGTTAGCAAAATTTTTGATCCCATTACGGGTATTTCCTAACCTTAGAACATTTTCGGACAAACGCCGTCGATTTACGGAAATGACTTCCGGAACACCAACTTACGGATAAAAATTTACTTGTTTATAATATGTCCTGATCTTAGAAACTTAGTTCATGGTTTTCTAGATAGGATTTAATTTCTATCGGTTCTCATTTATCCTATCCGTTTATTTTATATTTTAATAATCTTATATAATTCACAAAATTATCCTATTGGCCCATTCTTAATTACATGGATTTAGGCATTTAAAATTGTTAGAAATTCTTGTAGCCTTTGATCTTGCTTTATTAGAGTACATCCTAGCCATTGACCATCATTTAATTTGTCTAATTTAATTAGAAAGCTTAATTAGGGCTTTAATCCTATGATTAGTATCCTTTTAGGATTTAGGGTTTTCATGTACTTAATCTCACCAATTTTTCTTAATCTTTTCTAATTAATTAGCAAGTATATTGTATGCTAATTTTAGCCATAAACATTTAATTAAAGGGTTTTACCTATTTTACCTTGGATATTCTCTTGTTCAAGCTTAAACAATTAGCCATTAATTACTTAATTAATCACTTACTAATTGTTGATAATTTTCTTAATTAGGATTAATCATTTTCTCACAACTATTTCACTGACATTGGTATTTTATGTCTCATGCATTATATTGAAAATTATGGGGTCATTTAGGGTTTCCCAAAATAATATTAAATTTTCCCTCTTATTATTTCCAAGGAAATAATTTACTAAATTGCTATAATTAAGGACAATATTCTCCCCAATTTTTAATAATTATTTAATTGCCCTTTAAGATTTATCATAATTTTTTTCAGTGCTATTTTATGACACATAATGTATTTCTAGCCCTTTGGCACCTTAATTTCCTTTAACTCCCATGGTATTTTCTTTAGCAAAATAAGATAATTATACACACTATTTGAGACCATATATTCACCTATCAGAAATAGCCATTTATTTATCTTAATATAAGATTCCAGATAAACAAATATCCGGGTATTACAAAAAAAAAAAGAGAAATTTGCACTGAGATCCCAAGTTACACAAAATACAACATAAAGATCCCATGAAAATTCTAATTTGCAGGAAAATCTTGTGGGACATTAGTGCAATAAAACATAAACGTGAAAAGACCAAAATACCCTTAGTAAAACACACCAAAAGCTTATGACCCCATTCAATCTCCCTCCTCTCTCTCTCCCCCCATGGCTGAAGCTCTTCACCATCATTGTCTCCATTGGATAAACAATACTCACCATCACCTGACCATTGTCGTCAATGAAACCCCTTCGTCGTGGGTGCCACGTTGAATCTTTTGCTCGTCTCTGGTGTAGATTTTCCTCATTGTCAATGAAGTTTTTTCCTCGTTGCAGTAAAGGTGTTTCTCATCAACATCAATTTACGAAGTCATTTCTTAATCTCATTATGACGTTACATTGTGTTGTTAATATAGGCAGTGACAATTGTTAAAACAAGCCCATGAACTTGAGTGGACGCCCATGAGCTTGTCAGTGCATTCCCTTGAAATTGTTAATATATATTTATATTATGTGTGGACATATTTATAGAATACCTTTGTTATTATAATTTATTATTAATTAGGTGGACATATTATTTGGACTATGTCTGGAAAACATGAGAGTTATCACTTTGTCGGCTATCTCACAACTTGATGACGTTGCCAAGTACGACGCCACCGGTAGTAACGTCAGTGTCGTCCCGACGCCCCGGTAGTAAGCGTCGGACAATCTGACGCCACACATTTTGTGTGGCGTCAAAAAGTGGCATCAATTGATGTAAAAAAAATATTTATTATTTTATAATTATATTAAAAAATATATTATTTTATAATTACATTTAAAAATATTATTTTATTTAATAAAAAAAATATAATTTTATAATTATATTTAAAATTATAAATAATAATTCTAATAAAAAGAGTAAATAATAATTCTAATTAATAATTAAGGGAATTAAAATATTTAAAATTTATTATAAACCCTGTGAGGCTCGCCTCACCCTGTGAGATCTGAGTGATGGGCACCTCCCAAAGATCTCTGTGAGGCTCGCCTCACCCTCAAAGACTTATAATCTCCTGTGTCACACACAACTTGTTAGCAGTTACACCGATCACAAATTGTATGGAACACAAGAGATTATAAGTCTTTGAGGGTGAAGCGAGCCTCACATAGATCTTTGGGAGGTGTCCATCACTCAGATCTCACAGAGTGAGGCGAGCCTCACAGGTTTATAATAAATTTTAGGGTTAAATACCAATTCTGCCATGGATGTATTGGTAATGGGGCACTCGGCACTCGGAAGTTTTTTTGGTATCATTTTTGCCTTGGAAGTTTAAAAACATAGTTAACTTGCCGATCGGTTGATCTTGACCGTTGGATCGTTACTCTCTTTGTAAACTTTCAGGGCAAATTTGCTCCTAAAAAAAACTTCGGGGGCAAATTTACTCCTAAAAAAACTTTCGGGGCATATTTGCTCCTTTTTGTAAACTTTCGAGGTAAAAATGATACTAAAAAAACTTCCAGATCTTTGAGTGCCCCTTACCAATATTTCCAAGGCAAAATTGGTATTTAACTCTAAATTTTAAATATTTTAATTTCCTTAATTATTAATTAGAATTATTATTTACTATTTTTATTATTTATAATTATTAGAATTATTATTTATAATTTTAAATAAAATTATAAAATAATATTTTTTTCATCGAGATAAAATATTTTTTTAAATATAATTATAATTTTTTTATACATCAAACTTTTTAAAAAGTGGCATCAATTGATGGAGTCTGAAGCTACACTTTTTGTGGCATCAGAAGTTGGAGTATTTTTTTTTCGTACACCTAAAATATTTTTTCAAGATCATAAAAAAATACTTCATGATACTGACTATTACTAAAAACATACTTTATGGTGCTTACAGTACTGAAAAAGACTTCATGATCTTGAAAAATAATTTTAGGATCTTGAAAAATTATTTCAAGGTGATTTACTTTATGGTGCGGTACTAAAAAGATATTTTAGAATCTTGAGGTATTGAAAATTTTATATATATATAAAAAATGAAATATAATAAAACTTATATTGTATATTTGCATAATAGTGATTATATATATATATATTGTGGTACTCGGTCACAGTACAGTACCAGAATTTAACTTGCCAGTAATATTAATTAGGTTAGTTAGAGAAGTTGTAATTTGCTGTGCTGTGTGTGTTGATTCGTATATAGGAGGTGGAGAAGTGAGTAGCATGGGTGGTTCAGACGAGCCTTAAACTCAACGTCAATTCTTGTTCCCATGCACTAATCTGAACACCTGCATGAAGTGCTCTCGGGTGATGAGCACGGACTTATTTTAATGGCATAAATTCTAAAGTGAAAATAATTAATTATCAATTTTTTTAAAAAATATTTTTTTGTTAAAAATTATCAATTGAAAAATTTAAATATAGGTTGTTGAAAGTGTATTTAGACTGTACATATCTCAAAATAGTGATGAGCACCGAACCGGGTCATGTGTTGCATCTTTGCATGGTTCTAAGGTGAGAATCAGAAATACATCATTCACGCCAGCTGCTGAGTTTGTTAAGCGAGTATTATTTCAAGGATTTTAGTTTCCCTAAATCCGGACCGTTTAGATTTATTTATTTTTTCATTGAGAAAAGAAGATTTATTTATTTTTCTACTTTTACTTGTTTTAAAAAATTATTTTAATGTATATAAAATCTAAAGTAAAGATAATATTTTGGTCGTCAATCTTTCAAAAAATAATTTTTTAATTCAAAAATCACTGTTGAAAATTTTAAATCTGCACTATTACAATTATATTTGGACATCTCACTGCAGCGATGCTGCGATGAGCACCAAAACCATCTTCATTATTACCAGCAACATACTTGTTGCCCCCACACACACCCACGGATCCAGTCTCAACAGTTTCATCATTATTATGTCATTTTATATCATATCAACAAGAGTCTGATTCTCCATGTGAGTGAAGTTATAGAAGGTCCCCATTATCAATCATGAAGGAACGAGTTTCACCAGTTTACTTCATTATTATCATTATTATTCATTTTTATATAAGGAATAGTGAGCACAATAACATTCAAGCTGATTCTAGAAAGTATCATCGATCCATGGCTCCACCAACTCGCATTTCCTTCACCTTCTTCTTCTGCTCGCTTATACTTCTGATACCCATAGCCCTTTCTGAAGCCTATGATCATGATGATCCCTTAACTTTGCGATCTGATGAAGTCGCCGACGTCAAAGATTTGGTCGCCAAATACGGTTTTCCGAAAGGTGTTCTTCCCGACAACGTCAAATCCTACAATGTCTCCGACAAGGGCGTCCTACGAGTCAAGCTCCAAAAGGCTTGTACTGTGTCTTCGCTGGGCATTCGTTACCATGTGAACATCAGAGCCAGGCTTGCTTACGGATCCTTGACCCGTGTGAACGGAATTCGGGGTAAGACCGAACATGGCTTTTGGTTGACCGTGGTCGCGATCAAAGTCAATGAGACATCACACACAGTCGGATTTAGCATTGCAGGGCTGTTCAAGGATTTCCCTGCAAATGAGCTCGATGTTGCTCCTGCATGTGACGCAAAAGTATCTGACTTGGACACCATGTGAGGTACTACTAGACATATTTATTTAATTTGATTAAATCAAAGAAATTAGTTATTGAGACATATATTTTCCAAAACATCTTAAGAATCTTCTTTAATTCCTTCATTTTCTCTCCTCCTAAGTTATTGTTAAGGAAACATTAATAGAGATAAATTTGAAAAAAATTGAAAAATATAAAAATTATATCTTCTATTTAGAACCAAGATCAATTCTTTAAATATATCTTTTTATCAAAGACGGAGGAGTATTACCCTATCACTAAGGATTATTATTTCTTCATCATCATAATCATTATTATAGAACCCTCATAGTACTTAGTATAAGATTTACTAATGAAAAAATTGAACTACAAATTAGATCTTATACTTATACTAAAACCAGATATAGTATTATTTAATGAACGATCTATGGGTTGGTTGCATATATAATATCGAAATATTTTTTCTGGATTACAGAGGTGCTGGGATGGCAGGACATATGAATAAAGTGGGATTCCATAAAGCTTACTGATGCACTGCATCTGGATGGGATTGATATATGGGCTTACTTATCCAAAAGGGGAGAAAAGAGGTGTATGCTTTCCGTTACATAATTATCAGTTATGAAACAATGCAACCAAGGATTCCACTATTAATGTTATGATGTCAGCTTTCTTGATGTTTTGATCTCAATTCCTTATTTCTCTTTTTGCATTCAACACACACACACACGTTAAATGAAAAGTCTTAAAGGATGTGGGATTTGGCCTTTGCCGAGGGATTACAGTATTACGTGTGGGATAGAGTTGTGAGTGGTGTCCAGGTGGCGTTTCTAGCTGTTCGTACATTGTATCATGGGATGGGGATAGCCTTTGATTGGGGTAGATGAGTTGGGCTTTAAATTTCGGCTAGCATTTTTCTTTTTTTCCTGCGGGTTTTTGTTGATTTGACACAAAAACCTTAGCGGCCTCATGGTCAAATTATAAATTTTTTACTAAGAATTAGAATGCAATATAATGTAATCAACTTGGGGTCTTTCTCTTATTAAGGAGTATTTTATTTTGAATTTTCTAGGTGAAACTAAGTGCTAACAACATGGTTAGAAAAGGGTTTTAGAATTGGCTTTCTCTAAATTAAAATTCATGAAAATAAAGCTATTTCTATTTTTTTTTTGTGGTATTTTTAAAGAACAATAGAGAAATATTTTGGATTAAAAAGGGATTATGTGATGAAATGATTCTTGGTAGCAAAGATGGTGGCTTTCCTAACTTTTCAAAAATAGTTGGGGAGTTAATTTTCATCAAGTCAAATTGGAAAACCTCAAGCAATCACATTGAGTTCACTTTATTTAATTAATGACGAATCCTACAATCGCATTCATAGTAATCTCATAGATAAATTCACTACTATAAAAAGTAAATTTAATGACATTAATTAACGTCAATTTTTAGAAAACAGAAGTTAAAAAGGATGCGACACTACTAAAAAAAGGGGATATTATTTCCCTAAAAGACATCCTTATTATAAAAAGGGAAGTAAAAATTGAAGGCGGTGGCATTCTTGTAATAATTAGTTGGCCCAAGGGAAATTTTTTGGCGTCCTAAATTACTTTTGGGACATCAAAAGCAGACATTTGGTATCCTAAAAGTAGTTCAAGACATCAAAATAAACATTTTTAGCATCATAAAGTTATTTTAGGATGCTAAAAATCATTTTGGGAAATTTTTTGGCTCCAGGGGAATTTTTGACGTCCTAAATTACTTTTGGGACTTCAAAATCAGCATTCTTGGTGTCCTAAAAGTAGTTCGGGATGCCAAAATCAACATTTTTAGAGTCCTAAAAATTATTTTAGGACGCCAAAAATTAGGCACCCGTGACTCTGACTTTTTTTTTTTTTTTGGTTTGTCTCAGCCTTCACTTTTTCTTCATTTCATCTCCCTCGACCCAGCCTTCACTTTCTCTTCATTTCACCTCCCTCGACTCAGCCTTCACTGTCTCAACACTAATCAGCAGCGACAGTGTCACCGAGCCCTAACCCTACGACGTTTGAACGATAAGCACTAACCCGACGACAACGGTGACAAACATAGATTTGGAGGCAATGAACGTACATCTGAACGCATATATGTTCTTATTAGATTTTGAGCTAGATCGGGAGTAAAATATCCAACAGCGAAGATCACGTGGAGGATATGAACGACAGATCTGTTGAAAACATGAAGCTAAGATTCAGGGATAGATCTAAGGTATGTTTGAATCTTGATCTCAATTTGATTTTAGCTCTGTGTTCATCTCCATTTGATTTGATTCAATGATAGATATGAAAACATTAAGTGTTCTTATTTGATTTTTGTTTATTGATTTAGATGATTTTTGTCTCAGCCTTCAACAAACCTGTTAATTGATTCTTGATTTCATTGGTTTTTGTTAATTCAATGCATTGTGGATATGAAGAAGGATGGTTTAAATGATTTTTGTTAATTGATTCAGATGGTTTTTTTCCTTGCCGCTACCTCCTCTCCAATTGAGGAAGGATGCTCAGCTCGGTCGGAACTTCTCTCTCTCTCTCTCTCTCTCTCTCTCTCTCTCTCTCTCTCTCTCTCTCTCTCTCTCTCTCTCTCTCTCTCTCTCTCTCTCTCTCTCTCTCTCTCTCTCTCTCTCTCTCTCTCTGTGTTAAGTGTTTTTTTTTTTAAAAAAAAAAACACTTAAGGTGTCCCAAATAAAATTTTGGAAACCCTAAGTCTTTCACGTCCGGAAAAAAAATAAGGACACCGTAAGTCTTAATTTTCCTGTGCCCATGACATAGACGTCCCTTTTTAAAGGGACTAGAAAGGGTTAAAATAAGGACGTTAAAAAGATTTTTTGTAGTAGTGTATGATGACATTTTTAAAATTTTGGCATAACTTTCAATGAACATTATGAAAAATAGTCGGTAAAAGTTAAGCCCAAAAATAAATAAAAATGAATATTTTTGAATTTGAAAGACTGTTTTTTTAAAAAGTCATTGAAAGTAATAAAAAAAAGGTTACAATGATTGTTATTTGAAATTACAGTCGTTGAAATCCTAATAAAAAGCCTCAACTTGGTTAAGAATAGCGAGCTCAATTGGGAAGTAAAATAAAAGGGGGGAAAAGAGGTTACAACGATTATTATTTTAAATAATAGTTGTCAAAAATCCTAACAAAATGCCTCAACCTTATCAAAAATAGCAGGTCCACCAGAGAAGTAAGAAAACAAAAAGAGGGAGGTTACAACTACTGTTATTTTAAATAATACTAGGTGAAATCCAAACAAAAATCCTGTCAAGAATAGTAGGCCCACGTGGGTGAGCAATCAAATTGTAATCACATACCCCCACTCTCTCCATCTCTCTCTTCAAGATCCATCAATGCCTCTTTTGAAAGGTAAGTTCCATATAATGTCTGTAAGAAAACCGTCTCTATAGATTTCTCATCCTAACTAACCAGTCGCATTTTCAGACACTTATTCAAACGTCTTCTTGCTCCTTTTTCCTCCTCCAGTTCAGTTGTTGAGAAACTTATTCAAACACACGGTCGGATTTAACATTGGTGGGCTGTTCAAGGATTTTCCTGCAAATGAGCTCGAATTGTTTAAAACTAATTAATGACTAATCCTACAATCACATTTATAATTCTCTCTTAGATAAATTGTTTAAAATCACTTGATGTGTGTTGGAAAAAAATCATTTTAAAGACTTACTCCCTTTTAAATGAGAGCACAATCATGACATTCAATATAAATTAACTTAACTACATACCATAGTAATCACATACAATACATAATCTCATTAAAACATAAGAAAATATATTCAATATAAAATCAAATGCTTCAACACAAGAGCAATCCATCATAGATAAATAACCACTTATCTAAGTCTTCACTATATAAACACAAATTCATCATCCAGAGATCCAAATACATGATAAAAGCTCATAGAAAACTAATAAACTCCTCTTTGCAGTACATTGAAGCTCGAGCCACTTTTTTCACCACCAAAACTCAAAAGGTTTAGCCACTCATTAGTTTATTAGAGATCAAAACTTCTTCACAAATCAAACAATACATTGAACGAGAGTGGAAAGGTTTTGAAACTACGATCAAAGAAACTAGCCGGAATCTAGAAACAACTTACCAAAAAATTCAAAGCTTGCTGGAATCTGGAAACTCGCCAGAAAATTCAAAAAACTCGACGGAAATCACAAGAGAAGGCCGGCGGTTGTGTTGGAAGCATGGACGATAGGTTCCAGCAGTGAATAAGCTTTGTCACGATTTCTAAAGCTTTGTTTGCAGATCTCCAGTATGTAATATCTTGAATTTTGGGTATTGAGGTTTGAGAATAAGCCTAAATAAGGCAAACGCTAAGCCCAATTCGGAAAGAGTCTTAAGAATGTCAAGACATAGGAAGCCTCTTAGGGACTAAGTAACTTGGCTATACGGGTCAGTGAACCTAGTATGTTTAAGCCGTGGAATTAAAGTGCTAATGAAAAAAGGGCATATAAGACTTATATAGTGTAAATCTGGTTGGAAAGGATGCCACCCAACTATGTCCTGACGTATAGGACAATTGTTTGAGCGAAAATATGCCAGTATAAGTAAGTGTACAACATTTTTAGGGCAGTTGGGTATGCCTTGCGTTTTTGAGAAAACATCGGTATGTGGCATTGTTTGTCGGGTCTTGGTATGTGTGTCGCAATCCCGAGTAAAACCCGAGCAGAATCCTGGGCAAGCACTGATAAGGTAGCTTTATTAAAGTAACTTTAATAAAGTAAAGTCATGATAATTAATGTTGACATACTTTTATGTTGGTCTAATAAGATCATGACATGTGTCCCGTTATGATTACAAAAAAAAAGCTACTTTTGCATTGGCACAATGAGAACATGACATGTGTCATCTCACTATGACACACTTTTATGTTGATCCAATAGAAACATGACACTTGTCCCCCATCATGATAAGTAAAAAGCTACTTTTCTTGGTCAAAGAGAAATGTGACACATGTCCCTTCATAATTACAGAGTACAAAAGCACTTTTGTGTTGTTCCAATGAGATCATGACACATGTCCCTCATCAGGATAATGCATAAAGTTGCTTTTGTGTTGGTTTAATAAGAGCATGACACATGTCATGTCATCATGACAGGACATAAAGCTACTTTTGTGTTGGTCCAGTGGAAAGAAGACAAGTAGCGCGTTCTAGACCGCACCTGATATATATATATATATCTCTCTCTCTCTTTCCCTTCATTTGTCTTTAGGTCATTTTCAACTGTTACACCCTTACCGGCCTTGCCCCTTTCAGGCGGCGGGTAGTGTGATACCTCTCTATTTTTTAAAAATATCACTTAATATCATGTATTAGAGTAATTTTACGCAGCAGAGCACGTAAGCTATTTTGGACAATAAATACTAGTAAAAGTAAATAATTCTCTCAAAGGATAAATTTCCATAAAGTTATCGTACAATTATCCCAAAATAAATAATAGATCAGCAAAGATAATATATAGTCGTCCAAAATATAAAACATAATAACACCAAGTTTTTACCGACAACCTTTTCATATCTCTTATCCATGCTCCATGTCAGTTCCTTTAGTCCTTTGATTAGCTCCAAAAGAACTACTTGTATTCTCATAATGGTATGGGATTCATAATTGGAGGCACAAAGCCTAATCCGGAACAAGCAGTCTTTAACACATAACACAGACTGCTCAATAAGGCACTCATCAATGCAAAGGGTCACACACAACAGGTTCCGGTACCAAAGTACTTGGAAAACATAATAACACCGAATGCATATACAATTGTAATACCCTAAAATTCCTATTTATCATAAATACTCTATTTTGATAAATTATACCTATAAAATGAAGGTGAATATGTGTCTCAAATATGTGTAATTTGTTCATTATAATTTTAGGCAATTTTTCCTTAAGATTAAATTAACAATGTAATATTCAATTTCATTTGCATTATCTAATAATGCAAGAATGACTCAACTTACACCTCCTTGATAAATAATGAAATGATGACTCAAAAACCATATTTCTTCCATAGTTTATTTATTTCCTCATAATGCATAAGTTAGGCCAATCCACTACATTAATTGAATAATTACAATGGTCTTTGTAGACATGCATTTACTCATTAATTTATTTACCACCTTGAGCTAATTTAGCCTATAAATAGAGAAGGTTTTCTCTTCATTCTTCACACCATCACAAGCAATAGCATCTGAATATAGAGAGTATTAAGAGAGGGAGTGATAGTTTTCTTGGAGTTAGAGAGAAGGAGCAAGGATCTTCAAGGGTAAGTTTCTTAGTTCGTGAGTTATAGTCTTTAAATTCATAGTTAAATGGTGTTTTGATCCTTAATCTTCAAGAGTAGTTTTGTTATCATGTTTTTATGGTTAAAAATTTTAATATTTCGAAAATTAGATGAAAAATATGGTATAGCAAAATTCTTGAAGGTTTAAAATCAAAGTAGCGAAATTACGGCAAAATTTACGGTTGGACGTTTTCTGGAGTCAGTCATATTGTAGGAATTACCGTATATATTAAATGACGTCATAAAATAATGAAAATTTACAGGGCTAAATTAGACATGTATATATTTCCATTGATATAAATTTTGTAACGTTTTGAGTTCTGTACAAAGAGAAAATAATTCTTAAATTTGGGTCACGTTTTGGAAGATAAAATGGAACAACGTTTGAAAACAGAAAACCTGGGAATGACTCATATATTTCGACTAAAATCCGTTATTTTTCCTTGAAATTAGACATGTCAAGGGTCATGGGAAATTTTACGGAACCTCATTTCGATTTTTGTAGAATTAATTATGATTTTCCAACTTTTCTGAAAAATCTGCCTAGAAAATACAGCAATACGTTTTTTATGAAATGTAAGGGTAAAATTGGGATAATGAATCCACCATGGGTAAAAAGGTCAATAGTGGCAAAAATAACCCTTACGATATTATTCTAAGTGATATGGTAATATGTTAGGATATCCAGGAGTTCGGAGTCGATTTGAAGGACGAGACATATTACTATTTACGTGGAAGGAAGGTACGTTCGCGTACGGTAACTTTAACTCTGATGTGACTTGTATGCTTATATATGATAGATGATTTCATAGAGTCATGGACAGGACTATGTCTTGGATCATGTACCGTGGCTAAGACTCTGTCTTAGATCACTACTTATACATTTAGCTTTTATACGGGTTATAGTCTTGATAATGCCGTTGAGTTTTCCTAGCGCTGAGGACACGAGGAGTTGTCGTGGCACTTGTTAGTGCAAACGTGGTTGACTTTACATGTGCTGTGTGCTATGTATTGTTGTTGTGTTGACATTACATCTGCTGTGTGCTTTTGTATTATTGTAACCTTACATCTGCTGTGTGCTATGTATTGGTTAATCCTGAAATGTAATGAATATCTGTCATACATATATTGTTTATTACTTTTCATATGAGGTTAATTGTTACCTAAGATTCAATTTGTTTTGAATCTTAGACTTGACTAGAGGTTCAGGAAAGGAATCAGGATTTATGAAGACGTTGTAAAAGGAGCTGAATAGAGGTACAGACGGATAGAGCCGTGAAGGGGCACCGGTCAAAGCAAATGCGGGAAGAAGATCAATAGAACCTACCTTATGGCATGAATCTAATAAAGTTTCTTCATATCATTTTTGGTGCTTAAACTAGAAAGGGTCGTCTATGTGGTTCAGTCAATTAGTCGCCGTAAATACTCGGTGAGACTCCCACTAGACCTACCCGGCCTGGCCAAATGGGTTGATTTAACTGAGTTAGGTTCTATGCCCCAAGTCTACTCAAAGCTTGGTTGAAGAGGGTATAGTTACATGTAAGAATTGTAATTATAAAGTTTTGTATTACTGTATCACAAGAACAATCCTTCGGGAAATTTATAATATATCAGTATACGTCAGACATCAGCATATGTTTGAGTAGTTTTATATCTGTTACTCATTGTTAAACTCGTTGTTCAAATTTTTAGTACATGCTCTCCGTTTCGGCAAAACGCTAAGCTGTAGCACCTCAAACTCTGATGAATTTTTATAAAAACCACGTGTCACCGGCACGATTTATGCTACGAAATTTGGGGTGTTACAACAATCATGGTAAAGCATACATACAAAGTCATAGAAAGTATATGAGATTAAGGTTACTTACCTGCAAATAGAAGATTAGTAGAATAACAAACTCTCAGCTACTAAATAGGAATAATAGACCTAAAGTAATGTAATATAAACGGTGTCATTGCCAATATAACATTTTCCTTTAAAATATGTAACTATTCACTTGTATGAAAGGTCTTTTTTACTATTTGAAACTCATTAATTTTCTTTGTTAATGAGTATCCCTTCAATAGTAACTTGTCCTTCATTTTCACATAAAGCTCTGAAAGTTTCAAAAATTTGACCTAACTTCAAAAATTCATAATTAATTGTAGAAAAATTCGATTGGGGTGTTCCACAAATCTACGTGACCCTTGACATATCTATTTTTGACTAAAAATACTTTCCAAGGCTAGAGACACGCAAATCATTCCTATTTACGAAAATACCCCTGCTAGTTTTTCAGCTTCTTAAGTTGTGTTCCTTTATATCTTAACCCTAATACTTTCAAAATCATGCCCTACACTCTTCTTTATACAAAATTCTATTTTGAACACTTTAAAATCATCAAAATTACCAAAACAAAATCATATCTTCATGTTCTAGCTATTGACCAAAAAATCTCTTTCACAAACACAAGAGATTAGGAAGGTGACGTACTTGTCCATAGTCCTTACTTCTTTCTCCTTCCTCTTCTTGAACTTCTTTGTAATTGTAGCTAGAACTTCAATAATATCATACAATATTACTAACTAGAAGCTTAAGTATATTTATATGAATTTGAAGGAAGTAGAATAAATCTCATCACTTCCTTACCTCAATCTTCTTTTGCAAATCTTCTTGCTTGTGATTCTCCCAACTCTCTTATTTCTCTCTTTTCTTGTATATGTGGCGCCTTCTTGGTGCCAAATGAGGGGAGTGAAGCTCCCTTTTTATAGAGGTCTTTGGCTCCAAAATATCTCCTTAGGATTTTTACCATTTTACCCTTTATAAATATCCATTGAAATCTATAGGCTTCTCTCCATTTTTCTAGAAAAATCCTCATTTCTCCTCCTCCCTTCCCATGTCACACCATGTGTCCTCCATTGGGCACAAAATATCTTTTAATTATATGCCTCTTGTGGTTGTAATCCTTTGCTTAATGAAGAAGATGATTATGTGTCACATATAATTAATCAAGTGTGCACAAGTGTCCTTATCTAATCTTCTTTAAATATCATGCTAACACTTGGTATGGGGTGGAAATGTCCTTAAATAATGGTCAGGGGTGCAATGAAATACCCGGTGAATGCTATTGTCCAATGGTTAATAGGTCGTATTAAGGTTTCCTTGCTTAATCTCCAAGAAATTCCAGATTCTTCTAGAGCTGGACATGTGGTGCCATTTTGGTCCTTAAAATTAGATTTTATTTTTTTTACATGAATTATCCAAGTTACCCTTTTGTCCAATGGTCGATAGAGTGCATTGGTGGTTAATAGCTCGCTACCTCTTTACTTAATCTTCAAGACATTCTAGATTTTTCCAGGGACTGATGTAGCGCAATATTAACCATGCAAATCATATTTTATTTAATTTTATATGAATTATCCAAATCACCCTTTTGTCCAATGGTCCTTGGTATGCATTGCTTGTTAATAGCTTGTTTCTTCTTTACTTTTTTTTTCTAGTTTTTCATATCTTTTCCTTTGGCTGATCACATGTATATGGCGCCATCTTATGCTCTTAGGCAGCCTAAATATTTGGTCCATTCAACTCAAAAAGAAGTCCCTGATTGGTCCTTGTCGGTTCCCTTTCATTGGTTAAGTTTCCCAAGGCTTGGACCTTGTGTTTGGGCTTATATATAGGTTAAATCAACTGTTTCTTGCTCTTGATTTTGAGTGGACAAAATTCACTCCTTAATGAACAAGGAGTTGACTTATTTTAAAAATGTCATCATTACATTGTACTTTTACTTTTTACAAAAGTCAACTTTTAACCTCTGGATACCACGTGTCCTTTAGTTATAATTACAGTTGACTTTTTATTTTTACCTTCTGGTTTTTGCTTGATCTCTCCCTCTTCCCTTCTTGTTTCCTAAAAAAATGTAGGGAATCTTCATATGTCTAGGAAATGTAATGTGCATATCTATTTTAGCATATTTTTGCTTAGCTAATTGTCCCATACCTTAGGACATAGCTAAATGTCATTTTTACCACCCAATTAACACCGTATAAGTGTTTTGTGCCCTTCTGCATTGACATATTAATTTCTATGGCTCTTGAACTCTTGGTTAGAATGCTCATGCAAAAAGGAGGGCAAAATGTCTTAAAATATGTTAAGAAGGCACTTAAAAGCCCCCCAAATTAAATGACCAAAGTGCCTTTTCAAAATATCCTCTTAACTTGACTTCTTCAACAAGCTCTTTGATTTGTCAACTCTTCATCCAAGTATGACATGTGGCAATTGTGCATTAAATGTTTGTCAAAACTATTTGACTTCCTTAACAAGCTTGACAAACTTGGAGAGCAAGCTGGACACGTGTCACCTTTCTATTCGGCCAACACAAAAGTATATCTTGATTAAAAGACACATGTCGCATTCTTATTGAACCAACACAAAAGAAGTGTCATCATGAATCATCATGACTTACTTTATTAAAGGCATGAATGCCGAGACCAACAAATGATGCCACTCATTGATGTTTTCTAAAAAATGTAGGGCATACCTGACTGCCTTGAAAATGTCGTATACTTACTTATATCGGCATATTTTTGCTCAACTAATTGTCCTATACCTCAGGACATAGTTAGGTGACATCTTTTCCAACTGGATTTATACCATATAGGTCTTCTGTGTCTCTTTTCCATTGACACTCTAATTCCACGCTGCTTATACATACTAGGTCCACTGACCTGTTTAGCCAAGTTACTTAGTCCCTGAGAGGATTCGTATTTCTCAACATTCTTGGGACTCTTCCCGAACTGGGCTTAGTCGTCCGCCTACTTTAGACTTATTCTCAATTCTCAAGGTCCAAAATTCGGGATGTTACACCTGGAGTAAAACTTTTTTGAGGTGAGTGCTCCTGGAGTAAAAGTTTTTTTTTTGCCGATCGCACCTTTTTCGGGATGTTCTTGAGGTAATAGTTCGTTGGCCAAATTTCTCCTTAACCCAAAAAACAAATCAATACATCTATATATACTCTTACTTCCGTTCATTTCAGAAACAGCTCAACTCTTCAACAATATCTTGAACCATCGTCTAGATTTGAGCACTTTCTTATTCTCTTAAAACAAAAGAGATATGGGTTTCGTTTACTAGGAACTAGAAGGGCTTCATCAAAATCAAGTGAAGGACCAAAGGGTTATCTTGCGGTTTATGTCGGAGAGGAAATAAAAAGGTTTGTGATGCCGATATATTACTTGAATCAACCTTTGTTTCAAGAGTTGTTAAGCCAAGCTGAGAAAGAGTTTGGATATGATCACCCAATGGGTCCCCTCACTATTCCTTGCACAGAAGAAGTCTTCCTCAATACCACTTGTTCTCTTCATAGGTGCTAGTTCACAATGACCAGATTAACATTAGATTAGTCAACACAATTTTGTTACTGATGCATTTTCTGTGTAAATATTTTGTAATTCTGTTGGTTCGCCTACTTGAGAAATGAACAATTGTGTATTTCAAAGAGGTGCTGATGAATAGAAGTTTTAACTTAGTCAATTGTCAATATCAAAAGCATTGAACCCTTAGTTTTGGTGGCTATGAATATTATTTATCATCTTGTAATGAAATTGAGAAAAGTTAATCATCAGCCTATTTTAATGTAAGTGGTTTCCGTAGAGAAATGATGTCCAACATACTTAGCACAATTCAGGCCCTCCACTTTGACTATTGCTTACTATGTTCCGGTTATTAACCACTAAAGAAGATTAAAAAACAAATCAATACATCTATATATACTCTTACTTCCATTCATTTCAGAAACAGCTCAACTCTTCAACAATATCTTGAACCATCGTCTAGATTTAAGCACTTTATTTTTTATTCTCTTAAAACAAAAGAGATATGGGTTTCGTTTACTATGAACCAGAAGGGCTTCTTCAAAATCAAGTGAAGTACCAAAGGAACACCTATTAATATGTGGAATCAATTACATTATTATTATTGATTTAATAATAATGTAATGGAAACTACCTTATTGATGGAACACCTATTAATATGTGGAATCAATATAGATGGTTTAAAAAAAATACAAATTTGGGAGACAAAGTAAAAAGAAGTCATATATTTAGAATTAAAGCTAACCACTGAATTAGCTTTTATATTTAAGACTGGAGGGAGTAAAAAAGAAATTATGGCTTCAATAACTTGGGCAAAAAAGTCTCCTCGGATTATTTGCTTGCACTTATTCAGAAACGATTTTGCATCTCTATAACTAAATCTTGATTTGAATTTACTGGAGTAATGAACATAACTTTGTCCTCTCAATCTCGCCACACGAGAAAACAAACCTTGGTCGCCTAATGTAGAAGATCAAATTGATAGTCATAATTGATTGAAATCGTGTGAGAATTGTCTACTGGTAATTCTCTTGGTGACACAATGAATTTTACAAATCCCAAGTATAGGGGGAGAAAAAGAGGGGGAAAATTTTTACATAGCAAAACTATGTGAACTGCCTTCTATACAAAATCGTGTTGACTATAATCTAAGTTAGTCTTGTCTTTGCAAGCTGGCACCCATTTATGGAAGAAGTGACATTTAGGAAGACATCTTCTTTGCAAGGGATAGTGAGAGCTCCCATTGGATGATCATACCCAAATTCTTCTTCAGCTTCACTTAACCACTCTTGAAATGATTTTTGATTCAAATATGATATAGGGATGACAAACCTCTTCATTTCCTCTCCAACATACACCGCTAGATGACCCTTTGGCACTTCATCAAATTTCGAAGGCGCCTGCTTTCAGGAAAATGAAGAAGTCCTCTTGATTCCGGGTAAACGAAAACCCATTCTTTTGTGTTTAAGAAGAGAATGAGAAGGAAGAGTTTGAATGTTGATGGTTGAGATCGTATTGTGAAGGATTTGCGTTGCTTGCATCCAAAAGCATACAAGTATGGGTATATATAGATGAACGGTGTAGGAAAGGTTATGTGATAGGGCTTAATTATGAGAAGACAAGGGCTCAGAGAGATCAAATGGAGTTACCTTAGAGGTCTTTTTCAGAAAATAAAAAATAAAAAATCAACAAGTTTGGTTGAGTTTTATTGAAGGGTTGGTTGAGCGGTACGTACGTGTAGCCCATAGACATGGTTGAGAAGGATCACATGATAATGTTTGAAGTCTTTCTCAGGATTTTTCATACTCGTCCGTATAGTTTCTTGACTGAATCACATTAGGCATGCCTCATGAGACTGGGTTAATAAATTGTCTGGAATATTGCAGTGTAAGGGGACTTGAAATATTCTTAGGCGAAAATATATAATAAAAACAGAGATAGGTAATTACTTGATTTACCAGGAGTTCTTTGATGAAGTAATTGAAGGAAGTTGTGAAACTAAAAAACATCTTGCCTTTTTCCATTCATACATTTAAAATATTGTCTGTAAATTTCTTTACAAGAGAAGTAATTTCTCTGTTGCGTATGTATGCATGTCAAACTGGGCCTCATTACCCCACAATCACATAACTCTACTTTTTGGCGACGTAATAAATTAATTTAGTGATAGAATCTGATTAATTAGTGACAACTATTTGATGACAGAATCATCAAATTCCGTGTTAATCCACTGTTTTTATAGTATTTAAGTTAAATATCGCTGCTCCAGCAAGCTCTAAGTTTGATTGATGAAGATAAATTGGAGGAACCATAATAGGTGTCTCAAGCATGCCTGGAACTTAAAATGACACCTCTACTATAAAATTCTTGAAATAGACATTATTAGTTTTTGGGATCCGTAACATTGAATACAAAACAGAACCATGTGAATTTTTCCATCC
Organism: Acacia melanoxylon; assembly: GCA_019022615.1. NCBI lineage: Eukaryota > Viridiplantae > Streptophyta > Magnoliopsida > Fabales > Fabaceae > Acacia > Acacia melanoxylon. The sequence goes on from JAFJYJ010000042.1 coordinate 831,716, forward strand.
ATGTCTTAGGACTAGAACTACACCTCATTTAGCTAAACATCTCAATCAGTCATTTCCCAACCTAATAGCCATCCATGTTCTCTCCGCATTTAGCTCGACCTGCCTTGTTGCTTTTTGAAAAAGACCTTTAAGACAATACCATGTGAACTCAAAGTGCCCTTGTCTTCTAATACGCATTATCACATAACCTCTTACCCACTAACTATTGAAGGAAAACAAATTCATATTCATCTATATATACGCATACTTGCAAGTATTTCAGAAGCAACTCAACAATACAACAATATCCTCAGCCATCTAAATTCAATCACCACTTTCTTCTTATTCTATTCAAAACAAAAAATGGGTTTTCGATTGCCTGGAATTAGAATGGCTTCATTTACTACAAAAGTTGCATCTTCAAGATCAAGCAAAGTACCGAAGGGATATCTAGCAGTCTATGTTGGAGAGGAAATGAAGAGGTTTGTGATTCCTATATCATACTTGAGTCAACCTTCATTTCAAGATTTGTTAAGCCAAGCCGAGGAAGAGTTTGGATATGATCATCCTATGGGCGCCATCACTATTCCTTGCAGAGAAGAAGTCTTCCTCAATGCCACTTCTTGTTTTGATAGGTGTTAGATGAAAATACAAGATTAACGTAGATTAGTCAACACAATTTTGTTTTTGGGGAGCAATTTAGATCCATTCGCTTTGTAAAGATCTGTGTTCTTTTTCTTCCCCTACTTGGGAAGTGCAAAGTTGTTTGTCTCATTGATGAATCGATGAATAGACATTGTCACGTTATCTCAATCAATTATCAAATATCAAATGCATTGAACATTTCGTTTAATAAAATAATAATATTAATTAATATCGTAATTTAAGTCCTGATTTCGCTCTAGGGGTGACGGGTCACAATTTTCAGACTTTCACTTCCACTTTAATTTCATAAGAGTTATAATATTCCAAATGGAGCCTTAATTAAGAAGATTTTGGGGGAAAAATGAATTTATTTTACACTGAGTAATTTTGTATATCAAGAGCAAAATGTTTTGTCTTAATTTCAAAATAATTGTATATTATAAAGATGTAACATCGTTTACACAAATCAAAGTAAAAAAGGAAAAAAATAAAAAATCAAATTCAACTCTTGCAGCCAGATTTCAATGAAATTACCTTATGTCTCAAGAACTCTTCACGTGGTCTTGTCTTGAAACATTATGTGGCATAAATAGCATACATCAATTTTTAATATATCTCTCTTATGTGAGTTGGCTTGATAGCTATATATGTACTAACAGCTTATTCCTTGAAAAGTACCTATAAGACCATATCATGTGATGTCTTATGGTCATTGCCCATTTGTATGCAAATTATATGTTCCTAACACTTGAGTTCACAAGTAACACATACATCCGAAGTTTCATCATAGAGTTCTATTTTTCTATTATCCCTTTTTTTGTAAGAGTCTTCAAATGTTTTATTAATTTTAATTATGATATTGTAGAGATACTATATATACAACACAACCACCAGTTAATTATTATTACGTATCATGACTTTGATTTACCTATGAACCGTTAATTTTGAAGTCAAATAATATATGCTCTTGTTTGGAAAAAGTTTCCTTTATGATTAAGAATCAAGGAAATAATTAAAGAAAAACATATTCTAATTGATCCTAACGAGGAAAAATATTTCGTTCATGAAATTTCAATTGTTTGATTGCTAGTTTAAATATTATATAAGAAATAATGGTTTCAATATAATAATGACCGCCTGAATTGTTGAAATGAGAAAACTAGTTAGGCTAGTTATTTATTAAAAAAAGTGCTTTACTTTCCCCAAAATATCCACTTTAATAATTTGTTCCAAAAGACCACACTGTTGAGGGAAAAAATATAAATTTGTGAGTCAAAGTTAAATGAAGTCTTATATTTATGATCAAAATAAACCTCCAACTAGCTCCTATGTGCAATTAGAACAAGAGGCATCGAGTATATAAGAAACTATGGCTTTAATCACCTGTGCCAAAAAAATTAAAAATAATAAACCTACGACGAATTTGCTTGCATTTATACAGAGATGCTTTTGTTTGACTGTATGAATATAGCTTTCTCCTCTCAATCTTGCCTCACAAGAAAACAAATTTGGTCGTCTAATTAGAAGATCACAGCCTTTGATATCAATAATTGACTGAAATCGTGTGAGAATTATCTATTAATAAATCTCTCGTTGATAACATTTCTCTTACAATTCCCAAGAATAGGGAAGAAAAAGAGGGGGAAATCTATACATAGCAAAGTTGTCTTATGAATTTCCTTCTATACGAAAATTGTGTTGGTGACTAATCCAAGCAAATGTTTTCCTTACAAGATAGCTAGCTAGCATACAATGAAGGAAGAACTGATATTGAGGAAGACATCTTCTGTGCAAGGAACAGTGAGAGCTTCCATTGGATGATCATATCATATCTAAACTCTTGCTCAGCTTGGCTTAACAGCTCTTGAAACGAAGGATGATTCAAGTAAGATATTGGGATAACAAACCTCTTCATTTCCTCTCCAACATTGACCGCTAGATATCCCTTTTGCACTTCTCCTGATTTTGGAGAAGTCACTTATGAAGCAAATGAAGCTCTCCTAATCCCAGGTAGATGAAAACCCATTATAAAAAGAGAATAAGAAGGAATTGTTTGAATATTAATGCCAAAGTGTATTGTGAAAGATTTGCGTTGTTTGCTTCGGAAAGCGTAAACAATGAGTACATATAGATGAATGGTACAGGAAAGGTTATGTGGTAGAACTTAATTATTAGAAGACAAGGGCATATAGAGATCGCATGGAGTTGTCTTAGAGTTCTTTTTCAAGTTTTTTATTTATTTATTTATTTTTTTAAAAAAACAATAACAACAACAACAACAAGTGAGAGGATGAGAGCGAAATGAAGAGAGGACCTCAAAATCGTTTTGGTTGAGATATGATTGACGAAGAGTCAGTTAAGCGATGTCGTCTAGAGAGGCATGGTCGCATGGATGAGAAGGATCACATGATAATGTTTTGTCTTTCTCAAATCTCAAGAAGGATAACTGGAACTTATCAAAACTTAATGTCTTTTTTTTTTTTTTGGACAAATCAAAACTTAATGTCTAGATAAAGGTTTTTATGGTTTTTGGTTTCATTTCTCTACATGCTTGAGACACGTGCTAACTCTCAATTGGTTTCATTTCGAAGACGCATGATTTCTGGAAAATGAAGAAGTCCTCTTGTTTCCGGGTAAATGAAAACCCATTCTTTTGTGTTTAAGAAGAGAATGAGAAGGAAGTGTTTGAATGTTGAAGGTTGAGATCGTATTGTGAAGGATTTGCGTTGCTTGCATCTAGAAGCATACAAGTATGGGTATATATAGATTAGTGGTGTAGGAAAGGTTATGTAATTGGGCTTAATTATGAGAGGACAAGGGCTTAGAGAGATCACATGGAGTTGCCTTAGAGGTCTTTTTTTGTCCAAAAAAAAAAAAAGCCGACAAGTTAGGATGAGCTTATTGAAGAGAAACACCAAAATCCATTTGGTTGAGATATGATTGATGAATGGTTCGTTTAGTAGTACGTGTAGTCCACAGACATGGATGAGAAGGATAACATGGTAGTGTTTTGAGAGTTTCTCTCAAATGTCAAGAACGATAATTGAAACAGCTCAAAGCTTAATGTCTTTCCCAAGATTTTTCATACTTGTCCGCATCGTTTCTTTACGGAATCACATTAAGCATGCCTCATGAGATTGGGTTAATAAATTGTCTGGCATATTTTTCTGCAAGGGGACTTGAAACATTCTTAGGTACAAATATATCATAAAAACAGAGTTACGTTACTTGATTTACTAGGAGTTCTTTAATGACGTTATTGAAGGAAGTTGTAATTTCCCCCCCCTTCCGTTCACGCATTTAAAATATTGTCTATAAATTTCTTTACAAGAGAAGTAATTTCTCTGTTGTGTATGTAAACATGTATGCTTGTAAAATTGGGCCTCGTTGCCCCACATAACCCTACTTTATACACAAAACAATGAATTAGTGACACAATTCTGTGCTAAACTGATTTCGTCGCTAATTAATTAGTGATAGTTTATTTGATTATATAATGATTAAATTTCACCATTAATCCATTTTAGTTTTGTTTTGTTATATTTCGAGTTTAATATTGCAGCTTCAGCAAGCTCTTAATCAGAATGATGAAGATAAATGCGAGGAACCATAATAGGTGTCTAAAGTATGCCTCGAACTTAAAAAGACACTTGTACTATAAAATTCTTCAAATAGAAATTAGGCTTTGAGCTTGTTCAATTGATCTATACTATATTAATTAAATACTGTTATGGACCTACATAAGGCCCAACACCGATATGGCCCAATAGGAGATATATTTTATATCAGGATCTATCTATAATAAAGAGGGATCCTATCTTATCTATAATCCAGGTATATCTAGATGTATATCTGGTAGTTAGGATATCAGGGGCCACCGATCACAGGGCCCAAGCAACTCAATCTAAGGTAAACTCTATAAATACAGAGGTGAAACCCAAAGGTACACAGGTTCTAACTCTGAACTATTTACATTCAGTCTCACTATGTGCACACACCACTCCCATTGGCGAAAGCCTTGCTTGTGTACAGTGATCCCATGCTCTCCTGAATATCTGCCTCATAGATATTCCGGCAGGGCCTCTCGATCCAAGATCAAAGCACTAGCCTATTGGGCTAGACATTTGTGTTCTACACCGGAACAATGGCGCCGACCGTGGGGATGTTAAACTTCGATCCCTGTGACCAACAATGGCTAATACCAGAAGCAGCAGTCGAAACCCTCAGCATGGAAATCCATCGCAGGCTGAGATGAATCAACAACAGCAAACTCGAGAACCACCGCGGCCTAAGGATATCCCAGAAGGTAATGCCACGAATGAAGGGAATGACGTTTCAGACACGGCTTCCTCCCCTCCAATAGTGGCAAAACCTCGGGATACGACGACACAGGAAACCTCGACATTGAGTCCAAATTTCCTCCTCCTATAGAAGACCATGTTGAGGCGAATGGAGAATCGCAATAATCTCCAACGCCAGGAAGACCTCAGAGTGATACAACAGATCATGCAGAACCACCTGAAACAAAGCGAAGCATTAGCTCGAAAGCAAAACAAAGCGAAGCATTAGCTCGAGGGAAGAAAGGAAGAGGGTTCTCCGCCGATCTTCCCAAAAGTTAAGAGAGGAAAGGAAAGGTGACACGAGATTCTGATAGCCCTCCTCATAGCAAGCAGTCGAGATCTACTCAGTGCACTACAGGAACAGCCTCCCAAGAGACGGACCCAGGACGAGCGAAGGCTCGGAACCCCACCTCGGACCTGAAGAAGCTTCGCATAGAAAGGACCCTAGACAATGAAGACCGAGGTAAAGAGAGGACGACCCGACCGAAAGGCTCTCCCAGGGAATATCGAGTGAAGTACATCGCAGGACATAATAGTAGTCCTTTCTTGGAAGAAATTGCGAATGCCCCATATCCAAAAGAGTTTGATTTGGCAGACCTGCCAAAGTACGATGGCACTCAAGACCCGCGGTCACACCTCGACACATTCGAACTACTTATGTTCGTACGGAAAATTTTGGGCCCGATCATTCCTCGGCTTTTTGCAACCACACTGACCGGACCTCAGGCGCAAGTTTGAGCTAAACTTCGCGACTAGTAAGAAGCAGCCTAAATCGTAGTTCACCCTGAGTAAAATCAAGCAGCAACGCGGGGAGACTCTCCAAAAATACTTGGATAGATTTAAGGAGGTCGCCCTTCAAGTACGTTCACTCCCAGAAAGTGTTCATGTACACTACCTCATTGATGGCCTGGATCCTTCGTCCAGGTTGGCCAATTCAATATTCAAAAACTGGGTTTACACCCTCATCGAGTTTAACACTCGATCGAAGCAATATCTAGAAGTAGAACAGATGGAAATTGCCAATGCCATCGGAAGTGAGAAGCGGAGAAACACACCTCCAGAAAGCAAGAGTCAGCCGAACAGTCGAAAAGAAGATTCCCATACGCGAATCTGAGGCAACAGAACTAGAGGTGAAAAATTTGAAAGTAAACCAAGGTATGAAAGATAAACTCTGCTCAATGTTTCGCGTTCCCAATTATGGAGGGAGGTCGCGTTGACTGAGATGAAGAGGGTCAATAGACCTTGGCCTCCCAGACACCGGCCTGCGACTGATCATTCTGAATTTTACGCATTCCATGATCGGCCGGGGCATACCACGGACCAGTGCTACGAACTCCGAGACGCAATTGAGAAATTCATCCGAGATAGCAAACTACGCCAATACGTAATAAAGACACAAGGCCGGAAAAACAACAAACGCAAGCAAGGAGACCGAAGTGCGAGTCCGGTCCCCGATCGGAAGATTGATGGAATTCGGCGAAAGCCGTCTAGTGATGATGAGGAGCTCCCAGAAATAGAGTACGAGCACAGATGCAGTGTAATTAGTGGAGGCATGGGCGGAGGTGGAGATACGGCAAACCAAAGGAGGAAATACCTAAGGGAAGTCCTTTCGGTAAGGGACATCCCCAAGTTTAAAGAAGACCATGATCGACCGACACCTCCCCCATTGCAATTCACAAGGGATGACTTGAAGGATGTCGTACCAGGCCATGAAGACGGACTAGTAATCATTGGAATCCTGGTCAACTGCTAGGTAAAGAGGATTTTCGTAGACGCGGGAAGCTCGGCGGACATCATTATGTGGGATGCCTTCAAAAGAATGAATTTAGATCAAGAAGACCTGAGACCGTGTAAAACAACACTCATTGGGTTCAACGGGGAACAATCCACCCCAAGGGATACATCGACCTCAAACTAACATTTGGAACGAAAGAAGCATTCAAGTCAGAGAGGGTAAGATTCATCGTAGCTGACTTCCCCTCCCCATACAATATGATATTAGGCAGGCCAACTATCCACAATTGGGACATGCTAGTCTCTACTAAACATCAAAAGTTGAAGATTGTTAGCACCAAGAACAAGGTGGTAACCATCAAGACTCTCGGCAATGTTATTACGAAACGATCTGAGAGAAGGAGAACGGGACATCGTCACCACCTCGGATTCAAAAAAATGAAAAGAGCTCGGACACTAGAAAAAGAAGACAGTCTGGCCGACCCGTTAGCATGGTGGAGCTGGATCTACGAGAAGAGCCAGAGATCCCGCGTCCAGAACTAGAAGGCGAATTAGAAGATTTGATACTGGGAGAAGACCCGTCACAGATTACGAAAGTAGGTGGAACAATGACCCCAGAGCTGAAAGGCAGATTAAAAGAGTTCCTAAAAAGGAATCGAGATTTATTCGCTTGGAAGTCATCGGAAATACCCAGGATTGACCCCAGCTTTTGTTGTCACAGGCTGGCCATCCAACCGGGGTTAGCCCCAGTGGCTCAGAAGAAGTGGAAGCAAGGGCCCGACAATCAGATAGCCTTATAGAAACATGTCAATGAGCTATTAGATGCCGGATTCATCCGAGAAATACAGTACACGACATGGTTATCTAACGTGGTCATGGTAATGAAACCTAACAGTAAGTGGAGGGTGTGCACAAACTACACTAATTTGAACAAAGCTTGCCCTAAAGACTCCTATCTGATGCCCAACATCGACCAGCTGGTCGACAACTCATCCGGATTCCAACTGTTATCCTTTATGGATGCCTACTCTGGATTCAACCAAATCGCGATGCACCCAGAGGATCAAGAGAAGACAGCCTTTATAACCGAGAAGGCCAACTATTGTTATAATGTGATGCCTTTCAGACTAAAGAACGCCGGGGCCACAAATCAAAGAATGATGAATAAAGTTTTTGAAGACCAGCTCGATTGAAACGTGGAAGTTTACATAGACGACATGATTGTCAAATCAAAAGACCCGGAAGACCATATCCGAGACTTAGAACAAACGTTCGACAAGTTGCGGAAGTACCAGATCCGCTTGAACCCAAAGAAAGTGTGCATTCGGAGTCCCATTTGGAAAATTCCCGGGATTTCTGTTGACAAACTGAGGAATCGAAGCAAACTCAGACAAATGTAAGCCCGTGCTAGACATGAAAGCACCAGGGAGCAAAAAGGAGGTACAATAGCTGACTTGGAGATTGGCGGCTTTGACGAGGTTCTTGTCAAGATCAGCGGAGAACGCTCTTCCTTTCTTCAAATTACTGAGGAAGGAGGCACGAGGAGGTTGGAACCCGGAATGCGAGTTTGTGTTTGGAAAGATCAAGCAATGTTTGGCAACCCCACCAGTCCTATCCAAACCCGAACCTGGAGAGGCGGTATACCTCTACTTATCGGTAGGTGAAGAAGCTATAAATGATGTTTTGGTTCGAGAGACAGAGACTGGCCAAGTACCGATATACTTTGTAAGCAAAGAGTCAAAAAGGCACAAAGGGGCTGACAAAGGATAGATAATGGAAAGGAAAAGCTATTTTGGCCAAATGGGGAAAAAGAAAGAAAGAAAAGAAGTCTTCATCATATTAATGCATGTAAGTGAAAAATTTAGTTTGAAAAAGAAAAGGAGCAAGTTATAGAAAACAAAAATCATGAGCAGGTCACACAATAAAGAAAGAATGGTAAAAGATAAAGTCCATTCATGCAGCCCAAAATCTCACAAAGGTGAATACCAAATCATGCAAAGCCAAAGCATCCCAAAATTAACTACCAAGAAATATAATCCAAGAGTCCGTAAATTTAGCCCAAACGAAGGATCTCTCAAAACCAAAATGTCAAAGTTCACAAGATGTAAAGCAATCATATAAAGAAAGTGTGGTGTTCTAATTTTTTTTTTTTTTTTAGAAAATAAAAGCAAAGTGGGAAAATGGAGGAAATAAAAGAAAAAGAGAAGAAAGGAAGAAAGAAGAATACTCCCCAAGGAGCCTAGGGAGGAGAGGCGATTCCTGAGGCTCTTATGGAGGATAGGTGGCATCGGTGAGGAGAATCTCTGCGTCCCGGGTTTTCGCCGGAATCCCTCATGAAACTGCTTGAGTCAATGCCCATTAACCTTGAAAGTTCTTCCTGTGGGTGGATCACACAACTCAATAGCACCAAAAGGGAAGAGGTTAGTAATTACGAAAGGGCCATCCCATCTAGATTGAAGCTTACCAGGCATAAACTTGAGACGGGAATTGAACAAAAGAACTTTTTGGCCCACAAAAAATTCTTTCCTCAGGATGTGCTTATCATGGAATGCCTTTGTCTTTTCTTTATACAACCGTGAACTCTCATAAGCATCTAATCTAAGCTCATCTAAATCTTGAAATTGCAACTTCCGCTCCATTCCAGACTGAGCCAAATCCATGTTGCACTGCTTAATAGCCCAATAGGCTTGATGCTCTAACTCAACTGGTAGATGACACGCCTTACCAAAGACAAGTCGATAGGGGGACATCCCAATCGGAGTCTTGTAGGCGGTCTGATATGCCCACAAAGCATCATCAAGTCGCTTACTCCAATCCTTCCTAGTAGAGTTAACAGTCTTCTGGAGGATTTGCTTGATCTCTCTATTCGAGACTTCAGCTTGACCATTGGTCTGAGGGTGGTATGTTGTGTAGACCTTGTGAAGCACTCCATACTTACGTAACAAAGCATTCATGCTTCGATTACAAAAGTGAGAACCCTGGTTACTGTTAATAGCTTTAGTAATACCAAACCTACAGAAAATGTTAGACCTAACAAAATCCACCACCACAAAAGAATCACTAGTCCGGGTGGCTTTCGCCTCAACCTATTTCGAAACGTAATCCACATCTAGCAATATGTAAGTAAAACCATATGAAGCAGGAAATGGACCCATGAAATCAATACCCCAGACATCAAAGATCTCACAAAATAGTATAGGGTTCGGGGGCATCTCATGCATACGAGAAATACTCCCGCTTCTCTCGACGGTTATTGCATGACTTACGAAACAAATGACAATCATGAAATAGGGAAGGCCAATACAATCCACAGTCTAACACTTTCCTAGCAATTCTTTGTAGTCCAAAGTGACCACCACAAGCAGAAGCATTACAAAAGTGCAATATGGAATCAAACTCATGATCAAGCACACATCTCCTAATTACTTGGTCACTACAAAATCTCCACAAATAAGGGTAATCCCAAACATAATATTTAGATTCACTTTTCAATTTCAGAGTTTGGGCCTTAGTGGAATCAGTAGGTAAAGCACTAGAAACCAAGTAATGAACTAAATCCGCATACCATGGAATCTTACGTTGCAGCTGTAGAAGCTGCTCGTTAGGAAAATCATCACGAATGGAGGAGGGATTAGAAGGAGAATGAGTGATGCGACTCAATTGATCAACTATTAAGTTTTGTGCTCCACTTCTATCTCGAATCTCAACATCAAATTCTTGGAGTAATAACATCCACCGAATGAGTCTAGGCTTAGCATCTGCCTTTTTCAAAAGAAACTTCAAAGCAGCATGGTTAGAGAAAACAATTACTCTACTAGCTAGCAGATATGACCTAAACTTATAAAAGGCAAACATTATAGCCAACAATTCTTTTTCAGTGGTGGTGTAATTAGACTAGGCAGAATCCAAAGTCTTAGACGCATAGGCAATGACATGAGAGGCTCTGTCAACCCGCTGAGCTAAGATGGCGCCAATAGCATAGTTAGAGGCATCACACATAAGCTCAAATGGAAGAAGCCAATCGGGAGGTTGGATCATTGGGGTCGTGGTCAGGCACTGCTTCAAAAGATCAAAAGCGGATTTGCAATTATCATCAAACACAAACTCTGTGTCCTTATGCAGAAGGTTGGACAAAGGTAGGGCAATCTGACTAAAATTCTGGATGAAGCGCCGGTAGAAACCTGCATGACCAAGAAAAGAACAAACTTCCCGCACAGATGTGGGGTAGGGTAAAGAAGAAATAACATCAATCTTAGTAGGATCTACTTTAATACCCTTACTAGACACTACATGTCCTAAAACTATGCCTGACTTAACCATAAAGTGACAGTTTTCAAAATTTAACACACGATTAGATTCTATGCATTTATTCAAGACTCTAGACAAAGTATCCATACATGCATCAAAATTAGACCCATACACAGTGAAATCATCCATAAAAACCTCCATGCAGTCCTCTAGAAACTCAGAAAAGATACTTACCATACAACGCTGGAAGGTTCCAGGGGCATTGCAGAGGCCAAAGGGCATCCTCCGGTAGGCATAAGTGCCAAAGGGACATGTGAATGTCGTCTTCTCCTGATCCTCAGGAGCAATATGGATCTGGAAATAGCTTGAGTAGCCATCTAGAAAGCAGTAGTGAGACTTACCAGCCAACCGTTCCAACATCTGATCAATGAAAGGAAGAGGATAGTGATCCTTGCAGGTAGCTTGGTTGAGTCTCCGGTAGTCAATGCATAATCTTCAGCTGTTCTGAACTCTTGTAGGGATAAGCTCATTCTTTTGATTAGCTACCACAGTCACTCCAGATTTCTTAGGAACCCCCTGAACTGGGCTAACCCATCGGCTATCGGAAATGGGATAAATAATACCAGCTTGCAGAAGCTTAGTCACCTCTTTCTTCACCACATCTAGAATAAGTGAGTTCAAGCGTCTTTGGGGTTGTCTCACTGGCTTAGCATCCTCTTCCAGTAAAACCCTATGCATGCACATGGAAGGGCTAATACCAACAATATCAGCTAATGTCCACCCAATCACCTTTTTATTGGCCTTCAATAAGCTTAGCAGCTTCTCTTCTTGATCAGGTAGAAGGTTGTTGGGCACAATAACCGGTAGCTACTCATTCACCTCTAGAAAGGCGTATTTCAAATGATCCGGGAGGGATTTCAACTCTAACTTAGGTGACTGCTCAGTATATGGAAGCAACTTAGTTGGTTGCTCACCTGCAATGCCTGAAATCATATGCACCGAAACAGAAGCAGAAGCAGAACTGTGTCTAGGCAGCTCAATGTTAATTTTAGAATTCACTTCATATTCAGAATGGACATCAGAATCAAAAGTGACATCAGAATTAGAATTTAGCTCAAATTCACAATTCACATCAGAATCCTCAATAAATGCAGAACCACCAATCAAGTTAGAATCACCATATAATGCATCATGAATTTAAACTAGGCAGACATATCTTCTTAGGTGAATGGAAAAAGTAATTAGAATCTTCCCAAGATAACTTTCTCTTCTTTGAACTCATCATAATGATATCTCTTTTAAGCTTCTTAGTCTAGGAGAAATGCAATACTATTGCTTGAGAAACACTTTGCATAGCATTAGAAGAGATAAGAAGATCTCGAGATCGTTTCTTTGACAATTGAGATTGCTGGATTTAGTTTTCCACAAAGAATGATCCATGCCTCAAAGAGTGGTGATTATTCATGGCTTCATCACTCATAGGTTCTGCAAGCTTTGCAACAGTAGGACCTTCCATTCCTTTAGAATACTAGTTTTGCTCTAGATTTGATTGATTTTTTTTCCTCAGAGGGACTTTCCTTTGACTTTCTAACCCAACAGGTAGTTGTGGAGGCATTTGAAGTTGGCTTGTATAGAGAAGAGCCTGAAGAAGATGTGTATCCAGATAATTTCCAAGCACAAATTCTTTTTCCAACCATAAAAGCACAGAAAGCATCAAGAGATGATTGCACAATCTTGTTTCTAAGAACTTCATTATCCCAATTACTCATGTTAATAATCTTGCTTTGTTTTACCCCAAAAATTCCAAGACCTCCCTTGGCAATCCTTTGAAATGATGCATTTATAAAGCTTTCATATCAGCCTGCATTAAAAACGAAGGTCTAAAGGGTCCCTTAACAATTGTAATTTATGCTTTGAAATTCTCAACTTCTTTCTATCAAAATGATTCCAAACACCAACAAAAGTGTTGCTTGGGTTCATCAGAAAATCCCCAAGTGCTCTAGGCACAGAGAATGAGTGACAGAGATGATATATAAACACATGTGGTCAACACAGAACTGCAAAGCAGCTAGAGTGGTATTTTTTCCAGGAGACTATTATTGAACACCCATACCTACAACAAGATGACCAAGAAAAGGTCTATACGTAGATGACACATTACAGAACCAATCACTAACAACAGATGCATGCTTGGCAACTGTGACTTTAATCTCATGAGAATTCAGATTAATATAGTAAATTTGATAGTTTGGTCTGGAAAAATCTCAGTCACTAATAATCACATCAATAGCAGAGAAAACCAGAAGGATTAAATTTGGTACCAACCACAAAAATCTCAAGACCCCGAAGCATACAAATAATCAGAATATCCATGCACAACTATATACGGCTGAAAGAAGAAATTTTCCCTGACAGAAGCAACCTTTTTTATCTGCATAAATCAGAAACCCCAAACTCGAGATATTCCAACAGAAACAATCAAATCAGGAAACAGAATTAAAAGGCTACCAATGGAAACCAACAAACCTCAATTATGCACTCTTTTTAAGAGCCACCAATCGGCTTCATCATGAGGATTTATCAAATCAAACCTTTAAAATTCGAATGGAGAAAATATGACCAGAAAGAGACTCAAAGTTTAGTCTTCCTTCAGCTCTTCTTCTTCCAAGATACATGCCCTAAAATAGAAATTGGAGGTCACCGATCTGCATAGCCTCAGATGCTGAAATTCTTCCTTCAAATCACGCGTCGTCCAAGTGCCGATGAGCTAGGGTTCAGTGACTAACCCGACAACCACTTCATGACATTCAATTCATATTCATCTATATATACTCATACTTGCAAGCTTTTCATAAACAACTCAACTCTACAACAATATCCTCACACATCTAAATTCAGTTTCCACTTTTTTCTTATTCTCTTAAACACAAAAAATGGGTTATCGTTTGCCTGGAATTAGAAGGGCTTCATTTACTAGAAAAGTTGCATCTTCAAGATCAAGAAAAGTACCAAAGGGATATCTTTCCGTGTATGTTGGAGAGGAAACGAAGAGGTTTATGATCTCTATATCATACTGAAATCAACCTTCATTTCAAGATTTGTTGAGCCAAGTTGAGAAAGAGTTTGGATATGATCATCCAATGGGTGCCCTCACTATTCCTTGCAAAGAAGAATTCTTCCTTTGTCACACCCTGAAAAAAAACCAGTAGAGTGACTGGTATGGAATGTGAGGGAAACTCATCCTCTCTAAGCTGTAGGACTTAAAAGAACTATCATACCTTATAACTTTAATCTAGAATATACAATTACTATCTCTAATTTATATCTACATATTCCACGATCGTCAAAACATATTAAACACGGTGTAGAAATAATGAAAGAGTTTCCTTTGTAAGTTAGACTTCCTAAAATCCTACAATGATTTGAAATGACAAAATGACATTTGGAGCTCTTCTCCACCATTATATATGCATATACATATGTTCTGAACAAAATAAAGACTGGGGTCCTGTCTATAGACTACATGGAGCATCTAGCTTTTAATAGTAATAAAAAAGTTTAAATTTATAATTCCATTCAATAGCAGCACTACAAAAGGAGCCAACAAACTTTAAATTATTGAGAAGGCTCTTCACTGCTCGGCCGCAGGTACAGTGCCAGCAACACTATCTAAACCAAACAAAATTTTTCGGTAAATAACGTCCCATGTATAGATTTTTAAAAAAAAAAATACAAAAGACAATACTTTAAACATTTTTATCCTTCGATAATAGCAATATGGCAATAAAGTACAATTTCTACATCATGTTATCATAATTAGAAACATAACAATATGTATGATCATGAATCAAATAATTTGAAATACGTAATAAATTGTTTTATTTAACATAATCACTTTTAAAATAGTAAATCTCAAAGCCCGTCTAAATGTAGGACTTCTATAGAACGGATGACAAGTGTGGACACACAGTCCACGAGGGTAACTAACCAAGCGTAGCTCAAGGCCACGAAAACAAGTGTGGGCACACAATCCACGAGGGTAAGTAACCAAACAAGCGCAGCACGAGGCCACGAAACAAGCGCAGGTACAAGACCCATGAATAACAAGTGTGAAAATGAACCCCACGAATATCATGTGTGAGTACTATACCCACGAATCTCAAGCAAGCTTGAGGTTAACCATGGTGCACCAAAGACTAACAGTATTGCTGTTAGTAGTAACAAGCGTTCTATATTTAGTTCTGTCAAAAAAAATAAAATTAAGCATGCTGGGGGTCAGTTTATTAATAACAACAAAAAGATCTTCCAATACCAATTTCACATAATGCGTGTTCTGTAACAAAGACTCCAGCATGAAGTTCACAAATAGTATCTCAAGTGATTTTCTTTAAACATCAAACATCAACGCTCATAGGAAACAAATGGAAAGTAGGAGATTAACAAATAACATTATATAAATTCTTACTATTTACTTGATTAAACATCAAAGTAAATAATAAAAACAGTTCATATAAGTTTTCTTCGATCGGATGAAATTATAACATATAACAAATAAACTAGATATAATAAGTAGTGAGAATATCATTGATAAAAAAGTATAATGGGACACTATTCACTCACCTGTTACACTCCCAAATATGTAACATACTTCTACCTAGCTGCTTTCACATAGACATTCACTCTTTAATCCTCGAGTACCTAAATTAATGCCATTGTCATTTTCTTTGACTTAAACTCTAGGAACTTACAAAATCAATTCGATAAAAACCCTTTTCCTACTTAACTTGTAATCATCCCACAACTATCATAGTTAACACCCAAGCATAGCTCCCAAACATTTCAACAAACACGTTATAGGCCTCTCAAATACTAACAAAAAAGAAGCAAACATAGTTCTCCAATTATAAGCCAAATATTTTCAGTTCATTCATAATTAATTTGATTATCAACTTCACTACTAATACCATTTGTTCCGTATGCCAACCAACAAATAATCTCAATGACAACTTATTACGCCATCGCAATCCTCACTTTATAACAATTTTAAAATTAAAGGAAGGCCTTGAGTTTTAAACCTTTTTATAGAGAATACAGTCACAAGTTCAAATAATAATTGAGTTTTATCAATCTTAATTATTAATCTCAATATCAACAACTGTATATGTCTCTTCAAACTTTAAGGAAAAACTTAAACAATTGAAGCAATCTAATCCAATCAAATTTTCTCTTATACATTTTAACAAACATCATACATGCACCATAAACACATAATCATATCACAAATATCAAACTCAACCATTCAACAAACAACCATGTAGCTTTCAAACATCCAAGTAGTTTCACTATAGTCCCACTATTTTATTTGACCAAACTTAACTTACAATTTAAAATATGATAGCTTCTAACTTCGTAAATTATCTGCAAACATAGTCAAGGATCAAATAATTTCTTTAAAAATCTTCATCATCAGTTTCTTATCAAGTTTTTTTTTTTTTTTTTTTTTTTTTTGAAACAACGCTGAACATCAAATCCTTCTCTATCAGTAGCTATTTCATTCTAATAACTCCAATAAAATAGTTCTAACTCAGTTCTTTTCTATCAACTAACGACGACCAATCTAAAAAAGGATTATTAGACATACCATACGCTGGACATGAGATGAAGAATTCAGAAAATGAGCAGCTGAATAGTGGCTTCAATTGCAGCAACGAAGAAGGGAGGAAAAAGGCTCATAGTGGCCCTCTTACACCATGAGCAAAGCTGAGAAAGAAATAGGACAGAATTGAGGACCAAAATCAAAGAAATAAAACGAGGATGAGACGGACAGCAAAGCTAAGAAATGAAGAATCAACTGGAACCCCTAAAATTCCCTCCCTCTTACCGTGACAGACTTGAGAATGGAGTTGATGATGATGATGTCATAAAGACGGCTATGGACTTCTTCAAAGCGCTGAAATTTTCTTCTTTTTCTAAACCCATTGAAGTCAACAGAATAGGGGAAACAAGATTTAGCTATCTGAATTGAGGAGCAAAAGGGAGATGGCGGAGAATAAAAATATAGGCATTTAAGCACAGGTTCACTAGTACAGAGGAAGACTAGGGCGATGGTTCTTGGAACTATGCCGACCGCGGCAAGGAACCCAGAGGAGGCAGGGTTCGGCTGAGGTCCTCTTATTTTAATATCCTTTGCTGTCCTCTGCTTGTAAACGACGTCGTTCCTGTGTGAGATGGGACCTGGACTAACAGCACCATACGACGTCGTTCCGATTATTTTCTTCCTGTCACCTTTTTCCCTCCCGCAGACAGATTCTGATTGGCTCACTCTGTTCTTTGGCGCATTCCGAGCGCGGGAAATTCATCCTCCGAATCAGTTCTGTAAAAATTGGAAATACATCCGCAGACAGGTTTTCAACAAGAATTCTAATGAGTTGTGATTGTGGGCATTGAATATCGGTAAGAATTGTAATATAGATTTAGTTCTGTAAAAAAAAAAAAAATCCTTTGAATCGGTTCTGTAAAATGTTGAAGAAGCATATAAATGTGGATGATTATCCCTTTTCTTATATATATTATGTGCTCTATTCGTGAATGTGTTTGATTGAAAAATACTTGCATTCACTTCTCTCAAACACAAACCCGTTGGTTGAACCATAATCGTTGAAGGAAAGTTTCTCAAGATTAAACCGGTGCTCAAGCCGTGCTCCGAGAGGAAGTCAAAATGCATCGGGATGTAGGCCACTCTACAAGTACTATTTAATTTCGTACAAACCGATTAATGAAGATAAAGCTCTTACATAGAGGGAATATCGTGTTGCCATTTCCGTAAAAACTAAGTCACATAAACTATTAATTTATTGCCTGCAATGAGTCCTTAAAGCATGTCATGATTTGTTAGATATCTCGAAGATTACACTTATATAAGTGACAATGACATCTCCGTGAAGATTCCTTATTTTATTGGCAACTGGACACTAATTAATGAGCCACGTCTTTCTCTTTATGTTGTTTTGTATTTGTTTTTCCGAGCGCGGGAAATTCATCCTCCGAATCGTTCGTAAAAATTGGAAATACATCCGCATGTGTTTTCAACAAGAATTCTAATGAGTTGTGATTGTGGGCATTG
The DNA here is from genome assembly GCA_019022615.1 of Acacia melanoxylon. Classification (NCBI taxonomy): domain Eukaryota; kingdom Viridiplantae; phylum Streptophyta; class Magnoliopsida; order Fabales; family Fabaceae; genus Acacia; species Acacia melanoxylon. Next base: position 849,785 of record JAFJYJ010000042.1, read on the forward strand.
AATATCGGTAAGAATTGTAATATAGATTTAGTTCTGTAAAAAAAAAAAAATCCTTTGAATCGGTTCTGTAAAATGTTGAAGACCCATATAAATGTGGATGATTATCCCTTTTCTTATATATATTATGTGCTCGTTCGTGAATGTGTTTGATTGAAAAATACTTGCATTCACTTCTCTCAAACACAAACCGTTGGTTGAACCATAATCGTTGAAGGGAAAGTTTCTCAAGATTAAAGCGGTGCTCAAGCCGTGCTCCGAGAGGAAGTCAAAATGCATCGGGATGTAGGCCACTCTACGTACTATTTAATTTCGTACAAACCGATTAATGAAGATAAAGCTCTTACATAGAGGGAATATCGTGTTGCCATTTCCGTAAAAACTAAGTCACATAAACTATTAATTTATTGCTGCACTTGAGTCCTTAAAGCATGTCATGATTTGTTAGATATCTTGAAGATTACACTTATATAAGTGACAATGACATCTCGTGAAGATTCCTTATTTTATTGGCAACTGGACACTAATTAATGAGCCACGTCTTTCTCTTTATGTTGTTTTGTATTTGTTTTTCCGAGCGCGGAAATTCATCCTCCGAATCGGTTCGTAAAAATTGGAAATACATCCGCGACGGATGTGTTTTCAACAAGAATTCTAATGAGTTGTGATTGTGGGCATTGAATATCGGTAAGAATTGTAATATAGATTTAGTTTCGTAAAAAAAAAAAAAAAAAAATCCTTTGAATCGGTTACGTAAAATGTTGAAGAAGCATATAAATGTGGATGATTATCCCTTTTCTTATATATATTATGTGCTCGTTCGTGAATGTGTTTGATTGAAAAATACTTGCATTCACTTCTCTCAAACACAAACCCGTTGGTTGAACCATAATCGTTGAAGGGAAAGTTTCTCAAGATTAAGCGGTGCTCAAGTTTGTGCTCCGAGGAAGTCAAAATGCATCGGGATGTAGGCCACTCTACAAGTACTATTTAATTTCGTACAAACCGATTAATGAAGATAAAGCTCTTACATAGAGGGAATATCGTGTTGCCATTTCGTAAAAACTAAGTCACATAAACTATTAATTTATTTGCAATGTGTCATCCTTAAAGCATGTCATGATTTGTTAGATATCTGAAGATTACACTTATATAAGTGACAATGACATCTCTCGTGAAGATTCCTTATTTTATTGGCAATCGGACACTAATTAATGAGCCACGTCTTTCTCTTTATGTTGTTTTGTATTTGTTTTTCCGAGCGCGGGAAATTCATCCTCCGAATCAGTTCGTAAAAATTGGAAATACATCCGTGAGATGGTTTTCAACAAGAATTCTAATGAGTTGTGATTGTGGGCATTGAATATCGGTAAGAATTGTAATATAGATTTAGTTCGTAAAAAAAAAAAATCCTTTGAATCGGTTACGTAAAATGTTGAAGAAGCATATAAATGTGGATGATTATCCCTTTTCTTATATATATTATGTGCTGTTCGTGAATGTGTTTGATTGAAAAATACTTGCATTCACTTCTCTCAAACACAAACCTGTTGGTTGAACCATAATCGTTGAAGGGAAAGTTTCTCAAGATTAAACTGGTGCTCAAGCTGTGCTCCAGAGGAAGTCAAAATGCATCAGGATGTAGGCCACTCTACGATTACTATTTAATTTCGTACAAACCGATTAATGAAGATAAAGCTCTTACATAGAGGGAATATATGTGTTGCCATTTCGTAAAAACTAAGTCACATAAACTATTAATTTATTGCTTTGCAATGATCCTTAAAGCATGTCATGATTTGTTAGATATACTGAAGATTACACTTATATAAGTGACAATGACATCTCTGTGAAGATTCCTTATTTTATTGGCAACTGGACACTAATTAATGAGCCACGTCTTTCTCTTTATGTTGTTTTGTATTTGTTTTTCCGAGCGCGGGAAATTCATCCTCCGAATCGTTCGTAAAAATTGGAAATACATCCCATGCATGTGTTTTCAACAAGAATTCTAATGAGTTGTGATTGTGGGCATTGAATATCGGTAAGAATTGTAATATAGATTTAGTTACGTAAAAAAAAAAAATCCTTTGAATCGGTTCTTTAAAATGTTGAAGAAGCATATAAATGTGGATGATTATCCCTTTTCTTATATATATTATGTGCTCGTTCGTGAATGTGTTTGATTGAAAAATACTTGCATTCACTTCTCTCAAACACAAACTGTTGGTTGAACCATAATCGTTGAAGGAAAGTTTCTCAAGATTAAACCGGTGCTCAAGCCGTGCTCCGAGAGGAAGTCAAAATGCATCGGGATGTAGGCCACTCTACGGTACTATTTAATTTACGTACAAACGATTAATGAAGATAAAGCTCTTACATAGAGGGAATATCGTGTTGCCTTTTCCGTAAAAAAACTAAGTCACATAAACTATTAATTTATTGCTGCAATGATCCTTAAAGCATGTCATGATTTGTTAGATATCTTGAAGATTACACTTATATAAGTGACAATGACATCTCGTGAAGATTCCTTATTTTATTGGCAACTGGACACTAATTAATGAGCCACGTCTTTCTCTTTATGTTGTTTTGTATTTGTTTTTCCTAGCGGGAAATTCATCCTCCGAATCGTTCTCGTAAAAATTGGAAATACATCCGCATGGGTTTTCAACAAGAATTCTAATGAGTTGTGATTGTGGGCATTGAATATCGGTAAGAATTGTAATATAGATTTAGTTATGTAAAAAAAAAAAAAAATCCTTTGAATCGGTTCTGTAAAATGTTGAAGAAGCATATAAATGTGGATGATTATCCCTTTTCTTATATATATTATGTGCTCTGTTCGTGAATGTGTTTGATTGAAAAATACTTGCATTCACTTCTCTCAAACACAAACCTGTTGGTTGAACCATAATCGTTGAAGGGAAAGTTTCTCAAGATTAAACGGGTGCTCAAGTTGTGCTCCGAGAGGAAGTCAAAATGCATCGGGATGTAGGCCACTCTACGTACTATTTAATTTCGTACAAACTGATTAATGAAGATAAAGCTCTTACATAGAGGGAATATACGTATTTGCCATTTCTGTAAAAAAACTAAGTCACATAAACTATTAATTTATTGCTGCAACAGTCCTTAAAGCATGTCATGATTTGTTAGATATACTGAAGATTACACTTATATAAGTGACAATGACATCTCTGTGAAGATTCCTTATTTTATTGGCAACTGGACACTAATTAATGAGCCACGTCTTTCTCTTTATGTTGTTTTGTATTTGTTTTTCCGAGCGCGGGAAATTCATCCTCCGAATCATTTCTGTAAAAATTGGAAATACATCCGAGATGGTTTTCAACAAGAATTCTAATGAGTTGTGATTGTGGGCATTGAATATCGGTAAGAATTGTAATATAGATTTAGTTCTGTAAAAAAAAAAATCCTTTGAATCGGTTCTTTAAAATGTTGAAGAAGCATATAAATGTGGATGATTATCCCTTTTCTTATATATATTATGTGCTCTGTTCGTGAATGTGTTTGATTGAAAAATACTTGCATTCACTTCTCTCAAACACAAACATGTTGGTTGAACCATAATCGTTGAAGGGAAAGTTTCTCAAGATTAAACTGGTGCTCAAGCTGTGCTCCAGAGGAAGTCAAAATGCATCAGGATGTAGGCCACTCTACAGTACTATTTAATTTCTGTACAAACCGATTAATGAAGATAAAGCTCTTACATAGAGGGAATATATGTGTTGCCATTTCCTGTAAAAACTAAGTCACATAAACTATTAATTTATTGCCGCAATGAGTCCTTAAAGCATGTCATGATTTGTTAGATATCTTGAAGATTACACTTATATAAGTGACAATGACATCTCGTGCAGATTCCTTATTTTATTGGCAAGCTGGACACTAATTAATGAGCCACGTCTTTCTCTTTATGTTGTTTTGTATTTGTTTTTCCGAGCGCGGGAAATTCATCCTCCGAATCGTTCGTAAAAATTGGAAATACATCCGCAGATGGTTTTCAACAAGAATTCTAATGAGTTGTGATTGTGGGCATTGAATATCGGTAAGAATTGTAATATAGATTTAGTTACGTAAAAAAAAAAAAAAATCCTTTGAATCGGTTACGTAAAATGTTGAAGAAGCATATAAATGTGGATGATTATCCTTTTCTTATATATATTATGTGCTCGTTCGAGAATGTGTTTGATTGAAAAATACTTGCATTCACTTCTCTCAAACACAAACATGTTGGTTGAACCATAATCGTTGAAGGAAAGTTTCTCAAGATTAAAGCGGGTGCTCAAGTTGTGCTCCGAGAGGAAGTCAAAATGCATCGGGATGTAGGCCACTCTACAAGTACTATTTAATTTCGTACAAACCGATTAATGAAGATAAAGCTCTTACATAGAGGGAATATACGTGTTGCCATTTCTGTAAAAACTAAGTCACATAAACTATTAATTTATTGCTGCAATGATCCTTAAAGCATGTCATGATTTGTTAGATATCTTGAAGATTACACTTATATAAGTGACAATGACATCTCGTGCAGATTCCTTATTTTATTGGTTTGGACACTAATTAATGAGCCACGTCTTTCTCTTTATGTTGTTTTGTATTTGTTTTTCCGAGCGCGGGAAATTCATCCTCCGAATCAGTTCTGTAAAAATTGGAAATACATCCGCAGACAGGTTTTCAACAAGAATTCTAATGAGTTGTGATTGTGGGCATTGAATATCGGTAAGAATTGTAATATAGATTTAGTTCTGTAAAAAAAAAAAAATCCTTTGAATCGGTTCTGTAAAATGTTGAAGAAGCATATAAATGTGGATGATTATCCCTTTTCTTATATATATTATGTGCTCGTTCGAGAATGTGTTTGATTGAAAAATACTTGCATTCACTTCTCTCAAACACAAACCCGTTGGTTGAACCATAATCGTTGAAGGAAAGTTTCTCAAGATTAAGGCGGGTGCTCAAGCCGTGCTCCGAGAGGAAGTCAAAATGCATCGGGATGTAGGCCACTCTACAAGTACTATTTAATTTACGTACAAACCGATTAATGAAGATAAAGCTCTTACATAGAGGGAATATCTCGTGTTGCCTTTTCCCGTAAAAACTAAGTCACATAAACTATTAATTTATTGCTGCAAATGATCCTTAAAGCATGTCATGATTTGTTAGATATCGAAGATTACACTTATATAAGTGACAATGACATCTCTGTGAAGATTCCTTATTTTATTGGCAATCTGGACACTAATTAATGAGCCACGTCTTTCTCTTTATGTTGTTTTGTATTTGTTTTTCCGAGCGCGGAAATTCATCCTCCGAATCGGCGTAAAAATTGGAAATACATCCATGCATGTGTTTTCAACAAGAATTCTAATGAGTTGTGATTGTGGGCATTGAATATCGGTAAGAATTGTAATATAGATTTAGTTATGTAAAAAAAAAAAAAAATCCTTTGAATCGGTTACGTAAAATGTTGAAGAAGCATATAAATGTGGATGATTATCCCTTTTCTTATATATATTATGTGCTCGTTCGAGAATGTGTTTGATTGAAAAATACTTGCATTCACTTCTCTCAAACACAAACCCTGTTGGTTGAACCATAATCGTTGAAGGGAAAGTTTCTCAAGATTAAACCGGTGCTCAAGCCGTGCTCCGAGGAAGTCAAAATGCATCGGGATGTAGGCCACTCTACGATACTATTTAATTTCGTACAAACCGATTAATGAAGATAAAGCTCTTACATAGAGGGAATATCGTGTTGCCATTTCGTAAAAACTAAGTCACATAAACTATTAATTTATTGCTGCAATGATCCTTAAAGCATGTCATGATTTGTTAGATATATCAAGATTACACTTATATAAGTGACAATGACATCTCTCGTGAAGATTCCTTATTTTATTGGCAACTGGACACTAATTAATGAGCCACGTCTTTCTCTTTATGTTGTTTTGTATTTGTTTTTCCGAGCGCGGGAAATTCATCCTCCGAATCATTTCTGTAAAAATTGGAAATACATCCGCAGACAGGTTTTCAACAAGAATTCTAATGAGTTGTGATTGTGGGCATTGAATATCGGTAAGAATTGTAATATAGATTTAGTTCTGTAAAAAAAAAAATCCTTTGAATCGGTTCTTTAAAATGTTGAAGAAGCATATAAATGTGGATGATTATCCCTTTTCTTATATATATTATGTGCTCTGTTCGTGAATGTGTTTGATTGAAAAATACTTGCATTCACTTCTCTCAAACACAAACATGTTGGTTGAACCATAATCGTTGAAGGGAAAGTTTCTCAAGATTAAACTGGTGCTCAAGCTGTGCTCCGTAGGAAGTCAAAATGCATCGGGATGTAGGCCACTCTACGGTACTATTTAATTTCGTACAAACCGATTAATGAAGATAAAGCTCTTACATAGAGGGAATATCGTGTTGCCATTTCCGTAAAAAAACTAAGTCACATAAACTATTAATTTATTGCTGCAACAGTCCTTAAAGCATGTCATGATTTGTTAGATATACTGAAGATTACACTTATATAAGTGACAATGACATCTCTGTGCAGATTCCTTATTTTATTGGCAACTGGACACTAATTAATGAGCCACGTCTTTCTCTTTATGTTGTTTTGTATTTGTTTTTCCGAGCGCGGGAAATTCATCCTCCGAATCGTTACGTAAAAATTGGAAATACATCCATGACGTGTTTTCAACAAGAATTCTAATGAGTTGTGATTGTGGGCATTGAATATCGGTAAGAATTGTAATATAGATTTAGTTCTGTAAAAAAAAAAAAATCCTTTGAATCGGTTCTGTAAAATGTTGAAGAAGCATATAAATGTGGATGATTATCCCTTTTCTTATATATATTATGTGCTCTGTTCGAGAATGTGTTTGATTGAAAAATACTTGCATTCACTTCTCTCAAACACAAACATGTTGGTTGAACCATAATCGTTGAAGGAAAGTTTCTCAAGATTAAACCGGTGCTCAAGCCGTGCTCCGAGAGGAAGTCAAAATGCATCGGGATGTAGGCCACTCTACGGTACTATTTAATTTCGTACAAACCGATTAATGAAGATAAAGCTCTTACATAGAGGGAATATCGTGTTGCCATTTCTGTAAAAACTAAGTCACATAAACTATTAATTTTATTGCGCAATGATCCTTAAAGCATGTCATGATTTGTTAGATATCTCGAAGATTACACTTATATAAGTGACAATGACATCTCCGTGCGATTCCTTATTTTATTGGCAATGGACACTAATTAATGAGCCACGTCTTTCTCTTTATGTTGTTTTGTATTTGTTTTTCCGAGCGGGAAATTCATCCTCCGAATCGTTACGTAAAAATTGGAAATACATCCGCAGCACGGGTTTTCAACAAGAATTCTAATGAGTTGTGATTGTGGGCATTGAATATCGGTAAGAATTGTAATATAGATTTAGTTCGCAAAAAAAAAAAAAAATCCTTTGAATCGGTTCGTAAAATGTTGAAGAAGCATATAAATGTGGATGATTATCCCTTTTCTTATATATATTATGTGCTCGTTCGAGAATGTGTTTGATTGAAAAATACTTGCATTCACTTCTCTCAAACACAAACATGTTGGTTGAACCATAATCGTTGAAGGGAAAGTTTCTCAAGATTAAACCGGGTGCTCAAGTGTGCTCCGAGAGGAAGTCAAAATGCATCGGGATGTAGGCCACTCTACGACTATTTAATTTCGTACAAACCTGATTAATGAAGATAAAGCTCTTACATAGAGGGAATATATGTGTTGCCATTTCCTGTAAAAACTAAGTCACATAAACTATTAATTTATTGCTGCAACAGTCCTTAAAGCATGTCATGATTTGTTAGATATACTGAAGATTACACTTATATAAGTGACAATGACATCTCTGTGCAGATTCCTTATTTTATTGGCAACTGGACACTAATTAATGAGCCACGTCTTTCTCTTTATGTTGTTTTGTATTTGTTTTAGCTTACTGCATCAATTTTGCATTTTATCATGGAAGGATAAATGTTCAATATGGTGTTTGTGCTTGAAACTGTCAGATTTAATTTAAACAACATGATGTGTTCTGCATCATATTATACTTCAAAATTCCTCATTTGAATATTTAAAATGAAAGTTTGATGACAAAGTTGAATTTAAGAGAGTTTCTAGCAATATATGCATGTGTATGCTTTGTTTTGGTTTATATATTTGTGTATAAATACATGTACAGTTTATACTTAATTTATTATTTTATCATTGGGCATATACTTTTTAATTTTGCGGGAGGCTTATGTCATGGCTATAAATTTGACTCCAACACTTGATCTTGAATTTGACAATATAACAGAATCATGGGAATTTTGGAGGGCATATGGTAGAAGAATTGGTTTTGGTGTTAGAAAGCAGCAGTTCAACAAGAGTAAAAAGGATTCGTCAACATATGCATCTTATCTATATGTTTGTAATAAGGAAGGGGTGAGAAAACCAAATAGACGAGAAGTGCAAATTAGGAAGTCTAGAGATGAGACAAGAACAAGTTGTGAAGCTAGAATGAAAGTTAAGCTAGTAGATGGAAAATACGAGTAAGTGAAGTTTTTCTAGATCACAATCATCCTCTTGACCTCCCCGAAGGGTTCATTTGCTTGCATCGCATAGAGGCCTAACACAAGCTCAACGTTTTGAATTAGAAAATGCTGAAAAAGCGGGATTAACCAAAAATCAGCATTCAATTTGCAAAGCCAATATGCAGGAGGTCGAGACAATTTGGGATATACAAGAGTTGATGTGAAAAATTATCTTAATTCAAGAAGGCAACGTGCTATGAAATACGGTGAAGCTGGATGTATATTTCGTTATTTTGAACAACAATTGGCAGAGAATCCATCCTTTTTCATTCTCACCAAATGGACTCAGACGAGCAAGTGACAAATGTGTTCTGGGCTGATGCACGCATGTTAGTCGATTATGCTTGCTTTGGAGAAGTTGTTTCACTTGATACAACTTATTGCACAAATAATAACCATCGACCTCTTGCAATTTTCTCAGGCTTCAATCATTATAAAGGAGGGGTGATTTTTGGGGTGGCATTGTTATATGATGAGACCATTGAGACTTTCAAATGGCTCTTTAAGACTTTTTTGCAAGCACACAAGAATGTAAGGCCGAATGATTTCCGACCAAGATGCTGCTATGGCACGAGCATTACAAGAAGTTGTGCCACATGTAAAACATGCCTTGTGCACATGGCATATTTCAAGGAATGCAATGAAGCACCTTCCGAATTCAATGGTTAGAGATTTCAACCATTGCATGTACCATTGTTGGGATGAAACAGAGTTTGAAGCAGCTTGGCAAGCATTATTATCAAAAGAAGATGTAGTAGAAAACTCATGGTTGATGTACATGTACCAAATAAAAGAGAAATGGGCAGCATGCTATTTGAAGAATTCAAGGACACTTGGTATGAGAAGCACCCAAATTAGTGAAAGTGTCAATGCATCGTCAAGAGTTGCACCAATGTTAAATTGGATATCAATCGATTCTTCCAAACAATTTGAACAAGTTTTAGAGGATAAGCGCTATAACGAATTAAAAAGAGATTTTGAGGCACGTGACAAGTTGCCAAGGTTGTTATTGCGAGTTCATGTATGCTTCGTCAACTTTCGATATCTATACTCGACCTATCTTTGACTTGTTCCAATATGAATATGATTTACGTGATGCTACATGTATAAAAAGAGAAAAGAGAGAAAGAAAAATGAAAGTGAAGAGGAAAGTTCAACCGTGTTTGATTATGTCATCACCATGTATGATAAGAAAAGGGAGTATAGTTTGACATTTGATCCTTCAATGGAGACAATTACTTGTAGCTGTAAAAAATTTGAACGAGTGGGCATATTATGTTGTCATGCATTGAGAGTATTGAATGAACGTGATGTCAAACTACTACCCCAAAAATATATTACAAAGAGGTGGACAAGAGAAGCACGATGTGGGGTAGTGTATGATATTAAAGGAAAAGAAATTGAAGTTGACCCTAAATTACAAAGATAAAATCGATACAGACAATTATGCCCCTTGCTTGTCAAATTAGCAAGTGATGCATCAGAAAGTCCAGAGGCATTCTCTCTTGTCCAAGAGTCTGTGTTGGAACTTAGTAAGAAAGTAACTGAGCTTCATATAAAATACCAATCAGATGATAGTAATGGTGATGAGGATGGTGTGGGGAATCATCATGGTGGTAATAGTTGTGACAGAGTTGTTGGTTTCAAAAAGAGATATGGTAGAAAGATAAGTAAACGAATAAAAAGTGTGTTGAAATTGGTCCAAGAAGACGAAGAACAAAATCCTCTAAAAAACCTCCTCAAGTTTCACAACCTTTAAGAACTTCACGGGTATACTTATGATAACAATTTAATGTTTAAAGATGCATATTAGTTGGTTATGGTTATGGTTTCTTTCTAAATTTGAAAATGGTGCAAAAGCATAATCAACTTCAAAGATCAAAGCTTATCAACTCAAATAGATCACAATAATATGATGTTGGAGGACTCACAACCGAGTGAAATGACTTTTACGAATTTGTTAATGGTATGTCATATCATGTTTGACAACATAATCGACTAATTTGTTTAGTTAGGACATGTATATATTGAGTCATTCTTTTTATTTCTTCATTGTAGGCGCCACTTGAATGTAACATCACATCGCTTGAAGCACTTGGATTTTAGCCAAACATATAATGCGGGTAACCATAAAGTATCATGATAGTGAGAGAAAACAATTTAGTCACTTTTATTGAAATTTGAATTCTTTACATGACAATGTCTCATCTAAAGACAGAGTTGACAAATACAACGTTACATAATGATATAAATACAGATTCAATGATTGACAGTGATCTCACTCCTACTACTACATGAAGTTTCCAGTTCAGCTTCTTTTGTGTAGCTCTTTTGTATAGCTTATTGCTTCTTCTGGACTGCTGTCTTTTTTGGTCAAGCAAGCAGTTCATATTGTTCTCTTATGCTTATGTCTATTTTGATCATAGAAGGTCATCATTTTGTAGCACCATCATGTTCAAGTCTTTTCACCTTGTCATTTGTCATTTGAGTAGACTCTTTTTTTTTTAGCTTGGTCATCCTTCATGTAATCTGTGATGAAACATGATGTACTGCCATGTTCAGTATATATTGGATAATGAAAGTGAAGATAGAAAAAAAAAAACTTATTTCCCAGTTGTCATTATCATTCGCAACAGCAAAGTGTCTAAGGAATAAATAATGCAATATGATATTCATGATTCTGTGACAACTCTTAGCATTCTTCATAGTTCAGAAAGTCCATCAAAGAACTTAGAACACAAAAATCCATCAACACTGAATACAAGTAAATATTTGGGGGAGAAGAATGTACAACAGGAACTTCTTGAAAAATATATGCATTTTACTTGCAAGAATGAAAGCCATTCTTATCAAATTGGATTCTGTTGTAGGGGATTTCAGAATCAAAGCCCAACAAACCCAAAATGTTAAAGGAGTAATTGAAAAGCTCCCCAACATTATCATCCATGCAAATATAATCTTGGTCTCATGTAATACGGTTCCTCAATATCTTGCATTATGCTATCCTCATCCAAGTTAAATACATACCGTTTTGAAAGAGGAAAAAAACATTTAGATCACTGAACTCACAATTTCTTAATGGATTATGGTGCAGAACATTCAAATGGTTATCATTTATTCTGCGTATGTGGAGGCCACACATCAGGTTGTTTAAATTAAATCTGACCATTTCATGCACAAACACCATATTGTACATTTCTCCTTCCATGATAAAATGCAAAATTGATGCAGTAAGCTAAAACAAATACAAAACAACAAAAAGAGAAAGACGTGGCTTAGGCAAGGCTTACAGTGTGTTAATTAGTGTCCAATTACCAATAAAATAAGGAATCTGTAGAGATGTCATTGTCACTTATCCTCCTAGAATATATCCCATAACGATAGTAACCAAACAACTATGTAGAAAATAAAAGAAACATGAAAAGAACATACACTGGCAATTATGTAAATGCAAAAGTTCTGTAGTTCAAGATATAAAATAGAGGCTCATGAATCAATCACCTAATGTTATGATCCCAATTAGAAGGTGAAGAATTTCAGTCCCACATTTTCAAGTTAGCGTTTGGCTCCCATAAGTTTGTATAAAATAGTTTGTTTGATATGGATTAGGAATAAACTAACTTGATAAGAAAGTAAGGGCATACAAATCAGTCAAATTATTCAACTTGGAAAGTTCAACTGGTTGGAATGCATTTGACGACATATGGCTGCAAGACACACAACCTTATTCATGTTAAACAGCAAAGTATAGTATGTTAGGGAGGTGGCAGCATTAGGTATGAATCAACATAATCGTATAAAGCAAATAATGTAAAGTGAGAGAAATTACAGTTTTTCTAACTTGATCAACTTTCCAATATCTAGTGGAATGGGACCTCAAAATAGATTTCCTTCAATAGTCTTATAACATCGACAAATATTTAATCAAGCAAATAAACCAAACATACGAGACATGAGAAATATAAATTATGTTGTGACAAAAATGTGTTTGCAAACATGAGAAATCTAAATTATCCCGTCAATACAAATTTCACTTGATCCAAATATACAAGTTTTGGAGAGTTGTGATGTTGATGAGAAGCGTGGGGGGAATGGACACGACAAGTTGTTTCCTTCAATCGAGCCGCATATTTAATTAACGAAACATGATATATATGTAGTTAAAAAAACTGTTCAAGAGCTGTCGATTAAAATAGAGAGTGCATGGCAGAAAGTTCTCTCAGGTCAACAAATTGTAGAAAGTTCCCTTAGTACAACCATTCTACTTAATCTGGATTCGAATACTCCAAAGAATCGAATAGCGTTAATTAGGACATTCAAAGAACGATGCACGGAAATGAACACCATTGTAGTGATTTCAAAAATCAAATAAGCAAAATAAGGGAATGGAGGGGGAGAGAGAGAGAGAGGAAGTACGAAAAGTTTAGGGGCGTGAAGCTCTTGCCCCGATCGGATATGCGGCGTGTGACGCGTGCAATTTCAATTCGCGCATGAAATGAAGGCAGAGGACGAAATCAAGGCAAGAGGAGGCAGAGGATGGGGTTAGGCTAATCGAAATGGCGTCGTATGGGTTTGCCGGGTGTAGTTGGTTGTAATACCGGATTTTAGTAAACGGAAGTTTTGAGATAAAGGAAATTAACGAATATTTTGATAAAGCAAAATCATGAGCTTAAAAATGTTATAGAAAATTGTTATAATTATAGAGTAAATTGTTAAAAAAGTTACGGGAAAATCGATGAACGAATGACTAAAAATGATATAATGGTGATAAAAACAAAGTCTAAAAATATTATGATAAATACCGAAAGATCATGAAAAATTATGAGAAAAATATGGAAGTGTTATCCCTAATTATGAGAATTTAATAAATTATTTCAGAGGAAATAACATGAAGAAAAGTTTAAAAAGCATTTCGTAACCATAAAGTAAACTGATGGAGTAAACATTTTTAATATTTTACATAGGATATATAATGACAATGTCGGTATAAAAGTTTGCAAGATAACAATATACTGTAAAATTGGTAAAGATAAATATATGAAGAAACCTCGACCTTTAAAAGATCACTAAACGAAGAAATTAGGTCCGATTAAGCCCTAACGGCGCGGGGTAAAACGGGAATTTTTGGTAAAAAATATTATATTTTTAAAAATGGAAAAAATTATAGAAAAATAAATAAATCTGAATTTTTAAAAGAGGGGGCCGAAATTCTAAGTATTTTTAATTAAAAAGAATTGTTTAAATAATTAAAAATGGTAATTAGAATAAAATAATAATATAATGCGGTGAGTCGCCTTATTGGCGGATCGGGGAAAAGTTAGAAATAAATTCTACAGGTAAACCAGAGGTAAAAGTCTTTTCAGACTGATCAAATTAAGTACAAGTGAAATTCTACACGAAGAAAGAATTTACCAGACGTCGATTCCGCAACCGAAAACCCTAATTTCAAATAAGACGAAAAGTTGATCGATAGAGTGGAGTCGATAGGCAAAGTGAGAACCTATAGAAACAATTGTGTCTTTTTAAACACGAGATTAAGTTAGGCAACAACTGGATGTTTTACGATTCAGCGAATTATTGTCCGAAGTTGGTTCTATCTAAGCGATTTCCGTAACCGACGCGTTTGTCCGAATATCTTCCGACGCACCGGAGAATACCTGGATATGATCAAAAAGAGGATCAAAATAGATAATAAGAGAGAGGATGAAAAGATCTTCAAAGTTGCATGCCCGGATTTTTGAGTTTCGCGAAATCGCGCGAAACGGACACCGATCGGTAGCTTTATCGGACCGGAGGCCATAAAGCAAGAGTCATCATTGGATGACAACTCATTCTTTGACTTTTGGGCCCTAGATGTCGACCAAGACCATGGATGGCCAAGATTCCATCTTACAAAACCCTAGATCCAACGGTCCCGTAATCATTTTCGAAGACTTTTTGGAAATTCCCACCTTGTCCCTATTTTTCTCTATAAATAGCAAGCTCTCTTGCTCTCATTCTTCACACCAAAATTCAGATCCTAGAGAGAGGTTCTAGAGAGAGAAGCTCTGGAAAAATTGTGCCTTAGCTCCGAGTAAGTTCTTCGTCCTTAGTTTTTAGTTTCCGTAGTTCTTTCGGTAGTTATAGTAGAACCGTTGTTTTGATCTAGGAAGTTTCAAGAATATATTCCTATGCTTGTTTTTATGCCTCATTGCATTGAAAGATGCCCGACGAGGTAAAAACATAGTGGGGATAATTTTGAAATGGAATACGGTCAAAGTAACGAAGTTCCGCGAAATTCCGCCGATTAGGGGTTCGGGGGCAAAATGGTAATTTGTACCTAAAATGCCCGTTATGCCTGCTAAAAGTTGTTAAATATTATCCTTATAGGATATTTGAGATAATCGTACCGCTGTCGAGCCTGTTGTTGTGCCGCCGTCATACATTGTTTTTTCCATTGTCGAATTTCACGTTTTTCCGTAAAAGTTCCGTTGTACCGCCAAAAAGGTACGTTCGCGTCGTAACACTAACTCGATGGTTATTGTATGATTATATATGTTTGTTGTGTTCTGTTTGTTGTTGTAGCATACGTGGTTATGTTATATACACGGTTATGTCACATACGTGGTTATGTCACATACGAGGTTATTATTCTTTGTATCATACGTGGTTATGTTACATACGTGGTTATTATCTTACATACGTGGTTATGTATTTTTAATCATACATCTGTTATGGACTGTTGTATTGATTGTCGTCGTGTATATGTAGTCGTATTTAAGCATGAGGTTAATACTACTACCGAGATCCAAATTGTAATTGGATCTCGCTCTTCTTATCATAGCGTCGTTCGAAGAACCGAGAACCGAGGAGAAGGCGAAAGCAAAGCCGCACGAGACCCGACCAAGACTTTCTTCGGTGTTATTCATTTTGAAAACTCTCGGTCAATGTACCGCTTTCGTAAATCCCCGGACTTACGGCATTTATAAATATATGTATCGCTTACTCAATCGCTCCAATGCTCTACTCGATGAAAAAAAAAATTTATACCGCTTTTGAAAATGGGATGTTACGGTTTGGTATCGAAAGTAGTCCCGGCATTGATATGACTATGTTATTACGGACAAGATGGTAGGACAGTTAAGGCTAGTCTATGGGGTGTGGCCAATCCGCCATAGAGTTGGTGAGGTCCCCATGATAGACACTTATCCGCCATTCTGTTTCGGTTAATCTGAGTTATGTTCAAATCAGCCTTTTAAACTTTGAGCGTGTTTTGAAAATGAGTACCGAGGTAGCCCTAGGTCGGTGTACCGTTTGAACCGGTATACCATCTTGAACCGGTGTACCACCCTTTGTCGGTGCATCACTCTAACCCGTAATCCGCAAATCCATTGTCGCACTAATATCGCCTCTAATAATCCCGATAATTCGATAATCGCCAATTTGTACCGGGACGGTAACTTCACCCTAACCCGTGAGCTTATATGTGGAGCCGGGCCACATCGGATGAAACTCGTGACGAGGCCACGCCGGACGAAACTTGGAGACCGACAAAGATATATTCATGTGGTATTTGAACCATGTTGAGAAGTTCTATTAGTTTTCAAAGTGGAAAGAACCAACGAAACCCCGAACGAGGGGAAATAGTACGAGTGTCCGTTCGTAGTACTAGTGTGATAAAGTCTCGCGATAGAGTAACCATTGTTTTTTTAAAAAAAAAAAAAAAAATCTAACGTTTTCCCTAATGAAGGAAAAAGAGTGAGACATGGCTAATTTAAGAGGAGCCGGAGCTCCTGAGGCCGAGGCGAGGCCGAGGGTAGCGCAGGTAGAGGTAAAGGGGCGACCCACGAATAATACCAATACCAGTACACGAACCCGAACGACAAGGACCGCAGCAACCAGAGCGAAATGAGTTGCAAGAAATGCGGGGGATGTTGCAAGAACAAAGGGCTCTTATTGATGAACTCCTTGCTGAAAGGCAGGAGAGAGAAGAGGAAGGTGACCGAGCCAATGAGGAACGATGTAACGCCGAGGAAGAAGATGAAACCGAACCCGATGATGAACGTGAAACCGAGGAGTCCGATAGATCTCGACACCCTCGACGTAATAGGGCAATAGCAAGTGCTACCTCGACCCAACAAGAGTGGTTGAGACCACGCAGCAATGGGTCACCCATTCGCAAGCTCAAACCTCCAAGTTTTCGTGGTAAGCTCGATTCGGGCCAAGACCGGCTTATGAGATCGAACAAGATCTTCAAGATGGATTGTCCGGAAAACCGAAAAGCCCAACTTGCGCCTATAAGTCGGAAGAGGATGCGGACCGATGGTGGAAAAGCATTGCAAACCCGTTATTGTCCCGTGACTTGGGAGAAATTTTTGGAGAAGTTCAACGAACAATATTTTCCTCCTTCGGTACAAGTTATCAAGGAGTCAGAATTCCTCCATATTCGACAAAGTCACGAGGAGTCATTCGATGACTACTTCGCCCGGTTTACCAACTGTCTCGATATTCTTCATATCCGAAACGTAACGTTGACGAGAGCCGGAAGGCAAGCGGGATGGTAGACGGGCTAAAGTACGAAATAAGGGAAAAGCTGGTATCCCAACAAGTTCCTTAATTGATCCAAGCGGTGGAGTCATGCCGGTTGATCGAACGTAACATAACGGAACTACGCACATCAAGAATCGACAACCGCAGCGGTGCAAGTCGTGACGGGTTGAGCCGCGGAAGTTCCTCGCAAGAAGAGGCGGCACCATGGAATAACCCCCAAGGGGAGGCAAGATGCCATACCGATCCGAGCAATGAACAACCCGGGAATGCCCGGACCCCGACCATGTCCAAAATGCAAAACGAACCACCCAGAACCAACCGTGCGGGGAGCAGATATGCTACAAGTGTCGAAGTCGGGGCACTTATACATGAACTTTCCTCAAAGGACTACGGGGATAAGGCCACAAAACCCAGCCGGGTTTTCGCTTTGACAACTAACGAGGCCGAATAATCTTCGAGAGGATCCGAATAACTATCTCTCGATAGGAACCTACCTTAGGTATTGTACGACACGGGTACTAATCACTCGTTATATCGATGAATATGCGAATCATTTTGGGATGCATACGTATATGTATTACCTTACGATCCAATAGTAGCTACACCATTGGGTGTGAACTATTTTGCTTATGTAATCATGTCCGAATTCCAAATCGAATATATATCTCGTTCAAAAACTCGTTCACAAACATCGACGACATTCTCAAAATTCACTATGACATTAATACCTAGCATAGGATCAACATCTAAAACGCCGTATCAAATGATACCGAACAAAGTACAAGAGTTGTGACTTTGTATCAACCATCACAAGATGGACAAAATGACTATCATGAACACATACCCACTTCCCATGATCTACGATTTACTCGTTATGTAATTCCTACGTTTTGTCAAGGGTTGACGTATGCTCGGAACACCATTTCAGCCGTACATCAAGGAATAGCAATCTTCAAGATAGTAACATATATATTTAGTTTCGGATCTAGCGGGATAGTACCGCAGATTCATACCGAAATTTTCTCATAACCATTGATAAAGCTTAAAGAGTAAAACTTAAATCATTGCGTAGAACAGATCGAGACGAGCTTGCATAGACCGAGAACGAAGTTGGTCATAAGCACCAAGAGTTGGTTGTCCCGGATCCAAGTAGATGGTCGTGGTGCCATTAGGTATGGGTCGGGATATGTCTTTGTCGGGGACGCGTGATGACTTACGCTCTCGCCTATTGAAGCCTCTCAAGTTGAACTAATCGATGTAAGACCTAGAGTTAGTGAGTATTGTATAGAATTGTACTGCTAACACAAGTGTTTGAAGTACCTTTTGAGTTGAAAGAAACTCGGGAAGGGACAAGAAGTCCTGTGTTTTAATGGACGAAAAGTCCTGTGTTCGAAAAACTACACCTGAGTATAGGGTAAAAGAAATCCCCTATGGTTTGATAAATAGTTGTCTTACTTGCCGCGAAAATTTTAGTTTCCGATGCATATCTCATAGTTACTACTATCCGACTGCGATCGTGTCATTGAGTAGGAGGTATCTTGTGTTGTCATGGTGTATGGGCGTCATGGAAACATTTAAGGTATCTTGTGTTACCATGATGTATGGGCGTCATGGAGACATTTTGATATCCGGTATTGACCAGGTATATGGGTGCCACGGAGAATACTAAATATCAAAGTACAAAATGACAAGATCTTGACAATCAAACCCGAGCAAATTCTCGATCATCAAGTGGAGCGGCCGACATATAGAGAAAAGTTCGGAGCGAATAAGTCGTGGAGCTGGTTGCATGCGCAGAGATGCGGTGCGTAAAACTAGCTACCGAGGTATCTTTTTTGTCGTCACTAAGGAGACGTGGTTGCTAAGGAGACAGTTTTGGCACGTGGTTGCTAAGGAGCGAATAAGTCCAAAGTGTAGTTAGTACAGAGTCTAAATTGGTATAGAGCAAATTTCGAGGGCGAAATTTTATTTAACTAGGGGAGAAATGTAATACCCGGATTTTAGTAACTGAAGTTTTGAGATAAAGGAAATTAACGAATATTTTGATAAAGCAAAATCATGAGCTTAAAAATGTTATAGAAAATTGTTATAATTATAGAGTAAATTGTCAAAAAAGTTACGGAAAATCGATGAAAGTAATGACTAAAAATGATATAATGGTGATAAAAAACGGCCTAAAAATATTATGATAAATACTTTGAAAGATCATGAAAAATTATGAGAAAAATATGGAAGTGTTATCCCTAATTATGAGAATTTAATAAATTATTTCAGAGGAAATAACATGAAGAAAAGTTTAAAAAGCATTTCGAACCATAAAGTAAACTGATGGAGTAAACATTTTTAATATTTTACATAGGATATATAATGACAATGTCAAGATAAAAGTTTGCAAGATAACAATATACTGTAAAATTGGTAAAGATAAATATATGAAGAAACCCGACCTTTAAAAGATCACTAAACGAAGAAATTAGGTCTCGATTAAGCCCTAACGAAGGGTGGGTAAACGGGAATTTTTGGTAAAAAATATTATATTTTTTAAAAATGGAAAAAATTATAGAAAAATAAATAAATCTGAATTTTTAAAAGAGGGGGCGAAATTCTAAGTATTTTTAATTAAAAAGAATTGTTTAAATAATTAAAAATGGTAATTAGAATAAAATAATAATATAATGCGGTGAGTCAGCTTATAGGCAGACCGGGGGAAAAGTTAGAAATAAATTCTACAGGTAAACCAGAGGTAAAAGTCTTTTCAGACTGATCAAATTAAGTACAAGTGAAATTCTACACGAAGAAAGAATTTACCAGACGTCGATTCCGCAACCGAAAACCCTAATTTCAAATAAGACGAAAAGTTGATCAGATAGAGCGGAGTCGATAGGCAAAGTGAGAACCTATAGAAACAATTGTGTCTTTTTAAACACGAGATTAAGTTAGGCAACAACTGGATGTTTTACGATTCGGCGAATTATTGTCCGAAGTTGGTTCTATCTAAGCGATTTCCGTCAGAATCGGACGCGTTTGTCCGAATATCTTCCGACGCACAGAGAATACCTGGATATGATCAAAAGAGGATCAAAATAGATAATAAGAGAGAGGATGAAAAGATCTTCAAAGTTGCATGCCCGGATTTTTGAGTTTCGCGAAATCGCGCAAACGGACATCGACGGTAGCTTTATCGGACCGGAGGCCATAAAGCAAGAGTCATCATTGGATGACAACTCATTCTTTGACTTTTTGGGCCCTAGATGTCGACCAAGACCATGGATGGCCAAGATTCCATCTTACAAAACCCTAGATCCAACGGCCGAATCATTTTCAAGACTTTTTTGGAAATTCCCACCTTGTCCCTATTTTTCTCTATAAATAGCAAGCTCTCTTGCTCTCATTCTTCACACCAAAATTCAGATCCTAGAGAGAGGTTCTAGAGAGAGAAGCTCTGGAAAAATTGTGCCTTAGCTCCGAGTAAGTTCTTCTGTCCTTAGTTTTTAGTTTCCGTAGTTCTTTCGGTAGTTATAGTAGAACTGTTGTTTTGATCTAGGAAGTTTAGAATATATTCCTATGCTTGTTTTTATGCCTCATTGCATTGAAAGATGCCCGACGAGGTAAAAACATAGTGGGGATAATTTTGAAATGGAATACGGTCAAAGTAACGAAGTTCGCGAAATTCCGCCGATTAGGGGTTGGGGGCAAAATGGTAATTTGTACCTAAAATGCCCGTTATGCTGCTAAAAGTTGTTAAATATTATCCTTATAGGATATCTCGAGATAATCGTACCGCTGTCGAGCCGTTGTTGTGCCGCCGTCATACCCATTTTTTCCCGCATTGTCGAATTTCACGTTTTTCCGTAAAAGTTCCGTTGTACCGCCAAAAAGGTACGTTCGCGTCGTAACACTAACTCGATGGTTATTGTATGATTATATATGTTTGTTGTGTTCTGTTTGTTGTTGTAGCATACGTGGTTATGTTATATACACGGTTATGTCACATACGTGGTTATGTCACATACGAGGTTATTATTCCGTATCATACGTGGTTATGTTACATACGTGGTTATTATCTTACATACGTGGTTATGTATTTTTAATCATACATCTGTTATGGACTGTTGTATTGATTGTCTTTTGTCGTGTATATGTAGTCGTATTTAAGCATGAGGTTAATCGTTACCCGAGATCCAAATTGTAATTGGATCTCGCCTCTTATCATAGCGTCAGTTCGGAAGAACCGAGAACCGAGGAGACAGGCGAGCAGGCCGCACAGAGACCCGGCTGAAGACTTTCTTCGGGTGTTATTCATTTTGAAAACTCTCGGTCAATGTACCGTTTCTGTAAATCAGCCAGACTTACGGCATTTATAAATATATGTATTAGTTACTCAATCGCTCCAATGCTCTACTCTGATGAAAAAAAAAAAAATTATACTGCTTTTGAAAATGGGATGTTACATTGGTTCTGTCCCATTTTACCCAAGCCAGAAAACGGCGTCGTTTACAAGCAGAGGATAGCAAAGGATATTAAAATCAGAGGACCTCAGCCGAACCCGAGGAGGCAATGGAAAGGAACGACAGAGGTGAGGGTTTGAGTCCTTCTCTCCCTATTCCATACCAAGTACACACATAAGGTGCTTAGAGCTTATGTGCTTATTACATGCTTATAACTCAAATTGAGGTATAAGTATGTAATTTTTTTATATATATTTTATTTATTTATATTTAAATTATGTGTTGCTTTCGATTATTTTTTTGCACCCCAAAGTATCTCAAATTAATTAGTTTACGATCCGAATTCGAAATGTTTGTCTCGTAACACTAGTATCATGGAAACTAATTAATTTGAGATACTGGGTGCAAAAAAACAAAAATTCGGAAAGCAACACATAATTTAAATATAAATAAATACAATATATATATATATATATATATATATATATATATATATATATATATATATATATATATATCATGCTTATACTTCAATTTGAGGTATAAGCATGTAATAAGCACATAGGGTCTAAGCACCTTATGTAGACTCATTCCATACCAACATATAGGGCTTATTTGGGATCCCATCTGATAGACTTATTATCCCATCATATGAGAAAAAAAGTCCATCAAGAGGGAAAGAGGTGTTTGGATCACTTAATTATTTGATAGGCTTTACACCTTGAAATTGGTTTTTTTTTTTTTTTTGGTCGAAGCCAAATCTGCTAGCTTCTCATCCCATCACCAAAAGCCTCTTTGGACCGTTGCGCCCCTCCCCTCCCCAAAAAAAGTATTTCTTCTATCTTTTTCACGTGATACTCTCCTCTCCTCTATATTTGATGAATCTGATGAAATATATATCACATTCAAGCAAAATAATGAAATATAACATTTTTGATTTTTTTTTTTTTGCATATTTTTATTCCGATGAATCTGGGATTAGTTGGGATTGCAGAAATATATCACGTTCAAGTAAAATATAGTATTTGATAATATTATTTTTTGCAGATTTACGTTAATGAATAAAAATAATGAAATGATTTTTATTTTATGTATATATTTTGCATATTTTCAAAATTGTGCGAGATATAGTTTTTTTAGTGGTAATTTTATTATTTAAGCGCTTCATTGTGTTGTAATTTTTTTAATGGAAATTTTATTATTTTATTTAGAAAATTTATTTATTTTTAATTTTTTTATCCAAAATTATCATATTTTATATGTGTGTGTGAATTTGATTCATACCCCTTTCAGTCATTGTCCATCTCATCTATCTTTTCAAAAGCTATGCCAAACAAGTGCCCATCAGAAACGAAAGCCCATTCTGTCACCGTTATCCCAAACACAAATTATATCAGGAAAAGTCCATCAGAAAAAAAAAAATTCATCAAGAAAAGTCCACCAGAAACAAAAGTCACTTCTCCCACCCTTATCCCAAACGGGCCCATAGAAGGAATGAATGGAGGAATAACAAAATGAAAAAAAAAAAAAAATCTGATTTTATTTATTTATTTATTTTAGGACAAATGGACATTTTAGAAAAATAATTTATTTCTCTCACCATTTTTTGGGCTATTACATTCTTAATGTCACTTCTTCTTTTGATAGGTGCTAGTTGACAAAGACAAGATTAACGGTAGATTAATCAACACAATTTTGTACATGGAGAATTTTAGATCCATTTTCTTTGTAACGATCTTTGTTCCTTTTAACCCCTACTTGGGAAGTGCAAAGTTATTTATCTCATTGACATATCGATTAATAGACATTTTCGCATTATATCAATAATCAATATCAAAGGCATTGAATTTTTAGTTTAAAAAGGAATAATATCCATTAATATCGTGTAATTCAGGTCATGATTTCGCTCTAGGGGTGTCAACATGATCTGTCTGTTTTGATTTAATTAGTGAATCCCCAAAGATAACTTATCTCTCAACATTTGAAACACAGTTTTCAAACATTGACGACTTCCAGTGCTTTAATTTCCTATGTCAGGGCACGAAGATTCCAAATGGAGAATTAAGAAGATTATGGAAATAACAATTTATTTTAGGGATAAGATATTGTTACTACCAATTAGTATTATTATCAACGTTACTACTATTTTGTTTCACCGTTAAATCAGAATTTTATCCATCTCTATCATTTCTTTTTCTTATTGAGATTCTGATATAACGGTGAAACAAACTGATAGTAACACTAATTGGGAGTACCAATATCCTATCCCTTTATTTTATACACAATAATTTTATATTTCCTTAGCAAAATGTATTAAGTTTTAATTTCAAAATAATTGTATTTTAGAATGACGTAATGTCATTTACACATAGCAAAGTAAAAACAAAATTTAGAAGTTCAAACTCTTGCAGGTCAAATGTTACACACCTACCGACCTCGTCCTTTCGGGTGGTAGGTAGTGTGGTCTTTTACTTTCAGTTAATTCTAGCTTATTTTTCCCCAGGTTAATTATCGCCACACATCAGAGTATAAACAACAAAGCACGCATTGGTTTCAACAAAAATATACTAATAAAAATACGAAAAGATAAATTTTTCCCTGAGGGATCAAAATATACAGTCATCCGGTAACCAAAATAAATATCCAAAAATAACAGTCACCGAACGTCCACCTCCACACTACTCCAGCTCCGGAGCCTTACCTCTGTCTCCCTACTTCGGTCTCGATGAACTGCCAGATGGCTTAAAAGGGGCTGGAATTCAAAATTTGAATCTCAGAGTAACCGTTAATCTCATAGAAAATGTATGAACAATTCATGTAAGAAAAACCATAAATAAACAAAATACCACATAACATTCAGTATCAAGGCACACAGCCAAATCCGAAACTAGCAGTCCTAATAGCACACAATACAGACTGCAGTGGTCCTAATAACACACAGCACAGACCACCGGGCACAACACACAGCAAAGCCCTTTATGCACACAACATGTTCTGGTTCCATAGTGTAACATTCCAATTTCAAAAGCAGTATATTTTTTTTTCATCATCAGAGTAGAGCATCGGAGCGATTGAGTGACTGATACATATATTAAAAATGCCGTAAGTCTGGCTGATTACAAAGGCGGTACAATGACCGAGAGTTGTTATAGTAAATAACAATGAAGTGTCTCCCGGCAACACTCATGCCGTGGCAACAAAAGAAATCCTCCCATTGGGACTCTAAGCGTCGCTTGCCCTTATCTTCGGCGCTCGGTCCTCCTAACCCTGAAGCTATTTTAAATGCTGAGGTCCAAATGCACATCGGACCTCAGGTAACGGTTAACCTCATATTTATATACACAGCATACGAAAGATCAAACACAACATTAATCAACACATAAGTATATAGCAGATGGAAGATTAATATAACAACATTACACATCACGTGTAAAGTTATCTATGCTAACAGTACACATCTCATGTAAAGTTATCTATGCTAACAATACATATCTCATGTAAAGTTATCTATACAAATCACTCGTATAGTCGTCTATCACATATAGGTATACAGTAAATATCAGAGTTAGTGTTACAGTACGCGAACGTACCTTCGTTGTCGACTACGGTACGTTTTACGGAAAACGGTAATTTTGATAATGGGTGAAACAAATGCAGACGACGGCGACACAACAAATGGCGGCTCGACAATGTTCGATTATAACAGATATCCTATAAGGATAATATTTAACAACTTTTAGCACTATAACAGGCATTTTAGGTACAAATTACCATTTTGCCCCGAACCCCTAATCGGCGGAATTTCGCCAGAGCTTCATTGTTTTTCGCTCTATCTCTCCGAATTTTGACAGATCTTTTCCTCATCATATTTTCGAAATATAAATCATATTTACCCCTAAATATGATATCTAGACTATCTTGAAAAATTAAAGATAAATCTAGCATTCCTACTATATCTACTCGAAAGAACTACCGAAACTAAAGACTAGGGACCGAAAAACTTACTCCGGCTTGGCAAGAACTTCCAAGAGCTCTTCCTTCTCTCTAACTTCTCTCTAGGTTTCGAAGTTGTGGTGTGGGAAATGAGAAGAGGAGAGGTTCCTATTTATAGGAAAATGGAGGACAAGGTTGGAATTAAGGGATTTGTTTCCGAATGAATCTTGCACCGTTGGATCGCATTTTTGAGGACAAAACAATCTTGGCCTTACACCTAGTTGGGCTGCCCTACTTGCCCATTTATGACATCATCTTTGATGATGTCATAATGCCGACTTACCGCTTCTGTTCGATCGGTGCTCAAATCGCGTAATTTTGCCGAATCGCGAAAATCATTTTGTCGGTGTAGTTTCGAAGTACTTTTCTTCCTCGTAGGAATATATACTTTAATGAAATTTATGATCCCATTAAGGGTATTCCGTTATCCTTTGAAGATTTTAGCCGACGCGTTCGGTTACGGAATCAAATTCCGGAAACACTAGTTTGTAGGCGTAAATTCACCGGTTCGTAATATGATCGATCTAAGTGACCTTATTCCTGGTTTCCAAAACTCGCTTGTTTTCTCTAAGTCACTTTTAGCACTATCTCGCCATTTCCTAATTACCTGGTACTCCTAATTACGCTGTTGGTTTCAGAAACGACTTCTGAGACCGCTCAATCCGAGATGGATTTTCACTGGTTTATAAAAAGTGCTGTTGTTTATAGGTAGGATTTAAGTTCTAGTTGTTCCCACTTCTCCTGTTGGCTCTATACCGATTATATTATTATTTTATTCAAAATGCCTTCACATTTATTTTTTTTTCTTTTATTTTTTATTTATTTTTCTAAGCATAAAATATTTTTTTATTTTTATTTTTTATTTATTTAATAATTTCGAATTTCTCCAATTAAAAATAATTATTTAAATTATTTTTAATTCATTTACTTTATACCTTAATTATCCCATTAATTACCAGATTAGCCACTTACTAATTTTTGATAATTTTCTTAATTAGGATAAATCATTATCTCATAACTATTTTACTTACATTGGTATTTTATATCCTATGTAAAATATTAAAAATCATGGGATCACTTATGATCCCAAAATAATACTTAATTTTGCCTCATTATTTTTCAAGGGAAATTATCCCAAAAATTCCTAAAATTAGAGACAACATACTTTCTAATTTTTTATAAATATTTTACTACCTATTGGGATTTATCATAATATTTTTAGGTCATTTAATGCTCTAAAAATACATTTTAGCTCTTTATCTCTCCTAATTTCCATAGTAATTACCTTAGAAAATAAGATAATTATTACTTATTATTTGAAACCACATGTTCACCTATTTTCAATAGGTATTATCTATCGAAATATAATATTCCGGATAAATAATTATCCGGTATTACACATAGCGCTTGAAATGAATGATAACTAAATGTATGCAATTTCAAGGTAAAACATACATACACAAGTCACACAGAGTATATGAGGATTAAGGTTACTACCGATATCGACCATGAATAATAATGAATTTTCCGATTAGTGCACAATATCACAAACAGTCCTAAAAGAACAAAATATAAATATAATTAATTCTTCCTCAGTAAATATTCCCTTTTGATAATTTAAAATAAGCCCAATTCATGTGTCCATATTTACTAAATTCCTTTTCTTATTAAGGAATTTAATATGAGCTTATATTTCCTCTATTTTCGTCATTTTTAAGGAATTCCATCAAACAAAGTTGATCTGATCTTCAAAAATTCATAATTAAATCTATAAAACTCCTTTTGAGGCAATTTAAAAGCCCAATTGACCCTTATTATGTCTAATTTTGACTAAAAATACTTGTCAATATCAGTCACACGCAGGTTTTTCCTGATTCCAAAAATACCTCTCCGGTTGAAGATAAAGTCCGAATTCGGGTCAACTTAAAATATTCAAAATTAATTGTACATAATCTAGAAAATTACGAGTTACCTATCAAATTAAAGCTTATTATGTCCACTTTAATATTGTAAAACCAAATGGCAATTGGACATTATTTATTGCCCAAAAAATGCACCACAATATTACTGCTCACACAGGATTTTTCGGGCAGATTTCAAGGTTTCGGTACAATTCAATCCCGGAGCTTCCAAAATTTCTACCGCACCTCTACCAAAATGACCAAAATACCATTTCTTAACCATGCCCCATTCAGACTAACATTAAAGTTCAAATATAACAATTTTCCAATTCACAATTTATCCATCAAACTAGGTTTATTTGCTTCCAAATCATCATATAATCTCATATTCATGAATAAATCACCGTGATGCTCCAAGAACCTTAGTTGTCTCAAAATATAGGATTTTACAAAGTATTCAAAAACTCATCCAAACTTCAAACCAATCAGTTTAAAATGAAGCTTACGCTTACCTTATCACGATTCTACGGTTGGTTTGGAATTCCAACAGCAACTCGACTAACCCGATTACTTGAAACTCCTCGTATGAGAAAACTAAAGCCGTAAAATTGAAGCTCTCGGGGTGTAGAACAATGTCTGTGAAGGGAGTTTTTGGATTAGAAGTGGTTTAGTAGGAGATGTCTCTTGATGTTTCCTCTTCCAATTCATACGCCATCACCCTCTCCTTCGTATGATCTGAATGTGTGTCCCGCTGAAATGGTTAAATGAAGTGGGTATTTATTGTTTAAAGAAAGGATTAAGTCGGCTAAAGGAGAGAAGTAACATTTAGGCTTAGATTTCCACTTATTTACCATGATAACCATTGGCTCTAATTCCTCTATTTTGTTGTCCGTAAATGAATGGATAAGAATGGGCTTAAAGAAGTGCTAGTTGTCTTTTGGTCAAATGAAAATGGAAATATTGGATATTAAAGTGACGTTGGCGGTTTAGACAAGAAATGCTGATGAGTTTGGCTTGGCCTTTTGAGATCATATAATTATGTGTGAGTTTGATATACTTGACCGAAAATTCATGGGACGAAGGGGCTGATGTGGCGTGAATACTTGGAGACATGCATGTATCTTAGATAATTTAACAAGTTAGTGAAGTGAGGTGTTGTGTAGTTCATTCCAACATGATCCCATTTAATCATCCACAAGACTTTTATTTGCAACTTAGATCATTACTAATTTAGTTGCAAATATTGAATAAATGTCAAAAAATAAATCCTTAATTTCATATAAGGATTTCTCTTCCTCAATTAGCTTCTCTGCGCCACATGATATTGCCTCTAAAATTTTTAGGCCCAAAATTATCCCGTACAATTTCTCCTTAATTTTTCAAGAAAATTGGGCCTAAATTCTAAATATTGATTTTTATAATAAGGAATTACCTAGATACTTGCTTGTTCTCTTCTCTTCTCTTTTCCTTTCATTCTTCTCCTCCCGTTTCTCTATGTCTATGTCGGCCACTCTCCTCTCTCCTTTGGGTCTGTCCAAAACTAATGAGGGATGGGAGTTTTAAGATAAGTTTATATTATTATTAACTCCCTTTGCTCTGACGGACATAAATGAAAGGAGGATAAATGAATCAACTTAAAAGTCTTCCATTAAATCTAATACAATATATTCTCCACTGATCATTCTTGGCCAAATCGTATCTTAATAATCATTGCATTTGTTTTCTAATGGTAAATATTAGCCATTTGTTTTATTTTCCAGTCCTATCCTTGAGACCAATTTTAAAATCTCATGTTTGCCCTTGAACATAGCAACATTGATTTGATTGCCATTGGACCTTTAATTTAATTTAATTTAATAGTACTACTAAAGCCCAAAACGTATTATTATTATTTTTAATTGCATACCACACGTGGTTAAATCTTGGTCATGCAAAATGACAATAATCATCAAGAATTTTCCATCTTCCAAACGGCAATTCTTCCTTCATTTTGGATCCATGTCAGGCTTTGTACAATATTTAACTAATTTTTCTTCATAAAATTCATGTGATCTTCTTCTCATCTTTTTTATCAAATTTAATGAACTATAATAGAACAAGTGTCAATTCCATATCTCCCATTAGTGTTAACATGTGTCTTAAAATTTCCGGTTTTGGAAAAATCGGGTATTTGGAAGAATCCACATTTAACCAAAAATTCACTGAAACGTCAAGGGGACTTCCTTCCATAATATTTGTCGTATTTCCTGAACTGCGCTTAGTTGTTTACTTAATATACGCTTATGCTCAAGTCTCTTAACCAAAAGTTTAGGATATTACATCAAATTTCATAGTAATTAGCATATATAGCAAGCACTCCTCACGTAGTCTTGTCTTGAAACACCATATGGCATAAATAGTACTCCCTCCGGTCCTAATTATAGGGACATAATTACGAGAATTTGAAGAGATTAAGGAGAGAAGTTAAATTAGTTAATTTTATTGATTTTCCTAAAAACCCCATACTTAGAATTTAAAATGACATCAATGAAAAGTTCTGTGAAACAGCAGCCCGCGCACGTTATTTTGTAGGAAAAAGGGCCCACCATATATGCTGCGTTTCACGGTGGATGAATTCATAAAAATTTTGTAGTTAATTTTATGCATTTTAAATGTATAGAATTTTTTTATTATTATATATTTTCCATGGATTTTTCCAAATAAAAAACCTTTCTATCAAGAGAACATCTATTTAATTGGGCATAATACAAATGCAAGGTTATTTTTTCAGCCATGCAAAAAAGATCATGAAATTAATATTTTATTAGATTATTTGTAGGAAAAAATCATTCACTTTGAACGGATAGTTACAGGAAAATATTTTAAAGAAATCTTTAAAAAAATTATTTAAAATATATAAAAAGAAGTGGAATATCTTACTTGATAGAATATAAGTGTGTTATTAAATTAATTGTTCTAGAGGAAGTATTAGTTGAGGCGGTACGGGAAAAATATGATAAAAATTGCTCAAAATTATTTTATTGAAAAGCAGTAGAATTGAGGTGTATGTGATATTAATGAGTTACAAACATTACTTATTTTATGGAATACATAGGTGCACTATTAAATTATTATTGTGTTTAATTATCATTGAAAAAGTTCAATAAGGATATTTTAGGAAAAAAAATTGATAAAAAATAGAATGTTGTCCTATAATTAAGACCAAAACAAACTCTCCAATGTTGTCTTATAATTAGGACCGGAGGGAGTACTATTCATCAATTTTAATCTACCTCTCTTATGTGAGTTGGCTTGATAGCTCTATATGCACTATCAGCTCGTTCCTTGAAAAGTACCTCTAAAACAATATAATGTGATTTCTTAAGGTCATTGTCCCTTTGTAAGGAAATTATATGTTCCTAACAGTACTTGAGTTCGCAAGTAACACACCTGAAGCTTCATCATAGAGTTATATTTTTTTACTTTTTTTTTTTTTTTACTTTTTTTTGTAAGAGTCTTTAAATGTTTTATTAATTTCAATTATGATATTGTAGAGATACTTGCAACATAACCACCAGTTGATTATTCTTACATATCATGACTTTGATTGACCTATGAACCGTTAATTTTGAAGTCAAATATATGCTCTTGTTTGGACAATTTTTTCTTTATAATTAAGAATCAAGGAAAGAATTAAAGAAAAAAACATAATTTTATTGATCCTAACGAGGAAAAATGTTTAGCTCAAGAAATTTGAAATGTTTCATTGCTAGTTTAAATTTATAATCACGACTGCCTAAATTGTTTAAGCGACAGTTAAATACGTTGGTTAATAAACTGACATCGAAAACTTTTGGGTTAAAGTATTGTGAATCATTTGATTTTTTCCCCAGTCTATAGAGATTAAATAACGTTTCTTACGTAAAAATAAATTCGTAATTTAATTCTTATCTTGATTTTAAAATTAAATACATAAATTTACAATCACATATGCTAATTGTGTGTGTGTTACTAACATTATTTGATTTTCTAGTGTTACCGGCCATTGAATTAAGCTTACAAATTTTTCAAAAAGTGAGATAATGTCACTGGAAACAAAAACATAAATGATGTTTCCTCATCACTCTCCCCCTGGGGCATTCTGTCTCTATAAACAAGTCCAACCAAATTAATATGCATATGTATGTCTAAATTTATGTATCTAAACCTTTGAGATATAATATGGATGTTCCAAATTTAATATATTTTTCCTTGTATTTTTTTTAAAAAAATTAATTTTAATGTTTACAGAGTTTTAAATAAAGATTATTTCTTACTCCATCCGGTTCTCAATATAGGACAAAATTTGTAGTGCAATTTGCACTACAAATTTTGTCCTATATTTAGAACTGGAGGTAGTATAAGTTAGTATTCTAAGGTATGATTTTTTTTTTCAATTTAAAATTATCAGTTAAAATCTTTTTTTTTTTTTTTTTTGATGATTTATCAGCTAAAAGTTTTACATTTGAGATGAGCACCATTACTATGATAAGCACCAAGGTTGTTAAATGTATCTCTAGGTTGCGTTTGTTTGGCTAAAACAATCTTGTGATTCGAATTTACTGCATTGCGGAATATAATAATCGCTTGTCAATCTTGTCACGGCAAACAAATTTTAGTTAACTCAACTAAAATATACTTTTTGGCGGTCACAATTCATAGAGATTACATCAAAATTGTCTACTGATAAATTTGTCACCCACACAAACAATTTTACATTTCCCATGTATGGGAAGAAAAAGAAGGGGAAAAATCTTTACATAGGGCAAAATTATCATCTGAATTTCCTTCTATACAAAATTGTATTGACTAATCTAAGTTAATGTTCTCGTTGCAAACTAGCAGCCATTGAAGGAAGAAGTAACTTTTAGGAAGACATCTTCTGTGCAAGGAATAGTGATAGTACCATTTGGATGATCATAACCGAATTCTTCTTCAGCTTCACTCAATAACTCTTGAAATGAAGGTTGATTTAAGTAAGATATAGGCATAAAAAACCTCTTCATTTCCACGCTGACATATATTGCGAGATATCCTTTTGGAACTTCACCAGATTTTGAAGAAGTCACTTTTGTAGCAAAGAAAGTCCTCTTGAATCCAGGTAGATGAAAACCCATTGTTTTCTGTATGTAAGAGAATAAGAAGGAAGTGCTTGGATATTAATGCTTGAGAAAATTGTGAAAGATTTGTGTTGTCTGCTTCCAAAAGCGTACAGATATGAGTATATATAGATGAATGGTGGAGGAACGGTTATGCGATACAACCTAATTATTGGAGAGACAAGAGCATATAGAGAGCACATGGAATTGTCTTTGAGGTCTCCTTAAAAAAAAAAAAAAAAAAAAAAAAAAAAAAAAAAAAAAAAAAAAGGTTTGGATGAGAGCCAAATGAAGAGAGGACTTCAAAATCCTTTTAGGTGAGATATGATTGCTCAGCGGTGTAGACTAGAGAGACATGGATGATAAGGGTCACATGGTAATGTTTTATGTCTTTCTCTAATGTCAATTAGGATTATTATTAAAACTCGTACGTTTCTTTTGGCTGTCAACTTCATTTCTTGACATGCTTGAGGCATCTATCTTACGTTTCTTGACATGCCTATCTTAAAATGACAACTGTAAAATTCTTCTAATAGACAGTTCAAGTGTCCCTTCTTGAACATAAAACAGAGTCATGTGGATTTTCTTATGCATGTCTCACCACTCATTTAGATATAACGCTTTAGCATTCATATCCAAATAGTCGTCCTTTCATTACATGGCTCGTCTTGACTTGTTTCTTTTACAAAATGACCTCTAAGAAACTTTCATGTGAACTTTGGTGCCTTTGTCTTTCAATTATTGTAGGAAAAAAATGCAGACACACACACACACACACACACACACACATACTTGTAAGCTTTCGGAAGCAACACAAATCTTTCATAATACTCTCAAGCATCAATTTTCAAAAACTTCCTTCTTCACTTATTCTCTTACACAAAAACAATGGGTTTTCTTCTACCTGGGATCAAGAGGACTTCATTTGCTACAACACTGACTTCTGCAAAATCTGGTGAAGTGCCAAAGGGATATCTCGCAGTATATACTTGAGTGGAAATGAAGAGGTTTGTGATCCCTATACCATACTTGAATCAGCCTTCGTTTCAAGAGTTGTTAAGTGAAGCTGAAGAAGAATTCGGGTTCGATCATCCAATGGGTGCCCGACCTCACTATTCCTTGCACAGAAGATGCTTCCTGAGAGTCACTACTTCTATCTATAGGTGCTAGCTGACAAAGACAAGATCAATTAGATTAGTCCACACAATTTTCTAATCATTTTGCTTTGTAGAGAATTTCGTCCTTTTTCTTCCCCTACTTGGGAAGTGAAAAAAATTGTTTATCTCAATGAGAAATTGATGAATAGACATTTTCAATTTATATATCTCAATCAAAACTGGCAATATCGAAGACTTTGAACATTTAGTTTAGGCGACTAAGCGTTGCATTTTTGTTATCTTCCAACATAACTGAGAAAAAACTTACTCCGTATATTCTTTATTCTAGTGATTCAAGTGTTAGAACTAAAGCGATCTAATCATGCAAAATACCTAAGTTGTGCAATTAGATCAATGCCGAATAAACAAAATGAAGAACTGAAATACCTCCACGTTGATTGATTCGTTCCTCGAAACAAGAAAGGAAAAACTCTAGGTTTTGTCCTTTCCGAGTCTTTCTCTCAATCTCGCAAATGGTGCTTGACCGAACCGTGAGAGCAGACTTATGGGACCAACAATATCATCCGACCGAATTCCACCTCGGCCATCACAGAGATGAATGCCAATTATGGCAATTAATTAGCGATTACGAATATTAATCAAGCGATTCATCGCCAATTATGACCATTAATTGCGATTTCATCGAAGCCTTAATGGGCCATTAATATGGGCTATTTTCTAAATCTAAATATATACTAATATATTAAATAAAATTCCAACATTCTCCCACTTGGTCCACACACTTCAGTATATAACTTCTGGGAAACAAAATGCATGGATCATAGCGATAGGTCCCCTTAAAGTGAGTAATATCTTCCATGTATCACAGTGCACCACGTTTCCCAAGCCCAAGTAACTTAATGAATAAACCCTATGTTTATTCTAGGTCCAAACTTAATAATGTTCCTCAAATTAAACAAATAAATGTGTACACAAACTGAAATGAGAAAAACATCACAAATAGGGTTTCACAAAATAACATCGTTCTTACAACGAAAGGAAAATCATTCTAAAAAAGAAAATCAAAGAAAGACATTAATCCCCATTCTTTCCACATGATCCATAAACTTCATCGGAGGCATGCCTTTAGTTAAAGGATCAGCAATCATCAACTCAGTGCTAATGTGTTCAATAACCACTGTTTGATGCTTAACACGTTCTCTTATGGCTATATACTTAATGTCGATGTGCTTGCTTCGACTACCACTCTTGTTGTTCTTAGCCATAAACACAGCAGCCGAATTGTCACAATATATCTTCATTGGCCTAAAAATTGAATCCATTATTCTAAGCTTATGAATGAAACCCTTCATCCATACACCATGTGAGGTAGCCTCAAAACATGATACGAACTCAGCTTCCATCGTAGAAGTAGCAATCAAAGATCGCTTCTTGCTACTCCATGACACAGCCTCCACCGGCTAGCATAAAAATGTATCCGAAGTGGATTTTCTTGAGTCAATGCAATGCGTAGTCCGAATCGGAGTAACCAAAGTCACTTCTATATTGTCCACCCGTTTGTATCTAAGCATGTAATCCTTAGTCCCTTGAAGGTATCTCAACACCTTCTTTACAGCTTTCCAGTGGTCCATACCTAGATTACTCGATATCTCCCTAACATTCCAACAAAAATGCAATGTCGTCCGGTACGACTGAGCATACATAAGGCTTCCTACAGCTGAAGCATAAGGGATGTTTTTCATTTGTTCCCTCTCAAAATCATTCTTTGGACACTGGTTCAGATTGAACCTGTCACCCTTCACAATGGGAGTTGCGCTTTATGAACAATACATCATCCGAAATCTTTCGAAAAATTTGTTGATATAGGTCTCTTGAGACAGACCTAGAATGCCTCTACGTCTGTCTCTCTGTATCTTAATGCCAATGACATAAGATGCATCTCCCATATCCTTCATTTCAAAGCTTTTAGAGAGGAATTGCTTCACTTCATACAATAAGCCATTGTCATTAGTTGCAAGCAAAATATCATCCACATACAGAATCAGGAAACAAATCTTACTCCCACTGACCTTCTGGTATATACATTCATCCATAATGTTCTCCATAAAACCAAATGAAGAGATAACGTCATGAAATTTTAAATACCATTGCCGGGAAGCTTGTTTCAATCCATATATGGATTTTCTGAGCTTGCATACCAAATGTTCACCATCACTAGAGAAAAATCCTTCTGGTTGTTTCATGTAAACCTCTTCCTCTAGTTCTCCATTGAGAAAGGCCGTTTTCACATCCATTTGTTGCAACTCCAAATCCAAATGTGCAACTAATGTTAGAATGATACAAAGAGAATCCTTCTTTGATACATGAGAAAATGTCTCCTTGTAGTCGATTCCTTCTCTTTGAGTGAATCCTTTGGCTATGAGTCTTGCTTTATGTCTGTCAAGGTTGCCCAATGAATCTCTTTGGGTTTTGAAGACCCATTTACATCCAATGGCCTTCGCACCATCAGGCAACTTAACAAGATCTCAGACTCTATTGGATGCCATAGAATTCATCTCATCCTTCATAGCATTATGCCATGATTCTGAATCTCTACAGTTCATGGCTTGTGAAAACGTTCCGGGATCATTTTCAGCTCCTACATTATAGTCAGATTCTTGCAGATATACAAAGTATTCACTAGATATCGCTGATCTTCTTGGTCTAGTAGATTTCCTCAATGTTGTTTCAATATCTTCTTGAGGAACTTGTTGTTCAACTGGTTGTTCAACAATTTCTGATTGTTCCTCTTCAACAACTTGATCTATTGGATCAATATTAGCCGGTTGTGGATCTTGTATGATCGGGTTGTACAACACTCCGTTGAACCGAAGGAGCATTGTCAACAACCAATCGAGACCCGAAGTAGAAGGTTGGCTATCTAAATGATCCTCTTCGAAACTAGGTTTCGAATCGATCGCTCCCACTAATCAAGTCATTTTCAAGAAATTTAGCATTCCTTGATTCCACAAACCTAGTGGTATGAGATGGACAGTAAAACCTGTACCCCTTAGACCTTTCGGCATATCCAATGAAATATCTGCTAATGGTCCTTGGGTCCAGCTTCTTTTCTTGTGGGTTATAAACTCTAACTTCAGACGGGCATCCCCAAACGCGTACATGTCGCAAACTCGGTTTCCAACCCTTGAATAACTCAAATGGTGTCTTTGAGACAGCCTTGGTTGGAACCCGGTTTAATATGTACACTGCCGTCTTAAGTGCATCAATCCACAAGGACTTAGGTAGCTTAGAACTACTAAGCATACTTCTCACCATGTCCAATAATGTTCAATTTCTTCTTTCTGCGACGCCATTTTGGTCTGGAGAACCAGGCATGGTGTATTGGGCAATAACCCCGTGTTCTTGAAGAAACTTCGCAAATGGACCAGGTGCTTGTCCATCTTCAGTGTATCTACCATAATATTCACCACCTCTATCTGATCTCACGATCTTAATTTGTTTACCACATTGTTTCTCTACCTCGATTTGAATACCTTAAAGGCATCTAATGCTTCGTGCTTGTTATGAAGCATGTAGAGATACATGTATCGTGAGTAATCATCAATAAAGGAGATGAAGTATTTCGACCATACGCGTCCATTTCAGACTACAAATGTCTACGTATGTATGATCTCTAACAATTCAAGACTCTCTTAGAACCTTTCTTTGACTTGTTAGTCGCTTTCCCTTTATGCAGTCTACACAAGTCTCAAAATCAGTAAAGTCCAGAGTACTAAGTACCCCTTCCTTCACCAATCTTTCAATTCTCTAAATGGAGATATGTCCCAATCTTTGGTGCCACAACATAGAGGAATCCTCATTCGTAACACTACGTTTCGAATCAACAGAAACATGCATAGCATCATAAGTAGTATCATGTTGTAAGTAAATAAGAAAAAGACCGTTAGACAATGTACCATTCCCAATCTTATTTGATTTATAAAACAAATCCAAAGATGTCTCATAAAACATAAAGGAATAATCCAAACGTACAAGTCTTGAAACAGAAATTAAGTTCCTAGTGAAACTTGGAACATAAAAAGTCTTTTCCAAATTTAAAACATAGCATTTACTTAGAACTAAATTGCAAGTTCCTACAGCCTCTACATGCGAACTAATCCTTCCACCCGAGTAGATGAATTGTTCACTTCCCAACGGCTTCCTTAGGTTTTGCATACCCTGCAAGGTATTTGAAACATGGATTGTAGAACCAGAGTCAATCCACCAAGTGCCATTAATGTCATCAACTATATTAGATTCTTAACAGACAAGTGAGACTGACATACCTTTCTTCTCAAGCCATTGCTGGAATTTAGAATAGTCCTTCTTCATGTGTCCCTTCTTTTTACAGAAGAAACACTTGGATTCATTCTTAATTCCACCTTGGGGTGGTGTTTGTCCTTTCCCCTTCTTTTTGGCTTGAGTCTGACCCTTTTTCTCAGTTGTCATAAATGAACTCTCTCCCATTTCCATTTTCAGCCTTCCCTCTTCCTGAACACACATGGTCAAAAGTTCATTAATTGATCATTTACCCTTATGTGTGTTATAGGATATCTTAAAAGGTCCATATGGCTGTGGAAGGGTGTTCAGAATGTAGTGCACGAGAAAGGAGTCAGACATGTCAACCTCAAGTTCCTTTAGTTGAGCTGCAACGTCCCTCATTTGCATGATGTGCTCACGCACACCTTTCACTGTAGTAAGTCTTAGGGATGAAAACTTCATAATTAGGGTGCTGGCAAGTGCCTTTCCTGAAGTCTGAAATTGATCATCAATCGCCTTCAGAAGTGACTTAATTTTGTCATGCTGTTCAACAGAACCACGAATGCCAGCAGAGATGTGAGTCTTTATGAACATTACTGAGAGACGATTAGATCGCTCCCACTTTTCATAAAGATCAACTTGATCTGGAGTGCTGGTTGCAGTAATGGAAGGTGGTTCGTCAATAAATGATGATTCACAAAACAAAGGAGCGCCTGGCTCAGCTGGCATAAGGCCAGCCTTTAGGCGCCCCACGCGCCTAGCGTCCTGGGTTCGAATCCAAGTCAGGACCAATTTTATGCTTTGTTTTACTTTCAGCGTGTTTCTTCTTTTTAAAAAAAAACAAAAGCCAAAACACACCAAAAATGACCTCGGCCCAAAACCAAAAGGCGAAGCCCAAACGCGTCTGGCCCAAAACATGCGCCCGACCCCTTCTACTTTAAGTGAAACGCTGTGTAACATCCCATTTTCAAAAGCAGTATATTTTTTTTTCATTAGAGTAGAGCATCGGAGCAATTGAGTAACTGATACATTTATTCAAATTGCCGTAAGTCTGGCTGATTCTGAGCGGTACATTGACCGAGAGTTTTCAAAATAAATAACACCCGAAGAAAGTCTTGAGTCGGGACTCGTACGGCCTGCTCGCCTTTCTCCTCGGTCCTCGGTTCTTCTGAACCTGACGCTATGATAAGAGCTGAGATCCAATTACAATTTGGATCTCAGGTAACGGTTAACCTCATGCTTAAATACGACTACATATACACGACAACAGCAATCAATACAACAAATCCATAACGAGATGTATGATTAAAAATACATAACCACGTATGTAAGATATATAATAACCACGTATGTAACATAACCACGTATGATACAGCAATAATAACCTCGTATGTGACATAACCACGTATGTGACATAACCGTGTATATAACATAACCACGTATGCTACAACAACAAACAAAACACAACAAACATATATAATCATACAATAACCATCAGAGTTAGTGTTACAAAGACGCGAACGTACATACCTAACAACACATATACGCATATAATAAGCATCAGAGTTAGTGTTACAGTACGCGAACGTACATACCTAACAACACATATACGCATATAATAAGCATCAGAGTTAGTGTTACCGTACGCGAACGTACATTCGTTGTCGACTACGGTACGTTTTACTTTAAAACGGTAATTTTGATACGGGTGAAACAATGTACGACGGCGGCACAACAGCGGTCCGATTATCTTAGATATCCTATAAGGATAACATTTAACAACTTTTAGCAGCATAACGGGCATTTTAGGTACAAATTACCATTTTGCCCCGAACCCCTAATCGGCGGAATTTCGCGTAGCTTCGTTGTTTTCGCTCTATCTCTCCGAATTTTGACAGATCTTTTCCTCATCATATTTTCGAAATATATATCATATTTACCCCTAAATATGATATCTAGACTATCTTGAAAAATTAAAGATAAATCTAAAGATTCCTACTATATCTACCGAAAGAACTACCGAAACTAAAGACCTGGGACCGAAGAACTTACCCGAGACTTTGCTCGAGACTTTCTCCAAAGCTTCTCTCTCTAACTTCTCTCTAAGAGGCAGATTTTTGGTGTGAGAAATGAAGAAGAGGAGCTTGGTATTTATAGAAGAGACGGATGGCGGAACGGTAAATAATTCGAACTTCGTCTTGACGAATATGGACCGTAGGATCGCATTTTGAGGACAAAACACTCTTGGCCCTCCATTTCTTGTGCAGACCTCCCCTCCCCAATAGTCAACAAAATGATGTCATCTTGATGGTGACATCTCGAGCGATAGATAAAGTTTCGGTCCGGTGTGCGAAACGCGTAATCTTGGAAAATCTCAAAATTGAATTCATAACTTTGAAGATCTTCACTTCCTCATCAATAATATCTAATTTAACTTAGATTTCGGTCCCTTACGGGGTTCCAATCAGTTGAAGTTTTTCGAAAAAACGTGTCCGAACACGTCCGGTGTCGGAAATCGCGGAATCATCAATCTCACGGATAATAATTCACTGATTCCAAATATGTCCAGATAATTATAAACTCATCTCTAGATGTTGAGTTATAATTATTTTCTTCAAATCCAAAATGTGAATATCGCATTTTCTCTATTTCGTCTTATTAGGCAAATGCGCTACCGAGGCCTCGGAATTAACTTAGGAAGAGGTCACTTGAAGGTAAAAACTCACTGATCAATATTTTACCTTGACTTTGGAATTCCTATTCCTGGTTCTCTAGATAGGATCCGTTTCCTATTTATTCCATTACTATTCACTATATTATATAATAATACAATTTTACAAAAATATCATGATATTTATTTATTTTTTTCTTTTATTTTTTATTTATTTTTCTAAGCATAAAATATTTTATTTATTTTTTATTTTTTATTTATTTAATAATTTCGAATTTCTCCAATTAAAAATAATTATTTAAATTATTTTTAATTCATTTACTTTATACCTTAATTATCCCATTAATTACCAGATTAGCCACTTACTAATTTTTGATAATTTTCTTAATTAGGATAAATCATTATCTCACAATTATTTTACTTACATTGGTATTTTATATCCCATGTAAAATATTAAAAATCATGGGGTCAATTATGATCCCCAAAATAATATTAAATCTTGCCTCATTATTTTTTCAAGGGAAATTATCCCAAAAAATTCCTAAAATTAGAGACAACATACTTTCTAATTTTTAACAAATATTTAATTGCCTCCTGGGATTTATCATAATATTTTTAGGCCATGTAATGCCTCAAAAATACATTTTATGGATTTTAGCTTTTTATCTCTCCTAATTTCCATAGAAATTACCTTAGAAAATAAGGTAATTATTACACTAGTTTTGAAACCACATATTCACCTATTTCCAATAGGTATTATTTATCGAAATATGATACTTATCATAAATACGATTTTTAGGGTATTACACGCTGCGTTTCACGGAGGCACGAAACGACGTTGTTTGCTTTTCTCCTTCACCCTACCCGACCCGCCACCCGAGACGACCCGGCAATCAGTTGTCGCGACCCGCGAACTCAGCTAGCGACTTTCGGCGATCGGAGGCTCAAAATCCGACGATTTTGACGACGGTGATCAAGGAAAGCTTGAGTTATGAGCCAGATTTTGAAATGAATCAAACACCCAAATTTAAAACATGAATTTGAAATGGGAATTTAAAAAAAAAAAAACTGGGTTTCTCATCGTCCTTTTTCAGCAAAGAAGAACCCAACAACGATGATTTTAATGTGAGTTTTCAAGGCAAGGCAAGAAATGGGAATTCGATTTGGGCTTCATACTTGCATACAATCTTAATGTCGGATGTATCCCTGATTAGCAATATGGATCCTCTAACTTTGTCAAAAACTAGGACCTCAGATCCCAAGAGCATTCAATCCGAAGGAAATGATAACAAAATTTCGAACTAATTGAAACATATTTCATATTTCTCAATGAATATCTAGGGCACAAACAACAATTCCTAGTTTCATAAGCATCGAATAAGAGTATTCAAAATATGTGATTTCAGGTTTCTAAAATCATCAATCGACAGAACCTTGAGAAAATAAGCACAGTGATGATTCCTAAAACACCATATTATTTTGAGAGCATAATCAGATAAAATCAAGGCAGAGGCATATTCACTGGCTCTGATACCAAATGTTAGAACTAAAGCGATCTAATCATGCAAAATACCTAAGTTGTGCAATTAGATCAATGCGGAATAAACAAAATGAAAAACTGAAATACCTCCAGCCATTGATTCGTTCTTGAAGCAAGAAGGGAAAAACTCTAGGTTTTGTCCTTCTGAGTCTTCTCTCTCACTCTGCAGATGGTGCTTGGACTGAACCGTGAGAGCAGACTTAGGGGACCAACAATATCATCCGACTGAATTCCACCTCAGGCCATCACAGAGATGAATGCCAATTATGGCAATTAATTAGGCAGTTACGAATATTAATTGGGTAGTTACTGCCAATTATGACCATTAATTGGCAGTTACTGAAGCCTTAATATGGGCCATTAATATGGGGTATTTTCTAAATCTAAATATATACTAATATATTAAATAAAATTCCAACATCAAGTCCATATTTGGCTTTTGGGGTATTAACATCAGCTCCCTATTTTGATGTAAGTGGCTTCCCTAGAGAAGTGATCATTTGCACATGCGCGACACACAAATTTTAGGATTTCCACTTTCAGTTTTAGTACTTTCTTTTCTTTTTATAAAAGAAGACAATATTACAATTCCAATGTTCTAATCCAGTAGCTGGGAGTGAGCGGATAAATGACTAAGCCTCAGTGCCTTGAGATTCCAAATGTAGCGTTAATAATTTTTTTTTAACAAAAATTAATTTAATACCCAAAATAATTAATTTTTATTTCCAAAGACAAGATTAGTCAACACAATTTTGTAACTGATCCTTTTCCTTTGTAAAGATTTTGTTCTTTTGGTTCCCCTACTTGGGAAATGAAAAATTGTTTATCTCAATGAGGTGCTGAAGAATAGAAATTTTGACTTAGTCAATTATCAATATTAAAAGCATCGAACCCTTAGTTTTGGTGGCTATGAATATTATTTTTTATCATCTATTAATGAAATTGAGATAACATAATGATAATCCTATTTTGATGTAAGTGGCTCCCCTAGAAAAATGATCTCCAACATACTAAGCACGATTTTCAGACCCTACACTATCAATTTTACTTCCTATATATGTTCCGGTTCTATGAGATTCAAAATGGGGCACTGAGAAGAATTTTCAAAAGATGATTTATTTGATCTCAAAATAACTTTACAATTCAAACTTTTTCAACAATAATCAAGTTCTGAGTAACGTAAGATCATTTTTTCCATAAAAATATGACATTTGTCAAAGTAAAAAGTAAAAAGTTTAGATAGATATTTGACCCTGGCCACCAGATTTCAAAAAATTATTTTTGTGGTCCATTTTGTTTTTGATATTGATTAAATATCAATAATACAATAGCTAGAAGCCCAGAACGAATTAATGTACTATTCACGCGGTTTTGTGACTGACAGATATGTATGAGTTGGCTTGAGAGTAATAGGCACTCCCTTGTAACGTCTTCATTCTTGAAAAGTACCCATCGTAAAGTCATGTGATCTCTTATGGTCCTTGTTCCTTACGTAAATTATATATTCCTTACTCTTGAGTTCATAAGCAACACATATAGATCCTGAAGCTATATCTAAGTTATATTTTTCTTAAATGTATTATTGATTTTTTGCCAGAGAATATATTATTGATTTGATGGTAATGTAATGGAAACTACCTCATGGATGGAAACTCTGTTAATATATGGAATCAATAGGAATAGTTTTAAAAAAATATAAATTTGGGAGGCAAAGTAGAATTAAGATCCTATATTTAATTAGGATCAAAGCCAACCTCTGAATTTCCTCTTATATTT
The DNA here is from genome assembly GCA_019022615.1 of Acacia melanoxylon. Taxonomy (NCBI): domain Eukaryota; kingdom Viridiplantae; phylum Streptophyta; class Magnoliopsida; order Fabales; family Fabaceae; genus Acacia; species Acacia melanoxylon. The sequence continues at coordinate 893,833 of JAFJYJ010000042.1, forward strand.
AGGACTAGCGGGAATATATAGGAAATTATGGCTTCAACCACTTGTACCAAAAAAGGTTTCCTAGGATTATTTGCTTGCGCTTATTCAGAGACCATTTTGTATCTCTATAACTAAATCTTGATTTGAATTTACTGGATTAATGAACATAACTTTACTCTCTCAATCCACGAGGAAAAAAGGTTACGTCGCCAATGTAGGAGATCAAAGCCTTTGACATTCATAATGAATTGAAATCGTGTGAAAATTGTCTATTGTTAAATCTCTTGCTGACACAATGAATTTTACAATTCCCAATTATAGGAAAATCTTTACATAGCAAAACTATGTGGACTGCCTTCTATACAAAATTGTGTTGATCATAATCTAAGTTAGTCTTGTCTTTGCAAGCTAGCACCCATTGAAGGAAGAAGTGACTTTTAGGAAGACATCTTCCGAGCAAGGAATAGTGAGAGTTCCCATTGGATGATCATACCCGAATTCTTCCTCTGCTTCACTTAACAAATCTTGAAATGAAGGTTTATTCAAGTAAGATATCGGGATCACAAACCTCTTCATTTCCTCTCCGATATACACTGCTAGATGACCCTTTGGCACTTCACCATAATTTGAAGATGCCTGTTTTCTGGAAAATGAAGAAGTCCTCCTGATTCTGGGTAAACGAAAACCCATTATTTTGTGTGTGTAAGAATAGAATGAGAAGGAAGTGTTTGAATTTTGAAGGTTGAGATCGTATTGTGAAGGATTTGCGTTGCTTGTATCTAAAAGCATACAAGTATGGGTATATATAGATGAATGGTGGAGGAAAGGTTATGCGATAGGGCTTAATTATGGGAAGACAAGTGTATAAAGAGATCACATGGGGCTGCCTTAGATGTCTTTTTCAAAAAACTCGACGAGTTAGGATGAGTTTATTGAAAGGTTGGTTAAGTGGTACGTGTAGTCCATAGACATGGAAGAGAAGGATCACATGATAATGTTTCAAGTCTTTCTATGGACTTTTCATACTTGTCCGTATCATTTCTTTAGGGAGTCACATTAGGCATGCCTCATGAGATTGGGTTAATAAATTGTCTGGAATATTGTTGTGTAAAGGGACTTGAAACATTCTTGGGCGCAAATACATGATAAAAATAGAGATAGGTGTTAGAAATATAAATTGTAATAAATAAATGTGTAAATATTATTAGATAATTTTCTAATTGTTTAGGTAAGTAGTTGGTGTACCTCTATATACATCATCTATCAATAGGACATATATGTACAGATATTCTATGAGAGTGTAATACTCAATCTCAGATTTCCTTCTCGGTCGTCAAAGCTTCACAAAACAGAGGACCGGCGACTTGTTTCTGTTCCAATCCGCTAGCTGTTATGTCAGACAATGACAGACTAAATTCTCCTCTCACCTTCGTCTAGTAATTTCCCCAGTTGAGGGGAACTGGTTACTTCCTCGTTTGTTGTTTTGGTTTTCCATCTTCGTCTTGTTGGTCTCCCTATGCTTCTTTGATTCAAGAACCCGACACACTACTGGCTGATATGGATTCTAGAAAATTCACCTTAGAGGCAAGCAACAAAACACTTTCGATCCCTTCAGAGTCTCTTCCATTCTCTCATCCATTATTTTTACATCCATCTGACACTCAGGGTGTGTCCATTCTCCAACATATTGTCATAGGAATTGAGAACTACACGGGTTGGAGCAGGGCCTTGAGAATAGCCTTGCTAGGAAAACATAAACTTGGCTTTGTTGATGGTACTTGCCGAAAGGAGAATTAGGACTCGCGGCTACATAGTTAGTGGGAAAGATGTAATGCCATAGTCCTTTCCAGGCTTCTGAATTCAATATCCAAGGAACTGGCCAATGGCATGATTTTCTTCCAAAGTGCACACCAAGTCTGGGTTGAATTGAAGGAACAGTTTGACAAGAAAAGTGGTCGCCATATTTTCTCCTTGCACCGAGAGCACACCTCTCATTTTCAATGTTCTTCCTCAGTTTCTATATATTTCTCGAAGCTGAAGGAACTATGGGAAGAGCAATTAGCTCTAATAATGCTTTCGTCCTGTACCTGCAATACATCTAGGGTTTATGCGGATTTGATGAAGAAACAGAAGTTATTGCAGCTTTTGATGGGATTAAATCAATCGTATCATCAAGCTAGAGGGGAGATTATGCTTATGAATCCATTGCCATCTGTGAACGAGGCTTATTCGATGATTATTCAAGATGAAGCCCAAAAATCAATCTGCACTAACAAAATTACCCTACAAAAGGCATAACGATGACCACAAGAGTTCATTGTAAAGGAAGAGGAAGGGATCATGGAGATTCCTCAATCGAATGCACTCACTGCCTAAAAAAGGGACACATGTGAGAAATTGTTTCCAACTTGTGGGGTATTCACCTGGATTTAGAGGAAACATGTCCAAACAGACAAAAGAATCTGGTTAGCTGAATTTAGAAGCAGCCTCCTTTGTTGATCCAGATATGAAAATTGGCACTACAAGCACAGTGGCGCCTTCTTTTACCCAAAATCAAAATGAGCGTCTACCTCAGTTCTTACAAACGGATGCTGAAACTACAATTCAGGCATTAACCGGTACAAGTTTGGCTATACCCCCATGTGTTGATTTATTTCATTCTTGTTGGATTTTAAACTCAGGGGCTACCACTCACATGATAGGAGAGCTTTCCTTTGTTAGATAAAGAAACTAAATATAGAGGGCCTATTAAGTCCATCAAGATCCCAAATGAACAAAGAATACCGGGTACACACGTAGGATCAGTTAATATAGCACCCCACATTACCTTAAATAATGTCTTGTACTCACCCAACTTAAAATTTAATGTCATAGCAATTTCCAAAGTTTCTAAGGAACTTGAATGTATGGCTTGTTTTTTTCCTGACCATTTTGTACTACAGGATCTTCAGAATGGAAGGACGAAGCTGACTGGTAAAATAGTTGATGGGCTATATATTCTTAGGATTTCGAAACCTTCACATGTCTTGAATGTTACGCAGAAATCTAGTAGAAATTTGAAAAATACTGATATATGCTTGTGGCATAAGCATATAGGGCATGCACCCCTTTCTATAATGAGACGACTACATTTTGTAACCGATGATTCTGATTTGATGAATGAAAATGTGATATATGTCTTCAATCTAAACAAACCAAGTTTCCCTATTCTTCTTCATATATTAAGACTAATAAATGTTTTAAGTTTATACATATTGATATATGGGGACCATATAGGACACCCACTCATCAAGGTTTCCAATATTTTCTTACCATAGTTGATGATTACTCAAGAGCAACATGGAAATTTTTAATGAGACACAAATCTTATTCAAACATTTATATCCGCAACTTCATTATATATGTTATGACAAAATTTAATGTGAAAATTAAACGAATATAATGGAAGTGAGTTCATAAGTAATCAATTTAAAACTCTTGCTCCAAAAAAAGGTATTATCCATGAAATTACTTGCCCCTACCCTCCTCAACAAAATGGAGTAGTAGACTGCAAACATAGGACTATCATGTAGGTTACAAGGAGCTTAATATCCAACATTCCAGTGCAATATTGGTTGAGTGTGTGAAGGCTGCGGCATACCTAGTTAATTGGTTGCCTTCCAACATTCTGGATTTTCAGACTCCATTTGAAAGGATCTATGGATAGCAGCTAGATCTGACACACATTAAGGTATTGGGTCTCTTGCTTATGCAACTGATATGAAGGGATAAGTTCCAACCTTATGCCATTCCCTGTGTATTCTTAGGATATCCAGAAAATCAAAAGGGATATTTGTTGTTAAATATGAAAACTGACATGTTCTTTGTGAGTCGTCATGTTAACTTTGCAAGACACAACAGCAAGGGGGAGTGTATCCCTTCCTCAGGGAAATGTTCTGGTTTGCAACAAAACCTTCCTGGACAAAATTGGATTCAGTAAATGATAAGAATATACAGGGAAGAACTGATCAACAGTCTAATCTGAATGAGTTTGATAATAATACTGATTACCCACTTGAATCAGTATAGTCACGTCCGTCAAGGGAAAGGTGACCACCAATTTGGTCCAATGACTATGTGTGCTCACTTGTTGCATCTGAAGATAAATAATTGCACAAATCTAGATGTGCTTTTCCTATTGATAAATTTGTTTCTTATGCATCTATCTTCTATTGATACAGCATCTGAACCTTCTACTTATAAAGAAGCAAGCAACAATCTTGAGTGGGTCAAGGTCATGAAGGATGAGATGCAGGCACTGGTAGACAACCAAACATGGGACATTGTCAAACTCCTAAAAGATAAGCGGCCAATTGGTTGTAAGTGGGTATATAAGATTAAATATGACTCTAATGGTAATATAGATAAATATAAAGCTCATTTAGTAGCAAAAGGATATAATCAAAAGAAAGGTATTGACTATCATGAAACTTTTTCACCTATGGTAAAAATGTTTACTGTAAGATTAGTACTTAAGTTGGTTGCAATGTATTCATGGAATTTGTACCAAATGGATGTATATAATGCTTTTATGCAGGGAGATCTCTAAGAGGAGGTATATATGAGAATACTTCAAGGTTTCAAAGGTAAGGGGGAGCACATGGTTTTTAAACTGAAGAAGTCCCTTTATGGACTCAAACAAGCTTCCCATCAATGGAATCAAAAATTGTCTAAAGCCCTTATTAAGGGTGGTTTTACTCAAAGTAAAAGTGATTATTCATTGTTTACTATAGATTGGCATGATGGTATAGTGTCAGTCTTGGTATATGTTGATGATTTCTTAATAACTGACAGTTCTAAAGAAGGAATTGGTTATGCTAATAATTTGTTGCATAGAAATTTTAAGATTAAAGATTTAGGACACATGAAATATTTTCTTGGCATAGAGGTAGCAAAATCCAAAACTGGTGTGGTTTTGTTCTAGCGGATATTTTTGTTGGATTTGTTATCTAAGGTAGGAATGAGTGGATGTAAGCCACTGAGTATTCCAATGCCACAGAACTTGACTTTAATGCCTTATCAACAAGGAAAGGATAATATTCAGAATTTGTGCAAACATTCAGAAAGATATCGTCGGTTGGTTGGTAAGTAAATTTATTTGACCATGACTAGGCCTGACATATATTTTTGTGTGCAAACATTGAACCAATTTATATAAACGCCAACAAAAGCGCATCTGGCAGCAGCTAGGAATGTTGTGAGATATCTGAAGGGGACAGTTGGGCTTGGTATTCACCTAAGCTCTTAAGGAAATCTTCAGCTGGAATGTTTATGTGATTCAGATTGGGCATCCTGTGGGATTACAAGGCAGTCAGTATATGGATATTTATTGAAATTTGCAGGATCGATGGTTATGTGGAAGACGAAGAAAGAAAATACTGTCTCAAACTCTTTTGAAGAAGCAGAATATAAGGCACTCATCATGGCGACTAAAGAGATAGTTTGGGCACTCATTTTGTTTCAGCATTTGAAAATACCACAGCAAAATCCAATACCTGTATATTGTGACAGCACAACAGCGAAACATATAGCAGCAAATCCATTGTTTCTTGAGAGAACCAAGCATATCAAAGTTGATTGCCATTTTAATCAACCTCTGGTCGTCGATTTTACATTCATTTCGTAGACGATTATAGTCGTTTTACATGGCTCTATCCCCTTAAACACAAGGGAGATGCAATTGGTGCATTTAACCATTTTGGTATCCAGTGTGATATGGGGACTGAGTATAAGCCGATCACCACTGTTACCAATGGTCATAGTATTCAAATGCATTTTACATGCCCATACACTTCACAGCAAAACAGCAGGGCTGAACGGAAGCACCGCCATATTTAACCATTTTAAAGCTCTTGTTGAGAATAAATTCACCACCAAAATAAAAGCTATACAGTGTGATATGGGGACTGAGTATAAGCCGATCACCACTGTTGCCAATGGTCATGGTATTCAAATGCGTTTTACATGCCCATACACTTCATAGCAAAACGGCAGGGCTGAACGGAAGCACCGCCATATTGTTAAAACCGGGTTGACTCTTCTTGCTCAAGCAAATATGCCCCTGCATTATTGGGTCAAAGCGTTTCAGATAGCTACTTTCCTTATTAATCGTCTACCAACACCTGTGCTTGGAAATTCTACTCCTCTATTTCAGTTATTTAAAATAGAACCGGATTACTCTCTGCTTCAACCATTTGGTTGTGCATGTTATCCATGCCTCAAGCCTTATAATGATCATAAGTTTGCTTTTCACAGCCAGCAATGCGTGTTCCTCGGCTATGCACCTGAACAAAAAGGATTCAAATGCATGAGTTCCTCTGGACGGATTTATACGTCACGACATGTGGTTTTTAATCCAATTGTTTTTCCATTTAGTATTGGCTTTCTCCATCGTCGAGCTACCTCAGTTACTGATATATCAATTCCAACGGCTATAAATTCACCTTCGGGACATTCAGCTGGTGTCACTACCAATTTATCTCAAGATGTTCTTGACTTGTTCCCTCAATTGATGGTGCTCTATCGTCGGGTTCACCAAATCATGACTCTGGGAGTCAAACTTTGGATACTGGATCCACTCACTCTGCACCGTCCATAGATCATGCCTTGTCGTCAAGCCCAAGCACTGAAACTATTCAAAATTGCCATCCTATGACCACTCGGGCCAAGAGTGGTGTTTACAATCCCAAACACCCTTTTATTGGGCTTTTGAAGGCAGCAGATATTTCCTCCTTAAAGCAACTCGCTGAACCCTATTCAGTAAAAGATGCTCTTCATTCTCCCAACTGGAAAGACGCCATGGGTGTTGAGTTTGAAGCTCTCCGTCGCAATCAGACCTGACAACTGGTTTCAGTCCTGTGGTCAAGGCGACTACTATCTGCACAGTTCTTACCGTTGCCACTACATTTGATTGGGAAATTAGCCAACTGGATATTAATAATGCATTTTTGAACGGCCTTCTCAGCGAAAATGTCTTCATGTGTCAACTTGAAGGGTTTGTGGACCAGTCTCGGCCTTCTCATATCTATAAGCTCAACAAAGCCATCTACGGATTAAAGCAAGCTCCACGTGCCTGGTATGATCAACTACGACTTACTTTGATTAAATGGGGTTTCAAAAACACTCGAAGTGATAGCTCGCTATTTGGATTGAGGAAAAACAATTTACTGATATATGTTATGGTGTATGTTGATGATATAGTGGTTACTGGTAATAACAAAGCCTATCTAAATTCATTTGTTCAGAGATTGAATGCTTTATTTTCTCTCAAAGACCTTGGTGCACTCCATTATTTTCTGGGTATTGAAGTCTATAGAGACTCTTCTGGTTTGTTTTTAAATCAGGGTAAATATGCTCTAGACTTGCTTCGTCGTTTTGGCATGCTAGATGCTGCTCCTATGCCTACCCCAATGGTTTCTGGGAAACAATTATCTGTCTCTGATGGTACACCGTTATCAAATCCGACTATTTATAGGCAAGCTATAGGAGCTTTACAATACCTTACCACAACCAGGTCTGATATAGCTTTTCCAGTGAATAAACTAGAGTAAATACCCTTTTGGGTCCCCCGACAAAAAACACGGACCCCATTTTAGTCCCTAGGGGCTAAAATAGACTTTTTTATGGACTAAAAATGACTTTTTAGAAGTTTGCGAGGACCAAAATCATCACCAATCGACACTTATTCGTCCGTTGCAGGGACTAAAAGAGAATTTCTTTGTATGGGGGACCAAAATGGGGTCCGTGTTTTTTTCGAGGGACCCAAAAGGGTATTTACTCAATAAACAAAGTCAATTCATGGCTCAACAAACTGATGTTCAATTTAAGGTAGTGAAACAAGTCTTGAGGTATATCAAAGGAACTTTTCAGTATAGCTTGCACCTCAAACCCTCTCCTGGTTTAAATCTAATTGGGTTCTCTGATGTTGATTGGGCCACAAATGTCGATGACAGGAAGTCTATGTCTGGCATTGGTATTTATTTAGGTGGAACTCTAGTTTCATGGTCTTCCCGGAAGCAACGTGTTGTATCACGTTCAAGTGTTGAATCCGAATATCGATCTCTTGCTGATACTTCTGCTGAAATCCCTTGGTTATGTGCTTTGTTGTTTGAGTTAGGTCTTAAGTGCAGAAAAACTCCTATTGTTTGGCGTGATAACATGAGTGCCAAAGCCTTAGCATCTAATCCAGTACAACATGCAAGGTCTAAACATATTGAGCTTGATATCCATTTTGTAAGAGATAAAGCTTTAGCTGGTCTTTTGGATGTGCGATATATTCCATCCATAGAACAAATTGCATATGGCTTTACCAAGGCTCTGGCTCATCCTCAATTTTCTAAGTTTCGAAGCAAGCTTGGAATGACAGTCACTCCTTCCCGCTTGAGGGGGAATGTTAAGAGTAATTAAGAAAGATTAATGTTAATTACTATTCTTTGTAATCTGCTGTAGAAGAGTCCAGAATGTAGCGTTTATATTGCCTCTGTATAGATTCTTCCTGTATCTTTCGGTTATAAGGAAATCCCCTGACTTGTATAGATGTCCAATTATTATTGGCACATTCATTCTATATATAGAAGAGTATAGAGCCTCTGGTAAATTACTGAGGTTATTGTGAAATCTTATCTTGTAGCCTAAATTTCATCTCCCACCATGTCATGTGTGTAGGAATCTTCTTCTTCTCATGCAACATGAGAAGTGTAAACCCTTAAAATATTGTTTGTAAATTTCTTTACAAAAGAAGTAATTTCTCTATTGCGTATGTAAGCATGAAAAACTGGGCCCGATCATTGCCCTACTTAACTCAGTTTTAGCGACTTGATAAATTAATTTAGTGATAGAATCTGAATAATGATTCACAGCTATTTGATGACAGAATCATCAAATTCCATCGTTAAACCACTATTTTTATAGTATTTAAATTAAATATCGCTGCTCCAGCAAGCTCTAACGTGGATTGATGAAGATAAATTAGAGGAACCATAATAGGTGTCCCAAGCATGCCTGGAACTTAAAATGACACCTGTACTATAAAATTCTTCAAATAGACATTATTAGTCTTTGGGCTGTTCAGATGATCCGTAATATTGAATACAAAACAGAATCATGTGAATTTTGTCATCCATGTCTTAGGACTAGAACTACACCTCATTTAGCTAAACATCTCAATCAGTCATTTCCCAACCTAATAGCCATCCAAGTTCTCTCCGCATTTAGCTCGACCTGCCTTGTTGCTTTTTGAAAAAGACCTTTAAGACAATACCATGTGAACTCTAAGTGCCCTTGTCTTCTAATACGCATTATCACATAACCTCTTACCCACTAACTATTGAAGGAAAACAAATTCATATTCATCTATATATACGCATACTTGCAAGTATTTCAGAAGCAACTCAACAATACAACAATATCCTCAGCCATCTAAACTCAATTACCACTTTCTTCTTATTCTGTTCAAAACAAAAATGGGTTTTCGATTGCCTGGAATTAGAATGGCTTCATTTACTACAAAAGTTGCATCTTCCAGATCAAGCAAAGTACCGAAGGGATATCTAGCAGTCTATGTTGGAGAGGAAATGAAGAGGTTTGTGATTCCTATATCATACTTGAGTCAACCTTCATTTCAAGATTTGTTAAGCCAAGCCGAGGAAGAGTTTGGATATGATCATCCTATGGGTGCCATCACTATTCCTTGCAGAGAAGAAGTCTTCCTCAATGCCACATCTTCTTTTGATTGGTGTTAGATGAAAATACAAGATTAACGTAGATTAGTCAACACAATTTCGTTTATGGGGAGCAATTTAGATCCATTCGCTTTGTAAAGATCTGTGTTCTTTTTCTTCCCCTACTTGGGAAGTGCAAAGTTGTGTTTCTCATTGATGAATCGATGAATAGACATTGTCACGTTATCTCAATCAATTATCAAATGCATTGAACATTTAGTTTAATAAAATAATAATATTAATTAATATCGTAATTTAAGTCCTGATTTCGCTCTAGGGGTGACGGATCACAATTTTCAGACTTTCACTTCCACTTTAATTTCCTAAGAGTTATAATATTCCAAATGGAGCCTTGATTAAGAAGATTTTGGGGGAAAAATGAATTTATTTTACACTGAGTAATTACGTATATCAAGAGCAAAATGTTGTCTTAATTTCAAAATAATTGTATATTATAAAGATGTAACATCGTTTACACATATCAAAGTAAAAAAAAAAAAAAAATCAAATCAAATTCAACTCTTGCAGCCAGATTTCATAGAAATTACCTTATGTATCAAGCACTCTTCACGTGGTCTTGTCTTTAAACATTATGTGGCATAAATAGCATACATCAATTTTTAATCTATCTCTCTTATGTGAGTTGGCTTGATAGCTATATATGCACTAACAGCTTATTCCTTGAAAAGTACCTATAAGACCATATCATGTGATGTCTTATGGTCATTGCCCCTTTGTATGCAAATTATATGTTCCTAACACTTGAGTTCACACCGAACACATACATCCGAAGTTTCATCATAAAGTTCAATTTTTCTATTATCCCTTTTTTTGTAAGAGTCTTCAAATGTTTTATTAATTTTAATTATTATATTGTAGAGATACTATATATACAACACAACCACCAGTTAATTATTATTGCGTGTCATGACTTTGATTTACCTATGAACCGTTAATTTTGAAGTCAACTAATATATGCTCTTGTTTGGAAAAAGTTTCCTTTATGATTAAGAATTAAGGAAATAATTAAAGAAAAACATATTCTAATTGATCCCAACGAGGAAAAATATTTCGTTCATGAAATTTCAATTGTTTGATTGCTTGTTTAAATATTATATAAGAAATAATGGTTTCAATATAATAATGACCGCCTGAATTGTTGAAATGAGAAAACTAGTTAGGCTAGTTATTTATCAAAAAAAGTGTTTTACTTTCCCCAAAATATCCACTTTAATAATTTGTTCCAAAAGACCACACTGTTGAGGGAAAAATATAAATTTGTGAGACAAATTAAAGTTAAATGAAGTCTTATATTTATGATCAAAACAAACCTCCAACTAGCTCCTATGTGCAATTAGAACAAGAGGCATCGAGTATATGAGAAACTAGGCTTTAATCACCTGTGCCAAAAAAAAAAATCCTACGACGAATTTGCTTGCATTTATACAGAGATGCTTTTGTTTGACTGTATGAATATAGCTTTCTCCTCTCAATCTTGCCTCACAAGAAAACAAATTTGGTCGTTTAATTAGAAGATCCCAGCCTTTGATATCAATAATTGACTGAAATCGTGTGAGAATTATTTATTAATAAATCTCTCGTTCATAAAATTTCTCTTACAATTCCCAAGAATAGGGAAGAAAAAGAGGGGGAAATCTATACATAGCAAAGTTGTCTTATGAATTTCCTTCTATACCAAAATTGTGTTGGTGACTAATCTAAGCAAATGTTTTCCATACAAGATAGCTAGCTAGCATACAATGAAGGAAGAACTGATATTGAGGAAGACATCTTCTGTGCAAGGAACAGTGAGAGCTTCCATTGGATGATCATATCCAAACCCTTGCTCAGCTTGGCTTAACAGCTCTTGAACGAAGGATGATTCAAGTAAGATATTGGGATAACAAACCTCTTCATTTCCTCTCCAACATTGACCGCTAGATATCCCTTGTGCACTTCTCCTGATTTTGGAGAAGTCACTTATGAAGCAAATGAAGCTCTCCTAATTAATCCCAGGTAGATGAAAACCCATTGTAAAAAGAGAATAAGAAGGAATTGTTTGAATATAAATGCCAAAGTGTATAGTGAAAGATTTGCGTTGTTTGCTTCGGAAAGCGTAAACAATGAGTACATATAGATGAATGGTACAGGAAAGGTTATGTGGTAGAACTTAATTATTAGAAGACATGGGCATACAGAGATCGCATGGAGTTGTCTTAGAGTTCTTTTTCAATTTTTTTATTTATTATTTTTTTTTTTAAAAAAAAAAAAAAAAAAACAATAACAACAAGAAGAAGTGAGAGGATGAGAGTGAAATGAAGAGAGGACCTCAAAATCGTTTTGGTTGAGATATGATTGACGAAGGGTCAGTTAAGCGACGTCTGGATAGGCATGGTCGCATGGATGAGAAGGATCAGATGATAATGTTTTGTCTTTCTCAAATCTCAGGAAGGATAACTGGAACTTATCAAAACTTAATGTCTAGATAAAGGCTTTTATGGTTTTTGGTTTTATTTCTTTACATGCTTGAGACACGTGCTAACTCTCAATTGGATTGATTAAAGGAAACACAGGAGATGTCCCAAGCATGCCTAGAACTTAAAATGACAACTAAAAAGTTTTTCAGATAGATATCAAGTCTTTGATCTGTCCAAGTGTTTTGCTTCTTCAACACAAAATCAGAAACGTGCGAGTTTTCTCCTCCTTATCTCATTACTGGATTGCACCTCATTTAGCGAACCCTCTATTAATTTCATATCTGAACATATTCGGAATCAATAGAGATGGTTTAAGAAATACAAATTTGGGGGACAAAGTAAAAAGAAGTCTTATATTTTGAATCAAAGCTAACCTCTGAATTAGCTTTTATATTTAGGACTGGAGGGAGTAAAAAGGAAATTATGGCTTCAATGAGTTGGACAAAAAAGTCTCCATGGATTATTCAGAAGCGATTTTGCATCTCTGTAACTAAATCTTAATTTGAATTTACTTGATTAATGAACATAACTTTGTCCTGTCAATCTCGCCACACGAGAAAACAAACTTTGGTCGCCTAATGTAGAAGATCAAATTGATACTCATAATTGATTGAAATCGTGTGAAAATTGTCTATTGATAAATCTCTTGGTGACACAATGAATTTTACAATTCCCAAGTATAGGGGAAGAAAAAGAGGGGGGGAATTTTTTACATAGCAAAACTATGTGAACTGCCTTCTATACAAAATCGTGTTGACTAGAATCTAAGCTAGTCTTGTGTTTGCAAGCTAGCACCCATTGATGGAAGAAGTGACATTTAGGAAGACATCTTCTTTGCAAGGGATAGTGAGAGCTCCCATTGGATGATCATATCCAAATTATTCTTCAGCTTCACTTAACAACTCTTGAAATGGTTTTTGATTCAAATATGATATAGGGATCACAAACCTCTTCATTTCCTCTCCAACATACACCGCTAGATGACCCTTTGGCACTTCACCACATTTCGAAGGCACATGCTTTCTGGAAAATGAAGAAGTCCTCTTGATTCCGGGTAAACGAAAACCCATTCTTTTGTGTTTAAGAAGAGAATGAGAAGGAAGTGTTTGAGTGTTGATGGTTGAGATCGTATTGTGAAGGATTTGCGTTGCTTGCATCCAAAAGCATAGAATTATGGGTATATATAGATGAATGGTGTAGGAACGGTTATGTGATATGGCTTAATTATGAGAAGACAAGGGCTCACAGAGATCACATGGAGTTGCCTTAGAGGTCTTTTTCAGGAAAATAATAATAATGATGATAAAAAAAATCGACACGTTTGGATGAGTTTATTGAAGGGTTGGTTGAGCGGTACGTACGTGTAGCCCATAGACATGGTTGAGAAGGATCACATGATAATGTTTGAAGTCTTTCTCAGGATTTTTCATAGTTGTCCGTATAGTTTCTTGACTGAATCACATTAGGCATGCCTCATGAGACTGGGTTAATAAATTTTCTGGAATATTACTGTAACATCCCCAATTCTCATGTAAATTAATTAATGGAATACAAGAATTTTTCACTAAGTAGTAGTAGTCGATGGTATATTATTTTGACAAGATAAATTCATTATTGGAAAAATAATAATACTGAGGAATTATTTGAAAAGGTGGCAATTAAACTTGGTTATGGATAATTAAAGATAAGTAATGTTAGAGGAGTTAAAAATACTTTTCCTCATTATTTCTACAACTTCCGTCAAATAAAAGGAAGGGGAAAATGGGAAAATTATGATGAAAAATTAGTGGAGCTGAGTTCTGTTATAAGTCTAATTTGTCTTAGAAAAAGGAATATTGGATGGGACTTATATAACACAAAATAATTTCTCCATATTTTTTTTATTGTCAGACGTGCAAGGGGGAGGAAGTGGAGAATAGTTACCTAACTTTAGGAGAGATTTGAAGGATCTCTCAAAACACAATTAATGGAAGTTGGATAAAGGAAAGAAAGATATCAAATATTTCTTCACAAATTCCCAACAAATTCCCAACGTGAGAAAAAGAGAGAGAAAGGAATAGAATATAAAACAATGCAATATTGGTTAATGAAGGTAGGAATGGTTCCTATTTTTCCTTTGCCATGTGGACGTGAAAGGGAGTGGTACAATAAGAATTGATTGGACATTCAACATTAATGAAAAGCAGAAGTGATCACGTGGAGCAAAGCTTAAGGAAGGGGAAAAAAAAATCTTTCTCCAATATCCGGATGTACGAGAGGCTGAATTTATTTTTTTAAAAAAAAAAATTATTAAGACTACTTTTAAATCCCTTAAAACCGCTGGCTTGGATGGTGAGAAGTATATCAATGATTGAGGAAAGAAGTACTAATAGTGGGGCACGTGAGACAAGGCAAACCTTAACACAAAATAATGAAATATTTCCTCATATCCCCATGCGCTGGATGTGGGGAAAGAGAGAGAAAAATGTGACAAATCAATATTAATTAAAGAAGGAGAGAGAGAGAGTATATGTGGGTTGAGGCATGGGTCACTATGACAATTTTTTTCAAATGCTTCCCATCGTACCTGACGGAAACAGAAGCCAAAAGGAAATGAAAACACACAATTTCTCCAAAATTTCGCTTGGCATCCGGATGGGAGTGTTAAAGGGAGAGGAATAGAAACATTTTTTTCTCTCTCTTCCCAAATTTCTTCGGAACGTCGGACGTGAAGAACAAAGAGGAATCAGAAAATATTTTTCTTCTCAAACCCCCTCAGAAGCGCCGGCCAAGCGAGATTTGTGAAAGTTAGAATAATTTTTTTACAAATTTCCTCTAGAATGGTGAAGAGAAATCTAGACGCGAGTTGAGCTTAGAACCGACCTTGAAGATCTATTTAAGGGCTCACCTTCACCCATTTTCTTTGCTGGACGAGTAGAAGAGAAGAAGGGACCTAACAAGAGGTGAAAAGAAGGGCTCAAGCAAGCGTCTAAGAGGAAGGTTAGGATTTCAAAAAAAAAAAAAAAACTTATCCCACCTTCTTCTACATTCTTTCACGTTAAATTAGAGGTTGTTGAGGAAAATTTCCTTCTGATGCGTTGAAGGATAAATCTGAAAGGAAGAAGTGAAAGATCAAGTTCCTAGTGGGAGATATACCAAGAACAAGTAAGCTATATTTATGGTTTCATGGTTTTTTTTTAAAGTTAACAGTGATACTACCCTGCGTTTTTGTTCATAATATGAGACTAATTAATGGATAAAATGGCTCAATGAAGTATCAAATTCAAGATTTAAAGCCTAGGTAGAAGGATTTTCATGATATAAGAAGAAATTGTTGACGAAAATAAAGATTGGGTTGAGTAATTTTAGAGGATGATTCCAGCCAGCCTTAAGACGTGAGAAATGATTTCTTGTTGATGTATCTTCGGCTTCCAACGTGTTCAGAATATGATTTTAGGGAGTTAGAGATTTTTGAATGATTGGGAAAGGCTTATTTTTTAAGTCACTAAATAAATATTTTAGAAGAGTTACTTATAATTATATTTTGGTTATTATAGGATCACTTTGAGTTGGTACACCCAGAGAGAAATCTTATTGATATTTTGGTCAACGACTACCAGGTAGTAACCTTAATCCTCATGTGTTATGTGTTTCTTTGTATGTTTGTATTTTCCATGATTGTGGACCGTGTCTCCGAAAAGGGACATGCGTTCTATGCATTCGGTGTGGTACGTGTTCGGGTCCGACATCTTGTGTTTTCCTTTGTAGATCCAGGGGCTTGCTTTATTGAGCAGTCCTGCGTTTGTTTCTAGGACATGTAGTCCTTCCGCAATTAACACGGTACACATGGTATGTTGCATTTGTGTTACTGCGCGTTTGTTTTTACCCAAAATTTGTGAATCATTCCTTATTTTCGTGTTTCCAACCTCTGCCCAAAATTTTCCAGAAAAACGTAGCCCAACTTTGGAAATTTCTATCTCCTTGCACAAAACTCAAAAGGACACATACTGGGTATATCCGGAAATCTCTATATGTCTACTTTAACCATGAAAAATTTCAGATTTTAATAACTTCATTTTAAACATAAAATGATGGCCTCTATGAAACTGACTCCAGAAAACTTCTAACCGATAAATTTCGCTAGACTCTCGCTACTTTGATTTTCAACTTCCACAAATTTTGATCCAACATATTTTCCATCAAATTTTTGAAATAAATCAATTCTTAACCATAAAAACATTAAATCAAAACTATATTGGAAGATTAAAGATCAAAGTATAAACTAACTACAAATTCAAAAACTAAGCTCAAGAACTTACTTAAACTTTGCTTCCACTTCTTCAAGCTACTCCACACTCACCCTCTACTCTCTATATTCAGATTATTCTTGCTTGTGTTGGTGTGAAGAATGAAGTGAACCAAGGGCTCCTATTTATAACAAAAGTCTAAGCTCATGTTTGGTTCCAAGCAACCTTATTTAAATCCCCAAGTACCTCATCCTCTTCCAACTTGTCCCCTTATCCTCTTCCATTTATTCAATGCAATTATCCCATGTGTGTGTATGTTTATATTAAACAATTCCCTCTTCTTCCACAAGCCAAAACCGTGCCTCCCCACTCTTCATTGGCTCTTGATTTTGTTTTTCATTTTTCTCTAATATCCAATGTTCAAAGCCTCCCATTGGCCCATTAAATATCACATGGATTTAGGATTAATTACATGATTAAATTGAACCATTAGATTTAACTTTATGAAACCTAATCTTGACCCTTTATTTATGTAGAAAAATCCTACTTACTATTGAAGATTTTTATCTTATATCACATGTGCTTCTATCTTATATTATTGTTTAATCTTTTCTTCTCTCATTATTGTGCAATTCGTCCCCCACAATAGACTTTAGGGAATAATTATTCAATCCTAATTAGCCTCCTTAGTGTAGTGCTTTAGATGTTATTAGGTATATTTGTCAAAGTGTGATTGATTATTAGATTAATTACGACACTTAGCAATTCATTTTATGCTAATATTGAATCCTTATTGATCCTTGATTTTTAATCAAGTTAGAATATCCGATAATTAATCTAATTATTTTAATTAATTGATCGATGCTCTTTAATTTGTTAATTTTCTTTAATTTGTTTAGGTATTTCCATAACATTTTATGGCTCTTTATGATTAAATATAAACTATGTTGTAATATGAAAATTATAAGGTATTTTATGATCCCTAAATGAAAATTAGAAAATTAAACTTTGGCTTATTAAAATTCAAGGAAAAATTGCCCAAGAATTATAATAAATAAATCACACAATTTAGAGACAACATACTCTCCTATTTTTAATAGGTATTATTTATCAAAATATTATATTTAAAAATTTTCGGGTATTACAAGAAGCAACCTTTCTTTATCTGCATAAATCAGAAACCCCAATCTCAAGATATATTCCAACAAAAACAATCAAATCAGAAAACAGAATCAAAAGGCTACAAATGGAAATCAACAAACCTCAATTACGCACTCTTCTTAAGCCATCAACCACCTTCATGATAAGGATCTATCAAATCAAACCTTTACAATTCGAATGGAGAAAATCTGACCAGAGAGATACTCAAAGTTTAGTCTTCCTTCAGCTCTTCTTCTTCCAAGATACGTGCCCTAAAGCAGAAATCGGAGGTCACCTATCTGCATAGCCTCAGATGCCGAAATTCTTCCTTCAAATCACGCACCATCCAAGTGCATTTGAGCTAGCGTTCAGTGTCGAACCTGACAACCTCTTCATAAGATTCAATTTATATTCATCTATATATACTCATACTTGCAAGCATTTCATAAACAACTCAACTCTACAACAATATCCTCAAACATCTAAATTCAGTTACCACTTTCTTCTTATTCTCTTAAACACAAAAAAATGGGTTTTCGTTTGCCTGGAATTAAAAGGGCTTCATTTACTACAAAAGTTGCATCTTCAAGATCAAGCGAAGCACCAAAGGGATATCTTGCAGAGTATTTTGGAGAGGAAACGAAGAGGTTTGTGATCCCTATACCATACTTAAATCCACATTCATTTCAAGATTTGTTGAGCCAAGACGAGGAAGAGTTGGGATATGAACATCCAATGGGCGCCCTCACTGTTCCTTGCAGAGAAGAAGTCTTCCTCAATGTCACTTCTTCTTTTGATAGGTGCTAGTTGACAAAAACAAGATAAACGTAGATTAATCAACACAATTTTGTACCTAGAGCAAGTTAGATCCATTTTCTTTGTAAAAATCTTTGCTCTCTTTTCCATCTACTTGGGAAGTGCGAAGTTATTTATCACAGTGTCATATCGATTAATAGACATTTTCGCATTATCTCAATAATCAATATCAAAGGCATTGAATTTTAGTTTTAAAAGGAATAATATCCATTAATATCGTGTAATTCAGGTCCTGATTTCGCTCTAGGGGTGTCAACATGATCTGTCTGTTTTGATTTATTTAGTGAATCCCCATAGATAACTTATCTCTCAACATTCGAAACACAGTTTTCAGACATTGACGACTTCCAGTACTTTAATTTCCTAAGTCAGAGCTCGAAGATTCAGATGGAGAATTAAAAAGATTATGGAAATAAAAATGAATTTATTTTATACTCAACAATTTTTTATTTCCTGAGGAAAATGTATTAAGTTATAATTTCAAAATAATTGTATTTTATAATGATGTAACGTCATTTACACATATCAAAGTAAAAACAAAATTTAGTAGTTCAAAATCTTGCAGGTCAAATTTCATAGTAATTATCATATATAGCAAACACTCCTCACGTGGTCCTGTCTTGAAACGCCATATGGCATAAATAGTACTATTGATCAATTTTAATCTATATCTCTTATGTGAGTTGGCTTGATATATGCACTATCAGCTTGTTCCTTGAAAAGTGCCTCTAAAACAATATCATGTGACCTCTTAAGGTCATTGTCCCTTTGTAAGGAAATTATATGTTCCTAACACTTGAGTTCGCAAGTAACACACCCGAAGCTTCATCATAGAGTTCTATTTTTCTTTTTTTTTTTTTTTCGAAAGAGCCTTTAAATGTTTTATTGATTTTAATTATGATATTGTTTAGATACTTGCAACATAACCAGCAGTTGATTATTATTGCATATCATGACTTTGATTGACCTTTGAACCGTTAATTCTGAAGTCCAATATATGCTCTTGTTTAGACAACTTTTTCTTTATAATTAAGAATCAAGGAAAGAATTAAAGAAAAAACATAATTTAATTGATCATAAAGAAGAAAAATGTTTAGCTCATGAAACTCGAAATGTTTTATTGCTAGTTTAAATTTATAATCAAGACTGCCTAATTTGTTTAAACGACAGATAAATACGTTGGTTAATAAACTGAAATGGAAAATTTATGGGTAAAATGATTGTGAATCTTTTGATTTTTTTCCCCACTCTATAGAGATTAAATAACGTAGCCTACGTAAAAATAATTTTTTTATTTAATTCTCATCTTGATTTTAAAATTATATGCTTAAATTTACAATCACATATGCTATTTGTGTGTGGGGTGTGTGTGTGTTACTAACATTATTTGATTTTCTAGTGTTACCGCCTATTGGATTAAATTTACATATTTTTCATAGAGTTAATGTCACTGGAAACAAAAGCATAAATGGTGTTTTCTCATCAGTCTCCCCCTGGTGCATTCTGGCATCTTCTCTAACGTTCTATGTACAAGTGTCTTTATACACAACTCCAAGCAAATTAATATACATATGAATGTATAAATTTATGTATGAAATCAATTTCGTGAGCACCCAAATCTAAACCTTTGAGATCTAATATGGATGGTACAAATTCAATATATTTTTACTTTTATTTTTTTCTAAAAAAATTATTTTAATATTTACAGAATTTTAAATAAAGATTATTTATTATCATTTAGTCTTCTAAAAGTTGATTTTTTATTATTTTAAAATTGTCAGTTAAAATGTTTTTTTTTTTGGATGATCTGTCAGTTAAGAGTTTTACATTTGAGGTTCTCATAACCAAGATATTTCAAAATAAAATAATAATAATAATAATAATTATTATTATTAAATTAATTAATTAAGTTATAATATTATATGCTTTTAATATATTTACTCTTTACTATAGCCAGGTGTCAAGGTGATGCTTGTAGCTTGTTGGTATTGGGAATGGTCAAATTAAGGCAAGGTGTGATTTTTATTTTTGCCTTAACTCAGCAGAAATTACCAAAATACCCTTATATGTGTATAAAAAAAAAAGAAAAAAAAAAGCTGCACGTGAAACAGAGTCAAAGAAGAGAAAGCAGAGAGTGTATAAGCTTTTATGAAATTTGAAACCCAAATCCCCAGCCTCATTAGATCTTGTCTGTGCCTTTCTCTCACGCTTTCACCTCCGGTGAACGTTGTCCGTCCAACCACCATCGGCGTCTTTTATCCCAGCCCAAAATCGCTGAAACTATTTTCTCTCTCTTTGATTTATGTGTTCTGCTCGTCCTTATCAGATTTTATGGAGGGGTTTGAAGGTTGGAACTCCGTAGTCATCGTTGTTGATCATCTCTGTTTTGTTCTCGTGTTCGTCCTTTGCACTGCTGCTATGGCCGAAATTTCTTCTCCTTCCTCTTTTGTTCCACAAATGCTAATAGTGGTGTGGGTGTGCTGAAGCTTCATCTTCATTTTCTCCTCCCTTTGTCTTGTTCCTGTTGCTGTACGTGACTCTTTTACTTCCTCTACTAATAAAATGTTATTGTGAGGCAAAATGTGTTTTTTAATAAAAAGAAGAAACTCTTCTTTCCTTTAATTTGTAGCTGTCGTGTGTGTGTGGGTATGTTTAGTGTCATAAACTTTTTGCTATTATTATGTGGCTGTGCGTAGGGCATAAGGGAGAATGGGAGTAAAAATAAGCTGAAACTTGAAGTTTAATTAACTTGATTAATTTGTTTGATTGTGAATGCACACTAGGTGTTTGATAAGATGTTTGAAAGGAGAATTAAGAGATAAAATGGATAGTTATACATAATTATTGTAGTAAAATAAATTTTAGAATTGAGGTAATCTTGAGAAACCATTTTGTTTCTTGAAGAGATAGAATTGCTAATTTATTAACATGGTGTTGTTTATTACTAAACCTTTGATTCTCCATTAAGTGCTTCAAGAATTGATTGGTGGATGAATTTTAAAATTATTGTAGCAAATAAGTGTGTTGAAGATGTTTGTTTTATGACTTAATATTGAGTGCTTCCAAATTGTTTGATAAAAAACTTGAAGGAAAGAAGAGTTATACGTGTATTGTAAGATTGTTATGATGACTATGGTATTTGTTAGATTTGGAAGCATGTATGGGGAAAAAACAAGACATTTTCTTTTAGAATGTCTTGGATTGACTTTGGGATGGGTACTTAGCTACAGTGTATATATTAGCAATAGAATTTAATATTATTTCCAATGTTAAGAGGATTAAATTTAATATCTTTTGCATTTTTCTAATCGACTTGAAAATAACAATGTGGATGTGTTTGTTGTGGGTCGATAGTTATTTGTTGAAGTAATGCACAAAGATTGAGATTATGTTGGTGATTGAAAATAATAATAATAATAATGTTAAGGAAAGACTATCAAAGGAATACTCTCTTAATAAGGCGTTATGAAAATTGTGTATAGATTATAGTTGGAATATTGATATTTTGTTTTTGGGATATTAGGAGAGTAAGGAGTTAATAAGTTGGGAGCTGATAACTAGGAAAGAGTAATATAATTGTGATTGAAACAACTGAGTGAATAACGTCCTAATTAATTTATAAATAAGTTTTTCATTTATCTCAATATACAGTTTTTAATAGATTCACATGTATTTTAGCAGAATTTCTCTCGTAATCCTAATTATTGTGCCGTTTGAAGTATTTTAGTTATAATAGTTCGTTTTTGGAAGAAAGTTGTATTTATTAATCTTCCTTGTATCTTCATTATAATATTTGAATCTTTAACCTGGTTAATGAAATATTTGATCAATGTATTTCATGCATGGATATGGTGAAAGATTTTACAAATGGAAAGTATGACAGATTATGACAAAGAATAAAGAATGTTTATGTATGGAATTTGGAAAAGTATAGTTTTGAGATATTATTTGTAAACCATTATGGTGGGGCATTTTATTACGAAGTATTTGATACAATCGATCTTTAGCTTAAAAGGAGACATTTTTATTGCTTTTGATAAATTAGCCCCAAGCATGCTTGTAAATAAATTTCAAAGGACTGAATATAGAACGTTGATTACTAACAGTAATACTGTTAGTCCTTGGTGCACCATGGTTAACCTTGAGCTCGCTTGATATTCGTGGGCATAGTACTCACGCTTGATATTCATGGGATTTGTTCTCACACTTGTTATTCATGGGTCTTGTACGCGCGCTTGTTTCATAGCTTCGTGATGCGCTTGTTTGGTTATTTACCTTTGTGGACCATGTGTCCACACTTGTTTTTCGTGGCCTCGAGCTATACTTGGTTAGTTACTCTCGTGGACTGTGTGTTACGTTTGTCATCCGTTCTGTAGAAGTCCTACAAATAGATGAGATTTGAGATTTGATGTTTTAAATTGATTTTGTTATATAAAATGATTTATTATGTAATTTATTTGATTGATTATATAGAGTTTTATTTATACCTATGATCGTCTGATATAGAAATTGCAATTTATTACCTTATCGTTATTATTCAAGGTTAAATACGTTTAAATTATTTTTTCTAGTATTTCACTAAATTATATAAATGAGATGTTATTCACCAGAAAATTTTTGGCCTTAGATAGCATTGTTGATCTTGCACCTTCAGTTGAACAGTGGAAACTGCCATTCCTAGCCAAGCTTATAGATATATTTTGGAACAACAGCTGGTGGATGTAAAGTTAAGTTTTCATAATATATTGACATCTGTAGTTTAGATGTTCCACATAGTCTATAGGTAAAATTTGTGTCTTCCTTGGTAGTTTGGAACATATGTATATGTATATGCTATAGTGGAGCATAGCTTGGAATGTTATTATATATGAATTTAAAATGGTTTAAGCATGTTAGAATTAGTGTTCTAGTTATGCTTTTGTTGATGGTAATTTGAGTATTATTTAATCTTGTTTGTAAGTGCAAGGCTTAAGGAATGTGAGTTCACTCATATTCCATACCGGTCACCCCTTAGTTTTCAGGGAATGACAGAGGTGTTGAAACAGTCAGATCTTACATTAGCGATCGACACCATTACTATGGTAAGCACCAAGGTTGTTACATGCAACTCAACAGCGTTTGTTTGCCTAAAACAATCTTGTGATTTGAATTTACTGGATTGCGGCATATAATAATCGCTGCTCAATCTTGCCACGGCAAAACAAATTTTAGTTAACTCAACTAAAATATACTTTGACAGTCATAATTGATAGATATTACATCAAAATTGTCTATTGATAAATTTGTCACCGACTCAAACAATCTTACTCTTCCCAAGTATGGGAAGAAAAAGAAGGGGAAAAATCTTTACATAGGGCAAAATTATCATCCGAATTATGTTCTATACAAAATTGTATTGACTAATCTAAGTTAATGTTCTCGTTGCGAACTAGAAGCCATTGAAGGAAGAAGTAACTTTTAGGAAGACATCTTCTGTGCAAGGAATAGTGATGGCACCATTTGGATGATCATAATCGAATTCTTCTTCAGCTTCACTCAACAACTCTTGAAATGAAGGTTGATTCAAGAAAGATATAGGCATCAAAAACCGCTTCATTTCCTCGCTGACATATATTGCGAGATATCCTTTTGGAACTTCACCAGATTTTGAAGAAGTCACTTTTGTAGCAAAGAAAGTCCTCTTGAATCCAGGTAGATGAAAACCCATTGTTTTCTGTATGTAAGAAGAGAATAAGAAGGAAGTGCTTGGAGATTAATGCTTGACAGAATTGTGAAAGATTTGCGTTGCCTGCATCTTAAAGCGTACATATATGAGTATATATAGATGAAGGGAGGAGGAAAGGTTATGCGATACAACTTAATTATTGGAGAGACAGGGGCATATAGAGATCACATGGAGTTGTCTTTGAGGTCTCCTTCAAAAAAAAAAAAAAAAGTGTGGATGAGAGCCAAATGAAGAGAGGACTTCAAAATCCTTTTAGGTGAGATATGATTGTTCTGCGGTGTAGACTTGAGAGACATGGATGATAAGGGTCACATGGTAATGTTTTATGTCTTTCTCTAATGTCAATTAGAGTTATTAAAACTCTTACGTTTCTTTTGGCTGTCAACTTCATTTCTTGACATGCTTGAGGCATCTATCTTACGTTTCTTGACCTGCCTAACTTAAAATGACAACTGTAAAAGTCTTCTAACAGACAGTTCAAGTGTCCCTTCTTGAACATAAAACAGAGTCATGTGGATTTTCTTATGCGTGTCTCAGCACTCATTTAGATTTAACGCTTTAGCATTCATATCCAATTAGTCCTCCCTTCATTATATGGCTCGTCTTGACTTGTTTTTTTTGCAAAATGACCTCTAAGACATTTTCATGTGAACTCTAGGTGCCTTTGTCTTTCAATTATTGTAGGAAACAAATGCATTCATCTATATACACTCATACCTATACGCTTTCGGAAGTAAAACATCTTTCATAAATACTCTCAAGCATCAATTTTCAAAAACTTCCTTCTTAACTTATTCTCACGCACAAAAACAATGGGTTTTCGTCTACTTGGGATCAAGAGGACTTCATTTGCTACAAAATTGACTTCTGCAAAATCTAAGTGCCAAAGGGATATCTTGCAGTAAATACTGGACAGGAAATGAAGAGATCTGTGATCCCTATATCATACTTGAATCAGCCTTCGTTTCAAGAGTTGTTAAGTGAAGATGAAGAAGAATTCGGGTCCGATCATCCAATGGGTGCCCGGTGATCGAACCATATTTTTATATGATTTTTCATAATTAAATTGGGATTTTTAATGCATTTTATGGGATAGTATTGCATGATTAAGCACTAATTTGAATTAGAGACATTTGTATTGAAGTGAAATTAGGGGCAAAATGGTCATTATTTATTAATTACTCATGCAAAAGATTTCTTGGACTTTTAATGCTACATTGTGTTTAATCTTGCATTGTAGGTGTTTAGGGAAAAAATGGAGATTTTTGTGGGTTAGAATTAATGTTTTAAAGACTGGGGAAAATTACAAGAAAGGGCCCTACAATTTCTGAAAATTGGGAACCAAGGAAGAAAAGGATCCTGGAGAAAATTACAGAAAATAACCCAAATGTTTTCGAAATCATGATTCTGCCCCAAAAATGTTTTGCAGATTCTCAATTTAGTTCCTCTCCAAAACTTTTAAAAGTTCACACTTTAGTCCCTGGTCAAAACTATGCGTTTTGACCAGGAATTAGGTTCAGCATCCATCAGCTGAAAGACCCAAGATCCAACAGTCTGAAAGAGGGACCCGAGTGAGCTGAGGGGATATTAAAAAAAGAGATTGCGCCGCGAACGATGATTCGACCTTCGACCAGGCCTTCACATCATCAACCTTCATCGCCACTCCATCGTTGCCGGCGACTCCACAACGCCAACCACCACTTTTCACCGTCAACCGAGGACCACAGCTAAAAAGAGAAAAGAGACGCGTATATACCAGAAGCACAGACCAGGGGACGAAGTTGAGCACCTTCAATCTTCATCATCTTCTTCCTCCTTCGCTTCACCAACACCCATCAATGGAGTCTCTATCTTCACCAATCACCGCCACACCTCCAATGTCCTCTTTTCATTCTTCCATCTCACTGCACCTTCTTTCTTCATCAGTTTCACTGTAACACCCCAAATTCTGTATCATAAATCGTGCCGGTGACACGTGTTTTTAGAAAAATCGTCAGAGTTTGAGGTGCTACAACTTAGCGTGTTGCGGAAACGGAGAGCATGTATTAAAAATTTGAACAATTGAGTGACTGATATAAAATACTCAGGCATATGCTGATGTCTGACGTATACTGGTATATTAAAATTACCCGAAGGAATATTCATGTGATACAAGACTTTATATAATTACAGGATTTACATTGTAACTATACAACTTCAGACCAAGCCATTTCTTGACTTGGGGTGTAACACCCCGTTTTTGTAAACGTTTTCTTGCTGTTTTTTATCAGAGTTGAGCGCCGGAATTTTTTTTTTCAAATTAAAATAGAGATAGAGTAACTGAATAACAATCATTTTAATATGTCTGGTAGTCATTTGGTACAATCATCCGAAGTCTTAATAAAACACACAACAAATTTATTTTCTCTGTCTGCTTCCCTAAGCTGGCTCCTTACCCTTCTCCTCGATCCGAACTCCTCGGGATCCTGAAGCTATAGAAAGTGCTGAGATCCAATGCCCATTGGATCTCAGGTAACGGTTAACCTCATGCTTATGTGAACAGTATATGCATGGCAGATATTCACAACATTTCACAACATAAATCTCATTTCAACAAATTAGGCAATAACAACACGCCCCCCGCAAAGATGTATGTTATCCCGTCACCGCACATTCATAGGTGCCACGATGTACGTCGTGTCCATAGCGCTAGGAAAACTCTCAACGGCGTTAACAAGACCATAACCCGTGTGCTCATGATTTCATTAATTTCAAACAAGACAGAGTCTTCGTATAGGAACATAGCAATCACATATAAGCATACAACAAGCATCAGAGTTAAGGTTATAATATGCGTCCGTACCTTCGCTGTCGATTTTGGTACATTCTGGCGGTAGACTATCACAGAGATCCTATAAGGGTAATATCGTTTTAATTAATTCAAAAATATTATTTCAAGAGGTATTTTGGCTATATATGACCATTTTACCCCTGGATTAATTATTTCCAATTTATTACCACTAATTTTCGTAAAAACGCTAATAATCAATATATAGGCTGATTTTTCGCCTAACTTTGAAAAATCATAATTAATTCTACAGAACTCGGAATTAGGATCCGTAAAATTCTTCAGAAAACTTAGGATGTCTCATTTTAAATAAAAATATGAGTTCTTTCCCAGAATTAATAAACAATTCCCAGTTTATAAGATTACAACGTCTGCCCAGAAAATTCCAGCATTTTTAGCATAACTTCGAACATTTTTATCTCCTAGCACAAAGCTCAAAACGACATGCTATAGGTATATTTGGAAATCTCTATATGTCTACCTTCAACATGAATTTTCTCAGAATATTGGCATAGCAGCTTCAACATAAGATACCAGCGTTTTTGAAATTGCTTTCGGAGTCGCTAACCGACAAAATTTCGCCAGAGCTTCGCTATTTTGACCATAATCTTCTAAAAAAATTTGCTCCAACCCTTCCTCCATCATTTTTTGAAACTAACTCATTTTTAACATAAAAACATGAAAATAAAATTGCTCTTGAAGATTTAAGATCAAAGCATAAACTATCTATGAATTTAAAACTAGAACTTCAAGAACTAGAGAACTTACCCTGAAGAACCTTTGCTATTCTTTCTTCCTTCCTACTAGCTCTCACTTCTCTCTACTCTCTTTAGAAAACCAACTCTTGAATTGATTTTGGTGTGAAGAAAATGTGAAGGGGTTGGGCTCTATTTATAGGGAAAGATCAAGGACCTAGTTGGCAATTAAATATGACCAACTTCCACCCTAACCATTAGATTAAAAGAACACTTTTTGAAACTTCATCTTGGCCCCTCATGCTTTTGGTTGACATGCATAATCTAATTAGCTAATTTGTTGTCCTTTTTGTTATTCAATATCTTGTATAATTCAATGATTATTTAATAAAAGTAAAAGAAATCTCATCCACACAAAGGCATGCCAACATGCTTCACCACGCACAGCTATTTCTGTGTTTTGTTTTCAATTAACCAATTGACTTGATTAATGTATTGAAAAGAAAAAGAAATCCACTTGCTCGTCGACATCATCCACTTGCTTAAATCATTAAATCTTTGTTTTGTTTTGTTAAAATACCCAATTACATTGCCGACATCCTACTTTATTCCATCATAAATGTATATTAAAATGATTTGATAAATGCAATGCCGACATCAAATTTTATTCAACCATTAACAGCTAATTGATTAATCACTCTATTGTAACAAAGGACAACATGTGCAGTGCCTACATTGCTGACTTTTGGGCCAACTTTTTAAACTTGATTAGCACCCTAATTAAGCTCTTAAATGCCTTTTAGTTAAACTATTCATTGGTTAATTGGTTTATTCCATAATCCAAGTCATTAGAGCAATATTAGCAAATTAATCTCATCTTTCATTAGGCTTTGCTATTTTTGACTTAAATTAGCCCTTTGTTGATGTTTTTCTTTTGTCTTAAATTAATTTAAGTAATTATGCAATTAATCTTAATTAATTCAAGCTAATTTACTTATTAACTTTTTCTAATTCACTTTAATTTACTTAAGTATTTTCACAACATTTCTTGCCTCTTTTGGTTACCATATTAATTATGATCACTTGAAATCCCCCTTTATGCTAATCTTGGGTTTTTTATTAGCCCTTGATCACTAATTAATCTCATACATTTCTTAATTATGCCTTTTTAATTTAATTATTAATTAATTACGAAAATTAACATAAATATTTTAACTTTTGCAAATTTAATTGCCCATTAGTTGTTGATAATTTCCTTTAATTGGAATAAGTATTTCCATGTCATTTTATTGTCTCTTATGATTAAATAAAGATTAGAATTAATGATGATACTTTATGGTATTTTATGATCCCTAATAGAATTTAGAAAATTTAGTCTTTGGTCATTCTAATTCTAGGGAATAATTGCCTAGAAAATAAAACAAATACAATACAAAAATTTGAGACCACATATTCACCTATTTTAGATAGGTAATATTGACTCAAATATAATAGTAAGACATATTATTTATTTAAATATAATATTTAAAATAAATATTTTTCCGGCTATTACATGGGGCATAGAACCTAACACAGTTAAATCAACCCATTTGGCCAGGCTGGGTAAATTCTAGTGGCAGTCTCCCCGAATTCACGGCAACTGATTGACTAAACCCCATAGACCGACCCTTTCTAGTTTAAGCACCAAATGGTTTGAAGTAACCCTATTAGATTCATGTCAAAAGGTAGGCTCTGATAACCTTCTTCCTGCATTTGCTTTGACCGTTGCCTCCTCACGACTCCGTCCATTGGCGTCTTTTTATGGCTCCATTTACCAGTGCCTTCTCTGATCCTTGATCCTTTCCTGAACTATTAGTTTAAGACTGAGGTCCAATGCCCATTGGACCTCGTAGAATTGATTAACCTCATGCTCATGTAAACAATATATGTATGACAGATATTCATGACATTCTAGCAATAATCAACACACAAGCACACAGCAGATGTAAGATTAATATATTGACAGTACATATCACATGTAAAGTTATCTATACAATTCACATGTATAGTTATCTATGTTAACAGTACACATCACATGTAAAGTTATCTATACAATTCACATGTATAGTCATCTATCACATATAAGTATACAATGAGCATCAGAGTTAGTGTTACAGTACGCGTTCGTACCTTTCACTACGTATTGACCAACTTGCCTGACTTTTGATCCGACTCCAGCTTCCCCAGATATCCTATATGTTATCCTCGGATTATTCCTCTTTCCCATAATATTACAACTAATATTCTTTCTCTTAAAATAATATCAAAAGGATATTTCCACCAATTTTGACATTTCTACCCTTGGTGTATTCATTATTACAATTTTGCCCTTACATTTTCTCAAAAACGCAATACTGAATTTATGGGCAGAATTTTCAATTAAATTTGAAAAATCATAATTAAATCTACAAAAATTGAAACGAGGATCCGTAAAATTCCCCGTAATCCTTAGGATGTCTATTTTCAAGGAAAGATACTTTCATTTACCCAGAATCCATGAAAATTTCCCAGTTTTCATTTTTCTCAACGTTGCCCAGAATTTCGTCCAGAAAAATGGTCTAACTTCAACCGGTTGTATTTCTTTGTACAGGAATCGAAACGCTACATATTATACATATTCGGAAAGCCCTACATATGTAATTTATTTCTGGAAATTTTCGTGATTTATGGGCTTAATTTTCAACATAAAATAATAGTGTTTCTTTCGCTGTTTGCCCAAAAATTTTACCGAAAATTTCGTCAGAACTTCGCTACTTTGACCTTCAACTTCCAAGAATTTTGCTCTATCATATTTTCGAAATAAAGAGATATTTAATATCAAAAACATGAAATCAAAACTTCTTGGAAGATTTAAAATCAAACAACATTTAACTATGAGCTTAAACTAGAACTTCAAGAACTACAAAAACTAAAGACTAGAACTTAAGAGCTTGCTTACCTCTTGAAGAACTTCCTCCCACTTCTCCATGCCTCTCACTTGCTCTTACTACTCTCTACTCTTGCTTTCTAAAACTCATTTGAGTTTTGGTGTGAGGATTTATGAAGAGGCAACCCCTCTATTTATAGCAAAATGCAATGGCACTCTTGCAATTATTTCAAACTTAAATCTTCTTCAATTGGAGCCATAGGATCTAAACTTAGTTAAGAAGTTTTAATCTTAACCATTGGACTCATACTTAATGAAGAAGTTTCCATTTAAAAAGCATTTCTCTTGATTTTATTTTAACATGTGTGTATAGATTTATATTATTAAACTCCAACTTCTTCTTTATGTTGAAACCGTGCCTTTTCTTCTTCTCTTTGATTTTGTATTTGTGTTCCCTTTTATTTAACAAATAACAATACAAGCTTCCTATTGGTTCTTGATGTAATTAATTAAGGGTTATCTTGTAGTTTATTGAAGTTTTCTTCTTTAATACTCTAATCTCAAAAATCATGGCTTCATTAGAAGTCCCAATTAACACTTTAATCATTTTAAGATTAATCACAAAAGTTGAGGAAATGATTTTGGAGATAACCTATTCCAAACTTAAAATATGTTTGTTCATAATAAATCCTTATATTTGATCTATGATTAAAATTCTTCAAGGTACAATTTATTATCTATAGATTCTCATTTACTTATGTCTTGAATTCATCCCAATGGTTTTTAACTCATAATTAAATGAATTTACACACTTTCTCTCTCTCTCTCCAATTAGCCCCAAAAGTCTTCCATAGTCATTAAGTGTTTTATCCCAAGTACATTTATCCTCTTCCACTTTGTCTCTTCATTTAATGACTCCATGTTCTCCCAATTAGCATGTGTGTGTTTTGTTTATATTAAACAATTGAATTCTTCTCCACCAAGTTTAGAGCGAGCCGTGCCTTCCCTCCCTTTATTGACTATTCCATTGTGTTTTATTTGTGTCACATAATTCACAATTTAAACCTCTCATTGGTTCAATTTTTGTTCACAAGGATTATTCTTTATGAAGTTAAATTAAGACCTTAGGATTTAGCTTTATTAGATTTAATCCAAGCCTCTAATTTGTGTTGGAAAAATCCTACTACTATTGATGATATTTGTTCATATATTATGTGCTATTAGGATTAAATATTGGTGCAATTACCTTGCCTCTTTCAAAAGGAATTTTCACCACATTTATTTAAAATATGGAAGATTAAATTAATCTTGGTTAATATTTCTAATATATTGTTTTAGGGGTTATTAGGCCTAATTGTTAAAATTTGATAGGTTACTGTAACATCCCATTTTCAAAAGCAGTATAATTTTTTTTTTCATCAGAGTAGAGCATCGGAGCAATTGAGTAACTGATAAATTTATTCAAATTGCCGTAAGTCTGGCTGATTTACAGAAGCGGTACATTGACCGAGAGTTTTCAAAAATGAATAACAACAGAAGAAAATCTTCAGCCGGGTCTCTGTGCGGCCTGCTCGCCTTTCTCCTCGGTTCTCCTGAACCTGACGCTATGATAAGAGCGAGGTTCAATGCACATTGAACCTCGTGTAACGGTTAACCTCATGCTTAAATATGAAAATATATACACGACAACAGCAATCAATACAACGGTCCACAACAGATGTATGATTAAAAATACATAACCACGTATGTAAGATATATAATAACCACATATGTAACATAACCACGTATGATACAGCAATAATAACCTCGTATGTGACATAACCACGTATGTGACATAACCGTGTATATAACATAACCACGTATGCTACAACAACAAACAGAACACAACAAACATATATAATCATACAATAACCATCAGATTTAGTGTTACAGTACGCGAACGTACCTTCGTTGACGAAAAGCGGTACTTTTACGTAAAACGGTAAATTTCCGACAGCGGGAAAAACAGCGGTGTGACGGCGGCACAACAGCGGCTCGACAACGGTACGATTATCTCAGATATCCTATAAGGATAATATTTAACAACTTTTAGCAAGCATAACGGGCATTTTAGGTACAAATTACCATTTTGCCCCCGAACCCCTAATCGGCGGAATTTCGCGAGCCATTGTTTTCGCTCTATCTCTCTAGAATTTTGATGATCTTTTTCCTCATCATATTTTCGAAATATATATCATATTTACCCCTAAATATGATATCTAGACTATCTTGAAAAATTAAGGATAAATCTAGCATTCCTACTATATCTACCGAAAGAACTACCGAAACTAAAGACCGGGGACCGAAGAACTTACCCAAACTTTGCTCGAGACTTTCTCCGAGCTTCTCTCTCTAACTTCTCTCTAAGAGGCAGATTTTTGGTGTGAGAAATGAAGAAGAGGAGCTTGGTATTTATAGAAGAGACGGATGGCGAACGGTAAATAATTCGAACTTCGAGTCTTGACGAATATAGACCGTAGGATCGCATTTTTGAGGACAAAACACTCTTGGCCCTCCATTTCTTGTGCAGACCTCCCCTCCCCAATAGTCAACAAAATGATGTCATCTTGATGGTGACATCGAGCGGCATCGATAAAGTTTGGTCCGGTGTTCGAAACGCGTAATCTTGACGAATCGCGAAATGACGACGAGTTTCGAAGTTTCTTTCTTTCTCATTAGGAATATCTAGTTTAATGAAATTTATGATCCCATTAAGGGTATTCCGTTATCTGCTGAAGATTTTAGGCCTGACGCCTTCGGTTACGGAATCAAATTCCGGAAACACTAGTTTGTAGGCAGAAATTCACTGGTTCGTAATATGATCTGATCTAAGTGACCTTATTCCTAGTTTCCAAAACTCTGCTTGTTTTCTCTAAGTCACTTTTAACACTATCTCGCCATTTCCTAATTACCGGTACTCTAATTACGCTGTTGGTTTCAGAAACGACTTCTGAGACCGCTCAATCCGAGATGGATTTTCACTGGTTTATAAAAAGTGCTGTTGTTTATGACTTCAATCCTATATCAGGAGGTAGGATTTAAGTTCTAGTTGTTCTCACTTCTCCTGTTGGCTCTATACCGATTATATTATTATTTTATTCAAAATGCCTTCACATTTATTTATTTTTCTTTTATTGTTTATTTATTTTTCTAAGCATAAAATATTTTATTAATATTTTTTTTTTTATTTATTTAATAATTTGAATTTCTCCAATTAAAAATAATTATTTAAATTATTTTTAATTCATTTACTTTATACCCTAATTATCCCATTAATTACCGGATTAGCCACTTACTAATTTTTGATAATTTTCTTAATTAGGATAAATCATTATCTCACAACAATTTTACTTACATTGGTATTTTATATCCCATGTAAAATATTAAAAATCATGGGGTCACTTATGATCCCAAAATAATACCTAATTTTGCCTCATTATTTTTCAAGGGAAATTATCCCAAAAATTCCTAAAATTAGAGACAACATACTTTCTAATTTTTTATAAATATTTTACTACCTCTTGGGATTTATCATAATATTTTTAGGCCATTTAATGCCCTAAAATACATTTTAGCTCTTTATCTCTCCTAATTTCCATAGTAATTACCTTAGAAAATAAGATAATTATTACTTATTATTTGAAACCACATATTCACCTATTTTCAATAGGTATTATTTATCGAAATATAATATTCGAGATAAGTAATTATCGGGTATTACATTACTATATTAATCATAATTGTTTGAAACCCCTAAGATACTAATCTTGGCCTTTAGATATCATTTGGATGTTAATTAAGTTGATATATTCTTAATTATGCCCTTTTAAAATTAATTATTATTTAATTTCAAAACTTAACATACATATTATTTTTATGGGTTAAATGCCTAATTTGCCCGGAAGTTTTGCTAAGGGGCACTCAAAGACCCGAAGTTTTTTTTGGTACCAAATTTGCCCGGAAGTATGAAAAAGGTACCAAATTTGCCCCGAAAGTATGAAAAAGGTAGCAAATTTGCCCCCTCCGTTAATTTTCACCGTTAAGTTTAAGCGAGTGTACACGTGGCATGCCACCTCATCAACCCAATAAGAGTTAAGTATCATTTTTGCCCTGGAAGTT
Source organism: Acacia melanoxylon (assembly GCA_019022615.1). Lineage (NCBI taxonomy): Eukaryota > Viridiplantae > Streptophyta > Magnoliopsida > Fabales > Fabaceae > Acacia > Acacia melanoxylon. Next base: position 928,539 of record JAFJYJ010000042.1, read on the forward strand.
TTCATTGAGGAGCAATTTTGCCCGGAAGTTTTAATTAAGGAGCAATTTTGCTCAGGAAGTTTACAAAAGTAGCAATTTTGCCCTTCTTTCGCCAATATTAAATTTGACTATTAAATCGATCAAAGACCACACATGTCATGCCTTGAAAAGGTCAAACTTAGAGTCGAGAAGGAGATCCTTGAGATGTTGAACTCAAGGCGCGTAATTTGTGAAGCCGAACGGTCACGTAAAAACATCGCTTATGATCTAAGCAAATGATCAGTCTATACAAACATAAATATTATCACTATTGATTTGTTTTTTGAACCAATTTTTGGAACAATTCATTTCTCGTTTTGCGTTTCATTTGCTTAGATTATAAGTGATACTTCCTGCGGGTTTTGCGACGAGACCTTTCGGTCCCCGTTAGAGCCGGGAAATCGGGCCGAGCCCGTCGAGCCGGCCGTTTAACCTTGGCCTTGCAGGGCTCGGGCTTAAAAATATGCCAAAAATTTGAAATTGGCCCTGCAAGCCCATTTAACTGTAGCTTTTTTTTTTTTAAAAAAAAAGTAATTACTTAGACTTCCACTTAATGAATGTGTTTATTTGTAATTACTTAGATTTATTTAGTTTAAACTATAACCCTTTTTATGTTTATTATTATTCTGTATTAAAACACATAATTAGTTTTTAAAGAAGGGATGTTTTCATATTAAATAAACACATACTTTGGTATTACAATATTATATGAGTAATAAATTATAAACATATTTGGTGTAAAATAAGTATAATTATTCAGGCCCTAGTCCTGGTACTATCAAGCCGGGCTTTGAAAAACATATGTTTTACTTACTCCAAGCCCTATAGGGCCGGCTCTGTTGGGCCCAGGCCCTGTCGAGCTGGCCCGTCCCTAATTCCTAGCTCTAGTCCCTGTGACCAGTTCGGCTTTACAAATTCTGGTCGTCTTGAGCTCAACATCTCAAGGATCCCATTCTCTGACTCCAAGTTTGACATTTTCAAGGCATGACATGTGTGGTCTTTGCCTGATGTAATAGTCAAATTTAATATTTGGAGAAAGAAGGCAAAATTGCTACTTTTGTAAACTTCCGGGGCAAAATTGCTCCTCAATGAAAACTTCCAGGGCAAAAATGATACTTTTGATTGATGAGGTGGCATGCCACGTGTGATGAGGTGGCATGCCACCTCACATTTTAACGATCTACGTGGACTTCCATCACTTTTGGGTAAATTTGATACCTTTTTAATACTTCAGGGGCAAATTTGGTACCAAAAAAACTTCCGGTGTTTTGAGCGCTCCCTTAGCAAAACTTCCGGGGCAAATTAGGCATTTAACCCTTTTTTTATTGCAAATTTAATTGCCTAATAGTTGTTGCTAATTTTCTTTAATTGATTTAGGCATTTTGATGATATTTAATTACCTTTATGATATAGTTAAGATTATACTTGATTATGATAATCTTAGGATATTTTATGATTCCTAATAAGATTTAGAAAATTAAATCTTCAATCACCTTAATTCTAGGAAGAAATAGCCTAGAAAATAAAATAAACATAAACTAAAAATTTGAGACTACATATTCACCTATTTTAAATAGGTATTATTTATCCAAATATAATATTTAAGATATATTATTTATTTGGGTATTACAATATGTAGTCACATAATTAACCATTGGTTAATTAATTCCAAAGTGAAATTTGGATGAAAATATAATTGATAAATTCACCTTTGTATTTTTAGTATTTATTTGCTAAAATTCAATATTTATATTAGGGTATATTATGATCCCTAAACGAAATCTCAAGATTTACACTTGATCTATTTAAAACTCAATGAGAAATTACTCATAAATTTATAATAAACAATATCCCAAAATTTGAGACAAGATACTCTCCTTTTACTATAATGTAGTATTTTTCAAAATATACCATTTATGATAATTAGGGTTTTTAGGGTATTACATTCACCACACTTTCCACCTTCCTCAATAATTCCTTCATTTTCCCTTTATTCTTTTCCATGGATGCTGCGATTTCAGGCTTGGTGGTGTTAGAACTGGGTTCAATGCGTGGTTGAGACTTTCATCTCTTGGGATTAGGAAAGATGGATTTGAGTTCCAAAGTTTCAAATAGGGGAGTTTATTTGTTCAATTTATTTTCTCTAATTGAATGTGAATTTCCTAGTTTTAGGAATATTGTTTTGTATTATTGGGACTTAGTTTACCTAGTTGGATAACTTTGTGGATTGAACTTTTGTGATTGGATTGGATTTTTATAGCTGGTTGGATTTATATATATGTGTATTTTCCTTATTGATTCAATGATATTGTGTTTTTTATGTGGTACTGTTAGATAGTATGATTGAATTAGATTAATTGAGTGGCGTAGTATCGCATTCATAACAAGAGGAAGCAAGTTGCATTAATCTAATCTTAATCCACACTAAGTGGTTTTAAACAATATCTCAAGAGATAGCAGTTACCTACGGTAGTAGGAGCTACTATTGATTGAGAATATTGGACTCAAGTGGTATCTTGAGGTTTTTCATCTAGACTTAGTGAAAATTTACTCATATATTTAAGGGGTTTAAACTTCTCAGGTTGCATGAGAAGAAGAAGATTCCTACACACACATGAAATGGTGGGACCCACATATATATATAATGCTAATTATATATATATATATATATATATATGTGGGTCCCACCATTTCATGTATGTGTGACATGAGAATACACTTCTCCTACAACATGAGAAGTGTTTTTCCCTATATTTAATTGAACTATGATAGTCACTATTCCATTTCCAAGAGCATCCATTCATTATACATTTCTTACTCCATTCCATTTTATAAAAAAAAAAATACCAAAAATAATAGTTAGCATTTAATTTAATTGTATTCTTATTTTAGTTTATTAATTTGAAAAGCCAAAACCAATTTTCCCCTTGTTTTAATTGCATTTGCATGTCATTTAGATTACCTATGACTCAATAAAAGGCTCCTCGAGAAGAGAGAATGATCCTAGGTTTGCCTATACGCAATTCTTGATTATTTTTTATTGTGGACCCCAAGGCTAAATACAAAAAAGGCCCTCATCACCCGCCTCACTATTCCTTGCATAGAAGATGCCTTCCTGAGAGTCACTACTTCTTTCTATAGGTGCTAGCTGACGAAGACAAGATCAATTAGATTAGTCCACACAATTTTGTAATCATTTTGCCTTGTAGAAAATTTCGTCCTTTTTCTTCTCCTACTTGGGAAGTGAAAAAAATTGTTTATCTCAATGAGAAATTGATGAATAGACATTTTCACTTTATATATCTCAATCATAATTGGCAATATCGAAGACTTTGAACATTTAGTTTAGGCGACTAAGCGTTGCATTTTTGTTATCTTCCAACATAATTGAGAAAAAAAAAATATTCTTTAATGCCAAAGCTTGAGACACAAGTGGTGGAAAAACAGCCATGATTATATTCTTCAAGTCCAGATTTGGCACTTGGGGTATTAACATCAGCTCCCTATTTTGATGTAATTGGCTTCCCTAGAGAAGTGATCATTTGCACATGCGCGACACATCACCACTTTTAAGCTTTCCACTTTCAGTTTTAGTACTTTATTTTCTTTTCATAAAAAAAATCAACATATTCAACAAGATAAAAAGACAATATTACCATTCCAATGTTCTAATCTAGTAGCTGGGAGTGAGCGGATAAATGACCATGTCTCAGTGCCTTGAGATTCCAAATGTAGCGTTAACAATTTAAAAAAATATAATTTTATTTAATACCCAAAATAATTAATTTATATTTCCAAGGGACAGTCCATTTTTTATTGTCGACTCAATAATTATAATTCGTAAAGAAGACGTCAAGTAACAACATTTAAGTTAGGGAAAATTTCATATAAAGCTGCTTAAAATATGAAAATTTTAATTGAGGTTGATAAATTTAATAAATCCCTAATTAAGTTATTGACCCAATTTAGAATTTCAAAATTTAGATTAAATGATGTTACTGCCCCTCATACTCTCCTCTCTCCTCTTAAAAGGGTTTCAATGCTTTTTTTTTTTTTTGATCAATTCTAGGTATCTTCATTAACTCAAAATCAGAACTATTACAGACGAACTGGAAAGCACAAACGAAAGAACCAACGGACAAGAATAGAAATTAACCACAAGACAGAAAGCATGACGGAAAGCATGTAACATAGTAGGCTAACGACTACTGGTAATAAAGCCAGAAGCAAAGCGAATCATCCAGGATCGATGGTAATGGCTTGCATGGAGGCTGGAACCCGCTGACGCCTGACGCTCCCCTTATCTGTTTCCAGCACTTTTGACAAAGGAGGTAAGGGTATTTCTACCCACCCAATTGGGCACACCCCCTTATTGGTATTTACAGCAATCCAATCTGCTGCATAGTTCCCCTGGCGAGGAGTGAAGTGAAGAGACAAACTGGAATCAGACTTAAGAGCATAAAAGATATCATCGAGAATGCCACGCGATTGCCATTCACAAAGATCATGGTGATTCTGTTCCACACAGCGACTGAGTAGTTGGTTATCAGTTTCGAAAATAACATTCTTATTACCCAGGTCATGAGCAATCATCAAAGCTCTTTTTAATGCAAGCGCTTCAGTCATAAAAGCCGATATCGATTTTACCTTATCAGCGAAGGCCCACTGTACACAACCCCAATGGTCGCAGCATACCAGGCCTATGGCGGCAGAAGCAGATGAATCAAAGAAGGAGCCATCGAAGTTAACTTTAAGCCTATTTGCATCAGGGAGAACCCAGCGAATAATCTGCTTTGGATGTGCATTGGCAACGCTGTTGGTGAGCGGTGGATATTTCACATCCCAGTAACTTTGAATGGCCTGGTTGGCATTTTCTATCACTGCATTTGGGTTGGGAAAAGTGCCGTTGAAGACCCAGTCATTCATTCCCTTCCATATGAACCACAACAGCCAACTAATGAGAGCCGTGTCGTAATCAGTGAGAGGTCCATTAGGATTCATAACTTCAGTCCACCATTGTTTAAAATTGTGGATATTCATCAACTCACTCTTTAAGGATAGACTACATCCAAACCACACACAGCGCACCCATTGGCAATGAAAGAAAAGATGCTCTAGTGATTCATTAAGTACGTGGCAAATTGGGCACATCTCCGTGGGGCCCCTCTTTCTTTTGGCAAGGGCTTTATTGGTGGCGATGGCATCTGAGAGACAACGCCATATGAAATTGACAACTCTTGGGATGGCTTTAATTTTCCAAGTTCTTTTCCATACTTCACTTGAGATTTGGACCGACGGACCTGCAGTCTGGGAAGATACCATGGGGCTAGGAGGTGCAAGGTAATATCCTAGTTTCACAGTATAGGCTCCATTTGAAGCAAGCGTCCACCTCAATCGATCATCAGTAGGCCGCCGAGGTAATGGAATTGCTGTTATTGCATTGCTGGCTTGGTCCTTGATATTATGCCTAATAGAAATGAGGTCCCAATTTCTGCTATCCGCATCAATTAAAGAGGCAACCTGTAAATATGATTTTTTGAGTCTTTCTTCATTGGTCTCCAATCTGAGATTAGGAAGGGAGGGGATCCAATTGTCCTTCCAGATACGAGCAGACCTGCTCCCCGTTGCCAATCTGCCAGCATAAGTCTTTTTTGATAAAATTTCTCCCTTCTAGGATGCTTGACCAACACCATGAGGCTCTGTGTCCTTTTTTCGCATCCAAGAAGATGCCATTAGGAAAATAATGACTCTTAAGGACTCGTACCCACATATCATTGGTGTTTTGAGTTAGTCGCCAGGCTGTCTTGGCTAGAAGGGCATTATTAAATGTGATGAAGTCACGGAAGCCCATACCCCCCCTCAGTCTTTGGCCTTGTGAGTTTATTCCATGCCACCCAATGAGTTTTATTTTGTCCTTCCCACCAGAAATTTGCCACTAGGCTGCTAGATTCTTTACAGGTTTTGATCGGGAATTTGAAGCATGTCATGGGAAAAATTGGAATAGCATTGATGACAGCTTTGATCATAACTTCTCTTCCTGCAAATGAAAGGTGTTTGCTGCTCCATCCAAGGATTTTTTTTACTCATCTTCTCACGAACATAAGCTAGCGCCTGATATTTAGTTTTCCCCCAAACACTAGGGATTTCCAACTATTTGCCTTGATCCAAGCTTTCGCCAATGCCAAGGATGTCGCAGATATCCTTTCTAAGAGGTTCTGGTGTATTATTAGAGAACACAATGCTTGATTTCTCCAAATAGAGCTGCTTGGCCTGACGCCACACTGTATTGGTGTAGAGTATTTGCTAGATTTTGACAGTTCTTCGGATCTGCATGCATAAAGAACAAGGCATCATATGCGAAGAAACTATGAGATAATACCGGGTAGTTATTATTAAATTTAATCGCATTTAAGCGACCCTGTAATAGAGACTTGTTAATCATGCATGTGAGGACCTCCATGGAAAATATAAAAAGATATGGAGATAAAGGGTCTCCCTGTCGGAGTCCTCTGCCCAATTTGATTGATGATATTTTCTCCCCTGCAATACATAAGTTAAGGTGGACGGTTTCCACGCAATTCATAACCAGGTTGACCCACTTTTGTGAGAAGCCAAACTTTAGCAATGCCTTCCTCAAAAAATCTCATTCAGCCCTATCATAGGCCTTGCTCATGTCCATTTTTAAGGCGAATTCAAACTTATTTCCAGTTGTCCTTCGTCTTAAATAATGGAACACTTCATGGGCTATGATAATATTATCCTGAATTAGTCGGCTTGGAACAAATGCCCCCTGATTAGGAGAGATACATTTATCAAGGCAACACTTCATTCTATTGGCTAACACTTTGGAAATGATTTTGTATGAAAAATTACAAAGGCCAATAGGTCTAAAGTGTGAGACTGCTTCAGGCTTGTCAATTTTTGGGATGAGAGTGATGTTGGTACCATTAATATCATCAAGAGGAGGTTTGTTTCAAAAAATTCTTTAACCATTTTAAACATAGAATCACCAACCTCTCCCCAAGAAGACTGGTAGAATTTACCGGGAAAACCATCAGGGCCTAGGGCTTTCGAACCTCCCAGGTCGAATGCTGCTAACCGAACTTCCTCTTTTGTAATGGGGTGGAGGAGGAGTGCATTTGTAGCATCATCGACTTTTGGATCAATGGACTCCAAAACTGTGACAAACTCCCTAGGCCCTGAGGGGGAGAACAGGTTAGTGAAGAAACCTGCAAGCATAGTATTAATTATACCTTTGTCCTGAGTCCACACTCCATTTTCGTCTTTGATACTTAAAATTGAATTCCGTCTTCTCCTAATTAGGGTTGTGAGGTGGAAGAATTTTGAATTTTTATCACCAGATGTAAGCCATGAGATGCGTGAGCGTTGCCACCAATAACTCTCCTCTTGGTCTAGTAGCTCCTTTATTTTACAGCGGAGAGTCTCTTCTTCCCTCTTGCTTTTAATGGTTTGATAACCCTGTCTAACAGTAGTAAGGCAAGATTTCAAAGCATCTATCATCTTTTTTCGATTTGGGAAATTCTGTTTGCTCCAATTTATTAGATAATTTCCTGCAGTTGTTTAGGTTAAAAACAAATTGAAATATAGCAAAGTTAGTTTCTGGTTCTCCAACCTTCCAACTATCATGAACCACCTGCATAAAATCGTTGTGAGCAGTCCAATAATCCTCAAACCTAAATGGTTTTATTTTATTAGAAGAAACATGATTAAAACTGACAAGCAAGATGTGGTGGTCTGAACCGAGGGGTTCAATATGAAAAACTTGACAAAGCAGAAAATTATGACAAAATAGATCATTCCCCATTGCCCGATCAATCCTCTCTCTAATGGTTGCCTCTTCCTACCTGCGGTTGCACCATGTGAACCATGATCCATGAAAGCCCAGGTCAATAAGAGAGCAATCCGAAATGAATTTCTGAAAATTAAGGATCTTCCGGATGGCTCTTGGATTGCCTCCATGCTTTTCCTTCTGGGTTGTGATATCATTGAAGTCCCCTAGGCAAATCCAACTCTCATACCGATGGGAGGCGAAATTGATGATACTTGCATAAACATCGAGTCTATCAGTCTCTGTTGGTGGCCCATAGACGAAGGAGATATAATAAGGAAGTGCAACTGTCGGGTCAGACACATATGTATGAATAACATTGCTGGAGGAGGAGATAATGTTTACGAAGTTGCTTTATCCCATAATAGTGCAAGTCCACCACTCAACCCAATTGGGTCAATGATCCATTCTTCCTCAAATCCACACCGCCGCCGTATCTTACTGACATAATGATGTTTCTTCCTAGTCTCCATGATGAAGACGATATGGGGTTTTTGCTTATTGCAGACCTCTTTAAGGTATTTGACTGTCAGGGGAACCCCTAACCCCTGACAGTTCCAAGCTATTAAACTCATGGCGAACCGATGGCTACTTGGTGACAGCCATCGACGTTTTGTAGAATATCACAGTCAGCAGAGAGCACTTGGTAATCAGGAGGAGCTTCACAGTCAAGTCCCCGAAGAGATTCTTTTACTATGACTTTTTTAGCACTGAGCTTGTTCTTTTTCCCCCTTAAAGAATTCTTTATATTCCTGACATTTACATGTGGAGGGTCAGGTTTGTCTTTATGGCTACTTTTATCTATCTGCGTTTGTGGAGCTGGTTCCAGGAAGAATAGCCTCTTTTTAGGTGGGTTGAGGTGTCGGTCATCGTTCAGAGGATCTTGGGGACGTTTCAGATTAATTCTATGAAGCCCAGTAGTGACGGCAGAGATTGGAGAGAGTCCAGCAAAAGGGATTACGGTCGTTGAGTCATCCGCATCATTCGCCGGAAAGTCTACTCGATAATTAGGTTGCAGCTTCGACGGCGTGGAATTAGTGCTATTATCTGGGGGATTTTCCTGTCTGATCGTGATTTTAGATTGCTCCAGTTCTATCTCTGCCCTCGAAATCTTCTGAGAGTCTTGCACTTGAGTCAGGGATTGCAATTGTAAGGGATCTGAGGCCATATCATTAGGGATTTCCTTTATACAGATCCCCCTTTGATTTAGCTCACAATTAAATTCCCCATAATTTGGCGTACCGTTATTTGAATATTCATTGCTAGATAATCCGATGGAGATTTTGTGGCGGTGACTTTGGGTATTTCCGTTAGGCGCATAATTCTTGATTAATGGTTCCGCATCAGGTGCCAAGATTATGGGGGAAAATAATGTTTCGGTACTCCCCCGATTTTGCGCGGCGGTTGGGGTTATTAAAATTCCTTTACCAATTCGATTCCAGCTTGATCTTCGCAGTGTATTAGTCTTCGACGGTCAATCTCCAGTTGGAGCCTTGTCCGGTTGCCGGCGGTAGATTTTTGCTCAGAAATTGCAATTCATCCCAATCCATGTCGTATGCCACAAGAGCACCTCTATGGTCTTCACGTGTTGTGTGCCCAGACCGTTCCCCACCCACTCATCAGCCATAGCATCATTGGCGGTTTCTGTTGGGAATTTTCAGTTTCTAGCTTCGTGGCCGATTCTCCCACAGTCATAACAGTAATTTTGCAAGCGTTCGTACCGAATAGAGACCCAGATCGGATCCCGTTGAGGTCTAGGAACCCAGAAACCTGCAATAAGTGGATTTAGGATATTGATAAGGACGCAGGTTCGGATGAAGGTTCGAGAAAGGCGCCCCTGTATCTTTGGAGACTCATACATCAGGGTTTTCCCTATTGCATTGCCCATAATGATAGCATTCTCATAGTCAAAGGCAACGTGTGGCAGGCCATGAAATGGAATCCAAAATGGGCACCAGTCAAAATTTACTTCCTGAAAGGGTTTCAATGCTTTATAACTTATTTTTATAATAAGTGTAAGCATATATAAACATTAATATATAGTAAAATAAAATATGATTAATTTAGATCAAAGAAATTTTATGTTTTGTGGAAGAATGATCGGGAATAATTCAAAAAAATTCTCGAAAAAAATATTAATTAAATGATTTATAGTTGAACATTGAGAATAAAAAATATTTTTTCATTTGATTTTTTGTTCAATGAGAAAAAAAAATAACTATGTTAATAACAAAAATATGACTTGTGTGATATAGCAAACGCATATCAAAGATTTTCATTACCGATTTTAAATAAATAAATAAAATATATATATATATATATATATATATATATATATATATATATTTATTAACGTACAAAAAAAAGCTATATATCACATAAGTAAGAATTATGTGATTAATGAAGATTGATTTTTTTTTATTAACCAAAAACTAATTTGAGTTCTTTCAAAATTAACTTTTTATTCAAAATATTTAATAAAAACATTTAATTGATATTACTGTTTGCATTTCTTTTCTTTTCTTTTTTATTTTTGACTCAAAACATTCTTAGTCATTCTTCCTTAAATTAAATGAATCATATTTTATTTTATTATTTATTAATGTGAATATATATGCACACTTATAAAAAAAAAAACCAAGTTAAAGAGAAATTAAATTATCTTAAGAGGAAATAGGATATAGGAGACCATGAGAGTGTAATAAAGTCAATTTACCTATATTTTGAAATTTCAAATTGAGTCTATAACTTAATTAAGGATTTGTTGGGTTTAACAACCTGATTTAGAATTTCTCTATTTTAAGCAGCTTTATATGAGATTTTCCCTTTTAGGTTATTATCTTCAATGATTTTTTCTCAATTCGTAAAATTATGTAGATTCCGTTCAATATATTACTTGTATTGTTAAATATTATATTATATTATATTTTAAATATTATATCTATATATTATGTATAATATATGTAACAAATATATATATATATATATATATATATATATATATTATTTGTAAATATAAAAATATCAACTTGTGTATATATATATGGGAAAAGTATTTCTCCTGGTCACTTTGGAGATAAGTTATCTTTAGTGACCCCTAAAACTACGTCATTTTGAATTAATGAAGGGTGTGTTTGTAATTTTAGGTGAATTAATGAAGGGTTTTTCGGTAAAATTTATATGATAAAAAAATAAACAACATTATGGAAACACCCTTCATTAATCCAAAACAACATAATTTTGAGGGTCTTTGGAGATAATTTATCTCCAAGAGAGAAATCATTTACCCATATATATACTAATATAATACTTTCAATTTTTTTGAATGAATAAAAATAAAAATAAAATCTTATTATTAATTGAAAACGTATTATTTTTTAATATTTATTTAATTTATTAAGTGTATATATATAAATGAAGTAATTAAAAAAGAAAACCAAGTATAGATCATATGTATTAATTGATGCATTTAGGAAATAATTTATTTTTATTTTAATCTAATTCTATAATTCTTAGAACAATGTTATGAATAATTTTTACATTATGTTTCTGTCTCTAGGATTTATTATTTTTACTTTTAATGATAACTTAATTAAAACAATATAGATTAAAGTATATGATTTATATTTATATTTTAAGGTTATGTTAAAAAATTACTAAACCTCATATAAATATGCTTAATATAATTTTTTTTTGATAAAAGTGTCATTGCATGTAATTAATTTATAAAGATATATTGATGGGAGTGTGGGGAATAACAAATCTTGAAGAACTTAACAGACGATAGGTCGCATTATATATGAAACAACATTTGGTAAATTCTGATTATTTTTAGGACTTAAAGAAAGTCCTTTTGTCGAAGTAAAATAGTATTTGTAAAAACATATTCTCTAAACTTAACTTAGGTTAGCTTCTGCGTTTGAAAGTTTAGAATTTACCTAACAACCCTTTATTCTCATATATATTTACCCTCTGAATCAGCTATGTCAGTTTTGTTAACTAATTTATATTCTTTTCCTCGAATCTAATTGCTTTTCATCCATTCATCCTAATACGTAAGTGTGCAGGAGAAGGAAACTTGTGTAGAGAGATCTCACACACGTGCAAATGTGTTATTATCTTATTTTTCTTTATAATAAATATCATATTTAGTGTCCTCAAATTTTAAATATTATTTTTTAAAAAAAAAAAAAAACATTTGTTGGTGATAAAAAAATCCATAAGAAAAATCAGTTTAAAATTGATTTTCAGTGGCGACAAGTCACCACCGAAAGTATGGGTTTTTGGCAGCAACATTTATTGTTGCCGCTGAAAATGTCACTTTAAGCAGCGACTTAACTGTTGCCACTGAATGTCAAAGTTTCAGCAGCGATTTTTTATTGTTGCTATTCAAAGTCAAACTTTCTGCAGCGACTAAAAACTGTTGCCGCTAAAAGTTAGACAACGTTCAACTGTGACTTTTATTGTCGTTGCTAAAGGGTAGGTTTCAGTGGAGACTTTTTAGAGTCGCCGCTAAAAGTGGTCTCCAAAAGTAAGTTTTATAGGAACCCAAGTGAACTTTCTTGGTCCAATGTGTTAACTTCTTTAACATTTGGTGCGTTCTGGCCACTTTATTTATAATCAAGTTGTGACTATCATATAGAATGAAAAATGTCGAAGTTAAAATTTATAAGTTTAAATAGATATTTAGCCCTTGCAGCTAGATATCATAAACAATATCATGGTCCACATTGTTTTGGGTCTCTATAGTATGTGTTGGCTTGGTAGACGTATGCACTGTCTTGTGTGTTTTGACATCTTCATCATTGAAAAGTACCAATAACAAAATGACAAGTGATCTCTTATGGCCATTGTTCGTTGTAAGAAAATTATATACTCCTCCATTCCTTAATATATATATATATATATATATATAAGACATATTTGGGGAGTTGATATTGATCCTAAATATAAGAAAAAAATTTCATATTTGTCAATTTTTTCTTAATTTATCCATATTCATGCTCCCTCAACAATAATCAAGTAGGAGAGGGAATATGGAAATTAAAGAAGATGACTCTGGTGTTTTAGAAAATATATGCCTTACCATTTACCAACTAACTTAAGACAGTTTATATAAGATAAAATTAGGGCTATTGTATATTTCTGTATAAGATGGCGTAACAGTGGCCATTGTATCTTGTATTATTTATAGATAGGGTAAAACCCTAACATGCAATTGTACAATGTGTGTGAGCCTTATAGAAGCCTATTGGGCTGATATTACAATTGGGCCTAGTTATTCTAATAACACCAGACTACATCTATTGGTCTCATTATGTTTGATTGCTTTAACACGCCTCCGCAAACGAGAAATGGGTATTGTGACTATTCCGAGTTTGGATCGAAAAAAGCTGAAGCGAGAGTGAGATAGGGCCTTTGTGAAGGTGTCATCAATTTGATCAACTAAGGGCACATACTTCACTTCTAGATCACGCGAAAGTACTTTATCTCTGACAAAGTGGACATCCAGTTCTATGTGTTTTGACCTAGCGTGGAAGACTGGGTTCGCCGCAAGAGTGGCGGCGCTGAGATTGTCGCACCAGGCGATTGGCGGTTCGCGAAGGTGAAGCCATATCTCAACAGTGAACGAATGGATCCAGGAGAGCTCGGATGAAAGGTCTGCAAGGGCTCGGTACTCAAACTCGGCACTCGACCTAGAGACGACTCGCTGCTTCTTAGCTGACCACGAGATAAGGGAGTCGCCGAAGAAGACACAATAACCTCCCATGGACCTCCGACCGTCAGGACATACGGCCCAATCGGCATCTGAAAAACCCTGTAAGGTGAGATTGTCACTTGGTTTAATGTGCAAAGCAAGATCTTTCGTTCCTTTTAAGTATCTGAGGACCCGTTTTAATGCCTTCCAATGAGTGCTTGTCGATGAGCTCAGAAATTGGGACAACTTGTTGACAGCGAACAAGATATCTGGTCTCGTATTAGTCAGGTATTGTAAAGCTCCGATGACTCTCCTGTATTTTGTTGGATCGTTGAGTGGTATGCCATCATTTTTGGATAGATGTTTGTTCACAACCATAGGAGTGGGTACAAGAGTTGAATGATGCATGTTGCTTCTATGTAGAATACTCTCTATATATGTTTCTTGTTTCAGATATAGTCCAGTCACGTCTCTGTATGCTTCAATTCCTAGGAAGTGATGTAAATGGCCTAGATTCTTTAGAGCAAACTTATTGTTTAATTGATCCACAAACATATTAATCATCTTAGCTGAGTTTCCAGTCACTATAATGTCGTCAACGTATATAAGAACAAACATAACAAATTTCTCATATCTCACGAAGAAGAGAGATGGATCAGACCTTGAATGTGTAAAACCCCAACTTTGTAAGGTTGTTCTTCGCTTGTCAAACCAGGCCCTTGGTGCTTGTTTGAGTCAATACAAGGCCTTGTTCAATAAGCAAACATGATTAGGGCGTCTAGGATCAGTAAAACCTTTAGGTTGTTTCATGAGAACTACCTCTTGTAACTCACCATTAAGAAATGCGTTATTAATGTCCATTTGTCTAATTGGCCAATTGAGTGTGATTGCAATAGCAAGAATGAATCTTAGAGTAGACGCTTTCAAGACTGGGCTAAAGGTTTCATCAAAATCAACACTCGGGCTTTGTTGAAAACCTTTGGCTACTAACCTCACTTTGTACTTTTCAAATGATCCATCTGAATTGAATTTCTTTTTGAGAACCCATTTACAATCAACCAAATTGCCTTGTCTTGGATAAGGAATTAACTTCCAGGTCTCATTCTTGATCAGGGCACAATACTCATCTTGCATTGCATTCTTCCATTCTTCACATTTGAGAGCTTCTTTGGTTGTAGTAGGGACTGCATCAGTTATTACTACACCAATGTAGGGCCATTTGTGTTTGACAACACCAGTTTTACTTCTAGTCACCATGGAATGCTGATTTTTCAATTCAGGTTGTATATTTGCAGTTGGTTCTTGTTCTGAATTTGTTGAAGTTGCATGAGATCATGAACCCAAAACACTTATAGAAGGACTAACTGTATGACTTGTGTCTTTTTCAGAGTCACCCACATGTCCAAATGAGAGAGATCTGGTGTGTTTTGGAGAGTCTTCAGCTGGTAGATCAGAAATGCCATCTTCGGCCTGCTGCTGTTATTGAGCAAGATAATCAGCTGCAACATGGTTGCTACATGGTTGTGAAACAACCTCAGGTATGGATGTGTTAAAAGAACCCTGCAAGTAGGAGTAGGTTCCTTCTTCAGATGTCTTCCTTTTGTTAATAAAACCTGCAGTAAATGGAAAATCAGTTTCATTGAATTCAACATGTCTAGATAAATAAATCCTCCCAGTGGAGCTTAGGCATTTATATCCCTTGTGTGCATTGTTGTATCCCAGAAAAACACATTTTGTTGTCCGAAAATCCATCTTGTGTTGATTATAAGGTCTAAGGCAAGCATAACAAGCTGAGCCAAAAACCTTGAGTATGCTATAATCTGGTGTTTTCTGAAAAATCTTGAAATGAGGTGAGATTCCACCTAGAACTGGAGTAGGTAGTTGATTTATTAAGGCTATGGTTGTATGGAATGCCTCCCACCAATAGTGAAGGGGCATTTTTGCTTGAGCAAGCAATGTGAGTCCCATTTCAACTATATGTCTGTGTTTTTGTTCAGCTCTCCCATTTTGAGAGGAGGTATGTGGACATGAATGACTGAAGTGTATACCAGCATCTTGTAGGACTCTAGTAAAACTCCTGTATTCTCCACCCCAATCACTCTGAATTATTTTAATTTTACTGTCAAATTGATCTTCAACAAGATTCTTGAATTGAACAAACACATTTAGCGCCTCATCTTTTGTCTTTAATGGAGAAATCCATGAAAATCTGCTATAGTCATCAAGAAACATAATGTAGTAACGAAAACCATTCAGAGAACTCATAGGTGCAGGTCCCCATAGGTCTGTATGAATTAGTTCGAGGGGTTTTGATGCTTGTGATTGAAAAGCTTTGAATAGTAGAGAATGAGATTTTCCATATTTGCAAGACTTACAAAAAATAGCTTCACTATGAGAAATTTTGAGATTACAAGTATTAATGACTTGACTTAGAACTCTATCACTAGGATGTCCTAGTCTACAATGCAATAAATTCCTATTGATGCTAGGACTGTTTAATAATGAACTAACAACTTCTTTTAAACCGAAAATGACATATTAGTAGTATCGCAACTTTCAGCTCCCTTGGAGACTTTGAACATGTCTTCTTTAGTTGGTATTCCCTGCAACATTATCTCCCCTGTTTCCTATTCCTTCACAGAAAATCCATTTTTGTTAAAAACAATATCTACATTGTTGTCATCAGCCACTTTGTAAACACTCAACAAGTTCTTTTTAATTCCAGGTAAGTAAAGAATGTTATTCAGCTGAATAATTTTATTATTCACATGTGATAAGCTAGATGAACCAACTTTTTCAACTTTTAGCTTGTTACCATTGCCCATTACCAAATTCATCTTACCCTTGGGATCATTTGGATTTTCAATGCAATTAATGTCATTTGTAACATGGCTGGTTGCTCCACTATCCAAGTACCAGGAGTCATCATCAACGGATTCAGGAGTGGCCCAGTAAGCGAAGTCTGCATTGTTGGAACGAGAGGGACTAGCTGGATTGAACATCTTTTTGGCAGGTTTTATAAATGATTTGTCAAACCTATAGAAGTATTGTTCTACTTCATGGCCAAATCGATCACATAACTGACATTTGGGTTTGCTATCTCCATAATTGTTGTTGTAGTAACGTCCTCCACCTCTTCTTCCATAGTTGTTTCTGCCTCTCCCACGATTTCCACGAGAAAAGCGATTTCTACTCCAAGGCCGAGAAGGTGGGCGTTCTATCTTGACTATGTTTGCATAGTTGTTTGAGATGGTGAGTTTTGATAGTTGATTTAACTGATCCATTCTGTTCTCATAGGTTAAGAGTGAGGACTGAAAACTAATCCAGCTGAGGTCATCAATTTCTTTGCTCAGCTGCACAACTATTGGATTATACTCAACATCAAGACCTGCAAGAACTTGGATGAACAAATCTGGGAGAGAAATGGAACAGCCAGCAACACTTAGCTGTTCAGAGAAGCCCTTCATTTTGACCAGGTATTCCTTCATAGTCATAGCCTTTTTTCAGGTACGCTGGAAGTCTGATTTAAGCAGAAGAATTTTTGATTTAGTTTGAACACCAGCAATTTCCTTTGCAGATGCCCAAAGTCCAGCAACAGAAGACACATTGGTCATCTGAGAAGACACTTCTAGTGTCATAGTATTCAAGAGCCAGCCAAACACAAGTTGATCTGCAACTACCCAATCTTCAAAGTTGGGGTTGATTGATGTTTTTCCATTCTCATGAAGAAACTGAGTTGGACAGGGTTTTGACCCATTAATGAATCCTTCATGTTTGTGTCCCTTGATAATAGGTAACACGTGAGTATGCCAAATGAAGTAGTTAGTTCCATCCAGCTTGACAGAACACACCTGAGAAATGTTGTTATGGAATGAGGACTTTGGTAGAGCTGCTGCTGATTCAAGAGAAAAAGCTTCAGCAGGCTTTGCTGATGACGCCACTTTATGAGCATCGGTAGAGGAGGTTTGATCAGTCATGGCTGCTAGCCTGTGCGCTCTGATACCAAGATAAAATTAGGGCTATTATATATTTATGTATAAGATGGCGTAACAGTGGCCATTGTATCTTGTATTATTTATAGATAGGGTAAAACCCTAAAATGCAATTGTACGTGTGTGTGAGCCTTATAGAAGCCTATTGGGCTGATATTACAATTGGGCCTAGTTATTCTAATAACACCGAGACTACATCTATTGGTCTCATTATGTTTGATTGCTTTAACAATATATATATATATATATATATATATATATATATATATATATATATATATATGAGATTGACCTGTGAACCAGTACATTTGAAGTCAAAATATGATTTTAGGGAAGTTTAAAAAAAAAAAAATTCCTAGGATTAATTGTCTTGCACTTATATATAGGGGACTCTATTGTTTCTCCATACCTAAATCTTGATTTGAATTTACTAGATTAAAGAATATGACTCTCTTCTCAATCTTGCCACTAGAAAACAAACTTTGGTCGCATAATGTAGACGAACAAAGCCATATTGATATTCATAAATGATTGAACTATGCGTGAAAATTGTCTATTGATAAATTTCTCACTGACAAAATTTTACAATTCCCAAGTAGGAGAAGAAAGAGAGGGGGGATCTTTATACAGAAAAATTATGTGAATTACCTTCTACAAAATTGTGTTAACTAATCTAAGTCAATGCATGTTGTGTTCGCAAGCTAGCGCCCATTGAAGGAAGCAGTGACTTGTAGGAAGACATCTTCTCGGCAAGGAATAGTGAGGCACTCATTCGATGATCATACCCAAATTCTTCTTCAGCTTCGCTTAACAGCTCTTGAAATGAAGGTTGATTCAAGTATGATATCGGGATCACAAACCTTTTCCTTTCCCCGCCGACATATATTGCAAGATATCCATTTGGCACTTCACCAGATTTTGAAGAAGTCAATTTTGCAGAAAAGGAAGACCTCCTCATCCCTGGTAGATGAATACCCATTGTTCTTCTTATGTTGAAGAAAAGAATAAGAAGTGTTTGAAAGTTGTTGCTTGAGAGTTGAGAGTAATATGAGAGATTTGAGTTGCTTGCTTCTGAAAGGATACACGTATATATAGATACATGGAGGAGGAAAGGTTATGTGGTAGGACTTAACTATTGGAAGACAAGAGCATTTAGAGATCACATGGTATTGTATGAAGAATAGACTAAAATTCATTTGACTAAGATGTGAATGATGAAGCGTTAGTTAAGCGATGTAGTCCAAAGACATGGATGAGAGGGATCACGTGATTCTGTCTTGATGTCTTTCTCAAATGTCAAGAAGAATCACTGGAGGTTCTCAAAACTTGATGTCAACCTAAATTCTTTAGAGTTGTTTGTTTCAATTACTGACATGCTTGAGAAGCATGTTAACTTTCAGTTGGGTTTATGAAAGGTAACCAAAAGAGGTGTCTCAAGCATGTCTAGAACTCAAAATGACAACCATAGAATTCTTCAAATAGATATCAATTAAGCTTTGAACTGTTCAGATGATCATTCAATTGAACACAAAAACAAAACCATGTGATTTTTCTCATAATGTCTAACACTTGTCCAATATCACATCCCAATCCAATGCACATCCAAGTCCTCTCTTCATTTGGTTCGTCCTTGCTTTTTGAAAATGACCTCCAAGACACAAACCATGTGAACTCTAAGAGCCCTTGTCTTCCAATATGCATTATCAAATATGACATCTCACCCACCAATTATTGAAGGAAAACATATGCATATTCATCTATATATACTCATACCGCACACAATTCAGAAGCAACTCAACTCTACAGCAATATCCTCAACCATCTAAATTCAACCACTTTCTTCTTGTTCTCTTAAACACAAAAGATGGGTTTTCGTTTACCTAGAATTAGAAGGGCTTTTTTTACTATGAAAGTGGCTTCTTCAAGATCAAGTGAACTACCAAAGGGATATCTTGTGGTCTATATCGGAGAGGAAATGAAGAGGTTTGTGATCCCCATATCATATTTGAATCAGCCTTCATTTCAAGAGTTGTTAAGCCAAGCTGAGGAAGAGTATGGATTTGATCATCCAATGGGAGCTCTCATCATTCCTTGCACAGAAGATGTCTTCCTTGATGTCACTTCTTCTTTGGACGGATGTTAGTTAACAAAGACAACAAGATTAACGTGGATTAGGCAATAGAAAGTTTTTATGTGGAGCAATTTAGATCCATTTTCTTTGTAAAGGTTTTTGTTCTATTTCTTCCCCAACTTGGGAAGTGGAAAGCTGTTTATATCATTGCCAGATCGATTAATAGATATTCTCACGTTATCTCAATCTAGCTATTATCAATACCAAAGGCATTTAACTTTTATTTTAAGAAAATAATATTCGTTAATATGGTAACCCAAGTCCTGGTTCTGCTCAAGTGGTATCAACATCATCATGCCTAGTTTGATTTAATTAGTGAAACCCCTGGCCAACTTGTCTTACCAACATGCGAAACACAATTTTCAGACTTCCACTTTCACTTTAACTTCTTGAGTCGAGTTCCAAGATTCCAACCAAGGGATTCACCACCAAACTTGAACTTTTACTTTTCCTCAAGTAAGCCAACTGATAAAATAGTTAGACTGTTCAATTATCCCCTTACTATATGTTCGCCGTCTATCTTACCACAAGTATATGGGTTCAAAGTAGTATAAAAGTTGTTGTTCCCACGAGGACTAAGGTAAAAGTAGGCTAATTAATGCAATAGTGCTTTTAATTAGATTGAGTAAAGTCATTTCAATTTGAAAGAATAATTTTGGTTCAAAACAAACTATATTGGAATAAACAAAGCAAAAGTTAACTCTAACTTCAAGGAAATGAGGATCCAGGATCACTTCTCCCCTCTATACTTCATGAGACCAATTAATTCCCTCTTAACTAGTTTTAATGAAAAATCAAGTGTTAGTCTAATATTCAAAAGTATTGGAAAAGATTTCTCAAGTCAAAACCAACATCTAATTTCAAAGAAGTCATTCAATCCCTTGCAACAAGTTAGTGAAAGTAGTTATTCAGACCCAATGTTATAATAACTATAATACCTCAAAATTCCTATTCATCATAAATCTTATATTTTAATGAGTAATTAGCTTTAAAGGAAGGTGGATATGTGTCTCAAGGAATTATAATCTATTGATTATAATTTTAGGCAAATTTCACTATGAAATTTATACAGAAATGGTTGAATTTGAGGCTACATATAAGGGCTATAAAATGTGATATAAATAACACATAAAATAATGGTTATTTTGTGATCAAAAGAGGCAAGAAAATATCATGAAGACGTTTAAGTGAATTGAAGAAAATTAGCAAATACTAATTGGTATTTAAGCTTGCATTAATTAAGATTAGTTGCACATGTCTTCAACATGATTAGAGGCAAGTGAAAAACATCAAAAAGGGGCTGATTATATTTGAAAATAATTAAGGCCAAAGAGGATGAAATAATACTTGTCTAAATAAGTACTAATTGTCATGATTAACTAATAAACCAAGACACTTGTGATTAGAGAACAAATAAACACTTTATTAAGATGTTAATCAGCTTTGAAAAGTCAACAATGGCAACTAGCACATACCATGAGATTTTGACACATGTTTTACATTCTAATGGTCCCAAATAATTACCTAATTCCTCAAGTAATTAACTTGACCAATGGGAGGCTTGAATCATTGGATAATTGACACATTAAAAGCAAAACTAATGGCTAGGAGAGGAGGAGATGCTAGCCAACACAATTGAAGGAGGAGATTAGAATTGAAAAAGTGCAATTTAGATCCTATGGTTGTAAGGAAAGAAGAGCATTTGGATTAGCTTTTGTGGGGTCCACTTGGGTTTGAAATTTTGCTTATAAATAGCAAGGTTTCCTCTCCAGTTTCTTCACATCAAAATCAGAACACAATTGATCAGTCTAGAGTAGTAGGTGAGCCATGAGTTTAAGGCAAGAAGGAAGGAAGAAGGAGTTGAAGCTTAAGGTAAGGGTTCTTGGTCTCAACTTTGTGGTTTTTAGTAGAATTGTGTTTAATCTAGGAAATGGTTAGAAAAATTCATTTTCATGTTTTGAAGTCTCCATTGCTTTTAAAACGCAAAATGGAGTGAAAAACGAGTTGGGAAATAATTTTTGAAATGAATGGATCAAGATTGTGAAAGTTGTAGAATTTCCAGTTTTTAATTATGTGCTGGCAGGGAATGTAACACCCCAAATTCCGTAACATAAATCGTGCTAGTGACACGTGGTTTTATAAAAAAATTCAGAGTAATGGGGTATTACAGCTTAGCGTTTTGCGGAAACGGAGAGCATGTACTAAAAATTTGAACAACAGGTATAACACTGAGTAACTGATATGAAATACTCAGATATATGATGATGCCTGACGTATATTGATATATATATTACAAAAATCTCCCGAAGGAATTATTCATGTGATACAGTAATACAAAACTCTATAATTACATTTCTTCTATGTAACTATACCCTTTTCCGTCAAGCCTTAGGTAGACTTGGGACATAGAACCTAACTCGCTTAAATCATCTCATTTGGCCAGCCGGGTAGGTCTAGTGGGAGTCTCACCGTGCTAGGGTGACCGATTGACCGAACCACATAGACGACCCTTCTAGTTTAAGCACCAAATGATGTGAAGTAACTTTATTAGATTCATGCCATAAGGTAGGTTACGTTGACTTTCTTCCCGCATTTCCTTTGACCAGGGTGCCTTCTCACGACTCCGTCTCATCGACGTATATCTATGGCTTCATCCCCGATGCCTTTTCCGGTTCAAGACCATTTCTGTCTAATCATTCGATCGAGGTCCAATACCCATCGGACCTCAGGTAACGGTTAACCTCATGCTCATGTAAACAATATATGTATGACAGGTATTCATGACATTTTCATAAAAACACTACAAAAGTCCATAACAGATGTAGGAAATACACATATATATATAGGGCCATAACAATACACAGCCCCTCCCCCTGCAGCCTGTTTGTTATCCCAGTCTGCACTATTCCCCTAGTGCCACGATGTACAGACATGTCCTCAGCGCTAGGAAAACTCTAACGGTGTTAACAATATCATAACCCGTATATTCATGATGTCACCAATTTCAAATGAGACAGAGTCTCAGTACAAGAACACAGCAATCATATATGAGCATACAGCAAGCATCAGAGTCAGTGTTACAGTACGTCACGAACATACCTTCGTTGATGGTACTTCGGCACGTTTTACGAAAAACAATAATTTTTGACAGCGGCCCTACGGCGGTACGACAGCGGTTCGACAGCGGCTCGACAACGGATCAATTATCTCAAATATCCTATAAGGATAGTATTTATCAATATCTAGTAGCATAACAGGCATTTTAGGTACAAATTACCATTTTGCCCCTAGTTGGCCTAATCGGCGGAATTTCGCGTAACTTCGCTACTTTGACCCTATTTCTCCGAATTTTGACATATCTCTTTTCCCAGTATATTTTTGAAATAAATACCATATATACCCCTAAATATGATATCTAGACTATATGTGAAATTTAAAGGTAAATCTAGCATTTCTACTATATCTATGAAAGAACAACCGAAACTAAAGACCAGGGACCGAAAAACTTACCCAGGGCTCCGCCAGAATTTCTCCGGGCTCCTCCTTCTCTCTAACTTCTCTGTAAGGCACAGTTTTGGGGTGGGAGAAAGTGAAGAGGGAAGGCTTCTATTTATAGAGAAATTTCTGGCACTATTCATGCCTTTATCATATCAGATTTCGACCGTCGGATCGCATCTTTACACGTGGCTCAATCTTGGCCTTTGAAAGCTCATGGCCGACCTCCCCATGCCCCAAAGTCAACAATGTGATGTCATCCATGATGTCACAAGCTCCTACTTTATGGCCGGTCACAAGCTCCACAATTTTGGAGAATCTCAAAAATATGGCAACTAGGTTTTGAAGTTCCATTCTTTCTCTTTAAAACTAATGGGTTTAACTAAATTTTTGATCCTATTAAGGGTATTCTGTTACCTGCCGAACATTTTCAGACAAACGCCAACGGTTACGGAAATTACTTCCGGTAGAACCAGCTTCTGGACAAAAATTCGCTGGTTCGTAATATGTTCTGACCTAAGAAACCTAATCTCTGGTTTGTCACAACTATTTCGCTTTCTATAGGTTCTCATTTCTGTTATCTGCCCTATTTCTCATTTATCCTGCGTCCTAAGTACGCTGTTGGTTTCAGAAATGACTTCGGAGTAGTCCACTCCGAGGTAGAATTTCACTTTGGTTTATAAAAAGTTCATATGACATAGACTAAATCCCTATATCTTGGTGTAGGATTTAGTTTCTATCCTTTCTCAAATGTCATGTTGGCTCTTTACCAAATATATTATTATTTTATTCAAAATATCATGATATTTTTTTTTTGTATTTATTTTTCTAAGCATTTTTTATTTTATTTTATTTTATTATTTTTATTTATTATTTATTTATTAATTTCGAATTTCTCCCTTAAATTAATTATTTAATAATTAATTTACTTATATCTTAATCTAAACAATTTGCCACTAATTACTTAATTATCCACTTACTAATTGTTGATAATTTTCATAATTAAGATTAATTATTATCTCACAACTTTTGCATCGACATTGGTATTTTATGTCCCATGTATAATATTAAAAATCATGGGGCCAAAAAGTACTTTTAATAATATTATATTCATGCTTCTAAATTTCTCGGGGAAATAACCCCAAAAATTCCTAAAATTAGAGATAATATACTCCCTAAGTTTTTGTCAATAATTGTTGCCATATAGGATTTATCATAATACTTTCGGTCCATTTAATGCCCTACAAAACACATTTTTCATAGATTTTAGCTTATTATCTCTTCTAATTTCCATAGATTTTAAAGAGAAATTGCTCCTAAATTTATAACAATTAAGTTACAAAATTAGAGACAATATACTCTCCTTGACATATTTATCCAAATATTTTATTTAGAGTTTTCAGGGTATTACAGGGAACGTTTAGGCTATTATTTTATGTATCATGTAACAGCCCTATTTTCATGATAAATCTATAAAGTGTGAATTAATGAAATATTGAGAGGGTTTTGGCTACAACTAAATTGTTTATTTTCATGGAACCTTCTTAATTGTATTTAGTAGCCAAAATGACATATTAAATCAATGATTTTAGAGACTTTGTGACAAGGTGAAAGTCACTATGATTGTGACTAAATTTCAAATCCATAAGCAAGGATAATGAGGGAATTGTTTTAAATGAATTAGGGACAATTAAGAGTAATTTTACTTGTCAACTTTATTAAGTACCTAAAGAGCATTGGAGAACAAATTATTGGGCCTAAAATAAGGGTAAAATTTTACCCAACCATAGAAAAAGGGAATGAAAGTGAAATTTGAAAAGCATGGCACATAAAATCTAGTTGACAAAGACCAAGTGACATGAGTGTGTAAAAAGGGGGGGGGGAAGCAACATCTTTGTCCCATTTTGACTAGGATTTCGCCTAGCACCAAGGGAACATGAGAACAAGAATATTTCCAATGCTAAAAGAATAATTAGGAGTCAAGGGAATAACATGACAATTGAACTTAGGCTTAAGATTGACGCCAAGCAAGATTACATCATCAAGATGATGTAATCCAACTTAATGTGCAAGAATCAAATCAGCATCATTAAAGCATAAATCTTCCTCCCCAAGAGACCTAGGGCGCCGGCCACAAGAAGATAAGGGAGGAAGCTTGCACAAAAATTTACATGTTCAAATGTAGAGTCAAAGCAATTAAGCCTAAGAGGACAAGTGGCAACTTGGGATTAAGTTTGACTTTTAGTAGGTAATTGTACAAGGAAATTAAGAGCCAATAAAGTCAAATTTCTTTCCCTCCAAGCAATGAAATTTCGATCAGCCACATCAAGAGAAGGAAGAAGTTAATTTAAACAAATTTAAAGTCAATATGAAGCCAAATTAAGAGGTCAAAGACTTATGAAAAATTAGCCAATGAAAGAGGACCAAATGGGATCAAGTAGAGGCTTATTCTTGAAGCAAATTGAGACAAAATTGAACCATTTGTAGCCATAAATTTTTGCCAGCCAAGGATAAGGGAAGATGAAGCAAAAAGTCATACATTAATGATAAGAAGCCAAAGTTAAAAACTATGAGTTGGAAGCCAACTAACTTTTACTAAGTATAAGACCTAAATTTAAGTCAAAAGTACATGTGAGACAAGCCAAATCTGATCAAAAAGAGGGCAGATACGTGCAATATCCATTAAAGCCAAGGAAAAATCAAGAAAAACTTGGAGAAGAAGGAAGAGAGACAAGCCATTAACCCTAGGACATGCTATGGACCATTGGACATTAGCTTGCATGGATATCTCACATGATGAATGAGGTTTATTAAAGACTCTTCAGCCCTTATTTTGGCTTCCTAAACCATGCAAGATAGAGAGGAAAAGAGTGAAAAGAGAGCTTGTTCACTAGGAACAGGAAGAAGGCATACAAGTTGAGGAACAAGGTAAGTAGGTTCATGTTTGGTTAAACTAGCCTTCTATCTTCTTCGATCCTTCATGTATACCCTCAAGGTCCCTTTGAATAACATTTTCATGGTGTCTCTATGATTCAAGGCTGAAACCCTAAGGAGCCGAAGAAGAAGAAATCCAAGTGGAACTAAGGCTCAAGAGGAGTAAGTCACTAGCTTAGCTTGTTGTGCCTTGTGTTTTGAGATTTTGGGTAATTTTTATAAAAGTGGCTGAATAAAGAAATAATGTTTTTCATTGGGGAAGGCTCTGCCTAAACATTAAAATGAAGTATCACAAGATTAAAGGCAAGTTCATGGTGTCAAAGGAAAGATTAAGACAAGAAACGAAAGAATACGAAGCTAAAATAGAAAATACGATTGATGTGTATGGGCTATGATTTTCGTGCAGGGCTGTATACATGAAGCTATGATGTGTTTTTGACGTTTTTAATGGTGCCAAAGGGTTTATAATGAAATTTTGTATGGGTCCAAGTGGTAAACACAATTTTGGAACTCAACCCTAAATTTTAAAGAGAAAGGCAATCTGCCAATTTTGCTAAAATCTGGTCAGTTGAACTTGAAAAATTGTTTTAAAATAGTAAACGATGTCCAATGGCCAAAAACGTTTACAGGCTTAAAGTAGACATCTTGTTATATAATTTTGGAATTTTTCAAGATGTCTACTAGGAGAAACAAAATTTTGAAAAGAGCCCAGAAAATCAAACCTTATCACTGACGAGAGGGTGAAGTTTTAACACACAAAAATTTTGCAATTTTCTCAGGCATCTAAAAGTATTTTTACTAAAAACTAGACACACTAAGGGTTCAATGGCCACTGGAAACGCATTAATCAGATTTTTCTAGAATTAATTATGAATTTTTGAAGTTGAAGAATAATTTCGGAAAATGGGCGAATTTCATGAAATTAAAGAGGAGAGTTTATATAAGCGATTAAAATGAGAAATTTTTGCTTTATTTAGAGTCAACACCTGTCCGGAGTAATTTACAAGCACCGAAAAAATTTATTGATTGTCGATTAATTGCCAGGTAATAACTGTTTACTCACATACTTTATGTTACTTTGTATGTTTGTTGTGCCATAATTGAGGAACATGTCTTGTGAGTGGGACATGTGTTTGGGCTGTAGGGCATAGTAGACTGTGTGTCCTTGGATCGCTACTGAGCCGGTGATGCATTAAGTGTAGTTTGGGTTTGGGCCCTGGCTACAATTGTTTTCCTAACGTTATGGAATCAAGGTCTATGTCTATAGGCTGTCCAGTGTGATTGTGTGTTCAGAATGCATGTGGTATGTTTACCATTGTTGTTGTGATTGTCCTAATTGTGGATTGCATACATGTACTGCATACATATTGTATATGAGTTTAACAGTTACTCTGGGGTTCAATCTTGAACTCCAAATCGTGCTAGAGATATAGGTATTTCTTGCTGAGTTGATGTGGAGAAAAGAGGTAAGGGCATGGAGCTTGGGATGGAAGAAATAAGGGATGCCCTATCGCTTTTTGTATTTTATATTTTGGATGATTGTATATTTTTACTTACTTCTCGGTACTTACTTTTGATTACTATACCCTAACCCTACGGGGACTATTTACCTTTTGATTATCATACTTTTACCAGTATTACGTATTCGTCCAAACCAATCCAATGCTCTACCGCGTAACACTCTGATGCATGTTGATTGAAAGGTAGGAATATCACCTAGAGGGGGTGAATATATAGGTGATCACAAAAACTTCTCGCGGATAGTGTACAAACGTAGGAAAGACAGAAACAGAGAAGATAGACACAAGGCAATTTATTCTAGTTCGGTCTAACACTTCGACCTACGCCCAGTCCCCAAATCCTTTGGGTATTTCACTAATCACAAATGGTTACAATTACACATTCTGTACTCGAGATGATCCTAATTCACTAGGACTCACTCCCCCTTACAAGTTGTAATAGTACACCCACACTTAAGGTTCCACAACCTTAAGATTTGTCAACTAAACAGATAATCAAATGATGTTTAAACTCATCACAAGTAGATATTTGATAAACACTGAAGTGCGAAATATCCGAAGATATTAATGACATAGATGAAACAGCAAATTGCAATAAGTTTGAATTGAATGCACAGCGTTTCGGTAGGTGGCGAATTCAATGCTTCGGCTATTTATAGATGTTGCAATAACTGACCATTGGTGAAGCTTGTGGATTAAACGTTGAGAGTCTTGAATATATCCGTTAGATAGATGAAGCTCGATTAACAATTTTGCCGTTCAAATAATCCAGGTGGATTTGCAGTTCCGACATTCTCTTCATTCCTTTTATTTTGACCGTTGTGAAATAACATTGAATGCACAGATGGAATGTAAGAAAAGGCTTTACATAGATCAAAGTATTGGTTACAGAGTTTATCACTGGTTTTGGCAACTGCATAATTAATCCTCTTCTAACATTCAAATTGCTTTAAGTGAATTTGTTGTTAATCCATGATTAAGATCATCTGAAACTCATTAGCAAACTGATTAAAAACAATTAGGATTAGTAATGAGTAACGTTAAGAAATAATAAGATCAAACACAGTGATTTCTACTTTACGCAGACGGTAATTTTAAAACAGGGATGATCATGCTCGAGCATCACTATCTGTATGCTCGGGCAACATATAAGATAGAACGTTGTTGTAGGCAAAGATCATCTCATGCTCGAGCAACATGCTCGGGCACTCAGTTGAAGCTTGCTTGGGCATGGTTCTTTTGAGAAACCGCTGTTGCTCGAGCATGTTTCTCTTCTTGCTCGGGCAACACCAATACAGAGGCGAGAATGAAGATGTTGGTCATTTTGCTCGAGCATGGATTTTTCCCTTGCTCGGGCATGATGCTCGAGCATGCCAAAAGCTATGCTCGGGCACAGGTCAAGAAGGGACAGTCGAGAAGGATCATTTACACTTTGCTCGAGCATGTCACTTACCTTTGCTTGAGCATGCTGCTCGAGCATGCCTTACTCATATGCTCGGGCATGACTCCTTTCCTGTCGTAGCTTCTGTCATTCACTCGATGATGCTTCGGCATGGCTGACTCTTTGCTCGAGCATGTTGCTCGGGCAACAACCATAATCATGCTCGGGCATAAACTTTCTTTTAATATTCCTCTGTTAGTCCGATGATGCTCGGGCAACCTTCAACTCATGCTTGAGTACCTTATAACTTATGCGATGCTTGGGCACTTAAATTCCTTGCTCGGGCAACGTATCTGAAATGCTTGAGAAACCTATTAGATCGACGATGCTCAGGCAACGATAAACTGCTGCTTAGGCATACTCTTTAAAAATAAAATCCTAAGTGAATGTTATCATCAAAAAATTTGGAACTAACATTAATATGGGACAATTAACTAAGGAAAGGTAATAAATAAAAAGGGATCCCTCTAACCTACCAACTGAAAGAGCGAAGCCAGTAGGGGTGTAACAATTTGGTATCAGAGCGTGGTTTGGACGGTACTGGTAAAATGTAAATGCAAGTGATTAGGGTACTAATATAATTTCAAGGCAAATGGAGTAGGAAAGATGGCGGATAGAAGGTTTGGACGACAATACGGTAGAAGAAGAGCACTTGAGCCTAGAGTTCTTGGGAGGGCAAGATATCAGCCAGCAGCACCTGTGCCTGAGATTGCACCGGCACCCGCCCCCGCACCTGCATCTAAGGATGCACCGATAGCACCCATACCTAAGTTTCCCCCGGCACCCGCTCCTACACTTGCGCCTAAACATGAGAATGCACTTGTGCCTGCTCCTGTACTCGTACTCGTTCCTTTACAAGCACTTCCGCCTGTACCGAAATGTGGACAAGACCCCGAGCCCAACTAGGGGGAAGTAGTTGAGGAAGAAGAGAACATATCAATTCTTTCGTCAGTCGAGGATACTTATTAGCCGTGGGTCTTTTCCCGAGAACCTGCCTTGCTGGTCGATAATGAAGTGGAATCTGATGATTCCTACATCCCACCCTTTGCCTACGATATGACCATAGATGAGGATCTCCTCGATGAAGCTCATAGCTTGCCTTGAGAGGGATGTGCCAAGAGATCAATACCTTAGTTTCCTTAGGAGAATGGAGATTGTCTATAATGGAAGCATTGAGAATGGACTGCACTATCCTCTCGATCAATGGAAAATTGATGTTCTACGCTTTTTCACGACCACTCCTTATTGGGTACATTTGATCAACCGGCTGATAGAGCAGGATATGGTCATTGTCCATGATTTCCCCACCTTCATTGGTTTTGTTAAGCTCCATATCTTTACTCACATGTGAGCAGTTATGTCAGCTGGGATGGCAACGGTAGGAAGTTTGTAAGATATTGTAAAATATCAGTAGAAGTGAGAGTAGGTGGTAGGAGAGGAAATGAATCCCCGAGTTGTATGAGGGGAATTGTGAGATAAATAAGACTAGTGGTATGACATGACTTATGATGCAGCTTGTAATATGAAATCATGATGTAGTTTGTACAATGTAGTTTGTATGAAATCTTGATGCAGAATGTATAAAACAATTATGCAATATACATGTTGAATATGAGTACATTTGTTTATCTCCATAAATGTTTGGTGTGATGTGAAATTTAATATTGTTATGTGGAGTTGATGTTTATTATTTTGTTGTTGTATAGTAAACTTTAAGCATGGCACAAAGGAAAGGAAATATAGAAATCCCTATACCTGAGCTCTATCAGTCAGGTCCAAATCTAATGCAGCATATGATGGGAATGCTGCAAGAGCAGGGAAATATGATTCGACAGATGCGAATTGAGATTAATGAATTAGGGCTAGATAAGACAGAAACCATGAAGAAGCTAAAAATGACAAAAACAACAACAACAACAACAACAACAATAAAATAAAATAAAATAAAAAATTAATAATAATAATAATGATGATCATGAGGAAATACCACAGGGACAACAGGAAAACAGGGCTGTTGAGACACCGTTGTATTGGATCTCTAAATTTTGTAAACAACAACCTTCCGTGTTACAAGGGAGATTTGATGCTGCGGAAGACTAGATCCTACGACTTGAGAAAAAAAAAATTGGTCTTGGGATGTCCAGAAGAAAGAAAAGCCTAATTAGCTATCTATAAGCTTGAGGGTGATGCTGATCGCTGGTGGTGCAATACAGAAACAACTCTTCACGCCCAAAATATTCCAGTTACATGGGAATTATTTTAGGTGAAATTCAATGAACAGTACCAACCTCCCTCCATCTGTATTGCGAAGGAATCAGAATTCTTAAACATCAAACAAGGCGATCATGAGCCTTTTGAGGAGTATTATGCCAGATTTCCTCGGTTGTCACGTTATTATGCTTACCACAAGAACCCTAATGTCGAAAGCAGTCTGGCATATGTCTTACTCCGTAGGTTGAAATATGAACTCAGAGAAAAATTAATTGCTTGACAATTTCATATGTTGAGTCAGGCTATTGAGGAGTGCAGAGTAGTTGAAATAAAGCTTAATGATTTACGTGCCTCTAGGAATGCATCTAACTGCAGTGATTCTAGCCGTGGGGGTTCTTCTCAGAAACAAAAAGGGCCATGATCTGATAACCGCAAAAATAATAATAATAATAAGCCTTATAGACCTGGCCAGCAAAATTATAAGAGGCCTGCAGAGCCTCATAAATGCAACAAATGTGGGAAGAATCATTTTGGAACAAGCTGTAATGGTCAATCTGTGTGCTACACTTGTCATAAACCTGGACACTTCAGCCGGGACTACCCACAACAGAAGACTGAAAGGAGACCCCAGAACCAGGGGAGAGTCTTTGCCCTGACCAGAGATGAGGCACAGAAATCACCTGAATTGATTCAAGGTATGATCTATATCCTTGGTCATTCATTGCATCCATTATTTGATACCAGTGCTAGGCACTAGTTTATTGTATATGATTATGTGACACGTTTGAAACTGCATGTTCACAAATTGCCTTATGATTTAAATGTGTCTACACCCTTGGGGGTTAAAACTGAAACTGTTGATGTTTGTTTGAATTGTGTGATGAATGTAAATGGGCGTGAGACAACGATTGATTTGATTTTCCTGCCCTTACAAAAGATTGATGTGATATTGGATGTAAACTGGCTAACGGCCAATAATGTAATCATGGATTATGGGAATAAAAAGATCATTTACCAAGAATCTCGGCAAGATAATGAAGGTGAGCCTTAATTTCCTTTCTACCACTGAAGTTGAGAAATGTATCAAACAGGGTTGTCAAGGGTGTGTCGTATTCTTCTCAATACAGGCAGAATCTGAGTTCTCACCGGACCAGATACCAATTGTAAAAGAGTTCCCTGATGTGTTTCCTGATGACATTAGTGGATTTCCTCCGAAGAGAGAAGTAGAATTTGCTATTGAATTGATGCTTGGCACTGGACCAATCTCTAAAGAACCCTACGAATGGCACCCAATGAAATGGCAAAACTGAAAAAAAGTAGATTGAGGAGTTACTTAAGAAAGGATTCATTAGATCGAGTATCTCACCTTGGGGAGCTTCAATTATATCTGTGAAAAAAAAAGGATGGGGGCTTGCGACTCTGTATTGACTACAAGGAGTTAAACAAGGTGACAATAAAGAATAAATACCCACTTCCCAGGATCGATGATCTTTTAGATCAGTTACCTGGTTCCTGCGTATTCTCAAAAATTAATTTACGGTCTGGATATCATCAGTTGCGAGTTAAAGCTGAAGATATTTTGAAGACTGCTTTCAGAACCAGATATGGACATTATGAATTCCTTGTGATGCCATTTAGCTTGACAAATGCACCTGCAGTTTTCATAGATTATATGAATCGTGTATTTCGACCCTACCTGGGTCAGTTTGTTGTAGTATTTATTGATGATATACTAGTCTACTCAAAGAGTGAAGTAGAGCATGAAAATTATCTGCGACTGGCTTTGAATATTTTGAGAGAAAAGCAATTCTATGATAAATTCAATAAATGTGAGTTTTGGCTTTCAGAAGTTAAATTTTTGGGCCATGTGATTTTTAAAGAAGGGGTTGCAGTGGACCCTAGTAAAGTGGAAGCAGTACTAGACTGGAAAAGACCCGAATCTATATTTGAAATTCGCAATTTTCTGGGTCTTGCGGAGTATTACTGCCGCTTTATACAAAATTTTGCACAAATTGCGTCGCCATTGACCAAGCTTACCAGAAAGAACCAGTCATTTGTGTGGGATGCATAGTATGAGGAGAGCTTTCGTGTGCTGAAGGAGAAGCTTACGACGGCACCTGTGTTGATTATCCCAGATCCAAGTGAGACCTACACGATCTACAGTTATGCTAGTTTATAGGGATTGGGATGTGTCTTGATGCAGCAGGGAAGAGTTGTGGCCTATGTCTATCGTCAGCTGAAGCCTCATGAGTTGAATTATCCTACACATGACTTGGAGCTCGCCACTATTGTGTTTGCTTTAAAGCTATGGCGACATTATCTGTATGGGCTGTTGTTGAGCTGTACTGCGACCACAAGAGTCTCAAATATCTGTTTGATCAGAAAGAATTGAATAGGAGATAGCGTAGATGGATGAGTTGCTTAAAGACTACAATCTAGAGATTAAGTATCATCCAGATAAGGCTAACGTTGTTGCAGATGCACTGGTGCAATGGCATCCATAATGATAGAGGAGCAGAAATTGTTAGAAGATTTTTGAGATTTAAATCTATCAAATCAAATCTTTGCAAATATTGATAAGCCTCATGAAGCTTATATTGCTAATCTCCTTGTCGGTCATGAGGAGAATAATCTAAGAACGAAAATAGAATAAGCTCAAATGCGAAATGAACAAGAAAAGTCTATTCGGGAGACGATATGTTGTAGTGAATCATCAAATTATGACCTCTCACCAAGTGGGCTAATCCGATACAAGAAACGCAATTATGTGTTGCCAAGTGAAGGGTCGTTGAGGCAGAAAATACTGGATGAAGCTCATAAAAGTAAATACACTATTCATCGAGGAGCAATCAAAATGTATCAAAGTTTGAAATCAAAATTCTGGTGGCCTGGTATGAAGAATAATTTACCTCAGTATATTGCCAAATGTCTAACTTGCCAGAAAGTTAAAATTGAGCATCAACGACTGAGAGGACTTTTACGGGGATTAGAAATTCCTGAATGGAAATGGGAAGATGTTACCATGGATTTGATAGTGGGTCTACCCAAGATTAGGCATCTTGATGCTATCTGGGTGATTGTTGATCGACTCACTAAGTCATCTCACTTTATCCCTATTAGTGTGAACTATTCTCTGAAGAAATTGGCGGAAATTTATATTAGGGAAATAATACGACTCCATGGTACCTTGAAAAGCATCATCTCTAATAGAGATCCTCGATTTACTTCTCGATTCTGGCAAGAATTACATGAGGCGAGAGACGAAGTTGAAATTCAATACGACTTATCATCCCCAAACAAATGGCCAGTCAGGGAGAACTATTCAGACATTGGAGGATATATTGCGAGCCTGTGTCTTGGATTTTAAAGGCAGCTGGGATCGGTATCTACCTCTAGCTGAATTTGCTTACAATAATAGTTATCATGCCTGCATACAGATGGCTCCATATGAAGCATTATACGGGAGAAAGTGCAGATCACCTATTTGCTGGACAGACTTATATGAAAGGAAGTTGTTCAGACCAGAGTTAATTGATGAAACTTCCAAGCAGATTAATTTAATCCGAAAAAGGCTCCTCGCAGCACAAAGTAGATAAAAAGAGCTATGCAGATACGAGGAGGAGACCTCTGGAGTTCAACGTGGGTGATCATGTATTTTTTAAAATATCTCCTGTCACTGGAGTTGGAAGAGCCATAAAGCAGAGAAAGCTAAGTCCTTGGTAAATCGGTCCTTTGGAAATATTGGCAAAACGTGAACCAGTACCGTATCAGTTGGCTTTACCTCCAAATCTCAGTAAACTACATGATGTTTTCCATGTTTCTCAGCTGAAGAAGTACCAACCGAACCCGGAGCATATTCTGGAGCACAAGGATGTTGATGTTCAGGACAACCATACATTTGTGGTTGAACCAGAACAAATTATTGATAATCAAGAAAAGCAACTCCGGCGGAAGAGTATTCCTTCTGTTAAAGTAGTTTGGAAGGGATTATCTCCCAGAGAAGCAACGTGGGAGACAGTTGACAACATGAAGAAGCGTTATTCGGATTTTATGTCTTGAAGCATGATTAATGTATAATCAAATTTTGAGGATGAAATTTAGTCGTCAACTGTGATTTTGTCCATAACGGTAAGAGAAGAATAAGGCTAGTGCGGAAGATTCACAGAGAGACGAGGTCCTAAATCGTAATGTTTGCAAAATATGAAGCTAATTGAATGGGGTCCTAAACCATAATTTTCGCCAAATCCGAAAAAACATGAAAAAATATGATGTGGATGATAGATCAAATCAGATATCATATATTATTATATAGATATATCAAAGAGTATCACGCCAAGAAGCAACTTGAGCTATAAGTATCGGCTCTACCGGCCACCCTTGAGACACAATCACAACAAGCAATCACTAAGACACAATCAATACTCTGAGAATTGTGAGCAATATTCTTTCTGAGTTTTGAGACTTTTCTGATATTATTTGTCTTAGTTAAGACCATAATGTCATTTTCCTATTATATATATATATATATATATATATATATATATATATATATATATATATATAAAGCATTTCCTACCGTTGGTAAGTTTAATGTTGGAGGTTATATTGCTTTTGGTTGATAATGAGTGTTCTGTTGGTGAATTAAATCACTTACGTCGGAATAAGTTTTATTGGATATGGTTAATGAGTATATTGATTTAGTTTAAATAATTTCTAACCTAGTGGCTGTAATCCCATGAATGTTATCCCTTCCCAATTTTTCAATATTAAATTTATGGGGGGTGTGTTAATTACGAAAGTAATAATATAATATAATATGTAAAAACCGTTTCATATTTCCCGTGACAATAAGTTTGGTGATTTTGTTTCGAAACAAACTTAGGAGATTTGGTGAAATTTTGTGAGATTAGAATGATAGTATTTGAGAATATTCTAATTTAATTAGAATGGAAGGGGATTATATGGTGTGAGATTCTAATTTAATTAGAATCATTAGATAAAGTATGAAAATGTTTTTCAAATTTAAATGAGTATTTGAAAGTGTGAGGGTGCCTAATATGTGGGGTTACCTTGTACATTTTAAAGTTGCAAAATTGTTTCTAGCCTCATTTGATAAAGCCAAGTTGTGATTTAAAATTAATTATGTGGCTGCTTTGTTTTTTGCTATTGAGAGCAAATTTTAGGAATTATGAAATTTTGATGTGGCTTGAAACAAGTTTATGATGGCGATATGAAAATTTAATCATTTTCATGATTTTCAGGTATATATTTATAGTAGTATAAATATGAATGACTATTGTGAATATGGCATATTATCTATGATGTTGTTGCTTCAAAATTTAATATAAAAGCATGGGTGAAACAAAAATGATTTTGGGTGTTGAAAGGGAATAGTGATCATATATAATATTGAGAAAGGCTTCTGAAGTTTGGTTTTTGAGAACAGTTGTGAATATGCCTCATGAAATCGATCACTTCTATGAATGTGGAGTGGGGCTGCTTGTATGAGATTGTGGCGAAATCTCTAGAGCATATGTTATGTACTAGGCACGTGAGTGGCCATTTTAACACGCAAAACCGACATTAACAGAGGAAATGTAGGGGTATAACTTGACTCTTGATACCTCTAGTACACACCTAAGAATTGTTGGTTCATAGAAGCATGCTTTACTGACAACTCTATATACTAAGTGCTATCGGTCTAGGCCTAGTTCATAGTCCAGAGGACCACAAGATACAATGGTTAATTATACTCATGTGTGTAACTCAGCTAAGGTGTTCCTTTGACACATGTAGGGGATTGTTGGAAATAATAAGTGGGTGTATTACAAGGAACAAGTCCCACATTATTTGGGATTGTGAAGGTCCAAGTAATAAGTGTTATTGAACTATTAAAAGGGCCATGAGGAGAAGTGATGAACTCGCTCAATGACAGGCCACATGGAAATCCGCAATTTTCCATATGTGCGAGCTAAAAGAGGACTTGATGTTTTTATGAGAGACCTCTTGAAAAATTCAGGTTTATTTTTAAAATTAAATGGTTTCTTGAAAAAAGTTTTACTAGTGTTATATGTGAAATATGTACGTTAAATAAAGTGCAGCTTTTTAATGTCCGATAAACCAAACTGCCTTGATGCTTTTTACCAAATGACCTACAAGACATATCCATGTGAACTCAAGGTGCCTTTATCTTCCAATAGGGACTTTTACATACTTCTAACCCACCTATTATTGTAGGAAAATTAATCATTCATCTATATCTACACACACGCACACACACATATACTCTCATACTTGTAGGCTTTCAGAAGTAAGCAATACAAATCTTTTGCAATACTCTCAAGCAACAATATTCAAACACTTACTTGCTATCTTATTCTCTTACACACACAAAACAATGGGTATTCGTCCACCAGGGATCAAGAGGACTTCATTTGCTACAAAACTGACTTCTTCAAAATTTGATGAAGTGCCAAAGGGATATCTCGCTGTATATGTTTGAGAGGAAATGAAGAGGTTTGTAATCCCAATATCATACTTGAATCAACCTTCATTTCAAGAGTTGGTAAGTGAAGCTGAACAGAATTCGGGTTTGTTCATCAAATGGGAGCTCTCACTATTTCTTGCAGAGAAGATGTTTTCCTAAAAGTCATATCTTCCAATGGATGCTAAGGACAAGGATAGATTAGTCAATACAATTTTGTAATCCTTCTACTTTGTAGACATTTTGGTTATTTTTTCCCCTATTTGGAAGTGGAAAAATTGTTTATCTCAATGAGAAGTTGATGAATAGTCATTTTCACGTTATCTCAATCAGCTGGGATTATCGAAGAGATTGACTATTTAGTTTAGGTCACTACGAGTTAAATATTTGCTATCTTCCAGAAAGATTGAGACAGAAATTATATTCTTTAATCTAGTAATACAAGTCTAGATTAGTTTCTCACTAGGGCTATTAACATCAGCTAGGTGGCTTTACTACGGCAATGAACATTGAACATTTATTTTGATGTAAGTGGCTTCACTAGAGAAAGCGATCTCCAACAAAAACACACACACACACACACACACATATATATATATAACAACATTCAGGCTTCCATTTCACTTTTACTACTTCCCTTTTTTAACTAAAAGGATCAATATATTAAACAAGATAAAAATATAATATTAGAATAACGGTGTTCTAATCCTATAGCTTGGGGCTGGCAAAAAATCCTATAGCTAGCCAGGGGTGAGCGGATAATATGACTTAGTCCTAGTGCTATATGATTCCAAATGTGCGTTAAGAAGAATAAGAAAAGATACTTTTATTTTGATGCGCAAAATAATTAATTTTTTATTCCAGGCAAAAATCCATAATTTGTATTTTCAAGTAATTAATTATAAAGATGTAACAACATTTATGTTATTGTCTTCAATGATATGATCTCAATTCGTAAAGTTATTTTATAGACTCCGTTCAATAGCCGGTAAAAGTATAGGAACTAAATTGAATTACTTTCATGGTCTACTTTGTTTCTCTACAGATTTTGGTGCATTGTGGCCACTGAATTAATAATTGTGAGTATCATATTTTTCCATAACAATATGAAAAATGTCGAAGTGAACATTTATAATTTTAAATAGATATCTGACCCTTGCACCTAGCTAGATATTATAAATAATTTCATGGTCCACATTGTTTTGGGCCTCTATAGTATGTGTTGGCTTGGTTATCGTATGCGCTGTCTTGTGTTTTAAGAAAATGTCATGTTATATCAAAAAAAAAAAAAAAAATGTCATGTGATCTCCTATGGCCATTGTCCCTTTGTACGAAAATTATATATTCCAAACTCATGAGTTAATGTGAAACACAAATTTGAAGCTTGATCTAAGTTCAATTTTTAAAACGTGACATTGATTATTGATTTGATTGTAACATCCCAAATTTTAGGATTTTAAAGTTTGAATAATATAGGGAAATTAATTATGAAATTTTGGCTTAAAATAATTATGAGAATAATTATTGAAATTTAGGCTTATTTTTCCCTTAGTTAATTTATTTTGGGAAAATAATAATTCGAAAAAAGAATAATTTATGAACGGTGGAAATTGACCAAACGATTAAATTAATTATTTGAAAAATTAAGAATCTATGTTCCTTGTAATATTTTTAAAAGAATAAAACCTAAGAAATATGTGCAAGAGATAATTATGGAATTGGACCCACACCACAACAAACACGGATCCAGATTTCCTGCTCGTCTAAAGGACGAGCAGGGGAGCTCGTCCGACGGACGAGCTCCCGGCCGTCGATCCAAAGATCGACGGCTCAAATTTTTTAAAAAAAAATCGTTTTTATTTTTTTTTATATGAAAAAATCGTTTTTTCAAAAATGTTAGTTGAAAGATTATCTTTATTTTAGATTTTGTACCCATTAAAATTATTTTTGATAAAAAATAGAAAAGTAAAAAAAATCATATCCGGACGGTCAGAAGAGAGAGAGCTCGTCCGTACGGACGAGCAGGGAGAGCTCGTCCGTAGGACGAGCTCCGAAACCGGTTCCCAACAAACACCCTCTTATGATTGAGACACCAAGCATATGTAAATACTCTCACAGTCCAGCCGAAAGCAAGCCAAGCAGCTAACACATGATAGCAATATAGACTTTTTTTTAAAAAAAAAAAAAAAAAAAAAAAAAAAAAAAAAAAAAAAAAAAAAAAAAAAAAAAAAAAAAACCCCACATTCTTGATGACTTGAATCTTTAAAAAAGGTTGCAACAGGTTCATAGATATGTATATATTAGCTTCCATTGTTTCTTTGGGCCATATGTTCACTTAATCTATCGGCCCAATATTCCTCATTTAGCCATATATACAAACCACACGGACCAATAAATTCCAACCAACGCGATGTGAGTTAAGATAGATGGTAAGGGAAGGGATTAGTGACAGCCTCGGGTCGCGGTTCGATCCTCTCAGTCTGGGGACTCTTTGGTAGGCGATCTCGTAGTCCGATAAGTCTTTCATAGACCGGCCAATCTTCGACTGACTCAGTGGTGACCGATGTCGAACCCCTCCAAAACCTTTTCCTTTATCTAAATAAATAAATAAATTGCTCCAGCCTAGCTTGCCTTCTATTCCTTTGACCAAGCAATATCCATTAGACTTACACAATATTATCCATTCCCTTAAAAACCCAAACCGCAGCATCAGAACAGCAAAGTAACCATATCGGCTATATCAGATTTTACAGACACGTAACCACAACGAGAGATTAGCCAACCATACCAGCACGTCAATCGATCTACAAAATCAAGTCTTTCCCATACCTTTCGGCCAGCTACTGTTCACCAAGCCAAAATTGCCATACGTCTTGAGCCTCTCATAGATCTTTCTCCATTGGTCTATCGCCTTCCTCGATTCCTTCGTGATTCTCGGACCGGACCCTTGTCTTCTTATTTAAAGGTTGGTCCATGGTTCTCATTCATTCCCTCACCCAGTTGCCTCAACAAAAGCCAAAGTTGAGTCCGAAGAGAGAGAGAGAGGAAGGAGAGGGAGGGAAACTCAACCATTATCATTCTCATTTAAGCTTCCCCTGTTTAAAAGCCTAAAAACAGAGGTAAGTTTTAAGCTTCTCTTCCTCCTAGTTTTCTTTGATTTTTCCAATATAAGTTTTTGAGTTTCCAACCTTGGGGATGTACTTATAATTTCACATGGGTATTCTCTATGAATAGGAACTAGAACAGAGGGATTTTTGTTTTGTTTTACATGGGAAAGCTCTTGAACCAGCACATGAAACCAAAGTTTATTAATATATAGTCGTTGCACAATGAGAAGAAAAAGAAGGAAGTGGTTGAACCATATGCATATATACCTGCATATGGGTTTTTGTATGTTGCTAATATATATATACATACATATGACAAACTAAAACATTGCTGAGAACAGTGGCGGATCTTCCTTATGACAAGGGGCCATGGCCCCTCAAAAAAAAAAAAAATCTTTAAAATTTTTTAATGGAACTTTTTTTTTTAAGTGTAATAATACAATTATAGCCCCCCAAGTAGTAAAATTAAATTTTAGCCCCCCAACTTCTTCTTCTTCTTCTTCTTTTTTCTACATTTTTCCCTCCTTTTTATATCTTTGCTTTATAATTCAATCTTTGTCATGTGGGGTCTTGTATGATTTATGTTAATTTTGTTATTCTTTTTTATATTTCATTCTAATTACTCGAAATTTTTAGCTTTATCAAATGAAATTTACTTTTGTGGTGTATCCTTTACTATACTTTTACTCATTCGACACTACACTTGTAGATGAAGTTAATTGACTTAATTTCATGAATTTTTTTTTTATTCTTTTCATTTTTAATGCATTTACAATTTTCCTTCAAAAAAAATTTCGGGGGCGCTGCACCCGAACCCCCGAATCCCCACCATTATTTGGCCCCCCCAAACTTTTCCTCCAAGTTCCGCCACTGGCTGAGACATAGATGTGTATTGCTGCGCATGGAAGGAAAGGGAAAAATAGGGGCTGTTCTATATGCTTATGTCACTGAACTTGGAAAGGAAATAGAAAATCTTGAAGTATATGTATGTGCATGGGTGTAAACGGTTTCTAAAACTAAAAGCTGCTGTTCTTAAAACCCATGTTGCTAATATGTGTGTATATTTTTAAATAAGGCATAGTAAGGTAGTGAATGATGAGGAATAAACTCCAAAACTTGCTGTTAAACAAATACAGAGTAAATACCTTTTTGGGTACCTGGAAAAAAACACGGACCCCATTTTAGTCCCTCACACAAAGAAATGCCCTTTTTAGTTCCTGAAAAGAACGAATAAGGGTCGATTAGTGAACATTTTGGCCCCTCGCAAATTTCCAAAAAGTTTTTTTAGTC
The DNA here is from genome assembly GCA_019022615.1 of Acacia melanoxylon. NCBI lineage: Eukaryota > Viridiplantae > Streptophyta > Magnoliopsida > Fabales > Fabaceae > Acacia > Acacia melanoxylon. The sequence goes on from JAFJYJ010000042.1 coordinate 970,709, forward strand.
ATAAAAAAAGTCTTATTTTAGTTCCTATGGACTAAAATGGGGTCCATGTTTTTGTCGGGGGCCAAAAAGGTATTTACTCACAAATATATAAGTTGAGATTCTTAAAACTGTATACATGTGTGTATATCAAAATAAAATGTTTTTTTTATGTTGTTAGTATTTATAAACTTCTAATTTAAAGTGTTAGGATAGCCTTTGAGTGTTTAAATAATTGTAGTAAAATAAATAAATAAATAATAATAATAATAAACAAATAAATAAATAAATAAATTATTATTATTAGAAAAGAGAGAATTAAATAATAAATATATATAAATGAAACGACAACATGAAAAATAATCATATATAATGCATAGAAGCAGACAACCATGAATTAAACAAAATAAGACATCAAAGCATTAAATTCTTTAAAGACACCATTAAAAACAACAGTCTAATATATGCAAAGTAAAAGGCTACAATATAATTATTTTATATCATCTGATGGATCCATGCATAAACATAAATGCATGTTGACGTTAAGTCAATTGGATGGAGGACAAAGATAGAGTGCAATTGTGAACTGATGGATGTTCGAACAGAAAAGCTGCAAAATATTATATATATGAAATTAATAGAAAGGGGTATTATTAATAAATAATAATCAAAAAGGGAAATTAATAGTTACAATGATCTTACTTTAGGACATTGAAGAAGTTTGAGTTTCTAACACCCGGAGATTTTATTCATTCGCGAATTTGAGGCTGGTAACTTAATCTCCAATTCCTTGTGTTTTTATATATGCCTTATATGTTCATGTATTGTGGATTCTTGGCTGAGTTTGTATGCTCAAATCTATGCGTTTTATTCAGCTGGATGTGGATTATTGTTTTATATGATAATGTTGCTTGCCTATTTTTTCCTAGCGCTGAGGATTCGTGTCTAGGACACATAGCACTTGCGAGTGCTTTCACCGTTAACGATGCATGTACTGGGTACTATGTAGTCGGGTAGCGGTGTGTTTGCTGAATGTTTTCTTTTATTCTGCAATATGTGAAATATTTGCCATGTATGATTTACACTTTGAATGTGAGATTAACCGTTACCCTGGAATTCATCTGATCAATGAATCTCAGTCACACCTAAAGATATAGGAAGATGCTCTGGATTAGGAAGTAAAGTCGTGCAACTAGAGTAGCAGAAGAAGACCCCAAAGGAGAGGATTAATTAAGTCTAAATCTCATACTCTTATGTTTTGGATCATATTTGCTAACTATTCGACTGACAATTTGGGAACATTGTATAATTAAAATCCTCCAACGGGATTAACCCTGACTATTTCCAAATTTTATGTTGTATCACGTTTATATTCCTCTGGGAATTTAAATTAACTAGCATATATATATATATTGGATTGACTTGTAAACCATTAATTTTGGAGTCAAAACATGATTTTAGGAACATAAAAAAATTCATACGATTAATTTTCTTGTATAAAGGGATTCTTGTTTTTCTCTATAACTAAATCTTGATTTTAATTTACTGGATTAAAGAATAAAACTTTCTTCTGAATCTGGGCACGAGAAAAAGAACTTTGGTCGCCTAACGTAGATGATCAAAGCCATTGATATTCATAAATGATTGAAATTGCGTGAAAATTGTCTATTGAAAATTTCTCACCTGCACTTTTTCTACAATTCCCAAGTAGGGGAAGAAAAATGATCTAATTCTACAAAATTGCGTTGACTATTCTAAGTTAATGTCGTGGCTTCCTAGCAACCATTTATGGAAGAGTTTTGTTTTTAATAGCAGAATAATGAAAAACATTTATATTATTTAATCTAGTAATTCAACTCCAGATTTTGATCTAGAGTTGTCAACTTCACCCTATTTTGATGTGCCCCAACAATCGAAACACAATTTTCACGCTTCATTCACTTTTTATTGGAGAAAAGGAAGAATAGAAATGGAAAAATGTGAATATTATTCATAATCAGAAATGAATCAGTACATCTGTTTATGTAACACCCCGTTTTCATAAACGTTTTCATAGCGTTTTGATCGTAGTAGCGTGTCAGAATTTTTTTTTCCAAAATAAAGAGTAAATCGAATAACATTGTTTGCAGTGTATCTGCTTGTTCGTAGTACAGTTATCCGGGTATTTAGTAAAGTACATAACAAAATAATAACGTGTCTGTCTAGTTCTTACGCCGGCTCCTTACCCTTGTCCTTGATCCTGATTCCCCTGGATCCTGAAGCTAAGGTAAGAGCTGAGGTCCAATGCCCATCGGACCTCGGTGCGGTTAACCTCATGCTCATGTAAACAATACATAAATGACAGTTTATTCGTGACATGTCAGCAGTACATAATCGATATGTAAACAATAACCACACATAGCCATCGCACATGCATGTTAAAACTTGTCTGCACTCTTCACCAATGCCACGATATACAGTCGTATCCTCAGCGCAAGGAAAACTTAACGGTATTTCATAATCATAACCCGTATATAGCTGAGTATAATGGATCATTTAAGACAGAGTCTTAGTCTATGAATACAACTATCATATATAAACATACAACAAGCATAAGTGTTAATGTTACAATACGCGTCCGTACCTTCGTTGATGATTTACGATACGTTTGACGGTCGGAATGTGATCACAGATATCCTATAAGGATAATATCGCATTTATTAATTCATCAATAATATTCTAGTGAATATTTTAATCACAACTGACCATTTTACCCCTGGTGTATTTATTTTTCAATTTCTTTCTACAAATTTCGTAAAAAATGCTGTTTGACAGCATATAGGCTGATTTTTCGCCTAACTTTAAAAAATCATAACTAATTCTAAAAAACTCAAAACGAGAATCCGTAAAATTCTTCGGAATCCTTAGGATGTCTATTTTTAAGTAAAAATATTAATTTTTTCCCAGATTGCGTGAGTCATTCCCAGGTTCAGTGTTTCTAACCTCTGCCCAGAAAACATAGCCCAACTTTGGGAATTTTTATCTCCTAGCACAGAACTCGAAATAATACATTCTAAGTATATTTGAAAATCCCTATATGTCTACTTTAACCATGAATTTTCTCATAATTTAAGAACATCATCTTTAACATAAGATACCAGTGTTTTTACCACTGACTCCAGAAGTCGCTAACCGACAAAATTTCGTTAGTGCTTCGCTACTTTGACTCTCAACTCCCAAAATTTTTGCTCCAACCCTTCCTCCATCATTTTTTCGAAAAAAAAAACTCATTTTTAAACTCAGAAAACACGAAAACTAACTAATTTTAGAAGATTTAAGATTAAAACATCAATTAACTAAAAAACTCAAAAGCTAAAACTCTAAGAACTTACCTTTATATTGCTTGAACTCCTTCAAGATACTCCTCACTCACTCTCACTTCTCTCTATATTCAGATTGTTACTTGATTTTGGTGTGAAAATGAAGTGATCCCAAGCCTACTATTTATTGGAGAAAATTGGGGACACAAATGGAATTTAATTGTGATCAAGATTCAACCTAACCATTGGATGGAATTGCACTTTTTGAAATTTAATCTCCACCCCACCAAGGCTTGGTCAACATCCCCACCCAATATGCTATTTATTATGTTTTTGTTTTAATTGCAATTAATTAATTAGCTCAATTTTTTTATTGGAGAGTCATACTTTATGCTTTATGCTTTTTGAGACTTCAATTCCTTCTAATATGTGTGTGTGCCGACATGCATCTTCATTTCTTCATTCCTTTAATTGCTTTATCCCATCTCTTCCAATTTGTCCCCTCTCATTTGGCTCATGAATTTGTGCTTCTAATATATAATATCTAAAGCCTCCCATTGGTCCCACCAATTTCACAAGGATTAAGTTTAATTGTGAAATTAATTAGAACCCTTATTGGCCCTTGATTTTTAATCAAGTTAGAATATCCCTAATTGATGCTTTTCTAATTTCCTTTTAATTAATTATTAGAAATTAATTAATTATTTTAACTAATGTAAATTTAATTGTCCATTAATTGTTGTTAATTTTCTTTAATTGGTTTACGCATTTTGATGACATTTAATTGCCTTTTATGACATAATTAAGATTATACTTAATATAATTATGATATTCTTAGGGTATTTTATGATCCCTAATAAGATTTAGAAAATTTAGTCTTTGGTCATTCTAATTCTAGGGAAGAATTGCCTAGAAAATAAAACAAATACAATACAAAAAATTTGAGACCACATATTCACCTATTTTAAATAGGTATTATTTATCAAAATATAATATTTTAGATAAATAATTATTCGGGTATTACAGTTTATATAGGCTTACATAATAAGCAAATTGTACAAGAGTATTTACAAACAAGTAATTCTAGTAGTTTCTATCTAACTAACTACTCAGGCGCGGAGACACACTAGTGCCTCTGTGGGCAAGTGCAGACATAAAAAAATTTAAAAATATATATGTTGTAAAGGACTTTAGTTACAAATGGGTTGGTTGGAGCAATTGGTTAAGCCTTACACATTCATTTGCAAGGTCACGGGTTCGAATGTCTCGTGGGGTTTTGTCTCGTTGGTTTAATTATTATTTTTTTGCCATTACATTGTTTCATTCATTTTTGCCATTCGAACCTTTCAAAGCGAATCAGCCCCGCCCCCTCTTCATCCAAATTCGAATCCCAAACCGTCAACTCACCTCTCTCGGCTCCCAAACCTCCGTCGTCGGCCGGCCGTCGTCGTCTTCCGGCTCTCCCGCGTCGTCGTCTTCTCAGTCCCAAATCACCGATCCCCTTTTTTCAATTTCATTAGGTTTCGCGTTTTCCGTTCGATATCGATTCTCGATTCAATTCATTAGGGTTGCTCTCGGGCCTCGGCTCTCGGCCGTTTCGTCTTCCGTTTTGGCCGTCGGCGTCTTCCACTCTCCCCGCCGAGGTAAATTTTAAAACAATTTCATTGTTCTCAATTCTAAATCACCGATCCCGATTCGATTGTTTTGTTTTCCATTTCGATTCATTAGGGTTCTATTTTGCATTCGATTCGATTCGATTGTTCTTGTTTTCCATTTTTGATCCGCATCACCGATCCCGATTCCGATTGTTTTGTTTTCCATTCGATTCATTAGGGTTCTATTTTGCATTCTGATTCTGATTGTTCTTGTTTTCCATTTTTGATGCTGCATTTGTTTATTATACGTTTGGCATGTTTTAATTGGTGAAATTTGTTTTGTCTTTGAGTGAAAGTAGAGAGCTGTTCTATTGTTACGTTGAGTAGTTTCTTGTTTTAACATTTAGCACAAAACTGGAGCTTGTTGGAAGGGTCATTAAGTTTAGTGGAATCCAATTCGTTGCTTCGTATAATGGAAAGTAACATCGTTGGGATTATTTTTGGTCGCTAATTAATTACCGTAGTATTTAGAAAATGAAGTTTTAATCTCTTTATAATTTATTTCCGACTACATTCTTCGATTTGAGGGATAATAGATCTATGTATTGAGCCCATGTAGCCTTTGGGATTAAGTTTTCTTTTTTGACTTGCGTGTGATCCATTTGGTGGATAGTCTTTTTTTAGGCATGTTGAACTTGGAGTGCCGGTTTGTAACTATCTTTCTCTTATTCCTTTGCTTTATGGTGAAAGCATGATAATGAGTCTTATTTGTATGTATTTTTTGTCTTCTCTTTCCTTTTTGTTCCTCCTAGCTGCATATAAGTGTGAAATATTATTTTAAAGCATTTAAAACTTTCCCTAAAAAAAAATTTTCGGGGGCGCTGCCCCCGAACCCACCCACTAATTGTGCACTCACAAATTCTGAAACCTGGCTCCGCCACTGTAACTACTAGTACCAGGAAGTAGTTCCCTAACTAATATACACTATATTACTTTTACTTCCCAAGTCATAGTTCATCGATCCAAAATGGGCATAAAAAGAACTTTAAGAAAATAGTTTTATTTAAGGAAAAAAAACACTTCTCATGTTGTAGGAGAAGTGTATTCTCATGTCACACACACATGAAATGGTGATATATATATATATATATATATATATATATATATATATATATATATATATAATTAGAATTATATATATGTGGGTCCCACCATTTCATGTGTGTGTAGGAATCTTCTTCTTCTCATGCAACATGAGAAGTTTAAACCCCTTTTATTTAATGCGTAAAATAATTTTATATTTTGAGGGCAAAATAAATTATTTTTTAAATTCAACTCAATAATTACAATTCGTAATATGATGTACCTGATTTATATTGCCTGCAATGATATTGTAACAAGCCAAATTTTGGGATTTGAAATTTAGATATTTTATGGGAATTAATTATGTAATTTTGGTTTAAAATAAGTAAGAGATTCATTATTGGAAATTTAGGGTTATTTTTCCCTTAATTAGTGTATTTTGGGAAAAAGAGTAAATTCAAGTAAGAAGTAAGTTAGGTCTAAAAATTATAGAATTAATATTTTATGGCCTAGAGGAATCAATTGAGAAAGAAAATTCTTAAATGGAAGTAAGGATTAACGTTTTAATTTATTTCCCATGATTACGATTAAATGAGTAATGACCCTAAATTTCAAATAAGAGACTTGTAGGGTCAAGTGGGATAATTTTAATGGGCTTCTCCCCAACTCAACCCATTATTCTCATATCACGCCCATATGCATTGTAACCATTTCGTTTTTTATCCACTCTCGCATTCAGTTGATTAACTCCATCAGAGACACACACACACAAAATGCACAACACTCAACCTCACCCCCACATGTCGGCCCCACAATAACCAGCCCAATACACCCATACCACTTTATCCAAATGCATCGACTGATTAGAATAAAACACAGCAGCAGGAAACAATATCAACTTTCTCTAATTTATGCGCCAAAGCTCGAAACGCAACGGAAAAGGAAAGGAATAAAACACAACATCGTTCACGCAAGCACAGATCACGTTCCGATTCTCAAAGGTTCACTCCTCCATTGTTTCTTTTCTTCCTCCTCGGTCCAGACCTACAGTTCAGTATATAACCATGCCTCCTTGCTTTCATCCATCTACATTGATGAAACCAAAGACCAGAAACCCAGTTCGAGAAAGCAAGAGAACGTTGGTGAACTCGAGAGAGAGAGAGAGAGAGGAAAACGTTGGTGCTGTGAGTGGGTGTGTTCTGTTTTGGATCCTCAAAACAGAGGCATTTGGCATCTGGATCCTCAAAACAGAGGCATTTGGCATCAACTGAGATCAGTTTTCTAGCCGACAACTAGGTGAGTCTTCGGTCCCTCTTCTTTTTGATTTCCCACCGTTGGAATAGTGTGTGTGTATATATATAGGTATATAAGTTGTAGTTATCAAAAACCCAGAGTTTACTGTTAGTGTATATATATGTAGCTATATATGAAAACACACCAAAACAATGCCAATATAGCTACTGTGCGTGAGTTAGCTGATTCATATATAAGGTAAAAGAAAGTTGACTGATATATATGTATGTGTTGAGGTAGTGAAAAATCAAAAGAAAACTTGCTGGACGTGTAGATGGACTTTGGCCTCATATATATATGTTTGCTGATATATAGGGAAAAAAAAAATGAAAGAAAACTTGCTACGAATGTATGCAGATATAGTATCGTAGCTTATAAAGTGTGAGAGAAAAAGCTTTGCATTGCTAAGTACTTATGTATGTGAATATAAATATGGAACCATACTTTGGAAACCATTAGGAAAATGACAAGATATATATATATATATATATAATTATATGGTTGCTGCAAATGAAAACTGTTAAAATTCAATTCTGAGGAATTTTTCCTCTTTTTCATTCATTCATTCATAATTTTCCTCTTGAACGGGTAAATTTATACAAAGTTATATGTTAACAACTGGAAAAGATAATAGTAGGTAACAACCTTTCAAATATTCCACTTTTCAGATAACTTATTCTCATCTAATAACATTAATTCAAATTCAAACACTAACAATAATTCAAAAATTCAAATAATCCAAATAATAATTCAAATTTAATTCATATCTTCAACAAAAACAAAAGGGGAATCAAAAGCTTTGTTTTTGCTGGTGATATATATATATATATATGTACGTGGGGAGTGGAAGGATTTAAACCAAAGACTTGGCTTGTTGTATATATGTATATTTCCATACTTGAAAGTTATTTTGCATTTGAAAAATAAAAGAAGAAAAAGCTTTGTCTTGTGACTAATATAAATATATATAAATGTGTTGCTGCATAAGAATAAGAAAAAGGAAACTTCTTTGCAATCATATATATGTATCGCTGGGCTTAAAAAGGAATAAGAAATAGTTACTATCACATATGTTTGTGGTTTGGAAATAAAAAAGGGAACTTGCTGTCATTAGTTTCTATCATGTAGTTATATATATCTAGGTGTCTGCGTGCTGCCTAAGAGAAGAGAAAGGTTTTGCCTTGTAAAATATGTATTATATATGGGAAAATCATTTCTGCTTCAACTGTAGAAAAACCTTTCTGCAGCAAACCACAAACGACATCGTTTCATCCTTATTTATTTTTCCCAGCCCAACCTAGCCACGGCTCCTCTTCTTCAGCCTTCTCGTTCTTCAACGTTGCTGTCAGAGAAGGAAAATGACCGACAGTAAAGGAAGAGGAAAAAGCTGATGGTGATGATTTTTGGCGACGGATGGCGGTGGTGGTTCGGCGATGATGAGCGACAAGGACACAGACATATGCATAAAGACGCAAGTACACACATATGCAGGAAACCATCCCCGAAGACGTTGATGACGCCGATGAGCAGTGGCGGATCTTCCTTATGACAAGGGGGCCATGGCACCCTCAAAAAAAAAAATTCTTTAAAATTTTTTAATGGAACTTTTTTTTTAAGTGTAATAATACAACTAGCCCCAAGTAGTAGTAAAATTAAATTTTGGCCTCCCAACTTCTTCTTCTTCTTCTTCTTTCTACATTTTTCCCTCCTTTTATATTTTTGCTTTATAATTCAATTTGTTTATGTAGGCCTTGTATGATTTATGTTAATTTTGTCATTATTTTCTATATTTCATTCTAATTACCTAAAATTTTTACCTTATCAAATAAATTTACTTTTGTGGTGATCCCTTACTATACTTTTACTCATTCTACACTACACTTGTAGATGAAGTTAATTGACTTAAATTCATGAATATTTTTTTTTTTATTCTTTTCATTTTTAATGCATTTAAAATTTTCCTTTAAAAAAAAATTTGGGGCGCTGCCCCGGAATCCCCACCACTATTTGACACCCCAAACTTTTCCTCCAAGTTCCGCCACTGCGGATGAGGTCGCGACGAGATTGATAACACAAGCCAGAGATGAGCCACGCCTCCCATAGCCTCTATCAGGAAGTGGCCCTGTAATCAGGTTTCCATCTAACCACCTAAGAAAACCAGAACATCTCCTGCTGCATCTACACCATTACACCATGATGATTCGCTTTTGCTTTCTATGGCTGCTGCTGAGGACCCTTACAGATTCTTCACCTGGAACATCTCCTACGGCGATATCTACCCAGCGTCGGCACCCTCACCAACGTTGTTGTCTCTATCGACGGCGTTGATGCTGTTCTCTGTTAGCCGACGCCCTTCAGCTGTAGCGTCAAGCTTCAACGTCTCCTATTTTTCAGTAGGAGACGGAGGTCGTTCGCGCCCCGATCAGTGGAGGCCGACGCTGGTAACCATCTCCGAAGACGTTGATGACGTCGATAAGGTCGCGACGAGATTGATAACACAAGCCAAGATGATGAGCCACGCCTCCCAGACACTTCAATTCGCTGTCGGTGGGTAGCACATTATGCTCTGAGAGTTTCCAACGTTGATTTCTGAATTTGAAGCTTAAGATGACGAGGTTCATTTCTGCATAATGTGCTCTGTTTTTGGGTCCCGAAACAGAGAACTTTTGAAGCCTAACATTGCATGCATAGGTTATGGTTTTGCATAATGTAGCGTCAAGCTTCAACGTTTTCTATTTTTTAGTTTATTGTGGCTGTGTCTTTAATCTGATCTCTGTTTCTGAAGTTGGAAGAATCCCGAGTATAAGAAGCTGGATCCAAGTCTTGTCCTTAAAAACATATGATAACAGCGCTATTTAGTCTGATCTTTTTTAAAAAAAAAAGTTTCTGTGCATCTTGCTTTCTGTTATAAAACCATTCAGTCCAAGAAGGTGCTTTGAACAATGGAGATACAACAAAGACGCTACCTTAGGAGCCAAATATGAGTTTGAGTTATTTATTTTAAAAATTGTGTAATGTTCATCTGATTCCACAGCAACTCTTTGCGTTAAGTTCTTCAAAATTTGATGCTGAAGATTTGAAATGTCATATGATATTTTGCAGGAATGGCCTATCTGTGTTAGCTATGTGTGTATGACTTGTATATGAGTGGTGGATTTGTAACAGATTTTATATTTTGTCAATTTTATAATGACTATGTGATAGAATAGCTGAAAAAATTTACTCCTCACCTTATCTAGCAGATACAACTCTGCTGATGTTTTAAAGTCATTCACAAACCAGATAAGGGAGAAGAGTTGTATTAAATTCTAATTTCTAAACAACTAACAAAAAACTCTCTCGAATCTGTGACTTTATCTAAGAGCACAACAAGTGACAAGAGATATTGACATGAATGAATCAATTAATGGCAATGATGAGGAAACCAACAGAAACATACATTAGGAAGAGTGGGTAGAGGGCAAGAGCTTTTCTGCTTGGATTGACTGCAGCACTCATGAAAGGATATGCAGTCCACGAGCTTCATATCAATGTTATGGTTACCACAATTATTTTGACCATCGCATTCCTATAATTCAACATGCAGATTATTGCACCCACGTCTGCTGAAAGTGTTCAGAAGAATGAAGGTGATCCTTGTGTTCCAACTCCCTGGGAGTGGGTAAATTGTAGTGCTGCCACATTTCCAAGAATCACAAAAATGTAATCACTTTCATTGTCAAGTCTTATTTCATGTCGGAATCTCTCTAATTACCGGTCCACTAATCAGACATTCAGCAGCATTTCTTAGAACAAATGAGAATGTTGACTCTTAACCTGCATCAAAAGAGAGTTGCTTTTCAAGAATTTTGATATAATGAGATAAATGTTTTGGTTAAACCAGACATATTTAAGATTCAAAGAGAATTTACTATTTCAAATATAATGCTAGACATTGAAGCTGCATCCACCTTTACTAACTCTGGTTATTTGTGTTATAGAAACCTGTCAAGAAGGAATGTTACAGGCACAATCCCATCTGACATTAAGAACATGGAAGAACTGACAGAATTGTAAGTAATGAATGATTTTTATAGTAAATCCCATCTGACATTAAGAACGTCTTCGAAGATGGTTTCCTGCATATGTGTGTACTTGCGTCTTTATGCATATGTGTGTGTCCTTGTCGCTCATCATCACTGAACCACCACCGCCATCCGTCGCCAAAAATCATCACCACCAGCTTCTTCCTCTTCCTTCACCGTCGGCCATTTTCCTTCTCTGACAGCAACGTCGAAGAACGAGAAGGCTGGAGAAGAGGAGCTGTGGCTAGGTTGGGCTGAAAAAAATAAATAAGGATGAAACGATGTCGTTTCTGGTTTGCTGCATAAAGGTTTTTCTGAATTTGAAGCAGAAATGATTTTCCCATTATGTATATGCATGTTGTGTGCCTAGAAATGAATAGGAAATTTATTCATATGTATATAGCTGCATACATAAAATTAAAGAGAAGGAAAACACTTTTGAAGCATTTAGAAAATACCTTACTGTCAAGGTGTGTGTGTGTATATATAACCTAAAACTTACTATATATGTATGTATAAATCATATTTTCATGATGCTCATATTTATTAAATTCATAATTTAAAGAGTTAGGATAGCCTCTGAGAGTTTAAAAATACTTGTAGAGAAATAATAATAAATAAAATAGTAGTAGTAGTAGTAGTAATAAAGTAAATAAATGTTATTATTATTGGTATTAGGAAAAAGGAATAGGTAATAAAATAGAATAGAATAAATAATAATAAATAGATATTGTTATTATTATTAAATGAGGAATAAATAATAAATAGAAAAAGGGAATTATTAATTAATATAAAGGGGTACTATTGATAAATAAAGGAAAATTAATAGTTACAATGATCTTACTTTAGGACATTGAAGAAGTTCGAGTTTCTAACATCCGAGGATTTTATTTATTCGCGAAGTTGAGGTTGGTAACTTAATCTCCAATTCCTTGTGTTTTTAATATGACTTGTATGTTCATATATTGTGGATTCTTGGTAGGGTTTGTATGCCCGAGTCTATGCGTTTTATTCAAATTTCTGGATGTGGATTATTGTTTTATATGATAATACTACATGCCTATTTTTCCTAGCGCTGAGGATTCTGTCGGGGACATATAGCACTTGCCAGTGCCTTCACCGTTAACGATGCATGTGTTGTATGCTATGTAATCGGGTATCGGTGTGTTTTCTGATTGCTTTCTTTTATTTTGCAATATATGAAATACTTGTCATGTATGTTTTTACACTTTGAATGTGAGATTAACCATTACCCTGGGATTCATCTGATCTCTGAATCTCAGTCATACCTAAAGATCTAGGAAGATGCTCTGGATCAGGAAGTAAGGCTGTACAGCTGGAGTAGCTGAAGAAGACCCCGAAGGAGGGGATTCAACTAAGTTGAATTTCATACTTTAAATGTTTTGGATTATATTTGCTAACTATTCGACTGACAATTCGGGATAATTGTATAACTAAAATCCTCTAACGAGATTAACCCTGACTATTACCGAATTTTAAGTTGTATCACACTTATATTCCTTCATGAATTTAAATTAACCAGCATATGTCTAAGCATATGTTAACAGTCACTCGCTCGTCCAAACGTTATGCACGCTCTCTGTTGTGACTTACTCTGATCTGTTAGCGCCTTCACTTTGATAAATACAAATGAAGTAGTTTAATAAGAGATTAAGGACATAAATGGATATCATAATGGACATAGGAATTAAGGGCATTACAGATATGATCTTAGTTAGTAAAAATATGTGAACTCAATTCAATAGGTGGTAATTAAGACTGGGAACTAAGTGGAACTTTCTTGTTCCCCTTTGTTTCTTTAATGATTTTGGTGTGATGTGGCTACTGAATTAGTAACTAAATTCTGAGTAACATGAGATAATTCTTTTCCATAAAATGTGACAATTATCAAAGTAAAAAATATAAAAGTTTAAATAGAAATTTAACCCTCTTGAAGCTATAGATTTTATAATAATTTTATGGTCCTTTATTTTATTTTTTTTTTTTTGAGCATCACCTCCCACCACGATACGACGAATTATGATATGGTCTTCACACAGTATTGTCTCCGAGCACTATGGCATATATAGCATCCATTAATCTTTTTCTATCTCTCTCATTTGAATTCTGTGTTTTACACAAGGTTCTGAAACCCGGACCGGTCACTGAATCGGTCGGGGTACTGGGTTAAGGGTTAGTGGGTCAGACCGGAGTCAACCCGGACCTAGACCGGTGAGGTATAAAAAATTGGAAAATAATTAATTTCTTATCACACCAACCTAAATTTGACATACTATATATCATTTCAATACTTTAGATCAGTGGCAAAAAAATCATATACTTCAATACTTATGACATATTTAGATATTCTTAACAACCTACATTTGACATCCACTAAGCAGAGCCAACCGAAAACAGAGAAACCACAATAGCTTCAGGAAAACCTAAAAATGAATTCAAATCAAACCCATATGACATGCAACAGTGAAAAAAGAAAAAAAAATTGAGGGAGAAATAAAATAAAAAAAAATTGAAGAAGAGAATTTTTTTTTTAATAAAAAAAAAACGGTCGACCCGGTGACCCGTCCGGTTATTTCCCGGGTTCACCGGGTCAGACCGGGTTTACCGGTTCAGTCCGGTTTTGCACCAAACCGGACCGGTTTCACGGCCGGTTGGCCGGTTCCCGGTCTGAACCGGCCGGTCCGGTCCGGTTTCACAAACCATGGTTTTACATCTTGATCCTTGAAAAGTACCTGTAATAATACAATATCATGTCATCTCTTATGCTCACTTTTCCTTCGTACTTAAGCACATGTTACATTCTTAATTCAATATAATGCTTTGATTTCCCAAAAAAAGTTCACTACCTTGTATATCAGTCACAGATTGAGATAAAGGTGAAGTTTTTCCTCTTCATAAATTTCTCATTTTGGTGTACAATTTTTTTCACTTTCCAAGTTGGGGGAAATGAAAACGGACAAATCTGTACAAGAAAAAGGATCTAACTCTACAAAATTGTGTTGGCTAATCTAAGTTAGTCTTGTCTTTGGAAGCTAGCACCCATTGAAGGAAGAAGTGACACTTAGGAACAAATCTTCTCTGCAAGGAAAAGTAAGGGCACCCATTGGATGATCATACCCAAACTCTTCTTCAGCTTCGCTTAACAACTCTTGAAATGCAAGTTGATTCAAGTATGATATTGGAATCACAAATCTCTTCATTTCCTCTCCCACATACACTGCTAGATGACCCCTTGGAACTTCAACATATTTTGAAGAAGTCAATTTTGCAGCAAAGGAAGACCTCTTGATGCCTGGTAGACGAAAACCCATTGTTCTTCTTTAGAAGAGAATAAGAAGTGTTTGAGAATTGATGCTTGAGAGCAATGTCAGAGATTTGTTTTGCTTGCTTCTGAGAGCGTAAAAGTATATCAGTATATATAGATGAATGGAGAAGGAAAGGTTATGTGGTAGGACTTAACTATTGGAAGACAAGAGCATTTAGAGATCACATGGTATTGTCTTAGAGCGAGGTCTTTCTCTGAAAACCAACAAGTTAGGATGACTTAAATGAAGAATGGACTAAAACCCGTTCGACTAAGATATGAATGATGAAGCGTTAGTTAAGCGATGTAGTCCAAAGACATGAACGAGAGGGATCACATGATAGTGTTTTGATATGTTTCCCAATGTCAAGAAGGATCAATTAAGATGCTCAAAGTTTGATGTCTATCTAAAGGCTTTATGATTGTTAACTATGAGTTGGACTGATGAAAGGTAAACCAAAAGAGGTGTCTCAAGCATGTCGACAACTCAAAAAGACAACCCTAGAATTCATCAAATAGATATCAATTAAGCTTTTAACTTTTCAAGAAATCGTTCAATTGAACACAAAAACAGGATCATGTGATTTTTTCTCATCCATGTCTCTGAACATGACTGCACCATATTTGTCTAACCAAGTCTCTCTTCATTTGGCTCGTCCTGACTTGTTGCTTTCTGAAAAAGACCTTTAAGACACGTCCATGTGAACTCTGATCGAGAGCCCTTGCATTGCCTTCCATTAGGCCCTATCACCAAACCTCTCCCCCAACAATTAGTGAAGGAAAACAAATGCATTAATCTATATATACTCATACTTGCAAGTATTTCATCAGAAGCCACTACACTCTACAACAATATCCTCAAGCGTCTAAATTCAATCATTTCTTATTCTCTTAAAGCAAAAAATGGGTTTTCGTATACCTGGAATCAGAAGGGCTTCATTTACTACAAAAGTAGCGTCTTCAAGATCAAGTGAAGTACCCAAGGGATATCTTGCTGTCTATGTTGGAGAGGAAATGAAGAGATTTGTGATCCCAATATCTTGCTTGAATCAACCTTCATTTCAAGAGTTATTAAGCCAAGCAGAGGAAGAGTATGGATATGATCATCCAATGGGAGCTCTCACTATTCCTTGCAGAGAAGAGGTCTTCCTAAACGTCACTTCTTTCTTCAATGGGTGCTAGCTTAATTGCACAGACAAGATTAACTTATTAGATTAGTGCACACAATTTTGTAATTGGCTTGTAGAGATTTTTTTCCCCCTTTTTTCCTTTTTATTCCCATACTTGGGAAGTGAAAAATTGTCTATCTGAACGACAAGTTGACCAATATTCATTTTTCACTTTATCTCAACGAATCTTCTATACAAAGGCATATTGTACATTTCAGTTTTGTTGACGATGAGTTGTGTTTTTATTATGTTGTAGGAAAATATAGAAAAAATATATTGAATCAAGATTTCCCTCTGGGGTATCAACTTCATCTCAGGCTTCAACTTTCACTTTTATTTCCCAAGTCCCTGTTAATGGGGCACTAAAAAGAATTGTAAAAAAATTGTTTTATTTGATAATTAAAATAATTTATATTTCCAGCGTCGCGTGATCTTTGAAAACTAACATTAAGACAATATCATGTGATCTCTTATGGCATTTTTATATGGACGTTTCATGGAGCTCTGTGGCCACCCATTTATTCCATTAATTCCCATCTATATAATAACTAATTGATTTTGGTGCTTTGAAAAGCTGCTTTTTGAAGGCATCCAGTGCCACATTCTTCGTACTTGTTTTAACTTTCTTGTTCCACTTTGTTTCTTTATAGATTTTGGTGCATTGTGGCCACTGAATTATGGCTTGTTTAGAATGACCATAAGATCCTTCAAAAGTAGTATTTCAATCGTGATTTACAGTGAATGAGATAAGCATTTGAAAAGAGTTTTATTTCGACTTAATCAAATTCCAAGTAACAAGATTTTTTTCAAAAAATAAAAAATTAAATATCAAAGTAATAATATATAAGCTTAAATATATATATTTAACCCTTCTAGCTATATTTCATAATAATATTTTGGCGCATTCTTGTTTGTATCACTACTTCGATAGGACGAATTATGATAGTCTTCATGCGGTCTTGTCTCGAAATAAGAAAAATATTGATTGAATTGTCTAGAAAGGATCTAATATTTTTTATCTCGATTTTTCAACAAGATAAGCATACAAATATATCCTTAGCATTCATCACATATTCCACACACACACACACACAAAAACAAAAGGACCTTGCCTTGGACATCCGTAAAAGTTTGAGATAAAGGTGAATTTTTTCTCTTCATATATTTCTCATTTTAACTTGGTATACAACTTTTCACTTTCCATGTTGAGGGGAAAACAGAGAAACAAAATCTTTACACAGCAAAAGGATCTAACTCTACAAAACTCTGTTGACTAGTCTAAATTAAATATTCTCTTTTCTTGCTCTAGCAGCCCTTGAAGGAAGAAGTAACTTTTAGGAAGACATCTTCTGTACAAGGGATAGTGAGAGCTCCCATTGAATGATCATACCCAAATTCTTCTTCAGCTTCACTTAGCAAATCTTGAAATGAAGGTTGATTCAAGAATGATATAGGGATCACAAACCTCCTCATTTCCTCTCCAACATATATTGCAAGATATCCCTTTGGCACTTCACCAGATTTTGAAGAAGTCAATTTTGCAGAAAAGGAAGACCTCTTGATCCCGGTATACGAAAACCCATTTTCTTTTTATAGTGAAGAAGAGAATAAGAATTGTTTGAAAATTGATGCTTGAGAATATTGTGAGAGATTTGTGTTGCTTGCTTCTGAAAGAATGCAATTATATATCAGAATATATAGATGAATGGAAGAGGAAAGGTTAGATGGTAGGACTTAGCAATTGGAAGACAAGAGCATTTAGAGATCACATGGTATTGTCCTAGAGGTCCTTTTCAAAAAACCAACAAGTCAGGATGACCTAAATGAAGAATGGGCAAAAACCCATTTGCCTAAGATATGAATGATGAAGTGTTAGGTAAGCTATATAGTCCGAAGACATGGAGGATCACATGTTACTGTCTTGATGTCAGGAAGGATTCTCATAGCTTGATGTCTATCTAAAGGCTTTATAGCTGTCCGTTTCATTTCTTTACGTACACGATGCCTCGAGAGACATGTTAATCCTCCATTGGATTGATGAAAAGTATCCATATATAAGAGGTGTCTCAAGCATGTCTAGTACTCAAAATGACAACCACAAAACTCTACAAATAAATGTAGTATTTATTAAGCTTATTTGAGCTGTTCAAATGATTCTTATTGAACACATAAACAGAATCATGTGATTTTTCTCATCCATGTCTCTGGACTTGACTGCACCGCACTTACCATCTAAACCCTTTATCATATCACATCCCAACCAAATGGGTATCCAAGTCCTCTCTTCATTTGGTTCGTTCTTGCTTTTGGAAATTGACCTCTAAGACACAACCATGTGAACTCTAAGGACCCTTGTCCTTCAATAGGGATTATCAAATATAACATATCGCCCACCAATTATTGAAGGAAAACAAATGGTTCATCTATATATATTCATACTTGCATGCATTTTAAAAGAAACCCAACTCACAACAATATCCACAAGCATCTAAATTCAACCACTTTCTTTTTCTCCTCCTCTTAAAGACAAAAAATGGGTTTTCGTTTACCTGGAATTAGAAGGGCTTCTTCATTCACATCAAAAGTGGCTTCTTCAAGATCAAGGGAAGTACCAAAGGGATACCTTGCGGTCTATATTGGAGATGAAATGAAGAGGTTTGTGATCCCAATATCATACTTGAATCAGCCTTCATTTCAAGAGTTATTAAGCCAAGCAGAGGAAGAGTATGGATATGATCATCCCATGGGTGCTCTCACTATTCCTTGCAGAGAAGATGTCTTCTTAAATGTCACTTCTTCCTTCAATGTGTGCTAGCTTGCAAAGACAATATTAACTTGTTAGATCAGTCAACACAATTTTGAAATTGGAGTAGTTTAGTTCCTATTGCTTTGTAAATATTTTTTTTTTTTTTCCTTCCCGTTTGGGAAGTGAAAAATTGTTTATCTGAATGAGAAGTTGATGAACAGACATATTCACGTTATCTCAACAAATCTTCAATATCAGAGGCATTGTACTTTTAGTTTTGGTGACGATGAGTTGTGTTTTTATTATGTTTTTGGAAAATATAGAAAAAATATTGAATTTAAGATTTCGCTCTAGAGTCTCAACTTCATCTCCCCATTTTGATGCATGTGGCTGCCTAGAGAAAAGATATCGTAGATACGATACACAGTTCTCGGGCTTCGGCTTTCACTTTCTTTTCCTCAGTCCCAATTAATGGGGCAATAAGAAGAATTTCGACCAAAAAAAAAATGATTGTTTTTATACTTCAAATAATTTATATTTCCAGGGAAAATCTATTAATTTTTTATTTAACTCAGTAACTGTATTTTTTAAAGATGTAACATAATTTATTCTTTTTCTTCAATGTTATTTTCTTAATTAGTAAAAATAAGTGAACAAGTCCAATAGTTGGTAATAAGACTAGGAACTAAATTGAACTATTGTGGTCCACTACGTACTTTCGTTTTCCCCTATAGATTTTGGTGCGTTGTGGCCTCTGAATCATGAGTACGTAATATTCATGTTCTGAGTAGTGGCATGTGATCGTATTGTTCTAAAAAAATGACAAATGCCAAAGTCAAAAAGTTAAATTATTATTCAATCCTTGCAGCTAGATTTGCTGTTAAATTTCTGGTCCATTTTGTTTTCGGTATCAATTACAGGTTGGCTTGATAGTTGTATGAACCGTCTTTTGATTAAGACAATATCATGTGATTTCTTATGGCCATTGTCTTTTGATTGAGTTCACTTATATTTTCATAAATTTAGATAATAATAACAGTGAAGACATTAACATGAATGATGTTTCCTCACCAGTCACATTTGGCTCTCTGCTGACTGGCTATCCATTCATTTCATTAATTCGCCGTGGAAATTCAGAATTATAATTATTATATCAAATAAAAATAATTTATCATTATTCTTCTGTGAAGAGTTTGATTAAACCATATTTTTATAGGATTTTTCATAATCAAATTGGGGATTTTAATGTATTTCTTATATCATTATTATATGAGTAAGCACTAATTTAAGTTAATGACACTCGTATTAAATTAAGTCTTATTAGGGGCAAAATGGTCATAATTTTTAATTATTTATGCAAATAATTTCTTGGACTTTTTGATGCTACATTGTGCTTAATCTTGCATTTTAGGTGTTCAAGAAGAAAATTGAAAATTTTAAAAAATGTCAATTAGGGTTGAATTAATATTTTTGAGGAATAGCAAAAATTACAGAAAAATCCCCAGAACTCTTGGAAATTTCAAATCAGTGAAGAAAAGCGGCCAGAGCAAAGTACAGAAAAGGGCTCATACGTTTTGAAATTATAGTTGACCTCACAAAGGTTTTTAATATTTCATTTTAGTTCCTTCAAGAAATTTTGAATCTTCAGTTTGGTCCCTGGTGCGTTTTGACCAAGGCTAGGTTAGTTTGACTGGAAAAGCCTTCCTCTTATTCATGAATACACCAGAGCCGAAGACCTTGGAGCATTGCGAAGAGCAAGGAGACAAGAGAGAGATTCTTCGACGAAGGAGAGGGAAAGAGATGGAGAGTCAACACCACCGTCAAGGACTTCCACCCTTCATCCTCACACCCACCGGCGACTTTCTTGAACCAGAGCAGCGATGGGAGAGAGCTTGAGGGGAAAACTTGAATCTTTGAACCAGATTCACCGTTCCCATCATCATCAACCTTTTCCTTTCCTCTCACCGCCGGTTTCTCCCACCAACGGAGGGCTGTGAGTTTCAAGAGGGTTGGAGACACAGTTCTGGCGAGAGTTCCTCCATCTTTTAACATCATCATCCTCACAGGAGTTTGATGCCTCTTTCGTCGGTTCTTCCCTTTTTCCTCATCTCATCACAACAACTCTACTCTTCTGCACTCTAACCAGACAGATATGACAACATCCTTTCTTTTTCACTCTCATATTTTGACTTAGTCCTAGTGCTATATGATTCCAAATGCGTTAAGAAGAATAAGAAAATATACTTTTATTTGATGCGCAAAATATTCAAAAAACAAATTCCGGGTAAAAACCGATAATTTTTAGTTTTAAGTAATTAATTATAAACTTTAAAGAAGACGTAACAACATTTATGATATTGTCTTCAATGATATGATCTCAATTCGTAAAATTATTACGTAGACTCCGTTCAATAGCCGGTAAAACTTTTGGAACTAAATTGAATTACTTTCTTGGTCCACTTTGTTTCTCTATAAATTTTGGTGCATTGTGGCCACTGAATTATTAATTATGAGTATCATATTTTTCCATAACAATATGAAAAATGTCGAAGTGAAAATTTATAATTTTAAATAGATATTTGACCCTTGCACCTAGATATTATAAATAATTCCATTGGTCCACATTGTTTTGGGCCTCTATAGTATGAGTTGGCTGGTAATCGTATGCGCTGCGCTGTCTTGTGTTTTAACATGTTGATCTCGTAGATGGTAAGGGATTTATGGCCGGGTTGATTGTCCCGATTTGTAAGATCGATGTTAACCCTCCAAAACTTTTTCTTATAAAAAAAAATGTTGATCGTGGAAAAGTACCAATAAGAAAATGTCATGTGATCTCTTATGGCCATTGTCCCTTTGTAAGAAAATTATATATTCCTAACTCATGAGTTGATGTGAAACACATAAATGTGAAGCTTGATCTAAGTTCAATTTTTGACATGTGCCGTTGATTATTAATTTGATGATACTGCACACATACTATACAACACATCCATTTGTTTATTATTATATATATTGGATTGACTTGTAAACCATTACTTTTGGAGTCAAAACATGATTTTAGGAACATAAAAAAAATTCATAGGATTAATGTTCTTGTATAAAGGGATTCTTTGTTTTTCTCTATTACTAAATCTTGATTTGAATTTACTGGATAGAAGAATAAAACTTTCTTCTGAATCTGGCCACGAGAAAAAGAACTTGGGTCGCGTAACGTAGAAGATCAGAGCCATTGATATTCATAAATGATTGAAATTGCGTGAAAATTGTCTATTGATAAATTTCTCACCTGCACTTTTTTACAATTCCCAAGTAGGGGAAGAAAAAGGATCTAATTCTACAAAATTGCGTTGACTATTCTAAGTTAATGTCTTGTCTTCCTAGCAACCATTGATGGAAGAAGTGACTTTTAGGAAGACATCTTCTGGACAAGGAATAGTGAGAGCTCCCATTGGATGATCATATCCAAATTCTTCCTCAGCTTCACTTAATAACTCTTGAAACGAAGGTTGATTCAAATACGATATTGGGATCACGAACCTCCTCATTTCCTCACCAACATATATTGCAAGATATCTCTTTGGCACTTCACCAGATTTTGAAGAAGACACTTTTGCAGCAAAGGAAGTCCTCTTGATTCCTGGAAAACGAAAACCCATTTTGTGTTTTGCTTGTAAGAGAATAAGAAGAAAGTGTTTGAATAACTTTGATGCTTGAGAGTATATATTGTGAAAGATTTGTGTTGCTTGCTTCCAAAAGCAAACAAGTATGAGTATATATAGATGAATGGTGGAGGAAAGGTTATGTGATGGAATTTAATTATCGGGGGACAAGGGCATATAGAGATCACATGGAGTTGTCTTAGAGGTCTTTTTCAAATAAAACTAACAAGTTAGCATGAGCCAAATGAAGTGAGGAGTACTCCGATATCAAATCGGCTGAAATATCATTGAGGAAGGGGCTAGTTAAAAGTTGTGGTCAAGAGACATGGATGATGAGGATCACATGATATTGTTTTAAGATCATTACCCAAACCATGTGGATATTCAAGACCTCTTCCTTTGGCTCCTCCTGACTTGTTGCTTTTTGAAACATACCTCTATGACACAACCACGTGATCTCAAAGAGCCTTGTCCTCTGTTAGGCCCTATCACATAATCTCTCACCCAATAATTATTGAAGGAAAACCATTCAATTAATCTATATATACTCACAATTCCATACATTTCAGAAGTAACACATCTAAACAACATCCTCAACATCTTGTTAATGGGGCACTACGAAGAATTATAAAAACTGGTTTTATTTGATATTTAAACTAATTTATATTTCCAGCGACAATCTATTAATTTTTAATTTCAACCCAATACATCCATTTTTAACATTACAAAAAAAAAAATAATTTGTAGCGGACACATATAACCGCTACAAATACATGTATTTGTAGCGGTTAAAGGCAAAACCGCAACAAATTCGTAGCGGCAGCGATGGCGCCAAAGCACGGGCTTGTTTGCGACAAACTTTGTAGCGGTTACAATAAAATAAACTGCTACAAAAGTGGTGCCAGCTTGGCGTGTAATGGCGCGAAGGTTTGTGGCGGTGACTTGGTATCGGTTTTAGGTAAATAACCACTACAAAGTTGGCACCAGCTTTGGCGCGTAACGGATCTATTACAAGGAAAGTCAACACTAATCCTCTGGGCAAAAGGAATTAACTGAAGAGTAGAGAGAAAAGACACCAAAGTGCCTCCAACAGCTGAATTAGTGCACCAACGGATATAATGAAGTTTGCAACGGTTATTTAATGCTCTCTTAATATAAATAGATCGCATTCAATTCTTCTCAACAACACACTCTTTGAAAACGAATTACATTCAAGTTTTACAACTACTCTTTCAGCTTTTGACTTGTAAAGATCTTCTCGATACATCAAGCTTCGGTGTTTATCATTATCTACTCTGAGAGAGTTCACTAATTGTAAATCATTTATTGTAAAGAATCTCAAGTCTGGGGACTTGGAGATTGGAATATTGATTGCAACTTGTAAGAGGGAGTAAGTTCTAGTGAGAGAATTACTCTTGAGTTACAAAGTGTGTAATCAATAGTGATAGTAAAATCCCAGAGTGTCTAGGGACTGGACGTAGGTCAAGAGATTGGACCGAACCAGTATAAGTTACTTATGTCTTACTATTCTTCCTTATCCTCTGTCTAGCTCTGTTTTAGTGTTCGAAAACAGAGCAATTTCGAAAGAATTTTAAAAACCTCAATTCACCTCCCCTCTTGGTGATTAAGCTCCACTTTCATTTGGTATCAGAGCCAGTTTTTCTCTGAAGAGATTAACATCTCGAGAAGGATCACTATGGAAGGTATTCTACCTGATGGAGCTTCGATCAACCGACCACCGGGATTCACTGGAGAGCACTATTCCTTCTAGAAAGCCAAATTCAAAGTCTTTGTATTATCTTTTGAATATGGTCTCTGGAGTGTCACGCCCTAAAACCTAAAGGGGTGACCGGCAGGGAATATGAGTGGACTCACATTCCTTAAGCATTAATTTTATAAACATATGTTCTGAATTATATGGATCCCACCTATAAATTACATGGAGCATCTAACTTTAAATATTAATACAAAAGTCTAGGGCTACGATTACATCAACTAATAGCACCTCATGATGGATCAACGATCTCTACACCCTTAAAGAGGCCCTTCACCGATCAGCAGGAGGTACACGGTCAGCAATACTATCTGATCCAAAACAAATTTTTCGGTGAATAACGCCTCATTCTTGTAATTTAATAATATACAAAAGTAAATATTTAAACATTTTAACTTTTTGATAATAACAATATGGCAATAAGTTTCAATTTCTAAACCATACAAACATAATTAAAATAGAATTCTATACAAAATATCATTAATCAAATAATTTAAAGCACACGCTAAAACCTTTCAATTAACGTAATCAATTTAAAACATAATCCTCAAACTGGATCTTTTTTTCGTAGAACTTCTTACATAACGAATGACAAGCGTGCCACACACGATCACGAGGGTAACTAACTGCGCATGACTCAAAGTCATGAAAACAAGCGTGACACATAGTCTATGAGGGTAACCAACAGGCATGACTCAAGTCATGAAAACAGCATGGACACACGATCCATGAAACAGCATGAGAACAAATCCCATGAATATCAAGCGAGCTCGAAGTTAACCATGGTGCACCAAGAACTAACAAGATCGCTTTATTAAGAAGGCGTTTTGTATTCGGTCCTCTCAAACATTTTCAAAGATGCTTGGGGTCAATTTATCAAAGTAATAAAATTCTTCTTTCATAATAATAATAACTTTATCTCATACTTCATAATCAAGTCCCCCAGCATGAAGTTTCACAAACAATATTTCAAAACTTTCCCTCAATTCAATCTGTCGATAAAATCCTTTTAAAACATTAAAACTCACGTAAAAACGTTCCATTTCAAATAACAATTTCTAGCTCATAAACTTTCCAAAATGCAAGATCATTTCAATATAAAATTTATGAAAAATATCTCAAAAGTCTCTGTACCATTTAACTGCATAATCATGAATTATGCTTTGAAACAATTGAAAAAAAAAACCATAATAATGAATAAAATCACCATTATTTACTCATATACCATCAACAAATATTCCTTCACAAAATCATATTTTTAAATATGGAAATAAACATGAAGTACAAAAATAAAATAAAATATCATTTAGAAAAGTTAGGACGCTATTCACTCACATATTATTCCTTCTCAAAACTATACCTTTACCAAAATCCATGTTCACTTTTTCTCTCTTGAGTTCAAGCAATTGTCAATTCCTATAAATTTTGAATTAGGTCATAATTGATAATCTTTTATCCTTATATATTATATAATCTCTAAGACATATTTAAATGCCCATTATACTACCCAAAACTCTTAACTATTTCCGATACCCCTATGGAACAGAGACACAGGTTCGGCAATCAATACCCAAAAATTCATACCTCAACCTCCAATAAAATTTACCTACTGCTTTTAAAATCCTTAAATACCACAACATCCTTCAATCACACCTAATTCATCTAAGATTCTCATTTAGCATCCATAACAAAGTCCCATATAATAGCTTATTAAAACCCCTTCAAGTCATAAATTTGATCCTAAAAATCATACCAACGCAGAGGCAAACGAATAAATGTATCATCTTTATCAAATAACCCATAAAGAAACAGCAATGACACCACTCCCACTGAAATTCCAGATTTGAAAAGCAATCCTAAGAACTTGACACCAACATGCAAAAGCATATATTCTCGTACAGCTTCCTAGCTCTCTTCTACAACCTTCAATCTATGTCAAACATCATTTTATCCCCTAATCGATTAATCTCCTCTCAATTAAATCAAAGTTCCTCCAACCCAATCATCCCCTAATGGCAACCATTAAAGAAAATAAAGGTGGGAGAATATTTAGGAGACTCACCATAGCTGAAATCTAGCCTTGCATGTAAGAAATCCCCTCATTTCCTTCTTCTTCTTCACCTCCGACTCCTCCCACTCTCACTCACTCTTTTATATGTTTTCGGTGAGGCCACAATGAATGAATGAGGGCCGAATGGTTTCTGACCTGAATGGTTAATTGAGAATTAAAGGGGCTGGCCGAATGGAGATTAAACAATTAAAGGAATAAAACGCTGAATAGGTCGACTGGTTTATGGGCTGAATGAAGAATAACAGATTATATGGAGCATGGTTGTGTCTTTGTCCCAAATTGAGCCGTAGAGAATTGGATAATGATAATAATGAGTTTCGTGGTTGTGGATGTCCGTATAGCAAATGAATAACAAGTTTAATTGTTGTGTATGAATAGAAAGCACATGACTTGCACATGTTGCTTGGGAATAATGGAGGATTTAATACATAATACAACTAATTCCATATTTTCCTTTTCTTTATAATATTGTTCCATTAGACTTTAACAATTTCCTTCTCTAAAATTCCGATTAGATATATCCTTGTCTCATCAAATTGGGCTTTGACTTTGCCCAAATTCATTTGTGGGCCTGGGGTAGTAAAATTACTGTTTTACCCCTTCTTAATTTGGGCACTAGATTATCCAATAAATTCCCGAAATAAATCCTTAATCCCATATAAGGATTTTTATTTCTCAATTAACTCCTTTAGGCCATAAATTATTGATTCTAAAATTCTAGGGTCGAAATTTATCCTCTAACTATTTTTCCTTTAATTTTCGAGAAAAGATACCCTAAAATCCAGAAAATAGCTTTAAAACTATTTAGGCCAATCTTTCGTAATTAAACCCCTAATAATAGTTCTAGATCCTCAATAATATTTCATACATTTTCCCTAAATTTTCAAGGTCCAAAAACTATTTTTGTTTAACATTTTCTTCAAAATAAACTTAAGACTACTAACTTCTACTAGCTTAACACCATACTCATCTCAATCTTATTCCTAAACTCTTTGTCTCAAAATTCGGGATATTACATAAAGAGTGTTCGAAAGAGGAGATTATGTTCCGGCAACTATTGAAGATGGAGTGAGAACTCCAAAGCTCGAAGAAGAATATGATGAGAATGACAAGAAACTAAGCACTCTCAACAGCAAGGCTGTTCTCATGCTCCAGAGTGCCTTAAGTCAAAGTGAATATTTTCGAATATGCACTTTAATCTCTGCTAAAGCTATGTGGGACGCCTTGGAGTTAGCTCACGAAGGAACCACTGGAGTCAAGGAGAATAGAGTCAACACCCTCATGACTGAGTACGACCTTCTTCGTATGAAGTCAGGGGAATCTAATGGTGAGTTCCGGCTTAGATTCACTCATATGATCAACCAACTTGCTGCATTGGGAAAAGTCTATGATCAACCAGTTCAAGTCAGAAAAATCTTGAACATTCTCAGCAAGGAATGGGAAGCCAAGGTTACTGCCATCAAAGAAGCTCATTGTGCATCAATGGCATCTGTAGCGGCCTTGTTTGGCAGCTTGTCTGAATATGAAGGCAAGATCAAGTTCAGAAAAGGACTTGATGAAATCAATGGCAAGAGCAAAGGCATAGCTCTTAAGGCTATCAAAGAAACTAAAGAGACAGATGATGATGATGAAGAAGACGAAGAAAAAGAGCTGGGAATGATCGTTCGAAGATTTAAAAGATTCTACAGAAAGGATCAAGGATACAAAAAGTTTCACAAAGGTAGCACTAGCACTGAGACAAAGAAGCCAATCATCTGCTACGAATGTGAAAAGCCTGGTCACATCAGATAAGAATGCCCCCAGCTGAAGGATAAAGATAGAGACAAGAAGAAATTCAATAAGTTCAAGAAGAAAGCTTATGTCTCAGCAATATGGGGAGATAGCTCATCCGATGAAGATGAAGC
The DNA here is from genome assembly GCA_019022615.1 of Acacia melanoxylon. Classification (NCBI taxonomy): domain Eukaryota; kingdom Viridiplantae; phylum Streptophyta; class Magnoliopsida; order Fabales; family Fabaceae; genus Acacia; species Acacia melanoxylon. The sequence goes on from JAFJYJ010000042.1 coordinate 998,667, forward strand.
TGAAGAGGAGGACAAAGCTAACATATGCCTCGTAGCTCAAGAAAAAGAGCACTATGAAAATAGTAATGAGGTATATGATTCACAACCAACTTATGATGAGTTATTTGCTGAATATAACCTTGTGCAATCTGAATTTGAAAAACTTGCTGAAAAATATCTTGTCTTGAAAAAGAAAAATATAACTCTTGAACTGCAAGTTGAAAAGCTTTCCTATGTTGAAAATGTTGTTTGTGAAGATTATCCTGATCTAAAGAAAAAGAATTTGCATCTTACAAAGGCACTTGAGAAATTCACTAGAGGTAGAGAAATGCTCAATGTCATTTTGAAACAGCAAAGATTTACAAATGACGGATCAGGAATCGGTTACAAACCAAACTTTGATAAAAAGAAAGGTAAAAAGAAATTTGGAGAAAAAACTTATATGAACTATTTTAGAAAATCTGTTCATTCTTCAAATCCTTTTGCTCATTGAAATTATTGCAATCGTAAAGGTCATACTACTTCTTCCTGTTTTCATAAAAGGGAAAGAAAGAGTAAACTTTCAGGAAATTATCAATGGGTGCCAAAGGGATCTTACAATATTCCTACGACACGAACTAATCCCAAAGGACCCAAGAAAAGATGGGTACCTAAGACCTGATATGTTATGTGTTGTAGGTGTGTCTAAGAGCATCAAATCCCAACAAGTGGTACATCGATAGTGGATGCTCAAGACATATGACGGGAGACCAATCTAAATTTGCTTCAATCAAACCCAAGGATGGTGGCAAAGTGACTTTTGGTGGAAATCAATATGGAAAGATTGTTGGGATTGGTGAAATTGGAAACAATGAAGGACTACAAATCAAAGATGTCTACCTAGTAGAGGGACTTTGTCACAATCTCCTCAGTGTAAGCCAAAGTATTGATAAAGGTAACTTAGTTATCTTTGATTCTGAGGAATGTTTGATTATCAGTAAAGATATTCTCCCTTTAGAAGACTTAAAATCAAAAGCCTTATTCAGAGCTCCTAGAAAAAGAAATTGTTATACACTTAATCTCTCTAGAAATGATTCTGTTTCTGAAAAATGTTTTGTTAGTAATTTGGATGATAGTTGGCTATGGCACAAGCGATTAGCTCATGTCAACATGATCCAACTTGACAGATTACTCAAAAAGGATTTGGTTATTGGTGTTCCAAAACTTTGTTTTAAAAATGACATGATTTGTGATGCTTGTCAAAAAGGAAAACAAACCAAATCATCCTTCAAATCTAAAAATGAAATTTCAACTAATAGACCTCTTCAATTACTTCATAAGGATCTAGTTGGACTAGCTAGAGTAAAAAGCCTTGGTGGCAATCTTTATACTTTGGTCATAGTTGATGATTTCTCTAGATTTGCTTGGACTATTTTCCTATCCTTTAAAGATGAAACATTTGATCAATTTGTGTGTTTTGCCAAGAAGGTCCAAAACGAGAAAGGTTTCCCAATTTCAGGAATTCGAACTGATCATGGAAGAGAATTCGAAAACCATGCATTTGCCGAGTTCTGTGACAACAATGGTATAGATCACAATTTCTCAGCCCCAAGGACTCCTCAACAAAATGGTGTTGTAGAAAGAAAGAATTGAGTCCTCACCGAGATGGCAAGAGCTTTGCTGAATGAGAACAACACTTCTCAAGTGTTCTGGGATGATGCAATGAGTACGGCTTGCTACATCTCGAATCGAGCATATCTCCGGAAGAAGTTGAGCAAAACTCCCTATGAGCTGTACAAGGGAAGAAAACCAAACTTGGCTCATCTACATGTTTTCGGATGTAAGTGCTTCATCCACAATAATGGTAAGGATAATTTGGGAAAGTTTGATCCCAAAGCGGACGAAGGTATATTTTTAGGCTATTCAAATAGGAGTAAAGCTTATAGAGTTTTTAATACTCGTACTCGTATTGTTGAAGAGTCTATGCATGATGTTTTCTGTGAATCCAAAACAGATAAATCCTTGGATGATGATGAGGAAAATGTTTTCAAAAACCAATTCTTTTCGAAAACTACTCCTGCTTCTATTGAAAATCCTGAAAACGTTTTTGAGGCTGATTCTCAAAATGATTTAGAAAACCCTGATCAATCTCAGCCTAGAGCTTGGAAGTTCAATAGGAATCATCCTTTGGACCAAGTAATAGGTGATGTAAATCAAGGAGTAAGAACTAGAAACAATACTTTGAATGAAGTGACTTTTTCAGCATTTATATCACATATTGAACCCTCTAAGATAGATGAAGCCCTTTCAGACAATGATTGGGTGATAGCTATGCAAGAGGAGTTACATCAATTTGATAGAAATCAAGTTTGGGATTTGGTACCTAGGCCTAAAGACCATCCGGTCATTGGCACTAAATGGGTATTCAAGAACAAACGAGATGAATCAGCAATTATTGTCCGTAACAAGACAAGATTGGTTGCTAAAAGCTATAATCAAGAAGAAGGAATTGATTATGAAGAAACTTATGCTCCAATAGCAAGATTGGAAGCCATAAGAGTTCTTCTAGCCTTTGCTTGTGTCAAAGGATTCAAGCTCTATCAAATGGATGTGAAAAGTGCTTTTCTAAATGGTTTTACTCAGGAGGAGGTTTATGTTGAACAACCTCCTGGTTTTTAATGTGATCATTGTAACATCCCAAAATTTGGATTGTAGGAATTAAAATATGATATGGGATTGATTATGAAAATTTGAGCCTTAATTATTTTAAAAAGTAATTATTGGAAGTTAAGGCTTATTTTCTTGTAAATTAAGGATAAATATTTGGAAATAAGTGTTGGCCTAAATACTTTGGAAATAATATTTTGTGGCCAAAAGAAATTTAATTGACAAAGAAAATCCTTAAATGGAACTAATGATTAAATTTTAATAATTCTCCAGTAATTGCAATTATAGGAGTAATAGGCTTAATTGCAAGTAAAAGGCTTGGGGAGAATTAAGTGGGATAAACTACTTATTTCTATCTATTCATTAAACCATTTCATTATCTACAGTGATTCACCTCCTTCCATTAGCCCAACACGTGATGAGTACAGAATAGCAATATAAGATTTTAAAAGCCCATTATTAACTACTATTTATCATTCTCATATGGCCCATACTTATCTCTATCATTCTTATATTCAGTTTTTTTTTCCCCTCACGCATACACAATCACAGAAGAGAAAAAAAAAAAGAGAGATACATCATTATCATCACTAAAACACGTTAAACAGAGACCAGCGAATCGGACCTTCCATATCTTCCTCGTCAGCGTATCCTTTAGGCAGTCTAGACTGTTCACACGGCAGCAGACCTCCATGCTTCTCCAGACCTTTCCCATATTCCTCGAGCCCTGTGTTGTGTAATTCCCATCAGTTCATCCTGTCTTCTCCTCAGACTGGACCAAGCTCACTATATATATATATGACCATCGCTCAAGTCTTGTTTCACCTTTCTTGTTGCTACAATCGTCTGAGAACTAGGAGCTGAGCGTGAAAGTGAGTGAGAGAGCACGTGAGGGGAGGTGAAGCCGAGAGTGGGAGTAGGAGGGAGAGAGAGAGCTGAATTACTATCTTGCTCCGTTATAAACACCTAGAACAGAGGTATGTTCTAAGCTCCTTTCTCCTTCTTGTTTCCATGAATGGCCAATGTAGGTTTGAAGTATGAAGCTTTGGATTTTGAATATATATATATATATATATATATATATAAAAGAAAGATAGGAAACCTTGCTGATATGAGAATTAACTTGCTGTCATAAAGTATTTATAGGTGGGTAGATTTAGATATGATCGCTGCACTGGAGAAAAAGAAAGGAAACTAATGCTTATGAAAAATATATTGCTTCATAAACTTGTTTAGATAAAGTTTATTGTGTAAGAAGCTATAGTATTGTTAGATTCACACCGTGCAAAGTTAAAACTGTGAAAAGACTCATAATAATATGGGGAATAAAGGAAGGCAAACCCAAGAGCGTTACTGTGTCGTTGGGCTAGGAAAAAAAAAATAAAAAGAAAATAAAAGTTTGCTAATCCAGGGTGTAATCGATGCACACATAAATAAAAGAAAGGAACTATATTTATATTAAAACTTAAATATGTATATTACATTAAAATATATTTATATAAGGAATAAGGGTTGCTGTGCGTGTTGTATTTATTAAAATAATAATAATACTAATAATAATAATAATAATAATAGGAGATTGCTATATTATATACGTTGCACTATATATATGTATATCATAATAAAAGTGTATTTTCCTGAGGTTAGTATTTATAAACTCCTATATAATAGGATCTAATATAACAAATCCCTATATTATTTCATTTATAATATTAGTTACAAAATAATATATACAGTGAAGCCTCTATATCTTTATTTCATCTTTTTGAGAAAAAGATACTGTACGTGCTTGTGTTTTAAAATTCTTGAATGGCCATCTCCATATTCAAAGCTATGATTATTGGGTTTATTATGTCTACCCATCCAATATTTGTGAGAATTACGTCTTCATCCATGGTTAAGTATATTCCTATTAAAATTAGCTCTCAAACTAATAGAATAGGTAAATAAAATAATAATAATAATAATGATGTTGATGATGATAATAATAGAATAAATAAATATTATTATTATTATTATTATTATTATAAAAGGGAGTAAATAATAAATGAGGTTATTAATTAATAATAAATAAATAGGGGTATTGTTAACTAATAACAAACAGAAAAAGGATATTATTAATTAGTAATTAATGGAAAGGAGAATTAATAATTACAATGGTCTCCCTTACTTTTTTTTAGTGCCGTGAAAATGTCTCCTTAGCAACCACGTGCCGTGACGACAAAAGATACCTCAGCCGCTAGTTTTACGCACCGTATCACTGCGCATGCAACCAATCCCGGCCATGTCGGGGTAAGAGCAATGCTTCGCCACAGATCACACTGTGAGAACCCCCGATCATGGTTAACTTAACCAGCTCTGATACCAAAAATGTCTCCTTAGCAACCACGTGCCGTGACGACAAAAGATACCTCAGCCGCTAGTTTTACGCACCGCATCACTGCGCATGCAACCAATCCTGGCCATGTCGGGGTAAGAGCCAATGCTTCGCCACAGATCACACTGTGAGAACCCCCGATCATGGTTAACTTAACTAGCTCTGATACCAAAATGTAACATCTCATTTTCAAAAGCAGTATAATTTTTTTTTTCATCAGAGTAGAGCATCGGAGCGTAAGAGTCACTGATAATTAGATTCAAAATGCCGTAAGTCTGGCTGATTACAGAAACGGTACAGTGACCGAGAGTTTTCCAAAAGTAAATAGCAGTAGAGGAAAGTGTCTCTTCGGCAATACTCATGTCGTAGCGACAAGGGATAGTTTTCAGCTGAGTCTCTGTGCGGCCTGCTTGCCTTTCACCTCGGTCCTCGGTTCTCCTGAACCTGACGCTATGTTAAGAGCTGAGGTCCAATGCATACGGACCCCAAGTAACGGTTAACCTCATGTTTACATACATCAGATAAGTACTACAGATATTCATGGAATTTTGACGACACTTACTACGTTCAAAGTAGGGTATACATAATCAGATATATATGGCAATAACAATACAAGTCGGATGTAAGGTTAAGGCACAAGGAGAAATGTACATGATCGATATGCACGGCAATAACAATACAATCGGATGTAAGGTTAAGGCACAACAGACATTGGACATAATCGGATATGGACGGCAATAACAATACTGATCGGATGTAAGGTTAAGGCACAACATAGAAAATACAGCATGACGAGAGGAAAATACATATATGCATACAATAACCATCAGAGTTAGTGTTACAGTACGCGAACGTACCTTCGTTGTCGACTACGGTACGTTTTACGGAAAATGGTATTTTTTGACAGCGGGTGAAACAGCGGTACAACGGCGGTACAACAGTGGTCCGATTATCTTAGATATCCTATAAGAATAACATTTATCAACTTCTAGCACTATAGCAGGCATTTTAGGTACAAATTACCATTTTGCCCCTGAACCCCTAATCGACGGAATTTCGTCGAGCCCATTTATTTTCGCTCTATCTCTCCGAATTTTGACAGATCTTTTCCCTCATCATATTTTCAAAATATATATCATATTTACCCCTAAATATGATATCTAGACTATCTTGAAAATTTAAAGATAAATCTAGCACTTCTACTATATCTACCGAAAGAACTACCGAAACTAAAGACTAAGGACCGAAGAACTTACCCCGGCTTTGGCTTAGAACTTCAAGAGCTCTCCCTTCTCTCTAACTTCTCTCTAAGGGGCAGATTTTTGGTGTGAAGAATGAAGAAGAGGAGCTTGGTATTTATAGAAGAGACGGATGGCGAACGGTAAATAATTCGAACTTGATCGACGAATATGGACCGTAGGATCGCATTTTGAGGACAAAACACTCTTGGCCCTCCATTTTCTTGTGCAGACCTCCCCCTCCCCAATAGTCAACAAAATGATGTCATCTTGATGGTGACATACGAGTTTGCATCGATAAAGTTTGGTCCGGTGTCCGAAACGCGTAATCTTGACGAATCGCGAAATCGACGGCGAGTTTCGAAGTTTCTTTCTTTCTCATTAGGAATATCTAGTTTAATGAAATTTATGATCCCATTAAGGGTATTCCGTTATCTCTCTGAAGATTTTAGGACATACGTCTTCGGTTACGGAATTGAATTCCGGAAGCGTCAGCGTCTAGGCAAAAATCCACTGGTTTGTAATATGATCTAACCTAAGTCACTAGATTCCTAATTCACGGAAACTACTTGTTTCAGTATTGACTCTAAATCCTCTATCTGCATTTTCTCTCTCCTATCCGGTGTCTTAAATACCCTGTTGGTTCGGAACCGACTTCGGAGACCGCTCAATCCGAGATAGAATTTCTTTGGTTCATAAAAAGTCCAGATGACTTAGACTACATCCCTATACCTTGGTGTAGGATTTTATTTCTATCCATTCTCAAATGTCGTTGACTCTTTACCATATATATTATTATTTTATTCAAAATATCTAGATTTTTTTCTTTTATTTTTTATTTATTTTTCTAAGCATAAAATATTTTATTAATATTTTATTTTTTTTATTTTTTTATTTATTTAATAATTTCGAATTTCTCCAATTAAAAATAATTATTTAAATTATTTTTAATTCATTTACTTTATACCTTAATTATCCCATTAATTACCATATTAGCCACTTACTAATTTTTTGATAATTTTCTTAATTAGGATAAATCATTATCTCACAACTATTTTACTTACATTGGTATTTTATATCCCATGTAAAATATTAAAAATCATGGGGTCACTTATGATCCCAAAATAATACTTAATTTTGCCTCATTATTTTTCAAGGAAAATTATCCCAAAAATTCCTAAAATTAGAGACAACATACTTTCTAATTTTTAACAAATATTTAATTGCCTCCTAGGATTTATCATAATATTTTTAGGTCATTTAATGCCTCAAAAATACATTTTATGGATTTTAGCTCTTTATCTCTCATAATTTCCATAGAAATTACCTTAGAAAATAAGAAAATTATTACTTCTTATTTGAGACCACATATTCACCTATTTCCAATAGGTATTATTTACTGAATTTATGATATTTATCATAAGTCAAATTTTAGGGTATTACATGCCCACTTTGAGCATTCCAAATTTATTATTATAATTTGTATATTCTTTTAAAATTTATAAGTTATAATTTTAGGTAGAGTTTTAAAAAGTTATTAATGGTTAGTAAATTGATTGTGGTAGATTGATTTTTGGCGTGTGTTTGAGCTCTTGGATTAGGAGCAGTGTGGTAATAGTTAGCTTCGGTGAGAGGTAACCACTTTCCACTTGTTATGTGTATTAATATGTTGTTTGTGAGTATTTTATGAAATGATTATGAATATCTTAATACAAATTGCCTTGTGGAACTTATGATTTGAATTGTGAAATATTTGCATATATTTATTTATGTATAAGAATTGGGAATTGAGATATTATGACATGTATATGAGAATTATTTAAATATGATATGAACGTAAAAATCTTGGAAAATTTTTGTTGAACTATTTATTGTGATAATTATGGTAAGGGTTGACTTGGGAAGATGGAGTAGTTTATTCCACCACGTGGTGAGGCCTCCATTAATGCATGATGGTTGGCTTTCTATTGTCCCACTTGTTCAATGAGGGACTGGCCCACTAGTTCAATGAGGGCTTACAACACCCTACTAGTTCAATGAGGGAAAAGACCCATGGTCCGGGGACATGTGCTCTCGAGGATTTTGGTGGTCCTCATCACGTGACCAGTGAGCTTTTGAGTAACCGGTAACATGGATGTAACTTAGCCCATGGGTCTAGTCAGAGGAAATAAGGCGGTTCGGTTGGATTGGTGGGGAGCATCTTGGGAATTGTGTTAATGAAAAATTGTAATACCTAATTTACGATATATAATTTATGATATGAAATTTGTGATATGGATATTGGTGAGCTATATTTTTAATACTTTATTTTATAAATTGTTCCACATGGCACCTCACTAGCACATATTAGTATTCATGATGAGTTGGATTGATGGTTACCCACATTTTTCAGGTGATAGCTCCCGTGCAGATCCATCAGGGAAGACCCCAGAAGCTTAAGCTACTTTCGCCAAAAGTAGTGCTTCTGTCTTTTTGGTTTATGTGGGATGATTGTATATTGCCACGTTAGGGCTCATTCTGCATACTCTGATTTTTTTTTTTTTTTTTGTATATCTTGGTTAACTAGATAAACGTTGAAGCACTAATAAGTTGTTGATCAAATCCTTAATCAGTGTTATGTTAAGTAAAAATGGAGGATGTTACAATCATCATCCAGATCATGTTTATCGTCTCAAAAAGGCACTATATGGTCTTAAGCAAGCTCCTAGAGCTTGGTATGAGCGATTAAGCAAATTCCTTCTAGATCAAGGATTTATTAGAGGAAAAGCAGACACAACTCTCTTCATAAAGAGTAATAAGCTTGGTGAAATTTTAATTGTACAAATATATGTTGATGACATTATATTTGGTGCTTCTAATGATGTTTTGTGTGAAGAGTTTGCTAAGAATATGCAGGGAGAATTTGAGATGTCCATGATGGGAGAACTCAACTATTTCCTTGGTCTGCAAATCAAGCAAAGAAAAGATGAAATCTTCATATCTCAGACCAAGTATCTCAATGATCTGCTGAAGAAGTTTGGGATGGACCAATGCAATGGAACCGATACTCCAATGAGCTCAACCACTTCATTGGATGCTAATGAAGAGGGCAAGGACTTCAATATTACAAGATATAGAGGAATGATTGGATCACTACTCTATCTTACTGCAAGTCGCCCCGATATCCAATTCAGTGTGAGAATGTGTGCAAGATTTCAATCTGCTCCAAAAGAGTCTCATGCTGAGAATGTGAAGAGGATCTTCAGATATCTTGCTGACACAAAAACCCTTGGTTTGTGGTTTCCCAAACGTCAACCTGAACATTTGGTGGCATATTCAGATTCAGACCATGCTGGATATAAAACGGATGGAAAGAGCACAAGTGGCCAATATGAATTCCTTGGTGGCTCACTAGTCTCTTGGTTCAGCAAGAAGCAAACAAATGTGGATGTGTCTTCTACTGAAGCTGAATATGTAGCTACCTCAAGTTGCTGTGCTCAAGTCCTATGGCTCAAGCAACAACTATCTGACTTGGGAATCAACCTGAAGGAGATCCCAATATTGTGTGACAACACAAGCACAATAAGCTTGACCAAGAATCCAGTACTTCATACTCGGACCAAGCATATTGATGTGAGGCATCATTTCATAAGGGATCATGTTCAGAAGAAAGATGTCAAAATCATGTTCATCCCAACTCATCTTCAACTTGCTAACATCTTCACCAAACCATTAGCTAAAGAGCAATTCAATTTCATAAGGAGAGAATTGGGAATGGTAAATCCCAATGAGTTGTAAGTATCTCTCTCTCTCTCTCTCAATATTAGTTATGGTTTTGATGATTGTCAAAAACTAATTTAAGCATTGGAGTATCTAGTTATATTTTATGCAGGATGCTTGAAATACTGATGTTTGCTGTCAAAGGAAGCAAACTCGAGTATTGGAGACAATACTCGAGTATGTCGGGGTCAGAGAACAAACTTGATTTTTGGAAGAAGATGAATACTCGAGTATGTAAGTTGAATACTCGAGTTTCCACCATATAGAGAACAACAATGTTTTGAAGAAAGGTGAATACTCGAGTATTGGTCACGGAATTTCAAATGTTCACCTTACACCTTTGAAGTCCAGGTTAGTAACCATACTTCAAAACTCGAGTATTGTCATGAATACTTGAGTATGGTTGCGTATATATATATATGTTCACTATTCATATTCTTCAATACTCGACCCAACACTCAAGTTTTGCCCTAGACGCTCTCTCTCCCTTTCTCTGATTCACATGATTCTCGTCCAAATCCATCACTCTAAACTCAAACATGGCTTCCAAATCAAATCCCCAAGAGATTCACGACTCTAGCTCCAACCAAACAGAATCAAAGTCTTGGTCTCCTCCTCCTCCACCTCCTCGACCCAAGAGAATGAAGTCGCTCCCTAAACATTATCACTATGAAGTTGATCGATCAATATGGGGAGTAAGTGAAAATATACCTGATTCCTCTTCTCCCAACCCTAAATCCAAAGGGGTTTCATTCAAGAAACCTACTTCATCGCCTTCAAAGAACAAGAGGACTGAACCTGAACCAGTCACAGGAAAGGGAAAGAAGAAGGTAGCTGAATCTTCCAAACCTGCTAGGAAGAAGAGGGCCACTTCTTCAACCTATGATACATCAAAGGGTCAATCCTCTTCCAAGGCTGCTTCGTCGAATCACACTCAACCAGAGGAAGTGCCTCCTGTTATGGCCAATGCAGTAAAAGATATCTATCGTCATCCTACCCCTCCTCAAGGTTTCATCATCGCTTCTTCAGCTCTTACCTCTGAACAAAATACTAGGTTTAAAGAGCTATACATGAAGAAAGAGTTATGTCCTGTGGTTGCAGTTGATTTGGTTCAGCTACAACAAAATTGTAATGTCAACCTATCTCCTTGGTTTGAACCTATGAGACTTTCATATCCATTTCTGCTCCCTACACTCCCAACTTGGTTCGTTTATTCTACTTCAATATGGAGTCTGCCAATATACTAGATTCAGATGGTGAGCTAGTTGAGGAAAGAATAACTACCATTGTCAAAGGTGTCAAATTCACCTTGTCTGCCTCAATTATTAATACTATCCTGAATATTGACAACCCTCCTCCCATTTCCTCACCTAACTATAGCAACCAAGAAATTTTCTCAACCCTTCGACCAAATGAGCCATTTCCTGAAAACCAACAGCAGTTGCTAACCTTTAAACCAGGGTCCATGTCTCCAATAAATCGGATCCTCCGGTACATCTATTCTAGGAACTTCATCCAAAAGGGAGGGAGCTTTACACACTTCTCACAAAAAGACTATCATTTCTTAACTTCTTTTGTGAAAAAGGACCCTTTAAATCTTGGCCACTGGATTTTCCAAGAGATGATAAGATTTAAATTTTCATCCAAAAGGCCTTCCCACATACCATTTCCATCTCTGATTTCAGTTATCTTATTCTACCATAAGATCTGGTATGTTGGTTCTGCTGAGACCTTGAAGAATCCTTCATTCTTTGGCAAGGCTCAACTCAATCTTATGAAGATTACCTTGGCGAAAATTCGCCAATCTCGGGCTCCTTCAAGATCACAAGCAAGAACCTCTCAGGCAAGAGCTCAGGAAGCCCAATCTGCTCCTAGCCATCCTCCTCAAACATCTCTACCATCTGATTTTGACACACGTGTCAAGGCTATGATAGATGCTGCCATCGCCTCCCTTTCTATTCGCTTGGAATTTGAAATAGGCAAGTTGGTAGCCGAGGTCCAAAGAGGTAATCATGAGAATGTGGATGCTCAGGATGCTATGAAGGTGTATGTTGAAGCTGTCTCTGTTCAGAATGCTACCCTCTCAGAAAAAGTGAATGATCTCACTGGCCACATGATGGATCATGATGCCAAATTATCCACACTTATGGTTGGTAATGTGCTCCTTAGTGACAAGGTGGATAAAATTATAAAGCACTTTCATCTTGGCTCCTCATCTGGTGTGAAGCCTGAGTCTGAACCATCATCATCATCACCTTCCTTCACCTTCACCCCTCCTCCAAATCCTCCCATTATCCCTTCCTCTCCAATCCCCACTTCTACACCCACCACAGAAGTGTTATCTACTTCATCTCCCACTACACCTACTACAGAGATTCTTCATATCTCTCAGATGCCCACAACTGAGATTTTCATCCTTCTCCTTCTCCTATCTCAGCTTCATCCCCATTTGAGGATGACAAAGGGGGAGAGAAAGGCCAAGAGTAGAACACTACTAGAAAATACAGAATTTGCGAGGGAAAAAATTCCCTCGCAAAAAAGGAATTTTGCGAGGGAAAAAAATTCCCTCGCAAAATAAAAGCAATTTTGCGAGGAAACCTACTTTCCCTCACAAAATTGTTGGATTTTGCGAGTGAAATCTATCTTCCCTTGCAAAATTATTAGATTTTGCGAGGGAATCATATTTTCCCTCGCAAAAGAACCCAAAAATAGGTTTCCTCTTTTAACATCACTAGGGTTCTTCATTGTCAGCTCATTTTCTCTCCTCCATCCGCGACCTGGCTCAGATTCATCGTAGCTTCAGGTGCTCTGGCTTTGTCACGGTAAAGTCGATGGCGGATGGGGAAGGGAAGCGACGGAGACGATGGACGCCGAACGCGAAGCGACGGCGGATTTCGTAACCTATTTCACGTCGTCATCGATAAAATCCCTAAATCACTCTTTCTCCTTCACACACTAGCCGTCCCCTCTTCCTCTCGTCGCATCGCCATCCGTCCTCCCCTGCTACCACCGCCCGCAGTCATGCCCCCGGTCGCCACCCTTGCTGGTGTCCACCTCCGCCGTCGCCTCTTTTTCAGGTAAGGGAAAATCCAATTTTTCCTGCTTCGTTGTTTGTTGTTTCCTCTGTTCGAAACATAGCCATTTGGCTATCAGTGTTCAGTCTTAAATTCCTGGGAGTTCTCAATAATTTTCTTTGTATGATGCTTCCCTCCGTGCGTTGGTATGCAGAGATTCAAACTCGTTCTTCAGGGCTAAGATTGTGAATGTACGCTTGAAACCCTATTTTTTTCTGTTATGTGATTTGCTATTGTTCTGGCCACCGCAAGCACTAAGGGGACACTGATTAGGATTTTTGAGACAGATAATGGCACACTGCTCCAAGAAGTATGTGGAAGAGTCTTTTGTGAGCTTGTCTATCTCTATAGATGAAACAAGGTAGTCAATACGCCATCCCGACTCGATGATTTTAAGCAGCATGACTATGTTTTAATTGAGTGTTCGATTGACTTAAAATTGTTCGATTCGGTTAAGGGACAATGTAGGCCTAAAAGTTTCAATTTCTTGCCCTAAGTCCCCTATCTTGTAAGCCATCTCCAAAAGTTTTAATTTAATTACGGGTTTCTTGAATTTGTATTATAAATTTGTAGTCCAATGTTGCTACGTCAAACAGGTTACCGGGTTTCTTGGAGGGAAAGAGATTACAAGAACCGAAAGGTGATCTTGGGCCTCGATCTACCCACTGGATTTCTATACATCTATTCCCGCATTCCAAAGATCTTGCGAAGGAGAAGTTTATCCATTTCGGGTTATTGGATATGCCTAATACTTTCTCGGATTATATTTCTTGTTAATTATAGATTTACTTATTTCCTATTGCTTTGCTGATGCACTGTTCCATCAAAAGGGATGCGTTGGTCAGATAGGGCTAACTTTTTGCTTGGGTAGCGCCCCCCGCCCCCCCCCAACAAACAAACAAAAAAAAGGAAAAAAAAACTCCCCTCTGTGATGGCAGGGGTTTTCCTCTATTAAAATGCACTCTAACATTTTTCAAAGGGAAAAATTTACTACACCAAAAGCATTTCCTGCATTTTGCTAGAAAAGCCAATCAAATCAGTCATTATGTTTAATGAGTGCATGAAAGAATCATATTAGGAATCATGACATGTTTCTCTTTTCTCATTGCAGATTTTGTTCGCATTTTTGTATATTCTTAATCGGCAATTATTCTCCTGGTGTATGTGAAGACCGATGTGGTAAGGAAGTCTATCGAGGACAGATTTCGTTGTTGTTGTTTTTCTTGAAAAAAGATATGCAGATTAGGGCATAAATGTGGCTATATTTAGGAGAGTGATCAATTGTGTTTAACAAGTGAAATCTTCAACATATTGTTCATGTTTTTAGCACCATTTAATGAAATCTTTAATGCTTTATATTGGTTCGTGTCTTGCAGAAATTATTACAATTATACATTGCCTTTATCCATGAAATCTATCTAATTTGCAGAAATTTAACCTTAAGAATGCTATTTGAGTCAATTGTTGATTGATAGTTTATGAGTAGAAGAGGGGAATCAACTTGATTCCAATTTTCATTTTATACAGAGATTGTTGGCAACCTCTATCTCTTAACATGTGAATTGTGAAGGAGTTTGAATGTTAAGAGCTTGAGATGTGTTGTAAATAATCGTTGATGACCACCAATATCACCCAGTTTTCCTCCACTCCATAACTATTTCACTTTGTTATTGTTTTCTATGTTTTTAATTGTTTGGAGTTCTCGTTTTAGTTTTCTCGAGAGAAACTTTAATTGATTCCAGTTTTTCATTTGAAGCTTGTTTTACTTTGCACTTGGAGTATTGCCCAAATATTTCAATTCAAAGCTTTCATTTGCTCGGTTTCACTTACAAGAGGGCATGTCGTTACATAGTTGTATTTGGTCATCAAAAGAATACGGTTATAATTGTTGGCATGGATGGAAGGTAAAAGTAACTTCAAATGCCGAACGTCTTGTCTTACGTGGGTTGTAGCAATAGCGCTCTTTTTCCCCCTAGATATTAAGGTTCTCATTGATGAATGCTTCTATTTTTCTTCGACACCTGAAAAATTGGTCACTCTTGAGTATTGCTGAGCTGATCTTTTGAAGAGAGGCGCTATACCACTCGCTCTATTTTAAATGTAGATGAAGGCGCATGTTCTTTCTCGTGTCATTTTGGTCATTGCATTACATATTGCGTTGAGCCTAAAGCTGTTTTTCAGAGAAAACCCTTTTTAAAGCCAAAAACAGCTTCTGAGATGCAAGCCTCAAGCCAGTGATGATATTTAAATGATAAGTTAGTAATCTCTTCTTAACAATTACTATGGTCGCTTGATTGGCTTCTGAGATGCAAGCCTCAAGCCAGTGATGATATTTAAATTATAAGTTAGTCATCTCTTCTTAACAATTACTATGGTCGCTTGATTGGTTATTGAAATGGCCATCCCTTTTGTTCTTTGGTCTTGCATAAATAGAGTAGTATGTGGCTTGAAACATAGTAGATCCATCGGGTCAATAAATATTGTTTAGACAACCTACCTTCTCTTTAACTTGTAATATTTAAGGAGTTTGCTATGTAAATTCTTATGATTGTTACAATTTATTTTTATGATATACAAGTCTTTTCTAATTTTTTATTATTTTTTTATTATGTTTTTCTAAATTTTTATATTTTTTAAAAAAATAAATTGAATTTTGCGAGGGAAAAGAATTTCCCTCGCAAAATCAAGAATTTTGTGAGGAAATTTGCGAGGGAAAATTCTTCCCTCGCAAATTCAGAAATTTGCGAGGGAAAAGAGTATTTTTGCGACGGAAAATCGTTTTGCGAGGGCGATTTTTGCGATGGAAGGTTTTTCGTCGCAAAGTCCGCCGCAAATCGTTTTGCGAGGGAAAATGCGTTTTGCGAGGGAATTGTTCCGCCGCAAAAAACATTTTTTTTTGTAGTGGAACTTAGGTGTTGAAAAGTTGTAGCAATTGTAGTTTGTTATGTTTTGATTCAATAGCATGTACTGCATTTTAAATATCAATGAATGCATGAATTTTATGAATTTTACATGCTTCAGTTACTCATCTCTGATATTTTGTCATTCTTGAATACTTCTATGTGCAAAATCATGTTTTCAAAATGTCTAAGCTTTTCAAAGTGTCAAAATGCTATTTGTGTGAATACTTCTGAGATTTGAAAACTCTGTCAAATGCAAAACATAATTTAAAATTCAAACTCTCTCAAATTCTAGGAATCTTGGTTTACAAGTGTTGTCATCATCAAAAAGGGGAAGAATGTTAGTTCTCTATGTGTTTTGATGATAACTGACAATTGTAAACACAAGTTGAAGTTTGTCTTTGTTAAGTTGAAAAACTTACAGTCAAAGGCAAACTCGAGTATTGGTCTCAATACTCGAGTATTGACTTGACAGAGAGTAGCTCAATTTTTATTAAACAAAGCAATACTCAAGTATTCCTTTGGATACTCAAGTATTGAACTTACAGAGAGCACTCCAAGTTTTTCACCCTGAGCCAAACTTGAATATTGGTTTGAATACTCGAGTATGCATCATGCAGAGACTCTCTCAATATTTCCTAAAGAATTCAAAACTCAAGTATTTGTTTTGAATACTCAAGTATTGATCTTACAAAGATTCACCCAAGTTTTCAACTTGAGAATACTCGAGTATTGGTTGGAATACTCGAGTATCGGATTGACTGAAAGCATACAAGTTTTCCACATATCTTTCAAAACTCAAGTATCCATTACAATACTCAAGTATTGGTGTTACAGAGAGTCACCAAAAACTTTCAACTTGTGAATACTCAAGTATGGGTGTGAATACTTGAGTAATGGATTGTCAAAAAGTTTTCAAATGTTTACACATAATTTGAATACTCAAGTATTGACTTGGGATAAGATTTCACAAAGTTTTTCAAATGATTTGCATACTCGAGTATTGGGTATACAGAGAGCTTTACTCTTTTTCAAATGATTTGGAAACTCAAGTATTGAGGTTTTGGACTTAAACTTATTTTCATATCAAAAGTCCAATACTCGAGTATTAATTTGCACACTCGAGTATTGTTCCTATTTCAAAGATATGGTCCAAAGATCAAATCACGACATTCCTCTCGGAAGAGGAATACTCGAGTATCATGTTGGATACTCAAGTATTGATATAAGTGCACAGTGCCAAACTCGAGTATTGAAGAACATACTCGAGTATAGGTCGCAGAGTTTGAAAACCAAATCTGACGAACTTGCGAAATCTTCTTATTTGATCTTTATACTTCACCTTTACATTCACTACTATTCTTAACTATGTTTAATCAGTTTGTTAGTGAGTTTCAGATTGTTTAGAGGACATTAAATGAAGATTTGAACAAAAGCAAGAAGCAATGTCAGAACATTAAATGCAAGTTCAGAAGCTTGCATCCTTTTGAGCCATCATTCTCTACACGTTTGCAAAAGGATTAGTGTCTGCTTTCCTTAAGCAGTACTTGCTCTTCCAACGGATCTATTACAAGGAAAGTCAACACTAATCCTTTGGGCAAAAGGAATTAACTGAAGAGTAGAGAGAGAAGACACCAAAGTTCCTCCAACAGCTGGATTAGTGCACCAACGGATATAATGAAGTTTGCAACGGTTATTTAATGCTATCTTAATATAAATAGAGCAGCATTCAATTCTTCTCAACAACACACCTACTGAAAACGAATTACATTCAAGTTTTACAACTACTCTTTCAGTTTTCACTTGTAAAGTATCTTCTGATCCATCAAGCTTCAGTGTTTATCATTATCTACTCTTACAGAGAGTTCACTTATTGTAAATCATTTATTGTAAAGAATTTCAAGTCTGGGGACTTGGAGATTGAGATATTGATTGCAACTTGTAAGGGGAGTAAGTTCTAGTGAGAGAATTACTCTTGAGTTACAGAGTGTGTAATCAATAGTGATAGTGAAATCCCAGAGTGTTTGCAGACTGGACGTAGGTCAAGAGATTGGACCGAACCAGTATAAGTTTCTTGTGTCTTGCTATTCTTCCCTATCTCTGTCTAGCTCTGTTTTAGTGTTCGAAAACAGAGCAATTTCGAAAGAATTTTAAAATCCCCAATTCACCCCCTCTTGGTGATTAAGCTCCACTTTCATTATTAATGAGTAATATTAACAAGTAATAAGATTAAACACAGCGATATATTGTTTACGCAGACGGAGAATTAAAAACAGGGTGATCATGCTCGAGCAACTGGCTATGCTTGCTCGGGCAAGCTTCTTCTAGAGTGTGTAAAAATAATTTCCCTCGCTGATGCTCGAGCAAGACATTTGCTTTGCTCGAGCATGGTGCTCGAGCATGATATAGTCATGCTCGGGCAGGACCCAAACAGAGACGGGGAGAAGAGTGTTCAACGACGTTGCTCGAGCATGATGCTCGAGCATGACATTTACATGCTCGGGCACAAGTCAGACAGAGGCTAAGAATGTGGAGTTGAAATATGCTGCTTGAGTATGTATTTACCTCTGCTCGAGAATGGTGCTCGAGCAAGCCTTCTTCACTGCTAGGGCATGACTCTTTATCTTGCAAATTTTCGCTTCTGTCTCGATGATGCTCGGGCAAGCTAAGTTTCCTGCTCGAGCATGATTGCTCAATTTGCAAATCTCTGTTCTGAGCTCGATAATGCTCGGGCATCCCAAATACGTTGCTCAGGCATGGTTCACTGAAACACTTGACAAGCTATTATATTGTCTATGCTCGGGCATGAATTAATCCTTGCCCGAGCAAACCCCAACTTAAACACTTATTATTTAATTCAATAACTTAGGATTTGATCATCAAAATACCGAGAGCTAACACACATCACACAATTTCTTCCATACCCTTCTCAATAACAACTCTATCTATGTATGCTTATGAGAACATTACACAAATCTTCTGACAACAATTGTTACATTTATGGAATATGAGTAAATTACAAATCAGAACTCTATCTATGTATGCTTATGGAAATCAAGCAATTAATATTTGTTGCAATTTGTAAAATCATGGGGAAATGGTAGAGGTGAACAAACTGATACAATAGAAAGGTCAAATGTAGCAAGAAACATCTGGTATTTGATATTTGCATTCATCATTCCACATAACAAAGCAAATTTGAATCCCAAACATTAACCTTCAGATCAAGGTTCTTCAAGGTGGATGTTGCTAACTGACTATCAAAACCATGTATGGAGATAGAAAACCTCTTACTCTCATTAGTAATGATGTTAATCCAATATAGACCAGCTTCTCCAAAACTCAAGATAATCTCATTCCTTGAAATGGTCTTAGGAAAATCTAACTAGGATGGGCAAGTATTACTGGTATATTTTTTTAGTCCAACTCTATCTCTCCGTGGAAGAACCTATTTCCTCCTCTAGCACCCCAAATCAATATGAGAATATGAATAATTTAGAAAGTCATCAATCTTGGATAGAGAAAGTATACATATTTTTTTTTAGGATGTTAAAAAAAATACTTCACTAATCTTCAAAAAATATTTGAATGTACTGAAGGATAAAAAGAAACTTAAGGATATTGATAGGTATTGAAAAAATACTTCATCATCTTAAAAATTTATTTTAGGATCTTGAAAAAATATTTCAATATACTGACTAATCTTGCCAAAAAAAAAATCATGGTACTAACGGGTACTAAAAAGATACCTAAGGATATTGATTAGTATTGAAAAAATATTTCATGATGTTAAAAGTTTATTTTAGGATCTTGAAAAAAAATATTTTAGTGTCTTGATTGATCTTTAAAAAAAAAATCGATTCTTGTAGTCTTACTAAAAAAGATAATCGGTGACTAAAAAAAATCGATTATGAAAAATGAGAGAGAGAATTTTTTTTAAAAAAAAAACTTTTTCTAAAACCTATGTTTTAATGCAGAATAGGCTTTGAGACAAAATAAAATGTTTGACAAACTTTTGTTAAAACTTTTGGAGTTTTCTAAACAGGCCCTTGATGAGATAATTGATTGTTTAGGTGCACTCATTTTGTGACATGGCATCAGAGTACCGGGTTTTCAAAAAATACGCCCGTTGAAACTTACACACGGGTGTTTTTCAAGATTCACGTGTTAGTTTTGACCAAAAAAAAGATTCACGTGTTAGTCGCAACTGACCCTTGATAGCTCACAGCTAGGTAGCTGTGCATTTTCTTTTCTTTCTCTTACAAGGTCCAAGTGTAGTCAAATCTTCCAGGCTCACCGAACAGCTCACATCTAGCTTCTGCCAAACCAATTTTGCTGCTTCAATAACTGAGCCATTTCAGATGTATTTTTGCTTCTAATCACTACGACACCAAACCTGTTCAGCCGTGGACTTGTCCTTGCCGTTTTGCTGAGGACGATCTGCACCCACGCAAGATCGCCGTTCTTGTTCCGTAAAGGCTCGCCGTCGACCCTATCCCGCTGTGGTTGATCTGGACTCACGAAAGATAGTCGTTCTTTGCCGCTCCGCCATAGACAATCTACAGCCACGCAAGGTCGTCGTCCTTGCTCCGTAGAAGCTCGCCGAGGATCTGCAATCAAGAACACTCTTCGACCTTGATCCGTACACGCTCGTCATTGACAGAAGCGACGACCTCGAAGTCGCTTACCGAAGATTTACAACCACGTCGTCGCTCACCGAAGATCTGCAACCAAGACCCACAGCTCAGCCCTTATTTGCGAAATCAAGGTTGTTATAGATCATGGCCGAACCACCAAAAAAATAGCACGATTCCGTGGGCGACCACCGTAGACTTTGCTCACCCCTTGTATCTCCACCCATCGGATGCTCAAGGTACGGCCATCATCCCTCTCACTCTCACCGGAAACGACAATTATTCTGTCTGGAGTAAGGCTATGAGGATTGCTCTCAGAGGGAAACAAAAGCTTGGGTTCGTCGCTCTTGCAAGAAAGAGAAATTTGGTGCTGACCTAGCTTATCAATGGGAACGTTGTAATGCTGTAGGGTTGTCTTGGCTTCTGAATTCTTTATCCTGGGAGCTGGCTAACGGTATCGTATATCTAAGTGACTCACACATAGTGTGGATGGACCATTATTAAATAAACACACACAAAAACACTGTAATAACTTAATTTAAAACCAATAAATTCTATCCCAAAATTTGAACCCCCACTAGATGTTATTGACAATTCATTGTAGGTTGAAAACTTTAGAGTTGAACCACCAGGGTTGTTCCGAGGTCGTGGAGAGCATCCAAAGGTTACTGTCTTAGCTAATTAATAGTAGCAGAGCTATTTCAGACATATGGTTACATACAATGTGACATCACATGAGATATTTTACCAGATTTTATGGTTAACAACGCTTTTTTTCTATTTATTATTAGATGGGAAATTGAAAAGGCGCATTCATCCTAGTGATATCACAATCAATATTGGAAAGGATGCTCCAATTCCTGAATGCTCTATTCCTGGTGAAAAGTATGTTCCTTTAATTTATTGGGGAGAAGGAAAAATTTAATATCACGTACAGTCAAAGCTGAAAGCCAATGTTATTTTTGATTCCTTTGGAGTTGTGACCTTGGCAGGTGGAAGGAGATAAGGCATGACAATACAGTTACGTGGTTAGCATTCTGGAGTGATCCGATCAACCCAGAATTGTTCAAATATGTTTTCCTGGCTGCTAGTAGCTCCTTGAAGGGGCAAAGTGACAAGGAAAAGTATGAGAAAGCTAGGATACTGAAGGTACCTTTGTGCTTTATATTTTTTATTAACTCTGTTTTCATTCATGATACTTTGGGATAAGATTTCTAGTAACTTGTTTAATTAATTCAGATATTGGTGCCTTGGTGCAGAATTATATAGGGAACATCAGTGCTGCATGCACAAAGGATTTTACAAGTAAAGATATTATAAGGCAACAGATAGCTGTTGCCACTTACCTTATTGATAAGTTAGCTCTGAGGGCTGGCAATGAGAAGGTATTGATTGGAGCTGGAGAAGCTGTCACTCAATTGTGCTCACTGAGGATCATACATATAATGGATGGAAATAGCACAAGACTCATGCTCAAGCATAAAAGCATCAATTATTTTGAATGCTTATCAAATTCATCAGTGAAATCGAAATTCAAGTCTTCGCAAGTTTCAGTTAAAATGCTAAAGTTTTTAAAATACACAAGAAATCATATTTCCAAATGTCTACCTTGTTCTAGTTCTAGTCCATTCAAGGAAATATGAAGTCGGTGGTGAGGACTATTCCATGTGAACATTTTCATTAAAGTAATTATAGAATGAAAAATGTGGAGTTCTATAAATGGTGTATTTTCTTCAGTTTTTAAGTTTGTATATCTGGATTTACCAAAGGGATTTGATGCAGATTTCGCTTTCAGCTTTGCTGGAATTTTGTTTTACCTTTGTCGTCTGCTATTTTGATCTTTACTCATTAAAAAGGAGGAAAAAAATTTCTTGAGCATTTAGTTATTTTAGTTTCCTTTCCTCAGGATGACGATGAAGCTGATACTGTTGGTTGCTGCACAATATTAAAAGTGGAAAATGTAACAGCAGAAGCCCCCAACAAGTTGCAGGTGTTATGGCTTTCAAATCATCACGTTTTTTGTTTCTTTTTTTAGCTTGGAATGACTGATTAGATTACACGTCCCAAGGTTCAAGGATTTAAAATTTCTATTTCATCTTGATCTCTTAATCTTTTAATGATAGCATCTCTCTTAAAACTTGCTTCTGTTGGTAATCAATTTTTCTTATTTGGATTATTGCTGTTTAGCCTCCATGGTAAAGATTCAATCGAGTATGAAAATACGGTAGAGGTTGAACTTCCTGTTTATAATGCAATTTTGAAGTTCCAAAAAGGTGGGAAACTGGTCCGTATGATGGTATGTCTATGCTTTGAAACTGAGTTCCTTAAGTATTTGATATTCTGATTTCAGGAAAACGCCCTGGTGATGATCTCTTTGACATGCTAGATACAAGTAAACTAAATGCTCACCTGAAGGAACTGATGCCTGGTCTAAAAGCTAAAGTCTTCCGTACATTCAATGCATCTTTCACATTGGATGATATGGTAATCACGGTTGCATTCTGCAAGTCATTAAGCTATCATGCCTTGAAATGACTAAACTCTAGCTCCATTTTCTGCTATGCTTCTACTACCCTTCAAGTATCCTTCTGGTAATAATTGTATTTTTGACATTGAAAATTTCTTTTCCCTATATATTTTTCTACCTCAGGTGATGAGAGTGTGCCTCCCTAGAGAGAATACATCTTTCATTGGAGTTGAAATTTTACCTTAATTATAAACCTGTAATACTCTTCTAGAATGCTTTACCAAACCTTATTTTCTATATGCTATATACATACCCCATGGCAAGCCTACATTATTTTATTTTCATAGCAAAATGCTATCGTGCATACTGTTATCGAGTGTATTAATTGATTTGCCTTGGTTAATTTCTTCTGACATGTCATCAGAAAGTTGTAAGTTTTATTTTCTGGGTTTCTGTGATAACAGTTGACTAAGGATACTGAAGATGGCGATGTTGCAGAGAAAACTGGGATCTATCAGGCTGCAAACAAGCAGGTGAATTGGCTCAATATATGTGCAACATACTGATGTTATTATCAAAATCTCACACTGAACAAATGTCATAGTTAACTGAGAAGATTGCTGAACTTCAGGTACTGAGGATCCCCGGGCTTTGGTGAATTTCTCGGTTGGGCTTTGGTGAATTTCTCGGTTGGTATTGGAATTAGATTAAACCAGGGTTATTTCTCATAAATCTATAACTCAAGATGATCTATTCTTTACTTATAGGGTGTTCTGAAGGAATTGAAAACAGATTTGGACAGGGTAAAGAAAGGAAAACCTCCTCTGAAGAGTGCTGAGAGGAAAAGGAACCTAACTCCTGATGCGTAAGAACGATTGCTTCATACCTTAGGCTTTACTTGTTTGGTTATGATATGTAATTAATGTTACTATAATCTACAGACTAGAGAAAAAGATTGCTCAAACCAATGCAAAGATTGGGAAGATCCGGCGTGATATGAAGACAAAAGAAGATCTAAAAACTGTGGCATTAGGCACGTCCAAGATAAACTACCTGGATCCCAAGATTACTGTGGTTTGGTGCAAGCGGCATGAGGTTCCTATTGAAAAGGTGCTGCCTTTTTCTTCACTTGTTCAGATAAAGTTATTTTAGTTGTGATAGTTTTTTAGGGTTAAATACCTAATTTGCCACGGAAGTTTTGCTAAGGGAGCATCCAGCACTCGGAAGTTTTTGTGGTATCATTTTTGCCCAGAAGTTTACAAAATGGAGCAAATATGCCCCGGAAGTTTTTTTTAGGAGCAAATTTTTATAAACTTCCGGGGCAAAAATGATACCAATCCAACGGTCAAGATTACTGATGGGCATATTTGCTCCATTTTGTAGACTTTCGTGGCAAAAATGATACCACAAAAACTTAGGGTCTTTGGATGCTCCTTAGCAAAACTTCCGTGGCAAATTAGGACTTTAACCCTAGTTTTTTATGCTGCCAGGGCTGGAAAAAAATTTACTCAGATTTTTAAAAATTGTGATATTTACAAGCTGTCAATTAAAGTTTGTAATTTAGTATTAAGGGTAAATTAAATAAATTTTAATTAAGAAACATATTTTTAGAATCTTTTTAGAAGATTCTAAGAAGTAATTATATGAATATGTAATAATACATATATGAGAAATAAATCTATAATAAGGCTAATTATCAATGCAATAATCCGAATATTAAAAAGCATTAAAGTCGGTTCAAAGCTCATAAACTATTGATAGTTGTTTTTTCAATTTTATTTATTATAAAAAATAGTAAATAATTTTTGCTAACAAAAAATCAACTATTAATTAGGGTAAAAATTGCAGGGAAGAAAAGGGCATAAGCAATAGCGTGAATGTTATCTGAAATCGCTTTACTGTTTATGACTCATAGCTGTTAGAACTATTAAAAAAAAAAAGGAAATGAAAGAAAATATCTCAATTGATTTTCTAAAATTTACACCTCCGAGGTGCAGCTGAATCTTCGAAATTGTCAGTTCACCCCCTTTTACTTGCGTTTTTGTCAGCTCTTTTCTTAATTTTTTTTTTTTACTCGGTATGTCAAATTAATTAATTTTCGGGATACTAGTGTTAGATAGATATTTCTGAATACGGGACTGAAAAATAATTATTTTGAGATCTTGCAAAAAAGCATTTCGAAGAAAATAGTATATAATTAAAATCTAAATATATAAAAAATTAAAAAACATGCCTCATCCCTCTAATTAGAGGGATATTAGAGGATGAGCATGTAAGAAGCACCTATGTGCTTCTTTGTAACAACGCACCCTCCCACTGTACAATCAAATTTCTCTCCAACTATGCATTGTTTGGGTTGGAAAGTTTGAGTCTGAAAACTTCCTCTGCAAATGGCAAATAGACCATTTTAGTTTTAGTTCCGGCAAGGTCTTCTCTTCCTTCTCAGCTTTTGTAACTATAGTGTCTCACACTAAGTTTAACTTGGCCTACTTAGCTAAAAACAAAAGCTTTCCCTCACTTTTCTTTGTCCTTCAGATGGCAACCAGTAATCAAGGTGATTTAAATTATGAATTCATTCATTGCTCAAAGAAGTTGAAACAATTCGGTCTCTTGAGTACGCATACATCTACAGGGTGCTAGATGACATTCGAAGACTCAATGATGATTGCTTTACCTCGAAAATGGTTTCCATAAGCCGACTTCACTCTGGGCATTACAAAATATGAAGATGTACAAGATTCTATATAAATAAATCAATTTCATCAAAGAATCTCTAATACTATAAGTTTGGAACAATTAATCAGCTGGAAGAGATTGAGCTTAACATTCGTCTCAATTACTTAGAGCTTATTAAGCTTAGCCACAAGGAATTTGTTAAGGTAATTCTACTGGATTGTTGTTTTTTTTATTTAAGCTATTTTTTAGGTATCATTTTGGTAATTAGGATAGTATTGTTAAGTTTAAATTATGGCTAGCCATTACAGTAAGGTTTCATTTGTTCTTACTTGAAAATCAACTTCCTTTTCCTGTGCTTGAAAGCCTATATGATAGAGTTTTTTCCAACAATACGGCTAATGATGATAGCAACCCTTTATTTATCTGTCTTTTAAAATATTTTGAACCTTAGAACACTCTGAAATTAACCTGTAAAGGTGTTGTTATTGAACACGGATCTGATTAGGACATTTCATTTACCACCATTGAGATTGCACAAATCAGTAACAAAAATTTATAGTGCAACTGACTTAAATGAGGCAAGGGTGACATTTAAGAAAAGTTAAGGAATTTGCATAATGGACTTCAGATTTTCAGGATGTATTCTTGAAATAAGCATTAGAAGTATATGATTCGACAGAAACTGTTTCGCAATCTGCTGACGTATGAACAATGTCACTATCATTTTGCTTATTACATAACTAACTAGGTTGGCATTATAAACTTTCTTATCAACAAAAGCACTAATGTGACATTCTTGAAGTACCAGCATCAGTGCTGGTGCTGATAAAAAAGTCCATAATGGAAATATAATCAATTATGTAAGAAGTAGAAGGATAGTGACATTGCTCTAATACCAGCAAATTGCGAAACAAAGTTTCAGTTTCAATCAAATCATCTACTTTTAATGCTAGTATTTCAAGAATATGTTCTGAAAATTTGAAGTCCATTATGTAAGTTCCTTCACTTTTACTGAATGTCACCCTTGCCACATTTAACTCAGTTGGACTATGAATTTATGTTGCTAATTTATACAATCTCAGTCCGTGGTAGACTTGATGGTGGTAAGTATAATGTCCTAATCAAGACAGTGGAGTGTCTAATGACAACACCTTCAAAGGTTAATTTCATGATGTTATATTGTTCGAAATATTTAAAAGTAAGATGGATAAATGAAGGGTGGTTATAATCATTAGTCGTATTATTGAAAAAAACTTTTACATTGACTTTCAAGAAAAGGAAGTCGATCCTCAAGTTAGAAAAAAACCAATCTTCATGTAGCATATAGTCAAGGTTTAAACTTAATAACACCATCCTAATTATCAAAATGAAACCTCAAAAATAGCTCAAATAAAAAGCAACAATTCAGTAGAATCACCCTGACAAATTCTCTGTAGCTAAGCTGAACAGGCTTTGAGCAATGGAGACGATAGGCTCAATCACTTTCACAAATGTGATTAATTGGTCCAAACTTACTATACTAGAGATTTTTTAGACAAATTTGCTTCATATACTAAATCTTGTACCTCTTCAAATTCTGTAATGACAGATGACGTGAAATGGGCATATGAAAACCATCTTTGGGGTAAAGCTATCCTCCTTTAGTCTCCCAATGTCATCTGGCACCCTATATATAGAGCAGTTCTCAAGAACTCGAATGTTTCAACTTCTTCAACAACGAATTCATTTCAATCACCAGATCATCTTGGTTCCTGGTTGCCATTTTGAAGGACAAAGAAAAGTAAGAGAGAGCTTCTGTTTTTAGATAAGCAGGACCAAGTTAAACTTGGTGTGAGACACTTCAGTAAAAGGAAGCTGTGAAAAGGAAGAAGAGATCTTGCCAAAATTGAAACTAAAATGGTCAATTTGCTATCTTGTAGGAAGAGGGAGTTTTCAGACGCAGAATATATCAAATTATGCAGGTGAGGGAGTTTTCAATGCGGTTAAAGTGAGAGCCGCATTCTTAAACTTTCATGGCGCTTATAAGAACGTGCATTTGAATGCTGTGGGTTGTTGAAAATTTAGATTGTAGCGTGAGTCTTCTTCGGCGACGCTCATCACTCGCTTCTTACTTGATGGCCACCGCTCAACACTCGCCCTTGCTCGACGGCCAACGCTTAGTGACAGTGTCTCCAGTTCTCTCGTCTGCGTCTCACGTCGAGTCTGCTGTTTCTCTGGCGGTCTTCGTCTTGCTCTGTCTCACTTTCAAATCTAAAAAAAGGTGGCTGGTTGTGAACCAAATCCAAGATTCGGTGGCCAGTAGAGTGTCAGATTTAAGCCTTGGAGATAGATGACGAACCTGTTAGACTATATGGTTAGTTGGTATATTAGCCATTAGTTAGAAGTATTAGGTGGTTAGTTGAGTGGTTAGTGAATTAGTTAGGGCCCTAGTCTATATAAGGGGTCTTAACTAATGAGATTAATAAGTGTGTTGAGTGTGGAGCTCTCACCTTGTTAGAGAGAGGTTTATTTGAGTCTCTCTCTGAGAGGAAGTCCCTCCTAGATATCCCTAGAGTTAGGGTTTGTTGATTAGAAATAATCCTTATGGGTTACTCATTGTATGAGCTTATTGCTCTTGGTTGTTATACCCTTATGGGTTAGAGCTTATTGCTCTTGGTTGTTATACCCTTATGGGTTAGAGCTTATTGCTCTTTGTTGTTAATACAATTGATTCTTCTTCATCTACATTCTTTCTCCTATCTTCTCTAATTATACATTACTTTACATGGTATCAGAGCCAGACTGTATTGTGGGCATGTTTACATGTTTCTTGCTGCAATCATTGAAGCCACTGCAAAAGCAGTTTTTGATTAATTTCTTGCTTTCTTGCATTTCGGCCAAACAAAGCCAGGTTGGGCTAGAAATTCAAGAAGCCCAAGAAAGTGCAGCCACACTCATCCTCTTTGATCATTTGAACCCAAGAAATGCAACCCGCTTCAGAATATCAAGGCTCGACCAGCTTTCCTCGTAATCCCTACCTGAAAATCAAGACACGACCGTGAGCTCTCAATCAGAGTTTCCCGTACGGTGTCTTGATCATGTGAAGGTGCAGTTGAGGCTCTTTGCCCGGAGTTTGATGAAGATGTTCTTGGTCACCGACTTGCGGTCGACGGTGAGGCCCTTCGTCGAGACAACCTTAACCTCCAAAGCTCGTGATCCTGCAAATACTGTCATTTTAATCCAAAATAACGATGTGCAAATCCAAGACCCAGAATCTTGGGACGAGGAAGAGGTCCGATTGTGTTTCTTTATCTTCGGCAAGGTTCTCGATGTTATTGTTCTTCGCCACATACTTGCCTGGTGAAAAAACAGGAATCAATGTCTTATCTCCATTGAGGGTTTCGTTTGGTTCTTAGTATATTTGGGGATGGCAACAACGGTTTGCTTATTCGGACTCCGATTTGGTGAGGTGTTTTGTTATAGCTCTTGTTTTTTTTTATTGAGAATAAGACTTCGAAGTTTCTTATTCATGACTTCAAGTTGGTTGTTCATCTGAGTATTATTCGTTCACGACTTCTTTGGACTCCAAGATCTACTGTTTGCTGACCCATATTGAAAGTTTCTTTGATTTCAAAATCTAGTCGATTTATTGTCTGCCATTGTTTAAATGGGTTTAAGCCCAAATCCTATTCAACTTATGCAGACTCAGATATCAGAGGAGGAGGCAGTGGATGTATTTTGTGGTTTGGTGACCTCAAGGATATTAGACAGATTTCTGGCGATAATATGGATCATATGCTACTTTGTTTGGGCTTCTTATTGGAATGAAGTGCATCAATATCACTTTTCTAGTGAGTACCACGTTGGAATTCCTGGAGGGTTTTATTCTTTGATGGGAGACCGTGCAATTTGCATTGAATTACCAGTTGATACAAGACAGGAGTAGAGACAATTTAATGGGCTACGAAGCATTACAAGAATATGGAGAAGAATATTTTGTGATTGAAGAAATCTTTTGTATTATTTTTGGTTATTGAAAACTGTTCAATTTAATCCACCTTACCTCCTTATTTTGTGTTGTTCAAGTTGAGTACATTTAAGATAAATGTTGTTCAACTTGAGGGGGGGTGTTAGACTATATGGTTAGTTGGTATATTAGCCATTAGTTAGAAGTATTAGGTGGTTAGTTGAGTGGTTAGTGAATTAGTTAGGGCCCTAGTCTATATAAGGGGTCTTAACTAATGAGATTAGTAAGTGTGTTGAGTGTGGAGCTCTCACCTTGTTAGAGAGAGGTTTATTTGAGTCTCTCTCTCTAGAGAGGGAAGTCCCTCCTAGATATCCCTAGAGTTAGGGTTTGTTGATTAGAGATAATCCTTATGGGTTACTCATTGTATGAGCTTATTGCTCTTGGTTGTTATACCCTTATGGGTTAGAGCTTATTGCTTTTTGTTGTTAATACAATTGATTCTTCTTCATCTACATTCTTTCTCCTATCTTAGAACCCCGACGGAAACAAAGGCGAGAATCAGAAGAGGAAAAAGGCTAGAATGTCATCCAGAGTAGCAAAGCACGTTCGACCTTTTTCTTTTTCCTTCATCTTCAGACTAGAGAGTAAAGGAAAAGAGGAAGATTTTCTTATATGAAGAGTGGGAAAACAATTGAGAATCAGGATCGTCATAACTAGAGAAGAGGAGGTCGCCATTCATTACTTCAGGTGTCTTCTCCGACGGAATTGGAAGGAAGAGGAACGATGGAAGGTGAAAGTTCTGACAAGGAAGAAGCACAGGGGAATAAGAACCAGACGAGTTTGACACCGGAAGTTTGACTGAGTCATGTGGGTTAACGTCAAAGGCGTGGCAGTCGGAATGGAGCACGCGGCGAGGGTGATGAACATGTATATGTGTGGCTGAACATGGAAGGAGATCATCTCCTTATCTGCTTTCTCATTTTCTCTCATCAGCCAAATCTAGACCGATGATTTGGAAAATGAGATAAAAGTAAAAGTAGTATTGTATTGATTGGACGGATGTGATTTAGAGATTATGAGGGATAATGAGAAAAGGTTGATGAGAGAAACCTAACCCGGCTGAACATGTGTAGTTATTGTTTAAGAAGTTGATCTTTTGGTGTTGTCCTTTTGTTTTAACTTATATAAATATTATTTATTTTTTTCATTTCGGATGTTCAAATATCATGATTTTTCCTATTTTAATATACTGTCACGGTCAATAATATAATGCTGCTTTAGTGAGATACAAGCTATTCAATAAGTAAAAGGTTATGAGTTTGATCCTGCTTTTATTCCGTTAGTGTCTATACTTTTTTTAAAAATAATTTTATTTATATTAATATTGATCATGTAGATATTATTTGTGTAGATGGAGAGTTTTCCTCGACTAATTATGTTGCGCTATATTCAACCCAAATGAATTAGATTATGTAAAAAAAAAAAAGTTGTTAAACTTTATTTTAATTTTTTTTCTATAATTATCTCATAAATCACTTATGTTATTGTCATTCCCAAAAAGTTTCAAGGAAACAAATTGTTTGTGGATTTGAGATCTGGCTTTGGGATCCCTATAAGTTTTCAATTTTTAAAGCAATAAAACAGAGATCGTTATCATTGGCCAGAGCATATGCGAGCTGGTACACTGGGAATACCTAAGTATTTCTCTCACTGTAGGGCTAACCTAAGTCCATTTTACTTTTTTTTTAAAATTATTATTTTGGATTTAAAATTTGGACCTTAAAGTCTGTTTGCGAGTTCCATTTTAGAGGGAAAGGAAAGGGAAGAGAGGGTTTTGGTAGTCCCTTCCCTTGTTTGCAAGTTTTAAAAATAGGAGGGGAGGAAATCAGAGGATTTTACAAATCCTCCAAAACCCTCCTTCTAAAAGATAAAGTTCCCCCAATATGGGGGTTTTAAGGGGAAATAGATTAATTACTTTGTTACCCTCGTTCACCACCAATACCACCGCCACCGCCTCCAACACCACCACCACCATCGACACCACCGCACCACCGCCAACACCACCGCCACCACCGCCGCCGCCTCCACCACCACCACCGCCGCCGCCCCGCCACCACATAAATAATTTTTTGAATATAAAAATTACATAAATAATTTTTTTAGAAAATTTAAATTTAAATTTATTTGTAAAGTACAATAATTATATTAATTATTAAAGAAAAGGACAAAATGGTAAAAACAACTCATTAATCCTCCATCTTCCTCCCTTACTATTTTTTTAACTCCCAAACAAGGGGAAGAAATATCCTCCATTTCCTTCCTTCCCTTCCCCTCCTTTCTCCTTGCATCCCCTTCATTTCCTTTCCCTCCAAACTCTCAAATGAGACCTAAGATAATTTATATTTTCTTCAATTTGTTATATAAGACCGAATATTATACTCCTCCGATCATTAATATAGTATTTAATTTGGAAGTTGTATTGATTCTAAATATAAGATCTATTTTATATATTTATCTTTTTTTTTGTCAAATTAGCCATATTAATATTCTTTCAACAATAATTAAATATAAGAGAGAGTAGAAACTAAAGAAAAATGATTATGGTGTTTTATATAAATCCATGTCTTACTAACAAACTACTAACTTTCTTAATCTAATTAAATTAGTTAATTAGATCTTATATTATTAAGAAATAAAAAAAAGTACTTTGTAGTAAAATGCACCAAGAAACTCTAGCACACGAGTCCAAGTCATACACAAGAAAGTAAGCAAAATTACATAGGGCAGCTCACACATACTATAAGGCATAATCCAATGAAGGGGAAAAAAGGAGTAAACACATAGTAAGCCCCTTCAAACATATAACATATAACACATAGTGGTCCAATTAATTTATTTTTCATCTCCCAAAGTGCCATTTCCCCAACTCAACATATTTCTTCTGTACACTACAAAATCACTTAAAATAAATTAATTCAAATACCTACTATGCACACTACAAAATCACTTAAAATAAATTAATTCAAATACCTACTCAGGTTTTATAGCACTCTGACAAGCTAGCATGTATTAAAAATAACAATGCAACATAACTTTGATAGATAAAAGCATACTCCTCTAGTCCTTAATATCAAACATATTTAATTGATTTGATTATATCAATCAAAGTAGTTAAGTTAGTTAATATGATATGTATTTTCTAAAACGCAATTCCTTCATTCGTTCTCCTTCTTAATTATTGTTGATAGAATATCCTTAGGGGTAAATAGAAAAATAATGACAAATATGAAAACTAGCTATGTTTTATATTTAGGACCAAGATCAATTTCCTAAATACATGTGTTATATTAAGGACAAGAGTATCATATTTCGTTATTAAAAATAAACTGATTAATTGGAGATATATCTTGTTTTCTTGTTCTTCCAGTAACTTCAAATAAAGGACTTTGTAAAGAGACTGTAAAGAGACACGTACGTCGTTCCCAGCCAATTTGGAATGAATACATACTTGTATATGGGTTTATCATTTATCATGTGTTACTTGACATAAGGTTATGTCAAGTCACTCCAAAATGACGTCGTTTTGGGAGTTAGGGGAATTAATGAAGGGTATATTTTGGTATTTTTGTTGTTGTATTTATTATATGAATTTGACCAAAACACCATTTCATTAATTCCCCTAACTCTCAAAACGACGTAGTTTTAGAGTGACTTGACATAACCTTATGTCAAATGACATGACAAATGATAAACTATATATATATATATATATATCATGCCTTCTTATCGGTTATTGAATTCAAAGATGCTGACATCATAAATTTGAATGAAATTTTTAATTTCATCTAATCAGGTAATGAAAACAAATTTCCTCATTATGAATCTCCTCTAAAAAATTCCATTTTATTGTTATGTATGCTGGCTTGGCCAGTTATGTGTTGTTGAACAATATTAAATCGTGAAACTATGTGAGAATTGTTAATCAGCCAAGTTAATCTATTTGGCTAGGTTTGTTTGCTACGAGCGATTTGGATTTGGAAGGGAAGAGAGATGAGAGAGAATTTTTATGAGTTGAATTTTAAAAAATTGGAGAAGTAGAGTTACAAAATTTTAGTAAAGAGAATATATAAGATTAAAGAGCAAAATAAATTAATGAACAACTTTTAACCTCACTTTTCTAATTCTTTTAAATCCAATTCCAAATTTTTTTCTCTCTGCTCACTTTTCCTCCATTCCCCTCGTACCAAACGAACTTAATGGAATGAGGGCTTTTGGGTTTATTTTTTTTCAAGGGAAACTAGGAAAAAGAAGGTTTTTTGAAACAAGCCAGCGCGCGGGTTGAACAGAGTAGGGCAAGCTTGTGTAGTATGCGTAGGGCAAGCTTGTGTAGTATGCGCCCTTGGCGGGTTGACATTAGCTAGCCCAAACCCACCACTTTCGGTCAGGAGATGTGTGAGCATAGTGCCACCTCTACAAATGCAGCTAGGCCTCTCGACATTAAGGACCCATTTGTTATAGAGAAAGCGCGTGAAGGAAAGGGAAGATAGCAGACTTCCAACGCAAAAAACGTGTTTGGTTGTCCCATCTTCCTTCGTCTAACATTCTCGGCACTGTGAATCTTTCATCATCCATTGGAAGGGTCTTTCCTCCAAAAGAGGCGGGAATGTAAAAATCTTGCTGGGAGAGTGAAAAAGTCAGACAAAAAGACCCCTTGGAAACACTGTATCCATTTACCAAAAAGCACGAGGA
This sequence comes from Acacia melanoxylon, assembly GCA_019022615.1. Classification (NCBI taxonomy): domain Eukaryota; kingdom Viridiplantae; phylum Streptophyta; class Magnoliopsida; order Fabales; family Fabaceae; genus Acacia; species Acacia melanoxylon. The sequence goes on from JAFJYJ010000042.1 coordinate 1,033,112, forward strand.
AAGCGCAATCTTGAGCTGAACGAAGGTGTCGGTGGAGAAGCTTGGAACAACAGTGTGCCCATTATATTCTCAGCTGACCCAGCATTGCCCAATCCACCTGGACGTTCTGGTTCACCAATATTCATCCCAGTGAACCTCCCAGGTTCAACAGCATCATCGCCAAGGCGCTCCACTCCAAAGAGGCCCCCAGCTAGGTCCCAAGCTCCAAGGAAGAAGAAGAATTAATTTTACTTATTTCTTTCTGTTTCTGGGTGCTATAGTTCATTTATTAGGGAACTTTATGTATTTTCCATTTCTGTTTTCTGACCTACTTAAGTATTGATGTACTGGTTTACTGTCTGTCACTTCAGTTCGAACTGGGTTGTGTGGTTCGAACGCAAGCTTTAGTTGTTTTTTGTGATTTCGAACTTGTTCGTTTTTGTCGCACTGTTGTAACAAAAATATTTAGTTAGCAAATGTTTTTTTCCTTTTTAAATTTAAGGGGCAATGTGGGAACTTCACCTAATCTTCCCACTTAACCTACACCCAATTCTTCATACCAAACAATTCATTTTCCCTCAACTAACTTCCATTCCCTAGTATACCAAACAGCTCACATTTTTAAAGTTCTCTCCTAATCTTCCATTCCTTTCCATTCTTTCCTTAAATCTTCCCTGTAACAAACAAGGCCTAAGGTCTGTCAAAAAGCAAAAAGGTCTATTTTGTATGAGGGAATGGAGGGGAAGGGAGAAGAGTAGGAAAATTTTTATGAGTTGGATTTTAAAAAATTAGAGTAGCAAGATTATAAAATTTTAATTAAAAAAATGCAAGATAAACAAAGACTTACTTGGAAAAAGCTTTTTTTTTTTCAGGTTTTTCTCTCTCCTATGTTATCATCAGTATTTTTTCAGTACCAATCAATATCCTTAAGTATTTTTTTTGTACCCTGAAATTTTTTTTAAAAAATTAGTCATTACCTTGAAATATTTTTTTTAATGTCCTAAAAAAATTTCAAGATCATAAAGTATTTTTTTAGTATCCTTAAGTATCTTTTTAGTACATGTCATTACCCTTAATTTTTTTTCAAGATTAGTCAGTGCCCTCCAAAATAAATTTTTAAGACAATAAGAAGTATTTTTCAGTACCAGTCAATATTAAGTATCTTTTAGTACCCGTTAGTACCTTAAAATATTTTTCAAGATCAGTGTAACATCCCCAATTTTCATGTAAATAAATTAATGGAATACAAAATTTTTGACCAAATAGTGGTCAATGGTATGTTATTTTTCTGAGAAGATAAATTAATTATTGGGAAAATAATGTGGAATTATTTGAAATTTGGTTATGGATAATTTGAGATAAGTAATGTCAAGAAGGTAAAAATATACTTTTCCCTTATTATTCTTATATTTTTCGTCCAATAAAAGGATGGAAAATTTTGATGAAAAATTAGTGAAGTTTCAATATAAGTCTATATTGCCTTTGAAAGATGGATATTGGATGAGACTTAATTAATTAAGAGGGAAAGTTGTGCACATCAAATAAGGCATAAGGCATGGAAGAACACACATTATTTTTTTTACTCCATTATTTCTGTCACATGATGTGAGAGAGAATAGATGAAGGGGAAAATATATATATATATATATATATATATCTGTGTGTGTGTGTGTGTGTGTGTAATATTACCTCCTGCTCTTTCAAAATCGCTAGAAGGAAGAAGTATGATGAGACAATGGGCCTGTTTGGGAACGACGTTAGCAGAGCGGTGGCGGTGAAAAAGCTCAGTAGAAGGATCAGTGGAGAAAAAGCTCAAGAATAAGTGTTTGGGTTAGCTTTTTCTTCACTGGACGTTCGGCGAGCGTTGGCGATAACTGTGAGCTTTTCCTGACGCTCCAAATTGGAGCTTCTGGGAGAGCGTTGGCGGCACGATGGAAAATGACAGAGATCGGAGCGAGGCGGCGGAAGCATAAGGAATGGAGAGAAGAGGGGATCCGAGGCTTGATTGAGTTTGGGCAACCTCGGATTTGAGAGACGAGCGATGGTCATGGCCGAGGAGATGAGTGAGAGGGGGGCGATGATCATGGCTGATGCTGAAATGGGCATGAGAGAGAGAAAGAGAGTGGGAAAAAGATGGACAAAGGCAATGAGAGAGAGAATGGAAAAGGTTGAAAAAAAAAAGAGTATGGAAAAAAGGATTTATACTGTTTATAGAATTTCTTACTAGCAACTTAACTATTATTTAATCTAATGCCTCATATACGTGATCCAATTAATCAACCTATTCATAGAATTTTTTAATAATAACTTTTTTAAAATTTAAATTTAATTTTTTATGTTAAATATCACAATATATACAACTAAATAATATATGTAGTATTTAATATGATTCATGCATTTTTCAGTCATTTTTCATCTCAACTGATTTTTTAAATAATAATCCAAACACTCATCAGTTTAGGAAAAAAAGCCACTTCTGTAAAAGCTAAACGGGCAATCCAAATACAAACAGGCTGACTTTTTCCTACCGAACTTTTCTAAAGTCGGATAGGCTTTTTAATTTCCTCAGCTCCGTCAACCCAAACGGACCCAATATATACTTAACAAAGGGGGAGAGGAGGGTGTAGGTCCATGGAATAAGAGAATAAACATAAAATATTCCTAAATAAATCTCCGTAGGATTTTGTTTTTTGTTTTTTTTTTTAACTTTTCAATCCCTTAAACCGTCGGACCATAGAGAAAATAATGATTTAATGGATATGACCATACCCATTTAATGGAAGAAGCAGATGGGCATGGGCATATCGTACGAGTAAGGGAAAAGCAATATATTAAACTCCCCTTCATCAATTTCTTAGGTGTTGGACGTATGGAGGAAGTGAAGAGTATCATTTTTTTTTTTTAAAAAAAAAAGTTGTACTCATTACTCCCTCAAAAGTCAAAACCGCTAGACCAAAGGGTGAAAAAAACATGAAGGTGAAGACAAATCAACATTAATTAAAAAAAGGAGTTGAACACGCGAAGGATTGAACAAATGAAGAAGGAAAAGAAATATTTACTCCCTCCGGTCCTAATTATAGGAGTTGGTTTTGGTCCTAGTTATAAGAGTAAGTTTTAACTTTTGTCATTTTTTTCCTATAATACCTCTATTTATACTTTCTCAATAATAATTAAAGACAATAATAATTTAATAATACACCTATATATTTTATAAAGTAAATAATGTTTGCAACTCATTAATGTCATATACACCTAGATTATACTTTTTTATATAAAATAATTTTGAGCAATTTTTGTCATATTTTTCCCATATCACCCCTACTAATACTTCTTCCACAATAATTAATTTAACAACACGTTATATTCTATCAAGTGAGATATTCTACTTTATTTTTTATTTTTAAATAAAATAATTTTAATATTCCTTGAAGAATATTTTTTTAACGTTGTTGACGGGACCATTTCGAATTAATATCAACCGTTGTCATGAGAAGTTTAATAAAAAAATATAGAACCGTATCAAAGAGAATCGCATTGGAGGAAACGAACAGAAAAGTAGAAAATAAAATATTATGCAAAATGACTAACATGTTCAATGAGTATTAGTTCTATCTTTGGGAGATGTATTTGTATTAAATAAACTTGGGTAAGGGTATTTTAGGAAAATACACATAATTAACTCATTTAACTTTCTTCCTTAATCTCTCCAAATTCGGTAAATAATTCTATAATTAAGACTAGGAGGAGTAATATACAATTTCTTTCATATTTTCCCTGCATCCGAACGTGAGAGGGGTAAGTTGATTGGACAATACTTATTAATGAAGTAGGGGGAGAGTGTGCAGGCTGTACGAATGAGGAAAGAAGCATATCAGTTTTTTCTTCTTCAATAATGGGCCTGTTTGGGTTGGCGGTAGGAACGGTGGCTTAAAAGCTATCTGACTTTAAAAAAAGCTCGGTAGGAAAAAAGTCAGGTTATTTGTGTTTGGATTGTCCATTTGGCTTTTTACAGAAGTGGTTTTTTTCTAAACTGAGGAATGTTTGAATTATTATTTCAAAAGTCAGTTAAGATAAAAAATGACTAAAAATTGTATGAATTTTATTAAATACTCCCACTGAACCTAAATATAAGATAAAATTAATATTTTTTAAGAGATTGAGGAAGCTAATTAAATTACTCAAGAGTATTTTTATTCTTTTTTTTTCCTTAAAATTAATTAATTTGACTAATAAACTAATATATAATCCAATAAATCATGATTTGTTAAATTTTTTGTCATTAATTAATAAAATAAAGTTCTTAATTAACAAAAAAAAAAAGTCACAATTCATTATAACTTTTTTTCTCTTTCTCCTGTCAGAAAATGGGCCCCACAAAAATAAAAACAAATGCTCCTTCCTGTTCTTCCTCATCTTACCGTACCGCCCTCTCTCTATCAACCTATAAACCTATAAATCATGCTCGTTTATAAAATGTACTTTGTTTGTGTCTGTTACTACTTCAAAAGTCTAACAAAGATTAAAAAAATGGTTGGGCCCCACAGCCTGCGTTTCAGTGGCCAAAAAGTTAGAGGAGGAAGCTTTTTTATCAATGGGCGTTTATCAAAAAAAGTCCAAAAAGCAATTAAGCCAACCCAAACACACCCATGGACTTTTTTTTTCACTGGCTCATCCACTTAAATGCCACTGCAATTTTTTACACATCAACGCTCTAAAAAAAGCCAGCCCAAACATGCCCAATAATTCTGAAATTCCCCAACGTGGCCAGAAGCAAAACAAAAAAGGGGGATAATAAAATTAAAATACATTTTTCTCTTCCCAAATTGCATCAAAACGTCGGATCTGAGAAAATCAAGAGCAATCAGAGAAATATATTTTGGCAAAGTCCAGACGCAAGTTGTATCTAGAACCAACCTCAGGGGTTTATTTAAGGAACTCATCTCCTTCTCTTTTGAGTTGTTGGACGCATCTGATGAAGAAGAAGAGCAAAGGTGATTGCAGAAGGCAAGGAAGCTAGCGTGAAGATACCAAGGAAAGCCAAGCATCCAATAGGAAGGTGAAAGACGAAAAGAAGGAAAAAGAAATATTGAGAATCAAGTTTTTAGTTGGAAGAATACTAAGATCAAGTAAGTCATAGTTTTAACTACTTTATAAATTCATGATTGCTAAGTTGAAGATGGTAATACCTTGCCTATGCGTTTATGAGAGCGGGTCTGAATATGAATGGAATTGATGAATGAAGAATCAAACTGGTAGAAAGATTATCATGATATAAGAGAAATTTGTTGATGAAAATGAAAGTTGGGTTAAGTGATTTTAGAGGATGATTTCGGCCATCTTTATGAACATGGGAAACTAATTTTTGTTGGTGTTTTTTAATGCCTTCATGAGAAATTTTTATTAGATTGAAGAAGGCCTATTTTTTTTAAGTCAACAAACAGATATGTTAATAAGGAGTTATTTATATTTATATTTTGATTATTTATGGGCCACTTTGACTTTTGCGTGTTGGGGGAAAAATTATTTTGGTCAACCATCGGTAGTAACCCTAATCTTTATGTATTCTGTGTTTTATTTGTATGTTTGTATTTTTCATGATTATAGACCTGTGTCTCCTGAAAAAGGGACATGCGTTTGTGTGCATTCAGTGTGGTCTGGGTTCAGAGATCTTTCCTAGCGCAGTGGATCCGGGGCTTGCTTTGTTGAGCAGTCCTGCGTTTGTTTCTAGGACATGTAGTCCTTCACGTAGTTAACACGGCATACTTGGTATCTTTGTATTTGTGTTCTCGCGCGTTTGTTCGAATGCTATTATTTGGTGTTTTCCTAATTATGGTTACATACATACACTGTTTATGCATTACATATGAGATTAATGGTTACTCTGAGATCCATTTATAAATCCCAGATTTTTGTAGAGCTCCTGGAGGTTCTTTGAGGGCGGACTCTGGAGAAAAGGGTAAGAGTGTAAGACTGCTGGGCAGGAGTAGATGGAGTCGTTGGTGACGGTGGAAGGCTATTATGTTATATATTTTGTTATTTATGTTGAAATTGGATAACTGTATATTCTTTTGGCCTTATAGGCACCGGTGGATAACTGTATATTTACCCCTTTAGGGATTATATTTTGTTACTTACATTTAATTTTTTCAGTATTGTCTAAAATCCAACCGGGAAATGCTCTGCCGCGATAAATTCTGATGCATGCTAATAATTAGTAAATTAGATGATATATGGTAATTATAAAAGGGGATCCCTCTATCTCGCCACTCGAAAAGGGCGAGGCGTAGCGGTGTTACAATCGATCATTACCCGAAATATTTTTTCAATATTATAAAATAAATTTTCAAAATCATGAAATATTTTTTAAAGTATCCATAAGTATATTTTTAGTAATCAAGTATCCCGATTTTTTTAAAAAAAATCAGTCATTACCCAAATATTTTTTTAATATCATAAAATAAAATTTTAATATCATGAAGAATTTTTTCGGTACTAGTCAAGTACCTTTAAGTATTTTAATTTTGTACACAAATTTATGTAATTTTTGGTATTTATTATGAAATATAATATTTAAAATATTTAAAATTCAACCTTATCCTTTATATGCAATCATACCAAAAGCTAATGTCCTTTTTGGTAAATTTGACTCTAAAAAAGGTATTATGATAATACAAACACTATCATTTTTATCTAAAAGCTATTCTACAAAGGTCATTTTTACCTCATAAATTCCAAAAACTGTTCTCCAAAAACTATATCTAAACAAGCCTTCAATTTGCGAACTTATATCGGGCACATCTTAGATGACATACAAGTCCAAACTACAAAAAAGTCAAACTAACAAATCGATGAGTATTTTTACTCCACTTTTGTAACCACATAATCACTTTTACACTAAAAAAAATACTTGGTGTTGGAGTGCACTTTTAAGAAAATCATATGCGTATTTTTATACCTTAACCTTTTATTTTTTTTTCAAGAGAAACAGGGAAAAAAGTTTGTTAAAGCAAACCAGCACGCCGGTTGAATAAGGCGGGCTTGTGCAGTACGATTTGAGAAGCTCATAGCCCAGTACGATTTGTCTTTTAGATGTTATTCACACAACTTATGCGGAAAATTTAGGGTACGAGTAAGTTTTAAGGGCAGGATTTTGTCTATTCAACGTTTAATTATTTCAACTTCGAAGAAATTTGTATGTTGTGCAATGAAAAGGCAGTGAATCAAAGATTTCTTATGTGAAGCGCATGCGTTTAAATTATTAAATACAGCATACAGCCAATTAGCCAAAATAAAAGGAATGAAAATGATCGACCAGCAGAGAAGTACCTTTTTACAGGAGATCAATCAAAAGATTCAAAGGATTACCGTTTGGGAGTTGATGAAACTTAATAGTAACTTGAGCTTTACAAACTTGTTCCCTATAGAGAATAAAATGGAGAGAGATACCAGAAATTGACTTAAATGAAGGCGGAGGGAAGGAGATGAATGAAGTCTCATTCATATCATTGTCAGACATCATATCAATATAATATATAGACACACACATATAATAAATATATAAAGTCTCTTCACCGCAAAAAAATCAAAATCAATTCAATAATAACAAAACACCTATAAGAGCCTGACATAACTGAATATTCTACCTTGCACGCAATAGTAAATAGTAATACACAAGAACCATATGACTGGTGGGCATGATATATGCGGTTTAATTTTCTGATGATCCAACACTTTGATTAAAGTAACATTGGAAGCCAATCACAGAATTGTACGTTGTGACCATTTTGTATAGGTCTTAATTTATGGGAAGCCATTAATTCCAACTTAGAGGGACCCATCTTCTGTATTACTTTTATTTTTTTTTATATGATAAACAAAATGGCATTAATAATATGAGAAAGATAATTACAGAACTCCTGAAGTATATGGACTATTATTGCAAAACTTGCTACGGAGCTAATTCTATGAATTTACCCCTTTATGTTTCTAGCTTACAAAATCATGTTGAATCACTAGTAAACTCGTGTCAGTTGTAAACTCAGTTAAACCGTGAGTTTACAAATTAAATTTATCGTTTTTACATTTCTAGTTTACAATATCGTGATAACTCATTCTTAAACTCGTGTTAACTTTTTTGATCTGATCATTGTATGTGATTTTATATGAGTTTTATAGAAATTTATTTGTAAAGTATGAAAAATTATGAATGTTTATGGATTTAATATCAATTATTTGGATTTAAAGTATATTTAAATCAAATTATTATCATTTTTATATTTTAATTATTTAATTGTATACCATTAATACCTATTTAATGATAAACTAAACTTTTATAAGGTTAGTATTTAAATTCACGATACGAGTTTATGTTTTTATCGCGTGAGTTTGTTTAAAAAAGAAAGTTAGTAACAAGATTATTAAAAGAGAAGGGGGCTTTGGTACTAGATATTTTTTAAGAGGTCTTCAACATGATGTGTATGTCCTCCCAAACAATATATTACCTCTGGTACTTTATCTAAGAGCTAGTTTAAGGGTTGAATTTACTCCTAAATATTGAGACATCAGTCTACTTTGTCCCATCATATTTATCATTTTCTTGTAAACTATTCTTACTGATTGCACATGTCAAAAGAGTTTGGATTGTAATACCCTAAAAACCCTAATTATTGTAAATGATATATTTTGATAAATACTTCAAGGAGAGTATATTGTCTCAAATTTTATAATTTGATTATTATAAATTTATGAGCAATTTTTCCTTGAGATTTAAAAGGATCAAATATGAATTTTGAGATTTCATTTAGGGATCATAATATACCCTAAAATGAATATTGAATTTTAGTAAATAAATACTAAAAATACAAAGGTGAATTTATCAATTGTATTTTCATCCAAAATTCATTTTGGAATTAATTAACCCATGGTTAATTATGTGACTACATATTAGGATCTATAAAATGTGATATTAAATCACATAAAATAATAACTATTATAGATGATCATAAGGCAATTAGAGAATATCTAATAAAGGAAATGATTTTCGAAAATCAAGAGGCAATTATAATAAAATTGTCATGATTAAGCATAATCTTAATTTAATCATGAGAGGCAATTAAATGACATAGAAATTGTAATATCCAAATAATTATTTATCTTAGATATTCTATTTGGATAAATAATATATCTTAAATATTATATTTGAATAAGTAATACCTATTTAAAATAGGTGAATATGTGGTCTCAAATTTTTCTATTATAATTATTTTATTTTTCTAGGCAATTTCTTCCTAGAATTAAGGGGATCATATATATGATTTTCTAAATCTTATTAGGGATCATAAAATATCTTAAGATTATCATAATCAAGTATAATCTTAACTATATCATAAAGGGAATCAAATATCATCAAAAGATGCCTAAATTAATTAGGGAAAATTAGCAACAATTATTGGGAATTAAATTTGCAATAATTGAGAGATTTTGTAATTTTCGAAATTAATTAATAATTAATTTTAAAAGGGCATAATTAAGAATATATCAACTTAATTAATATCCAAAAGATATCTAAAGGCCAAAATTAGTACACAAGGGGTTTTTAATCATCAAGATTAATATAAAAGCCTATCAAATATTGACAATTAGGCCTAATAACCCCTAAAACACTATATTAAAAATATTAACCAAGATTAATTAATCCTCCCTTGAATTATTTAAAGGGGGCAAAATTTATTAATTAAAGAGGCAAAGTAATTGCATAAATTCTTAATCATAAATCATTAACAAATATCATCAATAGTGTTTAGATTTTTCCAACCCAAATCAAAGGCTTGGATTAAAACTAATAAAGCTAAATCCTAAGGCTTTAATTAATTATCATAAAGTGTAATCCATGTGAAATTAGAATTAACCAATGAGAAGATTCCTTCTAGATAATTTAATAGGAATGAAAAACACAAAATATGAAGGATGAAGGGGAGTACACGGTTGAAACCAAAAATCTGAATTGAGAAAAGAGTTAATCAATGTTAGAAGCATCTTTTCACATGCTAAGCTATCATAATCAAGACTTAATGGAGGAGACAATATGATAATGTGATAAGAGAATAATTAAGTACAAATCAAGACTTTCAAGGCTAAAAGGAATCAAAGACTTTTAAGGCATTATGATAATGACACTTTACAGGTAATTAATGGAAGTGGAAGAGGATAAAATTTGAAGAAAAGAAGAAGGAGATGGTGTGTGTGTGAGGAAGGAGAGAGAAAATTGATTTAATTCAAAAAATTGCAAAAAATTGACCAATGGGATTAATTCAAGACACAAGTAAATGAGAATCTATAGAAAATAAATTGTATCTTGAGAATCTTTGATCATAGATCAAATATAAGGATTTATTATGAACAAACATATTTTAAGCTTGGATTTGGATATCTTCAAAATCATTTTCTCAACTTTTGTAAATAATCTTAAAATGATTTAAAAGTGTTAGTTAAGATATCTAATGAAGCCAAGATTTAATCTAAAATTAAGGGCTTTAATTAATAAAATACAAGTGAATTAAAAAGAACCAAGAGTGGAGCTCAAAATATTATCTAATTGGCTAAAATTAAAACAAATACAAAAACAAAGTGAAGAAGGGAAGCCACAGTTTCAACAAGGATGGAAAGGGAGAATAAGCTTTAAAATCTAGATATTTTTCTAAATCATACATGGTATCTATTAAGCCACCAATGCAAGAGTGAATAATTAATCAACAATCAAGCATTAATGATAAAGTAGAATCACATTAAGAGGGGACAAATTGGCTTAGTACATAAGACTTTTGGGGTAGAGAAAATGATGAAGAAAGGAAGAGAGGGAGAAGTCGGTTTTTAGGATAGAAGGGTGCGATTAAACTTCTCAACTAAGTTAAGATCCAAGGGCTCTAAATGAAGAAGAATTAGGTTTGAAGTAATTGCACAAATGCCATCACAAAATTCTATAAATAGGAAGCTAAGGTCTTCACAATTTCTCACACCAAATCAGCTCAAAGCATCTGATTATAGAGTTAGAGAGTGAGTAGAGTGAAGTCCTTGGAGCAAGAAGAAAGAAGGAGCAAAGTTCTAGGTAAGTTCTTGAGCTCTAGCTTTCTAATTTATAGCTTAGATGTTGTTTTGATTTATAATCTTCCAATTATAATTTTGTTTTCATGAATTTATGGTTAAAATTGGCCTTATTTCGAAAAAATGATGAAGAAGAAGTTATAGTAAAATTTTTGGAAGATTATGATCAAAGTAGCGAAGCTCTGGCGAAAATTTATCGGTTAGCGATTTCTGAAAGCAGTTGTAAAAACACTGGTATCTTATGTTGAAGATGATGTTCTAAAATTCTGATAAAATTCATGTTCAAAGTAGACATATAGAGATTTCCAAATATACCTATAGCATGTCATTTTGAGTTTTGTCCTAGGAGATAAAAATTCTGCAAAATGGGCTACGTTTTCTGGAAATTTTCTGGGTAGAGGATGAACATGTGAAAACTGGGAAGTGTTCATAAAATCTGGGCAATAACCAATATTTTTTATTAAAATTATACATCCTAAGGATTCCAAGGAATTTTACGGATCCTCGTTTTGAGTTCTGTGAAATTAATTATGATTTTTCAAAGTTAGGCGAAAAGTCAGCCCATATGCTGTCAACAACGTTTTTTACGAAATTATAGGAAATAAAATGGGAAATAATTAACCCAGGGGTAAAATGGCCATTTGAGACTAAGACATCTATTAAAATATTGGTTATGAATTAATAAATGCGATATTACCCTTATAGGATATCTGTGATCGCATTCCGACCATCACACGTACCGTAATCATCAACGAAGGTACGTTTGCGTACTGTAACACTAACTCTGATGTTTATTGTATACTTATATGTGATAGATGACTATACATGTGAACTGTATAGATAACTTTACATGTGATGTGTCTTGTTAACATAGACGACTATACATGTGAATTGTATAGATAACTTTACATGTGATGTGTCTTGTTAACATAGATAACTATACATGTGAATTGTATAGATAACTTTACATGTGATATGTACTGTTAATATATTAATTTTACATCTGCTGTGTGCTTATGTGTTGATTATTGCTGTAATGTCATGAATATCTATCATACATATATTGTTTACATAAGCATGAGGTTAACCGTTACCTGAGGTCCGATGGGCATTGGACCTCAGTCTTAAACTAATAGTTCAGGAAAGGATCAAGGTTCAGAGAAGGCACCGGTAGATGAAGCCGTAAAAAGACGCCGATAGACGGAGCCGTGAGGAGGCACCGGTCAAAGCAAATGCAGAAAGAAGGTTAACAGAGCCTACCTTCTGGCATGAAACTAATAGGGTTACTTCAAATCATTTGGTGCTTAAACTAGAAAGGGTTATCTATGTGGTTCAGTCAATCAGTCGCCGTGAATTCGGGGAGGCTGCCACTAGACTTTACCCAGCCTAACCAAATGAATTGATTTAACTATGTTAGGTTCTATGCCCCAAGTCAAGAAATGGCTTGGTCTGAAAATGTATAGTTACAATGTAAATTCTGTAATTATACAAGTCTTGTATCACATGAATATTCCTTCAGGAAATTTTTAATATGCCAGTATACGTCGGGCATCGGCAAAGATATGTACGAGTATTTTATATCGATTACTCGTTGTTCAAATTTTTAGTACATGCTCTTCGTTTCCGCATTTCGCTAAGCTGTAGCACCTCAAACTCTGACAATTTTTTCTAAAACCACGTGTCACCAGCACGATTTATGCTACGGAACTTGGGGTGTTACATGGATCAAGGGGAAGTTTCAATGCATATGATTTAAGAGGTTATTGTAAGAAAATCAACACAAATTTTTGACAAATAAATAATTGAACTAATTTTCTTATTCTACTTAAATTAATTAAGTATATCTTATATTAAGGATAGGGGCAAATAGATTTTTTATGGAGATTATATCTTGTCATTTATGACGAAGTTCCATTAATTCTCTTTTGCTTGTAATCCAGTGTTGAACACAAGCGATTCGATGGACAGCAAAAAGAGCAAATATTATAAGCCATTTATACAACATACTCCCTCCCATCAATCCTATTTATAACTTACTTGTATAATATTTTATTAGAATCAAAGAAAATCTTAGAATTCATTAACTAGATCTAAAATCTCAATGAGTTTTCAACTTAGCTATAGATGGAATAGGATATTGTCACTACCAATTTTGGTTACCACCAATGTCACTACCATTTTTTTACCATTAGATCATAATCTCAATAGAAGAGAGAAATGATAAAGGTATATGAGATTCTGATCTAACGGTGAAAAAAATGGTAGTGACATTGATGGTGAGCAAAATTAATAATGACAATATCCTATCCCACTATAGATACTCTAAATAAGAAACCATCACTTCAATAACATACATCAATTAATGGGTTTAGAAAGTTAAACTTATTGTATAAAAAATAATCAATGGGATACCTTATCATTACGGCTAAAAAAAAAAATCATTTCTCTCTATTTTAAAAATGAGACGAAATAGCATATGATAAGGAAACTCTAACAAAAGTTTACAGCTTTTTTCCATGAAGAGAATCATCCGTAAGTGAAATTTATTTGGGTATGCATGTGTTTGGATAGCACATCTTTAGCTATAGAAGTGAGTAATATCTTACAGCTCTTGTGATGATCTGAGCCACGTGGAATTCCTAACATACTCAAGTCAAGTCCCTTATACAGGTCACAAAGTACAATGAGAATATTATTCTCCTTCTTGATCATATGAATCAATTCTTTGGCTCTTTTATCTTCATATATGTTTTCAAAAGTAAAACCTAGTTGACGAGCAATATCCTCTTGAATCTTCCACACATCAGGATATTTGGTCACAGTTGTTGTCACAACTGTACCAAACAGTTCCTCTCTCTGAACTCTTTCGTAAACTCTTGGAAGCAAAATATATTTGATCTTGTTAAGGGAGCCAGAAACTCCAATTGAGTGAGTATTAGGGTTAGCTAATGCCTCCATAACTTCCTCCAGAATTGGCTTTCTCAAATCCAAAGTTTCGAAAGCATTGGAATTGCTCGAAAATCCTTGCTTTATGCTGGATGATGCTCTGGGTTTCTGGGATTCGCTTGAAGTAAGATAATGACGAAGAAGACGGTGCGAAATAGCGGCGAGGCCAATAATTCCTAAAATCGCTATAGCGGACCGCAACATTTTTAATGCTTTATTGAAACTCAAGACAGGAGAGAATCTAATTTATTCAGAGAACAAATTGGCTTTCTCAAGGAGATTCTTTGAGAAGAATAAAAAGATAGCTGTTTATAGGTGTTGAAGAAATTAGATTCCTTTTCATGGGAGTCCAATAAGAAGTAACAGAGTTTAGATCACAAGTACATTATGACTATTATATATGCCTCGTTTTATTTATTGATTGCGTAAATCTGTGGTTACATTTTATTCGGGCGAAGATGGTGGAACTGGAGGGTGGAAAGGTTCAAAGAAAGCAATAAGGGGCCGAGAAAGGCAACCAAAAAAAAAAAAAAAAGTTTCCAGTAAAATAAATAAAACAAATACTACTCGTATTCTTAATATAAGAATTATTTATCTAATTTAGAGAGATTAAGAAATATAAATAAATTACTTAATTATATCATATATATATATATATATATATAACAAGATTTTAAAAAAAATACTTATATGTAATATTAAATTATGTATCAATTTATAAGTTAACAAATTAGTTTGGAAAAAATAAGTAATAAAATAGAAAAAAGTGGTAATTAGAATTAGAATTAAAATTTACCCCAGACTATATCTACCTTGAGGAGTAAAAAATTATCTCAGCAAACTTTAGGTGGAGACTGGCGGCTTAGTAGAGGAATTTCCGTTGTATTACCCCACAAATCTTTCAACAAATTCAAGGTTATAACAGCCCCCAATAGAAATTAATTATGCGGAGCATAACCCACTTTCTAATCGAAACCAGATTCAGTGCTCATCGTAATGATGAGCACTGAGAGCTCTTCACTATATATGATAAGATCTACTTTGTTCACACCAAATTTTAACGGTCAAGATTTAAATTTTTGTAACTAATGATTTTTAAATAATTTTTTTAAAAAAATTGATAGTTAAGAGATTAATTTTATTTTAAATTCTGTATATAATAAAATAATATTTTTTGAAAAAAGTAAAAATAAAAAAAGATTCAATCTAAACCATCAAAGTTAGATCTGAACCGTCCACAATGGTAAAAAACTCAGTACTCTTCATTGCGATATGCACCGGAACTCATTCCCTTCCTAGCTCACGTGCTTGCACGGTAGGACATGTATTTTTGTGGTTTGGTGATCAACTCAGATCAGATCGAACTAGATGCTCTCTGGATAGGACAGAAAAGTTGTCGCCAGTCAAAAGTACTCCCTCAGATTCAAGACATATTTGGAAAGTTAATATTGGTTTTAAATATAAGGCATATATTTTTCATATTTATTAATATTTTCCTAATTTATTTATATTGATACTCTCTCAATAATAATCCAGGAAGAGAAGGATTAAGGAAATTGAAAAAGATGACTATGATGTTTTAAAAAATAACGACATATTAACTAAATTAGTTAACTTCTTTAATCTATTCACATTAGGTGATTATGTTTTATAATTAAAGACTGAAGAGAGTACTTTAATACTCTTTAAGTATTATATATAAGAGTTATTTAACTAATTTAGATAGATTAATAGAGCATTAAATTAATTAATTATAACAAATATGGTTGACCTCTCTAAGATATATCCATGTATAACATTAGATTATTATATATCAATTTATAAATTAAATAAATTAGTTTGGAGAAATATATAAGATATCAGAGATCAAAATGTACATAGGCCTTATATTTAGGATCAAGGCTCACCTTAGCTCTTAATTATAATTAGAATTGGATGAGAAAGAGAGATGTGACCGTGGAATTAACGCGGACCGGGTTTGTTCTCTCTCTTTGCTTATTGTAAAATTCATTTTCACCCAAAATTTGTTTCCTTTACCATGACAACAATTTTCTTCCCAACCAGGACAATTAAACTCTATTAGAATCAAATACATTAAAAATTTGTTCAAGAAAAATACTTTAACAAGAAAAGTAAGTTGGCTATACTTCAATTAGGCAAATGCGTTTGTGTCTTAATTTATTAAAGCAAGTCGACAAATAGTCAGCAATATCAACTCGGAAGAACCCATCTTGGGCTTAACTGTTTTGACAACTCTGGAGACCATTTTGGCAAACATCTAATATGGCTGGAGCTTTTTTAAACAAATAGAATCATTAGACGATGAAATTCCTTTGGATACACATGTGGTTGGATAGCACATCTTCAATTGTAGAAATGAATAACATCTTGCAGCCCGAGTGATTGGCACCATATGGAATTGCTACCTTATCCAAATTAAGCCCCTTATGAAGGTCAACATAGTCAATCAGAATTTGCAGCGCAATCTTTACCCTCTCAATGAGTTCTCGGGATCTTCTATCTTTGGCTTTGTTATTGTTACGGATTTGAATAACGGGCCTGGAAAGACCAAGGCCCAAACAAGGACACGATGGCAGTTAACATGATCTGTCAGGGAAGAACCCATTATCTCACAGCCCGATCGTGTATGTATTGGAAACAAGGCATGCAGATCGTGGGAACATGCAAACGAGATCATCGGATCTCTTGACCTCACTATAAATAAGGAGGCATTCTCAAGGTGAACGGGACACAGAACATTCTTCCCAACTTTATCATACAGTCACACTAAGCACACACCCCAGCTCCATTGACGGAACCCCGTCTCGTGTAGCTTGGTGATCTCTCTATTCGGCGGTATCTTTCCAATAGATATCGACGGATAGATCTCTAGGGTGCTTATCCATTAATAACGCCCTCAGGGATTATTAGATCCTACATTAATATTCCACTAACCCTTAAGGTTAGACATTTGTGTTCCATATCGGAACATTGGCGTCGTCCGTGGGGAACGTAAAATTCGATTCCCAGATTACTAAGGGCCACACGCTAGCTGCTGAAGATGGCCAATACCCGAAGTCGTAACCAGACAACACGACAAGATCACATGTCAGGAGAACTACCACCTCAAGATCCTTCCGCGCCACGGGCAAATCTCATGGGTCCCGAGATGGAGAATGTTGTCGTTCAGACTGAACCAGAGACCTCGGAATCGGACAGCTCTCCTCTTCCTGAGAACGTAGTGATTCAACAAGTGGGACTAGCCATTGCCCAACAGGATCCACCGTTGGAATTCCAGGCAACAAATCCGGACATCCTTATGTTGCAGACCACCCTTGGTTCTGTACTGAGTTGGATAGAGGAAATGGAGACTCGAAATCGTCTCCAAAGGCAAGAGGATATCAGACGTATGAAGGAAGAAATGGACAGCCGCAACGCCACGTGGAAACAGCTGTTCGATAAGCATATTAGACGAGTTGGTCAATCAACTCGGAGTGCAGACAAAGACATCGCTGGTCCCAACAGAACCAACATTTCCTTGTCAACAAGCGCGAGGACGTCAGCTCTGGATCCTCAGGAGAAAGAACACCAAGAAGACCAAATCCGAGGTGCCAAGAACGATGCATTAAAGGTACAGTCAGCAGGTAACCCGGCAGGCGATACAATTAAAGAAGTTAGAAACTCAAATGGACCCAGTCACACGGTGAACACGACTACTCAAGGTGGCCGAAACAAGGTACTAAAAGAGAGAGAGATAGGGCCAGTCGGGAACTGGAGCTCATCAAAAGACAATGACGCACCATCATCACCCAACTTCGCTTCTGACGACGAAGGCAACATCCCCAGTCCATTTTGTGCCAAAATCATGGCTACTGCGTATCCCAAAGGCTTAGACACCAAGGATTTCCCGAAGTATGATGGGAGCCAAGATCCACAGGTACATGTGGGGAACTTCAAAATGGAAATTATGGTGAAAGGGTACACATGACCCGTGATACCCCGGCTGTCCGCGGGAACATTAAGAGGAGCTGCTTAAATTTGGTTTAATTCTTTTCCAGTGGACTCAATCCCAGATATGAAGGATATGGAGAAGAAGTTTCTGCGGAATTTCGCCACCAGCCGGAACAACCAAAAACAGAATTTCAACTCGATCAAGTGAAGCAGTTACCCGGGGAAACATTACAAAAATATGTGGAGCGTTTCAACATCATGGCGCTACAAGTGCCGGGTTTAAAAGAGGAAATACATTTGCATTGCATCATTGCGGGATTGGACAAGTCCTCTCGATTAAAGAAGTCAGTTATGAAGCGTCGCCCCAAAACCTTGGCAGATTTCCGAGACCGATCCAAACAATACATAGAGCTTGAACAAATGGAGATCATGAGTCAACCGCCAAAAGACAAAGGAAGAAGCTCACCTAGCAGTATGGGCAAAACAGAAGGGACTCCCGAATTTGTGAAAGAGACAGCAAGCCAAGAGGAGGCAAAGCAGAAGGAAAATATGAGCGGTATGCCCCGTTAAAGGTATCCCAGGCTCAAATTTGGAAAGAAGTCTCCATGACCGAGATGAAGAAAATGGAGAAACCTAGACCATTGCGAAATGAGGCCAATTTAGACAAGTCTCGGTATTGTGAATTTCACAATCAACATGGCCACACAACAGATGTTTGTTGGGACTTGAGGGATGCGATCGAGAAGTTCATCCGTGAAGGGAAATTACGTCGATATGTCATCCAAACACAGGGACGACGAGAACAAGCGCCAAAGGGAACCGAAGTAAAAGCCACCACGAAAAGAGAAGACGTGAGCGAGAAAAAGGCACGGGCGGTGACGACGAGTTTCCTGAATTGAAGTATGATTGCAATGTCATCGTCGGAGGATATGGCGGAGGAGGAGATTCAATCAGCCGACGAAAGAAATACTTCAAGGAGGTCCTCTCCGTCAAAGATCAACCAGAGTTTAAAAGAGAAACCCAAAAATCTGAGTATCCAGTGCTCAGGTTTACAAGAGAAGAATTGGCAGAGGTGGTTCCAGGACATCACGATGGATTAGTCGTCACGGGGATAGTGGTTAATTGCCGCGTTAGGAAGATTTTCATAGACAACGGCAGTGCAGTCAACATACTCCTTTGGGACGCGTTCAAATCTATGAGATTGGATTCCGAAGATTTGAAACCTTGCAAGACCACTTTAACGGGATTCAATGGACATGATACTCGTCCAAAAGGATTCGTTGATTTGAAGTTGACTTTAGGGTCCAAGGATGCATTTAAGTCGGAAGTAGTCCTATTCGTTGTAGCCGACTTCTCCTCTCCCTACAACATTATCCTGGGAAGGCCAACCATCCATGATTGGGATATGTTAGTCTCCACGAAGCATCAAAAACTGAAGTTCGTCAACAAGAGAAATCAAGTAGTCATCATCAAAGGCGACCAAAAAGATTCTCGGCAGTGTTATTTTGAGGCGGTCAAAGAAAAGAATACTTCAAATAAGGAGAAAGGAACGTCGGATGGTGAGCCTGTTCATGCTGTTGAATTAGATTTGAGAGAGGAAGATAAAATGCAGAGAGCAGAACCAAATGAAGAGCTAGAAGACTGTATCTTGGGGGACGACCCGAAACAAACCACAAAAGTCGGAAGGGCACTAAATCCTGAGATTCGAGTGAAACTAGAAAAGTTCTTAGTGCAAAATAAAGATGTGTTCGCATGGAAACCATCCGAAATTCTTGGAATAGATCCCGAGTTCTGCTGCCACAGATTGGCGATCCATCCCGGTTCAACACCAGTGGCTCAAAAGAAAAGGAAGCAAGGCTCGGATAGAGGTCGGGCGCTGGAGGCACATGTCAAGGAATTGATCGAGGCCGGGTTTATCAGGGAAGTGCAGTACACGACATGGCTTTCCAATGTGGTTATGGTTAAAAAACCAAATGGAAAATGGCGAGTTTGCATGGATTATACATATCTGAACAAGGTATGCCCTAAAGATGCGTTCTTGATGCCCAACATAGACCAGTTAGTTGATAAATCTTCCGGCTTTCAACTTCTATCTTTCATGGACGCATACTCGGGATACAATCAGATCGCGATGCACCCCGAGGATCAGGAAAAGACAGCTTTCATCACAGACAAGGCGAACTATTGCTACAATGTGATGCCGTTTGGCCTCAAGAATGCCGGAGCAACCTATCAAAGAATGATGACCAAAGTGTTTGCGAATCAACTGGGAAAGAATGTGGAAGTCTATATTGACGACATGATAGTAAAATCTAAGCAACAAGATGACCACATCGGCGATTTGCAAGAGACATTCGAAAAACTACGAGTGCACCAAATCCGACTAAACCCGGCAAAATACGCGTTTGGAGTACCGTCAGGTAAATTTCTAGGGTTCTTACTGACCAATCGAGGAATTGAGGCCAACCGGAAAAATGTAAGGCCGTGCTGGAAATGAAGGTGCTAGCCAACAACAAGGAGGGTTGAGTTAATTGGGCGGTTGGTGGCCTTGACACGCTTCTTACCCAAGTCAGCTGAGAAGTCACTTCCTTTCTTCAAACTTTTGAAAAAGGAAGCCCCAGGGGGATGGAATTCAGAATGTGAAGATGCATTTACAAAAATAAAGCTTTGCTTAGCATCCCCCCCGGTTTTGTCCAGACCTGAACCCGGGGAAAGCTTGATCTTGTACTTGTCAGTGGGCGAAGAAGCAGTCAGTGCCGTGTTGGTTTGCGAGACCGAAGAAGGACAAAAGCCAGTATACTTTGTAAGCCGGGCCCTGCAAGGATCTGAATTGAGATATCAAAAGCTCGAAAAGATGGCTTTCGCATTGTTAACTACGGTAAGGCGACTTCGTCATTATTTCCATGGTCATTCGATCATCGTCAGGACGGATCAACCCATACGGCAGGTTCTACATAAGCCGGACCTAGCCGGCCGAATGATAAGCTGGGCGATCGAGTTGTCCGAGTTTGATATCAGTTATGAAGCCAGACAGGCTATCAAGTCACAAGCTTTGGCCGACTTCCTAATGGAGTTGACTCCAAGCAGAAGAGAGACAACAGCACTGGAGCCGTGGAAGGTGTTTGTAGATGGATCGTTGAATGTGAAGGGAATCGGCGCAGGAGTCATTGTTGAGAGTCCTGAAGGAATGGCAATGGAGTTCTCCCTTCGACTTGATTTTCCCATATCGAACAATCAAGCCGAGTACGAAGCACTTATTGCCGGTTTGCTTCAAGCAGAGGAAAACAGAGCTCGACAAATACACGTGTCCACTGATTTCCAACTAGTCGCTACCCAAATCTAGGGGACCTATCAGGCAAAGGGACCGTTATTGGCCAAGTACCTGAGAAAGGTAAAAGAGATTATGGCAAATTTTGATGAGGTGACAATTGCCCACATTCCACGTACGGAAAATACGAGAGCCGACGTACTCTCCAAGTTGGCTAGCACCAAAAGTCCAGGAAACCTCCGCATGATAATCCAACAAAACCTACTGGAACCCAGTTGTGTTATGATCATATCAAATTCAAATGACTGGAGAAAACCAATTGCCGATTATCTGGAAAGAGGAATCACCCCAGAAGACGTGGCTGAGTCAAGGAAGTTAGTAAGAACAGGGACTGCCTACGTAATGGTGGATGATCAACTGTATCACAAAGGTATACACTCCCCAATGGCTAAATGCCTTAGCGATGTGAGGCCCGATGTGTTGGCAGAAATTCATGAAGGCATAAATGGCCAACACATGGGCGCAAAGGCATTAGCTCGGAAAGCCATATGAGCCGGCTATTATTGGCCGACCATGTCGCAAGACGCCAAAGACCACGTCCAGAGATGCACTAGTTGCCAGAAACATGGCAAGATAATATGGGTACCATCTACAGACCTGGCGCAGATCTCGGCTCCGTGGCCATTTCACAAATGGGGGATGGACTTGTTAGGACCATTTGAGGTGACCCCAGGGCAGTTGAAGTGGTTGATTGTTGCGGTGGACTACTTTACAAAATGGTTGGAAGCCGAATCTCTGGCAACGATTACCTCGGCAAGGGTGCAAATATTTTTGCAAAGGAACATAATATCTTGGTTCGGAATCCCGACAGAAATAGTCACGGACAATGGGACCCAGTTCGTCGATAAAGGCTTCCAGAAGATGGTGTCCGACTTCCACATAAAGCATCATTTCGCTTCTGTTGAGCACCCACAATCTAATGGGCAAGCTGAAGCAGCCAATAAATTTATTGTCACCGGAATAAAAAAGCGAATGTAGGAGGCCAAGGGTAGCTGGGTGGAGCACTTATATTCGGTATTATGGGGACATCGGACCACTGTGTAGGCGTCTACTGGAGAGACTCCCTTTAGGCTAACATATGGATGTGAAGCAATGATCCCAGTCGAAGTCGGCGAGCCATCATGGAGAAAATTGAGAGCTTCACAAGAGCCAAAGAATAACGAGGCCATTGTAATAGAGTTGGACTTGATTGACGAGGTCAGAACCACGGCTCACTTTCGGGATTTGGGCTCGAAGCAGCTCATCGCTGCCTAGTACAATAGGAAGGTAAAACCACGATCGTTTAAAAAAGACGACTTGGTACTTCGAAGGGCCGACATAGGCAACAAAAATGCTCGGGATGGCAAGCTCGCTGCGAACTGGGAAGGTCCGTATTGCATCACAGACGACCTCGGAAAGGGTGCGTACAAATTGGAAACATTAAAGGGGAAAATGATAAAGAGGACTTGGAATGCGGACAAGCTCAAGGCATATTATAGTTAAAGTCGAAAGGGATAGGTTTATGAAGCTCTATTGATTTCGTTAGTTTCTTATTTTCATTTGTTTTCCGCAATTCCTTTGTTGATTTTATTTTCAGACAACTCGATCACGAGTAAAGAGATCCCCACGAGGATCCGACTTATCTGATGTAATATCGCAAACTGGATGAATAAAAGAATGCAGGGTCTTGGAACCCGGATTCCGCAACTGAGCAAGAAACATTAAGAGCATGCATGAATGGAACTTAAACTCCTTTATAAATCATGTAGCGGCAAGGCCGCCAATAAAAGCGAACGAACACTTGGGTTATTCAACTCGTGGTTATCGTATCGCAATAATGGCCAAAAACAATAAAACATGCGCAAACTCGCGCAAACGCACGCTTTTGTGAATCATGTAGTAGCGACAAGGCCGCCTTAATCAATATCATGCGTACGTAGCATGGTAGGAATAAAAAAGAAGTGTTTCTCTGACCTTGATCACGTTAGATTTGAAACCTTTATTGTACAATGAGTTATTAACTCCGACAAACGAAGAAGCAATTACGGAAGTGGAGATTAAATCCGAAAAATCAGAGTCAATAAAGTTAAATTGGCTATTTAAAGTCGGATACAAAAGGGGCCCTACCAGGGCACTACAAAGTTAAATTGACAAATGCAAAAGTAAAGCATAATTACAAAAGCTCAAGGCACAAATTATGATTGGCTGGGAAAAGGAGATCGGCCTCCATCGACGTCTTCTGGAACCATTTCCGGACAAAGAAGGGATGGAACTGGGACAAATTTCCCATCTTCAACGTACGCATTCACATGCACCCCTTCAAGATCCAAGATCGTTGTTGGATTCAGAAATTGAACCTGCTCCAAGGCATTATGAAAGGCATCCTCGACACCCGACTTCATCTAAACAACATCAGCTTGGGCGGCTGCGAGGGCCTCTTTATAGGATTCAAGCTCCAACTCCAATTCAGTAATTATAGTCTTGTGTTTGCCAATGGACTCCACATCGTTCTCATGAATCTGCGTCCTCCGGGTAATCTCAGATTCAGCTTTATACAAATTATCACGAGTTAGGCGAAGTTCCTCCTGTAGACTCTCCTTTTTGGCCTTCGCCACTTCCATATCCTCCAGGGCCTGAGCACGTGACTCGTCGGCCTTTTTCTTCTCAGCCTCAATATAATCTAGGTCTTCCTCATTCAGACCGACCTTTTCCTTCAGGTGTCCAACCAGTTGACATAGGCCGGTATTCTTCAAGTTGAGATGCTCCATTTCTTTGAGTTCGTCAACCTCAAAGTCCGTCAACCTCTTCCCATCGAAATAGTACGAAGGTGGACGGATAGCCTTGTGGAGGTTCTTGGGAACTTTATTTTTCCACACGAAGGAAGTTGGAAGCCAAATCTCTATATCAGAAGTAGGCTCTGGGAGTTCTAGTTGCTGAGGGCCTGAGTCAAGGATTGGAGAAGTCGGAGTAGCAGTCGTTGCAGGTGTTGGTGCAATGGTGGGTTTCTTCTTAACAATTTTAGCCTTCTTAGTGGCAGTTTGTTTGGCAGGATCTTCGCTGGAGGCTATTCTTTTTTCACCCGGGATTATGGGACGAGATGCAGGCACGCCCATCTCTGCACGGCACGTAATGTCGAGATAAGCGGGCCTCTTGCCCATTTGTTTACCTGAACAAAAAGAAAATATGGGTCAATGTCGGAATAAGACGAATATGGAAACAACATAAAACAAAGTCTCCATACCCGAGACGGGCCGTTTTTACTAGAAGTGGAAATGTAGTCGGCCGAGTCCACGGATTGCCGTCTTCCGGTCAGCTTGGTAAGGGCAACGATGGCTTCATCCTTGGAATCTGAACATCAGGAGGCCGAAGGCACAAAATCTCTGGCGAGAAGTTGGTGGTGTCTGTCATACCAGTACAAAGGGAATCGTTCCTCGACGCCACCAGAGGGAAGGTTTTGCAGGAACCAAGGGGTTTCCCCAGGTTTAGCGACGACTTTAAAAAAAGAAGTTTTAAAGCCTTTCTATAAATCGGTAAAGGACTTAAGAAATTTACGGCCGTGAGAAGCTCGGAGCGAGGTCCAACCAAACCACATCTTTTCCCCCTCGATAGTGGTGTTAGTCTCTAGAGGTGAGAAAAAAGTACAAAACACGGGGACAGAACACTTGATCTCATGCTTTTTACTAATTTTCAAAGGCTAGGGCAAAAGCCCAACCGTTAGGGCGTAGTTGGGAGGGGCCAAGGTGTAAATGGCGAAGAAGACACATTTGGAATTCGGAAAAGGGAAATTGAAGACCAAGACGGGTAATAACATCCCGATAGAAAAAAAAAAGAAATGGCAATCTTTGTCGCTAGACCGACTAGAGGCCACGGACTTGTCCACTTGGGGAAGACATATGTCATACCCTTCCCCACCTAGGATCGTACGAGAAAGCTCTTTCGTAGACATTCTATTCTTGATACAGACCACGGTGCTACTCACAGTGTACTCCTTGATAAGAGACATCCTTGAGGACCCAGAAGGAACGGACTCTCCGGTCTCGAATTGATTTGTTTGGTGCGAAGATGAGGACATCTATTACCTATAGCAAGAAAATAAAAAGGCTAGAGTTAGAACTGTGAAGTATACCTGACATAACAGGGATGTCACGGCGAGTATCAGAAAACAATGGAACAGGGGGAGTCGGTGAAGCAACAGGTGAAGTCCGTAGTCCGACTTTGCATCGACACTTATCCAAGACTAACTCGGCGTCTCTCTCCTGTCCAAGGCAAACGAGTTCCATTGCCTTATAACAGCAGTCTTCACACAAACTGGAGTCCTGAACCCTTGGAGTCGGGGACGACGCCTCAAAAATTGGATGGATAACTGGCAAAGGAGAAGAAGGAGCGGCAGTTGGCTGAGAGCTTGATGAAACGGGAACTTGGACGTTTCCCCTACTTCCACTCCCCCGGGAAGAGCCAAGCAGATGGTCCATCCTTTCCTTCTCACTAGGGAGGATGGACCAAAGCCAAAGTTTAGTCTGTCCAGGGGCACGCTCAACAATTTCCCTATCTTCCTCCGGGATAGGCCTACCGTACATGTCGACTAGTACGTCGGGTTTGGGATCCATCTTAATGAACAAACCGACAAGGTACATCAAAAGCAAAAATAAAGGCATACATACACAACCTAGAATGCCCAGAATGCAAAGAACCCGATGCAGATTGCGAAACCCAGAAAACCCAGAACGCAAGATATGCTATTCAGAACGCACCAACAAAAGAAAAAGAAAAGGAGAATAACAATAAACATGTTCAGGGTGTTACAGAGACTCAGACTAACAGGGATAATGCTTCACAATTGTTTTGTAACATTTTCTCGTTCTGCGAGGAATTCAAGCCTAGTCATCACAATCTGGCAACACCCAGGAAAACTCAAAAACAAGCATAAAGAAACGAGTCCGAAGGAAGCAATCACCAAAATGAAGAATGTATTATTACGATTAATGTGCAGGATAGTAGAGACGAAGAACATATCAAGAGCTGGAAGTATACCTAGCAGGAAGAGGGTATAGCAGGTGTAAGCTTGGATGAGAGGGCTCTGTCAAACTTTCGACAGAAGAGAACTTGTGAAAAGTGGTTTTGAAAAGCAATGCGGGGTATTTATATACGATCTAAAGTGCTGACGTTTGGGAGACCAATCGTCTCGCCAGTTACCAGATGATCAAGGGACAAACCCTAAAAGGGGGCAATCATGATGGGTATGAAACGAAGTGAGACATTAATGAGCACGATAACCCAAGGCGGCTCTTCGGGGTACGTGGCTTTAAGTGTCAAGAGTAGCGGTTATATGGTGCGACGCAGGTAAACGAAAAGACACCCTTCTTGAGTGAACAGTCATGCCCATGGGAATCTCGGCGTTCTTTCGTAATTCCCTGCATAGTTAAGGAAAGGACACAAGGCCAGGGGAGAGGAACTCGGATAATGATCCCGGCAGAGTTAGGTCGAGATGTCACAGACATAAAAAGGAACATTCATCAGATAGTTCAATGCCAAAAACTGACCACCGTGGTTAACACTCGAGGAAGGAGAGAAGAAAAGAATCTCGCCATTAAAGTCAGGATTTGGTGCTTCAACAAACTCGGTAGCTCGGAAACCCGAGCAACTAAGCTTGGGGGCAACTGTTACGGATTTGAATAACGGACCTGGAAAGACCAGGTCCAAACAAGGACACGATGGCAGTTAACATGATCTGTCAGGGAAGAACCCATTATCTCACAGCCCGATCGTGTATGTATTGGAAACAGGGCATGCAAATCGTGGGAACATGCAAACGAGATCATCAGATCTCTTGACCTCACTATAAATAAGGACTCATTCTCCAGGTGAACGGGACACAGAACATTCTTCCCAACTTTATCATACAATCACACTAAGCATACACCCCACTCCATTGACGGAACCCCCGTCTCCGTGTAGCTTGGTGATCTCTCTATTCGGCGGTATCTTTCCAATAGATATCGACAGATAGATCTCTAGGGTGCTTATCCATTAATAACGCCCTCAGGGATTATTAGATCCTACATTAATATTTCACTAACCCTTGAGGTTAGACATTTGTGTTCCATATCGGAACAGTTATTAAAAGTGATCTCTAGTTGGCGTGCAATCTTATCTTAAGTATTTGTCACATCAGGTTTTTTGGTTACATCTAAAGTTAGAACCAGGTCAAACAGATTATCTCTTTGAATTTTTCTATTAACTCATCGAAGCAGAGTGTCTTTGATTTTGTCATCTGAATCTGTCGATTAAGTGAGTGTTAGGATCAGCTAATGTGTAACACCCCAAATTCCATACAATTTAAATAATACGTTATCACGTAGTTTTAGGAAAATCAACAGAGTTTGAGGTATTACAACTTAGAGTAATGCGGAACGGAGAGCATGTACTAACATTTGGACAATGAGTAACAGATATAAAAAGCCCAGGCATATTCTGGTATATTAAAAATTTCCCAAAGGAATATTCATGTGATACAATTACAGAGCTTTGTATAATTACCATTCTTGCATGTAACTATACAATCTTCAAATGTAACCTTAGATAGACTAGGGGCATAGAACCCAACACAGTTAAATCAAACCCATTTGGCCAGGCTGGGTAAAGTCTAGTGGAAGTCTCCCTGAATTCACGGCGACTGATTGACTGAACCACATAGACCGACCCTTTCTTAGTTTAAGCACCAAATGATTTGAAGTAACCCTATTAGATTCATGCCAGAAGGTAGGCTATGTTAACCTTCTTCCTGCATTTGCTTTGACCGGTGCCTCCTCACGGCTCCGTCCATTAGTGCCTTCCTTCGGCTCCATCCTTCGGTGCCTTCTCTGATCCTAGTTCCTTTTCCTGAACCTTTAGTCAATGCTGAGATTCAATCGAATTGAATCTTAGGTAACAGTTGACCTCATATGAAAAGTATAACAGTATATGTATGACAGATATTCATTACATTTCAGCATTAACCAATACATAGCACACAGTACATGTAAGGTTACAACAATACATAAGCACACAGCAGATGTAATGTCAACACAACAACAGTACATAGCACACCGCACATGTAAAGTCATCCACGTTTGCACTAACCAGTGCCACGATAGCTATTCGTGTCCTCAGCGCTAGGAAAACTCAACGGCATTATCAAGACTATAACCCGTATCAAGCTGAATGTATAAACCGGTTATCTAAGCCCCATAAACTTAGTCACAGTGCCTGACCCAAGACCAAGTCTTGTACATCACTCTATGAATCATCTATCACATATAAGCATACAAGTCACATCAGAGTTAAAGTTACTGTACACGAACGTACCTTCTTTCCACGTGAATAGTAATTACTATTCATATATACAGTACTATTCATAAATACGGCACTATTTATGAATAGTAATACGCCCGTCCTTCAAATCTGACTCCGGAATCCTCGGATACCCTAACATATTACCATAACACTTAGAATAATATCCTTAAGGTTTAATTTACCTTTCTGCCCTTGGTGAATTTATTATTCCATTTTTACCCTTACATTTTCTTAAAAACGCAATACTGAATTTTCTGGACAGATTTTTCAGCAACTTTGAAAACTCATCATTAATTCTACAAAAATCGAAATGAGGTTCCGTAAAATTCTACACAATCCTTAACATGTCTATTTTTAAATAAAAATAACGGCTTTAACTCGAAATAGATGAGTCATTCCCAGATTTTATGTTTCTAACCACTGCTCAGATTTAATTCCAGTAAACAAGGCTTAACTTCAAAAATTATGTTCTCCTTGTCCAGAGCTCAAAATGTTACAAATTATATATCCATGGAAAGCCCTGAATGTCTACTTTTTATCTGGAAAATTTCATGATTTAACCACATTTCGTTTATTCCCAGATTTTAAAAATGTAAACACTGTCCAGATAAAGTTTCAAAATAACACTGTCTTATAAAGTGACAGAAAATTCTCATGGAAACTCTTGTTTTTTTCAACAAGATTTTGAACCTCAAAAACAACATTAATCAACTGAAATAAATATGGAAAAGGGATTAAAGTTTTTACCTAAACCCATAAATCAATTGCATAAATCCTTCTTGTATTCACCGAACACTTTCTCAATTTCTATTGTTGCTCTCTCTTGTTCTTTTGGTTTATTCTCTTCTCTCCACTTTTTTCCTCTCATTGTTGGCTACCATGCATACAAAAATGGGAAAGTGTGTATGTCCTCTATATATAGGCCAAAAGGAAATGAGGGATGGTGGAGCATACTCTATGAAATTTGGTGAGTTTGGTGATGTTGGTGAATAAAGATAAAAGTGGGTGGTGAATATATTTGTGTACATGAGAAAGGAGTCAATATGCAGGTTGGAGATTTTCCCCATTTCATACTTCACCCATTCTTCACCAAATCTTCACTTCTTACGGTGCATTCATACATACATTCACATATACCAATTCTCCAATTCCCATATACGTATTATTTGGTAGAAGTTTGGTGGATAATATTAAAGTAGGTAAATTGTGTTGTGTATGAATGTAGTGCGTTTGGCAAGAGGGTGGTGTGTGTGTGTCTTGTACAATTTTTGCTACTAATTTAAGAGAAGTATGAGGGTGGTAGGTGTGATGTATAGGTTAAAACTTTCTCCTTTTCATACATTACCTACACATTACCAAATTCTCAATTCTTACGACACAAACATTCACACACACATTTTCCATATATGTTGGCCAAGAGTAATTATCATGGGAAGTGTGAAATAGAAAAATAATATGGGTGTACATGTGAGCATATTTCAGCTGCATATATTTATACAAGTCACCTCGTATTCCACCGAAAAATATGATATGAATTTGTATTCCACCGAAAAATATGATATGAATTTATCAATGAGATGTACTTGTTATTCGTATAATTATTTGCAAATAAGTATTGAAAATAAAATCCTTAATTCCATATACGGATTTTCTTCCACAATTAACTTCTCTAAATCATAAAATATTGGTTCTAAAATTTATAGACCAAAAATTATCCTCTAACTATTTTTCCTTGAATATTTGGGAAAATAGGCCTTAAAATCCAGAAAATAGCTTTAAAACTATTTAGGCCAAATTTTCATAATAAATTCTCATATAATATTTCTTATTTTCAAATATCAAAATTTGGGATATTACATAATGCCTCTATAACAATCCCCAAAACTGGCTTTCTCCATTTCAAAGCATCAAAAGGATCGGTGTTAAACAAATGTAAAGCCATAATGGATTCTTCGTTCAGGTTTTCTATTGATCAGAGTAAGTTCGGGTTCTCCAACTTTCTTTGTTTTAGGCTTGATGGAGCGTGTTTCATTAAAATTCAGATAATGAGAGAAGTACATTGAAAGTTATTTATCGGGTATGCATGTGGTATTAAGATTAGGTTTTCCTATCCAAAGTTTAATTATTTCAACTTTGAAGAAATTTAGATGTTGTGCAATCAAAAGGCACCAAATTAAAAACTTCCCAACTGAACCATGCGTTTAAATTATATACAGCATACAGCCAAAATAAAAGGGATGAAAAACAAGTCACCTGCAAAATCTTTCCCTTTGGGAGGAAAAAAAGGCATAAAAATATCCAAGATATCGACCTGAATGAAGCAAGAGTGAAGTCAGGAGATGAATGAAACCAGGATTTATAATACACCTAAGAAACTCCTAATATATAATATCCTCCAAGACTTAAGAAACTCCAAATTCTTATGACCATTGCAGCTGCAGGCAGCAGCCGATTTTTGATTGCCTCCACTTTGCTGGGGTTCACTCGAATACTGTCTTTGGAAACATTGCTCGAAAAAGTAATTTTATCATGCCAAAATTCACGTATAGAAAAGCTTACATAAAGCCCTTGCTCCCTCAACTTTTGTATAATATCAATAGCAGATAGTGTTCATGCTTCTTTAGATTCTTTAAATATATCACAATATCATTAATAAACATAAGAAAAATTAATGAATTAGTCCTTAATAGTTTGCCATATTTTTAACTCAATCCTCTTTATTATGATGGATCCACCTGTATCTAGCGCTTTTTCTTATTTTATTACCGTGTATCCCAACCAGAGTTACTACTACAAAAAGTTAATTTAACAACATTAATTAACATCCATTTTTTTTAAAAAAAAAAAAAGTTAAAAAGGAGGCGGTGACATTATTGAAATTTCGGCTCAACTTTCAACAACAATTTTGAAAAATAGTCATTAAAAGTCATCTTTAAAGACTTTTTAAAACACATTTGTTGAAAGTTAAGCCGAAATTTCAAAAAATATGAATATTTTATGGGTTTCAACTATCGTTTTTTAAACCAGTCGTGGAAAGAAAACTTTCAACTACTGGTTTTCAAAAAAAAAAAAGTAGTTAAAAGTTAAGCTAAAATTTCAAAAATATGAACGTTTTAGAGATGGTATCTGACCTGAGCGTATAACAATAACAGGGATAGTATCAAACCTGGGCACATATAGTATCAAACATTGTTTCTATGGTGTCAGACCCAAGCATGTATCAAGAGCAATATAAAGGGTGAGATGACTTCATTGATGGAAGACATTGAAACCAACAAGGCTACTGAATGCTCCTGCATATATAGGGTATCAAATGATATACGTAGGCTTAATGACGATAGCTTCACCCCAAAGATGGTTTCTATAGGCCCATTCACTTTGGACGTCCCGCATTATAGAATATGGAGAACTAATCACAATAAAATTTGTCAAAGCATCTCGAGTAGCATAAGTTTGGATAGATTAATCATCTATGTGGAAGAGATTGAACCCAACATTCATCTTTATTACTCAGAGCTTATTGAGCTTATTCATAAGGAATTTGTCAAGGTGAATATATTAGAATCTTTTTTTTTATTTAAGCTATCTTTTAGGTTTCATTTTCAAGTATGGTTATATTTATTTTTACTTGAGAATCAACTACCTTTT
This sequence comes from Acacia melanoxylon, assembly GCA_019022615.1. Lineage (NCBI taxonomy): Eukaryota > Viridiplantae > Streptophyta > Magnoliopsida > Fabales > Fabaceae > Acacia > Acacia melanoxylon. The sequence goes on from JAFJYJ010000042.1 coordinate 1,065,375, forward strand.
CCTGAGCTTAAAAACCTATAAGGTAGAGATTCTCCTAACAATGTTGCTAATGATGACTACGACCCTTCATTTCTTCGTGTCACTTCTTACTACTGCAAATACTGTAACACCATGAAATTATACTCACATGGTGTTATCATTATACACTTCATAGACCTATGTACATATGGTATCAAACCCTAGCACGTATCAACATTAAAGATGGTATCAGACCTAAGATGGTATCAAAAACGCATCGAGAGCGAGGCTTTCTCAATGCATATTGAGAGCAAGGTGGAGGACGATGTCCACATAAGTTGGGAACGGGAGCTTGGGATGTTAGAGATGGTATCAAACTCAAGCGTGTGTTGAAGCAAAGATAATATTAGACCTAAGTGCATATGGTATCATACACGATTACATATGGTACTAGACCCAAGAATGTGTATTGTGAGCAAGTTTGGAGGGTGATGTCCTACATCGACTAGGAGGAGCACTTAAAGTTTTAGATATTGTTAATAGAGATGGTATCAAACCCGCGCACATATAGTATTAGACCTTTGTACATATGGTATCAGACCCAAGCATGTATCGTTTTCGATGAGGATAGTGAGATGACTTTATTGCTGGAAGACATTGAAACCAACCAGGTTGATGAGTGCCCTTGGACATAAAGGGTAATGATATATATCAGAGATTGTATTATACACATATCAAGAATAAGGCTACTGTTAGGTTCCCTTCGCCCTCTCAACACATATTGAGAGCGAGGTGGATAATGATGTCTCACAAGTTGGAGAGGGGACTTGGGATGTTAGAGATGGTATCAAACTCGAGCGCGTATCAATAGTAGAGATGATATCAGACACAAGATATATGATATCAAACATGATTTCAAATCGTATCAAGCTTTGTGTATTTTGAGCAAGTTTGAGGGTGATGTCCCACATCGGCTTGAAAGGCAACTTGTAGTTTTAGAGATGGTATCTGACTTGAGTATATATTAATAACTGAGATGGTATCAAACCCATGCTTATATAGTGTAGACCCTTATACATATGGTACCTGACCCATCAATATCATACACATATCGAGAGTGAGGCTGCTCTTAGGTTCACTTCGCCCTCTCAACGCATATTGAGAGCGAGTTGGATGATGATGTCTCACAAGTTGGAGAGGGGACTTGGGATGTTAGAGATGGTATCAAACTCGAGCGCGTATCAATAGTAGAGATGATATCAGACACAAGATATATGATATCAAACATGATTTCAAATCGTATCAAGCTTTGTGTATTTTGAGCAAGTTTGAGGGTGATGTCCCACATCGGCTTGAAAGGCAACTTGTAGTTTTAGAGATGGTATCTGACTTGAGTATATATTAATAACTGAGATGGTATCAAACCCATGCTTATATAGTGTAGACCCTTATACATATGGTACCTGACCCATCAATATCATACACATATCGAGAGTGAGGCTGCTCTTAGGTTCACTTCGCCCTCTCAACGCATATTGAGAGCGAGTTGGATGATGATGTCTCACAAGTTGGAGAGGGGACTTGGGATGTTAGAGATGGTATCAAACTCAAGCACGTATCAATAGTTGAGACGGTATCAGACACAAGGTATATGATATAAAACATGATTTCAAATCGCATCAAGCTCAAAAATGTGTATTTTGAACAAGTTGGAGGGTGATGTCCCACATCGGCTTGAAGGGGAACTTGTAGTTTTGGAGAAGGTATCTGACTTGAGTGCATATTGAAAATTGAGATGGTATCAGACCCATGCTTATATAGTATAGATCCTTATACATATGGTATCATAGCCACCTTTGATCGATTCCTCGTTATATTATGAGATCATCAATTCCGGTAATGGTGTGCTCTGTGTTGTATGTGATATATATTCTTTTCGTTCTTGCCGTAATTTCCTTGCATTGTGGAATTCTGCTACTGGAGAGGTCAAATAGATCCCTAGAAACAAAATATCTAAAATTCTTGAATGGGATTACAATGGATTTGGGTTCAGAGAAATTGTTAGTTATTATAAGAAAGTGAAAACATATATATAATTTTGTTAATGAAGTGATTATTGGGGTTGGAGTATATTCTTTAAGCATTGGTTCAAGGAAGGAAATAGAATTTGCATGGTTAAAGGATATAAGTATTTGTACTCATAGTTTCAATGCTAATGGATCTATCTTTTTGGGTGCTATAAAATGAGCGGAAGAGGAGTTTGATTTGATAGTTTCATTTGACTTAGCCATGGAAGTGTTTACTTTGATTCCATATCCTGGTCTAACTGAAAATTAAATTTCTAAGCTTACTATGTATGAAGAGAAGCTCTGTATACTTTCTCTTTCCAAGATTGATGACTTTCAAAACTATTCATATTCTCATATTGATTTGTGGGTGCTAGAGGAGGGGATAGGTTCTTCCATGGAGAGATGGAGTTGGACTAAAAAATATACCTATAATACTTGCCCATGCCAGTTAGATTTTCCTGGGACCACTTCAAGGAATGAGATTATCTTGAGTTTAGGAGAAGCTGGTCTATATTGGATTAACATCATTACTGATGAGTGTAAGATGTTTGCTATCTCCATACATGGTTTTAATAAAGTTTTCAGTTATGTGGAAAGCCTTGTATCAGTTAGCAACATCCACTTTGAAGAACCTTGATCCTGAAGGTTAATGTTTAGGATTCAAATTTGCTTTGTTATTGTGGAATGATGAATGCAGATATCAAATACCAGATGTTTCTTTATATATTTGACCTTTCTATTGTATCAGTTTATTCACCTCTACCATTTCCTCCCCATGATTTTACATATTGCAACACGTATTAATGGCTTGATTTCCATAAGCATACATAGATAGAGTTGTGATTTGCAATTTACTCATATTCCATAAATGTAACAATTGTTGTTAGAAGATTTGTGTAATGTTCTCATAAGGTTGGTATCTGACTTTGGTGCATATTGATAACTAAGATGGTATCAAAACCATGCTTATATAGGATTTAAAATTTGGTATCAGACCCATGCTTTTTAAAAATAAAATTTGGTATCAGACCCATGCTTTTTTTAAAATAAAATTTGGACCTTAAGATAATTTATATTTTCTTCAATTTGTTACCTGGGACCAAATATTATACTCTTCCGATCATTAATATAGGATCTAATTTGGAAGTTTATTTATCATTTTTCTCAAATTAGTCCTATTAATATTCTTCCAACAATAATAAAGTAGGAGAAAGGGGAGGAATTAAAATAAATGATTAGGGTGTTTTATAAAAAATACATATCATATTAATTAACTACTAGCTTTCTTAATTTAATCAAATTAGTTAATTAGGTCTTATGTTAAGAAATAAAAGAGTACTTTGTAGTAAAATGCACTAAGAAACTTCACCACACATGCGTCCAAGTCATATACAAGAAACATATAAGGCATACTCCTATATGAAGGGGAAAAAGGAAGCAAACACATAGTAAGCCCCTTCAAACATAAAATATCATGACAGATGGTTGAAGCTTTTAAAATCCAACATTGAAATTTGTCTCGGTATGCATGTAGTTGGATAGCACATCTTCAGTTGTAGAAGTGAGCAATATCTTGCAACCTGTGTTATCTGAACCATATGGAATTCCTACCTTACCCAAGTCAAACCCCTTATGGAGGGGAGGTCACGGAGTATAATCAGAATGTTCTGCTCAATCTTCAACCTCTCAGAATGTTCTGCTCAATCTGCAATCTCCTCCTGAATCTTCTTCACATCTGGTTTTTTGGTTACAGTTTCAGTCAGAACTGTATCGAAGAGTTTGTCTCGATCGGTGGACTCTTTGACAAACTTTTTTCAATTAGAACGTCTTTGAATTCATCATTTGAGCCATAAACCCTAATTAAGTGAGTATTAGGGTTAGCTAAGGCCTCCATAATTTCCTCCAAGCAACTATGAAAAACATCAAAAGCATTGTAGTTGCACTCTCGCGCACCAAAGAATTTTGTGGGTCCAACAACACATTGTTGTTTTGCTTCCTTGGCAAAAGGGGTAACACACTGTTCAATACTCTCAACTTCTCTCATGGTTCCTTTGTTCTTGTTCTCCATTCCAGATTGCTGCAACTAATAATAAATTAACAATAACTCAAACTAGCATGTTATAGCAGAGAAGGCAACAAAAGGGAAACAAAAAAAGACTCTGTCCTATCAAGACAACATGGTTGTTTTTTTGCCCTTGAATAAATTATTCATGGTCCCATGTTTTCTTGTTCTCCCAGGAATTCAAATAAAGGACTTTGTAACGAGACACGTACGTCGTTCCTGTAACATCCCAAATTTTGGGATTTAAAAGTTTGAATAAGATAGAGAAATTAATTATAAAATTTGGCTTAAAATAATTATGAGAATAATTATTGTAGATTTAGGCTTATTTTTCCCTTTAATTAATTAATTTTGGGGAAAAGAATAATTCAAATAAAGAATAAAATTATGCCTAAAAAAAATTATAAAAACTAATATATGAGAAGTAAATTGTGGAAATTGGCTGAATGATTAAATTATTTAATTGGAAAACTAGGAACCTATTTTCCTTGTAACAATTAAAATAATAAGACCCAAGTAACACATATGTACATATTCATTGAACATTATGAAGATGGAAAACAATAATCCTAAGTTAAAACTATAAATATATATATTACCATGCATATGTAATGTAATATATGATATTTATAATAAAATGATAAAATAAAGCTAAATAAAGTTAACACGTGACCGATGGATATTAGATCAACAAAATATATATATATATATATATATATATATATATATATATATATATATATATATATATGTCTCATAACCCCTTCACTGTCATTAGCTCATATACTTAACCTCAACCCATTTACCTTTTGGCCCAAAACAATGTACCAAATTGAAATACTCCAATCCATTTAATCTATTGACTTGTACAATATCTATTCCATGATTCATTCTGTCAAAACCGAAACACAGCAGGGGAAAAATGCATCAGCAAATCATTTTTTCTTTAATTTTTTCTTCCTCTGCACACACAAAACCAAACACGTTAGTAAATCTCATTTTGGTCAAAACATGTAACCAAGAGATCAAAGCAAAGCCCATGCTTTCTCAGCTCATTATTTCGCTACGGGTTACACGAAAACACAGAGATTGATATAGAACGCCATCCCTCCTCTATTCTCCTCGAGCCCAACGTCCACACCATATACCCAACGGTCCTTCTTTTTCCCTTGGTCTGTGCTGCTTGGTCTGGACCCTTAATTAGCTCCTTATAAATGTTGTTGCCCCTTGACTCTCATTCAAAAACAAAACAGAGAGAGAGCCAAGAGGGAGTCGAGAGTGAAGGAATCCGAGAGAGAGGGAGGCTTCATCCATTGATCTTGCTCTGTTTTCAATTCCGGAAACAGAGGTAAGTTTTAAACTTCTTTTCCTCCTTGTTCCAATTTTGCCAGGGAAAATTCGAAAAAAATTTCTCTCACAAAAAGGCCACTTTTTGCAAGGAAAACATACTTTCCCTCGTAAAAACTCTCGTTTTGTGAGGAAAAGATGGCTCCCTCGCAACATTGGAGGGAAAATTCTCACCAATTTCCCCCAATTTTGCGAGGAAAAAATGACCATTTTTTGCGAGGAAAATGATTCAAAAAAATTGACCATTTTGCGAGGAAGTTTTTTCTCTAAAGAAAAATGGCCACATTTTGTGAGGGCTGAATCTTACTTTCGCAAAAAGTAATCGTTTTGCGAGGAAATTTTTTCCTCGCAAAATATTTTTTTTTTTAAAAAAATGTTTTTACAAAAAGTAAAGCCAAGACAATTAAACTAAAAAAAATCAACTCTCTCACTCATTTCCACCTATGTTCGACTCATTAAAGATATTGATTAAAATCAAGACAATTTTCTTCTAAACAATAGTATTTTAAAATATATTTATAAACATTTGTCTTATAATTAATATATTTATTTTTTCTATATATCTTCCTTTTTATCATTTAATCAAATAAATATAATGTAACAGATGACATATTTTTAAAAATGTAAATTAATAAAAACTTTTATAAGAAATATATCGAAATTTTGAAATCACATGATTAAAAATGTTTAAATAAGCGAATAATTATTATTTTTGAATGGTAGAATAAAAGCCTTGAAATCATAACTATATGACTATTGTAATTTTATCCCTAATTTATAGTTATTAGCAGTTCTATCATTTTGGCCCATGGTTTAGTTATCTTTAACATGTATGTGAGCCTAACTCCTATCTAAAATTTTGTCCCTAAAGAAAAACTACCTAACCTCTTTCCTTGTGCATTGATGACACTCCATATTTTGAGCTTCATACGAAATTGTGTATGATTATTTATTTTTTATTGAAGTTGTGCTATTTAAAATATTTAAAATTTATTACCAACATGTGAGACCACAGCTCAAAAGTATTAGGAGGCCGCAATAGAAGAGGCACCGAATGCAAGTGCGTGAGTGAGTGAGTCGATTCCAAATATTAGAAGTGAAATTTGGTAATGTTAGTGGCTATGTTTGTGCTTGCAAAGAAAGTTGTTCGGCCCTTATCTCCTCACACTGCTATGACATAACTATTTGGAGCTTGCCACGTTACTTTTTCCAATGCACTCTATCCATTTCGATCTTCCGAGCCACTCTTCCTTTTTTTATTACTCATTTCTGTTTTTTCTATTAAACCCATTTATTTAATCGATAATATTAAAAAAAAAATAGTTAAATTAGTTAACATGATACTATTTTTTTTTTCCTAAAACACTCATACATCTTTCTTTATTTCTTATTCCCTCTCATACTTGATGAGTTGATGGTGTATCAATAGGGATAAAGAAAAAATTGACTAACATGAAAAATAAGTACTCCCTCCGATCTCAAAGGTAAGACAAAGTTTTTAGTATAAATCATATCTAAACTTTATCTTATATTTAAAATCGGAGATAATAATATATATAAGATCAATATCAATTCTTCAATTAGGTCCTATATTTATGATTGAAGACACTACTAAATTGTAGAGCCGGCAAATTTTTTTTTTTTTTGGAACATTGAGAAGTGGGCGGGGACACGGGTAAGGGTTCTTGGGTTAAGTGACTTAGTGAGGGCAACCAATTGGGACATATGTGTTGGCCTCATTTGGGAGGAAATTTTTGGAGTCCCAAATGGGACTCCAAAAATCAGGAAAAAAAAGTTTGGTGAGCAATTTTTTGGGAGGGAAAATTGTTTGGAGTCCCAAATTACAATTTGGGACTCCAAAAATCAAGAGGAAAATTTTTGGAGTACCAAATTACAATTTGGGACTCCAAAAATTAGCAAAAAAAAATTCGCGGGAGAGGGAAAATCAGCCAAATAAGCAAACCAAGAGTCATAAAAAAAAATCACCCGCGCTAGCTCTATATCCTCCGATCCTCAAACAAACTCAGCCCTGGCTAGGACCATCGAGAGAACACGAGTTGCGAACGTTCCTCCCCTCCTCCTTAGTCCGCCGTCGTCAACAACAGAATCGCCGTTGCCGTCCGTTGATCGAGACAGAGGGACCTGCTTCTTCTCTTCTTTATCTCACGCACCTACTTGTTCTACCTTCCCGGCGTTGCTCCCTGAGACTTTCATACTGTACGCTCCCTCAACCCTTTTACTTTTTGGGATGGGGGTTGAGGGAGGGGGGTTGGGGGTTGCTTTGGGAAAAGGATGGCCTTGAATGTTGTCTGCGGTTGCATTTTGGAAGACCATGCTTGACGAGTTCTTTTTTTTCCAATTACTCAGAAATTTTTCATCACTGTAGGAGGAAGCAAGATCTGTGGGTGAGCTCTGCAACCAGCGATTAGCAAATTTGATTGGTTGTTGTTGTGAGGGTGATGAGAGGTTGCTTGTGGCAGAATTTATACCGAATGAAACATTGGCAAAACACCTTTTCCATTGTAAGAGCTCTTTTCATGCTTCACTAAAACATTCCTTCTATCTTTAGTTTTTTTATTAGTGAACATCTGATCAATATGTCGTGAATTCATGGTTTATGTTTATTTTTTGCTTCATGGATGTCTGTATTGAGGCTGTGATGGGGCAGTGTATGGAACTGATGCCTAAGCCCCTAGAGTTTGGTAGTGTAATGAGGTTTAACAATTCCAGTTAATTGTTTGGAGCTATTATCTGGACATGGGCATATCCAAATGACTTTTAGAACGGGTGTCAGTGCAGCATATAGAAACTACGGTCTTGCAACTAACTGTTTTGTGATGATAAAATTGAGGCATCTTTTTTATTACATATACTGATCAAATCTATACCCTTAATTAGTGAGCAAGAGTTATTTTCCCTTTCTTAGAGAAGGAACAAACACCTTAGTAGGTATCGGATTCTAGTCCAACCCAAGTGGTTTGTGTAAGACAAATTTGTCAAAAATATTTGTTAATGGATATGAAATTTCACAACGTATGCTTTTGGTCACCTGTAAGGTACTTTCTTGCTTTTAAATGGCGAAGCTATATTTTAAGGTGGTGCTTCGAGTCAGTATGATGTGAAATAGTATATTCATGTCTCTAAATCAAGGGAAACACAGCCTATGAAATGGGCAATGCGATTAAGAGTTGTTTTCCATCTTGCGCAAGCTCTAGAATACTGCACAGGAAAAGGGCGAGCCCTCTATCATGACCTCAATGCATACAGAGTTTTATTTGATGAGGTAAAGTTTTGTGCTCCCCCATTTTTTCTTGAATACCTCGCAAGATTAGATTCAAATAAACTGTGTAAAAATTTTGCAGGACGGCAATCCTAGTCTTTCAACTTTTGGCCTTATGAAGAATAGTAGGGATGGGAAAATTTATAGCACAAATTTGGCTTTTACCCCTCCAGAATATCTGAGAACTGGTTGGACATATTCCTTTATGCTTTTGGTTTTATTATCAGAAATTTGTGATCTGTTCAGAATGTAAAAAATGTTCACAGGACTCTTTGATGATACTTTGGCTTTCCAGGGAGATGAGATCAGGTTAGGTATGAAGAAGCATGGGCAGATTAGCTGAAGGTAATGTTTTGTGGTTTAGGTGTTGAAATTGATGCTAGCCCTCAATGACAATATGTACCATAATCGTAGCTTTTAACTGTGCATTTTGGTCATTGTTTGCAAAGTCTATATGTACAGTTCATTTTGTATCTCCATGGTTTTTCTTTTTCTTCTTCCAATTTTAATAACTCAGGAGTGGTAGTTTATGAGAGTTTTTTTAAATGTCTGCATAATTTATATAGGCTAATCAATGATCTTTTATAGGATTTTTCAGTTGTTTTTTCCCCTTTTCTCAATTTTTCCCCTCCATGTTATGGAATTTTGTGCCTCCCATGGAGTTCACATCTCTGTGAGTATATATATATATATTTACTGTACCACCTTAAATTAAAACGCATGACTGTGAGTAAATAAATATTCTTGGTGTGTTTTTGCTTCGCCTAAAATGTTCAACACTACCTATCCAGCGGTTGGTTCTCTTCACTATAGTTATTCTTGCTAAGCTGCTTCATACTGCAGAATAAGAAAGAATATAAGATTCTCAGGTAGGGATTGTTTAAGGGAGCATAACGCACATCAATGTTTACGTCCCACTGCAATAGCAATTGGGCCTATCAATCAATGTAAACATGCATCTAACTTTGCAGTATTGTCTTTTATTTTTTAATTTTTTCTTGCTGTGATTTAATGCCTGCATAAATTATCTGTTATGTTTTGTGGCAGTTGAGGGTTTGCTTCCCTCACATTTTCTTTGTCACATCCAAATCTTATGCATCTTATGTAAATGGAAGGAAGTTGGGCTTATTCTGGGCCTTCAATTCCTATGCTCATGTCCTCCTTTTCCACCGTGACCTGTTGACATTGCTGTTATTAACATGTACAACTGCTATAAATAATTAACTAGCCATATTTCAATAGATGCTACTTAGTATGTGGCTCTTTAGACTTCTGAATACACTAATTGTATGCTCAAAATCCACTTCTTACTAAGTTTTTTCTCTTCTCAATGCTAGCAGGAAGACCAAGAGGATGAAACTTATTTCCACATTTCAGTGAGCTGCATCTCACAGTCATTAAAGGCTCAGATCATATGATGAAGTTGCTATATGCTTTTTTAACACAGTAAGAAGTTAATTATGTAAGCCATATTTTATGAAATAATTTAGAATGCCTTGCTACCAATGTTTGTGCTTATATGGTGATTTCTAAAATAAATCAACAGGATGAAGCTTTTGAATTTAATATGGTTTAAGGGAAGAATTCTTCTTTCTATATTTGATGTGATTTATGGGGTTTTGGTCATTTGGAATGAACATTTTAAAGACAATAGTAGAATGCTATGGCAAGACCTTTTTGGTACTGTTATTTGAAAAGCATTAGAATCATAATTAGAATTGGTACGTATTTTATTGGCCATATCTCAAGTCCAACACTTCAACTGTCTTATATTGTTACTTGCAGAAAATAATTAGAACTGGTACGTCTTTTTTCAAGCTTGGTTTTAAACCAAGAGTGCAACATTTTTTTCATAGCTTTGATCATACATTTACATTTCAACATTTTTTATTATTATTATTATTATATAAAGAGAGTATGGGGCTTTTTTGTTCTCTAACACTTATAAAGAGGTGGATTTCAGAGTTAAAATACTGCAGAAACTATGCTGAGTTTCTTGTCTTGAACCCTTTCAAAATTTAATTGGAGCAGGCTTATTTTTATGGGAGTATATTTAAATGTCATGGAATGTTTGAACTCTACTGTACTTTCTTTTACTTTTGTGCTTTGTAATATCCTGAATTTCGGGCATGGAGACTTGAGAATAAGCCTAAGTTAGGCAGACTACTAAGCCCGGTTCAGGAAGTGTGACATTTCTTAGACAGATAAAGATCCCCTGCATTTTTAGGAAGCAGGAAGAGAAAGAGACACTAGAAAGTCACACGTCAAAAAGCAAGAATCAGGGTAATGATTACATTGGGACACGTGTCACTTTAGGGGTAAAAGAGGAAAACCAGTTAATTTTAGTCATGTTCAGGCCCAAACACAAAATGCAGGTCCCACAGGTATTAACCGGTAGAAAAGGGACCGACAAGGACCAGTTAGGGGCTTCTTTTGGACTAAATGGGACAAATGTGGGGCCACTTTGGGATGTTAAGAAGGCGCCACACATGAATGTCCATTCAGGGGAGATTATCTGGAAGAGTTGAAGAAAAGTACAAAAAGAAGCATCGGTGTACCCTGCGCGGCCCGATGGGCACCGGATAATCAAGGGATTGGACAGATAAATTGGGAAAATAGGATAAAGACCAAGGGATCTGAATTGTGGGGCCCAGGAGGTGCCACTTAGGCTTAGGAAAAGTCTAGAAAACTTGGGGAAAAAGGCAAGGGTAATTATTGAGCCCGGGCCAAAATTGGTAATTTTCATAAATTTCGGGCCAAAGTAGGAGATTTGCCCTAAATGTAAAGAAAATATCTAGACATTTGTGGAAGAGGAGGCGCCACATGGCAGCATCTAGGAGCCTCTGGAATTCTCTAGAATTGCTTGGAGAAGAAGAAAAGGAAAATCAGTACAAAAGTCAAACTGCGGGTCCCATATCAGGAGAACAGGGGAAAAATGGGTAAAAATTCGATTTGGGCTGAAAGGTGGGCCCAAAATAGCATGCCATGTGTCCTCTTGGGCAGATAAAATGATGGGGAAAAATGGGTAATTATTTAAAAGTTCTGGGCCACAATTGCAATTTATGAAAGTTTCGGGCCAAACGTGTAATTTTCCCCAAAAGTATATGAGGATCTGCACGTTTTTGGAGGTGGGAGAGACACTTGGCAGCAGCTGGATACCCTGGATTTTTCTAGAAAGTCTTGGAGAAGAAGTCAAGAAAACTTATCTTATTTACTACCTAACAGTCTGGAATTACGCCTGTTAATTTTAACTTTACCGGATCAAAATAACCTCAATTAAAAACACTTAAACCTCATCATTTTCACCCCTTAAGGGGCGAAATTTCCAGACCAAGAGAGAGAGAGGGATCAGCAACTCCTCCATAGCCAAGCTCAAGACCTTGAACTCAAGAACATCTACCGATCTACCGAATCGAGGTAACCCGAAAAGACTTTGTTCTCTTGAGTTCTTCATGGAATATTTTCGTGCATGAAGTTAGAGCTAGGAGTTTGAGTTGGATTTCTGCAATTTTAAGGTCACCAATGAGTCTGGAACACGTTTTTGTGTAGGTTATAGCTATGGTCTAAGTTTCCGAAATCAAAATACCGAAAAACCCCTAAAACTAAGCCTACTTCTAATTCTGGAAATCTGGGCAGTACCTCGTCTAGTACGTTTTTGAGGCTGTAAACGAACTCTATTTCAGAGGACAATTTACATACAGAAACTAGACATGTGGGGCATGGGTTTAGACATATAATAAGACAACTTTGGATAAGAACACAGGGAGAAATAAATAGTTGAAAAAGGGGTTGCGGATAGTGACGCGAATCTGGACCATAAGAGATGAAAGTAACTCCACGCCAAAACACATGGCCTTTTGAATTCTGGTTATATTTTTCATGGAAACTAGACATTCTAACGGTTCAAAGGGCACTGGTTTCGTTCAAAAATAAGTTTTGTAGAATTTACTAAAAATCTGGCAAGTTGGGACAGATGCACAGGATTATCTGAAAATTCTGTTGGTGCTCGGTTTTGACCAAAGTTGTAAGGGTAATTTTGGAAAATACTCAAAAAATTTATTTTTATGACTTTTAGGGTCAAGCAGCCTATTGGAGAGCTAGTGGACCCCCCTAAAAATATAAGACGGTATTTTATCACCAGGTAGTAACCTCTTTACTCCGGCACTTTTATGTGTTTGATGTATGTATTTGCTTGCCATATGTGTGTTTTGTATTGTTTTGCCAAATATGCATACAGTACATGTTTGTGGTTGTGTCCCTAGCGCCGAGGGTGCTGCGGGGGTCTCGCCTACGTGGCGACTCTACGGAGACAGCTTGTGATTCCGGTAATTCCGGGCCTGTCTTGGTAAAGCGGTCCGACGGTGCGAAGACGTGTTGTGGTGTATGTGTCTGTTTGCATATTGTGGTATATTTGGCTTATCGTTTCTGTTACACACTCACCTGGTTGCATGCATACACATTTCACATATAGTGCATGAGTATTGACGGTTACTCTGGGGGCCGTTTTCGGACTCCAGACGCTTTTGTAGACACAGGGGGACATGCTTGAGATAGAGAAGGACCTTTTTGGAAAGGTAAGGCCCAACGGTGCGGTGAAGAATAGGGAATGCCCTATTATATTTTGTATTTTAATTTCGGGAAGACTGTATATATTATGGTATGTATTTTTGGATAACTGTACCCTTAACCCTTCGGGGACTTTATTTCCTGATTATTTACTTTTACCAGTACAGAAGATTGTCCAAACCGGTAAAATGCTCTGTTGCGCTCACTTTGATATATGTTAAATGGACCTAAAAATGGAGGAAAGGTAACTACTATGAGGAATCCCTCTAACCCTTCACCCGAAAGGGTGAGGCCGGTAGGGGTGTAACATTCTTCATGATGTATTATTAAGAACCTTGAAAGAGTTTGGGATGTATATCTTTTTTATTTTTTTAACATAGCAATATTGTGTGTGAAGTGAAAAGGTTTGATGATACATCAAGAACACAGGTGAATTTTGAATTTAGCATGTTTTTTCTTTGTATCCCCAACTTTTTTTACTTAGCTTTATAGGCATATCTTTTACTTCTATCAGCACTTTTTTACCTCAATATATATATAATTTGTTAGTTGAAATTATTCATCAAAATATGCATTTTGGTTTTCTTTGAGCAGGTATTGCCCTCTCCTGCAACAAGTCTGGAGAAGCTCCACTAGCTATTTCTGGAGAGCAGCTAAGTCCTGCTGAAATGGAAGACAGGTATTTAGCTTTTATGTTCATTGTGAAACATTCTGTCATATTTTTCGGAGACGAATTAAGAGTGATTCTGTGGCCTATTTCAATATAAAGGGATAAATAATAAAATATTTTATGCTACTGTGGGTTTCGTGTTAACTTATTGGTTGTGTTTTTCTCTGATTATAAGTTTTTAGTTGTTGTGGATCATAACATTGTAGGATAGCAATGTAACTCAGGATTTCATATCTCATGTTATTATTATTGGATTCCAATTTTCTGCTTTGTTTACTTCAAGGTTAATGTAGTTTCATATATTTTTGGGTCCAACCCTTTATCATTATTTCAGTAGTTCAATTTTTGCAGCAAGCTGCAAATGCTTCATAGGGAACTTGTCGCCAGTGGTAAGCTGACAGAATCAGAGTTTTTGGCCACGAGGAAGGTAAAAATAGTTTTCTGGATATAATTATTATCTACTCATATTTGTAATTCCTGCTATAACCTGTGACACAGGAAAATGAAAAAAGTAGATAGGAAAGATGGGAAATAGAATGGAATCACTAACTCTCCATTGGTAGATCCATAATACTAATAAAATGGGCCAATACTATAATAGGTCCAACCACAAGATTTTAACACGACGTAGCTCCTGTTCTCTTCTGACACTTGATTTGCAAATGGCATGTAATTTAAAATTTAAACACATAATGTTTGGCTTTTTTTGGGTTATGCTAAAAGGAATTTCACCATTGTAAATACTATGTCAAGTTTTTTAACTTCAAAACATGTTACAGAAATTGCTAGATAAAGATGAAAGCAAAAAGCTAAAACAGCGTGTTGGCTTTAAAAATTCTATGATCTTTGACACAGCCTATGAGTGATGGTCGGGTATGATACTTCTTCTCCTTCTGGTGCATGGTGTTGTGTATTTATGATGACACCTCTATATGCTGTACCATATGCCTGGATGGTTGGATGCCATTGTGAGAACCTTGTTGATCTAATTGCTTGTTTGTTCCTGATATCTTGTTCCATTTGTTAGAATTTAGTTTAATCAGTAAAAGAATTACTTTTACATTTTGTATTTTTGTAGACGATTTTAGTCGAGGTCAGGTTATTGCTTGTGTTTATGAATTATGACCATTATTGTTAAACTTGTGAATCAACTCGGTTGATTTGGTGAGTTGGTGATGCTGTTGGAGAAAAATGAGCTGCTTTGCTCATCGACTTGCAGCGTTGAAGACTCACTTGTGACATGTTGAAATTCACACAAATTGTTTGACTCAGTCACAAACTCAATGGATGAGTGCAAGTTAAACTCAATACTTGAATCTGGCTGAATAGTTGCCCTAGGAATTGAACACAGTAGACTGCCATTTGCTCTAGTACTACCTCCGCCTATATATATAAAATATAATAATGGGATTTTAACTTCAACATAACAGCTCAAACAGTCCAACACCTTTAGCGCAAGCTGAAAATGATATTTGAGTTACTTGTGACATTTAATTCTACTCCTTTTAGTAAGTAAAGCATGCTTCAAAAAATGGTGGTTTTCAAAATTTATTTCATGCTAGTATTGGATAGAATCCTCTTTATATAATGATTCATTATATTTCTTGTTCTGAGCAGTGGTAGTCACAGCAGTCACTGAACTGGGCAAAGGAAAGCCAAAGTTTTATTCGACTCCTGAGATAATTGCTTTCTGCAGAAAATGGCGCCTACCTACAAATCATGTGTGGTTGTTTTCTACAAGGTGAAAATTTAGGAGCTGCATTACTTTAACTTGAAAGCTAGATCCGTTTTCTGTGGATTTCATGGAATTTAAGGAATTATCTTCACTATGCATGGTTTATAAATACACGGGTTGCTATAGACATGTTTTTTTGTGCATTGCATGGCTTAAACGAAACAACTTATATGCCTCACAAATGGTGACATACTCAAATGGTTAGAGCAGCATTAGAAGTTCTGTTTCATTTCTCCTTATACCTGGTTTATTTATCATCTAGCTCCTTGTCTTTCGTGATGAATATTATTGGGTTTTGTATGTTAATTATTATGCGATTAAACTTCTTGTACTTTTAGCATTAGTTTTTTCCCTTTATTTTTTGATAGTTTTATAGGGATTGAGATTAGTCATATTTTATGTTGTGGTCTAACTTTTTGGCCACAATCACTATTTTGGACAATCAATGGGTTGTTTGGGTAATTGTTACATTACTCTTTCTGTCTTGCTGGTGCAGAGCTTATAATTTTACATGCTTTGGACCATTGTTTGTTCATATAGTCATTGTAACCCAATTTTCTCGTTTGCCATATATGCTGTCAAGATACTGCTTATTTTGTTAAAAAAAGGTGTTGAGTCTGTCCCTCTGTTATTTAAAGCCGTACATTCTGATTTGGATTTGTCTTATCATATTAAAGTCCGCCAGCGCATGGGGAACTTTTTTTTTATTCTTTTCTCTAAATGTAGGAAATCAGTTTCATCCTTCTTTGCTGCCTTTGATGCCTTATGTGAAGAGGGTACTGCTACACCTGTCTGTAAGGCTCTCGATGAAATTGCTGATATATCCATACCAGGTATGGTTTTTAAGCGTAACATGCTTGATGGATTTGATTTTTGTGTCTCATGTTTTCATAGATCAGATGGTTTTCGATGAGTTCATTTGTTTTTTGTTTGATGCAGGTATTCTATGAATTTGATTGGGAGTTAGTTAAGTTGTATCTAATAAAATACTTCTGTATTCTTTGTAATTTAGAAAATGTCAGCACAGGCAGCTTAGAAGTGGGTATAGAAGTGGGTAGTTTGTAACTTTAAATTATCTATGCATCACTTTTGTTTTCCCGGACTATCAATCATGTAACTGTATGTAAGACTTATGGAAATCTTTTTATGATATACAAGTCTTTTTATTTTTTTTATTTTTTGTGTATTTTTTTCCTGATTTTTTATAATTTTTTTTTTAAAAAAATAAAATAAAATTTGCGAGGAAAAGGTTTTCCCTCGCAAATCCCGGATTTTGCGGGGAAAAAGTTTCCCTCGCAAATATTGGATTTTGCGAGGAAAAAGTTTCCTCGCAAATTTCATGATTTTGTGAGGGAAACTTTTTCCTCGGAAATTTCATGATTTTATGAGGGAAATGATTTTCCTCGCAAATTTCGGGATTTGCGAGGAAAAATTTTTTGCGACGGAAAATCGTTTTGCGAGGCGCTTTTTTTTGCGACGGAAGGTTTCGCCGCAAATCGTTTTTGCGAAGGAAAATGTACTTTTTTTGCGAGGATTTTTTCGCCGCAAAAAACTGTTTTTTTGTTGTAGTGAAGCACTATATATATATATTTTTTTTTTTAAAAAAAAAAGGGAAACTAATGCACATGAAAAATATATTGCTACATGAACTCGTTAAGATAAAGTTTATTGTGTAAAAAGCTATAGTATCACACAGTGCAAAGTTAAAGCTTTAAAAGGAATCATAATAATATGGGAAGTATTTTTTTTGAAACATGATAGTGAGCATAGCCCACTTGAAGGAATCAAAATCCTTAGGGGGGATTTAGCTGGGTGGGAAATAAAGGAAGGTGAACCCAAAGTTCATTGTGTTGTGTAGAAAGATATAATACATATACATAACCACCATGAATTCAAAAATTGTGACCCTGAGTTATGCATCAGGTTGCTGCTCTTATATAAATGAATCAAAGAACACTACTACAAAAAAGGGTTACTACTTCCATAAATGACGTCCTTATTTTTTAAAAGGACGTTAAATGTGAAATTAGTGGCCTTCTTGTAATTATCTTGCTTATATTGTAAGATTTGGCATCCTGAAATATATCTCAGGACGTTTAAATGTAAAGTAAGGCGTCCTAAAATATTATTAGGATGACTAAAATTAATTTTTTTGCACCAAAAATTAATTCTTTGGGGCTATTTCAAGAATTTTTTTGGCGCCAGCTGAAGGTTGGGAATAAATAAATTTTTTGGGCGTCCTGATAAGCTATCAGGCCGCCTTAATTAAATTTTTGGGCATCCTAATTTAAGATCACGTCGCCTTAATTAAATTTTTGGGCGTCCTGATAAGTTATCAGGCCGCCTTAATTAAATTTTTGGGCGTCCTTATAAGCTATCAGGCCGCCTTAATTGAAATGTAAGGCGTCCTGATTTAAGATCACGACGCCTTAAATATCAATTAAGGCGTCCTGTTTAGTTTGTCAGGACGCCTTAATGATTTTTGAAATGGAAGGCGTCCTGATTTTAACATCAGGACGCCTTAAATTTCAATTAAGGCGTCCTGTTTAATGTGTCAGGACGCCTTAAATTTCAATTAAGGCGTCCTGTTTAGTGTGCCAGGACGCCTTAATTAGTTTTTTATGCGCAAAAATTGTTTTTAATTGCAATACCCCGCGTTCGATTCGATCGCCTATTTCCTCTATGCTTCCATCGCCCTCTCTCTCGCTTCTTCATTGATTCAACCCTAGTTTCTCCATCGATTCACCCCATTTCTCGCTCCTAGTTTTTCTTTCCTTCATCGAATCCTCCGTCGAACCCTATCGACTCTCAGTCTGGCCCGTTGCTCGATTCACGCCGAACCCAAGCCCTAGTCGCGGCAACGGTCCTTCCTCCGTCTTGCCTCTTCGCGGTGAGGAGGTAATTGTCTTTGTCTTTTCCTCCGTTATCGTACTATCAGTGCTTGCGATTCGCTTCTTTTATATGTCATTAATCGTGCCAATGCTTCATCTTGTTATGTTGATATATTCTTCTTGTGATATGATTCTTTGACTGTAGAAGGATATTTTCTTTGTGGTAGAGCACACATATTTTGGAAACGCTTGATTTGTGGTAATTGTCTTTGTGGTAATGTTGTGAAGTGCATCTTGGTTTGACTCTGTGGTCTAGGTGCTTGATTTTCTTGCCTAAATTTACACTCTGCAACTGATAGAAACACTTGCATTCGTTGGTGTCTAGGAATTTCTCCTTTAACCTTGTATAATGACAAGTAATAATTGATTTGATTAAACTAATGATTTAGTCTTTGTCTCCAATTAGGCAATTCACGGTGAGACTAGCTGATGTATAACATAAATGTGAGCCTACCTGGTCATTAACAAATAATATGGATGGACTTGCCATCATGGAAATATTTAAAAAATGGAATTTTGCCTAATTTCACACAAGTCAACCGAATTGACCCAAGAATGGCATCGTTGTAGATCTTGGTTTTACGAAATTAGACTAAAACACATCTTTTTGGGGCTACAAGATACTTGAGGGTTCATAACATAATCTTCGCTACCTGGTTTCTGTTTATGCGGTGAGTGAGTTTTTAAGTGACAATGAATCGGTGACAGAGATGGATGATTTTAACATAGGGAAAATATTCAAGGGGTTAAAATTGAGAGGACATCAAACTTTTTAGAAACCAAATTATCAATTTAAGCTTCATCGTTAAGCTAATTGAGATGTTCTTCTTGTCCAATTATATACCGCATCCAAAATAAAATCTGTTTAATTTATATAATCTTCTTGTAAATCACGTTTATTGATTTTTATCTTTCTTTAGCATGTGGGAAGCTTTGTCATTTTAATATCACCGATTTTCTGTTATGTTTGAATTCCTTTGAGGAAGAAGTATATGATATGTATTTATATATGTTTGTATGTCATAAATTGTGTCTTATCCCTTGTTCAGAGATATTTGGTATAAAACTTGCTTCTTGTAGGTCAGAATTTTTTGTTTTCTTATCGTCACCATCATCATTTTTTCCAAGTTGCATATTCTGAAAGGCATGCATATCACTAAGCCAAGTGGTAGTCCAGTGAAAGTGTTTCATTCATAGTGCATTTGGGAAACAAGATAAACATTTTGTTTGTTTCGATTCTATTTGATCTAGAGTCTTTCATTACTCAAGATTCAAAGGATCGAGACTTTTTGGTAAAAAATTTGAACTCCTTTGATGTGGTATTAAATTATACTGGTGGTGATTGTAGTCGAGAGAGCCCTTTCAAATTTCGAAGATGTATGTTTTCGGAGCCCTTTTCTTTTGTCTACATTAAGAGAATTGTTGTATCTTTTTTTTACCCCGATAGTTTGTTACTTCAACATGATTCGTTTATGGATGACTTTTGAGTAAAGTGACTTGGTCAAGACAACAACTCACAAGAGCTTGAGGAGTGCTAGGGTAGGTATATTTAATCATGTTCCTTTCGTCATAAAATTATTCCCTCTCATATGTTAGTTTGAATAATTCTAATGTTGTCTTTATCGTTGAATAGAGTAAACAAATTTCAAGCATCGAATTTAAAGTTGAGGTAATTATAGTTAAATATTATTTTTTTTTTTATGTGCATTGATCTATATAAACTTTGTTGTATGAATAAAGATGCTTAGAAGTCCATAATTTATAGTTTATGACTTAGACAATTTAGCTATATTTTTATATTTTGTATTGATGAAACTGTTGGAATTAATAGCTGATGTTGATCTAAATTGGAACCGGATTCAATGCTCGTCCGTAGGACGAGTAGAGAGAGCTCGTCCGTACGGACGAGAGCTCGTCCGACGGACGAGCTCGACCGCCCATATTTGATTTTTTTATTTTTATTTTTATTTTTTTCTATATGAAAAAATTATTTTTAAAAAAATGTTAGTTGAGAGATTATCTTTATTTTAGATCCCCTACCCATTAAAATTATTTTTGATAAAAAACATAAAAGTAAAAAAAAATCATATTTGGACCGTCCGGATCAAATGACGGACGGTCGGACTCGGTGCTCGTCCTACGTGAGACGAGCACCGAATCTGCTTTCCTATCATATCTTATATAAATAATATATCCTATCTAAATAATATTCTATAAATAATAGAGTAAATTGATCTTTTCTTGTGTTCGAAAGATATTGAAAATAAAGAATTATTTGTATGTTGGGACTTGGAATAAACCTTTCTCCGTGGAGGAAGGGAATAGCAAATTTTTCCTATAGAACCTCTAGGAACAAGAAGATTTAATCGGAAATATCGACATATTCTTGCGGAGTCCAAATCAAACAAATATAAAAAATGAAATAAAAAGTTTTGTTGAATTAAGTTTGAAATGGTTTGTTGTTGGAATTTTGGGATGTCTTACTGTTGAGGGGAAATGCTGCCGAATTTTTTTAAGGGATTGAAAAAAAAAGCATGTCGTTCTTGAAATTGTTATGAACTTGACTGTTGTTGGTAATGTCTTAGGTGGTAATAAAATGGGTCATAGTTGGATGAATGCTTTGAGAACTAGTGAAGAATATGAGAATGGAGTGGAAGAGTTTATTGAATTTGCTACAAGGAATGTGCCTACAAAAAATGGGATGTATTATTGTCCATGTGTTAATTGTTTAAATGGGGTTTGACGAGATATTGCTGATATAAGGGATCACCTAATTTGTGATGGAATAAACCTTCGATACACAACGTGGATATGACATGGTGAGGAGGTAACTCCCAGTGCGTCCCACGAAAATGAAGTTGAGGTAGATGTCGACGATGCAATGGAGAGAATGATTCATGATGTTGAGGTTGAATCTTTTGCTCAACCGCATGAATATGATAGCGTGCGGAGTGATGCAAAGACACCTTTGTTCCCTGGGTGTACTAAGTATACACGGTTGATCGGGACCTTACATTTGGTCAACTTAAAGGCAACTTGTGGGTGGACCGATAGTAGTTTCACATCCTTTGCTGAAATTGTTGTGTGATATGTTGCCGATGACAATGTACTTCCAAAACGTATGTATAAGGCCAAGAAAATCTTGTCTACGATGGGTATGGAATATAAAAAGATACACGGTTGCCCTAATGACGCATATTGTACGAAATGAGTATGAAGGCCTCGTAATTGTCCGAAGTGTAAAACTTCACGATACAAAGTGAAGAAAGGTGGTGGTTCTGGAGATCAGACAACAAAAAGGCAACCTTTGAAGACATTGTTGTATCTTCCAATAATACCGCGGTTTAAGCGTCTCTTTACTAGTGAAGCAACGGCAAAGAAGTTGAGATGGCATTCGGATGAGAGAATATCTGATGGAAAATATCTTCGGCACCCAGCTAACTCTCCGCAATGGAAGAAAATAGACGAAATGTTCCCTCAATTTGGCAAAGTGAGCCAAGAAACCTTCTACGGGGCTTGTACAGATGGCTTCAATCCGTATCGAACTCTTAGTAGCACCCATAGTGCATGGCCGGTTCTCCTTGTAATATACAACTTACCTCCCGGCTATGTATGAAACGCAAGTATGTGATGCTTTCTATGATGATTTACGGACCAAAACAGCCCGGGAACAATATCGATGTGTACTTGGCGCCTCGGGTTGAGGATTTGAAGAAGTTGTGGGAGGAAGGCGTAGATGTGTTTGATGCATATAAGAAGGAGTCCTTCAAGTTGCGTGCAATGATTTTTACCACGATAAACGACTTTCCCGCATACGGAAATTTGTCAGGGTACAGTGTCAAGGGGCATAAAGCATGTCCAATATGTGAAGCGGACACAAACTTCCATCAACTAAAGCACGGAAAAAAATGGTCTACCTCGGTCACAGGAGGTTTCTTCATCGGTTCCACCCATATCGTAAGTTAAAAAAGCGTTTTAACGGCTTACTGGAGCATAGAACGGCACCAAAGGCATTAACCGGAGAGGATGTTTATAGTCGGGTGAAACATATCAATGTCATATTGGGTAGGCAGCAAAGGATTACGGGTGAGAAGAATATATGGAAGAAGAGATCAATTTTCTTTGATCTTCCATATTGGCGTAATCTTGATGTGAGACACAGTCTTGATGTGATGTATGTGGAGAAAAACGTATGCGATAGCCTTGTCAGTACTCTTTTGCACATACCAGGGAAGACTAAGGATGGAATTAGTGCGAGACTAGACCTGGTTGAAATGGGAATAAGAGAACGGTTACATCCCCAAGTAAGAGAAGATGGTAAGCGGGCATACTTGGAGCCAAGAGCTCATACACTATCAAAAGCGGAGAAAAAAGTTTGTGTGGGTGTCTATATGACTATATGACATTAAGGCTCCACAAGGATATTCTTCTAATTTGAGAAGGTGTGTTTCAATGGACGATTTGAGGTTAGTTGGGATGAAGTCCATGATTATCATGTGTTGATGCAACAACTATTACCCAGTAGCTATTAGAGGCATTATGAAAGATGAAGTGCGAACCACTATAACAAAATTGAGTATTTTCTTTAATGCTATCTGTAACAAAGTCATTGACATTGAAAAGTTGGACGAATTGGAAAATGAGGGTTATATTATTTTGTCCCGACTAGAGATGCATTTTCCTCCTGCATTTTTTGATATAATGGTGCACCTGATAGTGCACTTGGTAAGGAGGTTAGGCTTTGCGGTCCGGTTTACCTAAGGTGGATGTACCCTTTCGAGCGATACATGAAGATCTTAAAAGGGTATTCTAAAAATCCTTATCGACCGGAAGCCTCAATTGTTGAAAGATATGTAGTTGAAGAAGCTATGGACTTTTGCAAAGATTATCTATCAAGGACGACGATACAATATCGCATGACGAGGGGATAAGCGAGGAACTCGAGGAATCAAACGAAGAATAAGCCTCGTGAAGAGGTGTTGCAAGCTCACATATACATCTTGAATAATATGGAAGAAGTTCAACCATACATTGATGAACACAGAAAGAGTTTGAAGAATATGAATCCAAGGAAGAGTGACATGCAGATAGCGAATGAGCAAAAAGAAGACGTTCATAAAGTGGTTAAGTGAGAAGGTATTGCACGAGACCGGAGTGTCAGATACAATTGAGTGGCTCGCCTGGGGGCCTTCTTTTCAGGTCATCTCTTGGAGCGGTTTTGATATAAACGGGTATACTTTCTACACAAAGGACCAAGATGACAAAAGTTCTGTGCAAAATAGTGGGGTGATGGTTGAAGCTGAATCCATGCACTTTTCGAGTTCAAAAGACAAAAACCCGATATTAGCATCAATGGCCTATTATGGAGTCATTGAAGAAATATGGGAGATGAGCTACACCAGGTTCAAAATTGCCGTATTGAAATGTAAGTGGGTTAGCAATAATGCTGTTGTGATAGATCCACAATTTGGGTTTGTCTCAGTTGATCTTCAAAGAGTTGGTCATAGAGATGAGCCATTCATTCTAGCAAGCCAGGCAAAACAAGTGTTTTATGTTACAGACCTTGCAAATAAAACAATGTCCATTGTACTTCAAAGTAAAAAACAAAAGTATGGTGACGAATCGTTCGACCTTGATGATACTCCCCCTTTCACAACAAATCCCCCTACAACACGTGAAGTAGAATTGGTAGATGATGAAGAATATGCTGCAAGAAACGATCATTGTGAAGGAATATGGGAAGCCATATAAAGTAAGATCTTAAGTTATGAAATAGTACTATCTTATTTTTATGGTGGGTTAGGGTTTTAGTTCATTTTATTCCTCTATTTACTATTTAATAACCTATCTAACATTGATTTGTCCTTGATGAACAGGAACATGTCTAGCTCCGACAAGTCAGGAGGTGATAGAGTTGACGAGCCCGTTGTGAGAAAGGGTAGAGGTAGCACACAGATGAGTGCGCTAGTGGCCCGTCGTGAGCATCAAAAAGAGAGGATGCATGTGGACTTTGATGAGAATATGAATCCAACGGTGCGAGAGGAAGACAATTTCATTAGCTATTTAGGCTATCCGGCTCGAAGCAAAGTTCGCATTGTCTATTCTCGCTTGGAAGTTCGTTCGAGAAAACAAAGCGAGTTGATTTGGGCACAAATTTTGGTACGTCACCTTTGATATATCTCGCATGATTATCATTTGTCTTATTGTTTGAAATGTAATTACCTTTCCTTTTACCTTGCAAAAACGTACGACGTCCCTCCCACGACGGTAATGCACAAGCATTGGATGGGGGAAGTCCGTCTACGTTGGAAAGACTTTAAGAACAAGCTGACTAAAAAGTGGGTTCGAGGGGAAAAGAGGAACCAGGATCCATGTCAGATATATCCTTATATTTCTCCCGAGGACTGGAGGGAGTTTGTGGCGTCATGGCAAAATCCAGAATTTCTTGTAAAATTTCTTTCATATCATATCTTTTATTTGAACCTACTTGACAACTTATATGCAGTTTTATTTGTTTTCGTGTCACAGGAAACCAGTCAAGCCAATAAAGAGAGGCAAGCGGCAAATAAGTATCCGCATTGCATGTCCCGTGGTGGGTATAGGAAGCTTGAACGGAGAATGATGGAAGAGCAGTTACAGAGAATGAGGGAAGCGCCCAATCCGATCCTTCCTCGTTGTCCCGCCCCCCGAACGTCCTCCTCGTCACAAAAAATGGAAAGTCTGCGAGGGAAGAAGGCGACAACTACATAAATGCAAATGTTCCCGAGGTTGCCTAAAGATTGTAAGTAGTTAAATTAGACGTTTTAAATAGCCTCAGTTGTTTTAGCAGTTATAGGGTTTAGTTGTTATTTATGAAACATCTTATTATACAGGATGCACTTGAGGAGCAGATTTCCTAAGGTTCATTTACGTCGGGTCCACGGATGGACATTTTGTCAACGGCGATTGGGAAGCTAGATTACCTTGATCACATTCGAGGAGAGCCTAGGGGAGTTACTAACGCAAAATTTTTTGGACGGCATTCACGGGTCTATGACGTGAACAAAGCTAGTCCGGAGCTTGTAGCCCAAGTTCGGGCGTCACTATTAGACGAAATCATGCAACAAGTACGATCTGAAATGAAAGACATGATAGATTCTAGGGACAATATGGCACGTACAACCCGTGCATCCCTGACCTTCCCCAGCAGTAAAGAGAGTTTTAACCCTCCGGATGTTGATCTCAGCGAACCTTCTCACATTCCACAGGGAGGACAACCTTGCACTCTCTATTTAGATGGCCCACATCGGCGCATTGTTGCCGATGCCCTTATTTACACATATCACACCACCCACCATAATATTGAAATTCCACAAGACCTATGTAGGGTGACTGTGAAATGTGTTCAAGAGGGAGAAGGAGAAACAAAAATATCGATTGATGATGACGAGGTTCCCGATTTAGGACGAGCAATAGGATCGTTCATCCTTTGGCCGAGTCATCTTATTCAGATGGTGGGGACGACAACTCTAGTGGTAAGAAATACATTACTAGAACTTGATTTTCATTGGTAACTCACTCATATTAATATGTTTTGTTTATGTTTTCATAGATGCGTGCGGGCATAGTCGGCGGAGAAAAGACATATGAATATGTTTGTTTATATTAATATGTTTGTTTATGTTTTCATAGAATGAAGATGAGGTGGGCAAATTTCCCTACCTAGCACAGCTGCGAGACATGTACAAGGACATCACCTATATCTCCTTCAAGATGCGTGCGGGCATAGTCGGCGGAGAAAAGACATATGACTTTACCGTTGACAAAAAAGATCTGGACAAATTTTTGCATATGAAGGATTTAGACTTAGTCGTTCTTGAAGTTGGGATAATGTAAGTTTTTGTTACCCTTTAATTATTGCATTGATTTTTTTCTTTTCTATACTCAACAACGCAGTTGATTTTATTTAATTTCGATCATAGTGTCTGCAATGACATATGCGTCCGGTACGGCCGAACGAGTTTGTATGGATTCTTAAGTCCAATAAGCACGACATCGACTCGCAATACGTTAACCAAAAGGACACTTTATGTTGGTTATACAATTGCCGAGGACGAATTTCCTGTTTATCTAGCCTCAATACTTAAAGGGTACGTAGTGTTAGTTTTGTCTATTAAAGATTTTTCAAAATAAATTCCTTTCTTATCTTAATTTAATATTAAAATGTATATGTTGTAGTGGTCATTGGACCTTGTGTGTCGTTTGTCCGTCCAAGAACGCATGTTATTGGTTCGATTCCTTAGGTGGCAAACCAAACGAACAAATCAAATCCATGTTTGCCAAGTAAGTAAATTTTCTTTAAAATCATTGATTCTTCATTTATATGATTTGTTTTCATGTTTGTTACTTTCCATTTTAATGATAGTGCATTCAAGTCGGCTAGATCGGTTCTTTGGATCACAAGAGCGGGGTGGGCCCAAGTGGTTTTATCCAAGAGTAAGTAGTTTCAATTCAATTAAGTTATTACATTGACACAGTAGCTTTCGCAGTAGCTTTCGATATGCCTTTATTCGTTTTAACAATTTGCTTTTGATTTATAGTGCCCTCGACAACGAGGGAACACTGAGTGCGGATACTACGTTATCTATTATATGAATACCATCGTTGAGGCCGGACGTACGACAGGTTTTCAAAACGTACGTAATCGCTCCGTGATTCTCAAATGATAATATTTTTTGTTGAATCTTGAGTTGTTAATTACTTCATTTACTTCATTGGTTTAACTTATACCTTGTTTTCCAATTTATAGCTTTTTGATAGTGCGGATCCGTGCTCGGACGAAGACATCGATACGATTTGAAACGCTTTGGTGCACATTTTCTTCAAAACATATAGATATGTACGTCATGTGTTAACTTTTCCATATAATTGATAGACATGGATGATGTTTGGAATTCGTTGTTGTTATAATCATTGTTATTACAAAAGTGTAGAAGGTGAAATTCGGAAGTTGATGATACACCCCTTTACTTGCATGTTTCATTTTCAAAGTAATTAAGTGATTGTCATTTACATAGGAGGTGCCTTTTTAATTTCACCGAACTTCGATCTTGCATTGTGAAATACTTTTTGCACAAATCCTATAGAGTAAATATGTTCACTTTGTCGACAAATTGTAGTTGCTAGTTCTTAGTGTCTAGCATTCTTAATGTCCATTCTTAATCACTTTGCCGCACAAATGGCATATTTGTCATTGTGCATGTGTTGTCTTGGTTAGTCAAGGAAGTAAATTGTTGCAAATTGATTCTTGAGGCGGTATTTAGGTAATGCGCTATACAAGGGACCAATTTGTTGAATTTTGAGTAATATAAATGTATGTATGTACGCTGGAAAATTGGCTAGACAAATAGCACTTTAAAATTGTAGGTTCATTATTCTTTGACCCCCCTAGAATAGCAGGAGGTTTTTTTTTTTTAAAAAAAAAAATTACACATAAGGCGTCCTGAATTTATAATAAGGACGCCTTATATAAATATAAGGCGTCCTTAATTTTTAATCGGACGCCTTATATAAAAATAAGGCGTCCTTATGTAGTCCCAGGACGCCTTATATGTCCAAAAATCACAAAAAAAAGGCGTCTTGTTTTTGGTTTAGGATGCTTTTTTAAAAAAGGCGTCCTTTATTAAACATAGGACGCCTTATTTAAGGCTTTTTAAGGCGTCCTGTATTAGAAACATGACGTCTTTGTTAAGGCGTCCTGTATTAGAAACAGGACGTCTTTATCAAGGCGTCTTTGTTAAGGCGTTTTTAATCATAGGACGCCGAAAGACTTCAAATACTACTTCCCCGGTTAGACGTCCTTTGGAAAAGGGCGTTAATTGCCTCTAATTCGGGACATTTTTTCTCTTTTTTGTAGTAGTGCATATTTATTTAAACTCCTAATTTAAAATATTGAAATAAGCTCTGTGACTTTAAAATAATTGTAGAAAAATAATAATAAATAATAAAATAAATAGTAATAGATAATATTATTAAATGAGGAATAAATAATAAATTAAAAAAATAAATTATTAATAAATAATAAAGGGAAATTATTAGTTAATAGGAAAGGGAATTTTTAATAAATAATAATTAGAAAGGGAAATTAATAGTTACAATGATCTTACTTAGGGCATTGACGAAGTTCGAGTTTCTATCATCCGGGGATTTTATTTATTCGCGAAGTTAAGGTTGGTAACTTAATCTTTAATTCCTTGTGTTTTACATATATGCCTTGTATGTTCATGTATTGTGGATTCTTGGCCGGGTTTGTATGCCCGAGTCTATGCGTTTTATTCATTAGTCGTGGGTTATTGTTTTTGAATGATAATGCCGCATGCTTATTTTCCTAGCGCTGAGGATTTGTGTCTGGGACACGTAGCACTTGCGAGTGCTTTCACAGTTAACGATGCATGAGCCGTGAGCTATGTAGTCAGGTAGCGGTGTGTTTGCTGAATGCTTTCTTTTATTTCGCAATATGTGAAATATCTGTCATGTATGATTTACACTTTGAATGTGAGATTAACCGTTACCCCGAGATTCATCGATCAATGAATCTTACCACACCTAAAGATCTAGGGAGATGCTCCGGATCAGGAAGCAAGGCTGTGCAGCTGGAGTAGCTGAGGAAGACTCCGAAGGAGGGGTTCTAATTAAGTTTGAATTTCATACTTTAATGGTTTGGATCATATTCGCTAACTATTCGACTGACAATTTGGATCATTGTATAACTAAAATCCTCCAACGGGATTAACCCCGACTATTATCGAATTTTTAAGTTGTATCACGTTTATATTCCTCTGGGAATTTAAATTAACCAGCATATGTCTGAGCATATGTTATCAGTCACTCATTCGTCCAAACGTTAAGCATGCTCTCTGTTGTGACTTACTCTGATCTGTTAACACCTTCACTCTGATAACTTCACACCAATTAGTCTAATAAGGAATTTAAGACATAAATGGACATCATAATGGACGTAGAAATTAAGGGTGTTACAGTTCCCAGCATATATATATTGTCGGTTATGCCTTCTTATCGGTTATTGAATTCAAAGATGCTGACATCATAAATTTAAATGAAATTTTTAATTTCATCTAATCATTTCATGAAAACAAATTTCCTCGTTATCAATCTCCTCTAAAAAATTCAATTTTTTTGTTTCTATGCATTCTGGCTTGGCCAATTTTGTGTTGTTGAACAATATTAAATCGAGAAACTATGTAAGAATTGTTTATCAGCCTAGCTAGTCCACTCGACAATGGAATAAGGGCTTTTGAGTTTATTTTTTTCAAGGGAAACTTAGGGGCAAAAAAATAAAAATTAAAGCAAGCCAGCACGTGGGTTGAACAAGGCGGGCTTGTGCAGTCCACGCCCTTGGCGGGTTGACATTAGCCAGCCCATACCCGCCATCTTACCATAAAAAATATTTGCCTTTTAGATGTTATTCTCACGACTCATGCTGAAAATTTAGAGTATGAGTAAGTTTTAAGGGCAGTATTTTGTCTATTCAAAGTTTAATTATTTCAACTTCGAAGAAATTTATATGTCGGGCAATGAAAAGGCAGTAAATCAAAGATTTCTTGTGGGAAGCATGCGTTTAAATTAAATACACCATACAGCCAATTAGCCAAAATAAAAGGAATGAAAATGATCGACCAGCAGAGAAGTACCTTTTTACAGGAGAGATTAATCAAAAGATTCAAAGGATTGTTGTTTGGGAGTTGAGGAAACTTGAAAGTAACTTCAGCTTTACAAACTTGTTCCCTTATAGAGAATAAGATGGAGAGAAAGATACCAGAAATTGACTTAAATGAAGACAGAGGGAAGGAGATGAATGAAGTCTCATTCATATCATTGTCAGATACTCAGCTATATCATATCAATATAACTATATATAACACACACACACACACACACATATATATATATAAAGTCTCATCACCACAGAAAAATCAAAATCAATTCAATAATAACAAAACACGTACGTATAAGAGCCTGACATAATTGAATATTCTACCTTGCAATAGCCGTACAGGGAAGAACCATATGACTGGGCATGATATATGGGCTTTAATTTTCTGATGATCCAACACTTTGATTAAAGTAAAATTGGAAGCCAATCACAGAATTCTGATCTTTAAAGATCAATCCCTTTTGTAAACAAAAAAAAAAGTAAAATTGAAAGCCAATCACAGAATTGTAGGTTGTGACAAGTGTGTATGGGTCTTAATTTATGGCAGCCATTAATTTCAACAAACAGGGACCCATCTTGTGTATAACTTTTATTTTTTTATAATAAACAAAATGATATTAGTAATATGAGAAAGATAATTACACAACTCCTGAAGTACATGGACTATTGTTGTCAAACTCGCTCGTGAGTTGATTCTTTGAATGTACTATTTTTACATTTTTAACTTACAAAATCATATCGAGTTACTTGTAAACTCGTGTCATTTGTAAATTCAATTTAACTTGCGAGTTTACACATCAAATTTATCGTTTTTACATTTCTAACTTACAAAATCATGTTGACTCATTCATAAACTCATGTTAACTTTTCCGATTTGATCATTCTATTTGACTTTATATATGAGTTTTAGAGAAATTTATTTGTTAAGTATGAAAAATTATGAATGTTTATGAATTTAATATCAATTATTTGGATTCAAACTATATTTAAATCAATTTGTTGTCATTTTTATATTTTAATTATTTAATTGTATACCATTATTATCTATTAATTGATAAAACTAAACTCTTATAAAGTTAGGATTTAAGTTCAGGATACGAATTTACGTTACGAGTTTGTTTAAAAAAAGAAAGTTAGTAACAAGATTATTAAAAAGAGAAGGGTGCTATGGTACTAGATATATATTCTTGAAAAGGTCTTCAACATGAGGTGTATATGTCCTCCCAAACAATATACTACCTCTACTTAACGTAAGAGCTAGTTTAAGGGTTGGATTTATTCCTAAATATGAGACATCAATCCACTTTGTCTTCTCATATTTATCATTTTCTTGTAAACTATTGTTACTGATTGCACATGTCAAAGGAATTTGGATCAAGGGGAAGTTTCAATGCAAATGAATTAAGAGGTTATTGTAGGAAAATCAACACAATTTTTTTTACAAAAAACTAATTTAACTAATTTCCTTATTCTATTCAAATTAGTTAAGTATATCTTATATTAAGGATAGGGGAAATAGATTTTTTATGGAGATTATATCTTGTCATTCATGATGAAGTTCCATTAATTCTCTTTTGCTTGTAATCCAGTGTAGAACACAAGCGATGCGACAAACAGCAAAAAGAGCAAATATATTATAAGCCATTTATACAACATACTCCCTCCTATCAATCCTATTTATAATGTATATAATATTTTATTAGATTTAAAAGGAAAACCTTAAAATTCATTAACTAGATCTAAAAACTTAATGAGTTTTCAACTTAGCTATAGATACTCTAAATAAGCAACCATCACTTCAATAACATACATCAATTAATGGGTTTAGAAAGTTAAACTTATTGCATCAAAAATAATCAATGGATACCTTATAATTACGACTAAAAAAATCATTTCTCTCTATCTTAAAAATGAGACGAGGGAGCATATGATAAGGAAACTCTAACAAAAGTTTAAAGCTTTTATCCATGAAGAGAATCATCCGTGAGTGTTATTTGGGTATGCATGTGTTTGGATAGCACATCTTTATCTATAGAAGTGAGCAATATCTTACAGCCTTTATGATGATCTGAGCCACATGGAATTCCTACCATACTCAAGTCAAGTCCCTTGTCCAGGTCACAAAGTACGATGAGAATATTATTCTCCTTCTTGATCATATGAATCAATTCTTTGGCTCTTTTATCTTCATATATATTTTTAAAAGTAAAGCCTAGTTGACGAGCAATATCCTCTTGAATCTTCCACACATCAGGATATTTGGTCACAGTTGTTGTCACAACTATACCAAACAGTTCCTCTCTCTGAACTCTTTCGCAAACTCTTGGAAGCAAAATATATTTGATATTGTTAAGGGAGCCAGAAACTCCAATTGAGTGAGTATTAGGATTAGCTAATGCCTCCATAACTTCCTCCAGAATTGGCTTTCTCACATCCAAAGTATCAAAAGCATTGAAATTGCTCGAAAATCCCTGCTTTATGCTGGATGATGCTCTGGGTTGAGGCTCTGAATCATCTTTCTTCTGTTTCTCCTCTTTGGATTGAAGCTTGTGTTTGTGGGATTCGCTTGAATTAAGATAATGACGAAGAAGACGATGCGAAATAACGGCGAGGCCAATAATTCCGGAAATCGCTACAACGGACCGCAACATTTTTAATCCTGTATTGAAACTCAAGACATGAGAGAATCCAATTTATTCAGAGAACAAAATAGAAATACAGTAAGGTAGAGGTAGCTTTCTCAAGGAGATTCTTTGAGAAGAATAAAAAGATTGCTGTTTATAGGTGTTGAAGAAATTAGATTCGTTTTTATGGGAGTCCAATAAGAAGTAACAGAGTTTAGATCAGAACTTAGTTGGTGATGGTTACATTTTATTCGGGCGAAGATGGTGGAACTGGAGAGTGGAAAGGTTCAAAGAAAGCAATAAGGGGCAGAGCAAGCGGGGGAAAAAAAACCAGTAAAATAAATAAAACAAATACTGCTCTTATTCTTAATATAAGAATTATTTATCTAATTTGGGGAGATTAAGAAATATAAATAAATTACTTAATTATAACATATATAACAATTTTTTTAAAATACTTATTTGTAACATGTAATGGGATAGGATATTATCGCTACCAATTTTGGTCACTACCACTTTTTTCATTATTAGATTAAAATCTTATTTACCTTCATCATTTCTCTCTCCTATTGAGATTCTGATCTAACTGTGAAAAAAGTGGTAGTGACATTGGTAGTGATAAAAATTACTAGGAACAATATCATATCCTAACATGAAATTATGCATGTATCCATTTAAAAGTTTAACAAATTAGTTTGAAAAAAATATACATAATAAAATAGAAAAAAGTCTTAATTATAATTAGAATCAGCAAACTTCAATAACCAATTGAAATTAATTATACGTAGTGTAACCAACTTTCTAATCGGAAACAGATTCGATGCTCATTGTAATGATGAGCACTGAGAGCTCTTCACTATATATGATGAGATCTACTCCATTCAAATAAAATTTTAATGGTCAAAATTTATCATTTTTAACTAATGATTTTTACATAATTTTGTCAATATTTTTCTAATTTACAAATATTGATTCTCCCTCAACAATAATCAAGGAGGATGATGATTTAGGAAATTAAGGAAGATGACTATGATATTTTAAAGAATAATGGTATATTAACTAAATTAGTTAATTCACATTAGGTGAATATTTCTTATAATTAAAGACTAAAGTGAGTACTTTAATACTCTTTAAGTATTATATATAAAAGTTATTTAACTAATTTAGATAGACTAAGGAAGTGTATTAATTATAACAAATATGGTTTGACCTCTCCGAAATATCCATGTATAACATTAGATTATTATATATCAATTTATAAATTAAATACATTAATTTGGAGAAATATATAAGATATTAGATATAAAAATGTACATAAGACTTATATTTAGAATTAAGACTAGCTCTTATAATTAGAATTCGATGATAAAGTGAGATGTGAGATCATGTTTTGACCGTGGGATTGATGAGGGCCTTTTTTGTTTTTAATGCAGTCACAATCAAAAATAAACCAAAGATTGCAGATAGTAACCTTAGGATCGTTTTCTATAAGAAGGGGGAAAAGCATGCCAGGCCTGCACCTCAATAAGGCTGTGCCCGCATTAAGAAAGTGGCTGAGCCTTGCGCGTGGCGCATTACTGGCTAAAATTTTGGCCTCGAGCTCCGGCCCGTATAAGGCCTGGCCTGGCATAAGAGGCCCGTATTTTTATGTGCCATAAACAGCCTTTTTTATAATGCCAAAGATATCTGTGTAGGAACAGCCACTCTGATACTGCCTAAAAACAAGCCTACAAAGATATGCCGAAACAGCCTAATGTAAATGTGCCACAAACATGCCTAATGTTTTTGTAAAAAAAAAAATTACTCTTATGCGCCTACACAGTTTAATTTTATTTGGAGGCCTAGGCCCGGCTATCCGCGTTAAGACAAACAGTTTTAAAAAATAGGCACTTGGCTTTTTTTACAGCGCAGTGCCCGACTGCGCTTTTCATGAGAGCAATGCAATGCGCTTCTCGACAGACCCTACCTATTTCCACCCCTACTCCCGGCAGCTTTTTATCAATCCTAAGTAATTTAAATGTCATACAAATGCAATTAAAACAAGGGGAAAATAGGTTTTGGCTTTTTATATTAAATAAACTAAAATACGAATGCAATTTAATTAAATGCTAAACTATTATTTTTGGTATTTTTAATAAAATGGTGAAAGAGTGAATGAAATAGTATTAAAGTGAAAATATGAATGATGAATGTTCTTGGTAATGAAGAAACGACTATCCTTACTCATAAAAGATTATGAGAGTTAAAATTCATCGTCTTAAGATCAACCTCAAGATAACACTCGAAATTCAATATTCTCAATTAATAGTATTCCTACAAACATACCTAAACACTACCTCTCGGTGAGAAATTGTTAAAAACCACGATGTGCAATTAAAATTGAAATAATAATACTTAGCCTTCTTAAAATTGAAGACATAATGATTCTCAAAGCTAAGACAAATCAACCACATTAACCAGACAATAACACGCTTAATTAATATAATCTCGTTTCAAAACCACAAGAAATTAAAACACATATATTTTTCACACTACAAAATCTCATCTCAACTACAATTATCAAACTAATGAGATAATAAACATTAATCTAGGTTTAATTTATACACAATAATTCCTAAAACTAGAACTAAAATATATAAATCTAGACTAATAGAATGAACAAATTAACTCCCCTTTAAAGCTCTGAACTCAAGCAGAAATGTCCATCACCAAAGAAGGAAGGGAATCAGCCACACATAGGATTTACAATAATCACAGCTTCTTTAAAGACACCTGAATTCTGTGGAAATTGAAAGATAATCGAATCTGGAATTTGAAGAAGATGGGGGCTGTCGGATAGGGTGGAAACAGGGAAACGGTGACGGTGACTTGGTGAATGTCACTCGCCGGTGACCGTGGTGGAATGGAAGCCGCCGGCGAGGAGTGAAGAGTGAAGGTGGAGCGAGATGTCCGAGAATGAAGAAAAACGATCCCTCCAGTGTTCGCGGCGTTCTCTTTTTTTAATCTCCGCTTGCGTCTCTGCTATCTCAAGAATGAATTGGAAACCTAATAATTCAAAAGTCAAAACGCATAGTTTCACATAGGGATCTAACTGACATTTGTGAAAGTATTTCAGAAGAGACTAAAGTGTACAGTTTCAAAACTTCTGTGGGTAAGAAATGAAATTGCCAAAACACTGGGAAATTGTTCTCTGGACCTTTTCTTCACTCATTTTCAATTTTCAGAAATTGTTGGGGCCTTTCTTGTAATTTTCCCGGTCCTCAACACATTAATTTTGACCCAAATGACATTTTTCCAAATTCTTTTTTTTTTTTTTTTGCCAAAACACCTACAATGAAAATTAAGACAAGCAGAAGATCAAACGCCCAAATAAATCATTCGCATTTAATAATTAACAAATTATG
This sequence comes from Acacia melanoxylon, assembly GCA_019022615.1. Taxonomy (NCBI): domain Eukaryota; kingdom Viridiplantae; phylum Streptophyta; class Magnoliopsida; order Fabales; family Fabaceae; genus Acacia; species Acacia melanoxylon. The sequence goes on from JAFJYJ010000042.1 coordinate 1,101,694, forward strand.
ACTATTTTACCCCTAATTACACTTAATTCAATACAAATGTCTCTAACTTAAATTAGTGCTTAATCATACAATAATGTTCAAGAAATGCATTAAAAATCCTAATTTTATTATAAAAAATCATATAAAAATATGGTTCAATCGGGGATTAAATCGGATAGGTTTTTACGTAACATCCCAAATTTTGGGATTTGAAATTGAAAGATTTTATGGAAATTAAATATGAAATTTTGGCTTAAAAATAACTATGAGAATAATTATTTGAGATAAAGGCTTATTTTCTTTCTTTTCTTGAAACTTCCAAGAAAAGAATAAATTCAAGGAATATATGAAAGGGATAATTTATGGCCTAAAATAATTATTGGAATTTAAGGCATATTTTCCCATCAATTAAGGGCAAATGATTAGGGAATAACTTTTGGCATAAATGTTTTAGAGATAATATTTTAAGGCTAAAAGAAATTTAATTGAGAAAGAAAAATCTATGAGATTAAGGATTTATTTTGGGAATTTATTTGCCAATCTAATATCAAAATTAAGAAGGAGTAAAATAGTAATTTTACCTACCCCAAGCCTGCAAATGAATTTGGGCAAAACCAAAGCACAATTTGATAGACAAGAATATATTTAATCAGAATTTTAAAGAAGGGAATTGTTGACGTTTAAAGCTTAATATTAGGAAGAAAAGGAAATTAAAAAAAAAATAGTGGAAGCATGCTCGTGGGACCCAAGGATAAAATAATTGATATCTCTTTTAAACCATGTAGCACCAATTTGATGGGTTAAAAGGCTTATCAAGACCTATTGTATTTCGGCCCATACCTTAATGTAATATTTCCATTCTCGGTCCAACAGTATGAAAATAGAGAATGAGATATCACAGTAGGAACCCATTCCATTTCTCACTCTCACAGACATGCAACTCGGCCAACACAAGATATAGAGGACTCAACACAGTAAGTTCCCTATTGGCCCAACACGTGAAGACAATCATAGCCCATATATTCATTATCCAATTCACTTAAATCCTTGTCGGCCCATCACGTTAGCAGCAATGGAACAAAGGAATCAAAAACAGATACCACCATATTCATATCAGCTTTCACATGCTAAAGCAAAGGCAGCAACGGATTAGCGAAGAACCAACAACTCAAGTCTCCTTGTCAGCATATTTTTCTCGTCTCAGTCTCAACTGTCCACGCAAGAGCAGTAAACCCATACTTCTCGAGCCTCACCCACACTACTTACACGTTGGTCCTTCCTCTTCAGTCCGTTCCACTTCTCTCGGACTGGACCCCCTAGGTCCTTATATTTCTTTCCTTCAATCAGCAAAGAGAACCAGAGTCAGAGCCGAGAGAGTGGAGACTGAACAGGGAGTGGGACTGAGAACGTTGTTGAGTCGAGAAAAGGAGAGAGAGATTCAACTGTATTAATCTTTCTCTGCCATGCATTCTGAAAAACAGGGGGCGTCGTTGTTGGAGGAAGACTGAGCAAAACAAGTCTGGATCTGGAGGTAAGTCATCGGATAGCTTTCCTTCTAGTTTTTCGTCAAATACCCAACGCAAAAGATGAGTTTTAAGCCATAGGAAATAGATCATGCGTTGCTGTTATGAGGATAATGAAACAGGGACCTTGGGTTAATATATATATATATATATATAGAAAACAAAGCACATGGGAAAGACAAGAATGAAGCTGATAGTTGCATGTACATGCATTGCTGTCATGGGAAAATTAAAAACTGAATGAGTATAAATATATATGGGTATGCGAGCTGCATGTAAGGAAGGTAGATAGAAAAAAATTATAGTTAGATGCATATATATGTTCATGTCGCAGCTGCATAAAGGTATGTATGAGTATATCAAAAAAAAAAAAAAAAATTATTCTGCCACTCGTGTGTGGGTTTGTGTGTACGTTGATATTTATAAATAGAAAGGGAAGGAAAGCTACTATGGAGTTTATATATATATAAGCGTGTGTACGTATATCACTGTGCTCATGGAAACTAATCAGAAAACTGCATAGTATTTAAATAAATATGTCGCTGTTCATGAAAAATATAGGAAGAACTTGCTTTGAAAGAGAATAAGAAAGTTGCTGTCAAGTTCTTATTATATATATATATATATACATATATATATATATATTATATTGCATTTGAAAATAAGAGAAGGAAAAGCTTTTATCTGGTTCCTGATACATATATATGAGTCTGCGTTGCTTCTTTATGGCTCTCTCTATATCCTTATATCAAAGCGGAGATTTGACACTTTCAACCTTAAATATGTTTTCTAAATATTTTGGTGGGTGTCTGTTGCTTTCACATGCACCGCCTAGAATTATTTTATTATTTACTCCATTAATTGTTCAACCTCATCCTTCCTGTTCGTACAAAACTTATGACATTGACCACATGTAGTTTTAGTATGCTTTCATACCGTACCCTAAAAGTACGTCCCGCATATAAGTGCAATTGTCCAAATCCTGGAAGCAGTTCCTAAGGTCCAATGTATCCATACTTCATTATCAGAGTATAAAATACTTGAACAGAAATAATAATAAATAGTATAATAAAATAAAATATTGTTATTATTATTTGTAAAAAGGGAATAAATAATAAAGGGAGTTATAAATAAATAAATAGGGTATTATCAGTAAGGGAATTTTTATGGGTTAATCCACTTTTAATCCTCTAAAAATAATTCGTGTAGTTAGTTACTTTGCGACGCAAGAAGTGACTAATGACAATGATAAACGTTTATAAGTATACCTTGACACCTCAACTGATCCCAACATCTACCGGACCAGTTAAGGATTCAAGTTTGAGGTGGGTAATTGTTATCTTATTAGCTTGTATGTATGTATTGCATGTATGACTGATCATGGTTGCTAGATAATTTTGCATGTGTGTATCCTAGCTATGGATTGAGGCTCCATGTCTTATAGGGTTGCGTGCCCTAAAATAGGGTTACATGTCCTAAAAGGCTGCGGTCCTTGATCGATAATTGCCGTTACGGTGCGACTTGTTTACTGTGAATTATTCTATGCTTATACATGTGTTATACTGTTATTTATACTTCATACCTGCATATGAGATTAACTGTTACCCCTAGGGTTCATTTATTTGAACTTTAGACCGCATGAAAGAAATAGGCAATGGATCGGGATCAAGAGGAAAGACGCAGCTGTATGAGTTACATCAGATGGAATTTCTTGGAAAAATATGAGTAGTTAGACTGTACTTCATCGTTTATCATTTGTTTATTTTGGATTACTGTATTAACATCCCACTATGGATGGATTCGAATTGCGAAAAATTTATCCTCATATTTACAGACTAAGTATTTTTATAAAAGTTTTATTTTGCAATTAAGTCGCCCAAATTATTTCGATGCCTGTGCACTATAACTCTGATAAATAAAGGCGCACTTCCTCTCTTTGATTATTGTAAAATTCATTTTCACCCAAAATTTGTTTCTTTACCATCAGTGACATAAATTTTCTTCCCAACCAGAACAATCAAACTCTAATAGAATCAAAATACTTTAACAATTTGGCCCCAAAAAAAATACTTTAACAAGAAAAGTAAGTAGGCTATACTTCAATTAGGTAAGTGCGTTTGTGTGTCTTAATTTATTAAAGCAAGTCGACAAATAGTCATCAATTTCAACTCGGAGGAATACATCTTGGGCTTACCCGTTTTGGCAACTCTGGAGACCATGTTGGCAAACACCTAATATGCCTATTACAACCCATATAATTCAGAAACTCTCAACAAAAGGCTGGAGCTTTATTAAACAAATAGAATCATTAGACCATGAAATTCAAGTTAAGCCCCTTATGGAGGTCAACATAGTACAATCAGAATTTTCTGCTCAATCTTTACCCTCTCAATAAGTTCTTGGCTCTTTTTTCTTCGGGTTTGTTATTAAAAGTGAGCTCTAGTTGGCGTGCAAGCTCGTCTTAAATCTTTGTCGCATCAGGTTTTTTGGTATCTACAGTTAGAACCAGATCAAACAGATTATCTCTTTGAATTCTTCAATTAACTCTTCGAAGCAGAGTGTCTTTGATTTTGTTTGAGTCATAAATTCCGATTAAGTGAGTGTTAGGATCAGCTAATGCCTCCATAACAATCCCCAAGACTGGCTTTCTCCATTCCGAAGCATCAAAAGGATTTGAATTAAACAAATGTAAAGCCATAATGGATTCTTCGTTCAGGTTTTCTTTTGACCAGAGTAAGTTCGGGTTCTCCAATTTTCTTTCTTTAGGCTTGTTGGTGCGTGTTTCACTAAAAAATTCAGATAATGAAAGAAGTACATTGAAAGTTATTTATCTGGGTATGCATGTGGTATTAAGATTAGGTTTGCCTATCCAAAGTTTAATTATTTCAACTTTGAAGAAATTTAGATGTTGTGCAATCAAAAGGCACCAAATTAAAAACTTCCTAGCTGAACCACGCGTTTAAATTATATACAGCATACACCCAAAATAAAAGGGATGAAAAACAAGTCACCTGAAAAATCTTTCCCTTTGGGAGGAACAAGATGCATAAAAAGATCCAAGATATGGACCTGAATGAAGCAAGAGTGAAGTCAAGAGATGAATGAAACCAGAATTTATAATGCACCTAAGAAACTCCGAATATATAATATCCTTCAAGACTTAAAACTCCAAATTTTTATGACCATTGCAAATGCAGGCCGCAGCCGATTTTTGATTGCCTCCACTTTGCTGATCGTCAGAATACGTCTTGATCGAACAGGGTCTCAAAGATAGTAGAAAGTTGAAGAAGGGCAAAGTGGACCTAAGAGTTGGAAACAACTGTTGGGATTCGAACTAGTAATACTGCTGTGTGGGACCACTGTTAGGACTATTGTCAAGAATATCCTAAAGTACTTAAGAAGGACAAAGGGTTTGTTCTTGCTATATGGTGGATTGGGTGATGAGCTCTATGTGACTGGTCACACAGATGCGAGTTTCCAAACTGACCAAGATGATCTTAGATCGCAATCTGGATATATATTCCTTTTGAATGGTGGTGCGGTAAGCTAGAAGAGCTCTAAGCATAGCACTGTAGCTGATTCTGCAATAGAAGCTGAGTATATAGCAGCATCGGATGCAGATAAAGAAGCCATTTGGATCAGAAAGTTCATTACTGAATTAGGGGTGGTGCCTACCATCTCAAATCCAATAAATTTGTTCTGTGACAATAGCGGCGCTATTGCACAGGCCAAGGAGCCTAGGTCACATCAAAGGACCAAGCATATGCTCAGGCGATTTCATCTTATCAAAGAAATCAATGATAGAGGTGATATAAAAATATGCAAAGTACCAGGAGAAGACAATGTTGCTGATCCTCTTACTAAACCACTTGCGCAAGTAAAACATGAGCGTCATGTTAGGACAATAGGAATTAGGCAAATTAATGATTGCACCTAGTGCAAGTGGGAGTCTGTTGGAAATTATGCCCAAGGGGCCAATCATTGTACTTTAAACATTATTGTTATTTAAAGTATTTCTCCATTTTGTTATCATATCATTTGCATGTTTATTATGATGATTGTATCCTTGGATGTATCAGAAAAATTGTCCTAAATGTCCCTGGTCGATCATCTATGCAAGAGCGAAGATGAAATAAGACCAGTATGACTTTGATGAGGTATGGAGATACGAATCAAAGTCTTAGGCACTTGTAAGAGTACAAGGTGCTGGACCGACCCACTATGAGAAAGCTGCATGGATTAAGTCATAAGCTTATCTCATGTATATAACCACGTCACAATGCCCTTTGAGCTAAGATCATCATGGATTCCTACATGAGAGTCGCTAATCTTTGACCTAGTCAAAAGTCACCTTTAATCTGGGTGATGATAAAGGCTTCGATCGGGATTAGTGGTTTTCATAAAGACGAATGTGAATGGTCAAGATGGAATTTGTCCCTCACATTTGTAGAGAGATAATACTGGGCCCCTTGATGAGTAAGTCTGAGAAAAGTATGGCCATACTACAATGGAAAGGAGTTTCTGTTTCAATTGTTAGGTTGGCTCCTAGTGATCGATCAAGACGCATACAGAAGAAAGGTACAATTCTAACAACTCTAATTTAAGCGTCATTGATAGATCCTCCATTGGGATTCGAAATTTATTTTGATAAATTTCTTTCGCTGCCTGTTTGAATCCCAACAGTGGTATCATAATTGAGATCGAACATCACATGTTGAAGGAAGGAAATATAATTTGCACGCTTAAAGGATATAAGTATTTGTACTCATAGTTTCAATGCTAATGGATCTATCTTTTGGGTGCTATAAACCGAGCGAAAAGAGTGGAAGAGGAGTTTGATTTGATAGTTTCATTTGACTTAGCCATGGAAGTGTTTACTTTGATTCCATATCCTGATCTAACTGGAAATTCAACTTATGCGCTTACTGTGTATGAAGAGAAGCTCGGTATACTTTCTATATCGAAGATTGGTGACTTTCAAAACAATTCATATTCTCATATTGATTTGTGGGTGCTAGAAGAGGGAATAGGTTCTTCCATGGAGAGATGGAGTTGGACTAAAAACTATACCAGTAATACTTGCCCATCCTAGTTACATTTTCTTGGGACCATTTCGGGGAATGAGATTATCTTGAGCTTTGGAGAAGCTGGTCTATAGTGTAAGATGTTTGCTATCTCCATATAGATAAAGTTTTCAGTTGTGTGGAAAACCTTGTATCAGTCTTTGAAGAACGTTGATCCTGAAGGTTAATGTTTAGGATTCAAATTGCTTTGTTATGTGGAATGATGAATGTAGATATCAAATACCAGATGTTTCTGGTTACATTTGACCTTTTTATTGTATCAATTTGTTCACCTCTACCATTTCCCCATGATTTTAAAGATTGCAACAAATATTAATTGCTTGATTTTCATAAGCATACATAGATAGAGTTGTAATTTGCAATTTACTCATATTCCATAAATGTAACCATTGTTGTTAGAAGATTTGTGTGATGTTCTCATAACTTAAATAGATAGAGTTGTTATTGAGAAGGGTGTGGATGAAATTGTGTGATGTTCTCTCTTGTCCCATTTTGGAAAATCTCTTCGTGGCCCTTCTTCCCTCCCCTTATATCTGTTCCCCTTCCCACTTCATTTTTCATGTTCTATATAGTTTTACTTTTGCTTAACAGTGTCATCTGAATGTATTTCCATATACTTCGAGTTGTTATAACTGAGTTGAATATTAATATATAGCTCTTATCACTAGTGCAAAAAAGGGCTTTAAGACCGGACGAAAGAGGTATCGTAAGACCGGATCTGCGACCGGTCTTGTTCCAGGAGGTCTTAAAAGTCTATAACTTTTAAGACCGGATGAACGACCGGTCTTAAAAATTTAGACTGAACTTTTGAAATATCCGGTCTTAAAAGTGTTTCAAAATAATAATAAAAAAAAAAACCCCAAATGAAACTACCGGTCCCAAATCACCAGATCTGGCAACATTTTGAATGTCCCTCCGTCATCAGCGACGGAGAACCAAGATAAGATTGGAAGCAACACCAACAAGAAAAACAAAAAAGATGAATACAAAGTCCAGAAATAAGAAAACATAACAAGAAATAGAAATCATTCACCATGGAAATCGAATTTGAATCAATATAAAATCAGAGGTGAAATTGATGTCCAGATCTACAAAAAAAATCACAAACTTAAAGCAACCAAATCTGAGCAAGATCCTCTTGTCGACGCTGGCAAAGCTTCAAGCAACCAAAATCAAAGTCCGGATCCGAGCGGGAGCGGTCAAGGTAGGAGCAAAACAGACTTAAGCAAGAAGAGATTTGGGTTTGATTTTAAGCCGGATCTGTGCAAAGGCGGTGTAAGAGGAGCCATAGATCGAAGAGGAAGGAGTCGCCGTCGTCCAGAATCCTCGAAGCAGTACACTTGCGCCGTTGCTGAGGATTGGAGTTGATGCCATCGCAAAACCCTCGAAGCATCTCATTGCCAACGTTGCCAAGGATTTGATTGTGTGGCTCTTAGGATGACTTACGAAGATTACAAGTAGGTTAGAGGAAGAGGATGTCATTCTTGCTGAGGATTTGACCCGTGAGGCTCTTGGACACTTGTTGAATCTATAACTAAGCAAATGTTATATCACCAAGAAGACAAGCACGCTCAAGGACTTAACGAGTTTAGCGAATTTAGTTTTTTTTTAACACTTTTAAGACCGGTTGTTTGTAAAAACAGGTCTTAAAAATATATTTTTAAGACCGGATCCTTTATAATACGGTCTTAAAAGTGTTTTATATATTTACAAAATTGCCACCGGTCATACTTTTAAGACCGGATCTTTTATAATCCGGTCTTAAAAGTCTTCTATATATTTACAAAATTGCCACCGGTCATACTTTTAAAACCAAATCTTTTATAATCCGGTCTTAAAAGTGTTCTATATATTTGTTGGAAATTCATGATTTAATTAGTTAGCATATACGATTATATTGTGCAATTATTTTAATTAAGTTGTTAGAGAGATTTTAGGAATTAAGTTAGCAGATCATGGTTTTTTGAATTTCGTAATTATATTCCTGATTGTAATCATCTTAATTAAGTTGTTAGAGAGATTTTAGGAATTAAGTTAGCAGATCATGGTTTTTTGAATTTCGTAATTATATTCCTGGTTGTAATCCCTAGATTATAGGAATTGCCCAGGTCAAAAGATTATTTACTTATTAAGATTCAGATATAATTCCAATTAAACAAAGGAATAAATCATCGCATTCTCACAATATTTACGAAATTGTCTTAAAAGTCGGTTCATACTTTTAAGACCGGATATTTTATAATCTGGTCTTAAAAGTGTTCTATATATTTATGAAATTGCCACCGGTCATATTTTTAAGAACGGATCCTTTATAATCCGGTCCAAAAAGTTCTTTATATTTACGAAATTGCCACCGGTCATACTTTTAAGACCTGATTCTCTATAATCCGATTTAAATGAGGCGGTCTTAAAGCTCTTTTTTGCACTAGTGTATCTTTAATATAAGACACACTTTAATAAGGAAATTGAATTATAACGTGGATATTATATTAAAAACCATAAGTAGTATGGTTTGGTTAAATCAACATAGCCCTCTGATCTTTAATGTAAAATTTAATTAACTAATTTGAGTATATTAATGATGTTAGTTGATCCCCTTAGTTCTCTTTCTCCCTCTCTTATGTTTAGGCAATATCAATAAGGTTAATTTTTTTTTAAAAAAAATGAATAAATATATGAAATTGGTTTTATATTTAAAGATTGGGAGATAACAATTTTGAGCAAGACAAAATAAAAAATAAAATTTCTATATTTAGTAGACTTTTCATTTAAAAATTAGATTGCCACCTTGAGTCTTTTATGATCTCTTTTTTATAGTTCAATTCTAATTATCTCTTTTTATTATATGAATGAGTCTTTTATGATCTCTTTATTATAGTTCAATTCTAATTATCTCTTTTTTATTATAAAAATATATTTGTCTCATTTACTCCTTTTAATCAATTTTTATGATCAAACAAATCTATTCTTTTATCATTTTCATTCACCTCAAACATATAAATTAGTTTTACGAAATTTTTTATTTTGTTTATCAATTTCAATTCCCTTTCACTTTATTATACCAAAACTAAAAAACTTTGCTTCCAAGTCTTTATAGAAAAAGCTAACAGGTAACAAATATACATAATCCTATGGAGCTAAAAAAAAGTGAACACAAATATATGTTATGTTTTGAGAATTATTTCCTATCCAAGGTATGCTATTATCCCTTATCCCTTGGTTTCTATTTGTTTTTGTTTTTTTTAAATGATGTATTTTATATTAAAATTTTCTGTGAAAAAAAAATGATGAAAAGCAACATGTGATTTTAAGCAGTATGATTGATTTCAATCTCATTGGTTTTAAGAATACTTTTAGGGATAGGATATTGTCACTACCAACGCCACTACCACTTTTTCATTGTTAGATCGAAATCTCATATACCTTTATCATTTCTCTCTCCTACTAAGATTCTGATCTAAAGGTGAAAAAAGTGATAGTGACTTGGTAGTAACCAAAATTGATAGTGACAATATCCTATTTCGTATTTTTATTCCATTCAAGTTGGTGACCTGTGCATGATTCTCGAGTATTGTTACTTTCAGGTTTTGATATGAACATATTTGTCTTTATATGAGCTTCTGATAGGACCTTTTTGCAGAAAGGGCCAAAGCTTGGGTTCCTTTCAGGCAGAAAGGATAAGCTTACTGAATTAAAAGAAATTAAACAGATTTGGAATTTTCGCTGCTTCATTTAATCAGCAAACCTCCATAAATAGGAGTAAAACAAATACAACTGAATTGCAAAAACCGACACTACTAACCTAAACCTAGGAGCCACTAGCAATACATGGCGACGTGCACTGCATCTAAAAAGCATTAATTAATATTCCAATTACGTGGCTAGGACGTGCACTGCAACACTAATCAAAATTTCAATAATTAAATAATAGGTAAATGATTGAATAATAACAGCAAGCTAAAAAATAGCAGAAGGTATCCTGATCCACCAAATTAGTTGGAGACATCAACCACGAAGTCTTCAAGGTAAGTGTGGGTCTTGTAGACTCGGACTGGACGGTGAGGGACATCCAATGGGTTGGCTTCGTCATGGACTTCAACTTGGGGTGTTGATTCTTGGGCTTCCAGGTCCATGGTCGTATCATTTTCCCTCCCGTTGGGAAAACGAACCTTGTCCTCAAGGTTTGGTATATTATCATTGTCATTGGGCACAGAGTCGAGAAATGGTCCAGGTAAGACAGCAATTGGGTCACCGTAGAAGGGTCGCAGACTAAGACATGAAATACTGGATGAATTCTTGATGTGGCTGGTAAATCAAGTCGATAGGCAACTGACCCAATTTTGGCGTTAATCTGGTAGGGGCCATAGTAGCGCCGAGAAAGCTTAGAGGATGTCCGTTGAGCAAGAGATTGTTGACGATAAGGGCGGAGTTTGACAAGGACCCATTCACCGGGGGAGAATTCGCGATCAACTCGCTTACGGTAAGCTTTGGCCTTCATTCGTTGTTGCGCCTGTTGTAGATTTGCCTTCAATTCGCACAAAATGGCATCCTAAGATTTAAGAGCATGGTTCACAATCTTATGATGGGAACCGCTGAGGATGTAGTCTGGGATAGTGGGCGGTGGTCGGCCATGGAGGGCTTCAAACAGAGTCATGCCAGCTAACGAGTGATAGGCGGTGTTGTACCAATATTCAGCCCAATGTAAATATTTGAACCACTGTGTGGGATGGTCCATGTAGTAGCAGCGCAGGTATTGCTCCAAACAACGATTGACCACTTCAGTTTGGCCATCGGTTTGTGGGTGATAGGCCGAATTGACCCGTAAAGTAGAGCCGGATTGGGTGAATAATTCCTTCCAAAATGTACTAAGGAAAATTGAATCTCTGTCAGTGACGATGCTTTTAGGAACCCCGTGTAGCTTAGTGACATGAGTAGCAAAGACCAAGGCAGCTGATCGAGCCGTGAAGGATGTGGGTAGAACCATGAAATGAGCATACTTACTAAGTCGATCCACCACGACGAAGATAGTTGTCTTGCCATGGGATGTGGGAAGCCCGACAACGAAATCCATTGTAATATCATCCCAAACCCGATTTGGTACTGGTAGTGGTTGAAGGAGCCCTTGTGGTGAGGTAGTCAGGTACTTGGTTTGCTGAGAGACATGACATTCTCGTACCCATGTTTTAATATCTTGGCGAAGATTTTTCCAGAAGAAGGCTTGTACGACCCGGTACCAAGTTCGCTTGAAACCTGCATGGCCACCGACGGGAGAACTATGGAGTTCATCGAAAACTTCATGGCAGAGGGGCGACCCTGCTGGAACATAAAGTCGATCCCTAAAATACAACACATGGTTAGTAAGATGGAAACTAGGGAAGTGGCTCGGGTTGGACTGGTAATCTGTGATAAGGGCACGAGTAGAGGCATCATCTCGCTGAGCAGTAATGATACGGTTGGTCAGGTTGGGCACTGGAACAGTAAGGGCAACATATACAGGATCAGTACACTGGGATAAAGCATCTGCAACTAGGTTGACCTTTCCTGGTTTATAAATGATGCGATAGTGGTATCCCATGAGCTTATAGAGCCAGCGTTCTTGCTCGGGGGTGTGTATGGAATGGGAGAGGAGATGTTGAAGGCTATGATGATAAATTTGGATGATGAACTCACGCCCTAGTAGGTAATGCCGCCATTTCTGAACCGCCTCGGTAAGTGCACAAAGTTCACGGACATGTGTAGAGGCTTTCTGAACCCGAGGAGGAAAAAGCTTGCTAAAATAAGCGATAGGGTGCCCATGTTGAAGAAGGACAACCCCCATTGCTACCCCTGATGCATCGATGTCAACAATGAAGGGTGAGGTGAAATCGGGGAGTTGCAAACCGAGGTGCATTTGCTAAAGGCCTCTTTAAGAGTGGTGAAGGCAACATCTTGTTCACTCGTCCAATGGAATGCCTTATGGCACAAAATGGTAGTAAGAGGTGAGGCAAGTTTAGTATATCCCTTGATGAAATGACGATAATACCCGGAGAGCCGAGAAACCCTCGTAGTTGTCGGACAGTTCTGGGAGGAGGCCAATCCTATATAGCTGAGATTTTATCCAAGTCGACTGCAAGGCCTGAAGAAGAAACAATATGGCCTAAATAGTGGATGGTGTCTTGGGCAAAAGTGCATTTGGAGAGCTTAACATGAAACTGATATAGCTGGAGCTCCGAGAAGACGATCCGTAGGTGATCCAAATGTATCGTCCAAGAAGAACTATAGACCAAAATGTCATCAAAAAATACCAAGACAAAGTCACGTAAGAATTGTGGAATACCTCATTCATGGTGGCTTGAAAGGTAGAGGAGCATTGCATAAATCAAAGGCATGTCTAGGAATTCGTAGTGACATTCGTGGGTACGAAAGGTCGTCTTGGTAACTGAATCTGGGTGCATATGTATTTGATGAAATCCGACCCTAAAGTCAAGCTTGGAAAAAATTTAGAGCCACGTAACTCGGCAAATAACTCATCTATTGAAGGTATAGGAAATCGATCCTTGATAGTGGCGGCATTTAAAGCTCGATAATCAACAAAAAACACCACATCCGTCTTTTTTCTTAACCAAAAGAACCGGGGAGCTATATGGGCTGGTATTGGGCCGGATGATACCTTCTTAGAGCATTTCTTGGACTAGGCGTACAATTTCCTTCTTTTGGAAATAGGGGTAGTGATAAGGTTTAACATTGATAGGCTTGATGTTGGGAGGCAGGTGGATTTAGTGGTCTTGGGGCGGATTGGGGGAAGGCCTTGTGGTACTTGAAATAAATTGGAGAATTATTCAAGTAGTTTAGTTAGGTCATTTGGATGGGCTAGTTTGTCGGGCTTGGTGGAGTATTTACCCATAAGGTGCATAGGGAAGTCATGGTAAGTGTATGTAGTTGTTGGGCCAGCTTTTTGGGATGTATGGATTGGGCTGGGGTTTTTGTTGCTGGGTTACCAATTAAGGTAATGGGTTGGCTTGCATAAGAAAAGGAGAGGGTGAGCAGGGTATAATCCAAGGTAACTGGTCCGCCCTATCGAAGCCACTAGATGCCAAGGATGATGTCTGCGCCGTGAATGGGTAAAGCGAACAAATCAGTGTTAAATTCACATCCAGCTATGTCGATGGCGATGGAGGAGCACGATCCGGAACATTGGAGGAAGTCACAATTCTTGATGGTGACGAGGAATGTGTGCATCGTGTTCAGATGAAGACCGAGGCACGGAATAAGCCCTTCTTGGATGAAGTTATAGGTCGATCCCGTGTTGACCAAGATCTGAAAGGGGTGCGTTTGACCGTGGATTCGGCCAGTTAACTTTAGGGTTCGGAGGAGTCTTGTCCGTTAAGGCGTGATAGGAGATATCGGGTTGGGTTGGGATTGGGGGAGTCTTCAAAGTGGGGTGGAAGGGTCGACGAGTTTCTAGGGGTGGCTCGGGTTTGGATGCGGGTGTAACCTCGCTTAAAAGAAAGAGTGTAGACGGTGTCTTACATCTATGGGTTCAGGTGAACGGCTTATCGGAATTGAAGCAAACCTCCATTTCTCGCCCTTGTGCTTCTCTTCGGTGGTGAGGGGGTGTGGACATTGGTTGGGGTCTGGTTAAATGAGGGAGGAGGCGCATGGGAGGGTGGAGCTGGTAATAGTAGTGGTTGGTTATGGGGTGGTGGTAATGGCAAGGCGAGTCGGGCCTGTGGGGTATACGACAGTGAGGTGGATGAAAGAGGTAAGTCAGCCAATTTCTCTTCCTGTAGCTTAGGTAATCCTTGGGCCTCAATGATTGTTGTGGGGCGAAGAGCTTGAACTTCCTAGCGTATGTGAAGTTGAAGTCCAGAGACAAAATTGTGCTAGGAGGAAGGGTGCTGGGAGGTTATTAGTTGTGTTGGCTAAGGCCTCATATTCGGTCACATATACTGATACGGTGGAGGTTTGGGTGAGTTTGGCGAGAGCACCTATGTGGTTGGTGCATGGGGAGTCTCCGAATCTATTCTCCAAGCTCTGTGTAAAATCATCCCAAGTAAGGAATGGAGTATTGTTGAAGGTCCATTGGTACCAAGCGAGAGCAGGGCCATCCATATGAAAGGATGCTATCTGAAGGCGTTGGGGGTGTGGGGTTTAGTGGAAATTGAAGAACTGTATGGCTTTGAAAATCCAACCTCATGGATCATTGCCATCAAAGTGTGGAAAATCAAGTTTGAAGGGGCGTGGTTGGGGTGGTGGCGGCAATGGGTTGTTGGGTGGTGGTGGTAGGCGAGGAGCTTGGTTAAAACGCTCGATTAGTGTAGTGATATTGGCGGTGAGAGTCTGGAGTTTTGTCAGAGATGAGGGTGGTTTGGTCAGATAGATAGTCCATTTGAGTGTTGGCTTGAGTCGATACTTCTCGCAGGCGAGCCTCTAACTGATCATTGCCAATGATTCATTGGTCTCGGCTAAGAGTTCTTCAAATTTCTTGAAACGAATGCCTTCGGCCATGGGTGGAGGCGGAGTTTTTTTCTCTCAACGAGAGCACCAAAATGATAAAACCTTTTAGGCAAAAAGGGCCAAAGCCCCTTTACAAAAAAATCGACTCCTTATTCGCCCTTTTTATGACTAAAAAGTCCTTTTTAAATTTGTGAGGATCAAAATTTCAACCAATCGAATTTCTTATTCGCCCTTTTATACACTAAAACGACATTTTTTAAGGACCAAAATGAGGATCACATTTTTTGTGGACCAAAAAGTATTTACTCTAAAAGGAATTAAACAGATTTGGAATTTTCGCTGCTTCATTTAATCAGCAAACCTCCATAAATAGGAGTAAAACAAATACAACTGAATTGCAAACAAGGACACTACTAACCTAAACCTAGGAGCCACTAGTAATACGTGGCTTGGACGTGCTAAACCAAGGAGCCACTAGCAATACGTGGCAACGTGCACTGCATCTGAAAAGCATTAACTAATATTCCAATTACGTGGCTAGGATGTGCACCGCAACACTAATCGAAATTTTAATAATTAAATAATAGGTAAATAATTGAATAATAACAGCTAGGGGTGAGCAAATCAAAATCGAACCGAATTATTCGGTTTTTCGGTTCGGTTTTTTAAAGTAGCTTAGTTCGGTTTTCGGTTTGTTTTTGCAAAAATATTTCGGTTAAAACCGAAAAACCGGTTTTGTTTTTTTTGTAGAAATAACCAAAAATTAATTAAAACGACGATGCATATGTATGAGTTAGACCCAACCTTATGAGTCATGACCCTTGGCCCACCTCAACTGAAGACCAGTACCAGATGTCCAGACCCAACCCAATTCCTCTTTCCATCATTATTCCATGTTTTGATTTTAAAATCTACAACCTATTGTCATACAAGTAAAAATCGATATATACCAGGTGCTTCATGTAAAGTATAATATAGCCAGGTTGCACCCAATAGTCAATATTGTAGATTGGTTCAGTAAAAAAAAAAAAGTAGATTAGCCATTTTACAAAATTAACCCAAACAAAAGCGCCAACTTAATCCCAAAAACCGAATTAATTATAAACCGAACCGAAATATTTCGCTTTTTCGATTCTTCGGTTTCGGTTTTTTAAAATATGTGTATTTTAGGTTTTTAACCGAAAAACGAACGCCACCCCTATTAACACCAAGCTAAAAAATAGCAGAAGGTATCCTGATCCACCAAATTAGTTGGAGACATCAACCAAGAAGTCTTCAAAGTAAGTGGGGGTCTTGTGGACTTGGACAGGACGGTGAGGGACATCCAATGGGCTGGCTTCGTCATGGACTTCAACTTGGGGTGTTGATTCTTGGGCTTCCAGGTCCATGGTCGTACCAGCTTCCTAATAATTGGACTGGAAGCAAATTGCATTTACTATTTGACTTCAGAATTCCGTCCGTGGCATCTCTATTCGATTTCCTAGTCCAATAACAGTTGAGTGCGCTTCGCGATAATTCATCGGAAAAGATTCAAGTTTTGATTTTTGTTTCAAAATAAAGTTTTTGTTTCCGGATTCCGTCCTTTAGAAATGTCCGAATATTTTTCCTTACTCGGTTGATTGTTCATACTGTCGAAAACACACTAAGAAACAAACATATTACACAGCATTTTGGTGAAATTGTTGTGTATGTTGTATTTGCTTTGATTTTCTGAACAGGCCCCATTAAAATCTCTGGGAACGAAGCTCGTAATTGCCAAAAAACGCCATCTGACACTGCAGGTGGCAGCGGGTCTTCATCCGGGTTGCACTAGATCAGGGTCGGGTAGGTTAACCCGCTTCCTGGAGAATAAAACCCTGCTCACTCAAAACGACGTCGCCATCTATGCTCTCTATGAAACGCAACGTTTCATTAAATAAGTGCTGGGCTGAAGGATTGGGTTTTCTGTTTTAATTATTTCATGCTGGCCCCCTTAGTCTTAGGCTCCTGTTTTTTATTTATTGGTTTATTTATGTGATGTTTTAAACAAAAGGATTATATTTTGAATTAAGGTGTAAAAATATATATGTGAAGAGGAGCCCGAAGAAAGCCGCTTTCTTTTTAGGTGCAAAAGTGACTATGTGGTTACAAAATTAGATACAAAAATACACTTTGATCGTTAAGTTTAACTTGTTTTTCTTTGGGACGATGATGAAGATTTCAAAGACGCAAAAATACATATTTGGTTTGTCAATAAGAGCTACCAACACCAATTTTTTTTTTTTTAAATTAATAATTTTACTTCGATTAAAATTATTTTAGGATCTTGAAAAACCACATGTGTTGGGCGCTCTATTAACAAAACCACGTGTATTTTTTGACAGCGTTGAAATGCCACATCATCGTCCAATCGATCAGAAAAAAGTCAAACTTAACGGTCAAACGGTATTTTTTGCACATTATTTGTAACCACGTGTGCACTTTTCACCTAAAAAAAAGACTTCATACCTGGACGCCTATAAAAAAAGACGTGTGTATTTTTTACCTTAACCCTTATATTTTTTTGAGTGCATAGTAACGTTGTAATGGGTTTAAGCCTGGACATGGTTTACCTTTTTTCTAAACCACTTTTATCACCTTTGGGCCTCTAGTATTGGGCTGTAGAAGATTGGGCCACCTAATTTTATTAGGTTTAACTTTGACTTTTAGCATTTTGAATGGTTAAATAATATAAGAGTTATGATTCAATATGAAAAAGGCCCAAAAGACTTTTTGTAACTTTGAAAAACACCACTCACGAGTCTCTACCGAATTTATATGAGACAATGTTTATTTATTTTTTTTTAAAAATGAGACAAGGACTATTTGAAAGCCATACATAAATAATATAGCCCACCAACATTAATTGGGAGCAAGTGAAAAAAGACTTGCTCTCCCACCACCACATCCCTGTTCGGCGTTAGGAATGAAGAAAATGATGTTGAGAGCCTCTTCCTTACATGCCGAAATTTCAACACGAACGAAATGGGATTAGTTAGAATAAAAAATTCTAGTAAACTAGGTGGGATACCAAAATATATATATATATATATATATATATATATATATATATATATATAGCCTAGATAGCCAATAGTTGAAATATCTTATACTACGAGAACCTTTTAAGTAAAATGAAATATGACTTAATATTTGCTGATGAGATTCTTGTACACAATATGAAGGTATGTTAATATGTTTATTTCTTACTTTTTGCTAGATATTTACTAATTTAAGAATCATAGATTTACTGTTATATCTATGATCATTTGATATTAATTGACTTTATGTGTTGGAAAACACAATAATTAATTAGCCATTAGTTATGTCTATTCTTAATTTTGTGAGTAAATGGCTCAAAGTCACATGTCACTTTGAAATTCAGTCGTTTTATTAAAAGTCATCTTATGACCTCAATGAATGATATGTCTATGATAGGAACCAGTTATGGTGCATATCCCATCAACCTATCAAATATGGATTGTTTAAATAAGATCTGGACGGTTTAAATTTGATTTTTTTTATTATTAAAAAATTATTTTAATGGGTAAAGAATCTAAAAGAAAAATATTATCTTAAATAATATTTTTTCGTTTAAAAGCATATTTTAAAAAATATCAAATTTAAACCGTCCAGATCTCATCTGAGGTCTAGATTAGATAGGTTGATGATGCCTACCGGTTCCTTCTTCATAGCGTGAAGTCGGCGAAGAAAAGGGATAACAAAATAAATGTGTTTTTATTTTTTATTGTAATTTATAATTTATATAGTAATTCTTTAATGAGAAGGGTATTTGGTAATTTCAAACATGTTGGTATAAAATAAAGGGTTAAGGAGCGTCCATTAACAAACTATTAAGTTAGAAGCGTCAGACAATTAACTATTAAGTGGATCGCCTAACACAACAAACTTTAAAAAGGAGAGCCAAGATAACACCGTTAAAACAGTTAATGCACGTTAGCAAAAGTTAACGTCCGTTATCTAAGGAAGCGCCAAAGACAACAAACTATTATTCCAAGAGCGCCAAAGACAAAATTCTAAATTTTACTAAATTAAATAATTTTTTTCTCAATTGTCATTATTCAAAACTATTTGTATAAATATCTATCGATAAAAATTACTCATTCTTCAATTTTGTCAACAGATTTTTTAGATTTTTTAAATTTTATTAACATTAAATGAATTTTTAACTCACATAAATTTCTTCTAAAATAAAAATAAATCATATATTTTTTTTAACATATATAATAAACTATAAAACACCTTGAGTTTTATTTAAATCATATAATTATATTTTTAATCAAAACTTTTGTTTATTTTAGAAAATTATAATTTTGAAAAAATTGAAGAATGAGTAATTTTTGTCTATAGATATTATACAAGTAGTTTTGAATAATGACAATTGAGAAAAAAAATTATTTAATTTAGTAAAATTTAGAATTTTGTGCTGGGCGCTCTTGGAATAATAGTTTGTTGTGCTGGGCGCTCTTTAGATAACGGACGTTAACTTTTTACTAACGGCGTTAACTTTTTTTTAACGGCATTGTGCTGGGCGCTCCTTTTTAAAAGTTTATTGTGCTGGGTGGTCCACTTAATAGTTAATTATATTTGACGCTTCGAGTTTAATAGCTTTATTGTGTTGGAGGTTCCTTAACCCTAAAATAAAATCACCGCGGGCCTTAGAGAGAATTTGAACCCAACACTTGTAAAAAACAATACAATCAATTGACCCCTAATGCCACCCAGCTACAAATTTCTCTTTGTTATCAAACAACCATAATTGTCAAAAATATTAGGGTAAAGGTGCAAAAATACACATGTGTTTTGCCCTCAGGAGCGCCCAACACCATATGCTTTTTTTGGGAGCAAAAATACCCACATGGTTAACAAAGTGGAGCAAAAGTCCCATGCCGTTAAAAAACCCAAACGTCCGTCAGTTTGTGTAACTGGAGGTGACGTCCATCTTCTTCCTCTCTCAGCTTCTTGTTCTACCTCGTCCTAATCCCATTTTCAAACATCATTTCAGTCAAGTAAAGCAAGGCACATCATTTCCTTAGTTCGCCTCGCGCTCCCACACCACACTAGAGCCATAAAAATGAAACCCCATTTTGCAAACGAAGCCATCATCGATTCTCATCGAAAGCCCCTCGTTCTTGATCTCATGAAACAGCTTATTTATAGCTAGCCATCAAGTCATCCATTGCATCCGAAGATCTGGGTGTGTATATGCATTCATCAGGGAATCATAAACAATTTATTATAGAAGTAATGAATGCAAAGCATTCGACGCTTACTATTTATTATGAAGCCACTTCGTATTTATTGCCATAAAAGCAACAAAGCAACAAGAATAATGGCATACACGCAGATTCATAAGAAATATATATTTATATATACCCCACCATCTCTTTCCCACGTCTCTCATCATATATCACACACACAAAATCTTCATTCCTCTTCCACTTGTTTTGCTCTGTCCGTCCAAACAGATTCTAAAGAAACAAGTTCTCCATTCCTTCTTCTCTATCCAAGTCAGTTCGAGCTATAATACGTATACATACATCATCAAGACACTAATAACTCGCGCACGCTCCACCATCTGAATGTGTACACATACACACACATTTATATATATATATATATAATGATGATTATGTCTGTAGAGTAGAGAGAGAGAGAGAGAGAGAGAGAATTAATGGAAGAAGGTGAGAGCTGTTCGGCAAGAAGGGAGTCAACAGCACTAGTGGTTGACGATCAAGAAGTGTTAAGGAGGATCTATGGGAAGCTGTTGAAGGATGTTGGAGTGAGCCACGTGGAGGCTGCTAGAAATGGGAAAGAAGCCATCGACATTCACAGAGGAGGCCAAAGTTTTGACCTAATTCTCATGGACCTCGACATGCCCGTCATGAATGGCATCCAGGTAATTCATAATGTACGTCTTTGGATTTATGGATTATTGTGTAATGATATGTGGTTTTTGAATTGGTGATAATGAAATGAATTAAATGAATGAAGGCGACGAGGGAACTGAGAGCAATGGGAGTGAGAACCTGTTGCTGAAATATATAAATATATATTTCTTATGAATCTGCATGTATGCCATTATTCTTGTTGCTTTGTTGCTTTTATGGCAATAAATATGAAGTGGCTTCATAATAAATAGTAAGCGTCGAATGTTTTGCATTCATTACTTCTATAACAAATTGTTTATGATTCCCTGATGAATGCATATACACACCAGATCTTCTGGATGCAATGGATGACTTGATGGCTAGCTATAAATAAGCTCTGTTTCATGAGATCAAGAACAGGGCTTTCTGTGAGAATTGATGATGGCTTTGTTTGCAAAATGGGGTTTCATTTTTATGGCTCTAGTGTGGTGTGGGAGCGCAGAAGCAGTAACTAAGGAAATGATGTGTCTTGCTTTACTTGCAGCCTGTAAATGATGTTTGAAAATGGGATTAGGACGAGGTAGAACGAGAAGCTGAGAGAGGAAGAAGATGGACGTCACCTCCAGTTACACAAACTGACGGACGTTTGGGTTTTTTAACGGCATGGGACTTTTGCTCCACTTTCTTAACCACGTGGGTATTTTTGCTCCCAAAAAAAGTATATGGTGTTGGACGCTCCTGAGGGCAAAGCACATGTGTATTTTTGCACCTTTACCCAAAATATTAATCACCTTGTATTGATTTATTTAATTTCAATTTAATTTTATGTGTGTGCTTTCTACCTTATAATATGACTATGTGAAATTGTGATTCAGCTTCTCCGTATTGACAAAAAAAAAAAAAAAAAAAAACGTGACGTACACAACTCTGGAGGATTACAAAACGGATACCATAATCTCAAGGATTACAATAATTAAATCAAATCACTAAGGATTTGATTGGGTTAGGCTATAATCAAGGAAAATATAAAATACTATAATCAAAATCCAATTATTAAAAATTAATTAAGATAAACTCAATATATTGGGCTTGGAGCTTTTATATATATATATATATATATATATATATATACACCTTTTATTATTATTATTATTTAGGGCCATTATATTAGGAGGATAAAACACGAATCGTTGGAGTTGATTTTGCGGAGCACAAACCAAAAGAATTCAAATAATTCTATGATCAAGTAAGATAGTGTGTACTTTATTCGTAAGTAATGGATAGGGCTATGCATGCCCGATGCCTTGTCTGAAAGATTATTGGACAGTAAAATGGAGCCCGATGTCTAGCTTTGCTCGATAGAAGCCTTAATATTTTTTGGCAGATTAATAATGGGCTGAATAGGGCAGGCTTCCCGTTGAAATGGTGATACTCTGTCATACCTGTTACGGACCTACCCGAGGCCCAACTCTGCGACGACCCAATAGAGATATATCACATATCTAGATTCACCTACAATCATGGAACATTCTATCATATCTATAATCAAGGGATAAGATAGATTCGGCAGTTATGATACCGAGGTGTACCTTATATATACAAAGGTCGAACCCTAAGGTGCACATGTTCTAACTCAAACCTAGTTATTTTCAGTATCACTGTGCACTCTCCCACTGAACACTACCCCCCATCCCCCTTGGCGAAGAGCCTTATATTAGTGTACAATGATCATCCGTTCTTTGAGATATCTGTATCATAGATATTCCAGCAGAGCCATTCGATCCAAGATCAAAGCACCTGCCTATTGGACTGGACATTCGTGTTCTACACCGGAACATTGGCGCCAACCGTGGGGAGCGTTAAATTTCGATCCCCGTGACCAACAATGGCAAACACCAGAAGCAGCAGTCGAAACCCTCACCATGGAGATCCATTGCAGGCCGATACGAGTCAGCAGCAGCAAACTCAAGGACTTCCGCGGCCTGAGGATATCCCAGACGCTAATGCCACGAATGAAGGGAATGATGTTTCGGACACAGCATCTTCCCCTCCCAAAGGGGCAAAACCTTGGGATACGCCGAAGCCCAGATCTCCTCCTCCTACAGAAGACTCAGGAGTCAATACTGAGACGAATAGAGAATATGAAGAGGCGAAATAGTCTCCAGCGCCAAGAAGAGAGTGATGCAACAAATCATGCAGGACCACCTCAAACAAATTGAAGCATCGGCTCAAAAGCAAAACCGAGGTGACCAGCGAGGACGGAGAGGAAAGGTGACCCGAGACTCCAACAAACAATACTCCCCAAAGTAAGCGGACAAGGTCTACTCAAAGATACGGGAACAACCTCCTCGGACACGGACCCCAGACGTACGAGGACTCACAAACATACCTCGGACTTGAAGAAACTACGCATCGAAAAGACACCGGATGATGAAGACCGAGATATAGAGAAAAGGACGGCCTGGCCGCGGGGTTCTCCCAGGGAATATCGAGTATCCAAAAGACTTTGATTTGGATAACCTACCAAAGTACGACGGCACTCAGGATCCGCGGTGACACCTTGATACTTTCGAACTACTCATGTTCGTACGGAAAATCAAGGGCTCGGTCATTCCTCGGCTTTTTGCGGCGACGCTGATCGGACCTGCCCAAAAGTGGCTCCACACTTTACCAATCCAATCTACCCATGAGTTCGAAAACCTCGGGCGAAAGTTCGAGCTCAACTTCGCGACTAGTAAGAAGCAGCCTAAATCGCAGTTCACCCTGAGTAAAATCAAGCAACGACGAGGGGAGACTGTGCAAAGATACTTGGATAGGTTTAAAGAGGTCACCCTGCAAGTACGTTCTCTCCCTGAAAGCATTCATGTACATTGCCTCATCGATGGCCTGGATCCTTCGTCCAGGCTAGCCAATTCAATCTTCAAGAACCGGGTTTACACCCTCATCGGAAGTGAGAAACAAAGAAATACACCTGGAAGTGAGAACAAGAATACGCTCCAGAGAACAGAGTAGCCGCATAGAAGATCCCCATAAGCAAATCCGGGATAACAGAACTAGAGGCGAAAAATTTGAAAGAAAACCGAGGTATGAAAGATACACTTCGCTAAATGTTTCACGATCCTAGGTATGGAGGGAGGTCGCCTCAACCAAGATGAAGAAATTTGATAGACCTCGGCCCACCACGGATCATTCAAAATTTTGCGATTTTCATGACGGATGGGGGGGCATACCACGGAAGTGCTAGGCGAACTCGTAGACGCGATTGAAAAATTCATCTAAGATGGCAAACTATGCCAATATCTCGATAAAGACCCAAGGCCGGAAGAACAACAAACAGAAACAAGGTGACCGAAGTCTGAGTCCGACCCTCAGTTGGAAGATTGCCAAAATTCGCGAAAGTCATCTACTGATGACGAGGAGTTCCCAGAAATAGACATGGAACACAGGTGCATTGTAATTAGCGGAGGCATGGGAGGAGGCGGAGATACTGCAAGCCAAAGAAAGAAATACTTGAGGGAAGTCCTTTCGGTAAGGGGCACTCCCAAGTTCAAAGAAAACCATGACCGACCGACACCTCCCCATTGTTCACAAGGACAACCCGAAGGATGTTGTACCGAGGCCATCAAGACGGACTGGTAATCACTAGAATTTTGGTAAATTGTCAGGTAAAGAGGATTTTCGTAGACGCGGGAAGCTTGGCAGACATCATTATGTGAGATGCTTTCAAAAGGATGAACTTATATGAAGAAGACCTGAGACCGTGCAAAACAACACTCATTGGGTTTAATGGAGAACAATCTACCCCGAAGGGATATATCAACCTCAGAGTAACATTGGGAAAAAAAGAAGCATTCAAGGCAGAGAGGGTAAGATTCATCGTGGCCGATTTCCCCTTCCCATACAATATGATATTAGGCAGACCAACTATCCACAATTGGGACATGTTAGTCTCTACCAAACATCAAAAGTTGAAGATGGTTAGCACCAAGAACAAGGTGGTAACCGTGACCGGAGACCAGAAAGAATCCCGACAATGTTATTATGAGACGATTCGGGAGAATGAGAACGAGACGACGTCTCCATCTTAGGTTCAAAGAACTGAGCATACCTCGGACATAAGAAAAAGAACAATGACGGGCCGACCCGTTAGCATGGTGGAGTTGGATCTGCGAGACGAGCCCGAGATCCCAGGACCCGAGCCAGAAGGCGAATTAGAAGATTTGATATTGGGTGAAGACCCGACACAGATTACGAAAGTAGGTGGAATAATGACCTTAGAGCTAAAAGACAGATTAAAAGAGTTCCTAAAAAGGAATCAAGACTTATTTGCGTGGACAACGTCGGAAGTGCCCGGGATCGACCCCAACTTTTGTTGTCACAGGTTAGCCATCCAACCGGGGTCAACCCCAGTGTCACAGAAGAAGCGAAAACAAGGGGCCGATAGGCAGATAGCCTTAGAAAAACATGTGAAGGAGCTATTACATGCCGGATTCATCCGAGAAATACAGTACACGACATGGTTATCTAACGTGATCATGGTGATGAAACCCAACGGTAAGTGGAGAGTGTGCATGGACTACACTAATTTGAACAAAGCTTGTCCCAAAGACTCCTATCTGATGCCCAACATCGACCTGCTGGTCGACAACTCATCCGGGTTCCAACTGTTATCCTTTATGGATGCCTACTCCGGATACAACCTAATCACCATGTACCCAGAGGACCAAGAGAAGACAACCTTTATAATTGAGAAGGCCAATTATTGTTACAATGTGATGCCTTTAGGATTGAAGAACGCCGGAGCCACCTATCAAAGAATGATGAATAAAGTCTTTGAAGACCAGCTCGGTCGAAACGTGGAGGTATATATTGACGACATGATTGTCAAATCAAAAAAGCCAGAGGACCATATCTGAGACTTAGAGATGACGTTTGATAAGTTGCAGAAGCACCAGATCTGCTTAAACCCGGCCAAGTGCGCATTCGGAGTCCCAGCTGGAAAGTTCCTGGGTTTCTTGTTGACAAACCGAGGAATCGAAGCAAACCCAGATAAATGTAAGGTCGTGCTAGACATGAAAGCAACAACGAGCAAGAAGGAGGTACATCAGCTGACTGGGAGGTTGGCGGCTTTGACGAGGTTCTTGCCGAGATCAGCCGAGAACGCATTACCTTTCTTTAAATTACTAAAGAAGGAGGCACGAGGAGGCTGGAACCCATAATGCAAGTTTGCGTTTGGAAAGATCAAGCAATGTTTGGCCACCCCACCAGTCCTATCCAAACCCGAACCCTGTGAGACGGTATATCTATACATATCGGTAGGGAAAGAAGCTATAAGTGCCATTTTGGTTCGAGAAACAGGGGCCGACCAAGTACCGATATACTTTGTAAGCAAAGCTTTGCAGAGCTCAGAGCTCAGATATCAGAAGCTGGAAAAGGTGGCATTTGCCTTGCTAATGGCGGCAAGGCGGTTACGTCCTTACTTCTAGGGACACAAGGTCGTGGTACGAACCAGTCAGCCAATCCGACAAGTGCTACATAAACCGGACCTAGTTGGATGAATGATCAATTGGGCGATAGAATTATCCGAGTTCGACATTATATACGAGGCCCGGCATACGATCAAGTCACAAGCGCTGGCGGATTTTGTGAGGGAGCTCACCCCGGCTTACACTGAAGAAGTAACCGACCTCCAAGAATGAAAGGTGTACGTTGATGGCTCGTCAAATGCTAAGGGAAGTGGAGCCGGAATAATAATTGAGAACCTAGAGGGGCTCGCCGTTGAACACTCACTCCATCTCAACTTCCCAACCTCCAACAATAAGGAAGAATACGAAGCTGTGTTGGCCGGCCTCCAACAGGCGAAAGAGCATGGAGCACGGAGAGTCAAGGTCCTAACCGACTCTCAACTCGTAGCGGTGCAGATTGAGGGTACTTACCAAGCGAAGGGTCCTTTGTTGGTAAAGTACCTGAACAAAGCAAGGGATATGATTACGGAGTTCGAAGAAGTAACAGTCACTCACATCCCTCGGGAGGAGAATACAAGAGCGGATATCCTGTCAAAGCTGGCCAGTACAAAAGGTTCAGGAAACCACCGGACCGTGTGTTGGAAATTATGCCCTAGGGGCAAGTCATTCTCTATTTAGTTATCATTTCATTTGCATGTTTATAGTGATAGCTGATTCTTGGATATATCTTATAGATTATCCTAAATGTCCCTGGTCGGTCATCTACGCGGGAGTGAAGATGAAATAAGACCAGTATGACTTTGATGAGTATGGAGATACGAGTCAAAGTCATAGGCACTTGTAAGAGTACAAGGTGCTGGACCGACCCACTATGAGAAAGTTGCATGGATTTTGTCATAAGCTTATCTCATGTATAACTACGTCACAACGCCCTATGACCTGAGATCATCATGGATTCCTACATGATGAGTCGCTAGTCTTTGACCTAGTCAAAAGTCACCTTTGACCGAGTGATGATAAAGGCTATGATCGGGATCAGTGGTTTTCATGCAGAGGAATGTAAATGGTCAAGATGGAATTTGTCTCTCACATTTGTAGAGAGATAATACTGGGCCCCTCGATGAGTGAGTCTAAGAAATGTATTGCCATACTACGATGGAAAGGAGTTTCCATTTCAATTATTAGACTACTCGAGAATCGAGAAAGTAATGGTCAAGAACAGGAAGTTGACATTATCCATGCCTCATCCTTGACCAAATTATCGTGTGACAAAAGGACGTGACATGGTTGTACAATAGGTTGCATCGCATCATCGATCCCCATATGAATTGGGTAGTCGCAATGTCTTGCTAGAGGCCGCTTGCAACTTGTGGGCGGGTACAAGTATTGGCCCTCATCGCCAATCTCATGCGGGGCTCGCAAGGTCACACAAGAATAGTCCAACACAAGTATTAGTGTCCGATTCATTGAATCTTAGATATGTCTAATATTTAATGAATGCAACGTTTAATCTAGGAAGGATATATATATATATATAATTCAAAATTAAATGTTATTTGTTTTGTATTTAATTTATTTGATAAATTAAATACCTAAAATGAATAGAGATATAGTATCTCACATTTAATTTTCAAGAGAGATATTATATCTTAGATTTAATTTAATTGAGATACAAATATCTCGATTTAATTAAATAGATATATATCATATCTTAGATTTAATTTATAATGATAAATTAAATCACAAGGCTTTTAATTCGGATTAAATGAATAGATTAGATTAGATCATTTGGATGATTTAATTGATATATTACTTAATACAAATTCGAATTCAACAATTAATTAAGATTAATTTTGAATATTTTAATACGGCTCATTAGGGTTTTAGAGACTCTATAAAAGGATGATGATCTAGTCATATTAAAAAGCTGAAAACGAATTGAGACAAGCCTCGAAAAGAAATTCTAGAGAGAAAAACGTGAGACACAAAGAGAAGGCGCTAGCACGCTGCCGTACGTGTTGGAGAGCTATTCGGTGTAGATACCGGTAGAGGAGGAGACTCGAAAAGGTCGCTTCGTTTGATCGAACGAGATGGCACCACGTTCAAACGTACGACGGTTGAGGCGCACGAACAAGGAGATGCGCACTGACCGGATCGAACGAAACTCTCAATCCTCGCATAGGTACGGTTTACTAACGAACCTTGATTTAAACGCAATTGATAGATCATCTTCTTGGGATTCGTAAGTTTTTTTAAAAAATTCCGTTGCGTGTTCGGATCCCAACACTGTGGTCCAACAAAATGTGGCCGAGCCGAGCTGTGTCATGACTAGGGATGTCCAAAGAACCCGGTGGTCCAGGTGGCTCGACCCGGTCCAAGACCATTCACGCAGACCAGACTAGACTGCGGGTCGGGTCGGGCCGGACCGGACTTCGGTCCGGGGTTCGATCCATGGATCGGTCCGGGTCTAGCCCGAAAGTGTTTTTTTATTTTATTTTTTTATAAAAAAATCCATTGCATCAATCTCTCATTGGGCACCCTAGCCAAATTTGTGACTTCACTCCAGTATTGATTTTTGGTTTGGCTTATAAAATTTACATGGCTTTATAAAAGCATGCATCTATTTCATATTGTATTCTTGTTCAATGACATATTGTTGGAGATTATTATGGGTTTAGGATTGGATTTAAGATGTTTGCATGTTTATTTATTGTCCCGCAGGTGTTTCATTGATTTAATTATTGTTCTGGAAGTGGGAAAAGAAAAATTAAAAAAAATGGTCCCTGGGACTGGACCCGGTCGGACCGATCTGGTCCAACCCTAGCCGGACTGACTGCACTTTGGGCCGGATTGTCCACTCGAGGTCCCTCCCCGGACAGCACTGGTTGACCCCAACCCGATCTGGTCTTGTCCATGGACATGCCTAGTCATGACCATATCATCTTCCATGGATTGAGGAAACCAATCGAGGATTACCTAGAAAGAGGGATCATACCCGTTGATGCGACAGAGTCCAAGAAATTAATTTCCAGGCCACCATGTACACTATGGTGGATGATCAGTTGTATCGAAAAGGACTATATTCTTCCATGATGCGATGCTTGGGGCCGGCCGAGGCACGATACGTCTTGGCCGAAATACACGAAGGTATTAATAGGCAGCACATGGGAGGGAAATCCCTAGCAAGAAAAGCTCTACGAGCTGGTTACTACTGGCCGACCATGGTGGCTGACTCTAAAGAAGCAGTAAAAAGATGTGATAGCTGTCAGAAACACGCCAAGATCATTTGGCGCCCACCATCAGAATTACAAAATATCTCGGCTCCCTTCAAGGTAGCTCCTAGACAGTTAAAGTGGCTTGTGGTCGTGGTTGATTACTTCACGAAGTGGATTGAAGCCGAGCCTTTGACAAAAATTACCTCGGCACGCATACAACGATTTTTTCGCCACAGCATCGTCTCTCGGTTTGGGATCCCGGCCGAAATAGTCACAGATAACGGGACCCAATTCATCGATAAGGAATTCCGGGGTATGATGTCGGACCTCGATATCATACATCACTTTGTCTTGGTCGAACACCCTCAGTCAAATGGCTAGGCCGAAGCAGCCAACAAAGTCATCATTGATGGTTTAAAGAAGCGCATGGAGGACGCGAAATCTTCCTGGGTCGAATAGCTCTATAGTGTGCTATGGGGTTACAGAACCAGCGTACAAACTTCTACCCAGGAAACCCCTTTTCGGCTGACGTATGGGTGCGAGGCAATGATCTGGTGGAAATAGGCCAACCTTCGTGGAGGAGGTTGAAAACTCTCGAAGAAAGCGAAGACTCGGATAATGATGCCTTGATGACGGAATTGGACTTGATCAACGAGGCCAGAATCGTGACACATTGCCGAGACCTAGCCACCAACTAGGGCAAAACTTTTTGCCAGAGCTCTCCTCTAAGTTTCCGGCCAAGGTAGAGAAGAGGAGGTGTGAAGAATGAATGAAGACATGCCTTTATATAGGCAAAAATTGGGCTACTTTGGTAATTTTCACTTTCAAGTTTTGTAATTTTTCCTTAACTTATCACCATGTAAAATCAAAGTTGAAATGGTGGTAAATCCTTGTCCATGGGCTTGGTCGACATCTTTATTTGTTTCTCTCTCCTTCTTCGATAAATATTTTCAAATTTTCTGGTTCTCTAGATAGGGTTCCCTATTTATTACATTACTATTCACTATATTCAATTATATTAATATAATAATACAATTTTTTTTTATTTTATATTTATTTTTTTTTTATTTATTTTTATTTAATTAATTATTTTATTTATTTATTCCAATTTTTCCAAAAAATTCCACAAAATCACCTAATTGGTCCATTCTTGCATTTAGGCTTAAAAATACCTAAACTCACTTATTTTTCACAAAATTCTCCAATTAATTACTAAATATGTTCTTACTAATTTTAAGCCAAAAACCACTAATTTTAGGGTTTTACAAAATTACTTATGAATTTCCTTTACTTATGCTTAAGTAATTAGCCGAAATTACTTAACTACTCTATTATCACTAGTCGATAATTTTCTTGATTAGAATGCCTCATTACCGATAATTTTAGTACCGACATTGGTGTTTCCATGTTTTACGCATTATTCTAGAATTTGAGAGGGTATTATGGTCATTACAATACTTGTTTAGCATTCTTATTCAATTTCTCCAAGCTCATAATTTATCAAATTATCACAATTAGAGATAATATACTCTCCTAACTCAAATAATTATTTAATTGTCTTTTAGGATTTTTCATAATTTTCCTAAGTCATTTTGCATACCAGGGGTATTTTGGTCATTTGGCACTTTGGCCCTTAAATTCTCTAATTTCCTTATCGAAATAGCCTAATTTATTTACGAAATGTAATATTTGAGATAAATAAATATGCACGGGTATTACATTCTCTCCCCTTAAACAAAATTTCGCCCCTCGAAATTTATTCCATCCTATCGAGCCCTCAGTGCATGTCAACTTCTAATATATTGACTGATGGTTTTTCCTAAATCGTCTCATTCAGGCCAATTCTCGCTTTTACTACTATGCAAGCTCGGGTACTCTTTATCACGAGTCACTAAAAAAAGCGAGAATTTTGTCGACAATAATGTCATTTTGTACTTTAATACTTCGTCTTTTAGAATATGATCATCATTTAAGATGATACTTCTCCAAAATGAGAAATCGAAGATGTGAAATTTATTCGAGTTCGGGGTGTTTTAAGCTGATAAACTTTTAATCCATACCCATTTTGTCATTTGAAATATGCCTTATGAAAATGAGGTATTCGATCGTCTTTACCATAACTTTCAATCATTTAAAATGACAAAATTCTTACATATACCGTTACATCAACGCAAGGAATGAATCTACTTACGAGACATACATAACATGACCGACCATAACAGGTCTAAGAAAATTCTTGATCTAACCATAGTTCCATCGAACGCATAAGTAAGTTACACCTTTTTCTATACAAAGGCTTCCAAGTGATGCTATTGTATTCGTGAAAATCTGAGAAATAAGTTTCAATCACGCGTATTTATAGTTTCTCGGGATTTTTTTTTTTTTTTTACTTTAAACAGAACAAAGTCCTCATAGTATTCAAGTAGCCTTTGCTATTGAATTACCACACAAGCTATTTAAAACTAACTTTGTGAGAGTAACAACATGATGATTACTTCATACGAACGGTAATCACTCTCTAAATTTTAACCGTATTAAATTTATCTAGCGATGCTATCCAGTACTCGGGATAACCAATCTCTTGGTCGTGACTAACTTCTTCCTCGGTCTATGTAAATCTTTGTTAAGATTTAACGCCCTTGTGACTATACTTATATTTACATACCTATGTGGTTGAGAAATTTTTTAAATATCCTATAAAAGTATAAGAAAAAGAAAAGACTACATCAAGTTCAATTTGAAATAAACAAGTCTTAGGTATGCATCCCAACAATAATTTCGGGGTAGGAATTTGTTCCATATTTGAAAACAAGAAGTATGTTCCCTAAAATGGCAATTTATTTACCAGTGGAGTTGCCATTGGGGCTGAATTCACCATGAAAGAATATTTCGATAAATAAAACATAGTATTTAAAGTTCTATTAGTCTTCTTTCTAAAATTTAAGAAACAGATTTAAGAGATCGTTTAATGGAAGACATATGACTAACTTTCCTTACTCCATATGCTTGGTAAAATATATTATATTATTTGGAAGCCTTGGGCAAGCCTTTCCGTGTTACGTCTTTTCCATCCAGTAAGCGATCTCTAGGAAATAGCGATATATTATAAGATTTCCCGTGGACATTACCTGAAACCCCGGGTAGGTAAGTTTATGGATTTTCTTCTTCGATGGTACGTTATCTTCGCTTGCCACGATATGAAGTAACTCATTAGCATTCATGAAGCCGATCAAAAGGACTTGGAACGTCGACAAGCTTAAAATCTACTACAGTTAGATCTCGAGCCGGCTGTCACAATATGACCAACCGGCGCATCCGAGTTAGTTTATTTCTTGATTTCGGTATTTTGATTTCAATTTTATGTTTTGGTTCATGCTTGAAGTAGTAGCTATCTCGAGCGGATTATTTATTTAATAAAGAACTCCCCAGCGGAGATGCCAATTATGCATTATTGATAGTTCAAATTCATTACACCGAGGTTATCAAATCCGGTCAAAAATGAAACCCAATATAAGGGATTACACTGGGGCTACCACGCCTAGGTTGCAAAATGGTAAAGTCACTATTTCTTCAAATTTGATGCATCGAAAACATGCTCCTAGATAAAGAGGTGAATTGTCATCCAGGCCTTGATCAGGTCGAAATATTTAAACGTGCGTTTTTACACCACGGTTCGACGTTG
This sequence comes from Acacia melanoxylon, assembly GCA_019022615.1. Taxonomy (NCBI): domain Eukaryota; kingdom Viridiplantae; phylum Streptophyta; class Magnoliopsida; order Fabales; family Fabaceae; genus Acacia; species Acacia melanoxylon. The sequence goes on from JAFJYJ010000042.1 coordinate 1,134,987, forward strand.
GACAGTTTGCCCTTATTCTGGCAAAGAACCCGGACAATGGATCCGGAACTCGGTAGCTCGGGTATTATAGAACACCCCTACCCCTATGCCCGATGTCAACCCATCGAAAGAATACAATTAGCAAATACTGCGCATATAAGATCCTGGCCCGGTCATAAAACTACTAACTCAAAACAAGAGTTGGCAAATTAAAAGATAATATTGATAAGGTTGATGAAATCAATGTTGACAAATGGTTATAAATTACAAAATTAATCCGGTATAATACACTGGCATAACAAAAGCGATAAAACTCTGCCATTTAGCTCAGAGGAACAACGTCTTCTGAATAGACTTTGAAGTTCCTTCGCCGCTCCCATCATCCAACCCGATGTTAGAAGCCTCTTCTCCACCTTGTTCCTCGTCCATAAACGACAGGGACTCGTCTTCAGGGGACAGAGGAGGTGGATGCAGGACTCCATCTTTGACATAAGCCCGGTGGTCATACCCGTCAGTCTTGAGTTCCACCTCGGGATTAAGATGGTGAATCTGGGCAAATGCCATCTTGAAGTAGTCGGCGGCGGCCTCCTTCAGAATCTCCTCGCAGTCGAGGTAGGCTTTCTTTCCTCGGCAAGAACAGCGTTGGCCTGGTTGAGCTCGGTACACAAATCTGCACGTTGGGTTTGAATAACCTTAACGGCACCCAAACCCTTCGTGTAGGCCTCTTTGAGAGCAGCAAGTTCCGAGGAGGTCTTCTCCATTACCTCTTTCGTTAGAAGGAGCTCCTCGGTAGTCTTCCCGGCACTTACCTTGGAAACTTCAAGCTCTTCCTCATCCCGTTTCTTCACCTCCTCGGCCTCTTCTTTCAGCAGCTTCAGCCGGCGTACCTCAGCAGACTGCCCAACATATTTCCCTTTGATGTGAAGCAGCGCTTGGGCCAACCCGACACCCTTCCAGAGGTGATCCTGTACGTCGTGCACTAGCCGTTCATCGATATCTGCGAGGGGCAGGGCATTCATAAATTGTCGGGGAGGCAAAAAGGCGAGTTCCATCTCCTCGGCCACTCCTTTCTCCCATGCAAGACCACAAGCGATCTTCAAGGCAGGAGGGGGAGCAGAAGGACCCTTGGGCGAAGAAGGTGGCGTCGGCGAATCCGAGAGAGAAACCTCTTTGTTCTTAGCAGTCGGTTTGGCGGAATGAGAGACCGAACCAGCGGGAGGAGATGGAGACGTTCGGGCTTGGGCCGAGGTCTTCGTTTTCTTGGCCGCAGGAACTAGGGAAGCTCCAGAGGACTGACCCTTCCCGGCCTTCGAGTACCCTTCTTGCTAGGAGTATCGGGGGCGGGGGCCACGACGGACAGGTACCTCGGTAATTCGTCCATAGCTTGAGCTGCAAAAGGAAGAGAACAAAAGTCAAGAAACGACTATAACAGAAATGTAAACACATTCAAGAGAAACGCCCAAAAGGCTCATACTGATCACATATCCCGGCTTGGAACCAGTACCAGTAATAAAGAAAGCCGCACTTCTGGTGCCGTACGTGTCAACATAAGACACCAGGCGGTCTATGGACAAAACCTCCTCGGCTGGAAGATCGTCAAATTCGACTTGGTAAGAGGTGGAGGTCAGTTTGTGATGGTCGTACGTCCAATAGAGGGGGAACCTCCACTCCACATCTTTGGCCTCGGCCCCTTTTAAAAACCAGGGTCATTTGCCGGGTTTAGCCACTACTTTGAAGTAGCTATTCTTGAAATGTTTAAAGGAATCGAAAAAGCGGTAAGGAGTTTTTTGTCCGGATATTCTTGAATTTGTTTAAAGGACAAAAGACTACTTTGAAGTAGCTATTCTTGAAATGTTTAAAGGAATCTGAAAAAGCGGTAAGGATTTTTTTGTCTGGATCACCCCGGAGGGAAATAAGCCCCTTCAATTTCTCCGGTTCTTTACGAGAGCGGGGGGTAAAAGGACAAAAGAAAAAGAAGAATAAGGTAGCGGTACAGGGAATAGAGGCCGAGATGGAGCGACACAAGTGTTCAAAGGCCACCAGGTAGGCCCACCCGTTTGGATGAAGCTGTGAGGGAGCTAGATGGAGATGGTTCAAACAGGACATCTGGAACTCGGTAAACGGGAAACGAATACCGAGCCGGGACATATAGGCCTTGTAAAAGAAGAAGAAGTTAGTAAGGCCTTCCACCCTCGAGGAGAAAATAGGCTCATCATCATTAGGGGGACTCAGGTGGCAACCTTCCAAGGCCCCCAATTTCATTTGGCGGATGTTGGCCACGGTCATAAGGGAGTGAGTCGTTAATACATCGCGCGTCACCCAGGGGTATCGCTCAAGCAGATCCTTGGGGGTTGTGGAGGAATCCGACCCCCCGGCGTCAGATCGGGCACTAGTGGGCGAAGATGACGACTCCATTTACCTATAACACAAAATGAAAATACTAAGAGCAGCAAGTGTGGGAATACCTGACACAGGCAATCTATCACGAGGAGAAGGAAGAATGAGCGGACTCGAACGAGGCAGACCCTCGGAGTTTGGCGTTGGGTCAGAGGACGACCTATGACTACAAGAGCCTCGAATGGTGTTGGCCCGGGAGTCCTCGCCACTCGTGATATAGTAAGAACTCAAAGCAAGACATTCCCAACATGGGCCGAGGTATCCTTCTGGAACGGGTTCTGACCTAGGATGATGGGGGCTTCATAAAAATTGATAGGTTGGACCGTTACGGCCTCGGTCTTATTCCGACTCTCATGGTAGGATCTAAGATTGGAACCCGTACTTCGAGACCGAGCAAGAGGGGGGCAAGACGTTCTAACAGTCCTCTTACCAGATCCACCATGAAGAAAGGAGGCTAGTCTTTGCTCCTCAGAGAGGGGAGTACCAAACAACCAATAAGTAGTTCGAGGATAACGAGCACGTAGTGCTTCCTCCTCTTCTAGGGTTAAATCTTGACTCGATGAGGAAGGGTGATTAACTGTACCCATGAACACTGAGGGGTGCAACCTAAATAGGCAGAAAATGACCAATAAGGAACATGGTGGAAATCCCCCCATGAACAAAGACATGCGGCCAAAACTAACACTTAGCGACTACCCGAAACCCCAACCGGAACTCAACCAGAGAATTGTACGTTCAAGCCTACCCATGACACGAAATTAAAAGAAAAGAAATGCACAAAGTGGTAAACCAGAAAAAGTAACGATCAAACAGGGTCGTGGCAGGGAATGGCGAGCATACCTGGTTTAGTCAAATGGTTGATGAGCTCCAAAGGGAAGAAAGTTGAAAAGCTGCACAGACACGAGTATGCTGGGAACGAGCGGATTCTCAAAAAACCAGAGAGAAACAGCAAAAGGAGCGAGGAAGAGAAATGAATTGTGAGTGAATATACTACAGCAACTGGTTTTGTGTCGAAACGTCAAGGGTAAAAGAGTCTATTAGTCCTAAAAGCAGAAGTAACGTACGAAGCGCAGTGAGGGCATTAAATGCGCACAAAAATCGGTATCGGCAAGGCCAGGCGGTTGCATTCCTAAGCTAATCCAGAAGGGACAGGTGTCAGGGGGCAATGATGGCGAATGCGGAAAGACGCTGGCCTCGAAACACAGCGATGCGGTGTGTAATACCTCGGGCCTTAGAGTACCACGGCGTTTCGCCTAGAACCCCGGGGGCGTGATCATAGGATCATCAAGCATCTTGGTACAAGCCTGGACCTTTGAGACATGACCTCGGGTCCAGAAGCCAAATAGGGTTCCCAGCAGTACATCCCAGTCTGGGGGCAAGGAACAACCCGGCCCGACGAGCAAGGTACATCCTGGCAGCTCAAAAACTTGAACTACCGGGCTGGGGGCAACTGTTATGGACCTACCCGAGGCCCAACTCTGGGACAGCCCAATAGAGATATATCATATATCTAGATTCACCTACAATCATGGAACATTCTATCATATCTATAATCAAGGGATAAGATAGATTTGGCAGTTATGATACCGAGGTGTACCCTATATATACAAAGGTCGAACCCTAAGGTGCACACGTTCTAACTCAAACCTAGTTATTTTCAGTATCACTGTGCACTCTCCCACTAAACACTACCCCCATCCCCTTGGCGAAGAGCCTTATATTAGTGTACAGTGATCATTCGTTCTCCGAGATATCTATCTCATAGATATTCCGGCAGAGCCATTCGATCCAAGATCAAAGCACCAGCCTATTGGGCTGGACATTCGTGTTCTACACCAGAACAATACCCTATATGGAAAAACAGCTTCAATCATACCTGATAAACAATATTGAAAACTACAAATGTAATCCATAATTCTACATTTTGGAATATTCCAAAGTAAGTCTACAACTTGAGTCTTGAAATTAAAAGACTACCATACGTGTAACACCCTTAATTCAATACTACCCATTATGTACTTTAATAAGTAGTATATAAAAATATCATCAGAGTTGAGCGATTTAGCGTATTAGCAGGGGCGGAATCAGGGGGGCTAGGGTGGCCCCCGCCCCCATAAAATTACATAATTCTATCCAAAATTTTTGGAAATCATACTTTAGCGTCATAAAAATTTTAATGTTCTCACTTTAGTCCCTATTAAAAAGTCTCATGAAGGGACTAAACTTATAATATTGAAATTCTTATGAGGCTAAATCATAATTTCCAAAACTTTTGGGTCCAATTCTGTAATTTTCTCCCTCTAATTTCAAATGCTGACTCCACTAGGTTTCATTCTGTAATTTTCGCCCCCCTGATTTTCATTCCTGGCTCCGCCCCTACGTATAAGTTGGGTTGAGCGGATGAGTAACTGATACGTAGTTATAACTTAAACCGTTTACAATGTATCCGGTGAGGGAATATCAATACAGTTATCCAATATACAGATACAGAGTATCTAACAGTAATAATACATCCCAAAATATTAAAACTTCGGTTGATTCCTTACGCGTGCTGCTTACCTTTTTCACCAGCAGCTTCCGATCCTCCAAATCCTGAAACTAGGGTCAATTTTGAGATTCAATACCCATTGAATCTCAGGTAACAGTTAACCTCATGCTCAATAATAAACAATATATATATATATATATATATGTGTGTGTGTGTGTGTGTGATGGATATGCATTACATTTTAGCATCAACCATACATAGCATACAATAGATATAAGGTTACAGCAATACATAGCACCCAACACAACATATGTAATGTTGGAAACACAACAATACATAGCACCCTACACACAGCTAATGTAATGTTCACAACATCTGCACTCACCCTGTGCCACGAATTCAAGTGTCTTCAATGCTAGAAAAACATACTTGCGGCTTTATCATGACTATAACCCACACAAAGCATAATGTAAACAAACAGGTGACCTAAGACTCATATCTTAGTCACGGTACATGGCCCAAGACCTAGTCTTGTCCATGAATTCATGAATCATTCAATTATATACATACATACAAGATATAGAAGATTAGAGTTACAATACGCGTTCATACCTTGGTCTGTGTAGCTAGCGGTATGTTCTCCTTTTGGTACCGATTCCCGACTTCTCGAATGTCCTATAATATTATCACCGCATTATTTCCTTTATAAACAATATCCTAAAAGATATCTTAGCCACTATTGACCTTTTTACCCTTGGTGGATTTGTTATTCCAATTATACCCTCACATTTCCTTAAAAACGAAATTTCAGCATTTCTGCCCATATTTTTCTGTAACTTTGAAAAATCATAACTAATTCTACAAAAATCAAAATAAGGTGCTCCAAAATTCTACATAACCCTTGACAAGTCTATTTTCTTGGAAAATAACGTCTCAAACTAGAAATACCCATATCATTCCCAGTTTCCATTTCTTTCACGGTTGTTCCAGTTTTACTTCCAGAAAAATGGCCTAACTTCAAAAATTTGTTTCTCCTTGTACAGAATTCAACATGTTACAAATGTTATATCAATGGAAAGCCCTACATGTCTACTTTGACCCTATAAAATTTCATGATTTTTAGGACTTCATTTGATACATAAAATAATAATCACAATGTGACTAATTCTAGAAGAACTGAAATCTGGGATTTTTCTCAACTTCCACCATTTGGGTCTTTTGATTCAAAAATTTATTTTCCAACATGTTTTTACCTCATTCAGCATTTTTCAATGCAATGGAGGCCTAAAAACAAGTATAGGAATTTACTTCCTCATTTTATAGATTAAACTACATTTATACTAAAAACTAAAGAACTCACCCTTGAAGTTCCTTCTCCTTCTCCTTGCTTCCTATGAATTTTCGCCCAACTCTCTTTTCCACTCTAAATCAGATATGTTGTAGTGTTTTGGTATGAAGAATTATAAAGGGTGAAGCCTCTATTTATAGGAAAAGCTCCAATGTCATTTTGGTAAATATCAAGAAAACCAAAACTTCTTCCTTCTTCTTCCACCATTGGATTAAACCACTTTATGAAACACCCCTCCATTTTGTGCCGCCAGCCCCCCTCTTAAATAGTCATTTCATATGCTTTTTATTAACTAAATATTTTGATTATTTCATGAAAGAGAAAATAAAAATCCTATCCATGTGCTATGCGCCACCTTTATTGACTTTAGGGGCTGAGTATTTAAACTTTGATTAGCATCCTAATAAAGTGTTTCAATGCCTTTTAATTACACTTTTTATTGGTTAATCTAATTACATGAAGTTTTAGGCTTAATTACTTGAGATATTATCTTAAGATACTTGGCTCTCATTGCTCCAACAAGGCCGGCTGAAATTGTTAACCTTTTGGGCTGATTTATTAAGCTTAATTATCACCTTAAATAAGAGCTTACTTGTCCCTTGATTACATATGCTATTGTATAATTGGTTTGTTAGCTAATTATAGTTATTAGTGCTTTATTACTCAACCTTTAATCATTTATCTTTAGCCCTTAATCTTCGAAAATAATTAGCCTTTTATTGATACTTTTAATTTGCCCTTAATTAATTAGGGGAATTTATACACTTAATCTTAATTAATTCAAGCTAATTTACTCATTAACTTTTGCTAATTTCCCTTAATTTGATTAGGTGACTTCTTAGCATTTCTTGCCTCTTTTGGTTATAAAATAACCATCATTTTATGTGCTGATTATATCACATCTTATGATCCCTAACCTTAGTCTTATATTTTGCCTTTTGTTTATTTAATTCCAAGGGAAATTTGCCTAAAATTATAATAAACAAACTTCAATAATTTGAGACACATATTCACCTTTATTTTATGCTAATTATTCATCAAAATAAAATATTTATGATGAATAGGAATTCTAAGGTATTACATTTCTCCCCATGTTAAATAAAATTTCGCCTTCAAAATTTACTAAACACTAACTAAACTCTGAGCCACAAACTCCGGATATTTCTTCTTCATATCCTCTTATGTTTCCCAAGTTACCTCCCTAGGAGATAACCCCTTCTAGACCACTTTCACGAACGGGATACTTCTGTGTTTGAGTCGTTTCTCTTGATAATCGAGGATTCACTCCGGCTTGACCACGAAGGTATTGTCATGTCGTAATTCGACTTCTTCGTACTCAATGACATGTTCAGGGTCCGGTTGGTATTTCTTTAATTGAGAAACATGGAAAATGTCATGCAATGTGCTCAGGTTTGGGGGTAAGGCCATCTGGTAAGCGACTGGTCCACACTTTGCCAGTATTTCGAACGGCCCTATGTAACGAGGACTTAGTTTTCGCCTCTTAAGTGTTCTACCAACATTGGTTACTGGGGATATCTTTAAAAATACATGATCTCCGACTTCAAACTCTAGAGGTCTTCTCCTTTTATCAGCATAGCTCTTCTGTATGCTTTGTGCTGCTAGGAGTCTCCTCTTGATCAAAGCAATTTGTTCAGAGGTTTGATCAACTATATTTGGTCCGAGTAGCTATCTCTTAGAAAATTCTGTCCAGCATATAGGTGACTGACATCTTCTTCCATACAATGCTTAAAATGGAGCCATTTGAATGTTCGCATGATAACTATTGTTGTATGCGAATTCTGCCAATGAAAGATGTTGATCCTAGTTTCCTTTGAAATCCAATACACACGCTCTCAGCATATCTTCTAGCATCTGTATCGTTTTTTAGACTGACTATCGGTCTGAGGGTGATAAGCCGTACTGAATTTCAGCTTTGTCTCCAATGCTTTATGCAATGCTTGCCAAAATCAGGATGTAAATTATGGATCCGGTCAAAGATGATGCTCTTTGGTACACCATGGAGTTTCACATTCTCTTTGATATAAATCTCCGCTAACCGTTTTGTAGAATAGTTGACATTGATGAGGATAAAATGTGCTAACTTAGTTAATCGGTCAACAATTACCAGATCACATCGTGATTCCTGATCTTGGGTAATCCACCACCAAATCCATAATTACATTTCCCTATTTCCATTATGGAATTTCTCGCCCTTGAAGAGGACCAGTGGGTCGCTGATGTTCTATCTTTACCTTTTGGCAAGTCAAGCATCTTGCCACATATTGTGTTACATCTTTCTTCAACCTAGGCCACCAAAACTCAGATCTTAAGTTCTGGTACATCTAATCATTCCTGGATGTAGAGTATATTTACTCTTATGAGCCTCATCCAATATCTTCTGCCTTAGTTCATCAACCGGCGGTATGTAGATCCGCTTCTTGTACCTTACCAATTCACTAGGTGAAAGGTCATAATCTTGAGTCTCGCCCCGAGAAATCATCTCTCATGTTGTCCTTGCCCGTTCATCTTCTTTTGAGCTTCTTTGATTTCTGTTCTCAGATCATTCTCTTCTTGGCTAACAATAAGACTTGCAAGATAGGCTTCATTGGGCGTATTCAGACTCACGCAAACCTTATTCGACAGGTTCAAATCTCTGAAATCTTCAAGTAGCCTCTGATATCTAATCATCATGTATGCCACCTACACCGCCTTTCTGCTTAGAGCATTTGCAACGACATTCGCTTTACCCGAATGATACTTGATCTCCAGGTCGTAATCTTTTAACAACTCCATCTAGTGACGCTGCCTCATATTGAGTTCTTTCTAATCAAACATATACTTGAGACTCTTGTGGTCGCAGTACATTTCTATAGTCGTACCATATAGGTAGTGCCTTCATATCTTCAAAGCAAACACAATAGCCACAAGCTCTAAATCATGTGTAGGATAATTCAACTCGTGTGGCTTCAACTAATGAGAGGCGTAAGCCACCACTCTGCCCTGCTGCATGAGGACACATCCCAATCCACGCCCACTGGCATCACTGTAGACTACATAAGTCTCACTCGGATGTGGGATAATCAACACTGGTGCTATAGTCAACCTCTCCCTCAGTTCCTGGAAGCCCTTCTCACAATCATCATCCCAAACAAACGTTTGGTTTTTCCTCGTGAGCTTTGTCAATGGTAAGCCAAGATGCGAGAAATTCTATATAAATCTGCGGTAGTATCCGCTAGACCAAGAAAACTACGTATATCCGTCACTGCCTCTGGCCTCTTCCAGTTTAGAACTACTTCCACCTTGCCGGGAACAACTACAACCTCGTCGAGTGATATAAGATGGCCCAGAAATCTTACTTTTGATAGCCAAAACTCACATTTGCTTAACTTAGCAAAGAGTTGCTTTTCCCTTAGTACACTCAGTATTAATCGCAGATGTTCTTCGTGCTCATCTTTACTCTTTGAATAGATCAAGAAATCATCAATAAACACCACTACAAATTTATCTAGGTGTTGATGAAAGATTCGGTTCATATAGTCCGTGAACACGCATGTGCATTTGTTAAACCAAAAGGCATCACCATGTATTAGTAAATATATAATATAAGTATATAAATTATTAGGTAAAAAATATTTATATCAAATATAATAATATATATACTAACCAAGCAGAGCCAAATGGGCAGGGTGGCATACCCTGCCCACGCCCGACCCGCAAAAAATGTCCATTTAATTGTGCCCAATTTTTTCAGGGTGACTTCTTTTTGAGATGGGCTGGGCAATTTTTCATCGGGCTTAGGTAGGCGCACTGGGCTCTTGGGCTTTATAAAGACCCCTAGGAATGGATATGTAATTTAATAGTCTAACGCTAGCCAGTAGCCACCATTGCAACACACTTTAAAAGGCCAATTAAAATAAATGTCAAGCTGTTCTAAAAATAAATAAATCAATGTAAAGTTCTTAAACATGTTATATTAATGTTGGAGTTAAGGTGAAACTCTATCATTAAATTATTCTTTCAGCAGCAAGCCAGCACTCAATAGTCAATACTTTAAAGTAAAATTAAAAGGGAAAATTAGAACCAAGGACCTATAATATATGATATTTATAGATAAGGACCGTAAAAGTTGTAATTATGCAAAAGGATCAATAGTGAAAATATAAATTTAAAAATACTAAGCTGTCATTTATTAAACTTTCTACATTCTCTCCTTCAATCTCTCCCACATTGTATTTTAAAAGTAATTTAAATTTTATTTCAAAATCATCATTTTTTAAACTTTAACTAACATCTACATAATCATATCATCAATATATTATTTAATTATTAACACAGATATTAGGCCATTTATATCATTAAGCTGTTTTCCTGATTTATATAATCTTATATAAAATAAAGGGAAAATTAGCGCAGGTCCCAAAGAACGAAAAAAATAATAACAAAAAGTCCATTAAAATCACAAAATTACACAGAAGTCCCAAGTGACTTTTTTGATATTATTTGTATTAACAACAGAAAATGTTATATTTACAACATGAAATGTCTATATTAACAACAACATTTAGGGCCCATTTGGATGAGCTTTTAAAAAAAGTGCTTTTTTTTAAGTGCTTTTCTTTTAAGCTCTAAATTGGAGCTTTTAAAAAAAGCAGCATTTTGACTTTTTTTGTGACTCTTGCTTTTTTAAAAAAATATAATCTAAATACATAAATTAATAAAACAAGCATTTTTTTTACATTAAAAAAGTGCTTTTTTTATCCCATCCAAATGGGCCCTTAAACACCTGACCATTTACAACAGAAAAAGTCATATTTATAACAGGAAATAGCCGTATTTAAAACAACATTTAAACACCTGAATTTTGAACGTAGAGAGGTCATTTACAACAGAAAAATGCTAGATTTACAAAAGGAAGTGCTGTATTTACAACAAAATTTAAAATCTAGACATTTACAACAAAAAAAGTAATATTTACAACAGGAAATGTCTATATTTACAACAACATTTAAACACCTGAATTTTGAACATAAAGAGGTCATTTACAATAGAAAAATGCTATATTTACAACAGGAAGTACTGTATTTACAACAAAATTTAAAATATGGCCATTTACAACAGAAAAAGCCATATTTATAATAGGAAATGCATGTATTTACAATAACATTTAAAAACCTGGATTTTATTTCCATACAAATAATATCAAAAAACTCCCTTCAGACTTCTGTGTATTTTGTGATTTCAAGAGACTTTTTTGTAATTTTTTTCGTTCCTTGGGACCTGCGCGTAATTTTCCCTAAAATAAACTCTAAGTAAAATATATTAATTGAGAAGATCTTAAATTTTTTATCTAATATCTTAGTCATTAAAAAATCTTTATCTCCCAAAAAAAAATTAAACATTATTATTATTTGAATATTATAGACTTTATTGATTATATTAAATTTTTACTAACATTTTTTTTTGGTTTACGCACGAGTATTTTCTCTGGGGAGGCAATCCTATAGTATATACCATTCTTGAATTTTTTAAAAAAAAAATATAATAGATTATCTAGCCTTTTATAAATATATTAATGTAACATTACATAATTTTTGGTCAAGAAACATTACATGGACTTTTATTTTTAAAAAATCATATAAATCTATTACGACATAATGTTAGCCTCCTTTAAATTGTTTAAAATTGCATATTTAAAAATTTTATTAGATATACATAACCTTTCTTTAACATTTATAATAAATTATAAAACTTAAGATTATGTAATTTTTAGTTTCAATTAAAGTTTGTGTCAATTTTTTTTTATACTACACAAATTTCTTCGATACTGAAAATTTGTGTCAATTTTAACAGTTATAATTTTGACAAAAATGAAATATATTTGTGTGATTTGTTTCAATAGATTCCTATGTAAGTCGTAAAGAAAAAAACAGAGAGAGAAATTGCGTTTGATATAATAAAATTTAAAATTTCATATTAGTTTTAAAAAATAGAACATGGGAGGTTTAATTAAGAGTAATTTTGTATTTTTAAAATTTTAATTTGATAATTGGTCCTTCTAAATAATTACAACTTTTATGGTCCTTCCTAATAAATATTATCTCTTATAGGTCCTTCTTCCTAATTTTCCCAAATTAAAATTATATCTCAACGACCAACGTGGAGAATAAAAATTTGATGTGAATAAAGATTTGAGATAATGGGCAAAAAAGAATTTTGATATTCTAATCGCAACAAATTAATATTTTGATTTTACTAAGTGCCTGTTTGAATTAGTGGTAGAAGCTGATTATTCCAACCAATAGCGAACCCAGGATTTTAGGTTTGTGGGTGCACAATTAGTTGTGAGATTCGGGGGTTCGGGGACAGCGACCCCCATTTTTTATTTTTTAGGAAATTTTTGAACGCATTAAAAAACAAAAGAATATAAATAATAAAAGAAAAGAAAACTTCAACTTAACATAGAAAAATAATAATCAAGAATCAACGAACCTTTACATCAGAACGATTACAAAAGCATTCTTCATTCCTTGAAAATATTGCATTATATCTTCATCATCAATCGTATCAAATATATCACGTTCAACATAAGTTACCATGCATGAGTTAAACCAATCATCACTCATCCGGTTGCGTAACTTATCTTTAACAAAAATCATTGCAGAAAAAACCCGCTCAACACTAGCAGTTGCTACCGGTAGAACAAGTGCTAACTTTATCAACAAATAGACCAGTGGATAAACAATATCTTTTCTCTTTTCAACCATCTTTAAAGCAAGGTCAGAAATTGTTTACAAATTGCCAAAATCAGAATCAGCTCTCACATCAACAATAAAATTACCGAGACTTGAAGACAGAAAAGGAATATCTGCAAGCTCATCAAACTCCAAAGGATAGAATCTAGCAAACTCAATCAACTTTTCTTTGTTAAAATTCGCAAATGAATCACGAGGATCAAGACAACTCAAACACTCAAGCAACTTGGTATTGACATTATCAAATCGATCATTCAACTCTTGAATCGAGTATCACCATCACCGTATTAAATAACTTCACCTTAAAGTAGTGGAAGAATGTGAATGATTTCAATCTCCGTCTCGATCTCCCTTTAGGACAATAAACATCATTCATATTTGGAATGTCAATATCATATTTATTGGCAAAAATGTTTGTTTCTTGAAGCAATTCATCAAAACCATTATCTCTCACCTCTTGTAAACGAGACTTGACTACCTTCACTAAACCAATTGCATTTAAAAGGTCTTGATATTTTCTTTGTAGTGCTTGTGACAACTCATAAGAAATCCCCAAGATCAATTTCATAAGATGCAACAAGAATGCAAATTCAAAATCCTCCATGGCATACAAAATGCAACTTGCATCGGTTCTTAAAGATCATTTTTCAGATCGTCTTCAATAATTTTCATCAAGGAAATTATTGGAGAAAATAATGAGATAACACTTGTAACCGTACCAAAATGGGAACCCAACGAGTGTCTCCAAGTCGCTTTAAGGTTGTCTCTTGATTTAAACCTTTTCCAGTCGGTATTTCACCACTAGCAATTCTTTCAACTATTACCTCACATTGATTCATTTGAAGAATTTCCTTCCGCTTGCATGAACCCCCCACAATAGTAGCCATCTTTTGAAGCATGTCAAAAAAAATTTGAATCTTCTTGTGATGTTTTGTAACCTTCACAAGTGCCAATTGTAACTGATGAGCAAAACAATGAATAGAATGTGGATTTGTTGTCTTCCAAAATCAAACTCTTAAGCCCTTTGAATTCACCCCGCATATTACTAGCACCATCATAGCCTTACCTGCGACATTTAGACAAACTTAAACAAAGTTTAGAAAATAGGCCATCAATCCGTTAGATATGATTAGTTTTGATGATGTCTTTTATGCCATTATTGATTGTAATATAGTTATCTCCTCATTGACTAACTGTTGTATTTAATGTAGATTAGTCCAAGTTGAATTATAGATCAAGAAGGAGATAAGAGATTACGTAAAGAAGAAATTGGAGAAAATGTCAAGTTCAAGAAGAGATATTGAAGAAGGTAGAACTTGCAGAGAATGATGAAGCCAAGTTAAATTATGAAGAATGATCAAGAGAAGAAAATAAAGAAAGAGTTGAGTTATAGAGATTCATCAAGGAGAAGATAAGGGTTCACAGCAAAAAGAACTTGCAGAGGATGTCAAGGAAGCAAGAAGTTAATTTCAAATTGATATGTTAAGTCCAAAGAAGAAAGAAAGAGTTAAATTATGGAGATTGATCAAGATGGGAGATACAAGATGGAAGAACTTGATAAAAGGAATGAGAATATCATTATACAAGTTCCAAGATTGATTCTGAAGTCTCCATGATCAAATGGGAGTTGGAATGGGTCAATTTGGAGTTAAAATACGTAAAAGGGAGCTTCTGGACTGATATAACTCGAGTCATGAGGTTGCAACTCGAGTTAACCACTCGTTACAGCGTTTCGAGTTTCTGGACTGATATAACTCGAGTTATACTAAGTAACTCGAGTTGTGTAACTCGAGTGATCACTAAAAACTCGAGTTAAGGTGTATATCAGCAACTCTGTTCACCTCTGTTTCACGTTTCCGCTGAGCGAGGTCTGGTATTTCGATGATATCTCTCAAACTAGAGATCGTATTGAGGTGAAACCAGTGTCATATGAAACTAGACTCCCAATTCGTCATTTTGATATATAATCCAAGTCCAAAGGATTTCAGATGAGGGAGATATTAATTCTACAAGTTGGATCCTAATTTCACGCCACACTGCTGACCAACCTTTGGTGTTTTGAGTGTATCTCACAAAATAAAAATCGGATTGAGCTGAAATTGGTGGCATATGAAATTAGACTCAAAGGGATTTCCATCAGGATTTGAACCAACTAAAACGGAGTTCAGACTATGGAGATATGGCCTTCGAAAGTTACTATCAGTTCAAGATGGTTCAAGAACGCTCAACATACAATGAGTTTGAAATGAGTTGTTAACTAAGCTTGGATAACACAAGTTAGGACTGGAAACTTGAGCCAACATCAATCAGAGAGGCAGACAGAGAAGAATGAATATTGAGAAGAGATTTTAACTCGAATCAACAAAGTAGCAGAGCACTATTCACAACGTCTCCGAGAATTCTGAAGTTAATGTTATCAAATTGATTACTACTTGCTAAGCTTCTCAATATTATTAATAATCTTTGTGAGCAAATTTCAGATGATCAAAAGCTCGGATTGATGATCAATGCCAATGCTAGCAAACACTGTGAGCCACTGTCAGATGAACGAGTAACTCGAGTTAAGCAAGATAACTCGAGTCATAATTCAGACAGAAAGTAATCAGAACGTTGGGACACAAACATAACTCGAGTCACGAAGGGTAACTCGAGTTACGCAACTCGAGTCACATACAACAACTCGAGTCAGAATCCAAACAGAAAGCATCCTAACTTAAAACAACTCGAGTCACGTGGAATAACTCGAGTCATCATCCCCGCATCAGAATATCACAGTGTTCGAGATCTTAGATTCTCATCAAGAACATCCGTATGAATTCCAAGAGAACTTATACTACTTCTTAACATTATTTATATCGTTTGTGTATAAGTTTCAGATGATCAAACGAAGGATTAACATCGATTACTTAAAAAAGATGATTACGTCGTAAGCTCCAACGGTAATATTTTCCAACGGTCATTTACGCTACAACGATGGAAGAATTGCTCAACGGTCATAAATTGCAACTAACTATAAAAGGAGAAGCATTCAAGATAGAAGAGGTTGGAGATGAGAGCTTGCACCGTCGAAATGCCGATATTCCGAATCCAACATTTAGCTCACACGCTCTCGTTCTCAATGCTTGTATAGTTCATCTTAGAGAGTGAGATTATTTTGTACTTCTGTGTTTATTCATTTACTCTTTTAGAGAGAACATTTCTGAGTATTAAATCATTGTAAGAATCTCAAGTCGTGGGACTTGGAGATTGGGTTATCGATTCACAACTTGTAAGGGGAGTGTATCCTAGTGAGAGGATAACCGAGTACAGTGTGAATCGATTGAAAGGAGTATCTCGGTGAGAGATTCGCTTCACAAGTGCCCGGGTGAACTTGTGCGTTTGTATAGGCTTCTCTTGTGCCCGGTTAAACAAGAGGATAGTGGATTGGAAATCTCAAGCGGAGCTTGGGGACGGACGTAGGTCAAGGATTGGGCCGAACCAGGATAAATCATAGTTTGCATATTCTCTTCCCTAAACTCTTATATTTCCAAAGATATATGTTTGAATGATCGACTATTGCTTTATAAAATATTTCTGTCATACGAATTGATTTCAGTAAGTTGCGAAAAGATTTTCAAAATTATCTAAAGTTTTATTGGACACCCAATTCACCCCCCCTCTTGGGTGATAGCCAGGTCTAACAGTATCTGAAACATGAATTATGCCAATAAAACGTTCAACAATTGACCCTTTTTTATTTACATACCGAAGTACAACCGCCGTTTGTTCTTTAATTGCAACATCACGAGCTTCATCCACTAGCAAGGAAAAGTAATCATCACCGAGATCACTAATTATTGCTTTAACAGTCAAATCAGCACAAGCTTGAGAAAGATCTTTCTGAATCTTTGGTGAAGTCAATGTGTTATTATCGGGGGCATTTTCCAAGACCACATCACTCATCTCTTTATTTGGCTTAGAATAAAACTTTAGAATTTCAAGGAATAAACCTTGTTGATTTGAACTTATAGATTAATCATGTCCCCGAAAAGACTGACCATTGCGTAGTAGGAATATAACACAATCTAAAGAAGTTTTCAGCCGAATACGATAATCAATTTTTTGTTGGTCAGCAATATTTGAAAAGGCAATATCAATATGTTGCTTTTGCTTCATCAAATCTTGACAAGCTTGATAACATCTATTGTGAGCACTCTTATGATCTCCAACATGAACTTTGAATCTATCCTTCTTATGCCAATTTTTGAACCCCACACCGACAAACGCTTCCTGCGTCGAACCACTACCTCCAACCTCCATATCAAGTAGATAACAATATAAGCAAAAACATGCATCTTTTGATACATTATACTTCAACCAAGAACCAAATTCTTCATACCACTTAGGATTGAATCTATGCATTTTTCCATACACATCCGTTTGAAGGAATGGTTTAAGAATTGGTTGAGTTGGCCCCTTGAGCAAATAAGCTCTCCGAATATCCTATCTTTCTATAGGACTTGATGTCATTGAATAAATTGAAGGTCTTTTTCCCGGATCCGCTTCAAGATTTTCTATATTAACTTTTGTTTGAGGTGGCGTTTGAAAACTTTGAAATTGAGATCTTTGTGGTGGTTGAGAGGATTCTTGGACAGTTGGAATTGAAATATTGTTTGAAAGTTGCTCACTTTGAGATTCGGGTTCTGTATTTATGGGTTTTAGACGTTTGAAATAAGATTGTATCGTTGACATTTTCTAGAAGAAAAAAGGTTGACAAGATTAGGGAACATGTTGCAACCTATAAGCTAGCTCATCTCAATGCTTCCTCTATCGAAACTTATAAGATTGTATCTTTTTTCATACAGGGACACTAAGCAACTGAAGCTATGATTTCCAACTCCAAAGCAATTTAAATAAAGCTAATCAATGAAGCTAATGTAGAGAAATGAAATTTAAAGAAAGCTAATCAATGAAAGCTTTGTTACCTTCGAAGCTTTTGTCAAGACTACCAGTTCTTTTGAAAAGTTTGTCAAAGTGTGGCTTGCAATAAAGAACTCCCTCAAAAGAATTGTAGTTGCTAAGCTGCAAAATACACGATCAGTTGGTAAAGTTCCAAACAATGGAGAATTTAGGAGATTAAACAACAAATAGAGCTAAATAATAATTCCAAAGCAATAAAAGTTACTCAATAAGTCCCGAGGGATTTAATATTTACAAATTTGACTTGTAAACGACGCAAGTTGACTTGTAAATATGTAAATTTGACTTGTAAACATTAATTTGTCTATCAGTTGAAGATTAGAAAAGAATTTTGTTTGCATGTCATGTGGCAAAGAAGGGGGCTGTTTTCAGATACAAAGTCTCCCCAATTCACTTAACCAACAGAATCTTTAACATCTCAAGTAAATCAGCTTTGGGAACTACAAGAGTGTTACATGCACCTAACTCAATTTCATAAACTATAAATTACTGAATCATCCTTGGATCACCTTCCTACCCCTTGAGCCCAGGAGCATTTTAAATGCAGTTTCTGAACAGCACATTTAGAATAAATTACACCTGCTTTGTCACACGATGATTAGTTACACCACTACACCCGCCAGAGATAAAAAAAAACATCACCACGACTACTTCATACTTCCTTATCAAAATACTCAATCGCTTCTAAACGCGATGTTGAATACATACTAATTTAGTAAAGAACTACACAGGTATTCCAGTGCATAACAAGGAATTTAAATAAGCATCACTTTTGATGGCTCGTGAATCGATCGCATGATGATATTGGTGCTTAAAAAGTGAAAGAACTACACAGGTATTCCTTGTTCACATCAGGATGGTACTAAGGAGAGCACGAGAATTTAAAAATTAGTCCAAGAAGAATTAAGTTTAGGCTCGCAACTCTAGTTCTAACAACTCACATTGAATTAAGACAATTTCCATTTGCACATAAATAAATAATCCCAACTTCCTCAATACCAAGTGTATACCTGACGAGCTAACTTTCGATAAGCCGCCTTAATCTCCTTGTTAGTCGCTGATTTGGAGACTCCAAGAGTCGCATAATAGTCGCCGAGGCGCAATCGCCATTCGGAAGCTCCTCGACGTCGATATAAGCAAAATTTCCGAGGGTTTTGTTCGTCAAAGCTCCGGAGAAAGTGACGCAATAGAACCTTCGAGTGAGCCGTGTGATAATCGTGAGATCATATGCTAGGGTTGGAAAGGGCAAATGCACGAATTTGGGGGCAGGCAGCGTCGGGAATTTGGGGGAATTGGAAAAAAAAGGGCAGGCAGGGGGAATGGGAAAAAAAGTGTCAATTGAAACTTGGGAAGGCTCGAACCAAGGACCTGTGTGAGTGAGAGGAGAGTGTAGAGTTTTTACCATCTATACATATTGTTAAAAATTTCTTTCAAATTATATATATTTTGTGTTCACTTGCCCACATTGGCACTAATGTGGGTCCGCCACTAATTCCAACGTAATTTATGGTATATGAGATAAGTTTGTGAGAAGAGTTTTTTTCTCAAAAATGCTTCTTGAACTCTAAACTCAAACCGCTGTTGATTTTTATGGAAAAAAAGGGAAAATTCCATTAAAATACCTTTTGAATTTGCAAAACCCCCAGAAGTCTTCCAAATCTGTAAAAAGACTGAGAAGTACAAAGGACCTATGAAGGATATACAAATTCGGCTGAAATTACCCTTTTACCCTGACTTTTAAATAAATAAAAAATAATAATAAAATACCCTCCACCCCCCTATTAGCGACCATCGCCGCCGGGCCGGGGCCGCCACCACCGTTTGTAGTGCCGCCGCCGTTGGCACCCCGCCCGGCGGCGCGACCGGCGGTGGTGGTGGAGTGTATTTTATTATTATTTTTTATTTATTTAAAAGTAAGGGTAAAAGGGTAATTTCACCCGAATTTGCATATCCCTCATAGGTCCTTTGTACCTCTCAGTCTTTTTACAAATTCGGAAGACTTCTAGGGGTTTTGCAAATTCAAAAGGTATTTTAATGGAATTTTCCCAAAAAAAAAAAAGTGTTGATTTCATTTATTGTTCTTAAATTTTCAAATTTTGAATTTGATTTCATTGGTGATAATTGTGGCATGATTGTCATAATTTTTTCATTGATTACGAGAGGGATTATGTGATTTTGATACAATCTCATTAATTATTTCAAATTAGAGATTATTGTAGATAGGTCATGCCGTCATGGGAGATTCTGTTTGCTAATGCGAGTCAAAGTAAAAGCCTAAGCTATAAATAACAGTTTTCATCTGTGAGATTCCTTCTTCTGTGTCGACAACCATGAAGAAAATAGAGATCAATGGCGCAGCACCATACCTTCCCGATGAGATCATCATCAGCATTCTCAGTCTGCTTCCGGCGAAATCCCTAATGCGATTTCAATGTGTCTGCAAATATTGGAAAAATCTCTTCAAGAACCCATCTTTTATAGCGGATCACCTCCACCACAGTCATCAAAACCCTTCTTTAATTATCTCCCAGAGATTCGTACGTAATATTCAGCGGTTACTTTTGATCGATTGCGAGATGCAATTCCGATATATCCAGAAGGCACCTCCTCCGTTCGATTCCTCGCCGCGCTACTGCTTCTTTCACATCATTGGTTCCAGCAATGGCTTGCTCTGTTTAGAAATCTGGAAGTTTCATAGATATCCTCCTTCGCTTTTAGTATGGAATCCTGTGACTAGAGACCTCAGAGAGGTTCCTGAATCCAGAACTAATGGTTATGGTTGTAAGTTCGGATTTGGGTTTAGTCCCGTGGTAAATGATTACAAGATAGTGGCAATCAATTCCGATAATGATGGTCGGGTTTGTGGAGTTCGTGTCTATTCATTAAGTAGAAATTCATGGAAAGAAATAGAATTTGGAAACTTAAAGGATGTAACTTGTTGCGAGTTGAAGGTATCTGCTAATGGAGCTATCTTTGATGGGTTAACTTGGGAGAAGGAGAAGGAGAAGGTGATAGTTTCATTTGACTTAGCAATGGAAGTGTTTACTTTGATACCATGGCCTCCATTATCGGGTACTACTTTGATGCCATGGAATCCATTATCGGGTACTAATCCTAGTTCTGGCTTAACTGTGTATGAGGACAAACTTGCCTTACTTACTATAAGTGAAATCGGACGACGCTCTTCAAACGTCAATTTATGGGTGATGGAGGAAGACATCTCTTCACCTGTGAAGAGATGGAATTGGATTAAGAAATTCACTAGCAGCAATTATCCTTGGAAATTTGTTCTTGGGACCATATGGAGGAATGAAATTGTCGTGTCTAGAAGAAGGAAGTATGTAGATAGTCTATATCTATTTAATGTCAGTACTAATGAATTTAAAACATTTGCCTGTCGCCATAGAACTCCTTCTAATTTTTTGAATTATGTGGAAAGCCTGGTACCAATTGTCAACATCCACAACATTGAAGAATCTTGATTTTAAAGGTTTGTTATTTTATTGCAGATTTGCTTTTGTTTAAATATTTTTGGTAGAAATTAATCCATGGCATTTTAGTTCTTTATGTACCTGCAAGGTTTGATGACATTGATTAGTGGCTTTAAAAGGTTACGAGATCTTTCCATACTATAAATGTTTTCAGTTTTTCTGAAACGGTTATGAAAAGACTTATTAAGAGCACTCTATCATGCCAGTTCAAAGTCAATAACCAGACATTGACAATAAGGTTCATTGGAGAAATTGAATAGATATGACTTTATGCCTATCTATTTGGAAGTCGCTTTTTCAGTTTTTTTTTTTTTTTTTATAGCCTCTCTTCTCTGTCTCTGTACTACTTGTTTCAGGGCATTCATGTGGTAAAAGTTACTTAGACCCTAGTTGAGAACTTTTTATGTAAAATCCCTTGCTGCAATTAATTGAATCTGTTTTATATGCTTGACAGAGGTATTTATCTATCATTTTAATTTCTTTTCCTTTCACTATTTCTAATTGATGATTCTCACTCGTCTGGTATGTGCACAACCTGAAGTAGCATATAGCACATTTTCTGTATTTGAATTGGAGCATTATTTGATTGGTGGATAAGCCTAAGACTGTGATTAGCATAGGTGAAGCCATTATTGATTGAAGAGTTGTGCGGCCTGTGAAGGATTGCATATCAAAATCAACCTGAATATGTATTGTGATTGATTTCTATATGTTTATTGCGTAAGCATAAAATGAGTGACATAGTAAACCACTCAAATTCCCTAGAGAAACATAAGAATCTAGAAAACAGTAAAAAAAATAAAAATTGTCACTAGAGGGATGCTGTCAATCCTAGAAACGACGACCTATGTATTAAGGGGCTTATTTGTGTATTATGAGTTTGTCTGTGGACAACGAAGATTGAAGCAAGTTATCAGATTTGTAATCTGCAAATGACTTTAGGGACAGTAGGTTGCATACCATTAAAGATGATTAAGATGGAAAAATCCTTTAGTCCAGTCAATCTGATGTCACATAATAGTATGATGGTGTTGAGCGAACATTTCTCAACTTTCCCTAACAGTTTTGTGTGATTAAGTCCGGCTGGTAGTATAAAATTTCCTCAATAAGTAGAGGTCATGGATTCAATTCCGTTTGAAACCTTAAGCTGTTAATGTCTACCCCTCTATTTTAAAGGGAAAAAAATTTGACTTTGCAGATGATGATCTAAGATGATCTCAGAGCGTCCATTTAAACCTATATGGTGGGATTTGGATCAGCAATGCTCGATGCTTACATGTTGCCATTAGTTTAATGCCCTCAAGAGATGTTATCTATAAATATCAGGTTGCGTATGGAATAATCTTTGCTAAATAAGATGTTGTAGATTCAATTTCATTTGAAAGCACTTAAGCTGTTAATGTTTCTGGGTATTGAGTTGTAATGGTAAATTGGATTAATCTTTGCTTTATTTATTGGGTTAAATACCATTTTTGCTACGGAAGTTTTGGTTTTGGACCACCCAGTACCTAGAAGTTTTTTGGGTATCATTTTTACCTCGAAAGTTTACAAAAACAAGCAAATATGCCCTGAAAGTTTTTTTAGGAGCAAATTTGCCCTTTTTTTTTTTAGCAGCAAATTTTTGTAAACTTTCGAGGCAAAAATGATACAAAAAATGATCAATCTAACGGTCAAGATCAACCGATAGGCAAGATTGCTACGTTTGTAAACTTTAGGGGGAAAAAATGATACCAAAAAAACTTTCAGGTGCAGTGGTCCACAGCGCCATATGGTCAAAAAAACTAGCAGAAGTACAGTTAGACAAAAAGTACGACCCAGAAGTCAAAATAAATTACTGTATGACGAATTTAACAGAAATAATATTTTAGGGTCCTTTTAAACTTATCTGAAGTATTTTTGCATCCAAAATTTGTTTATGGTGTCAGTACTCTTTCAAAAAAAAGGTAGAATTAAGTAGTAAATTTGTCTCAAAAGAACCGTATAGGTAGTAAATTTGTCTCAAAAGAACCGTGGAGCGATTTTGCCATGAAAGTTATTATTATTTTTTTGCTCAATGTACACCCGGAAGTATAAAAACGTAGCAATCTTATCATTTTCCGTTAAAATGTTAACCGTCAATGTCTGTTTTTTAACCGAAAAATGCAAGATTGCTACGTTTTTAAACTTCTGGGGCTAGATTGAGCGGAAAAAAAAAAAAAAATCTTCCGGGACAAATTTGCTACTTAACCCAAACCATAAAATGTGTTTTTGCTATATTAACGAGATATATTTCCCATGCATTGCACAGGTTGATTACTCTGTTATGATTAAAATCCATCCGAACATTAATTAAATGATTAATTTATTGTTTAATCTAAGGGTTTTCTTCTTTATATTTCATGTAAATGTTATCATTTCGCTCAAATTTTTTGTGTTTTATTTTAATCTTTCCAACAGTAAAAGACTTATGAACAGTAAATAGCTTATAAACAGTAAATGGCGGAATAGATTTTATAAATATGTAGATTGATATAAAATGAGAAATTTGTAAAAAAAATAAAAAAACTATACTCGCATTATTTATGAATAGTAAATAATATGATTATTTTTCAAACTACATAGAATATAAGGAAGTTGGCTAAGCAATTTTTGTGTTTATTAATTTTCCTTCGCTTAAAATACATTCTCAATAACTAGGGTATTCAGTTTCGTCTTCTTCAATATGTAGCAAAGTTGTTGTCGTTATTTCTGTGGACCACGAAAATCATGGAGGCAACAAAAGTGATCTTCTATTTCCTTTGTTTTGAGTGGCTGTGGTTTGTATGGACGATGAAAATCATGTGATCTTCTATTTTCTCTGTTTTACCCCTAAAAAATAGGGGATTTGTTTTGTCTCGAAATAAATGCTTCATCATCAAATTCGAATTTGATGCAAGCAAATCGTATCAAATTTGAATTTAATTATCTTGTTCTTTTCCTTAATATATTAAAATTTAAATATAAATTTATTAATTTAAATCCAAATACAGTAAATAACCTATTATTATAAAGCTCTTTGAATCAAGTTTTTAATGAAATAATACCCATTCCAAAAAAATTATAATTTTAAACTTAGGTCAAATTAGTAAACAAAGCTCAAAAAAATTTGAGCTTTGATTATTTAAATAAAATAGAAAATATTTAAAACAATTTAAATGATTATGTATTCCTAATATTTCTCTAACTTTCAATATTATCCGTTACCCCCATAGCTATTGGTGATATATCAAATATCTAACTCTACCATTATATCTGTTTTGAATATTTATATTTATTTGTTTAAATTTAATTTTTTAAAATTTTTAACAATATATTGTTGTTTTTTTTTAATCTTCTTTACAGCTGGAATCAATTGATTCGTTACTGCGATTCAAAGCCGAGGCATTCATCTTCCATTTATGAAAAAAAAATACATTTTTTATTTTCATCTTGAATTAATTACTTCTAAGAATAAAAGATGTATTTTTTGATTCTTTCCTAACTGTCACCCACTCACTCCTCCATTTTCTTCTTACCAAACAACTCATCTTCCCTCATCCTTCAAAATCTTTCTTCTTTTCCCACCTTAAATCTTCCTCATACCAAACGCGCTCTAAGTTGTTGCAAGGTAAGACTTGAATTTGAAAGCAACTCTTTCAATTACCCATTTGGATCTTAGATGGATGATTTTGGATGTGTGTGTGTGTGTGTGTTTTTTTTTTTAAAAAAAAAAAAAACCTCAATTTATTTTGTTTTCTAATTATTTTTTCTTCAAACTATCTCACTAAGTGAGTAGGTTAAAGGAGAGTTTTTATTAATGGGGCAGTTTCTAAAGTAATGAAAATGATTAAACATGATGTTTTAGAAAAGAGAGAATCACATATAAAGACGATTGAAATACCTAAATTCTAATTTAGCTACTAAACTTAACAAATTATTTATTAGGTTATGTGACACAATTAGAAATTTAGAATTTGGGAGAAATTACCTCTATTTTCCTTAATTATTAAACACAAAAAATGGAGATACATTGTATATGTGCTAGGTAAGAACCTAATGGCAGAAAATTTATTGGAGGCCTCAATACCATCAAAAAATCCGTAAAGAATGCTACAGTAAGTTGGTTATAATTTTAAATATTCATTATTTGATCTCTTTTAGTTACTATATGTACGGAAGGTACTACAACATATTAGTACAATATTTTTGTGATCAACATAATTAGATGATCTCATAAATTTCATTGGGGATCGAACGATAGGACGCATTTGAATGAGCTAGAATCTTAGCAATTTTTATCCAGCCCCTTTTCAGATTTTGTCGTTAGGTTTATAACCTTAAAATACAAGTTTCATCCTTGCCTTCCTTTGAAGTAGTGTATTTGAATGAAAGCTCGCCATGTTTCGGGAATAGTGTACCTGGGTTGATTCTTGAGCTTGACTGTTTATAGTGCTCACACTGAGTCCAAAAGTGATCATTGGTGGTTGACCTTTCCCAGAACAAAGTTGTGGTAAATTGTATTATCCTATCTGCCAACAACTGATTGAAGTTTTCCTCATATGAATCTGATATCAGCATTTTTCATTCAAAAGATGTAGTAGATGTGCTTTTATTATTTGATCAACACACTGGAGAAAATACTCGAGGATTCTACCTTTTCTAAGGGTAAAAAGGAATGCAGTATTAGGGGATGGCTTTGATAAATC
This sequence comes from Acacia melanoxylon, assembly GCA_019022615.1. Taxonomy (NCBI): domain Eukaryota; kingdom Viridiplantae; phylum Streptophyta; class Magnoliopsida; order Fabales; family Fabaceae; genus Acacia; species Acacia melanoxylon. The sequence goes on from JAFJYJ010000042.1 coordinate 1,161,104, forward strand.
AAAGTTTGAATGGATGATTGTGTATTCATAAACTGAATAGCAGGAGGTCTTTTGTTAATTTTTGATACAGTAGTGGAAGCAAAACTCTAGATGTGATTGGATTATTTTATGTTTTAATGGTGATGAGATGATGTTTTATGTGATTTCAAAGCGTAACAACTCTTATCCAGAAATTCAATTCACACCTTTGAGCATCCTGTCTATTAAAATTGGGAGATATTTTTTAAGATTATTGTAAAGATGGCTATTCTTTTGATTGCTAGGGATCAAACGATGGATGAGGATAGATCGGGAAGTCTCCCGCTTGGTTCGGAAGCGATCATGCCATGATTTTGATAGTTTTGATCGTAGAAAGGGGTTTGATTGTCACAGAGACACTGGAGATAATAGAGGATACGGAGCTGGAGGGGATGCTACTTGGGAATTTACAGTGGAAATTTACTCAACCTGAAGATGCTACTTGGGAAGATCTTCCTGTTATTCAATAGCAATTTCCTGACTTTTCCACTACTGCCAATCCTACCCATGAAATCCTTGTGGACAAGGATTATTTATTTATTTATTTTGGGGGGAGGGGAGTATTGATATAAGCATTCTAAGTAAATAAATAGTGAGAATGTGATATCAGATCAAAGTTAGTTAGAAGAGAGAGAATATCAATTGGCAACAACTATATTGAAGAACCTTGATCCTAAATTGTTAGAATACAGATTTCCTTTGGTTTAGTTATTTTTGTTGGAAAAGGAATCCAAATTTGTTTAGATCATTATGTATCTATAAGGTTTGATGCCGTTTAGAGATGTTATTTAGAAGAATGAATGCAGATATTCAATGACCGATGTCTCTTGCTTTATGTGGCCTATCAATATGCACCACCTTTTTTCCCATGCTTTTGCGTATTGATTGTTTGATTTCCTTTAATGATACACATTTACTGTTATAATTTCCAATTTACTCTCATATCAAACAACAAAAACTATAACTGTTGTTAGAAGATCATTGGATGATTGATTCATGTACATATATGCATGTGCGTGTGCGTAATACCTGAAAATTCATATTTAATATAAGTATCATATTTTGGTGAATAATTAGCAAAAATGAAGGTAATAAAATATGTGTCTCAAGTTATTTTAACTTATCAATTATAATTTAAGGCAACTTTCCCTTGGAATTAAATAAACAAAAGGCAAAATATAAGACTAAGATTTGGGATCATAAAATGTGATATAATTGACACATAAAATAATACTTAATTTATAACCAAAAGAGGCAAAAAATGCTATGAAAACACTTACTTAAATTAAAGTGAATTAGAAAAAGTTAATGAGTAAATTAGCTTGAATTAATTAAGATCATTTGCAAAATTCTTCAATTTAATTAGAGATAATTATAATACATCAAAAAAAGGGGCTGATTTAAATGAAAAATTAAGAGGCCAAAATGAGGAATTAAACTTGTTTAAATAAAAGCACAAACGACCATGATTTAACTAATGAACCAATCCTACAATTGAAATTAATTAAAGAAAATATAAATGCTTGATCTCAATGCTAATTAAAGGTTAAATAATCTGCCCCAAAAGTCAAAGAAAGTGGCGTAGCACATGGAGAATATTGGGTAGGATTTTGTTTTTCTCTTTTATTAAATGATTAAGGTATTTTGCTAATTAAAAAAAACATTAATTGGCTATTGTGAGGGAGGCATGTCGGCACCTAAAATGAAAGGTTAGAATTGAGTTTCATAAAGCTCTTTTAATCCAATGGTGGAAGAAGAAGGAAGAAGTTTTGGTTTGCTTGACATTTACCAAAATAACCTTGGAGTTTTGCCTGTAAATAGAGATGTTCCCCCTTCACATTTCTTCACACCCTCATCAAAAACTCCTCTGATCTTAGATTGAGAGAGTGAGAGTGAGAGTGAGAGTTCTCTTGGATCTATAAAGAAGGAGCAAAGTTCTTCAAGGGTAACTCTCTAGTTCTTGAGCTTTAGTCTTTAGTTTTTTTTTTTTTTTTTTTTTTTTAAAAGTAGTAAAATGTTAGTTTAATCTAAAAAATGGTAAAATAACTTCCCATGATTTTTTTAGGCCTCCTTGCATTGAAAAATGCCTAATGAGGTAAAACCATGTTGGAAAATAATTTTTGGAATCAATGGACCAAGATTGTGAAAATTTGGAAAATTCCCCGATTTCAGTTTTTCAGGAGATAGTCAGACTAAGGGCATTATTTTATGTATAAAATGAAGTCATAAAATCATGAAATTGTACATGGTTATAGTAGACATGTATAGCTTTCCATTGATACAAAATGTGTAGCAATTTGAGTTCTGTACAAGGAGATAAAAATTCTTGAAGTTTGGTCACGTTTTTGGAAGAAGATCTGAATAGTGATTGGAAAATATTAAACTGGTATTGATTCACATATTTTGAGTTGAAACCGTTATTTTTAATAAAAAATAGACATGTCAAGGATTGTGAAGAATTTTACAGCGCTCATTTCGATTTTTTTTAGAATTAATTATGATTTTTCAAAGTTACCGAAAAATCTGGACAGAAATGCTGAAATTGCGTTTTTAAGGAAATGTAAGGGTATAATTGGAATACCAAATGTAACACCCCAATTTTCTAAAGCGTTTTCAAGATATTTTAATCAGAGTAGAGCATCAGAACATTTTAAAAGAGCGAGTATTTGATAAACATTCACCGTTGGTGTATCTAGTTGCTTATACAGCGATACAATTATCCGAATATTTACGAGTACGATAATACATATCCAAAAAGAAATTCTCCGGCGGGGTTCTCACTGGTGTTGCTTTCCCTTGTCCTCGATCCTGATTCCTCCAGATCCTGAGACTATATTAATAGCTGAGGTCCAATGCCCATCAGACCTCAGGTAACGGTTAACCTAATGCTTAAATATGACAATATATGTATGACAGATATTCATGGCATTTCATCAATAATCAATACATAAGCACATAACAGTTGTATCCCAATAGTACATAAGCACACAGCAGATGTATCCCAATAGTACATAAGCACACAGCAGATGTATCCCAATAGTACGTAAGCACACAGCAGATGCAAAGTTATCGTCTACCACATATAATTAAGCATACAATAAGCATCAGAGTTAGTGTTACAGTACGCGAACATACCTTCATTTGATGTTTTCGGTACGTTTTGACGGTTGGAAGGAAATCACATATATCCTATAAAGGTAATATCGCCTCTATTAATTCATAAATATTATCTCAAGAGGTATTTTGGCTATATATGACCTTTTTACCCTGGATTAATTATTTCCAATTTATCTCATCTTATTTTCGTAAAAACGCTACTTTGGCAGCATATAGGCTGATTTTTCTCCTAACTTTGAAATATCATAACTAATTCCACAAAACTCAAACAATGATCCGTAAAATTCTCGGAATCCTTAAGATGTCTAATTTTAAGAAAAAATATTGGTTATTTCCCATATTTTATGAACAATTACCAGTTTTCGTATTTTCATCCTCTGCTCAGAATTTTCCTGAATTTCGTAGCCCATTTTGTAGAATTTATATCTCCTAGCACAAAACTCAAAACTACATGCTATAGGTATATTTAGAAATCCCTATATGTATAATTTTACCATAAAGTTTCTCAGAATTTAAGCATAGCATCTTCAACATAAGATACCGTTTTTGAAATAGCTTTCAGAAATTGCTAACCGACAAATTTTCGCCAGTGCTTCGCTACTTTGACCATAATCTTTCAAAAATTTTGCTATAACTTCTTCTTCATCATTTTTTCGAAATAAATCCAATTTTAACAATAAAAACATGAAAATAAAACTATAATTGGAAGATTATGAATCAAAACAACAATTTAACTAAAAACTCAAAAGCTAGAGCTGAAGAACTTACCTAGAAATTTTTCTCCTTCTTTCCCAAAGCTTCTCACTCTCACTTTCTCTCTATATTTCTGCTACTCTAAGCTTGTTCTTGTTTTGTGAATTGGTGAGGAATTATGAAGAGCCAAAGGCCCTATTTATAGCAAATTGTGGGTTAATTACCTAACAACTCTTACTCATTCTTAGCCCTTGGATTAAACTTAGTTGAGAAGTTTAAATCTCACCCTTACACCTACTAAAACAGACTTCTCACTCCTCTCTCCCCTAGTTAGTTTGTTTCAACTTTTAGTTACCCCAAACGCTTATTTAGTTAGGTGCAAGTTGGTGATTTTATTCCAGATCCATTTCCACTTTTCAAATCTCAATTTTATGGCTTAATGAAAGGTCTTTTTAAACTTCTTAATCACTTAAGTATGAATCACAAAAGTTTATGAAAATCACTTTGGAGATAACCAAGTTCAAGCTTAAATTGTGCTTGTTCATAATATCTACTTATATTTGTTCTAGGATCAATGGATTTCAAGATACAATTTATTTTCTATTGGTTCTCATTTACTTGTGTCCTGAATTCATCCGAATGGTTTTTTTATCTTACCATTTACTAATTATCCATTAATTACATAGGCTTACATCACTTTTAACCACAAAAGTCTTCTTGATTAAGACATGTTTATGTAAATATCATGATATTAACTTTGCTTCATCTTTCTCTCTCTCACAAACTGCCCCCCCCCTAATTACTTCTTTAATTTGAATTTCATTTTATCACCATTTGCCTTGAAAGTCTTTGGTTGATGGTGATGTTTTATTTGTTAATTACATTAATCAATTTCACTTCCTCTTCCCTTTATGCTTGCACCGAAAATCACTCTTCACTTTTACTCTTGGATTTGTGTTTCATTTGCCTCACAAAGATCATGGAAAAATTCTCCTATTGGTTGATTTTAATCTTACAAGGATTAGGCTTTATGAAATAAATTCTAAAACCTTTAGATTAGCTTAATTAAATTTAATCCAAGCCTTTGATTTGGGTTGGAAAAATCTAAACACTATTAGTGATATTTGTTAATGATTTAGGATTAAGATTCAATACAATTTCTTAACCTTTTAAATTAGCAATTTTCGCCACTTTAAATAATTAAAGGGAGAATTAATTAATCTTTGATTAATATTGCTAACATAGTGTTTTAGGGGTTAGTAGGCCTAATTGTAAATATTTGACAGGTTTTTAAATTAATCTTGATGATTAAAAACTCTTTGTGTATTAATTTTGGCCTTTACATATCCTTTGGATATTAATTAAGTTGATATATTCTTAATTATGCCCATTTAAAATTAGTTATTAATTAATTTCGAAAATTATAAAAATATCTCAATTATTGCAAATTTAATTGCCCAATAATTGTTGATAACTTTCTCTAATTATTTTAGGCATTTTGATAATATTTAATTGCCTTTAATGAAATAATTAAGATTATACTTAATTATGATAATCTTAGGATATTTTATGATCCCTAATAAGATTTAGAAAATCAAATCTTTGGTTACCTTAATTCTAGGAAAGAATTGCCTAGAAAATAGAATAAACACAATGAGAAATTTGAGACTACATATTCACCTATTTTAAATATGTATTATGTGACACTTATAATAAGTGAGTTTTTTTTTTTTAGGGTATTACACCAAATCCACCAGGGGTAAAAAGGTCAATAGTGGCTAAGATATCTCTTAGGATATTGTTTATAAAGGAAATAATGTGGTGATACTATTATAGGATATCTGGAAAAATCAGGAATCATACCGAACAGACGAACGTACCACTAGCTATACGGACTAAGGTACGGACACGTACTGTAACTCTAACTCTTGTGTGTCTTGTATGCTTATATGTGATAAATGATTCATAGAGTCATGGACAAGACTATGTCTTAGGTCATGTATTGTGGTTAAGACTCGAGAGAGACCCAAGTTAACCTCTCTCTAATATGGTGAGAGCTCCACACTCTACACACATGGTGAGGGCTCCACACCCAACACACTAATCTTAATAGTCAAGACCCTCTATTTATAGACTAGGTCATAATTTCCTAACTAATCAATTAATCACCTATTTATATGCCAAGCTAAAAATCCCATGATACCATGCTAGTTATATGCCAAGAACTAAATCACATGTCTGTGTAACAGAAACCGCAAAAATCGGCTCTCAATTTCCAAATTTCCAAAGGGTTTCTAAACATTCTTACGCCTACTGCCAGGACGTAAATCACAAAAATACTAGAAATAGATAAAAAATGCTCGATGAATGCCTGTAAGAGAGGAGACGGAGGGGGAAGTATTGCCGAAAGGAGAAGGAGACGCCACGAACATGATGGCGCGAAGGGGAGGGAGTAAAGATGGCGACTAGGCTGGAACAAAAGGTTACAAGGTATTGGTTGCCAGTCTGTGGAAAATCAAATTGCTGGTCTTCAAAAAATTTTTTTCATTCTCCCTCTCATTTCTTCCTTCGCATTTACTTTTTTATAATTAAAAAAAAAAAAAGAAAAAAAAAATTGATGCTAAAAAAGAGAGTAGAATTTTGGACTTTTTTTTTATTACCTTTGCTTTTTCTTAAAGCTTTCATCCATGCATATAAATTAACAAAAGAATTTACCCTTTGATTAAAAAAAAAAAAAAAAAACTCATCTAAACGAGCACATAGTGGCAAACAACTATAATTTTAGATAATCATAATTTAATTATATAGATAAATGATACTAGTCCTCCAATTCTGATGGCAGGATCTATCATTTACCCTTTGTCTATCATATTCATACCCTAATATATAATCTAATTAGTTTATATGATTTATCTTCCACATTTAGCTTTTCCCTCAAATTTTCTTATTTAACTTATAAATTGATATGTAATCTAAAATTATCAATGAGTATATATTATGGAGATTAACCCATACTTGTTATAATTAAATAATTTATTTAGCTTAATAAACAGAATAATGATAGGAAATCCTTATAGATATATTTTCATATTTATAGTTTTGAATATGATATTTCAAATTTTGAATAATTTTAAATTAATTATTTTAGTAGAATAATATCAAATATAAGGTTAGTTAGCGCTTTCTTCTGCTCTTTTTTGGAATCCCCAATAGTTTCGCTCTGCAAGATTTAATGTTCTCAGTCGCCATAAACTAAAAGCACAGTCATATAACTTTGATTCTCAGCTTCTGATTTAGATTACGCCGTCCAGCACAATGAAGCCGCAGTTAGTGGCTGGCAACCGGCCATATCTTGCTGAAGAAATCATCACAGATATTCTCAAACGACTTCCGGTAAAATCCCTAATCCGATTTCAAAGCGTGTGCAAACCTTGGAAAAATCTCATCAAGTCGGCGTTGTTCATTACTGAACACCTCCACTACTCTACTCATCAAAATTCTTGTCTTCTTTTGAAATATGAATATTTCTCTTCTCCATTGCACCTGCGTTTGCTAGATTGGGAGATGCAAATCCATGAAATTCTCCATTCGTGGGCTTTCACTATGCTCATCGGTTCCATCAATGGCTTGCTCTGTCTTTATCCTTTCGTTTTGTGGAATCCGGCTACCAGGGAGGTTAGACAGCTGCCTTTGCCCAGAGAACGACATAATCCATGTAGTTGCACAACAGGATTTGGGTACAGTCCAATAGTTAATGATTACAAGATAGTTATAATTTATTCTAATTTCAATACACTAATTGGGGCGGAAATCTATTCATTAAGCACAGACTCATGGAAGGATGTTGATCTTGGGGTTTTACAGGGTGTAAAATTGGATCTTTATTGTTTTAATAATGTCTCTGCAAATGGAAGCATATTTTGGTACGGGCGAAATTCAGATGCTATAGTTTCATACGACATAGCAACAGAAGTGTTTAAATTGATACCATTCTCTGCATCACTTTCTACCATACTTAATGTGTATGATGACAAACTTGCTTTAGTCTCTATAAAGAATAAATGGATTGAATTGTGGGTGTTGGAGAAGGGTATTGATTCTTCATCAGAGACATGGAGTTGGATTAAGAAGCATACCGAAAGATATCCCTCGGATTCCTTGTTTTGGTGGACTATTTGGAGGAATCACCTAACTGTCTACGGTCCTTATGCGCCAATCCAAGATTTAGCTCTATATTTGTTCAAAATCCCTACTAATGAGATGAAGGTGGGTTTGATTCCCGAAGTTGATGGGAATCACCCTTATTATGTACCTCATTATGTTTTTTTTTTTGGTAAAAACGGGGCAACTGCCCATGTATTTATTGCATCAGAACATAGCGCGGGTATAAAACACCCATAGCATCCCTGGACAACAGGTTATTCACGCATACATCCCTGGACAATGTGTTATTCACGCATACTGGTGGATTTACAAACACAAAGAACCGACCGGTGACCACCTAGCTCAAAAGAATAATTTGCAAGGGCATCTGCACAAATGTTGCCCTCACTCGTATACATGTTTAACAACTAAACTAGAAAACTTAGACAAAGAGCAATCAATAGCAACTAACGAGAAGACGCCACACTTCCATCTTCCTTACTCGCAATTTCTTTAGCAACCGAACAATGCAAGTGGAGTCACACTCCACAATCATTTTGTCCAAACTGATATTCCAAAACCAGATTCATACCAACCAACACCGCCCATAATTCAGCCTTAATCGCTGAACATCTACCCAATTTTTTAGCAAATCCAGCTATCCATCGACCATTTTCTCCCCGAATTAGCCTGCCACAACCGGCAAGCCCAGACACTCCTTTAGCAGCTCCATCCACATTCAACTTTATCCAACCCCTCAAAGGAGGCTCCCATCCAATGTGAACTTCCTGCTCTACACCTTTAAAACACCCATACTCTTGTCTTGCCCTTTTTACTTCCTTAACATAACATCTCACTATATGACTACGGTTACCAGGCCTCACAAAGTCAGTAACAAACATACCTTTGTTTCTCCAGCTCCACAATAGCCAGCAGGTGATCCCAAAGGTGAGATTCCAATTCTCCTCCTTTTGTTTTAAATTCCAGTTGAACCATTCCATGCCCTGCAAATTTAGAAACTCAGCTTCAAGATACCCATCTTTTAGCTCCTGCCATAACGAAGCAGCTCCACAAAGAATCCTCAAAGACATGCATAAGTGGACTCCACCATATCAGCACATTTATAACAGCACGGGTTACCACCCAGTATTCTACTTCTTCTCTCACTAGTTAACAATCTATCATGGACCGCAAGCCATAGGAATACTTGCACCCTCGCCGGGCCCTTCCACACCTCCTCATCCTTATTTTGCTCATATCGCAATGATTGATACATTTCAGCCACTGTATACCGATTTTGTACCTTTGTACCCCACCTCAAAACATCCACCCCATTTAACACATTAGGGGGCAACACAGCCATTATGAGACTCACTCCCTCCTCATTAACCCAACTCCTAACTTTCTCCAAATCCCAATCACCTATATGATTTACAAACTCCTGCACCTTTGTGTCACACTCCGCTACAGTTAGAGTTTTAGTACTCTTATCAACTAAGGTTTTACCATCGTCCAACCACTTATCATGCCAAAAATTCACCTTTGCACCATCTCCCACCTCCCAATACATGTTCCTTAGCACACTCGCCCAGATTCTACACAGGTTTCTCCATGTTTCCGAATCTGTCTTCAACCTCTTGCACTCATTTTCTAGGTTACACGCCCTTTTATATTTCCCAGATAGTGCCAACGAGCATAGGCTGTCAGGCTTAGCAATCATATTCCAAGCCACTCTTCCCATCAAAGCATCATTCATAGCGCCTAGCTCTCTCAAACCGAGGCCACCATCTGACTTCCTACTACAAACTGTTTCCCAGTTAACCGCATGAATCTTCCTTTTTTCCCTGTTGCTATTCCAAAGGAAATCCCTTTGAATTCTCTCCAGCTCATTCCTAACACCAACAGGAATATAGGAATGTTGCATAGTAAAAATTGCCAACTGACTTGTAACTGATTGAACAAGGGTCAATCTTCCAGCCATAGATAAATTCTGTTTCTTCCAACTACTCAATCTCCCTTGCATTTTATCAATCAAATGCTGAAAATTCCTTCTACTATCCCTTCCTTTAAACATATAGGCTCCCAAATACCTCCCCAAATCCTCCATTCTCCTAAATCCAGAGTATGCACAGATTTCATTTTGTACTCTTCTCTCAACATTTTTAGAGAAATAAATGCTGGTTTTATTCTTATTGACTTTCTGCCTAGACATGTCCCCGAATAGTTCAAGTATACTCATCACAGTGCAGATCTGATCCATATTTGCTTCACACACAAGAAGCAAATCATCAGCAAACATGAGGTGTGACACCTCAACTCCACTTCTTCCCAACTTCATTGGACACCATTTCTTGCTATTAACACAGTCCACAATTAGGTGAGTCAGATTCTCCATACCTAGAACAAATAAGTATGGAGACAAGGGGTCCCCTTGCCTCAAACCCCTAGAAGGGCTAAATTCCTCTATCTTCCCACCATTCCACATAAGAGACAGTTTAGCTGAAGAGATACAGGACATTATGACCTTTGTTAAGTGGACATCTACTCCAATCTCTCCTAAAACCTTGCTAATAAAACTCCATCCCATCCGATCGTATGCTTTTTCTAAGTCAACTTTAATCACCATAAAACCCCTTTTTCCTTGTAACTTTCCCATGGAATGGATTATTTCCTTAGCAACAAGAATGTTGTCATGGATACTTCTCCTAGGGACAAAGCTCGATTGATAAGGAGAGATCAAACTATCCATAATTGGTTTAAGTCTATTAACTATCAGCTTCGACAAACCTTTATAAACGACATTACATAGAGCAATAGGGCGAAAATGGCTTACCTCTTCCGGCTATTCAACTTTTGGAATAAGCACCAAAAGAGTATCATTTACCTCCCCTATCCGATCTGGATGACTCCGCAAATCCCTGATGAAATTCACAACTGAGCTGCCAACCACCCTCCAATTACGTTGATAAAAGGCAGCCGGGAACCCATCGCTCCCCGGAGCCTTTAGGCTTCCCATTTGGAAAAAGCCCTCCTTATCTCCTCTCCGTAAATTTTTGATCCCGCCTTTCTAACTTCTCATTAGGCACCTGACCCCATCTCTGTGACGTATCAATCCACCTTCGATCCTGCACCTCTTCATAGAACAGATTGCTATAAAAAATCTGAAACATCTTTACAATCTCAGCTTCCTTCTCAACCCAAGCTCCCTCACTGTTTTTAAGCATCTTTATTTTATTTCTTCTTCTCCTAATCAATGTTTTGGTGTGATAGTAGCTCGTATTACGATCACCCCCTTCTAACCATTGCCCCCTTGACTTTTGGAACCAAAGCACTTCCTCCTGCCGTAATACTTGAAAAAGTTCAGATTCTAACTATTTCTCCAACCAGATCAGAAATGGGTTACTCCACCTTTCAATACTACGTTGCACCCCACCCAACCTGTTTAACAACCTTCTCTTGCGCCATTCAATTTGGCCAAAAGTCTCCCTATTCCACCTTACTAATTCCTGCCTCAAGGTATTTAAATTCTCCTGTACCTCTACCTCCTCTAACCAATTCTGCATAATCACACTATCAAATTGCTCATGCATCTGCCAAGCAACCTCATATCTGAATGGTCTGCCTCTAACCTCCTTATTTTCCATAGCCAAATTCACAATGATAGGATGATGATCAGACCCAACTCTAGGGATAATTTTGACAACAACATTCTCAAATTTTTCTTGCCATTGAACATTACACAAGCATCTATCCAACCTTTTATATACCCTATCCAACCCATTCCATTTAGGTCCTTTCCAAGTGAAGAAAGGTCCATGAGCATCAATGTCGATAAAGTTACAGTCCTGTATCCAGTCCTTAAACTTCTTACACCGAGCCTCATTTACCCTACCTCCACCTTTTTGCTCCAAAGGGGATTTAACTTCATTGAAGTCACCAGCCAATAACCAAGGATCATGAGAAACAATGGACATATTATATAGGATATCCCAAATCCTATGCCTTCTAGTTTCATTAGGGCTTGCATATACAGCCGTAAATGCCATCTTCTTCCCTCCCAAACATAGATTACAATGGATAAATTGTTCATCAAGCAGTATAACATCCACGATTAACTCCTCCAAATTCCATAAAATCCATATACCCCCTGAAAATCCCTCAGCCTCCCTCCTTACCGATTATTTGAAACCCCAGTTCTTTATAATTCTGTCTGCAGCTATCCCACTAACACGTGGCTCTAGTATAACTACCACATCCAACTGATGTCTATGTTTCAAATCCCTTAGTACAGCAGCAAAGCCCTTGCTGGATGCACCTCTACAATTCCACACCATTATGTTCATCATTAAACAAATGATAGGAAACAGATCAACAAATTCTGTCATCACCAAGGCATGGGGTCACAACCCCTTCCTCAGAACACATCTCATCAACTTCAACAGGTTCGCCATCCTTACCATCAATCCGCTGGCCATCAGTGACTATATCATCCTTGCCACCTGTTCTATCCGAAAGTACCCCTGGATGCAGGTTTTCTTTTTCAATCATGGCCACACCATTCCAATTATGCATACTTGAAATGCTCTTCGGGTACACATTCTACACTCCCACCATCATTCGTATCTCCGTCAAAGCAAAGACCATTCTTCCCAGTGCTTCTTCCATACCGTGGGGCTCTTTTCCTTCTCCATTTTGTCTTGCTGCCCTTCCTTTACCACTGCCTTCTTCTTATTTGCCATTACCTTCTCTAAACCGCGAAGATTTACCCCCATCCCCCCATTCACCCCTTTTTTCTTCTGCTGATTGCCCTCTTTGTGTAACTTTTCCACCCCTGGTGCTTTCTCACTAAGCCCCTGTTTGCTCATCACTCCCACATTAACCCCTTCATTCCCCACATCCTTTTCTAGCACAGAGAATCTGGATCCCGATGGTGGCGGCTGATCAGTCACAGGATAACGTCTTGGCCTTCTAGCACGTTAGACGGTTTTCCACAACTCCTTCTCCCCCTCACTCCTAGTTTCCACATTGGGGTCTTTTTCCTTTGCCTCTACATCCATACTCGCCGCATCCTTTTTCCTGTGAAAAATCTACACACCCCTCTTTATTATGCCCAAACCATCCACATTTGGTGCACAGCAACCCACGGCTTTCATAAACCACGCTCAACACTTGTCCCTCCACCGTAAATTCCGGTATAAGTGGCTTCGTGAGATCCAACTCCACACACATACGGGCAAAATTTCCCCTCGCACGTTGCGCCGTATGCACGTCCAACCTGATTGCCTTACCAATAGCATTTCCTAAATTCAGTAAAAACTTTTTATCGAAAAGAGGCGCAGGCAAATCAGGTAATCGAACCCATGCTACAACAGAGTCAATTCTTGCATTTTTCGGGCAGAAATCAGAGCGCCACCTAGCCACGTTCAGATAAGCATCCAAAATGACCCAAGGCCCCCCGTTAACGCTTCCATGTAATCATCCAGATGTTGAAAACTAACAAGATAGAAATCATTTTCTAAATCAAAAATGTCTATCTGACCTTTTCTCTCCCAAATCTGACGCAACTTCTTGACCATGAATCCGTACGACGGTTGTCGTCCCAGTAGCTTCACAATTAGTGTACGGCGAAAAGGCCTCATGAGTCGATCCTTTTCCTTATCATCAAATAGGAACCCTGGACACAGTGGATTAGATAGATCTATAGAGACTCCATCGTTAGGGTTCAAGACCTTATCGAAATCGATTCCCGCTCCATAATCCTCGATCGCTTCTTCCTCTTGGTCTTCGACCACTCCCACTGACGGAGGTTCGTGAATTAACATTGTTCAATAACGACTCCCTATACGACATCGGCGTAGGCGCCTTCGCCTCTGGCCTCATCCATGGTTCCTCCCGAGCTTTTGAAGATTCGCCTCCAGTAAACTACTTTTCAGCAAAGCGCACTTTCCTCTTCCTTCGATTTCCATCCTCACCGTCGTCCTCCATCATCCTCTCACTTCCCCCCCCTCGCAAGGTGCGATCGGAGGGGACACTCATTTTCCTCCGTAACAGTAGGTGGCGGAGGCCTCTCTCTCCAATTCGACAGCCACTATCGGTATCTCCGCTCTCAGAATGACGATCGATTTTTTTTTTGAAACATATTTTACCTCATTATGTTTTTAATTATGCGGAAAGTCTTATACCACTTAGACAACATCCACATTGAACAATCTTAATTCTACGGGTTTATTTTTTTAAATTTAAATTCAGATTTATTTTTGTTTACATATGACTCTATATTAGTTTAGTTTGGATGAGTATATACTTACCAGTTTTGATACTCTTTAGAGATGTTATTTTGAATGACAAATCTAGAGATTCAATAATGGATGTTTCTTGATTCTTAATATAGGTTGTTCACCTCTATCACTCCTCTGGGCACTATCAACTGTTAATTGCTTGACTTGCGTTAGTTACAGTGTTACACCCACACACACAGAATTGAAGTATCTATATTTTTTGTCTGAGTAAAAGCAATGATTACTCATATGTCAAACAACCATAAAGGTGACTCTTGAGAAGATCATTGAATGATTCTTCTAACTTCAGTCTGTTGGTAATTTGACACGTGACCTATAATTTAAACCCATATTGAAGGCTTCCTAGTATAAATTGTTTAACGATGACTTATTTTTGTAAACCCTAACTACTTTTATTTAAAAGGATTATATTAGAAATTATGCCTAGTATAAATTGTTTAAGAAACACAAAAGTTCAGCCTGTTGTTTGTTGACTTTTTTTTAGTAATCCTGGGTGAATTTACAAGAACGTATATGTGTTTTAACAACTAACAATGATAAAATAATATGTATTCGTATAAAAAGTCAGAAATTATAATTTACATTAAAATAGCTTATGCAAAAATTTACAAGTGCTCATAAATAAATTTTCAAATGCATAATAAAATGCAGTTACAGATTCTCATATGTAGAATGGCATTTGGGTCATTTATCATCAAAGTATATTTTCAATAGTCCTTTAATGATTTTTGTTTATCCCTTCTTCAATGGCTGGCCATTTTATTTTTATTTTATAACTATTTGAAGATGTTGGCCCAAAATTCTGATTCAACGAACGGCAAATAAGCTCGGTTCGCACTTTCTTATGCTAGTATTTGAAATCCCATCGATTTCGGTTGTTTTCCTCTGCGAGATCTCTTCTTCTCTGTGGAGAACTAAAAGCATAGTTATCTAGTTCTGATTCTCAGGGTTTAAATAATATTACATTAAATTTTATAAATAAAATATTTAAAAACTATTTTGAGTTAATACAATATCTACCATGTTTGGAAGAAATACTTACATACTTCATAGTGCCACGTGATTTGAACTCTATCCCATGATAAAACCATAGTAGCTCGGTTATTTTAATCCTAATAATCTAATGATACATCTAAAATAATTCACATTTTATGTTTTTTTTTTAAAAAAATTGGCCATTCATTATATTAAGGACCAAAAAATATATTATAATTCCCCAAATTAAGGATAGGAGGGGTAACGAATACTATTGTGTATATAAGTATTTATTTAACTATTCATCGATATTGGCGGGAAAATACTGATTTATAGTTAAAAATGCGTTTAAAATCTTGGCCTTAATAAGCTCCTTCTACTTCTAGTCTTCTGAAATCTCCGACAATTCAGATAGTTTTCTTCTTCTCAGTCAACAAATGCATGTAACTCCTCTGATAGAATTTCAAGTCGGGATGAGGGTAAACGGCGACACATCATATCTTCCCGATGAAATCATCACAGAAATTCAGAAAAGACTTCTGGTGAAAACCCTAAAGCAATATCAAATTTTGTGCAAACATTGGAAAAATCTCATCAATTCGCTGTCTTGGAGAAGCAGAGAGGCGTCGTGAATACCATCGAACCTTGAAGGCCTTACGTCTCCCATCACCTCCCCTTGGCTCTCTCTTCTTGACCATCCTCTTCCTTTCCATCAAGATTTAGAGATGGTATCTGACGTGAGCGCATATTGATAATTGAGATGGTATCAAACCCATGCTTATATAGTATTAGACCCTTATATATATAGTATCAGACCCTACCATGTATCGAGAGCAATGTGGATATTGAGATAACTTTATTGCTGGGAGATGTCGAAACCAACTAGGTTGATGAGCGCCCCTGCATCTACAGGTGTTAAATGATATACGCAAACCCGAGCGCATATCAACACCAGAGATAGTATCAGATATGCATGTCCCACATGAGTTGGAGAAGGGAACTTGGGATGTTAGAGATGGTATCAAACTCGAGCGTGTATCAATAGTAGAGATGGTATCCGACCTAAGTGCATATGGTATCAAAACCGAGAACGTGTTCTGTGAGCAAGTTGGAGGGTGATGTCCCTCATCAGCTGAAAGGAGAACTTATAGTTTTAGAGAGATGAGTGTGCATATTGATAACTGAGATGGTATCAGACCCGAGCTTATATAGTACGGACCTTGAGTTAAATGAGGTAGGGATAATATTTAGGAACAGTGAAGGAACTTGCATAATAGACTTCAAATTTTCAAAACGTATTTTTGAAATACCAACATTAGAAGTAGAAGATTCGATTGAAACTTTGTTTTGCAATCTGTTGGCATTAGAGTACTATCACTATCCTTCTACTCCTTAAATTGATGATAATGTTTTCATTATGGACTTCTTTATCCACACAAGCACCGATGTTGGTATTTCAAGAATGTCACATCAGTGCTTGCAATGACGGATTTAGGGGGCTAGGGGTGGCCCGCCCCCCAAAATTACAGAACTTGACCAAGAATTTTAAGAAATTATGTTTTGGCCTTATAAACCTTTTAATATTTTCCATTTAGTCCATTTTAAAAAGTCTCATGGAGGGATTTAAATGAAGATATTGAAACTTTTATGAGGCTAAAATATAATTTCTTAAAATTTTGGGTCAAATTCTGTAATTTTCACCCTCTAATTTCAAATACTAACTCCATTGGGTTCTATTCTATAATTTTCGCCCCCCTAATATCAAATCCTGGCTCCGCCCCTGAGTGCTTGTGTTGATAAGGAAGTTCATAATGACAACATAGTCAGTTATGTAAGAAGAAAAAGGATAGTGACACTATTCTAACACCAGCAGATTGCAAAACAAAGTTTCAGTTGAATAATCTACTTTTAATGCTGGTATTTCAAGAATACATTCTGAAAATCTGAAGTCCATTATGCAAGTGCCTTCACTTTTTCTAAATGTCACTCCTGCCTCATTTAACAAGTTGTATTATGAATTCATGTTCTAATTTGTGCAATCTTCATGGTAAACTCAATGGTGGTAAGTGAAATGTTTTAATCAGGTCAGTGAAGTGTTCAAGGACAACACATTCACAAGTTAATTTCATGGTGTTATAAGGTTCAAAATATTTAAAAGTAAGATGAATAAATGAAGGGTTGCTATCATCATTAGCCGTATTGTTGGGAATAACTCTATCATATAGGCTTTCAAGCACAAGAAAAGGAAGTTGATTCTCAAGTAAGAACAAATCCAACCTTACTATAGTGGCTAGCCACGATTTAAACTTAACAATATCATCCAATTATAAAATTGATACCAAAAAATAGCTTAAATAAAAAGCAACAATCCAATAGAATCACCTTGACAAATTCCTTGTGGCTAAGCATAAGTTTGGATAGATTAATCATTTTTGTGGAAGAGATTGAACCCAACATTCATCTTTATTACTTAGAGCTTAATGAGCTTAGCCATAAGGAATTCGTCAAGGTTAATATATTAGAATCTTGTTTCTTATTTGAGCTATCTTTTAGGTTTCATTTTCAAGAAAGTTATATTTGCTTTTACTTGAGAATCAACTGCCTTTTCCTAAGCTTAAAAACCTATATAGTAGAGTTTCTCCCAACAATGTTGCTAATGATAATGATGACCCTTCATTTGTGTCACATCTTACTACTACAAATACTATATCACCATGAAGTTATACTCACAAGGTGTTATCATTATCCACTTCATAGACCTATGTACATATGGTATCAAACTCGAACGCGTATCAACATTAAAGATGGTATCAGACATGTATCAAGAGCGAGGCTGCTCTTTGGTTCTCTTCTCTTTCTCAATGCATATTGAGAGCGAGATGGAGGATGATGTCCACATGAGTTGGGAAGGGGAGCTTGGGATATTAGAGATGGTATCAAACTCAAGCGTGTATTGAGGCAAAGATGACATTAGACCTAAGTACATATGGTATCATACACGATTACCGATGGTACCAGACCCGAGAATGTGTATTGTGAGTAAGTTGGAGGGTGATGTCCCACATCGGCTGGGAGGGGAACTTAGAGTTTTAAATATTGATAATAGGGATGGTATCAAATCTGCACACATACAGTATCAGACCCTTGTACATATGGTATCAGACCCAAGAGTGTATCGAGTGCGATGAGGATGGTGAGATGACGTTATGTCTGGAAGACGTTGAAACCAACCAAGATGGATGATGATGTCTCACAAGTTGGGGACTTGGGATGTTATAGATGGTATCAAACTCAAACGCTTATCAATAGTAAAGATGGTATCAGACACAAGGTATATGATATCAAACATGATTTCAGATTGCATCACACCCAAAATTGTGTATTTTGAGAGGGTGATGTCCCACATCGGCTTGAAAGGGAACTTGTAGTTTTAGAGATGGTATTTGACTTGAGTGCATATTGATAACTGAGATAGTATCAGACTCATGCTTATATAGTATAGACCCTTATACATATTGTTAGTTCTCTAAAAGTTTTGATGATCACCAACAAGTTGTAAGCAAAGGATAAAGTTTTGCTTTGTAAATTTAAAAACTTACTATCAAAGCAAAACTCGAGTTTTGGATTCAAAACTCGAGTTTTGACCTTACGGAAAGAGAAGAAACCAATTCTCGATCAAAGCAAAACCGCCAGTTTTTCTTTCAAAACTCAAGTTTTAACTACACGAGACTTCTCAATATTTTTGAGAAAGTCAAAACTCCGATTTTCATTTAAAACTCGAGTTTTGGACTCACGAAAGTCTCCTACATTTTGAGATTTTGAAAACCTCCAGTTTTGGCTAAAACCTTCAGTTTTCAAATTAACTTGAAATATTCCAAGTTTTCACTAACAAGTGAAAACTCGAGTTTTGAGGCAAAACTCGAGTTTTGAGTTTGGCGTAAAGCTTTCGTCTTTGGCACATTTTCAAAACCTCCAGTTTCTCAATAAAACTCCAGTTTTGGTTTTGGACAATGTTTTCACAAAGTAGAGTGAAAACTCGAGTTTTGATTTCAAAACTCGAGTTGTGATCGACAGAAAGTTCTTGGATTTTTCGCCTTCCAAAACCTACAGTTTTCCATGAAAACTCCAGTTTTGGTTTTTAACAATGTTTTCACAAGAAAGTGAAAACTCGAGTTTTGATTTCAAAACTCGAGTTTTGATTTGACAGAAAGTCTTTGAATTTTTCGAGTCTTGAAAACGCGTTTCTTCTAAAACCTCCAGTTTTGTCTTGGCGCAAATTTACCCAAGTTTTCATGTTTAAATGAAAACTCGAGTTTTGATATCAAAACTCGAGTTTTGGCAGATGTAAAGTTTGATACACTTCAACGTTTTGAAAACCTCCAGTTTTGCAAATAAACCTCCGATTTTGATGTTTTGGACTTAAATCAATTTTACTCATCAAAGTCCAAAACTCGAGTTTTGAAATCAAAACTCGAGTTTTAATTACGAGTTTAAAATTCAAATCGCGAACGTGAATCCTTCTTGATTGATCCTAATACTTTCTATTATCATTCTTGCATATTCCCCGCTATGTTTAACCACTTTGTTAGTAAGTTTCATCTTGCTTAAACAAGATTAAATGAAGATTTAGTGGAAAAGCAAAAAGCATG
Organism: Acacia melanoxylon; assembly: GCA_019022615.1. Taxonomy (NCBI): domain Eukaryota; kingdom Viridiplantae; phylum Streptophyta; class Magnoliopsida; order Fabales; family Fabaceae; genus Acacia; species Acacia melanoxylon. The sequence continues at coordinate 1,180,998 of JAFJYJ010000042.1, forward strand.
TCGTAACATTAAATGCTTCAACCGGTAAAAGTTGCATACTTCGTAATCCATCTCGTACACGCTTGCAAAGCATTAAAGAATGTTCTTCACTTCCACTTTTCGCTACACCAACGGATTGATTTGTCTCGAAATCAACTCGACCTCCTACACAATTTGGATTAAATGAAGACTAGTGAGAGAAAACCCGCACTGCCTCCAACAAACTAGAATAATCCCTCAACGGATATATGAAGTTGGCAACAGTCATTAAATGATCTCTGAGCATAAATAGAGCAGCATTTAAGTTTCCTAATAACACACATCTGCTGAAAAATGAAAATCATTCAAAGCTCTCAACTACTCTCTAGTTCTTCCACGTGTGAAAGTGACTTTTGATACAAAGCTTCGGTGTTTATCATAATACACTCTTAGAGAGAGTTTCATTCTTGTAAAGCATTTATTGTAAGGAATCACAAGTCTGGGGACTTGGTGATTGGGTTCATTGATTACAACTTGTAAAGGGGAGTAAGTTCTAGTGAGAGAATTACTCTTGAGTACGAGTGTGTAATCTTTTGAAATAGTGAAAAACCCGAGAGTCCGGGACCGGACGTAGGTCAAGAGATTGGACCGAACCAAGATAAATCCTTGTGTCTTGCTCTTCTACTCTCATCTTAGCTCATCTCTGTTTTAGTGTTCAAAAAAAACAGCTATTCGAAAAAGATTTTCAAAATCCCCAATTCACCCTCTTGGTGATTTAGCTCCACTTTCATTTGGTATCGAGCCTGTTCTCTTTGAAGAGATTAACATCTCGAGAAGGATCACTATGGAAGGTATTCTACCCGATGGAGCTTCGATCAACCGACCACCGGATTCACCGGGAGCATTACTCATTCTCGGAAAAACAAATTCAAAGTCTTCGTAATGGCTTCGAATATGGTCTCCGGAGAGTGTTTGAAAAAGGAGACTATGTTCCTTCAACTACTAAAGATGGAGTAAAAACTCCAAAGCGAGAAGAAGAATACGATGAGAATGACCGTGGCGATTGTTCTTAACAAAGAAAGCCATTCTTATGCTCCAAAGTGCCTTAAGTCGAGTGAATACTTTCGAATATGCTCCAAGACTTCGCTAAAGCAATGTGGGACGCATTGGAGTTGGCTCACGAAGGAACCACTGGAGTCAAGGAGAATAGAGTTAACACCCTTATGATCGAGTACGACCTCCTTCGTATGAAGTCGGGAATCTATTGATGAGTTCCGGCTTAGATTCACTCATCTCGATCAATCAACTTGCTGCATTGGGAAAAATCTATGATGAACCAGTTCAAGTCAGAAATTTTTTGAACATTCTCAGCAAGGAATGGGAAGCCAAGGTTACTACCATTGAAGAAGCTCATGGCGTATCAATGCAATCTGTAGTAGCTTTATTTGGTAGCCTATCAGAATATGAAGGCAAGATCAAGTTCAGAAAGGGACTTGATGAAATCCATAGTAAGAGCAAAGGCATAGCTCTTAAGTCTATCAAAGAAGCTAAAGATACAGATGATAAAGAGGAAGACGAAGAAAAAGAACTGGGCATGATTGTTCGAAGATTCAAGCGATTCTATCGAAAGGATCAAGGATACAAGAAGTTTCACAAAGGTAGCTCCAAAGATCGAGACAAAGAAGCCAATTATCTCGCTACGAGTGTGAAAAGCCTGGTCATATCAAATCGATTTGACTGAACAACAAGGACAAAGAAAAGAAGAAGTTCAACCGATTCAAAAAGAAAGCCTATGTCTCAAACCTATTTGGGGAGATAGCTCATCGATGAAGATGAAGTCGATGAGGAAGACAAAGCAAACATTTGCTTAGTTCTGAAGAAGAAGAGCAACATGACAATAATGATGAGGTATACAGTTCAAAACCATCCTACGATGAATTGTTTGTGAATACATTGTTGTTCAAACAGAATTTGAAAAACTTGAGAAAAATATCTTGCCTTGAAAAAGAAGAATGTAACTCTTGAACGCAAGTTGAAAAGCTTTCCCACCTTGAAAATGTTGTTTGTGAAGATTGTCCGATCTAAAGAAAAAGAATTTACATCTTACAAAGGCACTTGAGAAATTCACTAGAGGAAGTGAAATGCTCAATGTCATCTTGAAAGAACAAAGATTTACAAATGACAGATCAAGAATTGGTTACAAACCAAGTTTTGATAAAAGGAAAGGGAAAAAGAAATTTGGAGAAAGGAATTATATGAAATATTTCAAAAAATCTGTTCATTCTTCAAATCCTTTTGCACATTGCAATTATTGTAATCGAAAGGGTCATACCACCTCTTCCGTTTTCATAAGAAGGAAAGAAAGAGTAAGCCCATGGGAAACTATCAATGGGTGCCTAAGGGATCCTACAAGGTTCCTAAGACACATACTAACCCCAAAGGACCCAAGAAAAGATGGGTACCTAAGACTTGATCTGTTTTTGTCTTGCAGGTTTGTCTAAGAGCATCAAATCCCAACAAGTGGTACATTGATAGTGGATGCTCAAGACATATGACGGAGACCAATCTAAGTTTGCTTCAATCAAGCCCAAAGATGGTGGCAAGGTGACCTTTGGTGGCAACCAACTGGAAAGATTCTTGGAATTGGTGAAATTGGCAACAATGAAGGACCACAAATCAAAGATGTCTACCTTGTTGAAGGACTTTGCCACAATCTCCTCAAAGTGTAAGCCAAAGCACCGATAAAGGTAACTTAGTTATCTTTGATTCGAGGAATGCTTGATAGTAAGCAAGGATGTTCTCTCTTTAGAAAATATTAAATCAAAAGCCTTATTCAAGAGCTCCTAGAGATGGAAATTGTTATACACTTAATCTCTCTAGAAATGGTTCGGGTTCGAAAAATGTTTTGTTAGTAATCTAGATGATAGTTGGCTATGGCACAAGCGATTAGCTCATGTCAATATGATCCAACTTTGATTACTCAAAAAGGATTTGGTTATTGGTATTCCAAAACTTCATTTTAAAAACGACATGGTTTGTGATGCTGTCAAAAGGAAAACAAACCAAATCTTCCTTCAAATCTAAAAATGAAATTTCAACTAATAGACCTCTTCAACTACTTCATATGGATCTAGTTGGACCAGCTAGAGTAAAAAGCCTTGGTGGCAATCTATATACTTTGGTCATAGTTGATGACTTTTCTAGATTTGCTTGGACTATATTTCTATCTTCAAAAGATGAAACATTTGATCGTTTGTCGTTTTTGCCAAGAAGGTTCAAAACGAGAAAGGTCTTTCTATTTCGGGGAATTGAACTGATCATGGAGGAGAATTCGAGAACCATGCATTTGTCGAGTTACGCGATAACATGGGAATTGATCATAACTTCTCGCCCGAGGACTCCTCAACAAAATGGAGTTGTGGAGAGAAAGAACCGAGTTCTTACCGAGATGGCAAGAGCTATGTTGAACGAAAACAACACTTCTCAAGTGTTCGGGCTGATGCAATGAGCACCTTGCTACATCTCAAATCGGGCATATCTCCGGAAGAAGTTGGGCAAAACCTCCTATGAATTGTACAAGGGAAGAAAGCCAAATCTAGCTCATCCGCATGTGTTTGGATGCAAGTGTTTCATCCACAACAATGGTAAGGATAACTTGGGAAAATTCGATCCCAAGGCAGATGAAGGTATATTTTTAGGCTATTCAAATAGGACTAAAGCTTATAGAGTTTTTAATACTCGTACTCGAATTGTTGAAGAATCAATGCATGTTGTTTTTTGTGAATCCAAAACTGATAAATCCTTGGATGATGAAGAAGGAAATGTTTTCAAAAATCAATTCTTTTCGAAAACCACTCCTGCATCTATTGAAAATCCTGAAAATATTTTTGAGGCTCATCCCCAAAACAATCTCGAAAATCTGATCAGTCTCGGCCTAGAGCTTGGAAGTTCATAAAGGATCATCCTTTGGACCAAGTAATAGGTGATGCAAGTCAAGGGGTAAGAACCAGAAACAAAGACTTTAAATGAAGTAATTTTCTCGCATTCATATCTCATATTGAACCCTCTAAAATATATGAAGCCCTTACTGAGACAATGATTGGGTAATAGCTATGCAAGAGGAGTTACATCAATTTGATAGAAATCAAGTTTGGGATTTGGTACCTAGGCCCAAGGACCATCCGGTCATTGGCACCAAATGGGTATTCAAAAACAAACGAGATGAATCAGCAATCATTGTCCGTAACAAGGCAAGATTGGTTGCTAAAGGCTATAATCAAGAAGAAGGAATTGATTATGAAGAAACTTATGCTCCAGTGGCAAGGTTGGAAGCCATAAGAGTTCTTCTAGCCTTTGCTTGTGTCAAAAGATTCAAGCTCTATCAAATGGATGTAAAAAGTGCTTTTCTAAATGGTTTTATTCAAGAGGAAGTTTATGTAGAACAACCTCCTGGTTTTCAAGATGATCATCATCCAGATCATGTTTATCGTCTCAAAAAGGCATTATATGGTCTTAAGCAAGCTCCTAGAGCTTGGTATGAGCGATTAAGCAAGTTCCTTCTTGATCAAGGATTTATTAGAGGAAAAGCAGATACAACTCTCTTCATAAAGAGTAATAAGCTTAGTGAAATTTTAATTGTCCAGATATATGTTGATGACATTATATTTGGTGCTTCTAATGATGATTTGTGTTGAGATTTTGCTAAGAGTATGCAGGGAGAGTTTGAGATGTCCATGATGGGAGAACTCAACTATTTCCTTGGTCTACAAATCAAGCAAAGAAAATATGGAATCTTCATATCTCTGACCAAGTATCTCAATGATCTGCTGAAGAAGTTTGGGATGGATCATTGCAATGGAGCCGACACACCAATGAGTTCCATTTGCCTGTTTGGATCTTGATGAAGAGGGCAAGGACTTCAACATAACGAAATATAGAGGAATGATAGGATCATTGCTCTATCTCACAAAGACAAGTCGCCCGGACATCCAATTTAGTGTGGGTATGTGTGCAAGGTTTCAATCGGCTCCCAAGGAATCTCATCGAGAATGTGAAGAGGATCTTCGAGATACCTTGCCGACACAAAGACTCTTGGCTTATGGTTTCCCAAAGGTCAACCCGAACATTTGGTGGCATATTTGATTCAGACCATGCTTGGCTATAAGAGATAGGAAGAGCACAAGTGGCCAATGTGAATTTTTTTCGGTGGGTCACTTGTTTCCGGTTGACAAGAAGCAAACAAGTGTGTTTGTATCATCCTTTGAAGTCGAATATGTTGCTGCCTCTAGTTGTGCTCAAGTTTTATGGCTCAAGCAACAACTATCGACTTGGGAATCACTCGAAGGAGATCCCAATACTATGTGATAATACTAGCACGATTAGTTTGGCGAAAAATCCAGTTCAACATACAAGGACCAAACATATTGATGTGAGGCATCATTTCATAAGGGATCATGTTCAGAAGAGAGATGTCAAAGTTATGTTCATCCCAACACATCTTCAACTTGATGACATCTTCACAAAGCCTCTAGCTAAAGAACAATTCAATTTCATTAGAAGAGAATTGAGAATGGTCAATCCCAATGAGTTGTGAGTATTTCTCTCTATCTAAATGTTAGCTATATTTTTTTTTTGATGATAAAGAACTAACTTGAGCATCGGAGTGTCTAGACATGTTATATGCGGGATAATTCAAAATCTGAGTTTCACTGTCGAAGAGTGAAAACTCGAGTTTTGATATCAAAACTCGAGTTTTGATTTTGGTAAGTCAGGATCAAAAAAATATTGAAAACTCGAGTTTTGAAGTGAAAACTCGAGTTTTGGCCATGGAAACTCAAAGGGTCACATAACACCCGTCATCCGGATTAAGCGCTAAGTGACTATCAAAACTCGAGTTTTGAATTGAAAACTCGAGTTTTGTCAAGGTTATATATATATAGGTCTTTGTTTTAAGTTCTTCAAAACTCGACCTAAAACTCAAGTTTTATCTAGGGTTTCTCTCATATTGCCGATTCTCTCATCTCTCAACCTAAACCCTTACTCAAAAATCTCTCATGGCCTCGAAATCACACTCTCTCGGGGATTCCGACACCGATTCGAGCAACGAAGGTTCAAAATCATGGTCTCCACCTCCACCTCCTCCACCTCGACTGTGAGGGCGAAGGCGGTACCCAAGCGACTTCATCAAGGGGTAGATCGCTCAATCGCAGGAATTAGCCCGAAAATTCCTTCCTCCGATTCGCCTCTCTCAAAAGGGAAAAAGAAAGCTCCACCGGTTCCTCCAAGTCCAAAGGCGTGTCATTTCGGGACTTCGTATCGTCGCAAGCAACGAAGAGAAAGGAACCTGAACCAAAGGGCAAAGGAAAGAAGATTTCTGAAGATTCTCAACCCGTAAAGAAAAAGGCTGCGACGTCTGCAAGAACAAAGAGAGCTTCTGTATCACAACCCGGTCAATCTTCATCCAAAGCTCCTTCATCGTCTTCTAATCACCAAGAAGCAGCAGCCTCTCCAATTATGGCCAATGCCATATCGATATTTATCTTCATCCTTCCCCACCTCCAGGTTTTAGAATCATCTCGATGGTCTTTCGTTGAACAAAACAACAAATTCAAGGAACAATATATGAAAAGAGAATTTTGTCCCGTAGTAGCATTTGTCATTCTTGCGGACTTTCTCAAGGAATGTCATTTGGACTTATCTCCTTGGCTAAAACCCTATGAGTCTTTCATTTCTATATCTCGCTCCTTTTGCTACCAATCTTGTCGATTATTTTACTTTAATATGGAATATGACAATGAATTGGATTCTAGTGGTGACATAGTTGAGGAACGAATCACTACTACATCTTTTGTTAGGGGTGTCAAATTCACTTTGTCTCCTACCATTCTCAACAATATCTTAAAAATTGACAATCCACCTCCTATTCCCGACATTTCCTATAGCAATCGGGAAATATTTGGGACCCTCGGACCCAATGAGCCCTTTCCTCAAGATCGGCTTCACTTGCTCACTTTCAACCCCGGGTCAATGTCCAATACAAATCGAGTCTTGTGGTATATCTATTCACGAAATTTCATCCGAGAAAGGTGGAAATTATACCCACTTTGCTAAAAAAGATTACCTCTCTTCGCGCCTTTGTCAATAAAGTGCCTTTCAATCTCGATCCACATCGGATCTTCCAAGAAATGACCAAGTTCAAGTTTGCTCGTCGGAGGCTTTCTCACATACCTTTCCCTTCATTAATCTCGGTCATTATGTTCTATCACAAGATTTGGTATGTAGGTGCGCCAAAGACTCTCAAGTACCCTCCATTCTTTGGGAAAGCTCAACTGAATTTAATGCACATCACCTTGAAGCCGAGGATCCGGGCAATCTCGTGCACCTTCAAGGTCTCAACCTAGAGCATCACAAGCTAGAGCACACTCCCAAGCTCGTGAAGCTCAATCTGCTCCTCCAGCTTCTTAGTCATCATTGCCCGCAGATTTTGATTCAGAATCCAAAATATTGTGGACAAGGCACTTGCTTCCTTGTCAATCGATTAGAGTTCGAAATTGGTAAGTCGGGTGGTGAAGTCGGAAGTGGGAACCACGAAATGGTGGATGCTCGGGAAGAAATGAAGACTCGATTGAAGGGGTTGCTGAACAGGTTTTGAAATCAAGAGCAAGGCCGAGGATCTTGATGCCAAATTCTCTACTCGGCTTGTCTCCAACTTGGATCTCGGTGAAAAAGTGGATAAGATTTTAAAGCATCTCCATATTGGTACCTCGCTGGTCCAAGCACTTCAGCCCCGCTTCCGGTTCCTCATCCCCTTCCTTCACTTTCACCGTCCTCGATTCCCACCTCTTCACTGTTCCCTCCACTCCAATCTTTTCTTCATTGTTCTCGCATCTACCCCTGACCCATCGAGATTCTTCCTTCTCCATCTCCCACTACCCCAAGAATCGAACCCTTTCATCCCGAACCATTACCAACCACCCCATCTACCGAGGTTCTTCACCCCGCCTCACCTCCTCCTACTCCCATACTCACTCTCCATGAATCCTCTCTCTCGCTCCACTCTCTTTTGAAGATGACAAAGGGGAGAGAAAGCGACGAGCCAAGACCAAAGTTAAAAGGCCAAGACCAAAGTTAGAAGCAATTGAGAGATTAAGTTATAGCTATGATGTTTGATCTTTGGTATTTTGCAAATTTTAATGTTAACCATGCTTCCGTCCTTATGTTTGTTAGTTGTATTTCAAAGTGCAATTTATGATTGAACTTTGGGTATGAGATACAACTTGTGATTTCGTGCTTCGTTGCTCATCTCTGTCATTTTGTGTAAATTCATTCTCCGGCTTTACAATTCTGAATTTCAAAATGCAATCTACCGATATTCGCAAACTTAACCTCAAAATCAAATTACGCTTGTTTACATTTGTTGTCATCATCAAAAGGGGAGAATGTTAGTTCTCTAAAAGTTTTGATGATCACCAACAAGTTGTAAGCAAAGGATAAAGTTTTGCTTTGTAAATTTAAAAACTTACTATCAAAGCAAAACTCGAGTTTTGGATTCAAAACTCGAGTTTTGACCTTAGAGAAGAAACCAATTCTACGATCAAAGCAAAACCGCCGTTTTCTTTCAAAACTCAAGTTTTAACTACACGAGAGACTTCTCAATATTTTTGAGAAAGTCAAAACTCCGATTTTCATTTAAAACTCGAGTTTTGGACTCGCGTAAAGTCTCCTACATTTTGAGATTTTGAAAACCTCCAGTTTTGGCTAAAACCTTCGTTTTCAAATTAACTTGAAATATTCCAAGTTTTCACCAACAAGTGAAAACTCGAGTTTTGAGGCAAAACTCGAGTTTTGAGTTGGGCGAAAGCTTTCGTCTTTGGCACATTTTCAAAACCTCCAGTTTCTCAATAAAACTCGAGTTTTGGTTTTGGACAATGTTTTCACGAGAGTGAAAACTCGAGTTTTGATTTCAAAACTCGAGTTGTGATCGACACGAAAGTTCTTGGATTTTCTCGGCTTCCAAAACCTACAGTTTTCCATGAAAACTCCAGTTTTGGTTTTTAACAATGTTTTCACAGAAAAGTGAAAACTCGAGTTTTGATTTCAAAACTCGAGTTTTGATTTGACAGAAAGTCTTTGAATTTTCTGAGTCTTGAAAACTGCCAGTTTCTTCTAAAACCTCCAGTTTTGTCTTGGCGCAAATTTACCCAAGTTTTCATGTTTAAATGAAAACTCGAGTTTTGATATCAAAACTCGAGTTTTGGCCAGAACGTAAAGTTTGATACACTTCAACGTTTTGAAAACCTCCAGTTTTGCAAATAAACCTCCGTTTTGATGTTTTGGACTTAAATCAATTTTACTCATCAAAGTCCAAAACTCGAGTTTTGAAATCAAAACTCGAGTTTTAATTACTGAGTTTAAAATTCAAATCGCGAATCTGTGAATCCTTCTTGATTGATCCTAATACTTTCTATTATCATTCTTGCATATTCCTGCTATGTTTAACCACTTTGTTAGTAAGTTTCATCTTGCTTAAACAAGATTAAATGAAGATTTAGTGGAAAAGCAAAAAGCATGTCGAACATTAAATGCTTCAACCGAGAAAAGTTGCATACTTCGGTAATCCATCTCAGACACGCTTGCAAAGCATTAAAGAATGCTCTTCACTTCGGCACTTCGCTACACCAACGGATTGATTTGTCTCGAAATCAACTCGACCTCCTACACAATTGGATTAAATGAAGACTAGTGAGAGAAAACCCAGAATTGCCTCCAACAGCTAGAATAATCCCTCAACGGATATATGAAGTTGGCAACGGTCATTAAATGATCTCTGATCATAAATAGAGCAGCATTCAAGTTTCCTAATAACACACATCTGCTGAAAAATGAAAATCATTCAAAGCTCTCAACTACTCTCTAGTTCTTCTGTGTGAAAGTGACTTTTGATACAAAGCTTCAGTGTTTATCATAATACACTCTTAGAGAGAGTTTCATTCTTGTAAAGCATTTATTGTAAGGAATCACAAGTCGGGGACTTGGTGATTGGGTTCATTGATTACAACTTGTAAGGGGGAGTAAGTTCTAGTGAGAGAATTACTCTTGAGTACAGAGTGTGTAATCTTTTGAAATAGTGAAAAACCCGGAGAGTCCGGGACCGGACGTAGGTCAAGAGATTGGACCGAACCAAGTATAAATCCTTGTGTCTTGCTCTTCTACTCTCATCTTAGCTCATCTCTCGTTTTAGTGTTCAAAAACAGAGCTATTCTGAAAAGATTTTCAAAATCCCCAATTCACCCCCCTCTTGGTGATTTAGCTCCACTTTCACATATGGTATCAGAGCCACCTTTGATAGATTCCTCGTCATACTATGAGATCATCGGTTCCAGTAATGCTTTGCTCTGTGTTGTGATATATTCTTCCCGTCCTTGCCATAATTGCCTTGCATTGTGGAATCCTGCTACTGGAGAGGACAAATAGATCCCTAGAACTAGAATATCTGAAATTCTTGAATGGGATTACAATGGATTTGGGTTCAATGCAATTGTTAGTGATTATAAGAAAGTGCAAACATATAATTCGGTTAATGAAGTGATTATTGGGGTTGAAGTATATTCTTTAAGCATAGGTTCATGGAAAGAAATAGAATTTGAATGCTTAAAGGATATAAGTATTTGCACTCATAGTTTCAATGCTAATGGATCTATCTCTTATGGTGCTATAAAGCGAGCGAAAAGACATGAAAGTATTTACTTTGATTCCATATCCTGATATAACTGAAAATTCAACTTTTTAGATTACTGTGTATGAAGAAAAGCTTTGTATACTTTCTCTATCCAAGATCGATGACTTTCAAAACTATTCATATTCTTACATTGATTTGTGGGTGCTAGAGGAACGAATAGGTTCTTCCATAGAGAAATGGAGTTAGACTAAAAAAATATACCAGTAATACTTGCCCATCCCGGTTAGATTTCCAGGGACCATTTCGAGGAATGAGTTTATCTTGAGTTTTGGAGAAGCGGTCTATATTGGATTAACATCCTTACTAATGAGTGTAAGATGTTTGCTATCTTCATACGTGGTTTTGATAAAGTTTTCAGTTATGTGGATTCGTGTTTCTTATTTGAGCATTTTTTTAGGTTTCATTTTCATAATTGGGATGGTGTTATTGAGTTAAATCGTGGCTATCAAATACAGTAAGCTTAGATTTGATTTTACTTCAGATTTAGCTTCCTTTTCCTAAGCTAGTTTAAAATCCTATAGGAATAGAGTTTCTCTCAACAGCGTGGCTGATGAAAATAACCCCATTCATTTCTCTATATATTACTTGTAACTATCTTAAATACTATAACACCATGAAGTTAGAGTCTGATATGCTACTTCATTAGCCTATGTACATATGGTATTAATCCCGAGCACATATCAATATCAGAGATGGTATCATGCACGTATTAAGAGCGAGTCTTGATGAAGACCTTTTATCATTAGCCTTGGGGTCCACAATCAACAATTAACCAAGGATTGCGTATAGGCAAACCTAGGATCGTTCTCTCTTTTCGAGGAGCTTTTTATTGAATCCTAAGTAATCTAGATGTCATGCAAATGAAATAAAAACAAGGGGGATTGGGTTTTGATGGAATTAGAATAGAAATTGAAGACGAATGAAAGGAGAGATTAATCAAATGAAAAACGATCAACTCGAATGGGATTCCAAGACCTTCCATCCTTTGGACAAAGAAATAGAATAATAGAACTGTGATTGATTCTAAACAAAGCAGAAATCTCTCGCATTTGTCCGAAGCTCCCTCGACTAGACAATCGCCTAGCATATGATCGAACATGTGGCGAGCTCATTTGTGCAATCGTACAACGTTCTACGTAACTTTGGTCCGACCTAAGTCCTTGGGATTTCAATCTGGATATTAAATCTAACATCCAATCTGTTTCTAAACTCGAATCCGATTAAAGTAAACGAGAAACAAGTCGATTATCGATTGAAGCATAAGTCCTCCGGATGACACCATGGAATCCTCAACTCATGGGTCGATCACAAAAACTTAGCCAAGCATGGCTATGTAAGATGAAAATGTAGAAATAAAAATGTTCATCGGGACCACGAAGAACATGAACAAGTTCATCATGAACATGAAGAACACAAAGAACAATTAAAGAAAATGAAAGCTTCTATTCCAATATAAAAGTAAATATCAAAACATTAATGAACGAATAAAGGAAAAAGATGAAGAACATAAAATCAAAATAAAATAATTAAAAGGAAAGATTAAAACTAAGCCATACCAAGTAGGAGGCAAGAAATTAAAGACAAGAATTAAAGACAATACATGAAACTAATAAAGCAAAACTAAGCCATCCCAAGTAGGAGGCAAGAAATAAAAGAAGGAACTTAGAATGTGAGAGATCTTGGTCTCTTCAAGGTGTGTGTTTCTCTTCAGCCTCTCCATCTATTTATAGGAAAATTGGGCATCTCATTCATCCATTTTACAACTCATTTCGTCACTTTACTTAGTGGCCAACATGGAAGAATCATTGAACCACTTTACACCTCCAAAACGCGTCCTTTTGCAAGCTGGATTATACCACGGAAACGGCGGATCTGGACCACGTGGTCTTCATATGAAATGTTTCCCTGGATGTCAGCTTTCCAGTCGTTCAAACCGGACCTCATTTGGAGTTCTGTAGCGCCAGATATGGATCAAACCCCGAATGTTGTTCCGGAGCCCAGTTCAGCGCCCCTGTTCCGTATTCCAGGCCCAATTGGGTCCTTTAAACATTTGATTTAGCTTTTGGGCTCTTCATATGGTTTGTAGATCTTCATTTTAGCTTTCTGAAAATATAAATTTCAGAGCCATTGGATCTCTAAATCTCAAGTTATATCCAAAATACCGAACAGTGTGCACTACCCAATTGTAGTAAGAATATGACTCAAGTTCAATTTTGAATCCAAACTCAAGATGTGACCAAGATTAATGCAAATAAAGTCTAAAAACTCATTATGAAGATGAAATCATATATTTAACTAATTGATCCATTAAAACATGATAATGACAGAGTTTTTAGCTTCTTTTTGCATTTAAAATAATATGAATTCAAAGATTATCAAACTCCCCACACTTATCCTTTTGCACTCCCGAGCAAAATTAAAAGATAAAGATAAAAAAAAAAAATTCTCTTTTCTAACAATTGCTGAAATTTCAAAACTTAACAAGGATCACAAAAGCTTCAAAGGATCAACCAATAAAGACAAAAATCTCTTCATCTCAAATTACTAATCATGGCAATATCATTCAATGATGCTAATCACACAAGATAGTCTCTCAAGGGATGCCATCAATCAATCTCTCAAGTGTATATGGTTAATAAGTGTATCGCTCAAATTCTACTCAATGAAACTGTTATACCATAAGCTTGCTTAAATTCTACTTCTCCACTATCGATATCACATACTTGCAAAAATCAAGAGGACTTATTATTAAGGTTGCAATGGGGCTATGGTAATGGTATGGAAATAAGAGGCTAAATACTTAAGAAATTTAAAAGAGTACTAGTAAATAATATAAAGTCACTCAAATAGCATTTTTTTTTCTTTTTTTTTTTTCTTCTTCTTCAATTTTTTTTTTTTTTAACAATAAATGTCAAACAATGAATGGCACATAATCAAATACTTGAACCAATACTTCCCCCACACTTAAAATTTGCACTCTGGGCAACCCCCACACTTAATTTCCAAGGTGCGGAATAAAATGGTGTGACATTTAGGCTAGTAATGTGGCTTTGAAAGGAATGAGTCAAAAAGGCACAAAGGGCTAACAAAGGAGATATAATGCAAGGGAAAGGCTATTTGGTCGAGTGAGGAAATAAAAGAAAGAAAACAAGCCTCCATCATATTTATGCATGCAAATGAAAAATGTAGTTTTGAAAAGAATGAGAGCAAGTTCTAGAGAACATAAATCATGAGCGAGATGCACACAAGAAAGAAAGAATGGTAAAAGATGAGTTCCATTCATGTAGGCCCAAAATCTCACAAAGGAATATACCAAATCATGCAATTAGCATCAGAATTAACAACCAAGATATTATAATCCAAGAGTCCAAAATTTCAATCTAAATAGAATGATCCATCAAAACCAAAATGTCCAAGTTCATAATATGGAGCAATCATAGAAGGAGAAATTTTTTTTTTTCTCATTTAAAAATAAAACAATAATCAAAAGGATTCAAAATATATTTTCTTCCATACATAGGGAGTTCTTATTCTACTTACTAAACTACATTATTTCTACTTTTGCTCTTTGGAATGTGTCCTCTCCCCCACACTTATCTTCCTCGTACAACAATTAAGCCCAAATAATCATATGAATTAGGAAGAAAATAAGTAAGGAAAGAGACAACCTTTGTTAGAGTATCTTGAGTCGCTTGAAGAAGAAGTTCTTATCTCCGATGTGAATCATGAATTTTCCCTTGGAACATCTTCTCCCACATTGAATTTCCTTGGTGGAGGTGGCTTAGGATCTATTGGAAGAGGTCCAAGAATGTACGGTGGTTGTTGGTTCCATCGACAACCTTTCGAAGAATGTGCTGCAAATAAGACAAGCAAATAGCAAGTATCCCATCCAAATATAGAGACATAGAGAGATTTCAAATGAATTAAGGGCATGTTAAGTTCCAAACTCTCCAAGTAACTATCACATCCAAGGAAATCAATGATACTCCCATCGTAGGAGTCAAGCAACCGAGTATTATTTGAAAGATTATTTTGTGTTTGCGAGAATGGAAGGTGCGAATCCAACTTAGTGTTGGGGTACACCACATCATCTTTGCAATCACAAGAGATGGAAGGTAAAAGAGTGGAAGAAAGAAGAGAATTTCTCAAATCATTACCACCTGCAGTGTTTAAAGATTCAAAACAATTATTTTTCTTTTCCAAGTCGTGGTAAATCACAAGAAAGCACTTGTTGGAAAGATTCACCAACATGTAGAATTTTATCAATCAAAATTTCAGAATCTTTGTCTCCAACAAGACTACAAGAAAATAATTCAATGGGGATTTTATGCATTTGACATTCTAGGTTATGATCTTTCTCACTCACATCAACAATAGAATCCATAATCAAAGCGAGAATCAATTGATCGATTCAAAATCACCGTATAATGCATCATTAATCTCGGTGCAAATAGGACAAAATTCATTATTAGAACATGCACAATTAACGAGTCACTCATAGATGCAAAATCGGGATAATCAAAGCATACAATTCAGCAAGAACATCATCAACAACATTGGTATCCATGCTTGATTCAATCTTTTCAAACTTGACATGCTTACTATCATCAATAGTACAAGAGGGTGCATTCTGATCAATGGTAGAATCAACCACTTCACTAAATGCTTTCTTTTGAAGCTCAACAAGTAAATGACATTTTTCATGAAAACAATCTATACACATTTGATATTCCTCACAAGAGCATGAAAATATGTCATTCCATTTATCGCATTCATCCATAGTACTATGAAGAGAAGCATTTTCATCGTTAAAGCATCACATGAAGAAATAGGAACACACTCATCAACAAGTACAGTCAAATCACTACTACTAAATCCAATTGGTTGAGCAATTGCATTTTCAAAAATTGAGGGGATTCAATAATGATTTCCTCATCCACCTCTTTATCATTCAAATCATGAATTGCTTCGTTAGCCAAAGTAGTAGGAGAGTCTACTTCTATAAGGATAGGATCATTACCAAATGGGGAGAAGACTCTTCAATATGCTTTTGTACTTGCTTCACTTCTTGTACATGTGTGACCATGAGAGAAGGATTTTCTTGAAATTTCATTTTCAACATTTGTGTTTCTTTGCTCAATTTCTTTTCCTAATCTCTCATACCTTTCCGCTTGGTGTTCCATTCTTCTAAAAATAGAGTCCATTTGTTGATGAAAGTCGTCCTTATGTGACCATTCCTCATTTATAGCCCAAGTCGTTTGACTTTGGAAATCTCCAATGACTTCACAAAATGAAGGATCTTGGTTGGGCACACATGGTTGATAATGAGGTTCATAAGGTGGCTTAAATGGGTATAAGGATTCATGAGATGGAGGGCATGGTATGGAAGTGGGATGGAATGAAGGATGGTATGGTAAGTGAGAGTGTTGATGATATTGTTGGAATGGAGGATGTTGGTAAGGCTCATGATATTGGTGGTGGAATAAGCCATCACATTCTTGATTGCCTACAAAAGAGTGAGAATTGAAAGGTAGTTCATGATTATCATAAAACCAAGCCATGAAAGTTCAATGCAATTAATTCCCAGTGAATTACAAGATAACAATCTAACTATAAAAATTAAGAAAAAGAATATAAAAATAAAAATGCAAGTGTAAAAGAAAAGAATGAGGTTTTTTTTTTAAAAAAAAAAATGATTAAAGATGCAAGTATGCTATGAATTAACTTGGAGACATGGTGAAATCAAACAAATAAACTCAAGATCATCTTGAATTTGATACAAACACACCACACGAAGCTACCAAGTCAAAACAATGCAATAATGCAATGAATGCTATACAAGCTACTTAAATGCAAAAACCCCGAACTATATGCTATGAAAAAAAATGAAAACTTAACAAGCATCACACGAGAAACCCCTTGTCAAAAGTCAATTTGACAATTAGATTACCTAGGAGCCAATTACTTAGCTCCCAAGCAGCAGCGCCATTTGATGAAGACCTTTTATCATTAGCCTTGGGGTCCACAATCAACAATTAACCAAGGATTGCGTATAGGCAAACCTAGGATCGTTCTCTCTTTTCGAGGAGCTTTTTATTGAATCCTAAGTAATCTAGATGTCATGCAAATGAAATAAAAACAAGGGGGATTGGGTTTTGATGGAATTAGAATAGAAATTGAAGAGAATGAAAGGAGAGATTAATCAAATGAAAACGATCAACTCGAATTGGGATTCCAAGACCTTCCATCACCTTTGGACAAAGAAATAGAATAATAGAACCCGTGATTGATTCTAAACAAACAGAAATCTCTCGCATTTGTCCGAAGCTCCCTCGACTAGACAATCGCCTAGCATATGATCGAACATGTGGCGAGCTCATTTGTGCAATCGTACAACGTTCTCGTAACCTGGTCCGACCTAAGTCCTTGGGATTTCAATCTGGATATTAAATCTAACATCCAATCTGTTTCTAAACTCGAATCCGATTAAAGTAAACGAAACAAGTCGATTATCGATTGAAGCATAAGTCCTCCGGATGACACCATGGAATCCTCAACTCATGGGTCGATCACAAAAACTTAGCCAAGCATGGCTATGTAAGATGAAAATGTAGAAATAAAAATGTTCATCAGGACCACGAAGAACATGAACAAGTTCATCATGAACATGAAGAACACAAAGAACAATTAAAGAAAATGAAAGCTTCTATTCCAATATAAAAGTAAATATCAAAAACATAATGAACGAATAAAGGAAAAAGATGAAGAACATAAAATCAAAATAAAATAATTAAAAGGAAAGATTAAAACTAAGCCATACCAAGTAGGAGGCAAGAAATTAAAGACAAGAATTAAAGACAATACATGAAACTAATAAAGCAAAACTAAGCCATCCCAAGTAGGAGGCAAGAAATAAAAAGAAGGAACTTAGAATGGGAGAGATCTTGGTCTCTTCAAGGTGTGTGTTTCTCTTCAGCCTCTCCATCTATTTATAGGAAAATTGGGCATCTCATTCATCCATTTTACAACTCATTTCGTCACTTTACTTAGTGGCCAACATGGAAGAATCATTGAACCACTTTACACCTCCAAAACGCGTCCTTTTGCAAGCTGGATTACACCACGGAAACGGCGGATCTGGACCACGTGGTCTTCATATGAAATGTTTCCCTGGATGTCAGCTTTCCATTCGTTTAAACCAGACCTCATTTGGAGTTCTGTAGCGCCAGATATGGATCAAACACCGAATGTTGTTCCGGAGCCCAGTTCAGCGCCCCTGTTCCGTATTCCAGGCCCAATTTGGTCCTTTAAACATTTGATTTAGCTTTTGGGCTCTTCATATGGTTTGTAGATCTTCATTTTAGCTTTCTGAAAATATAAATTTCAGAGCCATTGGATCTCTAAATCTCAAGTTATACCCAAAATACTGAACAGTGTGCACTACCCAATTGTAGTAAGAATATGACTCAAGTTCAATTTTGAATCCAAACTCAAGATGTGACCAAGATTAATGCAAATAAAGTCTAAAAACTCATTATGAAGATGAAATCATATATTTAACTAATTGATCCATTAAAACATGATAATGACAGAGTTTTTAGCTTCTTTTTGCATTTAAAATAATATGAATTCAAAGATTATCAAGTCTATTCTTAGGTTTCCTTCCCCCTCTTAGCTTGTAGTGAGAGCAAGGTGGAGGATGATGTCCCACATGAGTTGGAGAGGGGAACTTAGGATGTTAGAGATGGTATCAAACAGAGATAGTATTAGATCCAAGCACATATTGTATCAGAATCGAGAACCTTTTTTGTGAGCAAGTTAGAGGGTGATGCCCCACATCAGCAGCTGGAAAAGGAACTTGTAGTTTTAGAAATGGTATCTGAGATGAGAGCATATTGATAACTGAGATGGTATTAGACCAAAGCTTATATAGTATCAGACCCAAGTGTGTATCGAGAGTTATATGGATGGTGAGATGACTTTATTGATGAAAGATGTTTAAACCAACCAGGTTGATGAGTGCTCTTGCATCTACAGGGTGCCGAATGATATACACAGACTCAATGACGATAACTTCACCCTGAAGTTAGTTTCTATAGGCTCATTCACTCTAAGCATCCCACATTACAAAATATGGAGAAATACAAACTTCTATATCTTAAGCAATTTTTTCAAAAGCATCTCTAGTTGTATAAGTTTGGACATATTAATCATGTTTGTGTAACATATTGAGCCAACATTCATCTTCATTACTTATAGCCTATTTATCTTGGCCATAAAGACTATTTCTCAGCCTTTTCATGAAGGAGGAAGTTGTATGTTTTATTTATGAGACAATATATTCATCTATATGCATTTTAGGTTGTTTGAAATCCTTCAAATCATGTTATGAATTTATACCACAATATAATTTTTCTGTCAATCATTCTAATTAAGGAGGAAGATGTACTTTGTCCTTGTGTCAAGTTATGAAAACAAGTCTCGACAGAGTCAATAATTTCAACTCGGAGTGACTCGTCTTGGTGAATTGGACCAACTCCGTTCACATTTTCATAACAATGACCTTCCATGCATATATATTATAGAACATACGCAAGCCACACATATTATCATCATAAATAATATAACCCTATCAAGGAAACAAGAGCAAACATATAATAAGCCCTTTACAGCATTTTTTTGGGCCTTCTTTACACCATATATATGATGGGAAAACTCTCAACAAAAGTTCAAATTAAAGCTTTTATTTATATGTGTAAAGAATCATCAGACACGAGTTTGATTTAGTTATAGAAGGTTATTGTATCCCCCAATTATTCGTTGACGTTCATTGAAATGAGTTTGATTTTATGGATAGATCCTGTCTAAAATGATTCTCTTATATGAAGTATACAATATAAATTACTAATTTAAATTTGAGTTTAAAAAATAAAGAAGAAATTTTTTTTTTTCAATTTGATTTGTTTTCGTTCACAAGTTTTAAATTTAATTCATCAGCTTTGTTTAGAGCACATTGATATATCCCTACATGACCCAGCCATCATTGATTAAATTATTTTAATCTTCAATTATGGACAGAAACAATTATTCTCCAAATTAGTGGTGATTTATGACAGCAAGCACACACAAAGTTATTAATTTCATCTTGCCTAGAACGAGCTCACGATATGTAATACCCGAAAATTTTAAATATAATATTTTGATAAAAAATACCTATTGAGAATATGAGAGTATGTTGTCTCTAAATTGTGAGATTTGGTCACAATTAAATTCCATTTGTGTCCTAGATCTTCACCTATAAATAGGAGGCTTGGGATCACTTCATTTTCACACCAAACACAAGCAATAGCATCTGAATATAGAGAGTAGAGAGTGAGTAAGGAAAGCTTGGAAGAGTAGAAGCAAGAGCAAGGTAAGTTCTTCAAGTTCTAGCTTTTAAATTCATAGTTAGTTTATGCTTTGATCTTAAATTTCCAAGAGCAATTTTATTTTCATGTTTTTATGGTTAAAAATGGCTTTATTTCGATAATTTTATGGAGAATATGTTGGATCAAATTTTTTGGAAGTTGAAGATCAAAGTAGCGAAGTTCTGGCGAAAATTGTTCGGTTAGAACTTTTCTGGAGGCAGTTTTTAGTGGCCATGATCTTATGTTGAAGATGAAGTTATTTAAATCTGAGATTTTTCATGGTTAAATTAGACATATAGATCTTTCCAAATATACCTAGAGTGTGTCATTTTGAATTTTTTTCAAGGAGATAAAAATTCTCAAAGAAAGGCTACGTTTTTCTAGAATTTTTCTGGGTAGAGGTTGAAAAATGAAAAACTGGGAATTACTCGCTGTTTCTGTTTAAAAACCATTATTTTTCCTCAAACATATACATCCTAATAATTTTGAAGAATTTTACGAATCCTCGTTTCGATTTTTGTGGAATTAGTTATGATTTTTCAAAATTGGCGAAAATTCTGCCCGAAATGCTGAAACCAGCGTTTTTGTAGAAAGTAAAGGGATATAATTGGAATAATAAATCCACCAGGGGTAAAAAGGTCAATAGTAACTATAATATCTCTTAAGGTATTATTTATGAGGAAATAATGCAGTAATACTATTTTAGGCGATCCGAGAGAACGTACCGACAAACAGACGTACTGCTATCCGAACGGAAAAAGGTACGGACGTGTACTGTAACTAGAGGTGAGCATTCGGTTTTCGGTTCAGTTTTTCGGTTAAAACCGAAAAACCGAAATACACATATTCTAAAAACCGAACCGAAACCGAAAACCGAATAGACCGAACCGAGAAAACCGAAATATTTCGGTTCGGTTTTATGGTTAATTCGATTTTTGGGCTTAAGTTGGGCCTTATTGTGGGCCTTCTTGTTTAGGTTAATTCTGTAAAATGACCAATCTACTTTTTTTTTTTGCTGAATCAATCTACAATATTGACTATTGAGTGCAACCTGGCTATAATATACTTTACATGACTCATAAGGTTGGGTCTGACTCATACATATGCATCTTCGTTTTAATTAATTTTGGTTATCTCTACCCAAAAAATAATAAATAAATAAAAATTGGTTTTTTTCGGTTTTAACCGAAATAATTTTGTAAAAACCGAAAACCGAACTAAGCTACTTTAAAAAACCGAACCGAAAAAACCGAAAAGACCGAACACCGAATTATTCGGTTCGGTTTTCGGTTTCGGTTTTGATTTGCTCACCCCTAACTGTAACTCTAACTTTAATGTTTCTTGTATGCTTATATGTGATAGGATTTCATACAGTGATGGACAAGACTAGGTCTTGGGTCATGGACTGTGACTAAGTTTATGGGGCTTAGATCACCTATTTATACATTCATCAGCTTGATACGGGTTATAGTCTTGATAATGCTGTGAGATTGTTTTCCTAGCGCTGAGGACACGAATAGCTATCGTGGCACTAGTTAGTGTAGACGTGGATGACTTTACATGTGTTGTGTGCTATGTACTGTTGATATGTTAATCTTACATCTGCTGTGTGCTTATGTATTGATTATTGCTGTAATGTTATGAATATCTGTCATACATATATTGTTTATACTTGAGCATGAGGTTAACCGTTACCTGAGGTCCGATGGGCATTGGACCTCAGCTCTTACGATAGCTTAAGGGTCTGGAGGACTGAGGTCCGAAGATAAGGGTAAGCAGCACGCATAAGGACCGGCTGGAGATTTTTATAGAGAATGTTATTTTGGGATATGTACTATTGTAATATTTGGATAAATGTACCGCTAATTTATACAACTGGATACGCCACAGTTTATATTTTATCAGTTACTCACTTGCTCCAATGCTCTACTCTGATAAAAATATATTATTCCGCTTTTCAAAAATGGGGTGTTACACGATACAATTCAGGCTCATTGAGCTATCCATTTAAACCATGATTGTTTTATGGTTGGGCCTTAAAAACTCAAGGGTTTTAAGGTGAAAAAGGCTTTTGGATCGAGCCTGATAAACCCAAAAATATGTTCATTTTTGCTCATAAGCCCGTTTTAATTGTTTATTTAATTTTGGATTTGATATTGGACTTGTTTGGTACAAGGGATTTGGAGAAGGGAAAACTTTTATGAATTTAATTTTAAAAAATTATAGAAAATATATCAAAATTTTCTAATTAATTTTTCATACTCTTCTATGATTCATTTTTCCTTTATTAAACTTTAAGAAAATTAATTATTTAATCTTTTTAATGTTCTGTTTTTGGCTTTAATGGTTTCAAAGTTTATGAATTTGGTGCTTCTTAAGAATCAAGGATGAAAAATCTCGCGGTTTTGATGCCGTTAAAGACCACCTCAAGGTTCCCTTTCTTGCCTAGCTTATCCCGTTATCTTCCTTCCTCGGTTGAATATTAAGGATTCGAATGGATAAGAATGATGTGTTCAGGATGCTAACTGTAATATCCCGAATTTTGGGTCTAAAGACTTAAGAATTAGCCTATTTTTGGGAGACTACTAGGCCCTATTTTTGAAGGTGACAAATGAGGAATAAGTATGGTCTTATGCCTTGTCTGAAATAATAGTAGAAATAAAAAGGTATATGCATGAGATGCATTGAATAATTGAAAGAATAGGAAAAGGAGGTGGTCTTCTTGTATGATCGTGAATAAGTAGAGAAGTGGAGAATGCTTTATATTAACATGTAGTAGTGGAATATTAGTACTATTTTAATGTAAAGGGTGGAATGAAGGAGTATGGCGTAGCATTCTTGTTGAATATCATTGGGGTAGTATGTTATTATATTTAATATGATACTTGTAGTGGACTCCCACGATTTGAATGGAAGGGGGTATTGTGGAGTATATTATGGATGATATATTATTATTATATGTTATATATTATTGTTTTAGTGTAGTGGAAGCATTCGCATTATTTTGAGGAAAGTTAGTGGAGTATTATTATATCTTCATTATCATTTATTTAATGAAAGTGCAAGTAGCTGTTTTTTGCGTTATGGAGAAGTATGAGAGGAAAACTACATGATAGTACCCATTTCCATATATTATAAGCACACACAACACACACATTTCGACATAGAGCAATGAGAGAAGAAAGAGAAAGAGAAGAAAGAGAAAGAAAAAGAAGAGAGAGAAAGAGAAAGAATGAGAGAACTCGTTGAAAAATAACTAGGAATCAGAACAAGAATTAGAAATATCATAAGGTAGTAACTCTTCTCTTACATACTATGTGTGCCTTATATATGCTTGTATTTACCATTGTATGTGCATATATACTGTATGTATTTTTGAATAATGAATGAATTGAATTGTATTTATATATATTGTATGAATGAATTGAATGTTGAATGAATTGTATGTATGAAAGTATTGAATGTTGAATGAATTGTATGTATAATTGATGGTTGTCTTGCATATTCTGTGTATGCATCTTATGTGAGGGATTATGACGTTACTTCGGGGTTCATTCATTTGAACTCCAAAGATATATTTTTGAATTAGCTAATTTACGCTTGTGTAAGAAGAATGAAGAACGAAGAAGATGGAAGAAGAAGAATAGAAGGCTGATAAAGGATTTTACTTTCGTCGATTTATACTACTAAAGTATAAATTATTTGTAAATGAAATAGTATTTTTGTATACATGAATAGTGAATAGTAACGTATTTTGAATAGTAATACCTTATATTTAGAAGAACGCTTCCGTGTATGTAATAATTAGAGTATTTAAGGCAGGTGTTACACTAACCACTTAGCAATATACCCTTAAAAGTTTACATTTTCGAACGTGCCTGGGCAAGTCCATGTGCAATCTACCCAAAATCCGACTATTGCAAATCCTTGCCTAGACCCCTAACCATGTGCATTGGGGTTAGGAAGAGTGAACGCAACCAAAAAAATCACAAATGTAACAAGTAGATTTCATTTTGAGTAAGGGTGGTAAGTCTTCAAACTTGCCAGGGCAAGTCCATATGCAAACCACTCAAAATCCGACTGTTGCAAATCCTTGCCCGAACCCCTCAACTATGTGCATTGGGATTAGAAAGAGCAAATGCAACAACAACAAAATCACAAATGTAACGAGCAGATATTTTAGGTCCACTTAAAAACTTTTTTGTGCTAGGCTCTCCTAGAGTAAAACTTTGTTGGCCAATATGCACCTTAACCCTTAAAAGTTTATGATTTTAACGGACGTTGATTCACTACTAAAAAATCTGGTTTTTGCTACGGAAAAAATCCGTAGCAAAAATGCGATTTTCCGTAGCAAAACAGATTTGCTACGGATTTCATCCGTAGCAAAAAATCGCGTCATGCAATTGCGATGGATAAGGTAAACTCCGTCGCAATTTGCGACGGATGTATAAATCCGTCGGAATTTGCGACGGATTTGGATATCCGTCGCAATTTGCGACGGATATTAGCTCCGTAGCAATTTGCTACGGAGTTAGCAAATTCTGAAATTTTCTACGGATTTTTTCCGTAGTAAATGCTGAAATTTGCTACGGATTTTTTTCCGTAGCAAATTCTGAAATTCGCTTACTAATAATTTTTTTAAAAAATGTTTTAATATAAAATTGAATACAAATAGTAAAGTATTGTACCATGAATATATTAACGATAAAAAAGATTTTACATAGTGAAAACAAAATATATATAATCCGTAGCAAAAAACAAATACAAAAAAGTAGTAGCAACAAGCAAATACAAAAAAGTAGGCTAAACAGCAGCATTGTGATCATCATCATCACCAGCATGGTCATCATCACCAAGAGTCGGCCCGGAACCTCTGTCTTTCAGAAGGGACATGATTTGAAGCTGCATCTGCCTCATCATATCCGTTTGCTGAGTCATCTCCTGCCGTATCATCGTCCGTTTCGAGTCGCCCGTTGCCACCATCTCCCGTTCCTGGGTCATCTGTGTTGTTTGCTCCTCCATGAACGCCTTCATCTTCTTCAGCTCATCTACAAAATTGATTAGTACATTTATTATTTGTACTTCATTTGAATGGGCAAGAGAATGAAAATTATCAATATCAAATGTATTATGTTTACCTGAAGAAACCCCTCCAGTGCCAGATGAGGGGCGCTTTGTTTGCTTCAGTTGGCTGGCAGACTCACCGTATCCAAAGACCCTCCCTTTCTTGTCAAATTCCCCAGTAGCCTCAAAGAACAGACTCTCGTTATCGGATTGAGAGGATGAGGGGTCAGTCTCATGATGCGAGGCTCTCTCCTGCGACAACTTCTCAAAGTTTTCCTACAAGCAAACAAATACATAACAAATAAGACATGTAAAATGAAATAAATATGGTGGTGCATAAAACAAGTAATAAAGGCAACCCAAAGTTTTCCTAACCGCTATTTGTTGCGCCCTTGGGTTAATCCATTGCCTCTCACTCCCCTTGATCCGTCGGGAATGGGTCCGGCTGAAAGGTAACCCCTCAACCGATCCATTTGGAGCTTCCCCAGACTCTATCTGCAAACACAAATGATGACCTTAATTAATTACTTCAAAGTACAAAATATTGAATACGTAAATAGAAAATAACGTGTACTTACAACTTTGCGTCAATGCTCACTAATTGATATGGAGCCGCCAGTATATGATGGTCCTTCCATTTGGGCCCTATTTTCCTTATTTTTCGCACTTATGGTCTTAAACTTGTCATTGTTTTCCCAATTGCCAAATAATTCATCTTTAGTGTCTGTGGAAGCCAATCTGTCTTGCCTCTCGACCTTCTCAATGAATAGAGCTTTCAACGCAAAGACGTTTGCCCTTTTGTGGTTATAAGCTTTTTTCAGATTTTCACGATGCTCAGGCAACGTCATATGCTTATCCTGAAAATCAATAACGAACAATTAGTGATCCAAATTTTAAAAGTACTTAATTAACACGCATAAAAAAATAACTTACCAAGAACTCCTTGAACCAACTGTCTCGTTGCGTCTTAGGAATCTCTGTCCACGCGGTCCAAGCTTGAGTGTAATTACGAAATATTTGGTTCGACATGAAAGTCGCCACCGGATTATCAGGCACAAATCTGAAAACAGAGATTATCATGCAAATATTAGCATACAAACCAATTAGAAAAGAAAATTGGCCGATCACGGGTAACTTGACATGACTTACTCGTTCTTAGTTAGGATAGATCCAAAGAAACCCGTCTCGGGATCCGTTGAGCCCGAGATTGGTGTACGGAGGAACTACCTTCTTCCCGACGTGGCTACGAGGCGACGCGGTGTGCTAAGGAAGAAATGTGAAATATTGAAGATGTTTGTACATAGATGGTTTCAAGAAACTAAACATATGTAAATCAATCAGAAATGGTAAAGTAAACCTGTTGTCCCCCTTGCTGTGAATTAGGGGGGGTAGCCGACGGTGACGACGATGTATAAAGTGACGGTGAAGATGACAAATATCCTGATGGTGACGACGAAAAATCAAATAGTGGCCCCTCTGGAGAAGCGCTGTGTAACATCCCATTTTCAAAAGCAGTATATTTTTTTTTCATCAGAGTAGAGCATCGGAGCGTAAGAGTAACTGATAATTAGATTCAAAATGCCGTAAGTCTGGCTGATTACAAAGACGATACAATGACCGAGAGTTTTTATAGTAAATAACAACGAAGTGTCTCCCTGGCAACACTCATGCTTTGTGGCAAAAAAAGAAGTCCTCCTATTTGGGACTCTAAGCGTCCGCTTACCCTTATCTTCGGCGCTCGGTCCTCCTGACCCTGAAGCTATTTTAAATGCTGAGGTCCAAATGCACATCGGACCTCAGGTAACGGTTAACCTCATATTTATGAAAACAACATATGGAAGATCAAACACAGCATTAATCAACACATAAGTATATAGCAGATGGAAGATTAATATAACAACAGTACACATCACGTGTAAAGTTATCTATGCTAACAATACACATCTCATGTAAAGTTATCTATACAAATCACTCGTATACTCGTCTATCACATAGAGGTATACAGTAAATATCAGAGTTAGTGTTACAGTACGCGAACGTACCTTCGTTGACGGAAAACGGTACTTTTACGGAAAATGGTAAATTTCCGACAGCGAGAAAAACAGCGGTATGACAGCGGTACGACAGCGGTACGTTTATCTCAGATATCCTATAAGGATAACATTTATCAACTTCTAGCAGTATAATAGGCATTTTAGGTACAAATTACCATTTTGCCCCCGAACCCCTAATCGACGGAATTTCGCGCGGAGCTTATTGTTTTCGCTCTATCTCTCCGGAATTTTGATGATCTTTTCCCTCATCATATTTTCGAAATATATATCATATTTACCCCTAAATATGATATCTAGACTATCTTGAAAATTTAAAGATAAATCTAGCATTCCTACTATATCTACCGAAAGAACTACCGAAACTTAAGACTAAGGACCGAAGAACTTACCCGAGACTTTGCTCGAGACTTTCTCCGAGCTTCTCTCTCTAACTTCTCTCTAAGAGGCAGATTTTTGGTGTGAAAAATGAAGAAGAGGAGCTTGGTATTTATAGAAGAGACGGATGGCAGAACGGTAAATAATTCGAACTTCAGTCTTGACGAATATGGACCGTAGGATCGCATTTTTTAGGACAAAACACTCTTGGCCCTCCATTTTCTTGTGCAGACCTCCCCCTCCCCAATAGTCAACAAAATGATGTCATCTTGATGGTGACATATGAGCCGTGCATCGATAAAGTTTCGATCCGGTGTCCGAAACGCGTAATCTTGATTTAATCGCGAAATTGATCGGCAGAGTTTTGAAGTTTCTTTCTTTCTCATTAGGAATATATAGTTTAATGAAATTTATGATCCCATTAAGGGTATTCCGTTATCTGCTGAAGATTTTAGGACAGACGTCTTGATTACGGAATTGAATTTAAGCGTCGCCGTCTAGGCAAAAATCCACCTTTGGTTTGTAATATGATCTGACCTAAGTCACTAGATTCCTAATTCACGGCAACTACTTGTTTAAGTATTGACTCTAAATCCTCTATCTGCATTTTTCTCTCCTATCCGGTGTCTTAAATACCCTATTGATTCGAACCGACTTCACGAGACCGCTCAATCCGAGATAGAATTTCACCTTTGGTTCATAAAAAGTCCGGATGACTTAGGCTTCATTTCTATGTTTTGGTGTATGATTTTATTTCTATCCATTCTCAAATGTCCCTTATTTGCTCTTTACCATATATATTATTATTTTAATCAAAATATCTAGATATTTATTTATTTTTCTTTTATTTTTATTTATTTTTCTAAGCATAAAATATTTTATTAATATTTTATTTTTTATTTATTTAATAATTTCGAATTTCTCCTATTAAAAATAATTATTTAAATTATTTTTAATTCATTTACTTTATACCTTAATTATCTCATTAATTACCAAATTAGCCACTTACTAATTTTTGATAATTTTATTAATTAGGATAAATCATTATCTCACAACAATTTTACTTACATTGGTATTTTATATCCCATGTAAAATATTAAAAATCACGGGGTCACTTATGATCCCAAAATAATACCTAATTTTGCCTCATTATTTTTCAAGGAAATTATCCCAAAAATTCCTAAAATTAGAGACAACATACTTTCTAATTTTTTATAAATATTTTACTACCTCTTGGGATTTATCATAATATTTTTAGGCCATTTAATGCCCTAAAAATACATTTTAGCTCTTTATCTCTCCTAATTTCCATAGTAATTACCTTAGAAAATAAGATAATTATTACTTATTATTTGAAACCACATATTCACATATTTTCAATAGGTATTATTTAGAAATATAATATTCCAGATAAATAATTATCCGGGTATTACACGCCGAGCCCTCTCGCCTCCCATATGGAGCGGTTGGCGTCGCCCTACCCCCTCTTATAATACGGGGTCGGGCTCAACCACTACCATGTCCACTACCTGAACGGCCTCCTAGATGGTCCATCTCTGAATCCTTATAGACATAATGTCAATATATATATATATAAATATATATATATAAAAAGATATTTATTAAATATGACAGTTGCGAAGTAACACGGTATGTAGTATAATAGATCGTCATAAACAAAGAACTAACACAAATCAACCGGATGATTCTGTTCATCGACATCTACTTGCATGTCTTCATCCGAACTCTCATAGTCGTCAAACTCGATTCACTATCGCAGCTCATTTCTCGCCTCATCCTCATCGTCAATTTGTATAGGAATCAACTCTAACTCCGCACGAGAATCAAAGAGATTGCTTGATACTTCGTCATCGAAGATGTTTATGGGCAGCACATGTTCCACATCAGCTTGGAAAGGTTTAGCCATACTGTCATTTGATTCCGGCTCTTTTGACTTTAGTATAATATTTCATGCTTTGGTTTTAATAACTCCGTCCACCCTTGGCGAGATGTAGGGTATGGTGTATAGTAAACTTGTTACTTTGTTGAGCAAGGATGAATGGGTCATAACCAACCGTATATCTCCTTGTCCGGTGGATCTCAATATTTCCATGTTTGTCCACTTTTGTCCCACGCGGACTGTTATCAAACCACTCACACTTAAAAAGGATCACCACCTTGTCCCACTGGAACTCAGCTGAATTATCTCAACTAACTTCCCGTAGTAGTCAGTCTCCACCCCGTCAACTTGGTCACCTCAACAACATACACCGTAATTGCAACATAGTGTACCTGCGTTCGCGTCAACATTTGCAAATCGATACCCATTGATTATATATTTGTTGCATCGGGTAAGCGTAATTGCAGCTCCATAAGATAAACTCCACGCAACTTCATTGGGATCGATGGATTTTCCAAGAAATATGATCGAAACCATTTTGGAAACTCGAGAATTAGTGAATTGATCAACTTGGGACACCGACATTGAAAGATTTCCTGATCGGACCCAATTAGAGAAGTAACTGTAACAAAAAACTGAAGTTAATACTTTAATACCCACCGTAATAGTAAAAAAAAACTTACTCTAGGTACTTGGCGGCCTCTTCACAGTTGTTTAGAATGTACCACTCTGCAACTCGCTTATCTCTTTCGTCAAGAGTTGACTTCCAACGTTTTCCCACTACTCGCCCTGGAAAATTAAATATTGATTTTTGATCCCTCGTATCACCGGCATCATCGTTACGAGGTACCCCTCTCCATCTTGACATCATTTCGGGGGATAATAGTATGACGCAAATTTTGCGGCCTCTTCGACTAGATAAGCTTCTTCGATAGATCCTTCAACGTACCTTGTATTTTTTATCTTGTGCTTAAGTGTGCGTAAAAACCTACAATGGAATATCGAGGGTATTTATAATCTAAAGTACCATGTCTCGGTCAATTAATAACAATGCAAATCAATATATATATTACCTCTCAAACGGATACATCCATCTATATTGTTGCGGGCCTCCTACCTTTGCTTCGTAGGCCAAGTAAACGGGCAAATCTTCCATTGAGTCAAACAAGCTAGGAGGAAACACCATCTCTAACTTGCATAGCGTTATGGGCATGCTCGCCTCCAGGTGTCGTAACTTTTTAACATTAAGCTCTGAAGCACAAATTTCTCTAAAGAACATGGAAAACTCCGTTAGAATAGACCATATATGCTTCAGTAGTGCTTTGAAGGCCCACGGCAACAATCTCTAGAAAAAAACATGACAATCATGACTCTTCATCTTGCTCAACTTCCCCTCGTGCATGTCGACACATCTTTTCCAGTTTGACGCATAACCGTCAAGGAGTTTCAGATTTTTAACCCATTGCAACAATTCTAAATTCTGCTCTTTATTGAATGTGTACGGCGCTCTAGGTTTGGAAATTTGTCCAGTGCCACTGTCCACCAAATGCAAAGAAGGCCTTCTACAAATTGCTTCAACGTCCAATCTTGCTTTCACTGTGTCTTTCGTCTTGCCCTTGGTGTCCATCACGGTGTACAGAATATTACAAAACACATTCCTCTCAATATGCATGACATTGAGGTTGTGTCTTAACAATTGATCTTTCCAATATGGTAGTTCCCAGAAGATACTTCGTTTGTTCCAATGATGATCAATGCCATACCCCTCGGGTTCGCTTGAAGCGCCCCTCTTCGACACTCGGAATGTACACGACCATGTCCCATATTTCTTGTCCACTTAAACGACAAGGTTGATCTCGCTCGTTCGACAACATTCCGCGTGAAGTCTTTTCTATTTCTCCTAAACGGATGATCGGGGTATGAATCGTCGGTGCTGTCAAACCAAGCGACCTTGCGACCGTGTTCCAAGCTAAAACCCATGTTTGTTCAAGACATACCGGGCATGCGAGCTTTCCCGACGTTTGCCGCCCACTCAACATCCCATATGCGGGGAAATCATTTATCGTCCACATTAAGGCAGCCCGCATGGTGAAATTTCGACTTAATGATATATCATACGTAAGAACACCTTCACTCCACAACATCTTCAACTCGTCTATCAAAGGCACGAGGTACACATCTATCTTCTTTTTTGGGTTCGATGGCCCGGGGATTAACGCGTTAAGGAAGAAAAACTCTCTTCTCATGCACATAGAAGGTGGGAGGTTGTATGGAGTCACAATGGTAGCCAACCTGGAATAATTCCCGCCCGTATTGTTGAAAGGAGCGAACCCATCCGAACATAGACCAAGACGAACATTATGGGGATCCATAGCAAAGAAAGGATTCGCCTCGTCAAATTTACGCCAAGCTTCGGCATAAGATGGATGCGTCACAAAGTTTTCATCCCTACGATGCTCCGGTGCCATCTCATGTGAGCAATTTGTTTGTTCGGATGCATACAATCTCGTAAGTCTGGGCACCAGAGGAAAGTACCACATCTTGCTTAATGCATGACGGGTCTTTTTCCTTCCTTTCCCCACAACTTTATATCTGTCATGTCCACAGAATTTGCAATTGGTTAGCTCAGCATCATCCTTGTAATACAACATACATCCCTCCGGGCAAAGCAATGGATTTTTTCACATCCAAGCCCAAGCTCTTTCACCTTTTTTTTTGCTTGGTAAAAGTCCTTCGGCAAATTATTGTCTTTGGGAACAACCTTACTCATGATCTCGCATCATTTCGTTGTAATTCCTCTCACTCATATGATGATCGGTCTTCAAGCTTAGTGTTGCTAGGGTAGCCGATAGCGATGAATATTCACTATTTTCAAAGTGTTCGCAACCATCCCATAACGGACGCTGTGCTTCTTGAAGCATTTTATAGAACCTAGCGGCTTCCGGATGAGGATCCTCACCCATGTATGATGGTTGAGGATGTGTACCTGTCTCCTCTCCTATGTATGACGGTTCAACATGAGTAACGGGATCAAAATATTGGCCGATCGACGGACCCACGGCATCCATAACCAACTGCTCATATTGATTAAGGTTTTATCGATGACTACTGTCCCCGTAATAACCACTCGGTGTCTGTCGGACTTCGCCATGACATTCCCAACATTCATAATCTTTTATGAATCCCTTTTGACACAAATGAATTTTGACCGTGTCCGCATCTGTAAATCTTAAACACTTACATTTGGCACACGGACACTTGATCTCCTTTCTTGAATTATTTGAATTCGCCAAAGCAAATTGGATGAACTCTTCCAAACCCGCAAAGAATGCTTGCGTTAGTTGTCTTCTATCAGTTAGACGATTGTACATCCAACTTCTATCATGGTTGCCTTCCATACTTCCTACCTAGTTCCGTTACTAACCTAATTAACATCTAAACATACCACAAATATATATAAGTCGCCTCTTATGCCTACCAATTGCCACTTAATCAAGAAAGTGAAAAACAAACACATGCATTGAACAAAGAACATATTCCAAACCAAGCAACCGAGAGAATGAGGATAGCACAAGAACATGGGGACATGCATGTGGAGGGGCAAACAAAGAATATAATACTAAATATTTTGAAGTTTCTAACATATATGGGCTAGATCAAAGAGATTATTTATGTATCATTACCAACTAATACAAAATCATAATTTTATCACACCAAAATCGAATCCAAATTTCTAAATTCCTAAAAAGTGCTACATAAAATACTTCACATGAAATATTTATATACGTGTATTAACCTGTGTTTACTTGGAAAAAATCACTATCATAAATAATAATCATTAAAGCCCAATAATAATAATAATAAATCATATAATCTCCTACAAACTATAAGAATAATTCAAATTGATAAACAACTAAGTATGAAGATCATTATGTAATTAATAGATTCAGCTAAAGGAGAAACTAAAACAAAAAAGAATACTTAAAATCATGTAACTTATAATCTTCTACTAACATATATATTTCGGTTATGTAATAAAGCAAATCTAACATAGATATTTTCAAATAATTATATAAAAAAAAAACAAAAATACTTCAAGCTAACCTGGCGTGACCGGAACGGAGAAGAGGATGCGGAGGAGGTGAGGAGGCAAAGGGGGACGAAATCGGGGCCGGAGCATGAAGTATCTGGCCGGACGGAGGTGAGGGGGCGAGCAGGGGCGGAATAGGGAGGGTGGGGCGAGGTGGGGCGGATCGGGGCGGCGGAGGTGAGGGGACGCCGGAGTGGGGCCGGAATAGGGGTGGGGCGAGCTTAGGGCGAAATAGAAATAGGGGTGGGGCGAGCAGGGGGACCGGGTCGGGGGCCGGAAATGAGGGAAGGCGGGAGCCCAGGGGGTGGGGCGAGCTTGGGACGAGCCTGGGAGTGGCGGAGTCAGCGGGAGGTGGGGTGGGGTGAGCTTGGGGCAAAATGGGGGGGGTGGGGCGAGCCGGGGACCGGAGCCGGGGTGGCCGGAGACAAGGGGGACCGGAGCCGGGGGGTACCGAGACGGGGGTGGGTCGAGCTGGGGGGAGGCGCGTACAATGGGAAAGTCTCATTAATAAGACTTTCCATTTTGCGACGGATGACGTCATCCATCGCAAATTCCTCTTTTTTGCAACGGATGACGTCATCCGTCGCAAAAAAGCAGACAAAAAGTCCGCCATTTTGCGACGGACGACTCCATCTGTCGCAAAAAGGCGGCCCAAAGTCCACCTTTTGCGACGGATGGAGTTATCCGTCGCAAAATTGCGACCGATTAATGAATCCGTCGCAAAAAAGCGACCATTTCGTCCGCCATTTTGCGACGGACACTGGTCCGTCGCAAAATGTGACTGACAACGCTCATCCGTCGCAATTTTGCGACGGATTAATGCATCCGTCGCAAAGGCGGACCATTTTGTCCGCCATCGACAGGACACGTTGCCC
Source organism: Acacia melanoxylon (assembly GCA_019022615.1). Classification (NCBI taxonomy): domain Eukaryota; kingdom Viridiplantae; phylum Streptophyta; class Magnoliopsida; order Fabales; family Fabaceae; genus Acacia; species Acacia melanoxylon. The sequence continues at coordinate 1,215,459 of JAFJYJ010000042.1, forward strand.
GTCACAAATTGCGACGGACAACGCTCATCCTTCGCAATTTTATGTCCTTTTGCGTTTTTTTGCTACGGATTTTTAAATCCATAGCAAAATCCGTCACCATTGCTACGGAAAATTTTCCGTAGCAAATTCCGTAGCTATTTCCTATTTTTCTAGTAGTGATTTTTTTCAAACGGCGTTGTGCTAGCTTTACATTTTTTTTGCATTTTTGGTCTACTTAAAACTTTTTGTGCTGGGCGCTCATGGAGTAAAACTTTGTTTGCCAATCGAACCTTAACCCTTTAAAAAATGTCAGTATAAATAACAATGATAGCTTAAAAACTGGAACTTTATGTGCTTTCAATATAAATCATGGTTATGAAACCGGATCGGACTGGAAACTGGCGAACTGGAAGTGAATCCGGTCCGAAAAACCATAGAAACCAGGGTCATCAGCCAACCCATTATTAAAAAAAATGAGTGGAAGATGGAGAGGAACAACAATCGACCCAGATCTCGATCTGGGTTTTCGCAGATCTCATCGCGATCTGGTTTGGCGGAGGGATTGGAGGTCCTCGTTGAAGATCGGAGTTACGCTTTCTGATTCGCTTTCTCCACCATATCGTCAAAGATTAGAGTGTTCTGCTTTGTGTTCACTCTTGTGGATGATTCGCTTTCTCTTCTGATTTCTCAATTCTCAGTCTTTCTCGCTCCCCGCTCTCTCTCTCTCTTTCTCTGGTATGAAGAAAGGATGATGAATGAAGATGAACAATGAAGAAGGGCTCGGCCTCAAGGACACCGCTACTTTTGCCTTTTGCACTCTACCTGACTGTCCAGTGTCCCCATCAATCAACTATATCCATCTAAACCTCCTAACCGTTTAGTTATTGGTCCACATGGAAGATGATGCTCGGTTACACGTAATCAATCTTTTCTTCCCAACAATCTCTCAGTTCACACGTCTTCCCTCCCTCCAATTTTTTGAATTCAAATTTTAAATTTAAATATTCCAGCAATTACTTTTTTCGGTCATAGTATTAAAAGCCTTCATTGTCAATGTTGGTAAAAGTCTTATGTATGTGGAATCTCATTGGTCTACAAATTCCATTTCACCAAGCTGCAATTACTATGACCAGAATCCTACTCCCTCATCACTTTCCCAAAGATTCGTCTACCCAATCTAGCAACAGGGAATTTAAGTGACTAGCTCCCATTGGTTGTTGCAGTTGGATGTGAATAAATGACTCATACTGGTGGTCATTTTTGCAGTAGCCTCCTTCCATCACTATTCCATTATATAAGCACATATAACTACGAAAAGATTCACGGTTATCTTCCCACGTTTATATTCTTCACACATACATAAGAATTACGGTACAATGGCTTCATGGGATGTATCCTCTTTCATGCAGGTCGATGCCAGTAACAACAACTGGGTCATCGTTGCGAAGGTCATCGAGAGATTCTAGGACATTCCTCAAGCAAGGAGTCATCATTAAATATCGTTCAATGTGGTTCTAACTGACGCTAAGGTTGATCTATAACTCTGATTTTCCATTTCTTACCGTAAATAATAAATTTTTAAAATGTCTTCCCTAATCACATCGTTGTTATTTTTTCTCCCATTATCACACAGGGTTACATTGTATTGGCTATCACGTAAAGCGACAGAGCTTTAAGCCTGGCTACTTCATCTTTTGGAGTAAGATCTGTATTTATATATATCCTTTTAGTCTCTTTGATTGAAGCATCAAGGTGCATGGGATGTAAAATCATTCACGTAAGTGGACATCACCCACAACTTCTGCGTAATATGTGCAAAAGTCTGGAGTTGACTAGCCATCTCCTGAAGAAACACTTATGGCGTGTTAGGTCACTGAAGAAACACTAAATTGATTATTTTATATTTCATTTACTTCTAAACAACAAGCGCGTTCACCCTCCTCTATGCATTAATGAGTGGAATAATACAACGAGGTTGGGGTTTTTTTTTTTTTTTTTTTTTTTTTTTTTTTTTTACTAGTGTTTATAGGCCAAGAGTTGACTGGCCATCTGGATGCTCCTCGTGTCTTTATAGATATCAAGTATGACGAAGTTGCCGAAGCTAAGAAGGCTGTAGTGCGAAGTTAATTTAACACTATTTTTTTTGTATCACGATCCCATGTATATTTTGGATGTGCTATTTTAATCCCCTTTTAGAAGAAAAGTTGAGTTGGATGGTGCACTTTATGATGCCAGTGTATAACATGCTAGAATTATAAAAAGTTTGTCATTAGCAGTAAATTGCAATTTGAAATCACTTTGTCATTCCAATGAATGCTAGATATATGTTTGTACTAACTTTTTTAATATATATTCATCACTGGATGAGGAAAAAAGCTAGGATATCAGTTTATAAATAATAGCAATGAGTAGATATGAACAAAGAGTAAAGAATCTGGGCCGTTACCCAAACACGTTTTGTTATACAAACCGTTCCACTAATTAAGTTAACAAGTGTTGTTGTGGCTATGGTTTTTAAGCTTTTATGCAGATCTGTCACAATTCTCACCAAATGACACTATATAGCTTAATTCACACATTTTTCCTCTGTCCAGTTTGTTCTATATTGGTCAAAGTCTCCACATTTTTTAAAACCTTGCTTTGAATAGGCTAACAGTATATGAGAAATTAGGCTTATTTATACTTATACTTTTATTCCTTTGTTTTTTTAAAAATAACTAATTAGATGCCGATATTATTAATTCCCCTTTCTAACTATGAACACATTTTGTTTTTCACTTTTAACATATCTAGATGATGCAATGTCTTTGTCCTACTCCATTTAAAATTTTTAACTTATATTTATATGTTTTTAGTCCTACACTTTTTTTAATAAAACGAAAATGTGAAATTTATCTTCGGTTTAGGTTTTTAGGTACCTGTTACAAAGTAATTATTTCAATTATAACTTCCCATGAGGATTATCATATAGACATATATTTAAATAAGGCATAAACTTATGAGTATGGTTTAAAAAGTAGTGTGGGAGTATTGTTGAGAATGTAACACCCCATTTTTCAAAAGCGGAATAAGATAGTATTATCAGAGTAGAGCATTAGAGTAGATAAGAGAGTGAGTAACTGATAAGTACGTGACAAAATACGAACTGTGGCGTATCCGGTTGGTTACAATAGTGGTACATTTATCCGAGTATTCAAAATTCTAACTACGTAGAAATATAAATACATCTCCAAAATAAAATTCCAGCCGAGTCCTCACGCGTGCTGCTTACCCTTGTCACCGGCTCCGGATCTTAAAGCTATGGTAAGTGTTGAGATTCAATGCCCATTGAATCTCAGGTAATAGTTAACCTCATGCTCAATATATGTGTGACATGTATTCATAACATTACAACATTAACCAATACATAGCACATAACAGATGTAAGGTTATAACAACACAACAGTACATAGTACACAGCACATGTAAAGTTATCCATGTTTTCACTAACCAGTGCCACGATAGCTCGTCGTGTTCTCAGCGCTAGGAAAAAAATCTCACAACATTATCAAGACTATAACCCGTATAAAACTGAATGTATAAACAGCGACCTAAGACAGAGTCTTAGCCACGGTGCATGACCCAAGACCAAGTCTTGTCCACGACTCTATGAAATTATCTATCACATATAAATACATACAAGACACATCAGAGTTAAAGTTACAGTATGTGTCCGTATCTTAGTCCGTAGAGCTAGTGGTACATTTGTCTGTTCGGTACGGTTCCTGATTTTCCCGGATATCCTATGATAATATCACCGCATTATTTACTTTATAAATAATATCCTAAGATATATCTTAGCCACTATTGACCTTTTTACCCCTGCTGGATTTGTTATTCCAATTATATCCTTTCATTTTCTTAAAAACGCAGATTCAGCATTTCTGGGCATATTTTTTGGTAACTTTGAAAAATCATAATTAATTCCAAAAAAATCAAAACGAGGTTCCGTAAAATTCATCGGAATCATTAGGATGTCTATTTTTTATGAAAAATAATGGTTTTCCCTGGAAATATATGAATAATTCCCAGTTTAACGTTTTTCAACCTTTATCCAGAATTTTTCTAGAAAATGTAGCCCAGATTCAAGAATTTTTATCTCCTTGCACAAAACTCAAAATGATACAATCTAGGTACATTTGAAAAATCCTAGATGTCTACTTTAACCATGAAAAATTTCAGAATTTTATGACTTCATCTTCTTCATAAAATTATAGCCTCTACGTTACTGACTCTAGAAAACTTCCAACTGTAAATTTTACCTTAATTTCGCTACTTTGATCCTCAACTTTCAAGAATTTTGCTCTACCATATTTTTCATCAAATTTTCGAAATAAACTCATTTTTAACCATAAAAACATGAAAACAAAACTACTCTTGAAGACTCAAGATCAAAGCACAATCTAACTATGAATTTAAAGACTAAAACTTCAAGAACTTACTTGATCTATCTTGCTTGTACTCCTTCAAACTACTCCTCACTCACTCTCTACTCTTTAGAAATCACCTCTTGGAGCTGATTTGGTGTGAAGAATGAAGAGAGCAAGCCCTCCTATTTATAGGAAGAGCTCCACATGAGAAAAGACTACAATGTCCTTGCTTGTACAATTCCAAAAATGCCCTTTGCTTATTCAAAAAGCTTTATTTTCTTCACTCTTTCCTCTTCAATTTCGCCCCCCTCTCCTTCTCTCTCTTTATCCTCTTCTATTTCATTTATTATCTTATCCTATCCTCTTCCAAGTTCACTACGAAAAAAATCATTTTTTGCTACGGAAAAATTCCGTAGTAAAAAAGCCCTTTTCCGTAGCAAAATCTATTTGCGACGGAATTTGCTATGGATTTTGTCCGTAGCAAAAAACGGCGTCGCAATTGCGACGGAAAAGGCAAAATCCGTCGCAATTTGCGACGAAAATTATATCTGTAACATCCCATTTTCAAAAGCAGTATAATTTTTTTTTTTTCATCAGAGTAGAGCATTGGAGCGATTGAGTAACTGATACATATATTTATAAATGCCGTAAGTCTGGCTGATTTACAGAAACGGTACATTGACCGAGAGTTTTCAAAATGAATAACAACATAAGAGAGTCTTCAGTCGGGACTCTGTACGGCCTGCTCGCCCTTCTCCTCGGTCCTCGGTTCTTCCGAACTCCGACGCTATGATAAGAGCCGAGATCCAATTGCAATTTGGATCTCGGGTAAGCAGTTAACCTCATGCTTAAATATGACTACATATACACGACAGCAGCGATCAATACAAAAGTCCACAACAGATGTATGATTAAAAATACATAACCACGTATGTAAGATAATAACCACGTATGTAACATAACCACGTATGATACAACAATAATAACCTCGTATGTGACATAACCACGTATGTGACATAACCGTGTATATAACATAACCACGTATGCTACAACAACAAACAGAACACAACAAACATATATAATCATACAATAACCATCGAGTTAGTGTTATAAAGACGCGAACGTACCTTTTTGGCGGTACAATGGAACTTTTACGGAAAAACGGTAAATTTCCGACAATGAAAAAAAAAACGGTGTGTGCCGATAACAAATGCGGCTCGGCTCGACAAATGTACGATTATCTCGATATCCTATAAAGATAATATTTAACAACTTTTAGCAGCATAACAGGCATTTTAGGTACAAATTACCATTTTGCCCTGAACCCCTAATCGGCGGAATTTCGCGAGCCATTTGTTTCGCTCTATCTCTCTAGAATTTTGACAGATCTTTTCCCTCATCATATTTTCAAAATATATATCATATTTACCCCTAAATATGATATCTAGACTATCTTGAAAAATTAAAGATAAATCTAGCATTCCTACTATATCTACCGAAAGAACTACCGAAACTAAAGACCGTGGACCGAAGAACTTACCCAGACTTTGCTCGACTTTCTCCAAAGCTTCTCTCTCTAACTTCTCTCTAAGAGGCAGATTTTTGGTGTGAGAAATGAAGAAGAGGAGCTTGGTATTTATAGAAGAGACGGATGGCGAACGGTAAATAATTCGAACTTGTCTTGACGAATATGGGACCGTAGGATCGCATTTTTGAGGACAAAACACTCTTGGCCCTCCATTTCTTGTGCAGACCTCCCCCTCCCCAATAGTCAACAAAATGATGTCATCTTGATGGTGACATACGAGTTAAGATTAGATAAAGTTTTCAAATGCTGTTCAAACGCGTAATCTTGGAAAATCTCAAAATTCTGAATTCATAACTTTGAAGATCTTCACTTCCTCATCAATAATATCTAATTTAACTTAGATTTCGGTCCCTTACGTGGTTCCAACAGTCCAGTTGAAGTTTTCTCGAAAAACGTGTCCGAACACGTCCGGTGTCGGAAATCGCTTTCGGAATCATCAATCTCGGATAATAATTCACGATTCCAAATATGTCTAGATAATTATAAACTCATCTCTAGATGTTGAGTTATAATTATTTTCTTCAAATCAAAATGTGAATATCTCGCATTTTTCTCTATTTCGTCTTATTAGGCAAATGCGTTACCGAGGCCTCGGAATTAACTTAGGAAGAGGTCACTTGAAGGTAAAAACTCACTGATCAATATTTTACCTTGACTTTGGAATTCCTATTCCTGGTTCTCTAGATAGGATCTGTTTCCTATTTATTCCATTACTATTCACTATATTATATAATAATACAATTTTACAAAAATATCATGATATTTATTTATTTTTTTATTTTATTTTTTATTTATTTTTCTAAGCATAAAATATTTTATTTATTTTTATTTTTTTATTTATTTAATAATTTCGAATTTCTCCAATTAAAAATAATTATTTAAATTATTTTTAATTCATTTACTTTATACCTTAATTATCCCATTAATTACAGATTAGCCACTTACTAATTTTTGATAATTTTCTTAATTAGGATAAATCATTATCTCACAATTATTTTACTTACATTGGTATTTTATATCCCATGTAAAATATTAAAAATCATGGGGTCAATTATGATCCCCAAAATAATATTAAATCTTGCCTCATTATTTTTTCAAGGGAAATTATCCCAAAAAATTCCTAAAATTAGAGACAACATACTTTCTAATTTTTAACAAATATTTAATTGCCTCCACGGGATTTATCATAATATTTTTAGGCCATTTAATGCCTCAAAAATATATTTTATGGATTTTAGCTCTTTATCTCTCCTAATTTCCATAGTAATTACCTTAGAAAATAAGATAATTATTACTTATTATTTGAAACTACATGTTCACCTATTTTCAATAGGTATTATCTATTGAAATATAATATTCGAGATAAATAATTATCCGGGTATTACATTTCTCCCGTTAAACAAAATTTCGCCCTCGAAATTTGCTCTATACCAATTTAGACTTTGTACGGACTAACTTTCGGACTTATTCGCTCCTTAGCAACCACGTGCCAAAAGCTGTCTCCTTAGCAACCACGTGCCAAAACCTGTCTCCTTAGCAACCACGTGTCGTGACGACAAAAGATACCTGTAGCTAGTTTTACGCACCGCATCTCTGCGCATGCAACCTTGACTCCACGACTTATTCGCTCTAACTTTTCTCTATATGTCGGCCGCTCCACTTGATGATCGAGAATTTGCTCGGGTTTGTTGTCAAGATCTTGTCATTTTGTACTTTGATATTTAGTATTTTCCGTGGCACCCATATACCCCGGTCAATACCGAGATATCAAAATGTCTCCATGACGCCCATACATCATGGTAACACAAGATACCTTAAATGTTTCCATGACGCCCATACACCATGACAACACAAGATACCTCCTACTCAATGACACGATCCTTGATCGATCGTAGTAACTAAGAAATATGCATTGGAAACTAAAATTTTCGCGACAAGTAAGATAACTATTTATCAAACCATAGGGAAATCCTTACTATACATGTATCTTAACGATTTCTTTCACCCCGTACTCAGTGTAGTTTTTGAACACGGGACTTTTCGTCCATTAAAACACAGGACTTATTGTCCTTTCCCGAGTTTCTTTCAACTCAAAAGGTACTTCAAACACTTGTGTTAGCAGTACAATTCTATACGACTCACTAACTCTAGGTCTTACATCGATTAGTTCAACTTGAGAGGCTTCAATAGGCGAGAGGCGTAAGTCATCACGCTGTCCCGCTGCAAACAAGACATATCTCGATCCATATCTAATGGCACCACGACCAAATCTATAACATCTACTTGGATCCGGGATAACCAACTCTTGGTCTTGTGACCAACTTCGTTCTCGGTCTATGCAAGCTCGTCTCAGTCTGTGTTCTACGCAATGATTTAAGTCTTACTCTTCAAGCTTTATCAACGATTATGAAAAATTTCGGCATGAATCTACGGTACTATCCCGCTAGATCCAGAAACTAAATATCTATGTTATTATTTCTATTTTTGATGTACAACTAAATGGTGTTCGAGCATTCGTCAACTCTTGCCAAAACGTAGGGATTACAAAACCGAGTAACTCGTAGATCATGGAAAGTGGGTATGTGTTCATGATAGTCATTTTGTCCATCCTGCGATGATTGATACAAAGTCACAAACTCTCGTGCTTTGTTCGGTAGCATTTGATATGGTGTTTTAGATGTTGATCCAATGTTAGGCATCAACTTCATAGTGAATTTTGACTTTTCTTTTCGAAGGAATATTTGTCGAGAGAGATTTTATTTGTGTGCGGGTTGTTTTTAGAATAAGGACTCAATCCCCTCGTCATCGTTTGATCATTTTATTGATCCGCTAGTCCTCTGATTTTGAGAATGTCGTCGATGTTTGTGAGGCAGAAATTTTGAACGAGATATATATTCGACTTGGAATTTAGACATGCTTTATTAAGCAAAATAGTTCACACCCAATGGTGTAACTACTACTAGATTGTAAGGTATGTATGTATCCCAAAATGATTCGCCTATTTATCGGACATCTTTTAGTGATTAGCACCGTGTTGTATAATATCTAAAGTAGATTCCTATTGAGAGATAGTTATGCGGATCCTCTCCGGAGATTATTCGTATGTCTTCCTCTACCTCTACCTGCGGGAGCTCGGCTCCTCTTAAATTTGTCATGTCTCGTTCTTTCTCCTTTATTAGGGAAAACGTTAGATTTAAAAAGACAATGATTAGTCTATCGCGAGACTTTATCACACTAATACTACAAACGAACGGACACTCGTACTATTTCCCTTTGTTTAGGATTTCGTTGATTCGGTCTACTCGAAACGGTACGGAATTTCGTATCGGGAGTTCCTCTACATGAGTCAAATACTACATGTACTTATCCTTGTTGGTCTCGGAGTTTCATCCGTGGCCTAGCTCCACATATAAGCTCTGCGCTAGACGAATAGTCGTCCAAAGTACAAACCGACGATTATCAAAATTATCGAATTAATCGTGGTCGATATCAAATATGAATATGGACGATGGATTTACTCGATTCGGGTTAGAATGATGCACCGACGAGAGGGTGGTACACCGGTTCGAGAATGGTATACCAGTGCGGATCGGTACATCGACTTAGGGCTATATCGTACTCATTTTCAAAAACATGCTCTTTAAAAGGCTGATTTGAACATAACTCCGTTAACCAAACAGAATGGCCGGATAAGTGTCTATCATGGGGACCTCACCAACTCTATGGCGGCGATTGGCCACACCCACATAGACTAGCCTTAATCGTCCTACCATACTGTCCGTAATAACATAGTCATATCAATGCCAGGACTACTGCTCTGATACCAAAGTGTAACATCCCATTTTCAAAAGCAGTATAATTTTTTTTTCATCAGAGTAGAGCATTGGAGCGATTGAGTAACTGATACATATATTTATAAATGCCGTAAGTCCGGCTGATTTACGAAACGGTACATTGACCGAGAGTTTTCAAAATGAATTACAACATAAGAGAGTCTTCGTCGGGACTCGTACGGCCGCTCGCCCTTCTCCTCGGTCCTCGGTTCTTCCGAACGACGCTATGATAAGAGCCGAGATCCAATTGCAATTTGGATCTCGTGTGATTAACCTCATGCTTAAATATGACTACATATACACGGCCAGCCGATCAATACAACAGTCCACAACAGATGTATGATTAAAAATACATAACCACGTATGTAAGATAATAACCACGTATGTAACATAACCACGTATGATACAACAATAATAACCTCGTATGTGACATAACCACGTATGTGACATAACCGTGTATATAACATAACCACGTATGCTACAACAACAAAAGAACACAACAAACATATATAATCATACAATAACCATCGAGTTAGTGTTACGAAGACGCGAACGTACCTTTTTGGCGGTACAATGGAACTTTTACGGAAAAACGGTAAATTTCCGACAAATGGAAAAAAACGCGGTGTGACGGCGGCACAACAAATGCTCGACAATGTACGATTATCTCAGATATCCTATAAAGATAATATTTAACAACTTTTAGCAGCATAACGGGCATTTTAGGTACAAATTACCATTTTGCCCCTGAACCCCTAATCGGCGGAATTTCGCCGTAGCTTATTGTTTTTCGCTCTATCTCTCTAGAATTTTGACAGATCTTTTCCTCATCATATTTTCAAAATATATATCATATTTACCCCTAAATATGATATCTAGACTATCTTGAAAAATAAAAGATAAATCTAGCATTCCTACTATATCTACCGAAAGAACTACCGAAACTAAAGACCGGGACCGAAGAACTTACCCGAGACTTTGCTCGACTTTCTCCAAAGCTTCTCTCTCTAACTTCTCTCTAAGAGGCAGATTTTTGGTGTGAGAAATGAAGAAGAGGAGCTTGGTATTTATAGAAGAGACGGATGGCGAACGGTAAATAATTCGAACTTCGATCTTGACGAATATGGACCGTAGGATCGCATTTTTGAGGACAAAACACTCTTGGCCCTCCATTTCTTGTGCAGACCTCCCCCTCCCCAATAGTCAACAAAATGATGTCATCTTGATGGTGACATCGAGCGACGATAAAGTTTCGATCCGATTATGCGAAACGCGTAATCTTGGAAAATCTCAAAATTCGAATTCATAACTTTGAAGATCTTCACTTCCTCATCAATAATATCTAATTTAACTTAGATTTCGGTCCCTTACGGGGTTCCAACAGTCTAGTTGAAGTTTTCTCTAAAAAACGTGTCCGAACACGTCGGTGTCGGAAATCGCTTTCGGAATCATCAATCTGGATAATAATTCACTGATTCCAAATATGTCTAGATAATTATAAACTCATCTCTAGATGTTGAGTTATAATTATTTTCTTCAAATCCAAAATGTGAATATCTCGCATTTTTCTCTATTTCGTCTTATTAGGCAATGCGCTACCTAATTTCTCGGAATTAACTTAGGAAGAGGTCACTTGAAGGTAAAAACTCACTGATCAATATTTTACCTTGACTTTGGAATTCCTATTCCTGGTTCTCTAGATAGGATCCGTTTCCTATTTATTCCATTACTATTCACTATATTATATAATAATACAATTTTACAAAAATATCATGATATTTATTTATTTTTTTATTTTATTTTTATTTATTTTTCTAAGCATAAAATATTTTATTTATTTTTATTTTTTTATTTATTTAATAATTTCGAATTTCTCCAATTAAAAATAATTATTTAAATTATTTTTAATTCATTTACTTTATACCTTAATTATCCCATTAATTACCAGATTAGCCACTTACTAATTTTTGATAATTTTCTTAATTAGGATAAATCATTATCTCACAATTATTTTACTTACATTGGTATTTTATATCCCATGTAAAATATTAAAAATCATGGGGTCAATTATGATCCCCAAAATAATATTAAATCTTGCCTCATTATTTTTTCAAGGGAAATTATCCCAAAAAATTCCTAAAATTAGAGACAACATACTTTCTAATTTTTAACAAATATTTAATTGCCTCCTGGGATTTATCATAATATTTTTAGGCCATTTAATGCCTCAAAAATATATTTTATGGATTTTAGCTCTTTATCTCTCCTAATTTCCATAGTAATTACCTTAGAAAATAAGATAATTATTACTTATTATTTGAAACTACATGTTCACCTATTTTCAATAGGTATTATCTATTGAAATATAATATTCCGAGATAAATAATTATCGGGTATTACAATATCCGTCGCAAATTTGCTAAGGAAATTGCGACGGATAGTAATTCCGTAGCAAATTGGAGAATTTGCTACGGAACTTTTGCCCATAGCAAATTGGAGAATTTGCTATGGAATCAAATTTCGTAGCAAAACTAATAATGTTTTTTTTAAAAAAATTATTATTATTATTTAGAAAATTGAAAACAAAAAGTAGTGTGCCATGGATATAATAACAATAAAAAAGAGTTTACATAGCGAAAACAAAAAAAATATATAATAACAAAGTGCAAATACTAAAAAGTAGTATAAAGAAAGATTATGATCATCATCATCACCAAGACGGTCATCATCACCAGTGAGCGACCCGGAACCTCTGGTCTTCGGTAGGGACATGATTTGAAGTCGCATCTCCCTCATCATCTTCGTTTCTCGAGTCATCTCCCGCCGCATCATCGCTCGTTCTCGATTCAACGGTACGCTTCATCATCTCTTGTTCACAATCATCACGCTCTCATCATCTTCGTTTCGAGTCACCACGCTCATCATCTCATGTTCCCCGGGTCGGTTTGTGTTGCTTGCTCCTCCACCAACGCCTTCATCTTCTTCACTCATCTACAAAATTGATTAGTACATTTATTATTTGTACTTCATTTGAATGGACAAAAGAATGGAAAAGAGAATGAAAATTATCAATATCAAATGTATTACGTTTACCTGAAGAAACCCCTCCAGTGCCAGATGAGGGGCGCTTTGTTTGCTTTGACTCGACGGAGAGGCACCGTATCCAAAGATTCTCCCTTTCTTGTCAAATCGCAGCAAGAGCCTCAAAGAACGGACTCTTGTTATCGGACCGAGAAGATGCGGGGTCGGTCCCACACTAAGAGTCTCTCCCGCGACTTCCGATAGTTTTCCTACAAGCTAAGAAATACATAACAAATAAGACATGTAAAATGAAATAAATATGGTGGTGCATAAAACAAGTAATAAAGGCAATAAATGTCTATCCGCTATTTGTTGTGCCCTTGGGTTAATCCGTCGCAAAATCGCTTTTCGCTGGTTGGCGGACCAAAAGGTCCACCATTTTGCGACGGGCGAACCTTTTGGTCCGCCCTTTTGCGACGGACCATATGGTCCGTCGCAATTTGCGATGGACACTATATCCGTCACAAAAGAATTGCGACGGATCCATCATCCGTCGCAAGTTGCGACGGACCATATGGTCTGTCGCCTTGTGGCGGAGTCTAGGACCACCAAATTTGCGACAGATGAGCTACGCCGTCACAAAAATCAGCCATTTTGCGACGGATTAGTTAATCCGTCGCAGATTTTTTTTTTGCTACGGATTTTTAAATCCGTAGCAAAATCCACGAAATTTGCTACGAAAATTTTTCGTAGCAAATTCCGTCACGCATTTAGAATTTTCTTGTAGTGCGTTGTTCCCTCAAATTACCCCATGTGCTCATAATTTAATTAAAATACATTAAATCAAAAATAACCTCCCTTATCCTCCAAGCTAACCGTCCCCTCCCCCTCTTCCTTGACTAAAGAATTGTGTTTCTTTTGTCTCTAATAGATAAATACTCAAGCTTCCCATTGGTCCTCTAATTATCACATGGATTTAGATTGATTATGTGATTAACTAGAACCTTTGGATTTAACTTTATTAAATCTAATCTTGACCTTCCATTTATATAGAAAAATCCTATTACTATTGAAGATCTTTTGCTCAAACACATGTGCTCTTGAATATATCATTGTTTAATCTCTTTCTCTCTCCTCCATGTGCAAATCGTCCTCCATGCTTGACTTTGGGGGATGAAGATTTAATCCTAATTAGTACTCCTAATGTAGTGTTTAACATGTTACTAGGTATATTTGTCATAGAGTGATTGGTTCTTAGGTTGATTATGATCATTAGAGACTCATTCTATGCTAATCTTGTCTTTTAATTAGTCCTTGATTTTTAAATTAAGACATTCTCTAATTGTTGCTTCTTAATTTGCCCCTTGATTAATTATGAAGATTTACACAAATTATTTAATTAGTGAAAACTTAATTGCCCATTAATTTTTGTTAATTTCCTTTAATTTGATTAGGTGTTTTTATATCATTCTCTTACTCCTTTTGGTTATTTAAGAATCATGGTTTAATTATGATAATTATATTGTTTTTTTATGATCCTTAAATGAAATTTCAAAATTGGCCCTTGTTTTATTGAATTTCAAGAGAAAATTGCCTAAAATTATAAATAACAAATTACACAAATTTGAGACACATATTCACCTTCATTCTATAGGTATTATTTATCAAAATATAGTATTTATTATAAATAGGAATTTTAGGGTATTACAGAGAAGCCATTAACACTATCAAAGTGAATGACGACTCCATTTGTGCCATTATTAATAATTCATCGACCGCAAACTTATTGAAAGCAACTAATCTCATCATTTGGGATGGGGCACCCATGGTGAAGAGACATTGTATCTAGGCCTTCGAACGCACATTAAGAGATTTAATGAAGTCCAATAATATTTTTGGGGGAAAATGTGTAGTCATGGGTGGTGACTTCAAACAGATATTGTTTGTCATACTAAAAGGTGGTCGAGCTGAAAAATGTTGGCATCTACCTACCAAGCTCAGTTTTCTCACATAATCAATTTTATGTTGCACTATCTAGGGTTAGGAGTTTCAATAGAATGAACAAATAGTACACCTAATATAGTCTACAAAGAAGTGTTTCAAAACTTTAGTTAAATATGATTTGTAATTCGAAGGTGAAGTTGTGACATATAACTGTGGTTCATTCTACGTGTCAAAAGCTTATGGACCTTGTGTTCGGATGTTTATGGTTTGGAATAAATCATAGGAGAATAAACTAATCCGTACAACGCACGGGTCGTTTTTTCTTTCTTAATTATACATATTAGTGCTTCTCTTCAAAACCAGGAGGGTAAGGAAAAATAAAAGAAAAAAATAAAATGACATATTATATTTGGGTAATTAAATTCCCAGATCGAAGTATCACAACTAATAGGTGGTTCCATTTGATTTATCTCTTATGAAATAAAGCATGAACTAAGAACTATTACAAGCAAGTTATTACAAACATTCCCTCGCGTACGAAATCAATAACCTTGCTCCTCCTTTTCAAGACCCTTTCCTTTCCATCCCAGCTTTTGGAGAAGCTTGAATCCAATATTTGACTATGTTAACTGAGTGTCTAATGATGCCTGCTCCACATCATCTAGATCAACATTTTCTGCTGCACTTTGATTAATTGGCAACCAGAAATACTCAAATATATCGTCAATGAGGGAGTTTTCGTGTGTCTGTAAGCATTTCATCTCAGTGCGGAGACAATCACAATAACAGTTAATTATTTACAATACAAGTCAATTGACATGGTATACAAACAATTTTTACACAAGATGAATTTTATAACAACATCCAGAGAAGAGCAAAGCCAAAAAGGAGTCCATTTGGTTCAAGCATTGATCTATAACCTGTTCATTTCCAAATTGCATTCTGTCACAGGCACCAGTTTAATTTCCTGACTATCCTTGGTATGCCTTATTCCATTTTGTATCTACCCAGCTCATGAAAATCAAAGATCTAGGAACAAGAGAATGATCAGTTCACAATCACGGCCTGTAACAAAATAATGTAGCAGTAGAGCTCAAAAGATATGATTTTTCACCAATTCTAAGGGGAAAAAAAAAAAAAAAAACAAACACCCGATAATCAAGTGTAGGAAACCGTTTCGGGGGACAATTAGAAAGTTGACCAGAAATTGAAAATCCTATACTAGATATACGGTCAGCAGCGCCATAATATATACAGAGCATTTAGAAATTAAATTGAAACTAGAGCATGAAAGAACAGAAGTGATAATCTGGGAGAGCAAATACCCTACACTACAAAAAAAACCACTTTCAGTGGCCACATTCAGCGGCGACTGTTAATGTCGCCACCGAAAGTTAGTCGCCGCTGAAAATATTATCTTTCAGCGGCGACTTTAAAAGTCGCCGCTGAAAGATTAGAAAAGGCGGCGACATTTTATTGTCGCCACATTAAAAGCCCTTGTCGCCGCCTAAAAAGTTAGGGTTTTCATTCTCGCCACCCCTGCCCCCTTCAAAATTTATCGCTTCTTTCTATTTTGTCTCATTGTTCTTCTTCACTCTTGCATTTCACCTCTCCCAGCTTGCTGCTGATCTCAGCGACTCTGTTCACAGCGCTGTCAATCTCTTCATTTTTCCACCCTTGTCACCAAACCCAAACAATGGGATGAAGAATCGACATCCGGTGCTTCTGTATTTGAAGAAGAATTGCTGTTCATATCCCCTTATCTCCGAGTTTCTGATTTTCTTTCTGCACAATCAGGAGGCGAGTGTTCTCTCTTTTGCTTCCTACATCTAGTTCGTTTGACGGATAGGAATTTCCCACTCCTTCTACTTCCTATATCAGAAAAGTGTATTATTGATTCAATTTACTTATCGGGATTGAAAATTTGAGAACTGATGATTTTAGGTCCAGGGGAGGAGGAACTAATTCAAGACGATGAGAGGGGTGCGATTTTGGGCCTGAGACCTCTGAGGACGAGTGGCAAAAGTCTTAGTCCAGATCTCTTCGGAGAAGAGTAATGACTGCCCCGGCGAGAGTCACTCATAGTCTGTGGAAACGTAATAAGATCTGCTTCTGCTTGAAAAAGTCTTGGATGTTCGAGATGCTAATGAGGAAAAAGCTGTAAATTCATTTCTTCAGGTACTACTTGAAAAAGATCTGCTTCTTTTTGAAATTGATAGAGGTGGAACTATTATTAATGTTCTTTATTTCTGGTTGATTCGTTTGCCATATGTACAATGTTTGGTTTCTGTAACTAAGTTATTTATTATACATATTATTTGCTCAAGTTATAGTGTACATATTCTTTGCTCGAGTAATATTGAGGTCCTTCATCTCAAAAGTGATTCTGTAACTACTGTTTGGGAGGTTCCTTTGGTTTAGTTTTATCAATTGATGAGTTCTTACTGACATGAGGGGATATTGTTTATACTGTTTCTTTGTGGTAATTGAGTCACGCAATTCTGTTGATTTCATCAGATGATGCTTTATCCGGATTGCAATTCTTAACCTTTGAAGTAACAATTTCTCCAAGCATTTCTGATGGTAATAAAAGAAATCCTCTTGTATTTACTTATTTCTTTGGGCAAAATATAGTATAGAATGCTTATTTTTTTTGCAGATTTCTTGTTGTCTTAAACAAAGGCTCATTAATGGCTAAAGCATTTGCTCTTGATAATTTAGTGACAAATACTCCTTTGGTGGCCATTTAAACTTTTATTTATTATTCGCATCCGTGGGTATGTTTTTTTCAAAGGGTCTCAAGTTCCTACATATTCTGCTTCTTCTCACACATAGATACTATGATTTATTAGTGTTAATGCTATTCATCCAAAGACTAGGAAGATCTTGCAGCTTTTACGATTGAGACAGGTACTAAGAGAATGGGAAGATTGATTTTTTTCCCTCACCACAAATTTTAGTGGAAGCATAGTTTGAAGTTTGAACCAGTAAAATACTTGTAATGGGATGGGAAGTTGTTTGTTGGCAGTTGGCTGTCTGTCTATGTGATTGATCAATAGGGCATGTTAAGGCTGTGTGTTGCTGCATTTAGTTAAACATCTATATTTCAAAATTCATGCCTTTGAGGGAATTTTGAAAACTTGCATTCTGTGGGTACTAAGATCACAATTACACAATTTGTTTATAGAGATAAGATAATGTATATAAATATGTGTACTCCTTAATTTTATAAAAGGTGATGCAGTAATCTTTATTTGACTCGTGGAACAGATATTCAATGGTGTGTTTCTTAAAGTTAACAAAGCCACAATGAACATGCTGCACAGAGTTGAACCTTATGTGACTTATGGGTGTGTAATTTTCCTGTGATTTATGTTTTTGCTTATATGATGTTGTTTATATTTTCTAACAGTGAACTCTATCTTGTTTCAGATACCCGAATCTTAAAAGTGTTGTTAGTGAACTTATTTACAAGAGGGGTTATGGCAAGGTTGATGAAAGGACCCTATTCGATGTTAAGACCTATGCAAGGAGACTTAGGAAGACACAAACAACACATACAAAAGGGCAAGATGCTTTTCAAGGTTGCAGATTTGACCTTTAAGTTTCCATCTATTTTGGAGTAAAGGTAGGATATGTACCTGTTATTTAGTGTGGCTTTTCGGTGCTGGGAAATGTACTTTTTTAAAAAAATTATTACCATATTAGCTGTTAAGAGCATTGGGGAAGTTGAGGATATTTTTTTGAGAGTTGTGTGAGGAGAGGGAATCAGGTTCTACTCAAGACTTGAAACTTTCTTAGCGAGGGAGTGTTTTGCTTTGTTCATATTGTTGTATCTTTTGGAATTTTTGATAGGCTGTCCATGTTTGAACTTAAGTGTATGCATCTTGTTAAATTACATTGAGTTGGTTGCTAGAAATTAGGTGCTACACAATTGCAAATTCTGTGAAATTTTTTGCCATTTAATTTTTTTTTTTAATTTTTTTGACTTTCAGTGGCGACTTTTGTTGCGATTGAAACATGTTTTAGTGGCAACTTTTTAAGTCGCCGCTAATACATGTTGAAAGTGCGACAAATGTCGCCGCTGAATGTTTGCCATTTTTTTTTTTTTTTTAAAATTGTTTTAACTTTCAAAGGGCGACTTTTGTCTTTGCTTTGAAACATGTTTCAGTGGCGACACTTTAAGTCGCTGCGATAAATGTTTTAGTGGCGACAAATGTCGCACGAAAGTCTACTTTCGGTGGCGACATAGAAATGTCGCCGCTAAAAGTATCGGCGACCATCGTTTCAGCGACAACACAGCGGCGACATATTGTCGCCACTGAAAGACCTTTGGCGGCGACATTGGTACTTTTAACGGTGACTTTTGTCGCCGCCAAAAGTCTTGTTTTTCGTAGTGCTAGTCATCAATAGATGAGCGGGTACTAATCCCGACCACAGTAATCTTTTTTTTTTAACCATGACCATCATAATCCATATTACTATGTTAGACCTTCAAGACGATATGAATGGATCTAGCATAAGCATGAGTGACGGACCTGACTGTATTATTGTATCAGAGCGAATACATTTTTATTTTGGGTATCAACCAATGCAATAGTCTTTCAATTTTATGACTAGAGATTTTGACGTTGTCAACCCATATAATTAAAAGTACGGGCTGTCTTAAAAATGTGTTAATTTTTTTTCCTGATACATAAGGAAGGGAAATCTTCAAAATAAACTAGCCGGCATCTCAATGTGGCCGGTTTTAGTCCGAAAAAAGAATTATAATTTGTTTTGTCATAAACAAAAAAATGATTATATTTGATCGTTTTCTGAGTTCTTTTGACCTTGAATTTGATTGTTTCATCCCAACAAAAATTAGCGAATAATTGAAGTAAAGAGCGAATTAGGGTAACGGGAAGATCTTATCTTCGCGGTGTAGGTCTTGAGTTCAAAATTCAAAAATAAAAATGAAACAGAGAGAGTGTGTGTGTTATTACTTATTACACAGAGTGTATATATTTTAAACATCAGTAATAAGTGTATATTGAAGTGAAAACCACAGATGTCAAGCACTTGGCCAAAACAAAATTATGAGTTCTAGTGGGACCAATTTATTCAAACTGTGAGACTAAATTCGTGAAATTTAAAAATTACGTGGATTGGCATTAATTAGAAGCAGTTCATTCTTATTTTAAGAAATCAGTCTTGAATAAATACAATTATATGTTGGACTATTATCGAGTAAAAGTTTCAATGGGTTGAAATTACTTATGATAGATGAGTTCAATAAATTTAGTAGAACTACAATAAATGTAGTTTATGGAAAAGTATTTCAAAACCTTTTTATTACATTAATATCATGAAGATAGTCTTCCTTATCTAGTGGTGGAACCAAAAATTACAATTAGAGGGGTGAATATTACATAATATAACTCAAGTGTTTATAAAATTACATTTCAACTCTACAAATATTTCAATATTTTCATTTTAATACCTTCACGAAACAAATAGTGGAGATTAAAGTGAAAATATTGAAATTTGTATAAGGTTGGAATATAATTTTCTGAAAATTTGGGTTTTATTCTATAATTTTAAGGGGGCCGGGGCCATCCCTAACACCTCTCACTCCGCCCATTGCTTATCACTAGAGCCGGGAAATCGGGCGGCGATGACCGCAGCCTGGCCGAAATTCCGGACTTGAAAAATATGTCGAACTTGAAATTGGCCGCGGGTCGGCCATGTAGGGCCTCGAGTTTAATCGGGCCGGCCTGCGCTTGGGCCATTTAATTGTAGCTTTTTCTTTTTAAAAAAAATTAATTACTTAGACTTCCACTTAATGAATGTGTTTATTTGTAATTACTTAGATTTTTATAGTTTAAACTATAACCCCTTTTTTTATGTTTATTATTATTCTGTATTAAAACACATAATTAGTTATTATAAATTTTAAAGAAGGGATGTTTTCATATTAAATAAACACATACTTTGGTATTATAATATTATATAAGTAATAAATTATAAATATGTTTTGTATACAATAAGTATAATTATTTTTACTTGTCAAGTAAAATCACGCATTTAACCAAGAAGGAATCTACAGACACACATAAAGTAATTCCTTTATTTAATATTTTTTGAAAAAAAAGGAAAAAACATATTCTTTGTGTTTATTTGTTTTTTATTACGAATTAATGAATGTGTTTATTTATTGAATAATTTATATTATTTAGATATTAATGTTAATAACATTTATTTGATAGATTAGAACTTTAATGATTGTAATTTACTAATTATATTTTTTTGAAAAAAATCGAAGGAAAAATAGTTAAAATTTGAAATAGTAAGTTTTATTTTCAAATAGGACTTTAAAAACAGATGTTTTCCTTATCCAGTAATGTAGCCAGCCCTATCGGGCCCAAGCCTTGTAGTCGGTCGTCAAGGCCGCGGCCCTAATTCGCAGCTCTACTTATCACCATAATATATCATGTTCATGATGTAATGAAATAGTTAAATAATAACATTGTAGTATATATTTTTCATTTTATCTAATTTACATATCCAACATATCCGTGCGCTCGCGTCTTATACTTCTCCAATTATTATTTCCACGGAACTATCGGTGCCATTTTTTATTTACTAAACACGCAACGGATCTGACGTCTTTATTTTTTGGGTCAAATCACGCATATGATATATGAGTTTCTCTTTTCTTATACTTCTCATATTTTATTGATTATTATAAATTTTAAAATCCTTTTAGTAACAAATTTTAGTATGAATCCCATGGAAACTGATGGAGAGAAAAAATTTGTAGGCCACACTACACTAAATTTTGGTACAATTTTCTTCTTCCCTCATTTTTTTTTCTCTCCCCCTCCCTTCCCTCCCCTTCCTTCAATCCAAACTAACCCTAAATTAACCTTTGGGGTGACGGGACTTGTCAATAGAGCCGTCAAAAAGGCCGCCCATTAAACCCCTTCAAGAGTAGGGCGAAAAATGGATGAGATATTTGAAATTAGCGCGGAGGCCGGCCCGACAGAAACACGGGCTTACACGGGCGGCCGGAGGAGAGGCCCATGACCCTCTATGCCGCTTTCCTTTTCATCAAAGCTTTTTCTTTTTTTCCTTTTTAAATTTATTAATTTATATATTTTTTGTATTTTTTTATAGAGTTGTTTATCCATTTAACTACAAATACATAATAACTATACTTTAATTTTATGATATTCTTACTCATGAGCCAGAGGCTACTACTCAAAATGAAGAATTTTATGTTTTATGTGAGTTATTTGTGAATATGGCTTTCTTTTGATTATGAATTAGTATTGTCTTTATTTATTAGATGATTCGTGTTGTAATTTACTAATTATATTTCTTTGAAATACACGGAGGAAAAATAGTTAAAATTTGGAATAGTAATTTACGGGCCATACGGCGGCCACACACAGTACTCTCTGGATAGTAGGGCTTTAAAAAACATGTGTTTTTTTACTCAGGCCCTAGAGGGCCGGCCATTAGGCCCGGCCCTTCACGGCCCGGCCGAGAGGGCGGGGGCGGCCTGATTGACGGCTCTACTTGTCAATCACCGGATTTAAAGTCTGTTTAGTTCAAAGCATTTATGTTTCAAATTTAAACTTTCTTTCCGAAATTTGAACCTCCCTTTTACATTCTTTTTTTTAAAAAAATAATAATTTTATACTAATAATCTTAAAATTTTCACTTTTTCATCCGTTTGACCGGTTTAATTTCGGTTTGGCCTCGACTCTCGACCCAATACTCCAACTGATTCGGTGATCGCTTTGATTTTAATAACCTTGGTATAAATATATAGTCGACCATTCCTATATATGAAATTTTCAAATTTTCATATATTCTACATTTAAATAGTTCACAATATTATTTTCAAAAATATTCCAATGACATCTTGTGGATCTCTTTTGAGATTAAATTAATAAGTGAATAGCATTTGAAAAAACTCAAACTCACATTTTTTAGTTTAATATATCATTTGCTTATTAGCATAATATAATTATTCACCAATATGAAGATATTGCAGTGAACTACATCAACAAAAGATAATGAAATTAGTATCCAACGGCCGTTTCAGTGAAATCTAACGGATTTTGTTCATGAAGTCACTTCCTAGCTACAACAGTATTTGGGAAGCTTGTTCGTGATATCAAACTTTGCAGATTCGATGATATTAACTCATGTTGCCAAGAGGGGGAGCTAATAAACTTTGTTCTCTTTTTCCATTTCTATGGTTTTATCCCACTGGATTTTCCTAGCAAGGTTTTTAACGAGGCAATACTTGATAGCATATGAGCTAATAGTGTAGTATTTTTATTCTACTAGATTTGTCTCACTAGATTTCTTAGTTGTTTTTTTTTTCATGAGGCACATTCGTATATAATGGACATCTAAATTAAGGAATGTTATGAATATAATATTTGTTTATATTAATAATTCATTTGTATTCAACTGGGTAATTCATCAGCCATCTGTACATCATACGGGTTATCCGTCTTTACCTAGTTTTACAATAAAGCCCAATCAAAACATGATCGCACATCTCACCTAATAAAGTAGTTTCCGCAACACAAGTCTTCACACAATTACCTGGCATATTAAAATATAATGACGAAACTGCATTCCAATTTCTGGGATCTTTCTCTCCTTCATGATTGAGTCCCATTCATGGTTGTATTGACCATTTTTCATGAATTTGGTTTCTTTATGTCTTTTTTTCCCCCCAATAAAGTATTCCTGTTTATAACTGCCTTCTTTATATTGACCCTTATTCTGGGTGGTCATTCAAGATATTCTAGAAGCTGCTTTTTAGATTTGCCATTTGAAAGTTATTTTTAACTTGTTACCCGTGTTGTTACTTGTTAGCATATAGCCAGCCTCTTTGCTACAGGAGGTTTCCGTTTTGAATCATACATAGGAAGACTTCCTTTCATGCTGCCATGCACGCTAGCATCCCTCCTATATGTATACACACAAACACACAGAATATATATATATATATATATATATATATATATATATAATATTCCCATGTTTATGATACTATTGAGGTTATAACCATTTGTACTGTTGTTGTTGACCGTGCCAAATAGCAATCTGGAACGGTTCCCATCTTTTTATTTAAAGCATCCCTTACAAATTTGACCCATCGCCAAAAATGAGTCCCTATCTGCCTATGTAAGCTTACTCTGACAATAACCTCCATATCAATATCCCCATTTTTTTTGTACAATTCAAATTCAAATTTTCCCACTTGTTTGTGGAGGCTAATTAAAAATTAAATTATCTCGCTTAGCGGTGCCAAAAAGGATCTTCCCAGTAGAAAATCAAGGGTTGGAGACCATTTGCTTTGAAGTGTGGGAGGTATGGACGAAAGGAGGAGGATTGTGCTTTGAACACCAAAAGAGAGCAAGCTTCGCCGGAAAATACTTCAGCGGAAAAACCAGCAGATGGTACGACGGCAAACGAGATAGAAAAGCAAAGCAATCCCTTTTCAGCGTACCTGGGATTTCGAGCTCTGAGGAATATGGAGTTTGAATGAAAGGCCAAAGAACCTTTAGGCAAAGACCATTCAAAGCGGATAACGATGGGAAAGCTCAGCAAAAACCGTACCTAAAGAGCAGAAAAACCCGAAGGCTCTGAGGATATGAGACAGCAAAATAAGTTTAAGGAAACTGCAAAAGAGTGGAGGAAAAAGGGTAGTCAGGGAATGAATCAAAAAGAAGAGGACGAGTCTGAAAAGTTTGTCTTTAGGCAGCAGGTGAACGTGAGCGCAGTAAATGTGTTTAATGTAGACTTGAAAGCCAGTATAAAGAAGATGTAATGGAACAACGTGGGATAGGTCATAGGAGCAAAGGACAGGGGAATTTATTACGTATGCTTTTGGACTAACATTGCACACCACGTGACCACATGTGGCTGTTTAGCTGTATCTGTATTTCATCAATGGTTAGCTGTTTCATATCATCATCTGTTCTGTTGCTGCTCCTCTTTAGTTTTTGGTCAAACTGTTGCTGCTCCTCGCACAGTACTATATTCATATTCCTCCAGACGATCACAGATACAGCTGTTGCTGAAGATGAAATGGACCACATGTTTAATCTCAGAAGACTTGAAAAAATTATTGCTGGTGAGTTTTATGCTCTGGAAATAGAGGCTTAGAGCTGATTAAAGTGATTCACTGTTTAAGTATTTATTGACATTCACACACATCAATGAAAGAGATGTGGGGTGTTGGTGTAAACGTAGGGTGAAGTCATATTCAAAGTCAAAACATAGCATCTCGTATCTGAGATGGATCATATTCATAGGACTGAGTCGAAGCTGTTGGAGTTTTCTGAGGCTGGCTATTGTGGGGTTCCCGTTCGTGGTTCTGCTCATGATCCCTGGTTTCCTTTACGGTAGGACTCTGATGGGGTTGGCGAAGAAGATCATAGAGGAGTATAATCAGGCCGGTACAATAACAGAGCAGGCAAATTGGCCATTGGACTTCAAAATTCACATGGCAATATTCATAAACGGAAGTTACATTATTTATTGGTATTAGTGGTATGCTCAAAACTTTTTTGTGTCAAATGCTTCTGACTTAATAGCTTGTTGACTTAATAGCTTGTTGGTCAATTAGCTACTTAGATTTAAAGGCAAAAGGATAGTTAAAAAAACTTTTGGTGCAGCTTGAAGGGTATCTTGGTCATTTCAGAAAGAAAGTGGGGAGAACAAGGATAAAGACTCCATGGGAAGGGATGGTGATGAGGTAGCAGACTGTGATAGGAAGAGAGGGATCTTGGGATATGGGGACGCAAGCACTGACATTAGCTGTTAGGACTCTGAACATCGTTAGGGGTAACCGTGCAGGGAGAGAGTAAAAAATTAAAGTATTAAACATTTCGAGTCAATAAGAAAAGTAGAGAGAGGGGGGAGAGAGACTAGTTGGGGCGGTCCAGACAGCGACAAGGCAGTGCTGGTTTGGTTCTGACAAATCAGTGGTTCCCCTCCTTCCCCGGACATCAACACACTCCTTGTATTCTCCTCATTCCTTCTTGTCAATTCCTGAACCAATAAATCAATATAATACTCTATAATTTACGTATATAATATAAGGTTAAGGAGCGTCCAAGACAACAAACTATTAGTTCGGGAGGCGTCAAAGACAATAACTATTAAATGGATCGCTTAAAAGACAATAAAGCTTTTAAAAAGCGAGCAGACAAAGACAACATTAAAACAAAGTTAACGCCAAGTTAGCAAAAAAGTTAACGTCATTATCAAGGGGGCGTCAAAGACAACAAACTATTATTGTAAAAGCGCCAAAGACAAAATTCTAAATTTTACTAATTTAAATAATTTTTTTCTCAATGTCATTATTCAAAACTACTTGTATAAATATCTTTAGACAAAAATTACTCATTCTTCAATTTTGTCAACAAACTTTTTAGACTTTTTAAATTTTATTAACTCACATAAATTTCTTCTAAAATAAAAATAAATCATATTTTTTTATATAATAAATCATATATATTTTTTGTTTAACATATATAATAAACTATAAAACACCTTGGGTTTTTACTAAATTAGATAATTTTTTTTCAATTGTCATTATTCGAAACTATTTGTATAAATATCTATGGATAAAAATTACTCATTCTTCAATTTTGTCAACAGATTTTTTAAATTTTATTAACATTAAATGAATTTTTTAACTCACATAAATTTCTTCTAAAATAAAAATAAATCATTTTTTTTAAACATATATAATAAACTATAAAACACCTTGAGTTTTATTTAAATCATATAATTATATTTTTAATCAAAAATTTTGTTTATTTTAGCAAATTATAATTTTGACAAAATTGAAGAATGAGTAATTTTTTCTATAGATATTTATACAAGTAGTTTTGAATAATGACAATTGAAAAAAATTATTTAATTTAGTAAAATTTAGAATTTTGTCTTTGGGCTCTCTTAGAATAATAGTTTGTTGTCTTTAGCAGCGCATTTCTTTAGATATAACATTAACTTTTTGCTAACGGTGTTAACTTTTTTTAACTAAGGCGTTGTCTTTGGCGCTTCTTTTAAAATTTTATTGTCTTTGGCGGTCACTTAATAGTTAATTATCTTTGACGCCTCATTTAATAGTTTGTTATCTTTAGACGCTCCTTAACCCTATATTATACTAGGACAAAAACAGGGTCCAATTTTTTGTGTTTGTCTCAATACTTTTTTTAATTAATTATTATATTATATTCTCTTGCATAATTTTTTATTAGTATTTTACCCTCATTGAGTATTTTTAAAAAATTAATTTTTTTTCATAATTATTACATTTATTTACTTTTTAGAAACACCAAATAATACGTAAAGCTCTTAAATAATATAGCAAGTACAATCATTGTCTATTCTTTTCCAATTTACACGTCAAATTTATAATTTCTAATGAGTCAGTTGAGTTTTTTTCACGAACAGAAAGAAGTTTGAGTCGTGTGCATCTGCAATCTCTCAGCTACCTTCCTGATCCTTTCTTCTCATTACTCCTCCTCTTTTTTAGAATCAATCTAGACTATTGACTTCACTTAATCTTAGCCATCTATTTTTTTTAATATTTTAAGTTGTACTAACAAGTACTAAAAAATACTTCTAAATATTAACCGATACTAAAAAAGTATTTCATGATCCAAAAAATTATTTTAGGATTTTGAAAAAAAAAATTATGAAGTATATTTTTAGTACATCGAATTTTGAAATATTTTTTCAAGATCCGAAATAATTTTTTAAGATCATGATATTTTTTGATCAGTTAAGCGTTCAAGTATCCTTTTGATATTATTCCATACCCTGAAATATTTTTTCAAGGTCCTCAAATAATTTTTTTCAAAATCATGAGTATTTTTTTAATACTAGTCAAGATCATAAAGTATTTTTTTGGACGTCAAGATCTTTACGAAATATTTTTTTAAGATCCTAAAATAATTTTTCAAGATCATCAAATATTTGTTTAGTACCGGTCAATATTTTTAAAAATATATCCTGAAGTATATTTTTAATACTAGTCAAGATCTTAGGAATGTTTTTTCAAGATCATGAAATATTTTTTCAAGTATCCTTTTAATATCATTGATCTAAAATATTTTTTCAAAATCCAAAAAATATTTCAAGTATTTTTTTCATACCGGTCAGTACACCTTGAAATATTTTTAAAAAATGAATGACCAAGATTAAGTAAAGTCAATGGTTTAGATTAATTTTAGAGAGATAAGGAGGGATGACGAAAAACTTGCTAATGAGAGGAACCATTCCCATCCCTCAGCTAATTACTTTCCCCTCCATCATCTTCCCTTTCCTCCGTCATTATTAGATTAGAAATTTCAGTAATCCAAATTTTTTATTTTTTAAAAATAATATTATTATGTTATTTAAAAAATACATAAAAATTTAAAATTTGATTTAGAGAGTTATAGATTATTCTGGAGTAAATTTCCGTCCATTTTTTTCACAACAATTGTGAACGGTATATATCAAATTTTAGTAGTTTTAAATTTACTTATGTATTTTAAATTTGGTAAATAATTCAAACTAAAACAACATTATAATCTCTATGCCTTTATTTATATGATAAATAACAGATTTAAAAGAGAATATAAAGTTAACAACAACATATTGATCATTCATAAGAAAAACAAGGGAATTCACATATTAAATAAAGATATTTATAAGATAAATAAAGAAATTTAAAAAAAGTTAAAACTATTTTGGTGGTTCAGAAAATAAATAAGGTATTTAAAAGATAAGTGAAGATATTTATAAAGAAAAAATCATAAGATAAGTAAGTTTTTGTTACAAATATATTAATTATATAAATATCCATTAGCTTTTAAACTCTTACATTCTGTTACCAGTATATTATGTAGTATTAAAATATCAAGACGTGAGATCCACGCACATAAATTCTCCCCCCTGCTTCAGCCGACTTGATTCAGAGTAAGTGTTGAAAAATTGGCCAAGGGAAAATCACATCGAATGACCCAGAGGTGAAATTACACTTAAAGACCAATTCTCTTTCTCTGTATATACACACCGTGGGAGCAATGGCAAATTGGCAATGAAGAAAAGAAGAGAGAGAAGGCGATGAAGAAGGGATATAGAGAGCGATGAGAAAGGCAGAGAAGAGGATTGTGATATAACAAATATCAATGAGAAATACTTCCATTTTCTTCTCTAAAATCTTAGTCTTTTGTCCTATATTTTCTTTAGTTTCATAACAGTTTTCAAATTCTTTCTTTTCCAATAGCTTACGGCAACGCGACAATACACAAAACAACAATAAAGTCCAGGGATGAAGCAGACCACTGCAACACGGCATGCGAGCTTCCCAGAAAGAGGAATAATAGACTGAAACAAAATATAAACATATGTGAGTGAGGCATTTGCTCATCTGAGTCTGAAGAACTTGTTTGGAGAGATGGCAAATTCTGAAGCTTCCATTTTTTAGACCTTTGCTTGTGAGAGCTATTTCTTTCTATCCAGGTTATTAATTATTTCTTCTCTTTTACTTGTTTTCCCTTCATTTTTCTCAGAAAATTTCTACAAAATATTTGCTGTTTTCTTCCCCTAGCGGTAGCTATTGATTATATTCAATCTCCTGACTGAGCTACCATACTGTCATAGATCTCGTGATACTCAAACATTTGAACTTTTTTATACTTTAACTTCAATGGTATGGCTGAACTTAAATCCTTTGTGGCTTTTATATATAGATGATCAACAATTATTCAAATATTTGCCGTTTTCTTCTCCTTTTGCTAGCTGTTGGTTCAATCTAGCTACCTTACTGTCGTACATGTTATAAATCTTATAAACATTTCAAATTTTTTTTATACTTTTACTCCTGAAAAACGAAGGCCCAAAACCTTTAAAGATATGGGTGAACTTGATCTATAGACTAAACTCTTCATTTCTTTTATTCAAAATATTTTAATGAAGTAAACGGCTGATTTATTTATTTTATTCGAAAAGCAAAGTAAGTGCTTGTTCTTTCTTTCTGAATATGAAGAACTACTAGATCCATTATTATATCTTTGTTTTGATTTCCCTCTATACGGGGTTGCGATTTTGGAGGATCGTCATTGAAATTCATCTTTACAGTACCCATAATAAAGTATCTCATAATTACTTCTATCTGACAAGATATTTCATCTTTACAGTACCCATAATTCTTTATTTGATTCGTTGAACACGGTGCTTTATTTGATTAAAGGAAGAGCTTTTATCGAGGTTCTTTGGGGGAACAATTAGGCTAAATGTGGGAGGAAGACCTGAGATCTTTGAAGGGCAAGTGCGTTTTGTAGATACTGTGATACTGTGAATTAATCGTTTTATTTCCAACGCTTTTCCCATTTTGTGACCATTCGAAAGAGTTGTGGTATCTGTTATTAGCGTCTGAGTTTGACCAAAAAAAAAATTAGCGTCTGAGCAATTTGTCTACGTTCTGTACAAAATGACCTGGATTTGGCTTTCGCCTGTTCTGAGTCTTGGCAAATTTACCTCTAGCTTTCCTTCGTGTCCCAATTCCTTTTTTGCCTCCGATTACTGTTAGCTTCCATTTCTCTCTCTCAATGTCAAGATTTTCCCAGCTGATTTCTGAAATGATTCTACAAGAGGCCATTTTTTTCCCTCAACCTCCTCTTAATTTTTCCAATTCCCTGTATCCTAACGGTTAACTTTTACAAGAGGCTCACTTTTACTGCTCACCAAAAGTAAGCATGCTTTTACACAATATAACTCTTCCTTCCTTTCCCGTCGGAGAAGACAACTGAAGTAATGAACGGCGACCTCCTCTTCTCTAGTTCCAAAGATCCTGATTCTCAACAGCTTTTCCACTGTTCATATCAGAAAATCTTCCTCTTTTCATTTACTTCTGGTCCGAAGATGAAGGAAAGAGAAAAAGGTCGAAGGTGCTGGCTACTCTGGTTGACGTTCTAGCCCTTTTCCTCCTCTGATTCTCGCCTTTGTTTCCGCCGGAGAAGACTAACGCTGCAGTCTAAATTTTCAACAACCCACAGCATTCAAATGCATGTTCTTTTAAGCGCCATGAAAGTTTAAGCATGCGGCTATCAGTTTAACTGAGTTGAAGACTCCCTCACCTGCATAAATTGATAAATTCTGCGTCTGAAAGCTCCCTCTACCTGCAACATGGCAAATCCACCATTTTAGTTTCACTTCCAATAAGGTCTCATCTTCCTTCTTACCTTCTGTTTGTGTCTTACACCACCAAGTTTAATTGGCCTTGTTTATCTAAAAACAAAAGCTCTCCCTCACTTTTCTTTATCCTTCAAAATGGCAATCATCAATCAAGATGATTGTGTGATTGAAATAAATTCATTATTGAAGAAGTTGAAACCATTCGAGCTACTGAGCACCCCTGCTTCTACAGGGTGACAGATGACGTACGAAGACTCAAGGAGGATAGCTTTACATGAAAATGGTTTTCATAGGCCCACTTCCCTATAGGCATCCATCACTACAGAATATGGAGAGGTACAAGGTTCTATATATGAAGCAATTTTGTCAAAAAAATCTCTGGCATGATAAGTCTAGATCAATTAATCATATTTGTGAAAGAGATTAAGACAATATTCGTCTCCATTACTCAGAGTCCATTTGATTCTACTGGATTGTTGCTTTTTATTTGAGTTATTTTTGAAGTTTCATTTTAGTAATTGAGATGGTCTTGTTAAGTTTAAACCATGGCTAGCCACTAAGATTGAATTTGTTCTTACTTGAGAATCAACTTCTTTTAACTGAGATTGAAAACCTATGTAATAGAGTTTTTCTCAACAATGTGGTTAGTAATCATAGCAACTATTCATTTATACGTTTTACTTTTAAATATTTAGAACATTATAACACCATGAAATTAACTTCTGAAGGTGTTGTCATTAGACACTTCATTGTCCCGATTAAGACATTACTTACCACCAGCAAGTCTATTGCTAAGATGGTACAGATTAGCAACACATTCATAGTGCAATTGAGTTAAATGAGGCAGAGAATATTTAGAAAAGTGAAGGAACCTCCATAATGGACTTCAAATTTTCAGAACGTAGTTTTGAAATACCAGTATTAGAAGAAGATGATTCGATTGAAACTTTGTTTCACAATTTGTTGGCGTTAGAGCACTATCACTATCCTTCTATTTCTTGCATAATTGATTATGTTTCCATTATGGACTTTATTATCAACACAAGCACTGATGTTGGTATTTCAAAAATGTCAGATCAGGGCTTGTGTTTGATAAGGAAGTTCATATTGACAACATAGTTAGTTATGTAAGAAGAAAAAGGATAGTGACATTGCTTTAATGCTAGCAGATTACGAAACAAAGTTTCAATCGAATCATCTACTTCTAATGCTGGTATGTCAATAATCTGAAGTCCATTATCAAGTGCCTTCACTTTTCCTAAATGTTATCCCTTCCTCATTTAACTCAGTTGCACTATAAATTTGTTATTGATTTGTGCAATGTCAGTGGTAGATTCAATGGTGGTAAGTGAAGTGTTTTAATCAGGTCAATGAAGTATACAATGACAACACCTTCACAGGTTAATTTCATGGTGTTATAAGGTTCGAAGTATTTAAAAGTAAGAGGATAAATGAAGGTTGCTATCATCATTAGCCGTATTGTTAGGAATAACTATCATATAAGCTTTCAAGCATAAGAAAAGGAAGTTGATTAACAAATCCAACCTTACTATACTGGCTAGCCACTATTTAAACTTAACAATATTATCCAATTACTAAAATGATACCTAAAAAATAACTTAAATAAAAAAACAATAATATAAGCTCTCGAGTAATTGAGAAGAATGTTGGGCTCAATCTCTTCCACAAATGTGATTAATGGTTCCAAACTTATCGTATTAGATATTCTTTGATGAAATTGCTTCATATATATAGAAGTTTGTACATCTCGATATTCTGTATTGTCTTCGGGGTAAAGCAATCCTTGTTGAGTCTCCGAATGTCATCTCGCATCTTGTAGATGCAGTCATGCTCAAGAGCCCAAATCGTTTCAACTTCTTCCAACAATGAATTCATTTCAATCATAAGATCATCTTGATTGCTGGTTGCCATTTGAAGGACAAAGAAAAGTGAGAGAGAACTTTTGTTTTTAGATAAGCAGGGGCAAGTTAAACTTTGTGTGAGACACTATAGTAATAATAGCTGTGAAGGAGGAAAAGATTTTGCCGGAATTAAAACTAAAATGTTCGGCTTGCAATGTTGTAGAGAGAGAGGGAGTCTTCAAACTCAGACTTTCAAACCCAAACAATGCATAGTTGGAGAGAAATCTGGTTGTACAGTGGGAGGGTGCATTGGTGCAGAGAGAAGGATTCTCGACATGCCATGTTTCAGTTTCTTAAGATCACATTTTTGCTAGAGTGAATGATTATTGTCCAGTGTGTAATAAGAAAGACCTGTGAAAAAAACAAATAAATGAGAGTTGACGAACCATTTTGAAAATTCAACTGCACTTTTGAGGGGATGCGGCTTTTGTCCTCTACTAATTTGGTGCGCTGCCCTCTTAGGCACTCACAGGAGCGCTGCGGACCCAATTAGTATAGGACGAAAGTCACGTCCCTTCGGAGGTATAAATTTTAGAAAATCAATTGAGACATTTTCTTTCATTTTACATATTTTATTTTTTATTAGGGACGAGTCATAAACAGTAAAACGATGCATATAAAATAGTCAGAGGCGGTAAAACATACCATTCACGCTATTTACTATTTATTA
The DNA here is from genome assembly GCA_019022615.1 of Acacia melanoxylon. NCBI lineage: Eukaryota > Viridiplantae > Streptophyta > Magnoliopsida > Fabales > Fabaceae > Acacia > Acacia melanoxylon. The sequence goes on from JAFJYJ010000042.1 coordinate 1,249,037, forward strand.
TAATAAATAAAATTGAAAAAACTATCAATAGTTTATAAGCTTTGCACTGACTTTAACATTTTTGAATATTCGGATTATTGCGTTGATAATTAGCTTTATGATAGGATAAAGAAAATTAGCTTATTATAGACTTATTTCTCAAATATGGATTATTACATATTCATATAATTAATTTTTAGAATCTTCTAAGAATATATTTCTTGATTAAAATTTAATTACTAATATATATATATGGGTAAAAATTTTATACCGCCAAATTTTTATTCCAACAATTTTTTAATTTCAATATGTTAAAAGTTCATTAATTTTGAGATGATAAAAATTTATAATTTTAATTTTTCACAATATTTATTGATATTTATTTATTTTTAATTTTTTAAAGGGTTAAGGTGTAATTTTGCCTTTAAAAGTATGTTGTAAAGGAGCAATTTTGTCCCGAAGTTTAATAACCCTAACGGTTGAGGTTTTTTTAACGGAGGGGCAAAATTCTACGTTTTTTTGGAGCAATGTTGCGTGAAGTTTAAAAAGCGTATGAATTTGCCCCTAGTTAAAAACCTTAACGTTGGACAGATTAACGGGGTGCAACATTGCTACGTTTTTAAACTTCGTGAACAACATTCTTCTAAAACTTTAGGGGCGAAATTGCTCGGTAGCATCTTTTAAGACAAAATTGTACCTTAACCCTTTTTTAAATGACTAAAAATTTATATATCCAGCGAATATTTTTTGTAACAGATATACTAAACCATATAGGTTTGAGAGATTGTATAAGTCATTTAAATTTATAATTTCATATTATTTTCTACAAATACTTAAAAAACTTACTTTAATTTTTAAAATTTGTGATATTTTATATATAATAAAAACCTAATAAATTGTCAATTAAAATTTGGAATTTAATATAAAGGGTAAATTAGTAACTAAATTTTATTTTTACAGAATCTTTCATCGAAAAATATATTTTTAGAATCTTTTTAGGGGTTTGGAGTTAAGTATATGTTTACAAAATAGAGGGAATACGTATAATTGAGGAAAAATAGAAAGATGGATAGAGCATTTTATTATTTTTAATTAGATTCTCATAGTATTTTTTTCATTATATCCTTATACTCTTATTTGTTTTTAATCAAGTTCTTATCATGGTTTGTGAAACCGGACCGGACCGGCCGGTTTGAATGATCGGAACCGCCAACACTGAAACCGTCGATTTGGTGCAAAACCGAGTCGACCAGTGAACCTGTCGACCGGTAAACCGGGGGTGACCGGACGGTCACTTGGGTCAAACCTTTTTTTGTTTTTTTTTTTAAAAAAACATTTCTCCTTCAAATTTTTTTATTTCTCCCTCAATTTTTTTTTTCCTTTTTTCACTTTTGGATGTCATATGGATTTTATTTGGATTTGTTTTTTGGTTTTCCTGAAGCTATTGTGGTTTCTCTGTTTTCGGTTGGCTCTGCTTAGTGGATGTCAAATGTGGGTTGTAAAGAAAATTGTTAAGAATGTCTGAATATGTCACAAGTATTGGAGTATATGATTATTTTGCCACTGATCTAAAATATTGAAAAGATATATAGTATGTCAAATTTAGGTTGGTATGATAAGAAATTAATTATTTTCTAATTTTTTATACCTCACGGTCTAGGCCGGGTTGACTCGACTCACTCGATACGACCCACTAACCCTTAACCTTGACTCGAAGCCAGGTTCGGTGGCCGGTCCGAGTTTCAGAACCTTGGTTCTTATAGATTTTTTTATTTTTATTAGGTCTTTATAGTTTCACTTAATTTTTAATTAGGACTCTATAATTTATTATACTTTATTCAATAAATTATAACAATATTATTCTATGAATATCATTACAAGATTATCAATTATAATATTTTTTTTAATATTATTGTATAAATAATAATACTCTATAAATAGTAAGTTGAGTATATGTTTACAAAATAGAGAGAATGTCTGTATAATTGAGGAAAAATAGAAAGATGGATAGAGCATTTTATTATTTTTAATAAGATTCTCATAGTATTTTTTTCATTATATCCTTATACTCTTATTTGTTTTTAATCAAGTTCTTATAGATTTTTTTCTTTTTATTAGGTCTTTATAGTTTCACTTAATTTTTAATTAGGACTCTATAATTTATTATACTTTATTCAATAAATTATAACAATATTATTCTATGAATATCATTACAAGATTATCAATTATAATATTTTTTTAATATTATTGTATAAATAATAATACTCTATAAATAGTAAGTTATTCTCACAAACTCTTTCAAACTTTTGACTAAAAATATATTTATATTATTTATTTTATAGTTCTAATTTTTTTATAAATTTAAATTTAGTATTATAATAGTATAATTTTGTAAAAATATAATATAATTATAATTAATATTTATAATCATATTAATTTTTATATACAAATTTATTATGTAAATTATTTAATTAGTATTTAATTTAATTTATTATTAACATGTATATTTAGATTTATTCATTTATTTTATTTTAAAATAAATTGATAAATAAAAAGTTACAGGACCTAATTAAAATTCATGTGAAATTACATGGATCGATGGGAATAAAAATACTATAAGGACCAAATTAAAAACAAGCGAAAGTATAAGGATCTCATAAAAGGGGAAAAAACAAACTATAAAGACCGAATTAAAAATTGGTTAAAATTATAAGAACTTGTCAATTAATTATTCTTAAAATTAAAAAGAGAGAATTAAGGGGAAGGACGGAGAAAAAAATATTTAGTGACAAGAATCTTAAAAATAGTAATTATTATCAAGTAATAAAAATTAAAATATAAAATTTTAATTACGAGATTAACTCTTAAAAAACCCCTATATCTTCTCTAACTACATCCCAGATATCTGACCGGTTAGTTGATTCCATTTATATAATGATTAAAAAAAAATTACAATTCAATATTTTTATGATTTTCTCTCATCATGCACATTAGATTATCTTTAAAAGTCACCTAAATCAAAACAAAAATAGCCTCTGAATGTAAAAAAAATTAGAAATCTACCTTTTTCAAGGTTTTAATTATTTTTTGATAAAAAAAAATTAGTATACATTTTTTAAAAATATGTTATTTTTAACTAAAAAAATGCTTAAACAAAGGGATGTACCCTAAAAAAATGTTTTGAAAATGAAAAATACTAAAATCTAAAAATTTGTAAACAATAAATTCCTAAACAAATGAGCCAACATCACGGGAAAAATCTCTTCTTTTGGATTCATTTGAAGCTATTGAGAGAAGCTCTTTTCGCTAAGAATTAAAATATGAGACAAGAAAACGTCAATGATACCTCTGTGTGTTCGTGGTTTTGGTTGTTATTGAATGGGTCATAATACAAGCTTTGAAAGTAGTAACTACAACACAATTATTCACATTTACGTGCCATAGGAAAATATAATGACGAAGCAGCATTGCAATTTCTGAAGACTGTTTAAGGCTAAAGATACTCCCTCTGTTGCTATATACGAGTAATATTTGTTTAGATCTTAATGAATTACTTGTGTCATAGTAAATTCACAAATCACCATTGGATAAATTCTCAATTGGCCTTCATTATTTCTAATCGCAAGCACACACGCGAGCCTTGATTGCAAGACAAAAGGTGGAACAACACCGCGGGCACAAACCTTTTTTTTTTTTGAATTTTTTATTAAGAAAAATTTGAAAATACTAAAACACTTAATTAAATATATTTAATGCATAAAAATGCATATATATTAGAAATCATACAAATGAAAAATTTTCTCATAAAATAATATTGCCTAATTAATTGAATCACATGTCCGGTGCAATTTGGCTAGTGAGAAAAGAATAGTGACTCTTAAATGAGAAGAAAATCATGGGGTAAAGTTAATAAAAAATATTGAATTTCCTAATAGACAAAAGCCAAACCAGTGCCCCTGCTTAATACTCCTCTTATCCTAAATGTAGTACCTAATTTAGTAGTGAATTTTAGTCCTAAATGTAAGATTTTTTTATCTATAATGTTTATCATTTTTTTCAAACTAATTATTGTCTAACTTACAAATTAATATACCACCCCAATCCATGATATAAAGATCCAGTTAATAAAGAAATTGAACTAAAAAACGAATCTTATATTAAGAATGGATGATAGTATAATCTAATGTTATAGGAATCTAATTTAGTAGCGAATCTTATTGTGATTCGTTATGCTAGTATCTATTTATACCAGTTAATAGATATCTTATTTTCTCAATGATTGCTTCCCATTATGATTTCCAGTTTTCCACCTTCCACTTGGTTCATACAAGTCTATTTTTATATTCTAAAATTATATAGTCGCATTTGTCCTATTTAGCATGTCCAAAAGACCACGTATATGAGCTCATGTAAATCAAGTTTCCTCAAGTCTCAAGGAAGGATCTTTTAAATATTTTCATTGATTGATCTCCTTTATAAAGGTTCTTATCTGTTGGAAGTATATTTAAATATTGTATGAGCTCTGATCGATTCATAATTTCATGTGCAGTGATATTATATTCATGTTTCTTCATCTATTTATTTTTCACCACAGGTTCGTAATTGGGGCTGTTATAGTTCATATGAAGCTTGTTCTTGGTCATTATCTGAATATAAGCGAAAACACGCACGGTTATGACTAATTGGTATGGAGAAAGCCAATCGTGGGGAATGTTATTTAGGCATTAGCTGATCCTGACACCCACTTAATTGGAGTTTTTGGTTTGCATGATGGGATCAAAGACACTTTGCTTCAAAGGGTTTACAGAAGAGTTCAAAAAGACCAATTGTTTGGTATGGTTGTGACAGTAACTGTAACTGAATATCCTGCTATGACCAAGATTCAAAAGGATATTGCTCGACAACTAGATTTTATTTTTAATCAAAATTCCAAAGATAAAAGGGCCAACGAACTGACTTATAGAATCAAGAACGAGCCAAGAATTTTGATGGTTTGCACAAGGGACTTGACATGAATATAAGGTAGGAATTTTGATATCATGGGAAAAGTAATAGAAATTCTCCAAACTTACAACGTTTGATTGTGCTATAATTATCTACGGTCAACTCCTGGAGTAATATATAAAGGCAATAATGTTTTACCGTGTATAACAAAATAATGAGTATCAAGTAACGTTCTAGAAGAATCAGAGGCATCTAGCTCGATTAACACCAAATAAATATTTATAAGCTCAAAAGGCTACATGATTCAATAAATATCTTTGTGCTCAGGAGGCCACATAATATTTTATTTGTTCAATTTTAACTGCTCATTGTCATTTATGGTCAATATGCCCTTGGAATAGTAATATTGGAGCATAACGTTGTAAGTTACGTGCTCACATTCCCCTCAAATTTTCTTTGTTTCACTTTAGTCCTTTGGAGTACATTATCTCTATGTAGTTTGATTTTAACCCTTACGAATCTCTAGAGATACAACAACATATAGTAGTTCCTGAAGACGTGGCAGTTCCTAGAGAACTTTATATAGCAAAAAAAAGGAAATATTACTAATTAGTTCTTGAAGAACTAATAACCAATTAATATTGATATATTTCTCGAAGAACTAGGAATAAGAAAAAAAAAATGTTTGTGTAACTCACACTCACACTTAAGGGAGAGATTGTTGGAATATTAGTGTGTCATGTTGGATGAAAATTTCAATTTTGTCATGGTTATAGAAATTGAAAAGTCATTATAGGAAACCAGAAAAGAACCAGAAGATTCTTCATGAATAGTCAATATATTATTATATGTGCTGCTTGTTTTTAAAGAAAATTGACTATAAGAATATCACTAGTTGTGATTTGGGATGGATTACTGAATTTCTAGAAATATATCAAACTTATATATATGGCTCCATTTGAATAACATGTAAACTATACAAGTATTCAATAAATTTGATAGATACATCTATGAGATGGTTACTTGTTTGCAACCTGAAGTTTGCAAGGTTAGTATGAATATATTATTATAGCTCACAATCTTCAAATTATATGATCCATAAAATGATCTAGCAAAATTATGTATTAAAGCCTCAATATGTAGCTAGATCAAAACTTATGAGAACAAAATTTTCATTTTAGTGTTGGGATATTGAATTTACATATTATAGTACATAAATGCATCAAGCTAGCAAGGTATTATAAATTATCCAATTATAATTGGCTTTTGCTCATGATCCAGATAATTTCTATCTTAGGGTTAAATGTGTAAATCTATTCTGATTAGTTTACCACATTATTGCACATAGATATTGGATATTCAAAGAAAGTTGGGACAAATGTTGTAAGAACCTCCTTCCTCTTGTTTGTCTCCAAATGAAAAAAAGAAGAAGATGTTTCTAAAGGGAATAAATGGATTTAGAACACTTATACTGCATGATTAGATTATTGTCATTCGACAAAGTTTTCCCAACTTGAGGGGGTGAAAAATGAGTTGTTGAAAAAGAGAATACATTGAATTCATCAAATGTAGATTCTCAAATATAACAATAAGAACCAGAAGTTCATCAAATATTGCGTTCTTAATATATTGCAAAATATCTGCCAGATGTAGTTACTGACCCAAATGAAAATTCTCATATCTCATGTTCTAGTTGAAAAATGCTATAATCAGTATAAATGAAAAATGAGATATGCTTGAAGCATGAAAAAATGATCGGTTCCAAAAGAAAAAGAAAAGTGAGCAAATAATCAAGATGATTATATAGAGGAGGCAAGAATCGAGATATAAGTCTTTGTAAGATCTGAAAAGAGGTTTAGATACCTAAAATTAATAAGGATATATCTCAATTAGTTATGTTATAAAAGAACAAAGGAACTAAAAAGAAAAAGTTGTTGACAACAATTTTGATAAAAATATCATGTGATCAAATAAGGATCTTATATACAAATATGTCATAAGATACAGACATAAAAGATTGTTGGCCAACGAAAAGTAAAAAAGGCGAAATATGCAATGTCATAACATGAAATTGTGCATATCTAGCCTGAGCTATATATATTGGAACTATATTGTGAATCCTAGAAGGATTTAAAATGCGTGGAATATATATCTAAAAAATGTTATATATACTTATGAAATCCCTAAAGGATCGAATACATATATGTATAAACGTAGATCTAAACATATGATAGTCCCAAAAGGATTCAAGTTTCTAGAAGCATATGGTCAAAGTATATGAAAATCCTAAAGGATTCAAGTTGCCAAAAGAACACAACCTTACACAAAAAACACTGAATTTCTGACATAATTTACCGCAAATTTCAAAGTTTCCCTGGAATTTGCCACGGATTTGAGATGGAAATGGATTTCAAAGGAATTGCTAATAGGACCGTGACAAATCAATTTCTAACAATATTCTGATTGCGATAGAATTCCGTCAAAAATTTGCAGCATAATTCAATTTTGTCGAAAACTTATTTTTTATTTTTTAATTTCAAAATGACACGTGTCATTCTTAAGGAAAGTCATGTGTCACGTCCGTATGATTGCACAACACCACCCGCTGGCCACCACCTCATCGAGGAGGCCTAGCTCCCGCCAAGTGTCTCCCCCTCACCTACCACGTGTCGTGGCCTCGCTCAACCACATGTCGCTGCACCATATTTCCTGAAAATGAATCTCCTCTTGACTAACAGTTGGGTTGGAATGCTTTAGTGTTTTATTATTGCAAAATTTTATATATTTATATATGTGTACACACATATATATGTACACATATATATATAAATAAATAAATAAATAAATAAATATATATATATATATGCATATTAAATTATATATTTTTATTTTATTTTATAAGAAATTACATATACTAGATCTTAATTTTAACAATAATTATGGAAAAATAATATTTAAATATTTATATGACTATTAATATCATAATTTTACTTTTATAAAAAATTATTTAAAAATTAAATTTATCTAAAATTTTCCGATGGAATTAATCATAGAATTATTCCGTGACAAAATTAGCCACGACAATTTTCAGGGCTAATTTTGTGGCAAATAAATGTGCCACTGAGTGAATTCTGTCATAAACATTTCTGATGGAATTTGTCACAGAAAAAAATTTCATGGCAAATTAGGTAGGAAATTCAATGTTTTTTGTAGTGTAATTTTATCAAGATCTTTATATGGTTTGAAGTAACCAAGGTGTATGCGACAATACTAACTTTGTAAATGTCCGTTGGAGGAAGGATATAAAATTTCTATTTTGCCAGGTATTTTTATGAAAAGATCTGAAAGTGAGTTTATTATAATTACCTTTTATGTTGAACAGTTTAAATAGCTTTAGTTCTCTTGAAGAGTTTACAAAGACTATGAATTGCTTGAACTCTTGAAATATTTGCAAAATCTACGAATTACTTAAACTCAAGATCTTGCAAATGTTAACAATTATTTAAAGAAAGCATTTGAAATAAAGGATTTGAGAAGAATATAGCGTTTTCTTTGGAGAAATGCTTAGTCTGGAAGTATCATATCTTTAAACCTCAGGAAGGTGATGAAAAAATATTTGGTCCAGAAGTATCATATCTTAGTGTAATTGGAGCACTTATATGTATCTAATTCGTCACACATGAATTGATATATCATTTTCTTATTAGCATGATATAATTATTCACCAATATGAAGATATAAGACAAGAAAACATCAATAATAACTAACCCTCAGGCTCAGTGTGTTCGCGTTTTTTTGTTATTATTGAATTGGTCATAATACAAACTTTGAAAGTAGTAACTACAAACAATTTTTCACATTTACGTGCCATAGGAAAATATAATGACGAAGCAGCATTGCAATTTCTGAAGACTGTTTAAGGCTAAAAGTACTCCCTCTGTTGCAATATACGAGTAATATTTTTTAGATCTTAATGAATTACTTGTGTCATAGTAAATTCACAAATCACCATTGGATAAATTCTCAATTGGCCTTCATTATTACTAATCGCAAGCACACAAGCCTTGATTGCAAGACAAAAGGTGGAACAACACCGTGGGCACAAACCTTAATTTTTTTCTAATTTTTTATTAAGAAAAATTTGAAAATACTAAAACACTTAATTAAATATATTTAATGCATAAAAATGCATATATTAGAAAGGAGTTTAAACTTTTCATGTTGCATGAGAAGAAGAAGATTCTACACACATGAAATGGTGGGACCCACATATATATATAATGCTAATTATATATATATATATGTGAGTCTCACCATTTCATGTGTGTGTAACATGAGAAAACACTTCTCCTACAACATGAGAAGTGTTTTTCCCTATTAGAAATCATACAAATGGAACATTTTCTCATAAAATATTATTGCGTAATTAATTGAATCACATGTCCGGTGCAATTTGGTCGTGAGAAAAGAATAGTGACTCTTAAAAAGATAAGAAAATCAAGGGGTAAAGTTAATAAAAAATACTACCCCGGTCTTAATTGTAAGACTTAGTTAACTTTTTTCGGAGAGATTAAAGAAGCTAAATAAGTTACTTAATCATTTCATATGCTATGCTTTCTTAGATTATATATTAGTTTATTAGTCAAAATATTTAGTTTAAAGAAAAAAATAAAAATATTCTAAGCTAATTTAATTAGCTTCCTTAATCTCTCCAAAAAAATCAACTAAACCTTATAATTAGGACCGAAGGGAGTATTAAATTTCCTAGTAGTGAAAAGCCAAACCAGTGCCCCTGCTTACGATTTTATGCAGCTTTTAGACCATAAGCCAAATGGGCTAAAAACTAACCCAAATATCTTAAATTTTCCTATAAGCATGTTCCATCAGGTTAAACACATTTCAATTATGAATCCAAACACACACATTATATTTCCCCTTGTTTAATATAAGATATATCTAATCAATTTAGGTTGATTGAGAAAGTTGGTTAAATTAGTAGATTGAAGAATGACAAACATTGGGATAAAGTAGATTGAAGAGGGTATTATATTTATGACGAGATCCAACCCCACACCTAGCTTTTTATACTAGATCGATGAGAGGTAGTATGTGTTATCGTTTTGCTTAATTTCCTCTGTGTGACTTGGATGCAGCCAAATTTCTTGGTACAATCTACCACAAAGTATAATACTCCTCTTATCTTAAATGTAAGATTTTTTTTATCATTTTTTTCCAACTAATTATTGTCTAACTTACAAATTGATATATCACCCCGATCTATAATATAGGGAAAACACACCGTAAGTATTTGTAGAAGATGTGTATTGTATTATATGTCGCGCACACACGTGAAATGGTGGACCCACATATATATATATATATATATATATATATATATATATATATATATATATATATATATATATATGGGTTTCACCATTTCATGTGTGTGTAGGAATCTTCTTCTTCTCATGCAACATGAGAAGTTTAAACCCCATAATATAAAGATCCACTTTAATAAAGAAATTGAACTAAAAAGCGAATTTTATATTAAGAATGGGTCATACTATAGTCTAATGTTATATTCTTATATAGATAAGTATTTTAGAGAGTAATCATTTCATACTATAATCTAATGGATCATATATATATTAATTAAGGACGAGGTGAGTACAATATTTGTTCCCTCCTAGGAAAAAAAAAAGTTACATTTTACGAGAAAACTCCACACATATTTTATCTTAACTAATAAGCTTATAACCAAACACCTTGATGAATTTTTATTTCCTCTTGGTTTCACTGAATAAACAAAAGCCAACAGACTAAATTACTAGCACACAACCAAGATATCCAACTGAAAACTTCCTTATTTCTATCGTTTATTGTGATTCATTATATTGTTTAGGATTAAGGTGCAAATTGGCTAATGAAGTGTTACGTTAGGAGCACCAGGCACATAAATGTTTTGAAGGGAGCAAAAATACCAATGAAGAATTTGAAACTTCAGCGAATAGACCAAAACATGAATTGTACTACTTTCACAACTTTTAAATTCGTCATTGGTATTTTTGCTCCCTTCAAAACATTTATGTGCCTAGTACTTCTAGCTTAACACTTTGTTTGCACCTTAACCCTATTGTTTATACCTTAGAAGCATCCGAACGAAATACTAGTAAACAAATGTACAACAAATAGACATATAGTATTAATAATAAAATTTACAATATAGATATATTATTTTCTCAATGATTTCTTGCCATTATGATTTCCTCACCTTCCACTTGCTTCATACAAGTCTACTTTTCTATTCTGAGATTATATAGTCGCCTTTGTCCTATTTAGCATGTCCAAAGCGACCACGTATATGAGCTCATGTAAATCAAGTTTCCTCAAGTCTCAAACAAGGACCTCTTAAATCTTTTCATTGATTAATCTCCTTTTCAAAGGTACTTATCTGTTAAAAGTATATTTAAATATTGTATGAGCTCTGATCGATTCATAAATGTGCAGTGATATTATATTATTGTTTCTTCATCTATTTATTTCTTACCACAGGATCGTAACTGGGGCTATTATAGTTCATATGAGGCTTGTTCTTCGTCATTATCTGAATATAAACCAAACACGCATGTACAGTTATGACTAATTATATTGGTATGGAGAAAGGCAATCGTGGGGAACGTTATGGAGGCATTAGCTGATCCTGGCACCCAGTTAATCGGAGTTTTTGGCTTAGATGATGGGATCAAAGACACTTTGCTTCAAAGGGTTTACAGAAGAGTTCAAAAAGACCAATTGTTCATGTTATAGAAATTGAAAAGGCATTATAGGAAACCGGGAAAGAATCAGAAGATTCTTCATGAATAGTTAACATATTATTATGTGTGTTGTTTGTTTTCAAAGAAAATTGACTATGAGAATATCACTAGTTATGATTTGGGATGGATCTCTGAATTGCTGAAAATATATCAAACTTATATAAATGGAGCCTTTTGAATAACATGCAAACTATACAAGTATTCAATAAATTTGATAGATACATTTATGAGTTGGTTACTGTAACACCCCATTTTCATAAACATTTCCATAGCGTTTTGATCAGAGTTGAGCATTGGAATTATTTTCAAAATAAAGAGTAACTGAATAACATTGTTTTGCGAGTATCACGGTTGTTCATACAACAAGATCAGTCATCCGAGTATTTAATAAAGTACACAATAACGTCTCCATCGGTTCTTTTTGGCTCCTTACCCTTGTCCTCGATCCCGATTCCCCGGATCCACGAAGCTAAGGTAAGAGGCGAGGTCAATGCCCATCGGACCTCGTGTAGCAGTTAACCTCATGCTTATGTAAACAATATATGGATGACGGTTTATTCATGACATGTCGTGAGTACAAAATCACATATGTAAAACAATAACCACACATAGCCATCGCACATGTATGTTATCCTGTCGCACTATTCACCGGTGCCACGATGTACACTCGTGTCCTCGGCGCTAGGAAAACTCAACGGCATTATCAAGACTATAACCCGTGTATAGCTGAATGTGTAATGAAGAATTTAAGACGAGTCTTAGTCTATGAATACAACCATCATATATGAGCATACAATAAGCATCGAGTTAAGGTTACAATACGCGTCCGTACCTTCGTTGATGAATACGACGCGTTTGTCGGTAAGAATGCGATCACAGATCTCCTATAAAGGTAATATCGCATTTATTAATTCATAAATAATATTCTAGTAAATATTTTAGTCACAAATGACCATTTTACCCCTGGTGTAATTATTTTTCAATTACTTTCTACAATTTCGTAAAAATCTTTGTTTGACAACATATGGGCTGATTTTTCGCCTAAATTTGAAAACTCACCATTAATTCTACAGAATTCAGAATGAGGATCCGAAAAATTCCTCGGAAACCTTAGGATGTCTAGTTTTAAAGAAAAATACTGGTTCTTGCCCGAGTTTAAGAATAGTTCCCAGTTTTTACGTGTTCATCTTCTGCCCAGAAAATTTCCAGAAAACATAGCCCAACTTTGGATATTTTTATCTTTTAGCACAGAACTCGAAATAATTCACTCTTGGTAGATTTGGAAAGCCCTATATGTCTACTTTAACCAGGACTTTTCTCAGAATTTTAGAACCTCATTTTCAATATAAAATACTGGAATTTGTACCCTGACTTCATAAATTTCTAACAGATAAAATTTCGCCAGGAGAGCTTACATTACTTTGATCATAATCTTCCAAAAATTTTGCTATATCACTTTCTCCCGAAATTTTTCGAAATAAAACCATTTCTAACCATCAAAACATGATAACAAAAATATATTGGAAGATTAAAGATCAAAACAACATTTAAACTAAAATATACAAAACTTAAGACTAGAAACTAAAAGCTTTGCTTACCTCTTGAAGAACTTCCTTCTCCTTCTTGCTTCCCACTATGATTTTCTCTCTACTCTTGCTTCTAAACTCATCTACTTTGGTTGAGTTTGGTGTGAGAATTATGAAGAGCAAAGGCCTCTATTTATAGTGAAAATTCAAGGCCTATTCCAACCATAATTCTTCCTTAACCAAACATTCCTTATAAACCAAACACTCTTCTTCCATCTACCAAAAACTACCATTCCTCTTGCCTATTCCATCCACCAAAAACTACCAATCCTCTTGCCTATTCCATCCACCAAAAACTACCATTCCATTTACCTATTCCATCCACCAAATTTTATTGAATAAAAACCAACAATTAATATGATATTAATATCATATTTTATGTTCCTTATATGTAGTCTTAAAAATTGGTCTTTGGTTTAATTAATTCCAAGAGCAAATTTCCTAAATTACAATAAATAAGTTTCAAAATTTTGACACCACAAATTCACTTTTATTTAATAGGTATTATTTATCAAGATATAATACTTAAGATAAATAATTATTCGGGTATTACATTTCTCCCCGTTAAATAAAATTTCGCCCTCGAAATTTATTCTATTCGAATTAGACTAAGAGTCATGAACTTTGGGTATCTCTTCGTCATGTCTTCCTTCGTTTCCCAAGTTGCCTCATTAGGTGAAAATCCTTTCCGAGACTACCTTTACCATTGGAATACTCTGTCTGCCGGAGCTGCTTCTCTTGATACTCAAGAATTTGCTCTGGCTCGACTTCAAAAGTATTATCATATCGTAATTCAACGGTCTCATATTCAATGATATGATCGTGGTCAGATTGGTACTTTTTCAACTGAGAAACATGGAAAACATCATGGAGTTTACTCGGGTTTGGGGGTAAGGCTATACGGTAGCGGCGGTCCACGTTTTGCCAAGATTTCAAATGGTCCTATGTAACGAGGACTTAGCTTTCGCCTTTTCGGTGTTCTACCGACACCGTGCGGTGATACTTTCGAAATACATGATCTCCGACATTGAATTCTAGAGGTCGTCTCCTTTTGTCGCATAGCTCTTTTTTATGCGCTTTGTCCGCTAGGAGTCTCTTTTTTATCGTAGCGATTTGTTCGGAGGTCTTGTCAACTATATCCGGTCCGAGAAATTCTCGCTCAGATAGTTCCGTCCAGCATATAGGTGATTGACACTTTCGCCCGTACAACGCTTCAAATGGTGCCATCTGTATGCTTGCATGGTAACTGTTGTTGTACGCGAATTCTGCCAATGGTAGGTGTTGGTCCCAATGGCCTTTAAAGTCCAATACACACGCTCTAAGCATATCTTCGAGTGTCTGTATTGTCCTTTCAGATTGACCATCAGTTTGAGGGTGATAAGCTGAACTGAACCTCAATTTCGTTCCCAATGCTTTGTGCAAAGCTTGCCAAAAACGGGATGTAAATCGTGGATCTCGATCGGAGATAATGCTCTTTGGTACACCATGAAGTCTCACGATTTCTTTGATGTAAATCTCTCGCCAACCTCTACGGAGAATAGTTAATGCTAATGGGAATAAAGTGTGATGATTTGGTTAATCGATCAACAATTACCCAGATTGCATCGTGATTCCTGATCTTAGGCAAACCCACAACTAGATCCATGGTTACGCACTCCCATTTCCATTCGGGAATTTCTAGTACTTGAAGAGGACCAGCGGGTCGTTGATGTTCAATCTTAACTTTCGACAAGTCAAACATTTAGCCACGTATTCGGTCACGTCTTTCTTGATCCGAGCCACGAGTTCGGACTTAAGGTTTTGATACATTTTGACCATTCCTGGATGTAGAGTATACTTACTCTTATGAGCCTCATCCAAAGTATCTTACGCCTCAAATCATCGGCCGGCGGTATGTAAATCCGCTTTTGTATCGACTAGACCACTAAGTGATAGGTCATAGTCTTGAGTTTCGCCTCGAGCGATCATCTCCCGCATTGCAATAGCTTGATCATCTTGTTTTTGAGCTTCCTCGACCTCGTCTCTCAAATCGTATTCTCCTTGACTAACAAGAAGACGTGCAAGAAAGGCTTCACCAGGCGCATCACAATTTCCGTAAACTTGATTTGACAAATTCAAATCCCGAAATTTTCAAGCAACTTCGGTTCTTGAATCATCATGTATGATACCCGCACCGATTTTTACGCTAAGAGCATCCGCAACGACGTTCGCTTTACCTGGATGATATTTAATCTCCAAGTCATAGTCTTTGAGTAACTCCATCCATGACGCTGTCTCATATTGAGTTCCTTTTGATCAAAAAGGTATTTCGACTCTTGTGGTCGCAGTATAATTCTACGGGCCGCTCCGTAAAGATAATGCCTCCATATCTTCAAAGCAAACACGATAGCCGCAAGTTCTAAATCATGCGTAGGATAATTCGACTCGTGAGGCTTCGGTGACGAGAGGCGTAAGCCACCACTCCCCGTCGCATCGGGACACATCCCAATCCATGCCCACCGGCATCACTATAGACTACATAAGTCTCACCCGGATCCGGGATTATCAATGCGGTGCTTTGTGGTCAACCTCTCTCTCGATCTCGAAAGCTATCCTCACGAGTCCTCACCCCATACAAAGGGTTGGTTTTTCCTCGTGAGCTTTGTCAATGGTAAGGCAAGACGTGAGAAGTTACGTATAAATCTGCGGTAGTATCCCGCTAGACCCGAGAAAACTACGTATCTCCGTCACTTGTCTCGGTCTTTTCCGAGTCTAGAAGCGCTTCCACTTTGCTAGGATCAACAGCAACTCCGTCGCGTGATATGACATGGCCCGAAATCTAACTTCCCGGCGGCCAAAACTCACATTTGCTTAATTTAGCAAAGAGTCGCTTTTCCCTGAGTATACTCAATACTAGTCGTAGATGTTCTTCGTGCTCCTCTCTACTTTTAGAATAGATGAGGATATCGTCAATAAACACCACTACAAACTTATCTAGGTGTTGACGGAAAATACGATTCATGTAGTCCATGAACACGGCAGTGCATTTGTCAAACCGAATGGCATCACAAGGAATTCGTAATGCCCATACCGGTTCCGAAAGCCGTCTTGGAAACATCACTAGCTTTAACTCGTAGGCGATGATATCCCGAACGTAAATCAATCTTCGAAAAGATACTAGAACCGAGATAATTGATCTAACGAGATCATCAATCTGGGAAGTGGGTACTTGTTCTTGACAATGGTCACTTTGTTCAGCTCGCGATAATCGATACAAAGTCGAAAACTTCCATCCTTCTTCTTTACAAACAACACTGGGGCTCCCCATGGTGATACGCTAGGTCGGATGAACCCTTTCTCTAGAAGTTCTTCGAGTTGCTTTTTCAACTCCTGCATCTCATTTGGTGCCATACGATACGGCGTTTTTGATATTGATCTGTGCCAGGCATCAATTCAATGGTGAACTCAACTTCCCTTTCGGCGGTAGCTTAGTGAGATCCTCGGAACACGTCGGGAAATTCATTCACAACGAGAGATGTCTTGGAGTGAAAGTTCGGCTTCCGCTTTGATTGAGAAAAACACCATGTACGCTTGGCATCCATGTTTCACGCATCTTTCTACTTCCGCAACAGAGATAAAATTAAGGCTCACATCAATCTTATCTCTGCTAGATGAAGGTGAACGATATCTTCTTATTACCACAATCGATCATTGCGTTGTTTGCCGTTAGCCGATCAAGACCGAGTATGACGTCAATGCCATGAAGTGGTAATCAGATAAGGTCTATATTTGAAACTCGTCCATCCACACTCGCAATACAATTTAAGCATGCATCAGAAGCTAGGGATTTTATGCCAAGTGGTGTAGCTACTACCAAATCATAAGGTAATTTATATGCATGCAATCCTAAACGTTTTGCACTGACCATAGGAAATAAATGAGTGACTAGCACCCGAATCATACAATGCTTGCAACAAATTCCCATTAAGAGAGATAGTACCTTGGATCATCTCCGGAGACTTCTTAGCCTCCTCGTTTGTCGAGTAAAAACCCGGCCGGGTTTTGAGGCCTTATCTCCTTGACTCTTTGAGGACAAGTTCAGCCGATGTGTCCAGGCTTTTGACACTTATAGCATACTATCTTCCCATCGCAGTTAGTACCTTGATGGTACTTCCCGCATTTTGGACACGGTCCGGGTCCTTGTGACCTTGGAAAATTTGTGACGTGCTGAAACGGCCTCTTGTTTCCACGAAAATTACTCCAAGGTGCTTTCCTCTTACGAACGGAACTTCCGCGGTTAAATCCGCTACGGCACCGCTTCTTTGCTATTGAAGGGTCTCGGACCTCCTTAGTTCTTTCAAATTCCGCTCAATTAACCGACATGCTTCCACAAAGCATGGATTAATTCCTGAAGCCTTTGAGACACAAGTCTTTCCCTTATCTCGTACTTTAGTCCGTAAATCAGTATATTTGCCATACTACTCTCATCATTGTTCCTTCGCAAGTGCGATGAGTATCGTGATAAGTTGGTGAATCGGGCATAGTAGTCATCAAATGACTCTTCTTGACCTTGTCGGATGTGGAGGAATTCGATTCTTTGGTCACTTGCACGAGAGGGAGGAAAGTATTGCTCGTTGAATTTCTCCCATGTGACGGGAGACGAGCGTACTGTAATGTTGACGCCACGTTTCTCCACCATCGGTCAGCATCTCCTTCTAATTTATAGATCGCAAGTTGAGCTTTGCGATTCTCAGGGCACTCCATCACTTCAAAGATCTTCTCTAGCCTCATTAACCAATCTTCAGCCGAGTCAAGTTTACCTCGGAAAGCTGGTGGTTTTAGCTTGCAGAATTGAGTAATCCAATATTGTGTAGTCTCAGTTTCTCTTCGGGGTTGAATTAGATTCACCATTGCTTTGTTGAGTCTAGGTGGTGACCGGGATCTTTCTAACCCCTCTGTTTCCTCAGCATGTCTCTCATCTAATTCTCTTTCAGCATTTTGTTCGTTCTCAGTTTGTTGTTCTCCGCTGTCTTTCCGCTTGTCTTTCGCTTGTCTCTCCGCACGGAGTTCCTCTATCATTGTTCTTTGTTCAAGTAACATAGTCATTACCTCTTGTCGGGCATGTTGATTTGGCGGGTTAGGTTCTTGAGCTTGTTGCTCCGGGTTTAATCTTGGTATTGGAATCATTCGAGGTTGTCTTCCTCGCCCTCTACCTCGGCCTCTGCCTCGGCCTCGGGAGCTCCGGCTCCTCGTAAGTTTGCCATTTTTCGTTCTATTTCCTTTATTAGGGAAAACGTTAGTCATACTTAAAACAACGATTAGCATATCACAAACATTTATAGATTCATAGATCATAAATTACATTAGTCTAGGTTTTTCACTATATCGCACTAGTATTTTACACTACAAACCCTTTTATTTCATTGGTTTTCTTACATCGTAGGGTTTTCTAGGAAAACTATTATACATAAGTAACTTCGCTTACTCATACCGTTATCTTACAACGTTACTACTATAATTACCACCGCAGTTTTCTCGATCTGGCTCCCGCTCTCCTTCCTCCGTCTACATGTTTAGGTATACTAAGCATTTAAGACGCGGAGATATAAACAGAGACATCCACAATATCTCCCTCATTCGGGATTTCTTTGGTTTTATCTACCCAAAAACGGGTACGGGGAAAATGATGAAGAGTGGATCTGATCCCGTCTCTGAAGGGTACGGAAATATGTAACGGGAGTTCCTCTCGATAGGAGTTCTTTACATGAGTCAAATACGCATGTACTTTTCCTTGTCGGTCATAGAGGTCGATCTAGCATGGATGAACTCCACATACAGGCTCTGTGTCAAAATGGTGTTGTTGTTCAAGACAAACTGGAGATCATCGGAGTCGGCGTCAGAGTTATTTTCAAGATCTCTGATTTCCGGGTAGTCGAAGTTGTCGCCTACCGATGAGTGTTTTGAATTATCAGGGCTACCAGGTACTGGTGGACATACAATATTTAGGGGCTCTGCAAGGATAGGTGCTGAGTCATAGAGGTACTCGTCGAGGCATTCAGGTCCGGGATGATACTCAGGTTCCTGATCCGGTACTGGCAAAGGTACAGGAGGTGGGTATCCGGCTCCGGGTTGGCTTTAATCCTATTTTTTCGGGAACTACGGATCTACGTGCAATACGCCTCATCCGGCCGTAATACTTAATGTAGGGATACTCGTTCTGTCCATCTCTAGAACAATAACACCGGGGTTATATCGGTACTTTTTTTAAAACGTGGGTCCCACATGAATAGTAAATACGTATTTTTAAATAGTTAAATACGTATTTTTTAATAGTAAATTACTATTCATGTCCCATTTTGTTTGAAAACAAAAACTGCTCAATGTTTAAAGGCTTTTGAACCTAACTCCGTTAATCGAACAGAATGGCCAGGTAAGTGTCTATCATGGGGGCCTCACCGTGCTAGGGTGACTGATTGGCTGACCCACATAGACTAGCCTTGCCTTCGGCACCAAAGTCATGCGTAATAACATAGTTAAGCTCATGCCGGGATGTTTGCTCGATACCAAAAATGTAACACCCCATTTTCATAAACATTTCCATAGCGTTTTGATCGAGTTGAGCATTGGAATTATTTTCAAAATAAAGAGTAATGGCGAATAACATTGTTTAAATCAGTATCCGGTTGTTCATACAACAAGATACGGTCATCCGAGTATTTAATAAAGTACACAATAACGTCTCCATCCGGTTCTTATGCGGCTCCTTACCCTTGTCCTCGATCCCGATTCCCCCGGATCCCGAAGCTAAGGTAAGAGCGAGGTCCAATGCCCATCGGACCTCGGGTAACGGTTAACCTCATGCTTATGTAAACAATATATGGATGACAGTTTATTCATGACATGTCACATCAGTACAAAATCACATATGTAAAACAATAACCACACATAGCCATCGCACATGTATGTTATCTATCCATGCACTATTCACCAAGTGCCACGATGTACACTCGTATCCTCGCGCTAGGAAAACTCAACGGCATTATCAAGACTATAACCCGTGTATAGCTGAATGTGTAATGAAGAATTTAAGATGAGTCTTAGTCTATGAATACAACCATCATATATGAGCATACAATAAGCATCGAGTTAAGGTTACAATACGCGTCCGTACCTTCGTTGATGAATACGGTACGTTTGTCGGTAAGAATGCGATCACGAGATCTCCTATAAAGGTAATATCGCATTTATTAATTCATAAATAATATTCTAGTAAATATTTTAGTCACAAATGACCATTTTACCCCTGGTGTAATTATTTTTCAATTACTTTCTACAATTTCGTAAAAATGCTGTTTGACAACATATGGGCTGATTTTTCGCCTAACTTTGAAAACTCACCATTAATTCTACAGAATTCAGAATGAGGATCCGAAAAATTCCTCGGAAACCTTAGGATGTCTAGTTTTAAAGAAAAATACTGGTTCTTGCCCAGAGTTTAAGAATAGTTCCCAGTTTTTACGTGTTCATCTTCTGCCCAGAAAATTTCCAGAAAACATAGCCCAACTTTGGATATTTTTATCTTTTAGCACAGAACTCGAAATAATTCACTCTTGGTAGATTTGGAAAGCCCTATATGTCTACTTTAACCAGGAATTTTCTCAGAATTTTAGAACCTCATTGTCAATATAAAATACTGGAATTTGTACCCTGACTTCATAAATTTCTAACCGATAAAATTTCGCCAGGAGCTTCGCTACTTTGATCATAATCTTCCAAAAATTTTGCTATATCACTTTCTCCCGAAATTTTTCGAAATAAAACCATTTCTAACCATCAAAACATGATAACAAAAATATATTGGAAGATTAAAGATCAAAACAACATTTAAACTAAAATATACAAAACTTAAGACTAGAAACTAAAAGCTTTGCTTACCTCTTGAAGAACTTCCTTCTCCTTCTTGCTTCCCACTATGATTTTCTCTCTACTCTTGCTTCTAAACTCATCTACTTTGGTTGAGTTTGGTGTGAGAATTATGAAGAGCAAAGGCCTCTATTTATAGTGAAAATTCAAGGCCTATTCCAACCATAATTCTTCCTTAACCAAACATTCCTTATAAACCAAACACTCTTCTTCCATCTACCAAAAACTACCATTCCTCTTGCCTATTCCATCCACCAAAAACTACCAATCCTCTTGCCTATTCCATCCACCAAAAACTACCATTCCATTTACCTATTCCATCCACCAAATTTTATTGAATAAAAACCAACAATTAATATGATATTAATATCATATTTTATGTTCCTTATATGTAGTCTTAAAAATTGGTCTTTGGTTTAATTAATTCCAAGAGCAAATTTCCTAAATTACAATAAATAAGTTTCAAAATTTTGACACCACAAATTCACTTTTATTTAATAGGTATTATTTATCAAGATATAATACTTAAGATAAATAATTATTCGGGTATTACGATTTACATATTTGCAACCTGAAGTTTGCAAGGTTAGTTTGAATATATTATTATAGTGCACAATTTTCAAGTTATATGATCCATAAAATGATCTAGCAAAATTATTTATTAAAGCCTCAATATGTAGCTAGATCAAAACTTACGAGAACAAAATTCTCATTTTAGTGTTGAGATTCTTGAATTTACATATTGCAGTAAATAAATGCATCAAGCTAGCAAGGTATTATAAATTCTCCTATTATAATTGGCTTGTGGTCAGGATCCGGATAAATTCTCCCATTCTAACTATTCTACCACAATATTGCACCTAGATGAATATTCAAAGAAAGTTGGGACAAATGTTGTAAGAACCTCCTTCCTCTTGTTTCTCTCCAAATGAAACAAAATGATGTTTTTAAAGGGAATAAATGGATTTAAAAAACTTATACTGCATGATTTGATTATTGTCATTTGGCAAAGTTTTCCTAACTTGAGGGGGGAAAAATGAGTAGCTAAAAAAGAGAATACATTGAATTCATAAAATGTACATTCTCAAATATAACAATATGAACCAGAAGTTCATCAAATGTTGCATTCTTAATATTTTGTAAAATATCTGCTAAATGTAATTACTGACCTAAATGAAAATTATCATATCTCATGTTCCAGTTGAAAATTTTTCCAATTAATATAAATGAAAAATGAGATATGCCTGAAGTATGAAAAAATGATTGGTTCCAAAAGAAAAAGAAAAGTGAGCAAATAATCAAGATGATTCTATTGAGGAGGCAAGAATCGAGACATAATTCTTTGTAAGATCCCAGAAGAGGTTTAGGTACCTAAAAGTAATTAAGAGAGCTCCATTAGTTATGCCATAAAAGAAAAAAGCAATTGAAAAGATAAAGTTTTCGACAACAATTTTGACAAAAATATCACGTGATCAAATGAGGATCTTATATACAAATATGTCATAAGATATAGGCATAAAAGATAGTTGGCCAACGGAAAGTAAAAGGCACAACATGAATATCATAACGTGAAATTGTGCATGTCTAGCCCGAGCAACCAAAGTGCAATATTATTATTGTATAAATGGGCATTCTTTTACGAAAGGTGCAAATACAGTCACAATGCTCTTCGTAAAAGGTTAAATGTTGATAGATATTATCTTGTGGTTGATTAAATATTTATATATCTTGTTAATTTATAAGTCTAACAGTATATGAAATTTTTGATATGAGTCTAAAAAACATGATTATTAATTACTCACTGTATTGTGATATATATGTGAATCCTAGAAGGATTTAAAATGCGAGGAATATATATCTGAAAAATGTTATATATACATATGAAATCCTTGAAGGATCGAATACATGTATAAACTTATATCTAAACATATGATAGTCCCTAAAGGATTCAAGTTGTCTAAAGCATATGGTCAAAGTATATAAAAATTCCTAAAGGATTCAAGTTCCTAGAAGAACACAACCTTACAAAAAACATTGACTTTCTGACATAATTTACCACAAAATTTAGAGTTTTCACGGAATTTGGCACGGAAATGGATTACCGAAGGAATTCATTCCATCGCTAATAGGACCATGACAAATCAATTTCTAACAAAATTCTAATTGCGATGGAATTCCGTCAAAAATTTGCAATATAATTCAATTCCATCGGAAACTTTTTTTATTTTTTAATTTCAAAATACCACGTACCATTCTTAAGGAAAGTCATGGTCATCGAGGAGGCCTAGCTCCACCATGTGTCTCCCTTTCACCTCCATGTGTCGTGGTCTGGCTCTGCCACATGTCGCTGCTCCATATTTCTTGAAAACGAATCTCCTCTTGATTTCCTGGTGGTTCGAACCCACGACCGAGCATGTATGCTCGCAATGCCTGTATTTATAATCAATTATTTATAAATATATAATATTTGTTTCTTATACAAAAATATATATTATTATCAAAATCTAAATATAAATTAAAGAATAATATAAAATAATTCTTATAAATTCTATAAATTAATGTCAAATTAAAGACTTTTACATATTAAATAAATTTATATTTATATATATATATATTATTAAGAAATTACATATATTATATCATAATTTTAACAATAATTATGGAAAGAATAATTTTTAAATATTTATATGGCTATTAATATCATAATTTTATTTTTATAAAAATATTTTTTAAAATATTAAATTATCTAAAATAATAATAATTTTTTAACGTTTCCGACAGAATTAGTCACATAATTATTCCATGACAAAATTAGCCACGACAATTTTCAGGGCTACTTCTGTGGCAAATTAATTCTGTCAGAAACATTTCCGACGGAAAAAAATTCCGTGCCAAATTCCATAGGAAATTCAGTGTTTTTTTTGTAGTGCAATTTAATCAAGATCTTTATATTGTTTGAAGAAACCAGGGTGTATGTGACAATACTAACTCGGTAAATGTCGGTTGGAAAAGGGATATAAAATATATATTCTGCCATATAGTTTTACGAAAAAAAGATATGAAAGTGAGTTTATTATAAGGGTTTATCATTTGTCATGTCACTTGACATAAGGTTATGTTAAGTCACCCCAAAACTACGTCGTTTTGGGGTTAGAGGAATTAATGAACTCTCAAAACTACGTAGTTTTGGGGTTAGGGGAATTAATGAAAGATCTTTTGGTAAAATTCATATAATAAATACAAAAACAAAGATACAAAAACACCTTTTTCTAATTCTCCTAACTCCCAAAACGACGTAGTTTTTGGGTGACTTGACATAACCTTATGTTAAGTGACATGACAAACGATAAACCCTTATTTATAATTACAGTTTATGTTGAAGAGTTTAAATATCTTTAGTTCTCTTGAAGAGTTTACGAAGACTGTGAATTGCTTGAACTCTTGAAATGTTTGCAAAATCTACGAATTACCTAAACTCTTGAAGATCTTGCAAATGTTAAGCATTTGAAATAAAGGATTTGAGAATTTAGTCTAGAAGTATCATATCTTTAGACCTCAAGAAAGTGATGAAGAAATATTTGGTTCAAAAGGATCATATCTTAGTATAATTGGAGCACTTAGACACACACACACACACAATTCGTCATACATGAATTGATATATCATTTGCTTATTAGCATGATATATGTATTCACCAACATGAAGATATTGCAGTGGACTACATCAGTAAATTAAAAGATAATGAAATTAGTATCCAACTTCCGTTCCAGTGAAATTTGGCAGATTTGTTCATGAAGCCACTTCGCGCAAC
Source organism: Acacia melanoxylon (assembly GCA_019022615.1). Lineage (NCBI taxonomy): Eukaryota > Viridiplantae > Streptophyta > Magnoliopsida > Fabales > Fabaceae > Acacia > Acacia melanoxylon. The sequence goes on from JAFJYJ010000042.1 coordinate 1,274,077, forward strand.
AATATTTGGGAAGCTTGTTCGTGATATCAAATTCTGTAGATTCGAAGATATCAACTCATGTTGCCAAGAAGGGGAGCTTATATGCGTTATACTCTTTTTCCTTTGTCTATGGTTTTATCCCACTGGGTTTTCATAGCAAGGTTCTTAATATGGCACTACTTGATAGCATATCAACGAATAGTGTAGTATTTTTCTTCTACTAGATTTTTGTCTTACTGGATTTTTCTTAGTTGAAGCTTTTTAATGAGGCACAATCGAATAGAATGGACATCTAAGAGGAAATGTTATGAATATAATATTTATTTATATTAATAATGGGTAATTCATCAGCCATCTGTACATCACGCGGGTTATCCGTCTTTACCTTCTTTTACAATAAACCCAGTCAAAACATGATCGCCCATCTCACCTAATAAAGTAGTTTCCGCAACACAAGTCTTCACACAATTACTTGGCATATTAAAATATAATGACGAAACTGCATTCCAATTTCTGGGATCTTTCTCTCCTTCATGATTGAGTCCCATTCATGGTTGTATTGACCATTTTTCATGAATTTGGTTTCTTTGTCTTTTTTTTCAATAAAGTAATCCTGTTTATAACTGCCTTCTTTATATTGACCCTTATTCTGGGTGGTCATTCAAGATATTCTAGGAGCTGCTTTTTAGATTTGCCATTTGAAAGTTTTTTTTAACTTGTTACCCGTGTTGTTAGCATATAGCCAGCCTCTTTGCTACAGGAGGTTTCCGTTTTGAATCATACATAGGAAGACTTCTTTTCATGCTGCCATGCACGCTAGCCTCCCTCCTATATGTATACACACAAACACACAGAATATATAGATAATATTCCCATGTTTATGATACTATTGAGGTTATAACCATTTGTACTGTTGTTGTTGACCGTGCCAAATAGCAATCTGGAACGGTTCCCATCTTTTTATTTAAAGCATCCCTTACAAATTTGACCCATTGCCAAAAATGAGTCCCTAGCTTACTCAGACAATAACCTCCATATCAATATCCCCATTTTTTCTGTACAATTCAAATTCAAATTTTCCCACTTGTTTGTGGAGGCTAATTAAAAATTAAAATATCTCGCTTAGCGGGGCCAAAAAGGATCTTCCCAGTAGAAAATCAAGTGGGAACCGTTCCAGATTGCTATTAAGTGTGGGAGGTATGGACGCAAGGAAGAGGATTGTGCTTTGAACTCCAAAAGAGAGCAAGCTTCGCCGGAAAATACTTCACCGGAAAAACCAGCAGATGGTACGACGGCAAAAGAGATAGAAAAGCAAAGCAATCCCTTTTCCGCGTACCTGGGATGTCGAGCTCTGAGAAATATGGAGTTTGGATGAAAGGCCAAAGAACCTTTAGGCAAAGACCATTCAAAGCGGATAACGATGGGAAAGCTCTGCAAAAACCGTACCTAAAGAGCAGAAAAACCCGAAGGCTCTGAGGATACGAGACAGCTAGCAAAACAAGTTTAAGGAAACTGCAAAGAGCGGAGGAAAAAGGGTAGTCAGGGAATGAATAAAAAAGAAGAGGACGAGTCTGAAAAGTTTGTCTTTAAGCAGCAGGTGAACGTGATCGCAGTAAATGTGTTTAATGTAGACTTGAAAGCCAGTATAAAGAAGATGTAATGGAACAACGTGGTATAGGTCATAGGAGCAAAGGACAAGGGAATTTATTACGTATGCTTTAGGACTAACATTGCACACCACGTGACCACATGTGGCTGTTTAGCTGTATCTGTATTTCATTTCATCACTGCTTAGCTGTTTCATATCATCATCTGTTCTGTTGCTGCTCCTCTTTAGTTTTTGGTCAAACTGTTGCTGCTCCTCGCACAGTGCTATATTCATATTCCTCCAGACGATCACAGATACAGCTGTTGCTGAAGATTAAATGGACCACATGTTTAATCTCAGAAGACTTGAAAAAATTATTGCTGGTGAGTTTTATGTTCTGGAAATAGAGGCTTAGAGCTGATTAAAGTGATTTACTGTTTTAAGTATTTATTGACATTCACACACATCAATGAAAGCGATGTCGGGTGTTGGTGTAAACGTAGGGTGAAGTCATATTAAAAGTCAAAACATAGCATCTTGTATCTGAGATGGATCATAGGACTGAGTCGAAGCTGTTGGAGTTTTCTGAGGCTGGCTATTGTGGGGTTCCCGTTCGTGTTTCTGCTCATGATCCCTGGTTTCCTTTGCATTATTTGTTGGTATTATTGGTACCCTTAAAACTTTTCTGTGTCAGATGCTCTTGGCCTAATAGTTCGTTGACCAATTTGTTCCCTAGATTTAGAGGCAAAAGGATAGTGTAAAAAAAGGTTAAATATCAATTTTGCCATGAAAGTATTGGTAAGGCCACATCAAAGACGAAAGTTTTTTAGTATCATTTTTTTTTTTAGGAAGTTTAAAAACTTGTAATCTTGCCGATCGTTTGATCTTGTCGTTAAATCGTTCTTCTCTTTGTAAACTTCCGAGCAAATTTGCTTTCATAGAAAAATTTCCGGGCATATTTTGCTCATTTTTATAAACTTTCGGGGAAAAAATGATACAAAAAAAAACACGGGTGTTAGTGGCTCCCTTATCAATACTTCCGTAGCAAAAATGGTATTTAACACTTAAAAAAACCTTTGGTGCAGCTTGAAGGGTATCTTGGTCATTTCAGAAAGAGAGTAAAAAATTAGCAGTTAGGACTCTGAACATCGTTAAACCGTGCAGAGAGAGAGTAAAAAATTAAACATTTCGAATCAATAAGAAAACTAGAGAGAGGGGAGAGAGAGAGTAGGGCCCAGGTATCTGCTGCTGTTGGGACAGGTCCAGACAGCGACAAGGCAGTGCTGGTTTGGTTCCTGACCAATCAGTGGGCCCCTCCTTCCCGGACTTCAACTCACTCCTTGTATTCTCCTCGTTGCTTCTTGTCAATTCCTGAACCAATAAATCAATATAATACTCTATAATCTATATATTATACTAGGACAAAAACAGGTTTCAATTTTTTGTGTTTGTCTCAATACTTTTTTTTAATTAATTATTATATTATATTCTCTTACATCATTTTTTATTAGTATTTTACACTCATTGGGTATTTAATTTTTTTAATAATTATTACATTTAATTATTTTTTAAAACACCAAATAATACGTAAAGCTCTTAAATAATATAGCAAGTACAATCATTGTCTATTCTTTTCCAATTTACACGTCAAATTTATAATTTCTAATGAGTCAGTTGAGTTTTTTTCACGAACAGAAAGACATTTAAGTTTGAGTCATGTGCATGACTGGCATCTCTCAGCTACCTTCCCAGGAATGATCTTCAGCTAAGTCATCCCTCCTCCTCTTTTTTAAATCTATCTAGATTCTAGACTATTCACTTCACTTAATTTTGGTCATTCATTTTTTTAATATTTTAAGGTGTCTTGTACAAAGTCTTAAAAAAGATCTTACAGATCTTGATCGGTCTTAAAAAATACTTCATGATCCTAAAAAATTATTTTAGGATTTTGAAAAAAAATCATGAAGTATATTTTTAGACTTGTCAATACTCTGAAATATTTTTTCAAGATTCTGAAACAATTTTTCAAGATCATGATATTTTTTGATCCAAGTTAGTATTCAAGTATCCTTTTGGTATCATTCAATACCCCGAAATATTTTTTTCAAGGTCCTCAAATAATTTTTCAAAATCATGAAGTATTTTTTCAATACTAGTCAGTATCCTAAAGTATTTTTTGGTACCCGTCAATACTCGAAATATTTTTTCAAAATCCAAAAATAATTTTTGAAGATCATAAAATATTTTTTCAAGAGTACCAGGTGAAGTATCTTAAAAAATATCCCGAAGTATATTTTTAGTACGAGTTAGTACCGGAATATTTTTTCAAGATCCTAAAATAAATTTTCAAGATCATGAAATATTTTTTTGAGTATCCTTTTAGTATCATTCATCAAGTACCCAAATTTTTTTTTTTTAAGATCCTAAAATAATTTTTCAAGATTGTAAAATATTTTTTCAAGTATCATTTTAGTACATGTGTCAGTACACCTTGAAATATTTAAAAGAAAAAAAGAATGACCAAAATTAAGTTAAATCAATGGTATAGATTGATTTTAGAGAGATGAAGAGAGATGAGGAGAAACTTGCCAATGAAAGAGAGGATGCATTCCCATCTCTCAGCTACTTTCCCCCTCCATCATCTTCCCTTTCCCTTGGTCATTATTAGATTAGAAATTGGGAAAATTTCATATAGGTCCCAAGGAACGAAAAAAATTATAAAAAGTCTGAAATCATCAAATTACGCTCGGTCGGGACTTACGTAATTATTTGTATGGAGGTTTTAAAATGTTGTTGTTAATACACATTTCTTTGTTGTAAATACATGCATTTTCATTTGTAAATAGCCAGGGGACTTCGTGTAATTATTTGTGTGGAAATAAAATCCGGTTTTTAAAAGTTGTTGTAAATACATGCATTTTTCATTGTAAATACATGCATTTTTCGTTGTAAATGGCCATCTTTTAAATTTTGTTGCAAATGCAACATTTCGTCATTGTAAATCTATGTTTTTTCATTTGTAAATGACCTCTCTACATGTTCAAAATCCAGGGTGTTTAAATGTTGTTGTAAATTTATGCATTTCCTGTTGTTAATATATGCATTTCTGTTGTAAATGGTCGGGTATTTAAAAGTTGTTGTAAATATACATTTCGTCATTTGTTAATATATGCGATTTCATGTTGTTAATACAAATAATTACGAAGTCGTTGGGGACCGAGCGTAATTTGATGATTTGAGGACTTTATTGTAATTAATTCCCTTCCTTGGGACCTGAGCATAATTTTCCCTTAGAAATTTCAGTAATAAAATATTTTTTATTTTATAAAAATATTATTATTATTATTATGTTATTTAAAAAATACATAAAAATTAAAAATTTTAAAATTTGATTTAGAGAGTTGTAGATTATTGTAGAATAAATTTCCGTCCATTTTTATCACAACAATTGTGAACGGTATATATCAAATTTTAGTAGTTTTAAATTTACTTATATATTTTTAATTTGGTAAATAATTCAAACTAAAACAACATTACAATCTCTATGCCTTTATTTATATGATAAATAACAGATTTAAAAGAGAATATAAAGTTAACAACAACATATTGATCATTCATAAGAAAAACAATGGAATTCACATATTAAATAACGATATTTATAAGATAAATAAATAGATTTAAAAAAATTTAAAACTATTTTAGTGATTCAGAAAATAAATAAAGTATTTAAAAGATAAGTGAAGATATTTATAAAAAAAATCATAAGATAAATAAGTTTTTATTATAAATATATTAATTATATAAATATCCATTAGCTTTTAAACTCTCACATTTTGTTACCCGTATATTATGTTATATTAAAATATCAAGATGTGACATCCACGCACATAAATTCTGGGTCCTGTTCCTCTCACAGTCCCCCTCTCTCATTTTTTCTCACAGGCGGATCTGGGCCGTCAAATTTTGATCCGACGGTCCGTATTTTTTTTAAAAAAAAAAATCCGCAAAAAGACAAATATTTTTTTTAGATCCGGATTTTGTCGGATCAAAATTTGGGCCCGAGATCCGCCTGTGAGAGAAAATGAGAGATAGGGAAGAGGAGAAAATCCTCTCCCCATAAATTCTCCCCTGCTTCAGCTCAGAGTAAGTGTTGAAAAATTGGCCAGGGGAAAATTACATCGAATGACCCAGAAGTGAAAATTACACTTAAAGACCAATTCTCTTTCTCTGTATATACACACCACGCACACACCACGCGCACACACCGTGGGAGGGTGGGAGCAATGGAAATGAAGAAAAGAAGAGAGAGAAGGCGATGAAGAAGAGATATAGAGAGCGATGAGAAAGGCAGAGAAGAGGATTGTGATATAACAAAATATCAATGAGAAATACTTCCATTTTCTTCTCTAAAATCTTAGTCTTTTGTCCTATATTTTCTTTAGTTTCATAACAGTTTTCAAATTCTTTCTTTTCCAATAGTTTACGGCAATGCGACAATACACAAAACAACAATAAAGTCCAGGGATGAAGCTGACCACTGGAAAACGGCATGCGAGCTTCCCAGAAAGAGGTATAATAGACTGAAGCAAAATATAAACATATGTGAGTGAGGCATTTGCTCATCTGAGTCTGAAGAACTTATTTGAAGAGATAGCAAATTCTGAAGCTTCCATTTTTGAGACCTTTGCTTGTGAGAGCTATTTCTTTCCATCCAGGTTATTAGTTATTTCTTCTCTTTTACTTGTTTTCCCTTCATTTTTCATAGAAAATTTCTGCAAAATATTTGCTGTTTTCTTCTCCTAGCTGTAGCTATTGATTATATTCAATCTACTGACTGAGCTGCCACACTGTCATAGATCTCCTGATACTCAAACATTTGGAATTTTTTATACTTCAACTTCAAAGGTATGGCTGGACTTAAATCCTTTGTGGCTTTTATATATAGATGATCAACAATATTATTCAAATTTTTGCTGTTTTCTTCTCCTTTTGCTAGCTGTTGGTTCATGTTATAAATCTTATAAACATTTGAAATTTTTTATACTTTTATTCCTGAAAAACGAAGGCCCAAAACCTTGAAAGATATGGGTGGACTTATCTATTGAATAAACTCTTCATTTCTTTTATTCAAAATTTTCTAATGAAGTAAACGGCTGATTTATTTATTTTATTCGAAAAGCAAAGTGCTTGTTGTTTCTTTCTGAATATGAAGAACTACTAGATCCATTATTATATCTTTGTTTTGATTTTCCCCTATACTCTCTGGTTGGGGGTTGCGATTTAGGAGGACCGCCATTAAATTTCATCTTTGCAATACCCATAGTATGGTGCGTATAAAGAACGCCATGTCTGCCCCAATAGCTAAAACCTAGAAGTTTCCTTGGAAAAGAAAAAAATAAAGATTAACAATAATACACCTTCAACATGTGCAGTTTTATTGACTATAACTTGTTTTAAAATAAATAAAGTTGTTGGGTAGACTTGACTAGTTGCCTTGATCCTCGGCAATATTTTTGTATGATCTCTTTATTACGTTAGTCAAGAACCACCATATCATTTCTCAGTAAGGCTGATAAACAAGGACCTAGTTTCAGGTTGCTGAAAGGTGAATGTTGGAGGAAGAAACTACAATCACATGGACGCATCACGCAACCCTTTCTTTAGTGCACATAGAAGCTGTATTGATTTTGCTGGCTATAGCAATTTCTAAAGCTATCAGATTAATCTCTCCGCTTGATGATAGGTAACATGTCCTACAAATGGTCCCATACACTTTATTATGTTGTTCGATCTGCTGATAGCCCATTGTTAATTCATTATTTATTTCCATATGTAGTTGTAAAGATGTTATTCATTCGATTCCCACGGTTTCTTCTCCTTCTCATATCGTTTCTGCTCCTACTGCAACTAAGTATGACATCTTTCTCAACTTTAGAGGGGAAGACACTCGTGACTCTTTCTCAAGTTTTCTCTATGAAACACTTTGCAACGCAAACATTTATACTTTTATAGTTTGGTGCGAGAGTATACTCTGGTTGATGTTATAGCCGGTGATACTCTCAAGTTTTCTCTATGAAGCACTTTGCAACGCAACAACAAATTAGTGCAAGAGTATACTCTGGTTGATGTTCTAGCCGAGTTGGCAGACGAGAGAACCAGAGTATCACTTTCTATAGTATGGTGCGTATAAAGAATGCCAAGAGTACCACTCGCTTTTCCTCTTCTGTTTCTCGCCGTTGTTTCCGTCGGAGTTCGTTATCTGTCTCCACCGCTTAAATCTGACACTCTACTGGCCACCGAATGTTGGATCTAGTTCACCACCAGCCACCTTTGTTTGGATCTGAAAGTGAGACAGAGCAAGACGAAAATCTCCAGGGAAACAGGCAGAGTCGATGTGGGACGCAGACGAGAGAACCAGAGACGCTGTCGCTGAGTGTTGGCCGTTGAGCAAGAGCGAGTGATGAGCGTTGCCGGAGAAGACTCACGCTGCAGTCTAAATTTTTAACATCCCACAGCATTCAAATGCATGTTCTTAAGCGCCATTAAAGTTCAGGCATGCGGCCATCACTTTAACTACGTTGAAAACTCCCTCACCTGTATATTTTGATAAATTCTGCGTCTGAAAACAACCTTCTCTTGCAACATGGCAAGTTGACTATTTTAGTTTCAGTTCCGACAAGGTCTCATCTTCCTTCTTAGCTTCTCCTACTGAAGTGTCTCTCACACCAAATTTAACTTGGCCTTCTTATCTAAAAACAGAAGCTCTCCCTTACTTTTCTTTGTCCTTCAAAAGAGTAACCAGTAATCAAGAATGATCTGGTGATTGAAATGAATTTGTTGCTGAAGTTGAAACGATTCGAGTTCCTAAGAACCGCTGTATATACAGGGTGCCAGATGACATTCGAAGGCTAAAGGAGGATAGCTTTACCCCGATGATTTTCATAGGTTCGCTTCATGATATCTGACATTACAGAATATGGAGAGGTACAAGCTTTAGTATGTGAAGCAATTTTTTCTAAAAAATCTTCGGTATGGTAAGTTTGGACCAATTAATCTCATTTGTGAAAAAGATTGTATCTAATATTCGTCTCCATATCCTTTTAAGCTTAGCCACGAGTAATTAGCCAAGGTGATTGTACTAAATTGTTGCGTTTCATCTGAGTATTTTTTATGTTTCATTTTGGTATTTAAGATGGTATTGTTAAGTTTAAACCTTGGTCAGATGCTATAGGAAGATTGCATTTGTTCTCACTTGATAATTGACTTCCTTTTCTTGAGATTGAAAGCTTATGTAATAGAGTTTTTTCCCAACAATGTGGCTAATGATTATAGCAACCATTCATTTATCTATCTTACTTTTAAATATTTCGAACATTATAACACCATGAAATTAACCTCTGAAGGTGTTGTCATTAGACACTTCACTGTCCTGATTTGGACATTACACTTACCACCATTGAGTCTACCACTGACTAAGATTGTACAAATTAACAACACAAATTTATAGTCCAACTGAGTTAAATGAGCTAGGGTGACATTTAGGAAAACTGAAGGAACTTGCATAATGGACTTCAAATACCAGCATTAGAAGTAGATGATTTGACTGAAACTTTGTTCGCAATCTGCTGACGTTAGAGCAATGTCACTATCCTTCTGTTTCTTACATAATTGATTATGTTTTTCCATTATGGACTTCTTTATCAGCATCAGCACTGATGTTGATATTTTGAGAATGTCACATCAATGCTTGTGTTGATAAGAAAGTTCATAATGGCGACATAGTCAGTTATGTAAAAGGCAAATGATGGTGGAATTGTTTTAACGTCAGCAGATTACGATACAAAGTTTCAGTTGAATCATGTTTATTTCAAGAACACGTCTTAAAAATATGAAGTTTATTATGCAAGTTCCTTCACTTTTCTTAAATGTCACCCCTGCTTCATTTAACTCAATTGCACTATGAATTTTTGTTATTGATTTGTGCAATCTCAATGGTGGTAAGTGAAATGTTCTAATCAGGTCAGTGAAGTGTTCAATGACAATACCTTTACATGTTAATTTCATGGTGTTCTAAGGTTCGAAATGTTTAAAAGTAAGACAGATAAATAAAGGTTCGTTATTATCATTAGTTGTATTGTTGGGAAAAACTCTATCATAGTCTTTCAAGTACAGGAAAAAGAAGTTTATTTTTAACTAAGAATAAATCTAACCTTAGTATAGTGGGGCTAGCCACGATTTAAAACTTAACAACATCATGCTAATTACGAAAATGATACCTTAAAAATAGCTCAAATAAAGAGCAACAATTCAGTAGAATTACCTTGGTAAATTCCTTGTTGCTAGGCTTAACAAGTTCTTAGCAATTGAGACGAATGTTGGGCCCAATCTCTTTCACAAATGTGATTAATTGCTTCAAACTTATCGTATTGGAGATTCTTTGACAAAATTGCGTCATTTATATAGGAGCTTGTTCATCTTCATATTCTATAATGCCCAGAGTGAAGTAGGCCTATGGAAACCATCTTTAGGGTATAGCAATCCTCGTTGAGTCTCCGAATGTTATCTGGTACCCTGTAGATGCATGCGTGCTCAAGAGCCCAAATCGTTTCAACTTCTTCCAGCAATGAATTCATTTCAATCACTTTTATTGTTCCATTTGAAGGACAAAAAAAGTGGGGAGAGCTTTTATTTTTAGATAAGGAGGTCTAAATTAAACTTGGTGTGAGACACTACAGTAATAGAAGCTGATAAGGAGCTTTTATTTGCCATTTGTAGAGGGAGTTTTCAGACTCAGATTTACGGACCCAGACAATGCTTAGTTAGAGAGAAATTTGGTTGTACAGTGGGAGGGCGCGTTGTTGCAGAGAGAGGGATTCTCGACATGCCATGTTTCAGTTTCTTAAGTTGACATTTTCTCCACAGTTAATGGGCCTGTTTGGGTTGGCGATAGGAGCGGTGGCTTAAAAGCTATCTGACTTTTAAAAAAAATTCGGTAGGAAAAAAGTTAAGTTATAGATAATGATTTGTGTTTGGATTGATGGTGGTAGAAGTGGCGGGGCCCACAAAAAAGTTGAGAGCATTTTGGAAAAAAGTTGGATTCTTGAGCTTTTTCCTTAACGGGCTTTTTGAGCGTTAGGAGCTTTAAGTCCAGTGAACTTAACGCCGAATCCAAACACACCACGTTGAGTTTTTTCTCCAAAGCCCATTAACTCTACCGCAAACGCTCCCAACGCTCTCACCACACAAGCCCAATGATTATTGTCCAGTGTGTGATAAGAAAGAGCGGACAAAAACGCAAATAACAGTTGTACTGAACAATTTGAAGATTCAGCTGCACCTCGGAGGTGTAAATTTAGAAAATTAATTGAGATATTTTCTTTTATTTTACATATTTTATGTTTTTAATAGGTCTCATGAGTCATAAACAGTAAAACGATTTCAGATAACAGTCACGCTATGCTTATGTCCTTTCCTTCCCTGCAATTTTTACCCTAATTAATAGTTAATTTTTGTTAGAAAAATTTATTTACTAATTTTTATAATAAATAAAACTGTAAAAACAACTATCAATAGTTTATAAGATTTGCACTGACTTTTTTTTTTTAATATTCGGATTATTACGTTGATAATTAGCTCTATTATAAAATAAAAAATTAGCTTTACTATAGATTTATTTCTCATATATGTATTCACTACTACAAAAAAGGGTTTTTACATCCCTAACAGTTGTCTTTCTTAAAAAAAAAAGAAGTAAAAGATAAAGGCAGTGACATTTTTGTAATTATATGTAAGAAAAAATGACTTTTGGCATCTAATTTTGCAATTAGGATGTCAAAAGTGTCACTTTTGGCGTCTAATCTAAATTCAAAACTTAGACGCCAAAAGCCACAGCTCCTTTTTTTTTCCTCGCGTTTTTTAGAGATAAAAACACTTTTAAAATTTCCTGTGACTTCCTCTCATCATAGTGTCTTCCTCGCATCTCTTGCCTCAATGCTCTCAGTTGTCTTTGGTTGCCTTTGTCATGGTAAAGGCAACGCGATGGCTTCAGTGGACGACGGCGACGGTGAATGATGAAGGCAAATGCGATGGCTTCGGTGGATGACAACGACAACGATAGATGGTTAGATCATCTTGACTTTTTCAACCGCGGGGAGTTGAATTAGAGAGAGAGACCTTGGTCTTGTGGTCATTCATAGGGTATTTCTGATTTTTCTAATTTTTTGTAGATATGATTCAACCTTCTCGTCTTGTAGAGCTTGGTCTGATTTTTCAACCTTCTGTATATCTGATTCTCTAAGTGCTTTGTAGATCTGATTCTTCTGTGGATCTATTTTTTGATTCTCGATTGCTCTATTAATCAAGTTTTTTTGATTTCATTTTGAGTTTTCTGAGCGAAGACGTCTATATCTGGTTTTTATGATTATTGTCCGATTTCATTTTCCTGGTTTCCCTTTCGATTTCATTTCGGGCTTTCCGATTTCTATGGTTTTCGCTAGAAATTTCTATGGCTACGCCTCCAAACTCGGTTTGGGGTTTTTTTTTTTTTTTTTTTTTTTTTTTTCTAAATGCAATATGGCGTCTAAAAAAATTTGGGAAGTTGTAACTCTTGACTTTCTACGCCCCCAAAATAGGCGTCTCCACAGAAAAGGATGTTAAAAGGGGGAAAAAGGACGCAAAAATGTGTTTTTGTAGTAGTGATTATTACATATTCATATAATTACTTTTTAGAATCTTCTAAAAATATATTTCTTAATTAAAAATTATTTACTAATTTACCCTTAATACTAAATTATAAACTTTAATTGACAGCTTGTAAATGTCACAATTTTTAAAAATTTGAGTAAGCTTTTTAAATGTTTGTAGGAAAAAAAAATTATGAAATCATAAATTAAAATGAATTTTACAATCTATCAAACCTTTATAATTTACTATATTTGATAGAAAAAAGAATGTGTTTAATATAAATCTACACACACATATAACAAAAAGTTCAGCTGAGTTGGGTATCAAGAACTCAATAAAGTCAAAATATGTCTTTAGGTTCAAAGAATATTTACATATCACTCACTAATAAGGTCTTCACATCAGTTGAATTCAAATTCTCAACCTTATGGATATGGTAATATTTGTTGGCTATATATATAATATATATATAAAGAAACTAAGAATAAATAAATTTCAATAAATATAGCGAAAATTTTAAATTTTATAATCTCAAAATTAATAAAATTTTAACATATCAGAAAGTTAAAAATTCTATTAGAATAGAAAATTGGTGGTATAAATTTTTTGGGTAATATATATATATACACACATGCGCGTGCAATGGCGGAATGGGAGGTTAGGGTGGGCCCCCTCTATTTTTTTTTTTTTTTTTTAAAAAAAAAAACATGAGAAATGGGGATCTCAAATTGGGGCTAGGTTGTTCCTATCATCCCATGCTAAGTAAAAACTATTATGGCTTGAATATCAACTGGAATGATAGGTACCTGATAATTTTCAAGATTCACTTCTAGTAGCTTTCCGCAAACCGTTCTCTCATCAGGGTTGTAAATATGTGGTCATCGTTAATCTGCTTAAATAGTTGAAGGTCGTATATTTCGAAAGAAATTGAAAGAGAGGAACAGGAAAGGAGATATTTATACTTTTTTTTTTAAAAAAAAAAGAAGTATTTCGTACTTTTTAAATCCACTTATTTTTCGTGTGTATATAGTATTCAATAAGATTAACGTATTCTCTTTTCAATTATTTTTTATTTTAACTGACTTTTCAAACGTTATGCCAAAGAGGACATATGAAAAAGGTTACTTCTATTACTTCTATCTCAAATATAAATCACATCTACAATCTAATTTACAAAAGAAAAAACCCATATAAAAAAGTCACTTCTCAGTTCTCACCACTATCCCAAACATACACAAATGTGCTTCTTCCTTGGATTTATCCCAAAAGCATGTGTGTGCTTCTTCCTTGCTGACAGCCTGCAGGATAGTCACGAGCCAAAATCAGACTTAGAGGATGGGACAGAGGCCAGCCATTGATGCTAGTACATATATCCTCTTTACTGCAGCCTTATTGCCTTGACTTGTGACAAGAGAAAGTTTCCAACTTGAAAGAGAAAATATTAAAATTTAATTTAAGGGATGAATGGGCACATCTTCTCATAAATTTCTAATAATAAAATAGAGCTAGGAATCATGGTCAGTCCATGAAAGATCGTGGCCTAACAAGGTTGGCCCTCTATGGTCCGGGGTAAGAAAAACATCTTTTTTTTAAAGCTCAGACCAAGAGCACCAGGGCAGGTCCAGCCCTCCAGGGCCAGAAGTTACTATTTCAAATTTTAACTATTTTTTCTCCATTTTTTCCAAAAAAATATAATTAGTAAATTACAACACGAATCATTCAAAAAATAAGCACAGTCACTAATTTATAATTAAAATTAAATTATGTTCACAAATAACTCATATAAAATATAAGAAGCATACCACTAAACCGGTCGGCGAGACGGTGAGGGTCGAGAGGCAAAGCTATGGAGTGTGGACTATGTTGCAGTGTTGAGACTTGAGAATTTGAGATCGAGGAATGAGGATGCTGATTTTTTTTTAGGGTTACTTCAACAATTCAACTTCACTTGACCCCAACTACAAGTCTTCAACTTTTAAAACCAATATATATATATATATATATATATATATATATATATTGAAGGGCCCAACAGGCTGGCCCGTGTAATCCTTTGCCCCTGCAGGGCCAAACTTAACTTCAAATCTCTAATTCTCAAGCCCGGCCCTTAAAGGGCCAGAGGTTAAACGGGCCGATACGACAGGCCCGACCCGTTTTCTCGACTCTATAATAAAAGGATCACAACGGTTAAATCAACTAATATTGATAGTTTAGAAACATGTCATTTAAAAAGATAGTGTAAAATTAATAAATTATCATGCATGTTAAATTAACTAGTATTATTTAACAAACAATCCCTATATGCATTGTACATCATTTTTGGCTCCTGACGGCCTTATCTGTCATTATGGGGAATTGGATCCTCTCATTATCTTACATTCTCATCATCCCTCCTCATCCAATCTCAACATTTGATTTCTCTCTTCAACCAATTTACACCATTGATTTGAATTAATCTTGAATGTCTCTCCTGAAGTACTTTTTAATATCAGTGAATATTCTAAAGTATTTTTTCAAAATCCTAAAATTTAGGATCTTGAAAAAATATTTCACCGTATCTCGATCGATACTAAAAAATATACTTCAAGATACTGACTGATACTAAAAAATACTTCATTATATTTAAAACGTCCCCCATTTTAACTTAACATAATAACTAATTAAGGATTCATTAACAATTAAGTAATGCCTCAACATTTACCAAAATATCCAAAATAAACTAGAGTATGCAAAATGAGCCCTAACGTGGCAATATACAATCATCCAACATAAACCAAAAAGATAGAAGCACTACTCTTAGCAGAAGTAGCCTAAGCTTTCGAGGTCTTTCCTGATGGACCCGCACGGGAACTATCACCTGAAAAATGTGGTAACCATCAATCCAACTTATTACGAATACTAATACGTGCTAGTGAGGTGCCAAGTGGAACAATTTATATAACAAAATATTAAAAATATAATTCACCAATATCCACATCGCAAAATTATGTATCATAAATTAGGTATTACACTTTTTCACAATTCCCAAGATGCCTCCCACCAATCCAACCGAACCGACTTATTTCCTCCGACTAGACCCGTGGGCTAAGTTACATCCATGTTCGGTTACTCAAAAGCTCATTGGTCATGTGATGAGGACCTAGCCAAAATCTTGAGCACATGTTCCGGACCATGGGTCATTTCCCCTCATTGAACTAGTGGGGTGTTGTAAGCCCTCGTTGAACTAGTGGGCGGTCCTCATTGAATCGCGGTGGGACAATAGAAAGCCAACCATTGTGCACCAATGGAGGCCTCACCACGTGGTGGAATGAACTACTCCATTTCTTCCCAATCCAACCCTTACCATAATTATCATAATAAATAACTCAATAGGGATTTTCCAAGATTTTCACATTCAAATCATGTTATTTAAATAATTCTCATAACCATGCCATAATAGCTCAAATCCCGATTCTTATACATAAATAAATATAATGCATATATTTCACAATTCAAATCATATGATCCACAAGGCAATTTCAATAAAGATATTCATAATCATTTCACAAAATACTCACAAACAACATACTAATACACATAATAAGTGGAAAGTGGTTACTCTCGCCTCAAGCCTAACTATTATCACACCGCTCTAATCCAAGAAAGCTCAAACACACGCCAAAAATCAATCTACCACAACCAATTTACTAACAATTAATAACTCTTTAAAACTCTACATATTCAAAACTATAACTTATAATTTCATAAATTAAAAATATACAAATTTTAATAATAAATTTGGAATGCTTGAAGTTGACGCATTATGACGGGATTGAAAAATCGGTGAGACCATTGTAACTATTAATTCTCTTCTTTTTTTTAAAAAAAATATATTATTAATTAATAACACCCTTTTCTATTTATTAATTAATAATTCTCTTTATTATTTATTCCCTTTCCTAATAATAATAATAATAATATTTATTTTATTGTTATTATTTTACTAATTGTCATTATTTCTCTACAATTATTTTAAAACTCTCATAGGTTATCCTAACACTTTAAATTAAGAGTTTAGATTCAGATATCACTATAGCCTGAGCCACAGACCACATGAAATTATATTTTGTTTTTGATATAAAATGATAACTTCACAGAACCATTAAAATTGATACGGTAGGTATTATCACAAAGTAGTGTTATTATTTTTATTTTAAAATAAATAAATAAATAAATAAATAAATAAATAAATACATTCTAAAAAAAATCTCCTGTGGAGCGCAAGTGGAAATAATTGGTGAAATAAATGATTATAAGTAAAAATTGTGAATGATTTGGAGTGTTGAAAAGAACACTATGCGTGCTACTGAGAGGGAAAGTAATCTTCACATTACTTCTGAGGTTGCTAAAACCAATAATGTGTTGCCTTGTTTAGAGATTTAAAGTTGCAAAAGAATATATATATACACGCACACATTCAAAAATGCAACGTGTATATATATCTATATTCATTAACATGTTCAACACGGGATTAAGTTTTCTTCTTTATACACACACACACACACACACACACTCAACACACAACACACAACACACATCGGTATTTTCCATTGTACAGTGACGTTCACACACATGTATATATATTTATATAGTTACTTTCCTCTTTTCTTTCCTACATGCAGTGTCATATGAATGTGTGTGTACTGTGTAGTAGTATATCAGCAACTTTTTTTTTTTATATGTCAGCAAAGTGTGTTTTTTTTTTTTTTTTTTTTCATATTTTCCCAAAACAAGCTCTTCCTATCATCAGCCAAGCTTATGAGCTTTTAAACAGCTATGATATATATATATATATTGAACAGCTAAGGTTTAGGTTCTTTAAATATCATTGGTCTATATTAACGACGCAAAACTGCCCCCTGTTTCGGTCTCATTAGCAGCAAACTCATGGCTTCATTTTCTATGACTTAACACTCAACATCTAGCGTTGGGAAATGACGAAAAGCTAGCAGGAAAGCTGCCCAACGACTTACCTCCAGATTCAGCCTGTGAGATGTGATCTTTGCCCAAAAATACAAACGCCCCTGTTTTCAGAGATGTTGAGCAGAGGAAAAATGGACCACGTTTTTACTCTCACTCTCCTCCCTCGTCCCTCTTTTCTCGTTCGGAGTGGCTTCTTGCTAAGGCTTCGTGGATGGAGAAAACTGAAGTAACATGGTTTATATAGGGATAGAGGGTCCAGTCCGAGAAGCAACACGTTGGTCAGAGAAGTAGAGATCGAGAGTTATACTTTGTGGGTCTCGAGAGGCATGACTCACTGGTTGCGTGAATAGTTGATAGCCGAAAAGGGATACGCTGATGAGGGAGTATGGCCAATTCTGATTTGCTGGTATTTCTCCTCTGACACGCTGCTCAGTTAACGTGTTTAGGCTAATGAATGTGAGAGTGAGTAAAACAAATTGATTAAAATGGATGAGGTAGTATATAAGAGGTGGAGTGTTTTTGCCGTGACTTTCTTCTGCTGCACGAATTGAGCATAATGGGCTTGGGTTTGTATTAGTGCATGGGCTCAATTAAATAAATGGAGTGAGTAACCATATATGCTGCGTCTTGGCTTGTCTAATTAGCAATGAATATTGGAGTGGTTGTGCATTAGAGGGGGGTGAGGTGGCGTCATTTGGAAGAAGAAGGAGTGTTGTGGTGTCTCATATGCAAAAAGTGTGGGGCCTACTTTCTAAAAAAAATACCAATTTGATCTCCTACAAGGCTTGTATTTGCAATTTAGTTCTTTCCCAATTATTGCAAACAATAGATAGGCAATCCAAAATTAATCTCTAATTCCATTTTAAGGGTTTTATTCTAAAATTTATCTCTCGCAATTATTCCCTTGGTTATATTTACAAGGAAATAAATTCCTAATTTTTCAATAATTAACTTCATAATTATTTGGCCAATTTCCACTGTTTAATTCTCACATTTATTTCTAAAAATTTTAGGCGTAATTTACTCTTTATTTGAATTATTCTTTTCCCAAAATAAATTAAGGGAAAAATAAGCCTAAATTTTAAATAATTATTTTATGCCAAAATTTTGTAATTGATTTCCATATAATAATTCGATTTCAAATCCCAAAATTTAGGATGTTACAATATTATTTGCCAAGTTAAAAAAAAATACTTTAGGATCTTAAAAAATTATTTTAGGATCTTAAAAAAATATTTTAGGATCTTGATTTAAAAATATATTCTAGGATCGATTAATACCAAAAAATGAGAGATAAAGAAGGATGAGGAGAAATAGAGGTAAAGCAGAGAAACCGAACCCGTCATTTTGGGCCTTCTGCGCAGAGCAATGGCTGTGGAACCCGCTACTTTTATTCGGTTTCTTCTTTGTTGATAAATATTATCAAAGAATTTAAACGCGTTAATTTTTATAATGATGGACTCGTCATTTTCAACATTCTCTTGTTGATAAATATTATATAAACTCATTCTCTCTCTCTAGCTTTAATCTGAGAAAGAGAAGCGATCATAAGCAAAGCATGGAATTGGCTTTGGTCCGCTGTCCGTTGCGGACGGCGTAGTTTCATGCCCCCTCTTGATCCCCTTTATATATATATATATATATATATATATATATATACATCTCTCTCTCTTGTATTGCTACGTAGTAAAAAGATAATTTAGGATCTTGAATGACATTGTTGAAAAATTATTTTAGGAGTCTGATTTAAGACTAAAAGGATATTGAAAAAATAATTCATGATCGTAAAAAATATTATTTTTGGATTTTGAAAGAATAATTCAGGTACTAACTACAATTAAAAATATGCTTTAGGATATTTTTTTTAAGATACTAAAATAATTTTTTTAGTACCTTGAAATATTTTTTCTAGATCCTAATATACTTTTTCAACATCGAATTATTTTTTCAAGTATCAATTAGTTTCCTGAAGTATTTTTTAATTTCGGTTAGTAACCTCAAATATTTTTTTTCACTACCTGAAATATTTTTTCAAAATCCTAAAATAATTTTTCAAGATCATAAAGAATTTTTTTAATATCATTCAGTATCCCGAATTATCTTTTTACTAACCGCAGTGCAAGATTTTTTTTTTAAATATAAAAAGGGGATCAGGACTGGGCATGAAACTGCGCCATGCAGTGTTCACCAAAGCCAATTCTGCAAATCAGTCCCCCATGCTTTCTCTCTCTTTGAACTGCCATTTTCAAACTCTCTCTCTCTCTCTCTCTAGGCGTTGTGGATTTGAGATCTGGCTTTGGGATCCTTAGAGGTAGAAGAAGATTTTGGATGTGAGAGTGAGTGGTGAGGGTTGTTAGGAAATATATTAGGGATTACGGTTAGATCCATATAATTAGGGATTACGGTAGATCCATATAATTAGGGATTATGGTTAGCTTATTAGTTTTCCTATATAAAGGCCTCCTTGTACTCTCTTTTATTATGAAGGAATATTCAGATTATTCAATTACATGGTATCAAAGCTTTTGGGCTAGTTTGATTTTTTCCGGTAGCCATTGTCGCCGTAACATGAATAGTAACGGGTTTGGTACTATTCCGTGAGCAGTGAGATTAACATAATCATTGGCCGAGCATATGTGAACTCGTACACTGCGAATAGGGGTGGAAATAGGCCAGGGGCTTGTGGCTGGCTTTGTTAAAAAGCCCGATCGGACGCTGGCTTTGTCGGGCTAAAAGGTCGAGCCAAGGCCTAATTCTAGGCTTTGTTTGTCTTAACAGGCCGGGCCTAGGCCTTCCAATCGGCTGTAAAGCCCGACGACCGGCACTGTTAAGAGGGGTAAAATTGTAAATATTAATTTTTTTTATAAAAAAATTAAACCCTGTCTGCCCTAATCCATAGTAACCCTAGACATTTCATTTCGACATTTCCGCTCGCCTTCACCCACGACGCCGCGAGCCGCGACTGGTGTGTGTGTGTCTCTGCCCTAATTCACGATCGGCCTCACCGAGTCACCGTCCTCACCGTCGGTCGTCGAACGTCTCAGGCCGTGATCCTCCTCCTTCTACCTTCTTTCTTTCAGTTTGCACAGCGAGGGAGTCCGACAAATCCGATCCCTTCACCGTCGGCCGTCGTTGTCCAGGTAATGCAAATCTGATCCCTTCACTTCTCCCCCTGTTATGTATCCCGAGTACTTGATCTTGTAGGATTATTTTTATTCTAGGGTTCATTGCTTAATTCTTTTTCATACTGGTTTGCAAATCCATTTCGCTCGGGCCGTGAGTTGCGAGATTTTGCTTTTTTTTTTTGGGCTACTGTAGATGAGTTACAAATGAATGGTAACACTACACTTCCAATTTTCTGGGCTCTGAAACTGGAAATGTATGAAAATCTCATATACGATTTGATTTCCCCCTCAATTTTCTTTCATTGTGTTCTTACTCTCTTCCCTGCTGGAATGAGTATTCTCATTACTTGAGTTTCCAGTTCCCATTGAAATGTCTACCTACTTGTATGAATTCTTTGATTGATATAAGTGTAAATAGACAGTATGATATTGCATAATTGTATTAAAATTGTTTATTGATTGATAAGCCTCGGAATTATAGTTTATTGATTAATTAGAGACAGTATGTAAAGTCTAAATAGACAGTATGAAATTTTTTTGGTCAATATTCTTTTTTTTTATTACTGTTATTACTGATAAGCCTTGGAATTATAGTTTATTGATTGTATTAAAATTGAGGATGGTCTATTTGGTGATTAATTAGAGAATACATCAACATTCAACTTGTTGCCTATGTATAGCTTGCAAATTAAGTTGTCAGAAGCAAGAAATATGATAAGATTTTCAAGCAGCCTTATAATTAATTGAATTGAGTAAACTTCAAACTTTCATCGCGATAGCCAATTAGTAATTAATAATAGTCAAGTGAGCTTCCAAACTTTATTTTCATTTGATCATTGGGTCTCATCACCCTTGAGTCATATTTTATGGTTATGCAGGATTTGTGCTTTTCCTTGCTTTGATGATAGATAGGTTGTATAAACAATATATATGCCTTGCTATAAAAAGTTTCTTGTCAGTTTAGACTTTAGATATAAGAATTGTTAAACTAAAACTAAATTACTTTTTATGTTTCAATTCTAGTTCATGTCATCTCCATTTCAGAGTGAAACAATGTCATCTAATTCAGTTCATCCTTTTATTGAGGTCTCTCAACAAGCACCAATGATTCAAGTGAACAAGCTACTCAACAAACTAATGATGCTAGTGAGAAAGTGGGTAGTGATGATGATATTATTAAGAAGAAGAGGCGAAAAACCTCAGCTATTTGGGACGATTTTGATCAAGTTGAAACTAATGATGGGCTCAAAGCTAAATGCAAGTCTTGCAAAAATTCATTTTCATACTCAGGGAAGGGAGTTAGCACTACCCATCTATGGAGACATCTAAAAAATTGCGATACAAGGAAGCTCCTCATTGCTGCAAAAAACAAGCAATCGACCATTCCATTTCAACCTTCTAGCACTAATCCATTTTTGGCATCTGGTGCTAGATATTCTAATGAGAAGATGAGGGAAATAATTGCTACTGCAATCATGGTGCATGAGCATTCTTTTAGCATTGTTGAGGATGAAGTTTGGATGTGGTGTTTCCAATATGCTAATTCGAATTTCGAAATTTTCTCGCAAGACTGACAAGAAGTGATTGTTTGGCCATATATGAGGCGGAGAAGAAACAATTGAAGGCCTTATTACAAAAGGTGAGCAAGATTAGTTTGACTACCGATATGTGGAAATCAAGTCATCGGGTGACCGAATACATGGTTATTACCGGGCATTTCATCGATGCGGGTGGAATCTTCAAAAGAGGGTTTTGAGTTTTGTGAAAGTTCCTGCCCCTAGATGAGGAATTGATGTGGCTGATGCTATTTTCAAGTGTTTGAAGGCCTGGGGAATTGAAAACAAAGTATTTTCTATGTCAGTGGACAATGCTTCTTATAATGATTCTTGTTTGAGGGCTCTTAAGGACACTTTATCACTTAGTAGTTCTTTACCTCTGGGTCGTGACTTATTTCACGTTAGATGTTGTGCGCATATATTAAACTTGTTGGTGCAAGATGGCCTTGGTAAAATTAAGGACATTATAAATAATGTCCGTGAGAGTGTGAAATACATCAACTACAATGATTCAAGGCTAAAAGCATTCTGTGACATTGTTGAGCAGAAACGCTTGAAGGAAAGGAAGCTTGTTCTTGATTGTCCAACAAGGTGGAATTCTACATATAGGATGTTATCTACTGCTTCAAAGTTTAAGGCGGTCTTTCCCGATTATAAGGAAAGAGAACCACATTACAACTATGCACCATCAGAAGAGAATTGGAAGAAGGTTGAGAAGATTTGCAAACTTCTAGAAGTGTTCAATGTTGCCACTCATATCATATCAGGCAATGAGTATCCTACTGCAAATTTGTACCTTGCTGAAGTTTAGAGAGTGAAACAAGAAATTGACAATGCCTTTGATGATGATGATTTCTTCATGGTGGAAATGGCAATCTCAATGAAAGAGAAGTTTGACAAATATTGGGGGGAATACAACATGGTAATGGCTCTTGCTAGTATTCTTGATCCTCGGTGAAAATTATATGTGATTAATTATTGCTTTCTTTTGATTTACAAGCCTGATTATGTTGCTTCTGAGAATATAGATAAAGTGGTGAAAGCTTTAAACTCAATATATGATGGCTACGTTCTTTGTGTATAAGGGAGAGGCATGTAATGAAGATCATAATGTTGGCAACAACTCTGCTTCCAATGTATCTAGTTCTTCTATAGTTTCTTGGATTTGATCAAATCATGAACATTGTTCGTGAAAAGCAAGCAATTCCCCCTATGAAATCGAGAATTGGAAGCTTATCTTGAGGAGTCTGTTTTTATACGATGGCAATTCTAACTCCTTTACTGCTCTAGAATGGTAGAAAAATAATAGTATGAAGTATAAGATTTTATCTAAGATGACTGCTGACATACTAGCTATTCCAATCTCAACTGTGGCATCAGAGTCCACATTTAGTGTTGGAGGTAGAGTTATTGATGAATATTGTTCTAGATTGAATGAAAAATCAATTGAAGCACTTATTTGTGGTGGGGATTGGCTTCGCAACAAGTATGGATTAAAAAAGAAACAAAAGGTATAAATTTTGCATTGTTAAAATAATATCATTTGTTAAACATATTACTTGTTCAATTGTGTTATGCTCTAGTTCTATATATTTGATTAATTTTTTTTTCAAGGTCTTTGAAGCCGAAGAAGAAATTATATTGAAGATTTGATGTCAATGTCCAGTGGCTTTACATTGGCGCAATTGAAGGAAGATGCTCTACATTGGTAAGAAAAGAAGAATCTGTATGTTGGATGTTGTATGTTGGTGGAATGTTGTAATTTGTAAACCTCATGGGATGTTCGATGTTGAATCTGGATGTTGGATGTTGTATTTGATTTCATTTTTTATGTTGTTGTAGAATTTATGTTGTTGTAAAGTAGGCCTATTTTTGGCCTGTTTAAGGTAATTTTTTGTGTTCGCGCTGTTTAGAGGAGGCTTTGTTTTATTTTGTTTGATGAGGCTGTTTTCGGCCTATAAACAGGAGGTCTGTTTTTGGCCTGTTTTCGTTGGGGCCTGTGGCCTGTTAGGCTAAGTACATAATTTTTTAAAAAAACAGGCCTCTTAACAGGCTCAGGCTTGTTACAGGCCAGACTCAGGCCAAAATATAAGCCTGTAATAGGCCACAGGCCAGGCTCAGGCCACTTCCCTGCATAACAGGCCTGGCCTGTTAATGGCCTGGCCTGGCTTGTTTCCATGGCTAACTGCGAATACCTTAGTCTTTCTTTCAGTGTAGGGCTAACCTAAGCCCTTTTTTTTTTGGATTTAAAATTTGGACCTTAAGATAATTTATATTTTCTCCAATTTGTTATATGGGACTGAATATTATACTCCTCTCGGTCATTAATGTACTACTATCTCCGGTCCTAATTATAAGAATACTTTTGTAGTGTAAATTGCACTATAAAAGTGGTCCTATAATTAGGACTAGAGGAAGTATCTAATTTGAGAGTTATATTAATTCTAAATATAAGATCTATCTTACATATTTTTCAATTTTTTCTCAAATTAATCATATTAATTTTCTTTTAACAATAATCAAGTAGAGAGAGAGAGAGAGAGAGAGAGAGAGAGAGAGAGAGAGAGAGAGAGAGAGAGAGAGAGAGAGAGAGAGAGAGAGAGAGAGAGAGAGAGAGAGAGGAAGAATTAAAGAAAAATTATTATGGTGTTTTATAAAAAAGAACATGTTATATTAACTAACTAGTAATTTTCTTAATCTAATCATAATTAGGTCTTATATCAAGAAACAAAAGACTACTTTGTAGTAAATTGCACCAAGAAACTTCAGCACACATGCGTCCAAGTCATACACAAGAAACTAAGCAAAATTACATTGGGCAGCTCATCACACATACTATAAGGCATAATCCTACGAAGGGGAAAAAAAGGAGCAAACACATAGTAAGCCCCTTCAAACATATAATATCATGACAGATGGTTGAAGCTTTTAAGAACCAATACGGAAATTTTTCTGGGTATGCATTTGGTTGGATAGCACATCTTCAGTTGTAGAAGTGAGCAATATCTTGCAACCAGTGTGATCTGTACCATACGGAATTCCTACCTTACCCAAGTCAAGCCCCTTATGGAGGTCACGAAGTATAATCAGAATTTTCTGCTCAATCTTCAACCTCTCAATTAGTTCATGAGCTCTGTTATCTTTGGACTTGTTATTAAAAGTGAACCCTAGTTGGCTTTCAATCTCCTCTTGAATCTTCTTCACATCAGGTTTTTTGGTTACAGTCAAATCCTTATCGAAGAGTTTGTCTCGGTGGACTCTTCGACAAACTTTTTCAATGAGAAGTTCTTTCAATTCATCATTTGAGCCATAAACCCCAATTAAGTGAGCATTAGGGTCAGCTAACACCTCCATAACTTCCTCCAAGCACGGTTGCAAAATAGCACCAAAAGGGTCGGTGCATCTTGCGCTACCGCCCATTACATTGTTGTTGTTCTCCATTCCAAATCGCTGCAAGCCTTGTGATTCAGCTGGTGGCAACTAAATTAACAATAACTCAAATTAGAGAAGGCAACAAAAGAGAAACAAAAGAAAGACTCCGTCTTATCAAGACTACAAAACATGGTTGTTTTTTGCGCTTGAATAAATTATTCGTGGTCCCATGTTTTCTAGTTCTTCCAGGAACTTCAAATAAAGGACTTTGTAACGAGACACGTACGTCGTTCCCAGCAAATTTTAATATATATATATATATATATATATATATGCCTTCTTATCGGTTATTGAATTCCAAGACGCTGACATCATAAATTTGAATGAAAGTTTTAATTTCATCTAATCAGGTCATGAAAACAAATTTCCTCATTATCAATCTCCTCTGAAAAAAAATTCATTTTGTTGTTGCTATGTATGCTGGGTTGGCCAGTTATGTGTGTTTGAACGTTATTAAATCGAGAAACTATGTAAGAATTGTTTATCAGCCTAGCTAGTCCACTCGACACTAACAAGGGCTTTTGGGTTTATTTTTTCCCCAGGGAAACTGGGAAAAAAAAACGTTTTTTTTTTGTTCTTGGTTCGCGGGGTTTATTCCGACTAATCCGGATCGACTGCGTCGTGCGCCATTTATGGTGGGAGAGTCGGCGGGGCCAGATTCATGAGGCCTACATAACTTTTTCAAGTGTGAAACAAGCCAGCACGCGGGTTGACATAAGTCAGCCCAAACCCGCCACCTTCGCTCAGGAGATGCGGGAGCATAGTGCTATCTCTGCACATGCAATTAGTTCACATCAAAAAATGGAATGAGAGTGTTAACAAATTCAAGTGTGAAACAAGAACAAAGTGAGGAAACAAAAGAAAAGTCCTCACTCTACATAACTTTTTCTTAGGAAACCTAACCTGACCTGTGAGAGTTTGCTCTTTTCAATCAGAACTTTTTTTGGGCTGTATTACACAATTATATTCCTCGAATGTTCGTATTTCCTTCACCATCTTACCATCAAAAACATTATTTTTCACCATCTTACCATCAAAAACATTATTTTCCCCAACATACAAACAATTTATATGCTGTGCAATGAAAAGGCAGTCAATCAAAGATTTCTTGTGTGAAGCATGCGTTTAAATTAAATACAGCAAACAGCCAATTAGCCAAGATAAAAGGAATGAAAATGATCCACCAGAAGAGAAGTACCTTTACAGGAGAGATCAATCAAAAGATTCAAAGGATTATTGTTTGGGAGTTGAGGAAACTTGATAGTAACTTGAGCTTTACAAACTTGTTCCCTTATAGAGAATAAGATGGAGAGAGAGATCCCAGAAATTGACTTAAATGAAGGCAGAGGGAAGGAGATGAATGAAGTCGCATTCATATCATTGTCAGATACATCATATCAATATATGTATCTTGTATAACTTTAAATTATAATATATGTGTATAAAAAAAAACATTAGATTTTAAATAATTTTATAAGTTGGGTTAATTAGTTTGAGAAAAAGTAATAAATATAGAAAATAAAATATTTTCTTTACAAAAAAATAAAATAGATTGAGATCTTATATTTTAAATCAAATATAATATTCAAGTAACTCTTATATTGTATTTAAATAGGTAGTGTTTACCATTGTTTTTCTTTTCTTTTCTTTTTTTTTCTAAGTATAAGTATCTTAAGTAATTTTATTCAAGATACTATCAAACACTAAATGTAAATACTTTTTCTAGCAGAGATTATTCAAACTTTGATTCACTACATTATAAGAACAAGCCCTTTCCATTAGACCCAATCCATCTATAACATCTTATTTCTATCCATATTCATAAATGAAGGTGGGGAGAGGTGATGAAAATGCTTTTGTGAATCCCATTATATATATATATATATATATATATATATATTGAGCAAAGTACAAGAGCATTTCCATCATATATCATAATAGAGCGTTTTCATCACCTCTCACCACCTTCATGTATTTCTGAATGTAGTTAATCTCCGCCGTTGAATCTACGGACAACAGACAAAACCGAAATTAGTCCAAAAAACTTGGCTAGATAAATTCCGAAAAACAAAAATCAAATTGGCCTTTGGTTTCTACAAATGTGTCATACCGAAATGACTGGAGGAGCGCTTGAAGATCTAATTGAGCCAAGTCTGAAACAAAACAGAGAGGAATAATGGAAGATTGATGATACGGTATAGTGTGAAAGTAGAAAGGAGTACCTATTGAGAAGGACTGTGAGAGAAGAGGAAGACAATATGAGGTTGAGGAAGAAGAAGGTGAACAATAAATCTAGAATTTCAAAAAAGTCGTAATGAGAATAATAAGTTCTTGAATATGGTTAACAAGTTCATTAGTCAGTTGAAAACATGTAACTCTGGTGAAACCAAAATCTGTGTACTATGAACAAAATTCGTAATGAGAATAACAAGTTTATTAATAAGATTTACAAGTTCAAGTAATGAGTTTAACAAATTTATTCGTTAAAGTGAAAACATGTCAGTCTGAGTTCCCCAATATCTGAGCAATATGAATAAAAGTCGTAATGGGATTAACAAGTTTATGAATGGTATTCACAACACTTGTGATGAGATTCACAAGAGCGTTTTTTTATAAGAAAAATGTTAACAAGAATATATATATATATATATATATATATCAAAAGAGCTAGATGGCTACTAAGTCACTAGCCTCTTCAATATGAAGGTGGGGTGTGTTCGTATCCCACCCTCACACCTTCATTTAAATTTTTTTCAAAAAAAAAGGAAAAAATTCAACCCCCTAAGGTGACAAGAAAAACTCCTTGCCGGAGCTCTAGCGGCCTCCGCGGTGATGCTCCGGCGAGGCTCATTTTTCTTTTTTTATTTATTTAAAAACTGAGGGTGAATTGGTAAATTTATCAACATTTTAAAATCCCAATTTGATCATATTGTCCTTATATCCTTTTAAAATTTTAACAGACTTATTGGAATTTAGGAATATCAAATGGTATTTAATCGTCATTTTCCTTAGATTTTTTACCCAAAAATATAAAATAAAATAAAATAGATTGAGATCTTATAATTTAAATCAAATATTATATTCAACAAATAGGTAGTATTTAACATTGTATTTGTTTTTTTTTTTTTGCTAAGCATAGATATCCTTTTATTGGAAGCAATTCTATTTGAGGTATTATCGAACACTGAATGTGGATAACTCTCCAAGCGAGAAATGATTCAAAACGATTGATTCGTCACATTGTGAGAACAAACCCTTTATGTTAAACCCAACCCCTCGGTAACATTGTATTTCTATCCATATCCATCAATTCAGCCTTTGCATGCCATTTAACTTGGCCCATGATTCTAATGTTTTATATTAAAATAGTTTCATTTTATATCCTCCTAATCTTTTTTCCCTCTTGGAGAGATTTTATGAATCAATATTGTATAAGCAATAATAATTTCTTATATTGAAAGATGCAAACGTAGAATAATTATCAATATCCAGAAAGTTATACAAACAACAAATACAAATACAAAAGAGAAGCAACTATATAACCACCAAGTATAGTCAGTATGCGATAAAAAACAATATAATAATCGTGAGACCTGAAGAAGTGTAGTCACTAAGTATTAAGTACAAAAGACCCAGTAGTGGTAGACAAGGCCAATTAAGAGTCAAAATGCGGGAGCACATAAGGTCATTCTCCCTTATGTATTCTTTACATGCTCATTCCTCTAATTAGAGGGATGAGTCATTTTTTTAATTTTTTATATATTTTATTTATTTATATTTAAATTATATGTTACTTTTTGAGATTTTTTTGCACCCATTATCTTAAATTAATTAGTTTTAGGATACGGGTGTTACGGGACAAACATTTCGAATGGAAATTGGAAACTAATTAATATGAGATCGAGTGCAAAAAACATTCGTTAAAAAAACATCATATAATTTAAATCTAAATAAATACAATATATATATATATATATATATATATATATATATATATATATATATATGTGCTCATCTCTCTAATAGAGGGATGAGCACATAAGGTGCGCATAAGAGATGTGCACCTTATGTAAACCCGGGTAATCAGTCTTATTTACTATTATAATCGGGCTTATAGTTTTTTTTTTTCTTTTTTTGTGTTTGGATGAATTTTTTTTCCGAATCTAGCTTATGAGGTATAAGCAGCTTATTGAAAAGCTAATTTTCCTGGCTTATGGAGTAAAAGCTCCTTATTTGAACCTGGTTTATGGAGTAAAAGCTACTTATGCAACCCCAAATCCAAATAAAAATCATATTTTATTATCTAACTTTTGTATAAGTCATTTTTCCCACCGGTATCCCATTGACTTAGTGGTCGTACTATTTTTATATTATCTCTAATATTTACACTACAAACTATGTCATATATTTAAGATCGGACGAGTATCCTTTTAGAAACTTAATGTATCCTTTTGTACCATTTTTTACTGACATAATTTCTAAACAGTTAACATTAATAGACTTAATGAATACGTCATTTTCACACCATTTTAATTGTTTCATTAATATTTTTGCGTTTTAAAAAAGTTTATAATGTTTGTCGAATAGAGGATAAAAATTTATGGGTAGATTTTCGCTGTACTCTATCTCCATATATTTTGAGCGAGACTTTTATTATATGAAGAGTTGTAGGACAATAATTGAACCATATGGGACTATATTGCCCTTGTAGAGGGCCCTTTCATTGGGTGACTGCTTTAAGAATTAAGAGGTCAAAGTTAAAAAATGAACACGCAGATTTGGGTTTTGGGAATTAAATGACTTACGAACAATGGAACAATTACTCCCTCTTCAGCTCCCAACCAGACTCGTCCTCCCAGCTCGCAACCACAGTCGACGGGTCTTTGCATTCATTGTCCGAGCATCGATCTGCTTCAATTTTTTCTGAGAAGCAGAGGATCGATCTGCGCATTAATTTATCAACAGCCTCATTTATCCGTCTTTTTTGAGTCCATCTACTTCTGCACTATTATCTCCTCCTTTTTAAGCGAGCCTCAGACGCCCCAACCAGACTGGTCGAGCCTCATGAATGAAGAAGTAATTGCTTGTCCGGCATCGCATTTTATTTTTTTTAAAATAAAAACAACAACTGCATATACTTCATTTTTTTATATAAAAACATTTAAATTTTATATATTACTTTCTCATTTTATCCATATTTAATTATTAATATTTCTCATTCTCTCTTACTCTTTCTACCGCACATTTTCTTACTTATATAATTTTCTTTATTACTTTGCAATATGAATTTTTTATTCTCTTTTTTCACCACACAGTATCTCTCTTATATAATTATCTTTATTACTTCTGCAATATGAATTTTTTATTCTCTCTTTCCACCACACATTCTCAAAGGTATTTTTGTCAGAAAATTACAATTTTTAATATTTATTATTATTAACCGAACATTTTGATATACATTATTTCGTTAAGTATTATTTCTTACAAAAAAGGATGTGAGAGTATTATAGCGCACCAATGCACATTGACAATGTCTTTGAAAAGGATTGTCTCCATCGCGCAGTGGAAAATCTAGTGACGAAGGAGAGTTGATAGTTGATACCATGCGTGATCGTCCAGAGAGATGTTTGTAAAAGGGTCTTTTATAAAAAAAAAAAAAAAAAAAAAGGCAGTCTATAAATTTATTATAAGAGTAAAAATAAAATACATCAACCTTTTTCTATTTATTCTAAATTATAAAAACCTCCATTCTATTTTGAAAATTTACATAGATCTCTCCTAAAAATCAAAATATATGTTGCATAAGCCCTTCTTTTAATTTTGAGATTCAACTTCCATCCACTTCACTATTAGTCTATTAGTTGACTGTTAAATTACAACATTGACTTGTTATTTTGACCAAAATACCCCACCTTAAAATAAATATTACTTAATTATCAAGTAATCTTTGGCTAAAAATAATCATTTAATCACTTATCTTTATCCAAATTTTTTTAAATTTTTTTTGTCATGCTGCTAAATTGATTACCATATTAAAAATATTAATTATTTTGTCATTGTAAATTTTTATTTTTCAATAAATTTAGATGTTTAATCTTGTTTATTTATAAAAAAATAATACTTATGATGGAATATGTTAAATACATATGTTGACTAAAATGTTCTGCAATCATACACACATGTATGTATGTGTGATATACAATTTGAGAATGATATAATTTTGAGATTATTTTATTAATTAATTACATTTAATTTTTTTTGAATATATTGTATTAAGCATATATGGTAAAAATAACTCAAATTTGCATTCAATTAGTTAACATTTTTCTCATAAAAATTATTTAAGATTTTTCTAAATTTAAATAGATCATTAATAAATATTAATGTTAAGAGATAGATTATGGATTTGGCATAATAAAGGGTAAATTAGTATATAAAATTTATTTTAATAAAAATATATTTAAATAATATTTGTAGAATATTACTTAATGATATTAATGGTTTAGACTGAAGTATATGTTTTTAAAATAGGTATGAGGTTTGTGTAATTAAGGCAAGATAAAAAGGAGGTCAAAGTATTTTATTCTTATTAAATTTATATATTAAAAATTTATTTTTAAATGGTTAAAAAATTTGAAAAAAAGTTGGTGCCCTAGTGAATTTGCACAAAAATTAACCCAAGCATCATTTCGAGACTTTAATGAGTTTCTTGCTTCTCAAAACGATGCTAAACATAGCTGGAATTAACTGTATAACTTGTTTTTTTTTAAAAAAAAAAATATCATACTTCATGTCTATTTTAGAGACATAAATGAAAAGCTGCTTTGTTAAATTCCTTCAATTCTTTATTAATTAGGATTATATCCCCATGTCTACTTTGTTTGGTTTGACCCCTTGTTTTCTTTTTGGGTACGAGTCCTCATTGTCATGAAGATGCTAACTACCCCTCTATACCTACATGTAAATAAGTTGTGGGAGGAAAGTTTGGTTCTAAATATAAAAGCGTGAAGTCCTGAGCATGCTGGGTTTTGGCACGCCTGTCACCATTATATTGGCTTTTATAAAGCATAGTACTACGTGCCAATGAACAAAACTCCTATCTAGCTAATGTACGCAGGTTACCTTACAAATGAAAGAGTGTATTTCTATAATTTGAACCACTGACCAATATACACAGTTTTATCCCTAAGATGAAGAGTCCATTTTCGTGGTTTGAATCCATGGCCTCTAAATTTTATGATAGCGTTATTGTTTTGAGGGTAAGTCTACTTTTATTAACACAAATATTCATAAGAAATTCCCCATTTTCATTCGCTTGTTCTCTTTATTTTTGTGAATTTATAAGTAATTTATTTAGTTTTATTAATCTTCTTAAATTAAATAGGCACGTCTTACATTAAAGACAAGTACCCAATATTTTCATGATAAGGTAAAAATATACGTATGGCACTCTAATTTTACATGTAAATTTTCAATTTGGTCCCTTGACTAAAAAAATTTAGCAAACGAACAAGATTCAGAGGAAAGAATTGTCTCCTTTGGGTGAGGAAAAATATTTATATATATATATTAGAATAAACAAGACAAGAGTTACCTCTTGGGTTTGTCATAATAACACTACAAACACAAAAAATAGGAGTGATAGCATATCACTCAATCTTAACTGGCTAATATTTGATGCGAACAACAAGCTTATGGAAACTGAATAAATCCAACTTAATATTTTCCTCCTGTGCCATTTTAACCAAAAAAATCTGCACATATTTTGATGCCATGTGTAAACTGTAAAATAAAGACATAAATGGGAAACTCGAGGCACTGGGGCTCCATTTCTTGAAGAGATGTTGAACCAGGTTTCACCCTTTTATATTTTTTTCAACCAAGAGAGAGAGAGAGAGAGAGATGTAGGACAATAATAAATAATTGAGCCGTGTGGAACCATATGACATTATGACATAAATCTATATAATACTAATATCAATTTTTACTCAAAACAAATAAGTTTGCTTAGAAAATTTTTGTTTCCTTAATGAAACTCCACCGGTTGGTTAATAGGTGAAGGATGAAGAAGAAAGTTAGACGATGTAGATTTTTATACATGTTAAGAAAGTTAGGTGATGTAGATTTTTATATATGTTGATGAGGAATGGATTCAGTTTGTATTTTTTTTTTTTTTTTAAAAAAAAAAGAGTTAGAGCGGAAAAGGAACCCTTAAACCTCATGCTTGAAGTGTGAGCTAGTCTATTTTTTTGTTAGGCTCGTTTGTTTTGTTATAAGGAAGATTTAAGGAAGGAAAGAAACTTAAAGGAGGAAAGGAATGAAAATGAAGATTGAGAGGGAACTTTAAAAATGTTAGTCGTTTGGTATACCTGGGAATTTAAGTTGAGGGAAAATGATATGTTTGGTATGAAGAATTGAGTGTTGGTTAAGTAGGAAAAAGAAAAACCAGGACCAATTTTGTCACAGAATTTCA
Source organism: Acacia melanoxylon (assembly GCA_019022615.1). Taxonomy (NCBI): domain Eukaryota; kingdom Viridiplantae; phylum Streptophyta; class Magnoliopsida; order Fabales; family Fabaceae; genus Acacia; species Acacia melanoxylon. Next base: position 1,307,875 of record JAFJYJ010000042.1, read on the forward strand.
CTTTCCTGGGAAGATTTTAGCTTTCCCTCCATTTTCGGATGGAAAGCATCTTCCCTAAAATATAGGAACATGAGCACTCACCGGAAGTTGCTTACTGACACTCACCGGAAGTTGCTTACTGGATCTTCCGTCTACCAAAAACACCCAAAAACCATGGGAACTTTGGATCTTCTCTTTCCTTCTCTAATCTTCTTTATAACAAACTGGTCCTTAGATTAAATTACATAGTCCGCCTCACATACTATAACACAATCCCATGAAGGACATAAAAAAAGTAGCAAAGACATAATAAGGCTCTTAAAACAAATAATTATCCGGACAAAAGATTGAAGCTTTTAAAAACCAGAATTGAAATTTAGATGTTGTGCACTAAAAGGGCAGGACTAAATTAAAGATTTCTTTGGCTGATACAGTCTCCAGAAATCGCAATGCAGCTTCGTGGTTATACACAGTTGGGAGAAAAATCCCAGAAATTGCAATGCAGCTTCCTGATTATACAGAGCCTGATAGAGAAGAGAAGGACCCTAGAGGACTGAGAATACTGTAACAGAGAAGTACCTTTCTTAAGGAGATAAATGAAAAGATTAAAATATAGAAGGTTGTTGGGGACTTGAAGAAACATTGTTTTCCTAAGGCGTGAAGCAGAGAAGCATTGCAGAAGTTGACATAAATGGGTTCTCATTCCATGGCTTTTTTTATGTTCTTGTTAGGTGCTTATTCCCTTAATTTGAGAGTGTGGACAATTTTGTTTTATATATTTTTGTTTATGTTCAAGTTAGTAGGACCTTGTAAATAGGGAATGAGAGAGTAATCCAGAACTCTATACCATTCTCTCTGCATACAGAGCTAAGAAGGAAGATAGGATCCTTTAGCAAAAAACCAGGGAACAAGCAATGTTTTCTTTCTTTAATTTTTTTTTCTCCTTTCTTTTTGACTAGGGAACAAGAAATGCTTTCTTTCTTTTTTCCTTTTCTTTTGTTTCCTTTCTTTTTGGCCAGGAGGGATCAAATATTATACTTTATAGTAGGCTGCATCAAGAAACTTTAGCATGCCTCCAACTCATAATAAGGCTCTTAAACCAAATAATATCCGGACAAAAGATTGAAGCTTTTAAAAACCAGCATTGAAATTTAGATGTTGTGCACTAAAAGGGCAGGACTAAATTAAAGATTTCTTTGGCTGATACAGTCTCCAGAAATCGCAATGCAGCTTCGTGGTTATACAGAGTTGGGAGAAAAATCCCAGAAATTGCAATGCAGCTTCCTGATTATACAGAGCCTGATAGAGAAGGAACCTAGAGGACTGATAACACTGTAACAAAGAAGTACCTTACGGAGATAAATGAAATGATAAAAAAGAATGTTGTTGGGGACTTGAAGAAACATGATTTTCCTAAGGCGTGAAGAAGAGAAGCATTGCAGAAGTTTATATGCGTTTGTTTTGGACAGCGGTGGTACACCTTTTGTTTGTTTGTTTTTTTTTTTCCTGATATTTTTTTCTCCCTCTTCTAAAAGTCAGATTATAGATGTGATTTGTGTTTAGAATAGTAATGGTTGAAGTGACTTTTTTTTTTTAATTGATGGACACTTGTTTGACGTAGCATTTGAAAATTCAGTTAAAATAAAAAATGATTGATAAGGACATGAATATTATTGAATACTACATACACATATATGTTGTATATTATGTGATCATTTGAGATAAAAAATTAAAATTAAATGTAAATATGCTAAAAAAGAGAGAGTAAAATTACCATTAAAAAAATTAACTAATAAAGCGTACACACTTAAAGCATATGTGGAAATAAAGCAGTTTATTTACTAAAAAAAAAAAAAAAAATTTGTCACAGAATCAACAAATAAAGCATATTTGGAAATAAAGCAGAGTCAAGAACAGTAAAAAGAAGAAATGGAGATCTCGTTAGTTTGCATCATGACAAGGTCAAGAAGGATACAAAGGAATTGGGGAGAAAACCGTCATTTTATCACAAAAGCCACTGTGATGAGGAGGAAAGGTCTAAAAAGTAGCTCCATTGCAGAAGAAGCAACTTTTCTCCCAAAAAATTCATAATAAATTGAAGCCATCCCAAACACATTTAAATGCTTTCTTTTTCACTTGGTTTTTTTCACTATCAGGACTTCTTTTTTGTTTTGCACCATCCAAACAGGCTCATCAATGAAGCACGTGGAAATTGTTCAGGCTCATCACAATAGAAAATCAAAACCAATCCAATACAAAACCAAATATGTTAACGGAGCCTGACAGAGAAGAACCATAGGACAAGGAAGTAAAGAGCAAGACCTACCCTGCAGCAAGCTATTAAAGCAAATCGACACAGAGTCAATAATTTCAACTCAGAGGGACCCATCTTTTGGCATTGGCACAGAGTCAATAATTTCAACATACACAGTTCCATAACAATGAGAAATTTCCACGCCGCTGAGTGGTTTCCAACGGATTTAGTTTCCTTGCTCGTCTAAAAGGAGTTTATCCGTCGTATAGATTCAGATTTAGACTGCCTAGATCTTTTTTTAATTATTTTTTATATAAAAAAAACAGTTTAGAGATTAATTTTATTTTAAGTTCTTTACTCATTAAAATTATTTTTTTTATTAAAAAAAATGATTTGGACGGCCAGAAACCCTACGAGCAGGAAACCGGTTCCGTTTCGCACTAACTTTCCAAGAAGCCAATAAAAGAAGAGGAATTTCATATCAAAGGGAAGACCATCTCTAGAAACCTTCATTACGTTTGTTTTTCTCTGACAGGGAACTACTACTATAATCCTCCTCTTTCATTACGTTTCGTGAATTTCTCTCTTACTTTTCTTTTTCCGTTTAGATGGCAATCAGTAATCACAATTGCTTTGTGATTGAAATGAACTCGTTGCTAGAACAAGCTGAAGCAGCCATGACTACTGAGTGCTGCTCCATTTATAGGGTGCCCGATCATATACGGAGACTCAATAAAGATAGCTTTACCCCAAAGGTGGTTTCCATTGGCCCCTTTCACCATGCGCAACCCATATTACAAAATATGGAAAAGTACAAGCTTCTCTGTCTCAAACAATTTCTTCAAAGAATTTCCAGTACTGTAAGTATGGATACATTAATCAGCTTTGTGGAAGATATTGAGCCTAACATTCGTCTTTATTACTCAGAGCCTATTGAGCTTAGTAGTAAGGAACTTGTGAAGGTGATTTTATTGGATTCTTGTTTCTTATTTGAGCTATTTTGGAGGTCCTTTTACAATGAGTGGGATGGTGTCATTAAGTTAAAACCATAGCTAGACACTGCAACAAGGTTGGATTTGCTTTTAGTTGAAAATCAGCTGCCTTTTGTTGAACTTGAAAGGTTATTCAGTCGAGTTTTTCCCTCTAGCACGACTAATAATGATAGTAATCCTTCATTTCTTCGTCTTACATTTGACTATTTCATTCATTATAACATCATGAAATTAGACCTTCAAGGGGTTAGTGTGAGCCACTTCACTGATCTGATTAGAACATTTCACCTACCACCATTGAATAGTCAGCCAGGGAGATTATTTAAATCAGCAAGACATCTTCAAAGTGCAACTGAATTAGCTCAAGCATGGGTGACATTTAGGAAAAGTAAAAGCTCATCCTTACTTGATTTCAAATTTTCACGACAAATTCTTGAAATACCAAAATTGGAAGTGGATGATTTGACCGAAATTTTGCTTCGCAATCTAGTGGCGTTGGAGCAGTGTCACTATCCTTCTCATTCTTATATCACAAACTATGTTACCATTATGGATTTCCTTGTAAAGACAAGCACTGATGTGGATCTCTTAGTTCAAGAAGAAATCATCATTAACCAGCTAGGAGAAACCAATTCTGTGGCTAATTTGTTCAATAGTCTTGGGAAGAATGTCACAACTGTAGATTTCAACTCCCATTTCTTTAATATTTGTATGGACTTGAATGTCTTTTGTAAAAATCCTTGGAATAAATTGAAGGTCACCCTTAGACGTGATTACTGGATCACTCCTTTGCAAACTGCTGCTTCTATGGCTGGAATTCTGCTCCTTCTCTCTTTAATACAAGCAGTTAGTTCTATCTTACAAGTGGTGCAGCAATATTAGCCAAGCTCATCACATTGAGCTTCTCTCTTACTTAAATGGTAAATTACAGCCTTTTTATGGATGCTGTTAGGAAATAATTGTTTATAGCTATCGTCCTTAATACACGTGTATTCTTCTCATCGAACTGTCTCAACTCCTACTCTGTGCTTCAATGTGAAAGTTACTCATTTATTTAGCTGATTACTTATTGATCAATTCTTTTCTTCTATTTGTGACTAGATTCAAGACTGTGAGAATATTGGGAGAGAAACCGATTTCCTCGTGCATGGGGTGACAGAAACCAAGAAGAAATAGAAGGTATGAATCGCAAACCAAGATCAATCACTTGTTAATCAGTTCTTGCAGCCCAAACTACCTGTACCATATGAGATTCCTAGCATGCCGAAGTCAAGGTCTTTATGGAGATAACAAAGCATAATCAGAATTTTCTACTCAATCTTTATCCCCTTGATCAGTTCTTGGGCTCTTTTATTTTTGGAGATTAAAAGCGACCTTAGTTGGCCACAGATGTAACACATCAGAAGCGTCGTAGTTGCACTCACGCTCCCAATTATAAAGTGGGAAAGTTGTAACGACAGTGTTGTTTTGCTTCCTTGGACAAAGGTGTAACACAGTGTTCAATAATCTTAACTCTTTTCTCTGTTCCTTTGCCATATTTATATCATCAAGTATCGTTAATATCAATTAAGTTTGTTTATAAAATTAAAAACTAAACTCATTTCATGGTTTTTTAAGATATAATACATTTTTATTTTATTTTATTAACATTAAATGAATTTTTTGCCCACATTAATTTCTTCTAAAATAAAAATAAATCATATAAAAATTTTCGATTTAACATAGATAATAAATTATAAAAGACCTTTAGTGTTATTAAAATTATATAAATATATTTTTAATTAATTTTTTGTTGATTTTAACAAATTATAATTTTGACAAAATTGAGGAGTGTGTAATTTTTTTCACTAATATATATGTAAGTTGTGAAAAATGAAAATTTGAGAAAGCTTTTATTTAATTCAGTGAAATTTAGAATTTTGTATTAGTTATAAAAATAGAATATATGAGAGAATGTAGGAGGCAACACTGAAGATTTCCTTTGGGCATTTTATTATTTTAAATTTGTATTTTTGTATTTGGTCTTTCTAAATAATTACAAATTTTATGGTATTTCTCAATAAATATTTTTTTTCTCCAGATCCTTCATTCTAATTTTCCCAATTAAATATTCATCCTTGCAATAGCAATACAGAGAAACCTGAAAAGCATAGGGATAGTTTGAATATTACATATTTAGGATTTTTTTTGTTCGGTTTCTCAACTTTCCTTTTTTTCAGGCTTCTCCGTTCCTGATGTTTCACTCAAATTAAGAGCATTGAAATTGCAAATTGACCCTTGTAATTCATAAAAAAATGTGATTTCTGGGACAACTTGATATGAGTATTGTTGGATTTTTGGGTTCAAGTCCGCGGGTTGGACTATTTGTTTCAAAAAAAATATGAATCAAATGGAGGAGAGAACAAATCATCAATTAGTGCTGACACACTTATGCACTACTATAAAATAGGGCTACGGTGTTCTATTTTTTTTTGTACTTTGAACGTTTTTTTTTCCACATGATGTCTATTTGGGGGGCGTAGTATGTGGAACTTACGTCATCCAAAAAAAAGTAGGACGCCGTAAATTGTACCTTATAGCGTCCTAAATTTAAATAAGGATGCCATAAGAGAACTCATTAAGGGAAACTGTCATATTTACAGCGTCTAAATCAAAGATTTGGACGCCGTAAGTTATAACTTAAGACGTCTAAACATTTTGTTTAGACGCCATAAGAACTCGTTCAGGCTACTTACGGCGTCTAAATACTGGATTTAGACTTCGTAAGTTATAACTTAAGGAGTTTAAATAAAATATTTTGATGCCGTAAATTTGCACTTAAGGTGTCTAAATACTCAATTTAGAAGCCTTAAGTAAACTTATGGCGTCCAAATATTTCATTTAGACACCTTAAGTATTATTTTTTTTAAAATAGATGTTTCGTATATTCACTGCCCATAATCTGATCCCTTACAAACACATTTTTACATATCAGCAAGCAACAATCTGGTACTACAATGTGATAAAATAAACAATACCTATGTTCTAAAAGGTTAGCTCAGCTAAGTGTAAGTGGCTAACTTCAAATCATCTAGCCAATTTGCTCTATTAATTCAAGTGGTAACTACTACTACTATGTACAACAATCACCACAAAGTGTCAAAACGTTGTCTAGCTACCTGCTACTAATTAAGCAATATAAAAGACTAACTTCATTCATATATCTATGTGTTGAAGAAGATGTCCAGCTAACAGGTTTCGAATCAAATTGATATCTTCCTCTGAGTAGGCATCCTCAGTACCAAAAATCTGTAAAATGGAAAACAAGGTATAAGATAAATCAATCAAGTGAATGAATTAATTAAACAACTAAATTACAACTTCAAAAAATATTATCATTTGAGAATGAAGGAGCAATTACCTCATCAAAATCTAAAGTAAGTCCGTTCTGAATGACGGAATACATGTAGACGATAACATAGTATTCGTACTCACTCAGTAAAAAGGTATTCATATGAGAAAAATATATGTGTGTGAATAAAATGAAAGCAACAGACCTAATTTGAGAGCGCAACAGTTTGCTTCAAACCTTCTTCATTTGCTGCTAAATGTGCCTTTAACAGTTGACCATGCTAAACACAAGGGCCAATCAGATACAAAACAAGCTCATAGAAACATGTCCAGATACAAAACAAGCTCATAGAAACATGTCCAGATACAAAACAAATGCTAAATACCTAAACGAGAAACAAGATAGGTAGAACCATTTATGACATCAAGTAACAGTGATTATTTTGACAGCATGGAGCCTCTAATGACAAGCAATTTCAGCAACTATTAACTCAAACTGAAATTCATTTCATGGATAAATCATGAAATTTTCTAATTTTATGCTCACAGGAAACTATTTAAGCACTAAAACTACTAGCTCGGTACCTGAATGCATATTTCTAACGAATGCGCTTTTAAAATAAAACTCAAAATTATGCATTTTACGGACTGAAATTTTTACTGGTGATAACACACAGAGAACTTTTTAGTAATATAAAAATTTCAAAATCAACATCAAGCTTCATGGCATCAAAGCCAAGCATATTACTGCAAACATAGTTTTAAATTAAACATTGATCTCCTATAGAAAAATTGAAGCCCAACATTAAGCAAAACCTATTTAGGCTTCTAGTTCATACAGGCGAAGGCCTTTTGTGCTTTTCAAAAAGAAGCAAATTCAAAATACACATTAGTTCACGACCATTCAGAAATCCCAAGGAAAAAGGGCTTGGATAATGTATGGATATAGTATCACTTCATCAATAAGATATAGTATCACTTCATCAATAATTATTAAAAGGATCAATTGACCAAGCATAATTCTCTTAGTCTTAGTTGCGGATGTTTCAAATCAAACATTTAGACTAACTCTTATTAGAATATTATAATCCCGAGGGACCACTAAACAAGTCAGATGTTGGAAAATGTTTCGAGTAAACATGAATCCTTGGAACAAAAGAATAGCTTTTCCTTTTATCAAAACCAAAGGCCCCCTAGCGTGAAATTTTGCTTAATTCTCATTAATTATTCTGATAAGGACAGAATAATTGAAGTTAGCATAAACAATAGGATAATAGGTTTGTATGCTAAAAATGGAAATAATACAGCCTGACGGCTCCCAAATGCCCAAAAACCAAGAACTAAAAACTATATCCTTCTGTCTTCCATAAAATGAAGAGGCAAAACACCAAAAAGGGATCCTAACCCAACCCCTAGCTTATTATTACTTACTATTTCTATATTCAAAAGATATATAAACAATCACATAGCAAAGCGTACTCGATAGCGATAACATTAGCTAAAATCCAAACAAATCGACAATGAGTCACCCATCCAAAGCCAGATTCAAAATTAAAACTCAACATTGAATAAAATCAGACACCTGACCCCCAAACAACGAGGGATCAGCGAATGAAGCAGGCAAGGATTGACACGGCTTCAAGCTCAACCCATTTTGAAGAGACAAAATCTGCCTCCGTCACTGCAGATTCTGTGAGCCTAGTCCCAAAATTTTTTGCGTCATTATCACAAGATCAGAAAGCAAAGAAACAAAATCCAACATGCCAAATTTAACATAAAGTAAAGAAGCTAAATGTGAAAACAAAAAGGAAAAACCTTCTGCAGTTGCACTTGGCACTTGAAGAACCCCCTGCGCTTGCATTCCTCAATCAGATACAAAAAAGGGCATTGATAATGGAACCCTAGATTAGGAGATCTAGAAGAGAAGAGAGTACCTTTTTGTCAACTTGACTGTGGAACGCCAATGAAGACGCAAGAGAGACTGTAGTGAGAGCACATCAATGGTCGGAGAGGGGAGGTCCAACGAAGTGGAGGCTAGAGGCAGAAGAAGGAGGAGGCACACGACTTGGAAGGAAAGACGATGGAAACCATGCTCACTGATACACTCTTCTCACTAGCCCTTGGAAAACCCGATTGAAGAGAACCTTTTTGGCGTCTAAATGTTCAGTTCATATGCCAAAAGTAAAAGTTTTGGCGTCTAAATAAAAAGTTTAGACGCCAAAAAGAAAATTTTTGGCATCTAAATATTTAGTTTAGACGCCAAAAATGTGGAACTTTTCTCGGGCCCTAGATGCAGGCCCATTTTTGGCGTCTAATAATATTTTGAGACGCCAAAAAGCTCATTTTTGCGCAAAAAACACAGCAATTTGCCGTCAATCTTTTTGTTTGCTAACACTTTTGGCATCCTAAAATAATTTTAGGATGTTTTAAGTACACTTTCCGTGTCCTAAAATATATTAGGACGCCTAATATATCAAATTTTCTCCAAATAATTACAAAATTGCCACCCCATTCACATTTTACTTCCTTTTTTTGTTGTTGAAAAAAAGCGTCCTTTAGGGAAGTAATATCTATTTTTTGTAGTAGTGATGCGTGATTAGTCAACCAAATTGCATTTATGCAGATTTGGAGGAGGATCCTCTTGATTGAAGAATCAATCAAGAATTATTGCCATGTTCAATGCAGTTTGGTGGGCAAGCAGGAGAAGCTCTCCTAGACTCTACAAATAGAGGCCTCTACCAAGCATTGCAACTCACCCATAGCAATTGAATCTTCTTGTGTTTTCTCTTCTCTTCTTCCATATTTCTGTTATTCCGGTGCACTGATGTGCAACCTGGTTAGACTCTTGTAGTCTAAACTATTGTGTGAGCTTCGCTCCCAGATTCGACCCAACCTAGTACGCATCCTTTCTCTCTCTCTATTATTTTCCTACATTGGCATATAGCCGCGATAATCTTTAGGCTATGACTTATGCTTTTGTGGATAAGCATTATTCCTAATTATTTCACTGCAATTTTATACGATGTCTCAAGCATGTTTGAATATCCGTTATTCTCTGTTGTCTTATTCATTATATATGTCTTCTCTATATGTATGATCTGCGCTTCTCTCCCTCTCTTTCTCTCTCCCTCATACTCATATTGGTAATGCATATATGTTCTCTGTGTTTACTATGAGAGTTGCCATGTTTTAATAATTCTTGCATCATTTTCTCGCTCATCAAGCTAATTGACAAGATGAAATTTTATATACATAAATGATGCATTGATTGTTGCAAGATGCATGATTATATATATATAGCTGCACCTCTGTTCATTCGTGTATCCGTGAAGCTTGCTTCATTATCAGTTTGAGCTTTTAAATGCTTTTGTCTCTGCCTTTATTGTATATTCAATGCTGGGTTCTTGTATTCTTTCATATGTTGATGCTCCTTTCATGGTTATGTTGTGTTCTTTGTTAGAAGTATAAGGTGATTAAGTGATTAGTTAGTTAGTTAGTTAGGGCCTAGTCTATATATAGAGGGTCTTAACTATAGTGATTAGTGTGTTGGATGTGGAGTTCTCACCATGTTTAGAGAGGGAGTTAACTTAGTTTCCCTCCAAGAGAGAATTAACTTGGTCTCCTTCTAAGATCCTAATAGGTTTATGAGATTTTAGATATAATCATGAGGGTTACTCATTGTATGAGCATGTTGCTCTTTGTGGTTAAACAATAAGATTTTTCATCTTCTTTCTCCATATTATTTCTCTTATTGCATTTGTTAACATGGTATCAGACAAGTTATTTTTTGGGCTAGTAATGTTTAAGAGCCCAAGATCCACATTGCTAAGGCTGTTTTTCAAGAATCTTTCCACTCTATCTAAAGATCTGGCCCAAGCACCACCATAACTAGAGCCGGGTTTTAAGCCCTAAGGGCCGGGCTTGAAAATTAGAGGAATTTAATAAAATAAGCCCTGTAAGGCCGGCTCTGTAGGGCCTTGGGCTTAAAAGGGCCGGCCCTGCAGGCTCTTTTAATTTATTATTATTATTTTTTGGATGTATCAATTCATATATGATGGTAATTTACTAATTTATATGTATTTTGTATTTGTTGTAGAGTTATTTATCCATTTAAGTATAAATATACAAATACATAATAACTATACTCTAATTTTATAGTTTGGTTTATTATTTGTTGCATGTAAAGACTATGGATGTGTTTATGTTGCGGGAGAAGAAATTCATGATATTCTAACTCATGAACTAGAGCCTACTCAAAGCGAAGCACAATCAAATGTCTTTGAAATTGATAATAGTGGCAAAAATGACGACAATAATAGTCATCATATTAATGTCGCTTAGCGGTATACTTCTTATGTTTTATGTGAGTTATTTGTGAACATAGTTTGCTTTTGATTATGAATTAATGACTGCTCTTATTTGTTGGATGACTCGTGTTGTTTTGATATTAATGTTGACAATATTTATTTGATAAATTCGAACTTTAATTGTTGTAATTTACTAATTATATTTCTTTGAATAAAATGGAGGAAAATAGTTCAAATTTGGAATAGTAACTTCCAGGCCCTGGAGGACCGACCCTGGCCCTGTTGCTCTCGGACCGGACTTTGAAAAACATATGTTTTTCTTACCCCAGGCCCTGAAGGGCCGACCCTGATAGGCCCTAGCCCTTCACGAGCCGACCATGATTCCCAGCTCTAACCATAACCCGCCCAAACCTCAATCAAGAATTGGAGCCGGGTAAGGTGTCGACCCAAGATTCACTCGGGTATGTCCAAGACTTGGTTTAGATGGAGCTCGTGTCCAAACACCCTCACGATGCAAGCAGTGGAGAACCATGATTCCGGATTCGGGTTCTTCCTCGTATTCGATCAAGCGCCATGATGATAGTTTCAAGAGGAAGAAGTGATGGTTACAGAGTCGCGACGGCCAATTCATTCTCTTGAGGTTTATGCTTTTCGATCTCTATGTCTATAATCTCTATGTATTTGATTTATGCTCTCTGCTATATATGCGCCTTGACCATTGACGTTTGAGGTTTATACTTTCCAAGATTTGGTTATTCATTGCCTCTAGGATTTTGCACCATTGAAGCTGTCGATCCTCTTCAATCTCCATTTGAATCTAGTGGCGAGATTTTAGGGTTAATCATGATTCCACCTTGTTTATCGTCGATTCCGTCAACCATATCAGCGAAGATCACGCAAGAACAAGTTTTCTCCAATTCAAGTGTTGAGGATCGTTGACTTTTCCGATTAATCGTGAGTTTTCCTCAATCACACAATCTTGACTGCTTCCAAACTCATCATTCTCCCTATCAAAGAAAGATTGTGCTCCTTCAAGATCTCACCAAAGGTCGATTTTGTCATCAATTCACTGGGTTTCTTGCTTTTCCATCACTGTGGAGATCATGTTTTGTTCTTCAACCTTTTGAGCCATCAAAGATTTGCTTCCGCCTCTATTTCTTTGAGCGGTAATTCAAGCTTCATTTGGCTTCTATCTTCATGACTCCAGTTCCAGATTCAAGATGCAGACTCAGCGTATGGATGCAGTTATCTGTAATATTCATGTTGTTTTTTTAGTTCTTGTTGCTTCATGAAAATCGTAATTCGCTATCAAGGTGATTAGAGCTTTGAAGCAACACTATGGTGATCTATTCATATTGCCGTGCGATGGCAAAGGACTTCGATGGGTCATTATGATTTTGCTTCGTTTTCTACTTCATTGAGTTTGGTCGAGTCAATTTAAGAGTTGGAACTCAACTTTTTGTTAAGGAACCTGAGGTACTTAGATAGATAGAGAAATTGTGGAAACTAATAGCGAAGAGATCAAAGTCACTTGTGCATCAGAATTCCCTCCTTTTGGTGTGGATGCTCAAAAAAAAAAAATTGGGTCTCAATGTCACCTCAGAAGTTCCTAGACACAGCAATGTTGCCTTCGTCTAAAGACGAGACTAACAAACGTCTACCATGTAGAATAAGGGTCCGTTTGGTATGAGGAAGATTTAAAGAAGGAAAGGAATTTAAAGGAAGGAAAGGAATGGAAAGGAAGATTGAGAGAGAACTTAAAAAAATGAGATGTTTGGTAAACATAGAAAAGAGGAAGGAAGATGATAATTTAAAAATATATAAATATAAATAGAAAATATGAATTATCTAAAATACCCCTTAACCTAAAAAATAGCTTTATCTCTCCTTCATCCCTCACACTCTCGCGGCCGACATCCGGAAAAAAAAAAAACCAGTCCTTCATCCTTCTCTTCCCTCTCATCTCTCGCCCTCCGTTACATCGTCGCCTCTCCTTCACATGCCGGCGGCGATCTTCCATCCACCATCGTCGGCGCCGCTCTTTCATCCACCATCGCCGGCGCCGCTCCTTCGCCCATCATCGGAACTTAGGACAGAGATGGAATGAGGAAGAGAGAGAGAGAGAGAGGAGGTCGACGCTTTAACTGATATAAGGGGCTTTTTTGTCTTACAAAAGGACTTCCCAGGAAGATGTTCAAATCCCACCGAAAATGGAGGGAACCAACCTTCCCATGAATGAGGGAAGATGGAGCGCCGCCGGAACTTGCTTTCCCGGAAGATGGAGCGTCCAAACGGTTATCTGCGAAGGAAGACGGTGAATCTTCCCTTCCCTTCTTGAATCTTCCGCATAACAAACGGCTCCTAAGTTGACACTTCAAATGCCATGTAAGAGAGCCATGTTGAGTTCACATGTGGACCCCTATTTAATTTTTATTGGAAAAAGAAAAGAGAAGAGAGAGGTGTAAAAATCATTTATAAAGTAGAGAGAGATTAAAAAATTTAAATAAGAGAAAATGTAATTTTTTTTATCAGTTTAATGTATTCATTGACATGTAAGAATGATGTATAAGTGACTCATACACACACATATATGAAGTGGTCTTGAATTTCATGGCACCATGTTACTCCTCTAATTCTATTTATAATTCATTTCCATCATGTTATACACAAACAAGGAAAAAAAAAACCTTAAATTTTATTACCTCTACCTTAATATTTAACAACTTTCCAACTTTACTCATATTCAATATATATTATACCATATGGCAACAAAGTAAATATAATAATAAATAAATTATAAAATTATATATTCACATAAAAATTTTCTTTCCCTGTGATGACCATAAAAATTCCTTCTCTCGTATAAATAAGGTTAGAGGAGTACCTTTTAAAAACCTATTCAAAGTTTCAGACCCCTTTCATTTTTTTTTAAAAAATACAACAAGGAGGTTAAAACATAAAACAAGCCAAACAGCTTATCAACCGGGTGAAAAGTATTTTATTTTTTATTTTTTAAGATCATCTCTCATTAAGACTTCACACTTTGTAACTAAAAAGTTAGGTGTGGTGGAAAAAGAAATAAAGAGAACGTGAGGAAGTTACCATTAACATTTATTAAGGTTATCATTGGCCTGTTTGGAGTGGCTTATTTTTCAACGTTAGTGTGTAAAAAATTCAGTGACTTTTAAGCCAACGACCTAGTGAGAAAAAAACCAAATTTTTTCTGTTTGGATTGTCCATTTCATTGGCTAAACTTTAAGTCAAAAAAGCTCAAAAAAGTCGGGTAAGAAAAAGCTCAGAATCCAAACTTTTTTTTTTCCAAAATGCTCAAACTTTTTGACGTGGGCCCCGCCACTTCTACCATCATCAATCCAAACACAAATCATTATCTATAACATGATTTTTTTTCCTACAGAGCTTTTTTTTTAAAGTCAGATAGTTTTTAAACCACTATTCCTACCACCAACCCAAACACAGCCATTGCCGTCATAGATTAAAATTAATTTATGGGAACAATTAGTAAAAGTGAAGAGATATTAATATTTTGAAGTAGACATTTGCGAAGATTTGGTGGACGACAATAATTGACCCGAGTGGAACTCCTTTGATTTTTGAAAGAAGAGACAGAGTAAACCCGCTGCGCCCGCTGGGTTTCGGCACACCTGTGGCCATTATATTGGCTTTTATAAAGCATAGCACAACGAGCCCATGAAGAGGCTATTTCTTTAGGCAGGAGGCTATTTCTTTAGGCAGGACAGTGTCATCACGACGGAGAAGATATTCTCCCCATCTTTTCTCTATTCATCCCTTTTTATCCTCCATCTGACCGTTAAAATTTTGATATAAGGGTTCAGAAATATTTTTGGGAATCCCAAAATATTTCTGAACCCTTGGATCAAGATTTTAACGGTCATATGGAAGATGAAGAGGGATGGGTTAGAGAAACCGGACGCGTCATCACGAAGGGCATATCATGAAGGTAGGGCAGCCTCTGAACTGTTGCACATGGGGTTCAAGGAATCGTGTGGAAAAAGAAATAGAAACAAGAGACATTTAACTCTATATATTTTTATGGATACTTTTATTTTATGAAGAGATATTGGACAATAATTGATCCGTACGTGTTTCATCTTTTTTATATTTATTTCACACAAAAAATTAAAAAAACAAAAGAGATGTGGGACAATGAGTCTGTTTGGGTTAGCGGTGATTTAAAAGCTATTTGACTTTTGTAAAAACTCGGTAGAAAAAAAGTTAGGTTATATATGTGATTTGTGTTTAGATTGTCTGTTTGGTTTTTGCAGAAGTGGGGGTTTTTTTTTTTTTTTTTTTTTTTTTCCAAAACTGAGGAGTATTTGAATTATTATTTCAAAATTTAGTTGAGATAAAAATGACTAAAAATGGTATGAATTTTATTGAATACTCTCATTCAACCTAAATATAAGAAAAAATTGACATTTTTTTAAAGATTCATGAAGCTAATTAAATTACTTAAAAGTATTGTTATTATTGTTTTTTCTTCAAATTAATTAGTTTGATTAATAAAATAATATATAATTCAATAAATCATGATTTATTAAAATTTTTGTCATCAATTAATAAAATAAAGTTTTTAATTAATAAAAAGAAAGTCTCAACTTACTGTAACTTCCCTCTCTCTCTCTCCTTTCCCTTCTCTCTACCTCTATCTCCCTCAGAAAATGGGCGCCACAAAAATAATAAAGAAAACTACTCCTCCTTTTTCTCTCCCTCTGTCTGTATGGGCCCCACAAAAAGCTGAGTGCCCTAAAAGCTAGAGGGGGAACTTTAATGGGCATTTATGCAAAGAGCCCGGTAGACAAAAAGCTAACCCAAACACATTTATATGGGGTTTTTGTTAATTGAAACGCTACTGAGTTTTCTTTTTTTCAGTAAAAGCTCCACAAAAGCTCACACCAAGCAGGCCCAATAATAAATCATGGAACCGTGTGGAACCATATGACATTATGACATAAATCTATATAATACTAATACTCAACAAATAAATTTGATCAGAAAATTGAACTTAAAAATTGTGCGGTCACCTTCTTCCATAAATTGCAGCTAATCTACTGAATTTAAAATTCAATTTGTCGGGCAATTAAAACATAAACTTTACTTAGACTTGTAATTCGCTTGATGCAAATTAATATAGACATATATTATATTTTAGGCCGTTGGCCGTTGTTTTTAAGATAGTGCTAGTGCACACGTACTGTGCAGTCAAACCAAACTCAAGATGGGAACACAAGACTGTGATTGTGTAGTCAAACCAAACTCAATGGAAGCACAAGGCCTAACCATGTGCGTGTGATTGCACATAAGCAGAAAAATGTGTTTAAATGGCTATTTAGATTAGTGATAGAAACTGATTTTTCAATGTGATTTATGGTAAGTTTGTGAGATAAATTTTGTCTCGACTTACATCAACATAATTTTCCACCGACAACCCAAATATGCCCTAAATATGCCAACAAACCATTAAAAAGTTAACGTGCCTAATCCCTATCATATCAATATAAACTTAATAGGAAAATCAAACCAAGCCGTGCACTGTTTGTCTCCTCACAAATTACTGTTCAACAGAACAGTAGCGGCTTGGAATGTAAGCCGTTTCCAGTTACACGCAAGCCGCTGTTTACATCATCATGCCATTTATTTCCTGTCCTCCTTCTTTTTCCTTTGCCCAGTGTCCTTCTTCGGGTGAAATTTTGAATTTGAATTTCAAAATGCCTCTCTTCTCTTCGGTTGCGAGATCCATTTCAAAATGATGAAGTAAGGGAGGTCCAAGTGGATGAGGTATCTCGGGCGTGCTTGTCTTAGGGTTTCCAAATTCCATTCGAACGCTTCGCCCTATTCGGGTTCCGGGTTCAAATCTTCGTGTTTTCTCGTTCATTTGCCGAGATTTGTGATTTTGTCTTCGGAGTTCCGGGGTTGGGCGCAGAGAGTATCGGATAAGGTTTTTGCTTTGTGCAATTCACTTCCCAAGAAAGGCAAACCTCAAGGCCGTGAGGTCTCCGTCTTGGCTACTTTCCTTCTATCTTCTCCTTCCAATGGTTCATTCACTCTCTTCTTTGCTCTCGAATCTCCCTCTCTCACTCTCTAACTGTTCGGCATATACAAACTAGAAATTTGGATTTCTGTCCAGTACATTTCCTTTTCTCTATCAAATGCTATATATGTTAAATATATATATGTGTGTTGAGCAAAGGAAGTCATTGATTCATTTCGGGTTTGATTTGGAGGTTGTTTCTCTCGGAACAGAACGAAGTGTATTGGACGCTCACTTTTGCGCCCTTATGGTGATATTGTCAATGATTCTCATGCGGAGATTATATCACGAAGAGCTTTGTTAAGGTATTCTCATTTTCTTTACTTGTAAAATCTGTCTATACGGTTTGGTACTCTAATTTGAATGATTTGTTTGGAAAATTCATTTTTTTTTTTTTTTGGGAAAGAACGTTGGTATGCTTGGCTGATACAAATCACATTTATTAACTTGGAATTTTTTTCACGGTGTATTTTGGACATTTTACCATTTGTGGTATTCAATGGATTTGGAAGGAAAGAAAGTCCTACATTTGTTTATATATCTATATATATTTAGAACGTGTTGTCATGTGAATTGTGAAGCGATATTTTTTCATTCTTTTCTATTCACACCAGGTTCTTCTATACACAGATTCAACATCTTACTGAAACTTGTAATACACATATACCTAGCAATGGATGCAAACGGTTAAAAGTTGACGGTGATAGCATACCATTTGAGTTGCCACCAGAGTGTCCTGATACAGCAAAATATACCTTGAAAGAGGGTTGGAAATTACATATGTACATATCTCAGTTACCATGTAAATAAAGCTTTAGTAATCAAAATCCTACCGTCGTTGTTATTATGTGGATTTGGTTTAGCCCAAATTCCTTATTTAGGGTTTAGGGTTATTAAGTTCAATTGATTTAGTTATACTGCCTGGAATGTTTATAAAAACGAAAATATTGAAGTTCATTTTTCTACCCTATTATTGTTGGTCCATTCTATTTATGTTTATACCATTTCAAGGTAAAACTCATTTTGTTTTCCATGAAATCGGTTAGACAAGAATTCAATTTACTTTGTTGGATTTCTATTTCGATAATTTTGTTAAAATTGACTTTGCTTGGTAAAGTTTAACCCAAGAATACATTCATAAATGAACACGATGGCATTTGTAATTGTTCCTGGCAGTGTCTTCATGTCTAAAGGTTTTTTCATATCTGTTTTTTCTGGTCCAGGGACTAATTGCATTTCCTCTTAATGGTTGTGTTTGACGTCAATTCTAATACTTCTGATTTGAGCGTATGGAACTCTTTTGCAGCCAAATTCAGGGAAACCATTTCAGCGAGTCAACATTGAGAAGATAAAATTTGCTGATGGGAGGCTTCAGGATAACACTTATTGGGCAAAGGTGTGATAACTAGTAGTGCCCATCAACTTGAATTTACTCTATCGAACTTCCAAACAAATAAGTAATGGTGTATTTAATCTCCTTAGTTACTGTTCATAATAATAGTAATGGCTTAGAACCCCGAGTAGTTTTTGTCCCGTTGACTTTGTGCCTTATGGTGAATTTAATCTCCTTCTCAATGCTTTCAAATTTGAATGTCCCCCTATTATAGCCATCATTTCTTTCACCATCACACAGGAGCAGTGTATAAGTTCAACAAGTAATGATTTTTATGAGGTCAGATGTTAATATTATTTGTGCTGTGGATATTTTTCTTGGTTGTTAGTTTGTGAAGTTTAGGTTTGATTTGTTAGATCCAGAGTCATCTTACCAAGATATTGAGTTCTCATTTGACCATTGCTTGAGTTCTGATGATGACCAATGTGATGGTGAAAGGGAATCAACTAAAGGTAGCGTTGTTTTTACTATTCATGTTGTTTTTTAAAAATATTTAATGGAGTATTCTGTTGTGGTATTTGATTCAGATGATGAGCAAAAAAGCAAGGTCTTCATTTTTTTCCTCTTTTAAATGGGATAAGCAAAAAAGAAGGAGAAAAACATTCATTATTGGTATAGTAAACTAATTGAATTTATGAATATGTATGTTTCAATATTCACATTAGAAATAGCAAGGTCTTCATTATTGGTATAGTAAACTAATTGAATTTATGGGTGTTGTAGTATTCAACATTTATGTTACATAACTTAAGTAACAAAATTTCAGAAGAACAGTTACTACATTTTTCTTATACAATAACAGGGTCATGTATCTGTACACAATGATAAAGATTAAACAGACTTGAGAAGTACTAAATGCTAATTCATCCCGAATCGAAACAATTAATGCGTCAAATTCCAAATGTTGTCATCACTTCAGTAAAGAATTGCACACAAGTGCCTACATTCCTGCATACCTTTGCATTTCCCAAGAAACAAGAAGATTCTTCATGCCATAGAAAGCACATGGATGCTGATTCAAATCTGATTATTGCATTTCCCACCTCATACAACAATTCTGATTTCAAATGATCTGATTATTTATGGCTATTTGTTTCAATGTTGTCTAGGCAGATGAATTGATACTACACATGGTTAGGTATCAAGAAGTATGGGCATTTCACCTAAGGTATAGCTTGGGTGAATTGTTATGTGACTTCCCAGCAGCATTCGTTTACATTTATTGGGTAAACCTCTTTTGGCCAAAGTCATCACATTATTCTTGGTTGGATTCCCAGCAGTATTTGTATGAAATTCTTTTCTCAACTTCTGCTATATCATTACCCTTGACAAGAAATTCCACCCTTTCACTTGGTCAAAGCTTTGTTATAACTCTGTTTATCCAATGCTAAACCGATGAACTCCAATTACTTTTACTAATCTATAAAATATTTTATGTTCTAAAAAAGTTTTATCATATAAAAAGGAATTAGTGATTAAAGGGGATGTCGTTTTTTAATATTCCTCTTCAAACCAGAAACCATTATGCGTGTATAACAATCCATATTTTGAGTAGTAAAATATGTTTTATATTTTATATAAACTGTGGTTCCCTTTTAGTAGAGGGATAGAAACCAGTAGCAGTTTTTTGATTATTTGTCCACTGTATTATTGTAAATGATTTTTATCATACTACTTTATATAAAAATCTTCTGACTAACAGCCATGTGATATCAAGGATGTGGTTACATATCTCAGATTCAAGGATGTGGTACCATCTGATGCTGTGATCTTCCTTTTGCAGTTGAAGCGTCTTCGAGAAATTTTCTTTATAGTGTTTTTGTCCTCAAGTTTTGTCACTCTATAAGTACATTTGTTTTTTTAATCTTACCAAGCAAAGTAGTAATAATGACGGATTGAGGCTAAGTAGACTAGCTGAAATGGATTGTTTTTATAAGTATCTTCATTCTGTTCTTGTAGCGATTCTGTATTGTTGTCCCTATAGTTCAATCATTAGAGTGAATTAGTGTTTGTTTGCCTCCAGTTTTAAATAATTTCTTTGTGTTATTTTCCCAGTATTTGGTGAAGGGTCAGTAATTGTCAGAATGATGAATACTTAAATTGGTTTAATAGCTTCCAATCACTTAATTGGTACCCTCTTGCATAGCAACATCTTTTATATTGGATACTAGACTATCAGTTTAAGAGTCTTCAAATGATTAAAGCATTGAGTCATGATGTATTAAGTAATTGGGGTTTTTAAAAAAGAAAAAATTCAGGTGTTGGGGACAAGAGCCCAAGTGACAATAATCCTTCTATAATATTTACTATTTATTTACTCTATTTCATAATCTACTCCACTATTGAAATTAATTCATACATATAGCGTTTTGCTGTATGTTTATGTTGATGGAGTTGTTAACTTTATGGCTAAGTGCATTCTGTCAAACCCAAAATCTCGAGGGGGTTCACACTTACATAAGAGTACAAGGACTGATGTGGTTGTGGTCTATGTCATGGTTTTGGGTAGTGAATAGTGACATAACTTATATTTTGTGTTGGTCTATTTGAAATCCAATTATTTACTTTATGTTTGTCTGTGTTTTATTCAATTTCTCAATCATTTGGATGAGTGGACGGTTTTGAGGTGCTTTAATGTTATGGAATTATTGCATCTGCGCAACGCGCGGGGGAATTTTTGCTTGTTGTTGTAATAGTAATTTGCCCTTGGATGTATAAACTGTAAAATAAAGACATAAATGGGAAACTCTTGGCTGTTGGGGCTCCTTTGTTCTGGTAATTAGGGTTGCATTCTCTTGAATAGGTAGGACAGTGACAGAACGAAGGGCATCATCATGAAGGTAGGGCAGCCTCTGAACTGTTGTCCATGAGGTTCAAAGAGCAGTGTGGAAAAGTCAGACCTAAAATAAATGAGGTGGCGTAGGGAAAATAAATAAAAACATTTTATGAAAAGATGTTGGACAATAATTGAACCAGGTTTCACCTTTTTATATTTGTTTTTCAATAAAAAAGAGAGACATGTAGGACAATAATAAATAATTGAACCGTGTAGGACGATATGACATTATGACATAAATCTATACAATACTAATATCAATTTTTACTCAAAACAAATAAGTTTGCTCAGAAAATTTTTGTTTCCTTGATGAATCTCCACCGGTTGGTTAATAGGTGGAGGATGAAGAAGAAAGTTAGATCATGTAGATTTTTATAAAATGTTAAGAAAGTTAGGGGACGTAGATTTTTATATATGTTGATGAGGAATGGATTCAGTTTGTAATTTTTTTTTTTTTTTTTTTAAAAAAGAGTTAGAGCGGAAAAGGATCCCTTAAACCTCATATGCTTTTGAGCAAAAAAAAAAACCTCATATGCTTGAAGTGCGAGTATAGTCTATGGTTTTTTTTTCTTAACTTTAGTGTGGCATAGTCTTTTTTTCCCCCATAGATATTATACTTTATGGTAGGTTGCATCAAGAAACTTTAGCACGCCTCCAACTCATACACAGGAAACTAAGCAAAATTACATAGTCCGCCTCACATATTATAACACGATCCCATGAAGGACATAAAAGTAGCAAAGACATAATAAGGCTCTTAAAAGGGAAGGACTAAATTAAAGATTTCTTTGACTGATACAGTCTCCAGAAATTGCAATGCAGCTTCGTGGTTATACAGAGTTGGGAGAAAAATCCCAGAAATTGCAATGCAGCTTCCTATTATACAGAGCCTGATAGAGAAGGCCCCTAGAGGACTGAGAATACTGTAACAAAGAAGTATCTTGAGGAGATAAATGAAATGATCAAAAAGAAGGTTGTTGGGGACTTGAAGAAACATGATTCTCCTAGGGTGTGAAGAAGAGAAGCATTGCTGAAGCTGACATGTGTCCATTTAGGATAGAGATGGTGGTAGAAGTTTTTTTTTTTTTTTTTTTTTTTTTTTCCTCTAAAAATTAGATTGTAGATATGATTTGTGTTTGGGATAGCAGTGACAGAAGTGGCTTTTTTCCTGATAGACACTTATGCATAGCATTTGAAAAGTCAATTAAAATAAAAATAAAAGGGCATAAATATCATTAAATACTACATATACGTTATACATTATATGATAATTTTAGATAAAAAAATTAAATCTAATTGTAAATTCGCTAAAAAAACAGTAAAATTATCATTAAAAAAAAACTAATAAAACGTACACACTTGAAGCATATCAGGAAGTAAAGCAGTTTATTTACTAAAAAAAATTGTCACAGAATCAACAAATAAAACATATCTGGAAATAAAGCAGAGCGAACAGTAAAGAGAAGAAATGGAGACCTCGTTAGTTTGCATCATGACAAGGTTAAGAAGGATACAAAGGAATTGGGGAGAGTACCGTCATTTTATCACACTGGGGAGGGAATGTCTAAAAAGTAGCTTCATCTAAGAAGAAACAACTCTTTTTCCAAAAGTCCATTATACATTGAAGTCATCCTAAAAACACTTAAATATTTTCTTCTTCACTGGGTTTCTTCACTGTCACGACTTCTCTTTCGTTTTGCCATCCCAAACAAGCTCATCAATGAAGCATTTGGAAAGTGTGCTTATCGCAACAGAAAATCAAAACCAATCCAATACAAAACCAAATATTTTAACAGAGCCTCACAGAGAAGGACCATAGGACAAGGAAGTAAAGAGCAAGAAGCAAGTTATTAAAGCAAGTCGACAGAGAGTCAATAATTTCAACTCGAGGGACCCATCTTTTGGAATCGGCACCCACTCCATATAGAACCACTTATGGTAAAGGATAGACACCATTAAAAATAAAAAGTAAAAAATATTAAATCTGGACCTCTGGACGGTCTAGATTGGCTAAGTGGTTCCCACTCAGGGACGGATTTAAGAGGATAGGGGTGGCCCCCGCCTCCCTAAAATTACATAATTGGACCAAAAAGATTTAAAAATTATGTTTTAGCCTCTTAAAAATTTCAATATTTTCATTTTAGTCCCTTTATGACACTAAAATGAAAAGATTAAATAGGGACTAAAAATGAAAAGATTGAAAAGATTGAAATTTTTAAGAGGCTAAAGTATAATTTCTTAAAATTTTAGGTCCAATTCTGTAATTTTCACCCCCTAATTTCAAATGCTGACTCCACTTAGTTTTATTCTGTAATTTTCATTCCTGACTACTCTGTCCCTGTTCCCACTCGATCCACAGTTCCACAACCATGAGAAATTTCCATGAAGCCGCTGAATGGTTTCCAGCTTACTTTCCAAGAAGCCAATAAAATAAGACATTTTTTTTTTTTGCTCAAATAAGAGACATTTCATATGGAAAGACCATTTTTTTCCTCCTTCCGTCATGGTCAACTTTCTCGCTCCCTTCTTCTTTTCATTTCTCTGACAGGAAACTACTACTATAATCCTCCTCTTTCATTGCGTTTCGTGGATTTCTCTCTTACTTTTCTTTTTCCGTTTAGATGGCAATCAATAATCACAATTGTTTTGTGTTGGAAATGAACTCGTTGATTGAACAAGCTAAAGCAGCCATGACTGCTGAGTGCTGCTGCATTTATAGGGTGCCCGATCATATACGCAACTTCGATGAAGATAGCTTTACTCCAAAGGCGGTTTCCATTGGCCCCTTTCACTATGCGCATCCCAGATTACAAAATATGGAAAAGTACAAGCTTCTCTATCTCGATCAATTTTGCCAAAGAATTTCCAGCAATGTAAGTTTGGATACATTAATCAGCTTTGTGCAAGATATTGAGCCTAACATTCGTCTTTATTACTCACAGCCTATTCAGCTTAATAATACGGAACTTGCGAAGATGATTTTATTGGATTCTTGTTTCTTATTTGAGTTATTTTGGAAGTCCTTTTATAGTCAGTGGGATGGTGTCACTAAGTTAAAACCATGGCTAGACACTGCAATAAGGTTGGATTTGCTTTTACTTGAAAATCAGCTACCTTTTCCTGAACTTGACTACTTATTCAGTCGTGTTTTTCCCTACAGCACGGCTAATCATGTTGGTAATCCTTCATTTCTTCATTTTACTTTTGACTATTTCAAACATTATAACACCATGAAATTAGACCCTCAAGGTGTTAGTGTGAGCCACTTCACAGATCTAATTAGAACATTTCATTTACCACCATCGGATAGTCAACCAGGGAGATTATTCAAATCAGCAACACATCTTCAAAGTGCAACTGAGTTAGCTCAAGTAGGGGTGACATTTAGGAAAAGTAAAAGCTCATCCTTACTTGATTTCAAATTTTCACGAAAAATTCTTGAATTCAAATTTTCAAGACAAATTCTTGAAATACCAAAATTGGAAGTGGATGATTCGACCGAAATTTGGCTTCGCAATCTAGTGGCGTTGGAGCAGTGTCACTATCCTTCTAATTCTTATATCACAGACTATGTTACCATCATGGATTTCCTTATAAACACAAGCAGTGATGTGGATCTCTTAGTTCAAGAAGAAATCATCGTTAACTGGCTAGGAGAAACCAATTCTGTGGCTAACTTGTTCAATAGTCTTGGAAAGAATGTCACAAATGTAAATTTCAACTCCGATTTCTCAAAGATTTGTCAAGACGTGAATGCCTTTTGTAAAAGTCCTTGGAATAAGAGGAAGGGCACACTGAGACATGATTACTGCAACACTCCTTGGCAAACTGCTGCTTCTATGGCTGGAATTCTGCTCCTTCTCCTCTCTTTGATACAAACAGTTGCTTCTATCTTACAAGTGGTGCAGCAATATAAGCCAAGCTCATCACATTGAGCTTCTCTCTTACTTAAATGGTAAGTTACAGCCTTTTTATGGATACTGTTAGGAAATAATTGTTTATAGCTATCGTCCTTAATGTACGTGTATTCTTTTCATCGAACTCTCTTAACTACTACTCTGTTCTTCAATGTGAAAGTTACTCATTTATTTAGCTGATTACTTATTGATCAATTCTTTTCTTCTATTTGTGACTATATTCAAGACTGTGAGAATATGGAGAGGGAAACAGATTTCCTCATGTAAGGGTGACAGAAATCAAGAAGGTATGAATCGCAAACCAAGATCAATCACTTGTTAATCAGTTCTTGCAGCGCATATGACCTGTACCGTATGAGATTCCTACCATGCCCAAGTCAAGGACCTTAAGGAGATAACACAGCATAATCAGAATTTTCTACTTAATATTGATCCCCCTAATCAGTTCTTGGGCTCTTTTATTTTTGGATTTGTGATTAAAAGCGAGCCCTAGTTGGCCAAAGTTGTAACACATCAGAAGCTTTGTAGTTGCACTCACGCGCACAATTATAAAGTGGGAAAGTTGTAACAACAGTGTTGTTTTGTTTCCTTGGCCAAAGGTGTAACAGTGTTCAATACTCTTAACTCTTCTCTCTGTTCCTTTGCTTTTGTTCTCCATTTCCATATTGCTGCAAGCCTTGTGATTCGAAGTTTAATTATTCTTACAACTTATTCTGAAAATTTAGAGCAAGAGTAGGCTTTAAGAACAGGTTTGTCCATCCAAAGGCTAATTATGTCAACTTATAATAATATTTCCTCTGCTATTTAATATATGACATAATAATTATCTAATTTGATTATATTAAGAAAATTAGTTAAAATGACATGTATAGTGCCATAGTCATAATAATTTTTTCTGGGAATTCGATACCATAAGTGAGGAAGAACAACACAGTTTATATAGGAGTGTGAAGGAGAGAAAGATCCCAGAAATTGGAATGCAGCTTCGTCATTATATTTTAATATGCCATGTAAAGGTGAAGACGTGTTGCAAAAAAATACTTTGACTGGAATATTGACTTGTAACAGTTTGCTTTCTCTCATTCCTGCTTTTTTTTTTTTTTGGTTGTCTTTGCTCTGTTTTAAAATTAATTTCTCCAGAAATTTGTGTGTTTCCTTACCATCCTTAAACAACACACTCAATATTTCACTATGATGTTGTGTTTTAGATACCATTCTTGCAACTTCTTCCTGAAGAATTTAGAGCTGGTTTGTCTGTTCTCAGTTTAATTCTTTTAAATTCTAAAGAAATTTAGAAGCTCTGCTTATATGCTATAAAAAAAGTACTAAAACTGTTTAGTTTGGACAAATTTGAAATATCCAAATTACTGAACCTATGTCTGATATGTGGCAAGAATTAGGAGTCTAGTTTCATATAAAACAAGTTTCACTCCATTTGAACTTGTAGTTTTCTAATATACATCCAAATCACTGAACCTGTGTCTGATATGTGACGAGAATTCCATTGTCAACTTCCAAAATTCATTTATCTTTGATTTGAACTCATTTAAAGCTTTATTTTGGTGTCAATGTGACACATTGGAAGTCTAATTTCATATGAAACAAGTTTCACTCAATCGGATATGTAGTTTAGGAAATATCATTAAATAACCAAATCTTATACATGAAGAACACTGAACAGGGACGAACATAAGACATGAAATAGTGCTTCACACTCGAGTGTTATCAATGCAGCACTTGCATAGCACACACGAGTGTGTACTTCGAGTATGAACTAAATTGACATTGTGAAAATTCATAGTACAAAAATGTTATTTCTAAAATTTGTGGTACCAAATTGTCATTTATGAAATTTAAGCCCCAATGAAATTCTTTCTTCTTCTTCCTCTTAATCAATCCAATTCAATAACTTCTTTGTTGATCTTATTCTTAATCATTCTCCATAATTGAACTTCATATCTTCTAATATTTGCATCTATATTCAGAGAAAGTTGGGACAAATGTTGTAAGAACTTCCTTCCTCTTGTTTCTCTCCAAATGAAACAAAATGATGTTTCTAAAGAGAATAAATGGATCTAGAAGACTTATACTACATGATTAGATTATTGTCATTCGACAAAGTTTTCCCAACTTGAAGGGGAGAAAAATAAGTAACTGAAAAAGAGAATACATTGAATTTATCAAATGTACATTCTCAAATATAACAATATGAACCAGAATTTCATCATAAATTGCATTTTTAATATATTATAAAACATCTCCAACATGTAGTTACTGACTTAAATGAAAATTCTCATATCTCATGTGTAACATCCTAATTTTCATATTAGGATTTAATTACAAACAAGAAAATTAATTAATCATGATATATGAATTTATTATGTAATTGTCAAAATAAGGGTTTTCATGTAAAATGTCATTTATGATAGTAAAATAAATTAGTGGAATAAATGTGTAGAAATAATAAATAGTTTTCATTAAAACGTGTATAAGAAGTAAAGAAAAGAAAATTAATAATAATAATAATAATAATAATGAATAATATAATATAATAACTTAATATATATATAAATTTTTTTAAAAAATAATATATAAATCGGTGGCAGCTAATGCTGCCACCTAATGTTACGTGGAGAGGGGGGTAATTATTGTATATCAATCCACCGCCTCTCAATACAAAAAAAAAACCAATATTAGCCCCGGAATTCCGTGGCTAATTTCAATTACCCACGGAATTCCGTGGGTAAAATTTTTTCGACGGAACAAAAGGGGTCGGTAAAAATGCCGTGGCTAATCAATTTACCGACGGAAAAAAATTCCGTCGGTAAATTACCGACGGAATAATTCCGTAGGTAATTACCCACGGAAAAATCCGTGGGTAATTAGGGACGGAATTCCGTGGATAATTCCTGTGGGTAATTAGGGACCGAATTCCGTGGGTAATTAGGGACGGAATTCCGTGGGTAATTTCTGTGGGTAATTACGGACGGAATTCCGTGGGCAATTAGGGACGGAATTCCGTGGGTAATCGGCGACTGAATTCCGTGGGTAAGTTGCGACGGAATTCCGTGGGTAATTAGGGACGAAATTCCGTGGGTAATTAGAGAAAATTGTTTTTTATTATTTTTTTGCTGAACGTGTTTTTATGCCATTTTTTTTCATAATAATTAAAATGGACTGAAACAAGAAAATAATCATATAGATAGAAAGTTGAACAAGTTCAAAGCACATATTCATATAAATGTCACAATTTAAAGTCACTACAAGGACAAACAGTCACCAAGTTAGTTTTTACAAAAACAATAAAAATATTCAACTATCATTTTCATTGTCTTGAGGGGGAGCCTTATCATTGGCTACCGGGTTAGAGTGATTAGGTAAGCTAATCCCAAGTGTTTGCAATGCTGACTTTATCAGTTGATTTTCTGATTTCAAGATTGCAACTTCTTCTTTCATTTGAGTCATCTCTGTTTGTATTTCTGGATCCACCGTAGAGTTGAGAGAAGGAGGTGTGGAAGAAGAACCAATATGTTCATCTTCGATCCCAACCCATAGATTCGCCCCTTCTTGTTCTTACCACAAAGTAACCTCTAACCACAAATTAAATTCATCTTGATTAGACATGATACCTCCTCGTAATTGATAGATTCCTTTCATCTCGTAAATTCATCCCGCAAATGAAATACATAAGTTACATGTTAACATTTCTTTTGTTAAATAAAGACAACAGAATATTAACCTTTAGATGTTTACTGAGTTAATTCAAAGAACTATTCAAATCCTACGATACAAATTATCTTCTTTCTTTCAATCATTAACATCAAACAGCCAAGGTAAAAATATTTACTGCAACTGCCTTCAAAAAGATTCTGGCAACGATAGTAGAATGAAAAGCTGCAAAACACTTAATGAAAAATAAAACCAGAATCCCTCATTCACGAAAATTTTTTCCTACACCCAAGTAAAAGTTCAAAATCCATTAGCATCCTATCATTCACGAACATAACAACTTGTTATGCTTTTCCACTGGCATTAGAAATAAGGAAGGAAACATACACAAGAAGAACTCAGAAGTAATATCCACAAGTTTACGTGAAATTTCAAAAGCCATCAGCAATCAATCAATGTCAGCAAAGAACGCCACCGAAATGAAGACCTTTCAAGACATGTAAATTTCAAACTTCACTATTTTAGAGTATAAACAATCAAATTTCCGAACACGTGACCACATGAAAGAAATTCAATAAAAAACCGTCAAGTTAGCTAGAAATGATCTGGATTCATATTAGTTCATATAATAAGAATAATTTCGATAAACTTAATGTTGGAATTCATTCACTAAACGAGACAAGGGGCAAAGAAATTGATGCATAAATCTTAAAACAATATTGGGAGGCAGCAAAGACAAATATAGATATTTGGGCAACTGGAAAATTTTACTATAGGATTACTTATAAAAGTCATTTAACCATTTAAGAACAACTTGCAACACAATATGTACCCTTAGAGAGTCAACTTTAAACTGTTTCTTAAAACTGTTACCATGAAATTATAAATTTTCTTGAAACTTTGAAACACCATAACTAACTCAATTTAACTCCAAATATAGTTGTCCAAAGCTCTATTTTTATAATGCCACCCTATTTTCATCACTAGTATAAACAAAGAACATCACTATTTTCATACATCACTAGCATTTTCTAGATGCGCCTAAAAAAAATACTGCATGATGCTTTTAGAGTATCATATTCATAACATGAACCCTTTAATAATGTTAATAGTAAATGAAAACGCAGACAACGGCAGCAACGGCAGATTAAACAACCTTCTACTCTTTATTATCATTAATTTGTTTAAAAAAAGTTCACCTAATTGAAGGGCATGCAAACACAAATATCTGAATCATCTGATCCTTATGCTAATTAATTAAGAGATATTCCAAGCTAGCTACCAAGTGAATGATGTCAAGAACTTACATGCATTGCAGTACCGCACGATGATCTCGTAAATTGCCCAGCTTTTCTCATTATAATGAGTCTTTTTAAATAGTTCAAAGACCGAGGGCTCTCTTCCCAAATTATCACCGCAGATATTTATAAAGATATATTACATGAAGCATTACATAAATGATGAGTGAATCAGATGAAAAAAAAAGTCTTACCATCCTCCTTTTATGTTCACTATTAGGAATACTACCCCCTTTATGTTGAGTACCTCCTTTGGCAGATGCTCGATTGGTTACTGCTATGTCACAAATGCTTTGATACTTAGGGGATGTCCAATACCTCTCTAACTGATTCATCACTTCATGTGGAATCCAGTGAGGCCTCACTTGCTTGTGGAAGAAGTCCTTCCTGACTCTATATATTGTTCCTCTAAAGATTTCTTGACACTTGGCATTCCAAATTCTCTTGACATCATTTTCATGTTGAGGATGCCACTTATATTTTCTTTGCATAATTGACAAAGAAAAAAGATAAAGTATAAAAACATAATGAGGAAACAAAAAGACATAACACAAATATAAGGGATAAGGTATACCGCCCATTCTTCGAAACACATTTGCCTATAATTGGTAGGGGTAACTTTCCATGAGTGACATGGATAGTCAAATTTCCCTTCAATAACAGGAAGAATTTCCCGAACAAAACAAACAGGAGGATTGAACCTAGTAAAAATTGTAACAATACCAATGTAAATTTGATAAAGGATTTATGATATACTGCTTTATACAAAGAAATAATTTAAGGAATTGATGACTTACGTTTTTTTCTCATGATATATCCATGTTCGACCATCTACAGGATCACGACCCCAAGGTGATAATGTACTACCAGCACCCTGTGGAGAGGGGGGTGTGAAGATTCTGTGCCAGGAGATGGCATGTGAGGAGAAGGGACTTCGTCTGGAGATAATGGGGGTCTCACAAAAGCTAATGATGGTTTAACTACTCTAGGTATAGATGAAGTAGTCGTCACAGGCGGAATAGGCAACCTAGGATGTTGTTGAGGAATTGAAGACCTTGTAGAACTTGATCGGCCGCTAGGACGCTCTGAGTCATGGCTAGACATCTACAAATTCATAGTGAGAGTTTAGTTAGTAACAAAAAAGTAATAAATCATGACAAACTTGAATGAATAAAAAACGGAATCAATTACAAGTCAATGCAGTAAAAGTCACCTCAAGAACGAAAAAACAACAAAATTTATAAAACCTAATAATTTATATATTTTCATCTTCATCTTCATCTTCATCTTCATCTCCGTCTCCGTCTTCATCAACATCTTCAACATCATCATTTGTATCGTCTTCTTCTTCTTCTTCTTCTTCTTCTTCTCCTTCTTCTTCATGCTCCATGTTATGCACTGGCATATCCACATATTCGTACCGAATTTCAGATGCAACAGTGTCAGGTGTTGGCAGAGTTACTGTGTCCTCATGCACACTTATTGGCAGTACGACTTCGAGTTTATCCACTTGAAATGGCCCCACAATTGCTTCGATGTAGGGAGTGTCAATGATGCTACGAGCCTTGATCTTAATAACAGATAACCAATTTTCCTTTTGATGACAACAAGGATAAGGCATGTAGTATACCGCGAATTGCTTGTTGGGACAAAATAAATGGGTCATACTTATTGTACCTCCTCCGTGATGCATGGACTTCAACAAAGTCGAAATTGTGGATGAACCTTGGTACCACGATTCGGTGTTGGATCAAACCAGTCACATTTAAATAACACCACTTTCTTCACAGGCACACCCAAATATTCAAGTTCAACAATCTCTTGTAGAATGTCGTAGAAGTCGTATTCTACTTGTGTATAGTCAGTTCCCTTAATACATACACCACTATTGTTGGTTGATTTATGAAGGGCAACTTCAGCTGTATGAAACTTGTACCCATTGATGAAGTACTTAGCCATGTTCTCACTCTTCTCTTTGGGTCCCAAGCAATGTCATGTAAAAATGAATCCTCAATATTGTTGGCAGGATTTTCAACCTAAGTGACATCAATAAGGCTCATGTCAAATAAGGTGTGTTCAAGGTAATTTATTCATAACATTGAGTACTTACATGATCTTTAAACCATGATGCAAATCTATCATTGATTTGAGCTTCTATCTCATTGTCTGTTATTTGAGGGTTCTCTACCTTTAATGTCTCGATGAAAGAACTGCATATCATCAAGTTATGTGTTAACCATGCATATATTCAACACAGAACTAGATTTATGGAAATTTAACATCCCTTACTTCATATATGGTTGCACCTCATCACAATTCATTAGAATGAATGTGGTCGCGGCTTTCACATCTTCATCCGCCAAGAAACGTAAATTGCACGCCCCAGAAGGTCTTTCTCGATGATTAAAAAGTGAAATTGTTGGGAATTCTGGTTCTCCACCATCAACATTTTTGATAGGTCTTGTTATCCCTGGTGGAACACCTCGCTCAAAGTAATGCGAGCAAAATATGGCTGTCTCTTCAGCAATATAAGCTTCACATATAGATGCTTCAACTCGAGCTTTGTTTCGTGCCTTTTGTTTTAAGGTATAGAGGAACCTACATATAGAGAATTCCAAACAATAGATTATTTAATGTTGTTATCTTAAAGTCATTGTCCACTTACATAAACAATATTCAATACCTTTCATGGATACATCCATCTATATTGGACAGGCCCTCCAACCTTAGCTTCATAAGGAAGGTGGATGGGCAAATGCTCCATTGAGTCAAAGAACCCTGGGGGAAACACTTTCTCCAACTTGCACAGTGTCACAACAATATTTTTCTCTAACAACTCTAGTTGATCGCGCAACAAGGTTGTTGAACAAACTTTTGAAAAGAATTGACTTAGCTCAACTATAGGATTCAAGACATTTTCAGCAAAGTCGCAAAGGCAATAGGAAGCAAGCGTTGCATGAACACATGGCAATCATGACTCTTCATTCCATACAACTTTACTTCCTTCATGTCTACACATCGGGATAGATTCGATGCATATCCATCAGGGAGCTTCAACTTCTTCACCCATTGACAAATATGTTGTTTTTGTTCTAAATTCAATGTATACTTTGCAATCGGTTTCACCATTCTCCCTCTTATTTGAACAAGTTCATCATCTGGCCGCCTATAATACTCTTTCACGTCCATTCGAGCTTGTGCATTATCTTTTGTTTTCCCTTTTGTGTCCATCACAGTGTGAAACAAATTTTCAAACACATTTTTCTCAATGTGCATGACATCAAGATTATGTCGAATGAGATTGGTTTTCCAAAAAGCCAATTCCCAAAATATGCTTTGTTTTGTCCAATGATGCATGTCGTGATACCCTTCAATTGGCATAGCTTTTCCATACTCAGAGACCTTTGGCAAATATTTAACTCTTTGCCAAACTTCCTCTCCACTTAACCGAGGAGGAGGCGTTGATCTCTTGATTCTGTTCTTAAAAAAGGCAGAGTTATCTTTCCGAAATTGGTGGTATGTGGGAAGAAATTGCCGATGGCAGTCAAAGAAACTTGTTTTCCGCCCATGCTTCAATTGGAACGATTTTGACTTCTCCGTATATATAGGACATGATAGTCTTCCCATTGTCATCCAACCAGACAACACACCATAAGCTGTAAAGTCATTAATTGTCCACAATAGTGCAGCACGCATAGAAAAGTTTTGTCTCAAAGAGGCTTCATATGTTGACACCCCCACATCCCACAATAACTTTAATTCATCTATCAATGGTTGCAAGTACACGTCTATTTTTCCCTTTGGATTATTAGGACCAGGGATGATCAACGTCAAGAACATATATTCTTGTGTCATGCATATCTCGGGTGGTAGATTATAAGGAGTAACTATCACAGGCCAACAAGAATATTGCTTCCCAGATTGCCCAAACGGCGTAAAGCCATCTGAACACAAGCCAAGCCTCACATTTCTTGGATCATATGCAAAGTCCGGATATGTTCTATCAAGAACTTTCCATGCTTCACCATCAGACGGGTGAGAGAGAACATTAGAAGCTCGACGATTCTCATAGTGCCATCTTATTTCCTTTGCCGTTTTTTCAGAAGCAAATAATCTTTGCAATCTTGGAATGAGAGGTAAGAAAAACAACTGCTTCCTTGCAACTTTCTTTTTTCTTCCACGAGACTTGCTAGCGGAATATCTATGCTCACAACAAAACTTGCATTGGGTGGCGTCAGCGTCATCTTTATAATACAACATACACCCATTCACACAACAATCAATCTTCTTATAATCTAGACCTAGCTTAGACACTAACTTCTTTGTTTGGTACAAGTCTGGAAGCATAAGGGTGTCTTTAGGTTGTGTCCTCCTCATGAGTTGGGAAACTAAATTAAAGGCATGTTGAGACATGTTAGTTGTTGCCTTAATACTTAATAATTGCAATGTTGTGGAAATCTGAGATTCTTCACAACCTTCCCATAACCGTTGTTGTGCAGCATGTAACATGTCATAAAATTCTCTTGCGTTACTATTTGGCATCTTTGCAAAGACCTTCATTACGTTATCCCAAAACTTGGCCCAACCGCATCCATCACCATCATCTCATACTGACTTGGATGGTTTTCAAATGCCCCCTGTGGGGAATGTGAGCCACCTGGTATTGGAGACATGGACCGATGATTTTCTCCTCGTGTTTCACCATGACTAGTCCATACATAATAGTCCGGCATGAAACCCTTCTTATAAAGGTGCACCTTCACCTCATCAAACTTTAGATAATACCTACTTTTACATTTCACACATGGACACCTAAGCTCTCCCCATTTTTGAGAATAAGGTGATTGATATACGTATGCAAGAAACTCATCAACACCTTGCTCAAACTCTTCCGTCACCCATTTAGTACTCGGATTAATTCTATTATACATCCATCTTCGATGTTCTGGGACTTCTTCCATTCTAAAAAGCAAGCATTCTATTTTTAGAAGAGGAAAAAGCAAATGTGCAAGTCGGAATGTTTACGAATTAAGGCATGCAAACTAAGGGTAAGATTTGATGCTTGACTTAGAAGAGGAAAAAGCAAATGTCATGTCAAATAAGTCAAGCCACATGTGCAAGTCGAAATGTTTATGAATTAAAATCATACAAGAAACCAATTCTTGTCTAGAAGCAAAGAAAAATACTTAAAACTTGTCTTCACACAAGGCTAGACACTTTTTTGGGGTGATATGGTTGAATTCAGAATGAGGTGTTTAAGTCCTATACTAATAGTATGAGCTACTCAATGGAGTACTTAACTAATAGTCAAAGGGGGCTGGTTATTGTGCTGAAACATTCAACAAGGTTCAAGCTATTAATAGCAAACCCAATAAATCACAACTAAGTCCGATAATCCACAATGTGGTAGTTTAGTAAAACTCAATTCAAACACACTTTTAGCAATTTCTCAAGTGCACACGACATTCAGGCATATTTTTTTCTTTCCTTTATACACCTTAACCCTATACTATGGAATCATAAATCAGGCTTTTTTTTTTAATCCACTAGTTTTTTATTCCTCTTATCTAAATTGGCCATTCTTTGCATTTCTAAAACATATTCAGAAACCTTCAACTAATATTCAAGCAAAGCTACATCACATTCAGAAATTACCGTATGCGTTAACTTAGCGAGTAAGAGGAACGGACTTTTGGTACAATGAAAACTCCAAAGAAACCTGAGTAGTCAGAAATATATCCATGTGTCAGTTGGAAAATGGCAACAACAAAAAACATGCTAATAATCCACCCAAAAAAATTGTGGTACCAGGATCTCCAGAAAAAAGGGCTCTGAGTTTAGAAAGTAACTCATTCAAGCATCAAAGTAGTTTCACAAAGTCCCAATATTCCATTCAATAACAAAATTTAGCATGAAATTCTCCTTTCAAACATTTTATCAAACACTTAGTGTGCATTTCATATTAGGAAAACTGCAAAAAAAAATTCAGTCATTCTTATCACAGCCCCAAAATTCATATGTACATAGGATCAATAATTAAGACCAGAAACCAGAAACAAAACGGGGGAAAAACTAGAAACAGAATCCACATCAAACTTTGAAGTCCAAATGTCAAGCACAGATCTGCATTAGCAAACAATCCACAACAAACACAGATTTTCAATTAAAATTTCCTATTATAAAGGAGTAATCCAAATGTCAAGCAACAATCCACATCAAACTTTGAAGTCCACTTTACATCAAGCAAGTTCCCAAAGACAAAAATATTTAAAGAAAATGCATAGGCATAACAATGTGGATTAGTTATTCAAGTCTTGTGGATACATACCGATGATGCCGAAAGAATTTGAAGTCTCTCTAGTTGTGGAAAGTGACTAGTCGTCCACCTTTAAATTCTAGATCTTGGGGAAAAATTGAATGTATAAACCTATCAAAGCATTGATCAAATCGATGAACTGAAACCAAAACGGAGAAAGTTCCACACAAACTATAGCAAAATTCCCCTTTAACAACAGTTAACTTCAGCACATCTGACAGCAATGTTCCCAAAAACGAAATACTAGGGACAAAATTCCATACAAATGATAGCAAAATTCCCCTCTGTTTTGCAAAAAATACAACCGAATAGTAGAGACAAAAGCCACCCCCAATTCAGTCACCTTTTCACAATTTCCAGATTGAAAAAAATACATATTTCAAAGATAAATTTTGTTTCTGGCCAAACAACTTATGCTTTCGGCAAAGCTTTTGACGTAACCCGAGATTGGAGAACCAAACGATGGAATCCCCTAACTAGACCCACAAAATCGACATTTCAAATACCAACCTAGAAAAACCAGGATCAAAACAATAATATTATGAAATTCCAACAATACCACCTACTCAAGCTCAAGAATTACAGTTCTCTTTAGAAGAAAAATTGGGGTAAAGATGAGCAATAGGGCTTTAGCATATCTACCTTCAATGGCGAGGCGACGCTTGAAATGCTCATCGATGACATCAGTGACTAGCAGGGCAATGGGTTCCCCATTTTGTGGGTGCTTTAGTTGTTGCAGATAAGCTTAGTGCTAATTTCATGTATGCTTCATAGTTTCGATTCTCACTGTGCAATAAAGATTTTGTTTCATATGTGGAAAGGGGGAGCAGATCTACATTCATAGTGCTAAAGATTTTTCTTTTTCTCTTTTAGTTGATGGCTTAGAACAAATGGCAAGAGGAAGATACCTGATGGCGGCGGCAAAAATAGCATCCACGGCGACAGCAGTGGCACTTACTGCAGTAGGGCGACGGCAGTAGGGAAAGCGCGAGAAACTTCTGAAGGTTGAGGAGACTTGCCCGAGTGGGAGGGCGAGGGGGCCGAAGGTCATCCGACAGTGTGAGACAGGAGGGAAGTAGGACAGTGGGAGAGAGGACGGAGGACGGCGGAGCTACGGTGCGAAAGGGACGATGGAAGCGTTAGAGACTCAAGGAGGAAGATGGAGGAGGAGTCCGACAGTACTGAGGCGTGGGTTTGGGACAAAGAAAAAGAGGGTTTTGGAATCTAACTTTTTTTATTTGACGCCAAATTCCGCCAAAGTTCATGCTGCCTCCCGCCGAATTTTTTTTCTCCAAATGTGCGAAATAATTATTGGTACCACTTATTAAATAAAAATCAAATCAAACATAATAAATTTAAGTTTTTCTTTGAATTTTTTAAATCAAATTAAATATAAAATTTTTCATTTGTTTCTGTGATTCTATTTAATATATTTAATATTTGAGATTATTTTAATTTAAATATGTTAGCAAAAAAAAATTTTACATTTTCAAAATTTAAACGGATATATTTGAGATATGAAATCAATGTTTAAAATCTGGTTCTTCACTCGCAATGGTAAAATTGTTCATGTCGATATTTTAATTATATTATATTACATCATATATTCTTCTCACTCAATTTTTTTAATTTCTTTTATTAATTATCGTTGGAAAAAATAATAATTTAAAAATAATTTTAAAGATTTTACAATAAATAGGTTGTTTTGATTTATAGCCTTATTGAGAGTGTTTGAATATATATGAATTTTTCACTTATGATCTTACTTTTCGTGTGTGTTTTTAGTGATAAGTTGGGGCTATTGAGCTTAATTAAATTATATTTTATTTATTAGGGAAAAAGACAAAAAAGAGATTTGAAAATGTAAAATATCAAATCAGATATGTTACCCATAGTTAAATTCTTCATCTCTCTCTCACACATATATATACTACTACAAACATAATTATATTCTCTCTCAAATACACACATATTCACTATCACAAGTGCACGAGTCACGCCAAGTAATAAAGTGATAAGTAGAGATATGGTTTCCACGAGGATTTGATTAACAATTGATCAAGCAAAAGACTTAGTGAATTCATTCAATTAAGTTGAGCCATGCCAAATTTCGATATGGAAATAGTGATAAATGCAAATGATTCTTTAACTTCAATGATTAAATGGAGCCTAAGATTATTTCTCTCATTTTCATTTCATAAAACTAGCTCAATTTTCTCTCTACTAGTATTTCAATGAATATATGTGTTAGAAGTAGGTTTAATTAAAAGCACTTGACAAAAATTTCTCAAGTCAAAATCATGTTTATCTTTTCATCAAAATGTACAATCTCTTGCTACTATGAATGAAAATCAACTTTAAGCAACAACATTAATATGACAATGTAATGTTAGTAAATACCATTTTTTTCCTCTCACTGATCTTAAATGCACAACACACACTATCTTTCAAACTCTCTTTATCTCATAAAGATCCAAAAAATAAATATATTTTTTCATAAGAAATGACATCAATAAACATATTTATTGTATCAATATTATTGTAACACCCCAATTTTCTAAAGCGTTTTCAAGATATTTTAATCAGAGTAGAGCATCGGAACAATTTAAAAGAGCGAGTATTTGATAAACATTCACTATTGGTGTATCTGGTTGCTTATACAACGATACAATTATCCGAATATTTACGAGTACGATAATACATATCCAAAAAGAAATTCTCCGACCGGGTTCTCACTGGTGCTGCTTTCCCTTGTCCTCGATCCTGATTCCTCCGGATCCTGAGGCTATAGTAAGAGCTGAGGTCCAATGCCCATCGGACCTCAGGTAACGGTTAACCTCATGCTTATGTAAACAATATATGTATGACATCACAACATTAATCAACACATAAGTACATAGCAGATGTAAGATTAATATATCAACAAGACACATCACATGTAAAGTTATCTATGTTAAAGACACATCACATGTAAAGTTATCTATACAATCACATGTATAGTTATCTATGTTAATAGTACACATCACATGTAAAGTTATCTATACAATTCACATGTATAGTCTTCTATCACATATAAGTATACAATAAGCATCGAGTTAGTGTTATAAAGACGCGAACGTATCTTCATTGATGATTTTCGGTACGTTTCGACGGAAGGCGTTCACAGATATCCCATAAGGGTAATATCGTCTCTATTAATTCAAAAATATTATTTCAAGAGATATTTTGGCTATATATGACCATTTTACCCCTGGATTAATTATTTTCAACTTAATTCCATTTTAATTGCTTAAAAACGCTATTGTTCAATATATGGGCTGATTTTTCACCTAACTTTGAAAAATCATAATTAATTCTACAGAACTCGGAATGAGGATCCGTAAAATTCCTCGGACTCCTTAGGATGTCTAGTTTTGAGACAAAATACTAAAGTTTTCCCAGAACTTAAGAAAAATTCCCAGTTTTAAGGTTTTCAACCTCTGCCCAGAATTTCGTAGCCCATTTTGTAGAATTGTTATCTCCTAGCACAAAACTCAAAATGACATGCTATAGGTATATTTGGAAAGCCCTATATGTCTACTTTTACCATGAAGTTTCTCAGAATTTTATAGCATAATTTTCAACATAAGATACCAGCGTTTTTGTAATAGCTTTCAGAAATTGCTAACCGACAAATTTTCGCCAGAGCTTCGCTACTTTGACCATAATCTTCCAAAATTTTTGCTATAACTTCTTCTTCATCATTTTTTTCGAAATAAAACCAATTATAACCATAAAAACATGAAAAAAAAACTATAATTGGAAGATTATGAATCAAAACAACATTTAAGCTATAAACCACAAAGCTAGAGCTCAAGAACTTACCTAGAACTTTGCTCCTTCCTTCCTCTTGCTTCAAGAACTCACTCTACTCACTCTCTAGCTTCTATAATCAGATCATTTTGGGCTGATTGGTGTGAAGAATTGTGAAGGCTCAAGCTTCCTATTTATAGCAAATTGGCCATTAACTACCTAACAACTTTTCTTCATTTCAAGCCCTTAGATTAAACTTAGTTGATAAGTTTAAATCCTACCCTTACACCTACTAGAAACAGACCTCTCCTCTTCCTTCCTTTAGTTAGTTTGTGTCAATTTTTAGTTACCCCAAATGCTTATTTAGTTAGGTGTAAGTTGGTGTTTTTATTCAAGATCCATCTCCACTTTTCAAATCTCCATTTTATGGCTTAATTAAAGGTCTTTTTAAAACTCTTAAATCACTTAAGTATGAATCATAAAATTTTATGAAAATCACTTTGGAGATAATCAAGTTCAAGCTTAAATTGTGTTTGTTCATAATATCTACTTATATTTGTTCTATGATCAATGGTTTTCAAGATACGATTTATTTTCTATTGGTTCTCATTTACTTGTGTCCTGAATTTATCCTAATGGTTTTTATCTTACCATTAATTAATTAACCACTTAACCCATTTATTACCTATGCTTACATCATTATTTACCACTAAAGTCTTCTTAAATTAATGTGAGATTAAGACATATTTGCCTTAAAAGTCTTCATGATTTTAATGCTCCATGTGAACCCTTTAATTGCATTAATGTGAAGTGCAATTTTTCTTCCTTGATTAAGAAATGTGCTTAATTTATCTTTGCACCATTTATTTAATTAATAACTTCAATCCTCTATTCTGATTTTTTATGCACAAACCTTGTACTCCCTCTTTTCTCTTCAAATCTTTTGTTTTAATTACTTATTAAATCATCTAGAAAGAATTCTCTCATTGGTTGAAGCTTAATTCACATGGATCTCACTTTATGATACTTAATTAAAGCCTTAGGATTTAGCTTTATTAATTTTAATCCAAGCCTTTGATGTTGGGTTGGAAAAATCTAAACACTATTAGTGATATTTGTTAATGATTTAGGATTAAGAATTAATGCAATTACTTAGCCTTTTTAATTAGTAATTTTTGCCACTTTAAATAATTAAAGGGAGAATTAATTAATCTTGGTTAATATTGCTAATATAGTGTTTTAGAGGTTATTAGGCCTAATTGTAAAAATTTGATAGGTTTCTAAATTAATCTTGATGATTAAAAATCCTTTGTATACTAATCTTGGCCTTTAAATATCATTTGGACCTTAATTTAATTGATATATTCTTAATTATGCCCTTTTTAAATTAATAATTAATTAATTTCGAAAATTACAAAAATATTCCAATTATTGCAAATTTAATTGCCCAATAATTTGTTGCTAATTTTCTTTAATTGATTTAGGCATCTTTTGATGATTTTTGATTGCTATTATGATATAGTTAAGATTATACTTGATTATGATAATTTTAGGATATTTTATGATCCCTAAATAAGATTTAGAAAATTAAATCTCTAGTCACCTAAATTCTAGGAGACATTACCTAGAAAATAGGATAAACATAACAGAAAAATTGAGACCACATATTCACCTATTTTAAATAGGCATTATTTATCCAATATAATATTCAAGATATATTATTTATCCAAATATAATATTTAAGATATATTATTTATCCAAACATAATATTTAAGATATATTATTTATCCAAATATTTAAGATAAATAATTATTTGGGTATTACAATTATAAATTTTAAAAAAAAAACAAAAAAAAACTTTCGGCGGCGACATTAAGTCGCTAAAACATACTTTTTGTAGCCGACATATGAGAGTCGCCGAAAGTAGTTATTGTATCAATATTATAAATTTTTTTTTAAAAAAACTTTGGGCGGCGATATTAAGTCGCCGTTAAAACATACTTTCGGTGGTGACATATGAGTCACACGTTTAAAGTATTTATTCTATCAATATTATATTTTTTTAAAAAAAAAAACTTTCGGCGGCGACAATAAGTCGCCGCTAAAACATACTTTCAGCGGCGACATATGAGAGTCGCCGCTGAAAGTATTTATTGTATCAATATTATAATTTTTTTTTTAAAAAAAAAACTTTGGGTGCCGATACTAAGT
Source organism: Acacia melanoxylon (assembly GCA_019022615.1). NCBI lineage: Eukaryota > Viridiplantae > Streptophyta > Magnoliopsida > Fabales > Fabaceae > Acacia > Acacia melanoxylon. The sequence goes on from JAFJYJ010000042.1 coordinate 1,350,239, forward strand.
CGCCGCTAAAACATACCTTCGGCGACGACATAAATTGTCGCTTTGAAGTTAATACTTTCAGCGGCGACTCTATTATTGTTGCCGTTGAAAGTCGTACTTTCAGTGGCGACTTTCAATGTCGCCGCCAAAAGTGGCCACTGAAAGTTTTTTTTTTTTTTTTTGTAGTAATGCTTTAACCTCTAATGATTTGTACTCCTATTCTAATGGGAATCTTTTTTTAATTAGTTGTTCCTTCTTTCAATTTTATATCTTATCTCACGGCACACTCCACACCATATTGGCATGACAAGTGTGTAAGAACCGGCTGAACCCAAGAGGGAGGTGAATGATAAAAACTTAGCAACTTTGAAAATCTTTTTGTAACTCAGTAAAATGTGTTTGTATGACAGTAAAGAGTTATAAAGCTATAGACAGTCATTCAAACATATGTGCTGGAAATATAGGAGATTAAGGAAAAAAATATGCAAACTGAGATTTATACTGGTTCGGCCCAATCCTTGACCTACGTCCAGTCCCCAAGCTCCACTTGAGATTTTCAATTCACTATCCTCTTGTTTAATCCGGGCACAAGAGAAGCCTTTACAAACCCACAAGTTCACCCAGGCACTTGTGAAGCCAAATCTCTCACCGAGATACTCCCCCTTACACAATGTAAGGTTACAATATGTTTCCCACTCAAGTTCAGCCAATCTTGAGTAACTCTCAAATAAACAGATATAATGTTTATAACGAATCTTCTCTCAGAAGTGAATAAGATAAACACTGAAGTACATGACAAATAATTTCACTCTCCATGAAGAACTATGTAAGTATTGAAAACAGAGTGTGTATGAGATGAGCTATAGATTCAGAATTTGGGCATTTTGACAAAGGCAAGCTCTTGTCTCTCTCCTTCTTCGTTTTGAATGTGCCTCTACTTATAGGTGAAGATCATCTGAACGTTGAGAATATGACCGTTATGAATAGTAACCGTTAGAGATCAGTTTTGGTGTCTTCTCTCACTAATCTTCACTTAATCCAGTTGTGCAGAAGTTCAGAGTTGACTCTCTGCGAATTAATCCGTTGGTGAAGCAGTTACTGGATGTGGAAAACATTCTTTAATGCTTTGCAAGTGTGTGCAGACAGATTACCCAAAAGTATGCAACTTTATGGGTTTTGCATTTAATGTTCTGACATGCTTTTTGCTTTTGCTTTAAACCTTCATTTAATATCTTTAAAACATCTGAAACTCACTAACAAAGTGGTTAAACATAGCTAGGAATATTGAGCAATGATAATTGGAAGTATTAAGATCAAACGAGAAGGTTTCACAAATTCGTCAGTTTTGAATTTCAAACTCACTGATGAAAACTCGAGTTTTGTTTCTCAAAACTCGAGTTTTGGACTTTGGTGTGTAGAAACGATTTAAGTCCAAAACATCAAAACTGAAGGTTTTCTTCCAAAACTGGAGGTTTTCAAAACATTGAAAAACATCAAACTTTCTGCTTGGCCAAAACTCGAGTTTTGATATCAAAACTCGAGTTTCCATTTAAATATGAAAACTTGAAGAAACTGCGCCAAGTCAAAACTGGAGGTTTTGGAGGTAACTGGCGGTTTTCAAAAACAGAGATAATACAAAGACTTTCTGCCTGAGCAAAACTTGAGTTTTGAAATCAAAACTTGATTTTTTACTTTACTGTGAAAACTTGGAGAAAACTTTGCCAAATTCAAAATTGGAGGTTTTCACAATAACTGGAGGTTTTGAAACCGGCTAAAAAACTGAATCCTCTCTCGTCAATTCAAAACTCGAGTTTTGATTCAAAACTCGAGTTTTCACAAATTGAGTGAAAACTTGGAAAATTTCAAGTTATATTGAAAACTGGAGGTTTTAGCCAAAACTGGAGGTTTTCAAAGTTCAAAAGCTTAGGAGACTCTCTGTAAGTCCAAAACTCAAGTTTTCAATGAAAACGAAGTTTTGTCTTTCCCAAAAATATTGAGAAGTCTCTGTATTGTGAAAACTTGAGTTTTCTCTGAAAACTGGCGGTTTTGCTTAGCTCGATAAATTGAGTTCTTTTATGTAAGATGAAAACTCTTGGCTAATCTCAAACTCAAGTTTAAATCTCCAAGCTTGAGGTAAGAATCCAATGCAAGAAGAATCAGCTCCAAACTCATTGTATTATGTCCGTTATGATCCGATGAATGAAGACTGTTCTTGACCAGCGTTTTTGAAACGTCTTGAACTGACTGTCAACTTTTGAAGGTCATATCTCCTTGGTCTGAACTCTTTTTTGGTTCTTTTAACTCTTGATGGAACGCTCTTTGAGTCTACTTTCATATGCCACTAATTTCAGCTAAATCAGATTTGTAGTTTGTTAGTTACACTCAAAACATTGAAGCTTGGTTTGCTGTATGGCGTGAATTTCAGTGTCAACTTGTACAATTCATAACTCCTTGATCTGAACTCCTTCGGGCTTGGACTTTATATTAAAATGACGCATTGGGAGTCTAGTTTCATATGACACTATTTTCACCTCAATCCGATCTCTGGTTTGAGAGATATCATTGAATTACCAGACCTCGCCCAGCTGAAACGTGAAACAGAGTAGAGCAGAGTTGCCGAATAGTCTTTGAAACTCGAGTTTTGACTTGAAAACTCGAGTTTTCCTAGTCCGAGATGTCGAGATCGAAGACACTACAAAACTCGAGTTTTGAGTTCCAAACTCGAGTTTTGAGTCCTAAACTCAAGTTTTGAGTTCTTAACTCGAGTTTTCTCATACCAGAGGAGCAAATCATTGTAGAGAAGTAGGAAACTCGAGTTTTGAGTTGGGAACTCGAGTTTTCTCATCCTGGAGCTGATTTTTGCTGACTTTAATTCCTAATCGAGCCATTCCAACTTCCATATGATCTTAGATACTTCTAGCATCAATCTAGAGACTTGAATAATGATATCTCATTCCATTTAGCAAGTTCTTCCTTCTTTAATATTCCATCTTGATCATTCCTCTTAATCCAACTCTTTCTTTCTTCTCTTCTCTTGATCATTTCTCCATTATTAAACTTTGCATCTACATTCAATATAAGAATTAGTCAAAGCATAATGTAAATGTAATATGTAACCTTTTTGATTTTAAGAATGACATCTATATAAGACATCATCAAAATAATCATAACCAACAAAGTGGATGAAGACATCAAATTCTTGTGTATCTCCCCAATAATAGCTCATGCGATAAAGTTTGTTTGAATGTGTCATGGCATGGCAAGAGTATCATATAAACGTGTCAGCGTCTATATAATAATTAAAAGATATAATGATGATATATATGAATGTAGATGAGAGTTAGAGTTTAAAAAAAAAAAACAATTATGATTTGGCGGTTGTAATTTTACTGAAAAATATAATTCAAATTACTTTTAAAATAGAATGTGGGAGATATTGAAGGAGAGAATGTAAGAAGTTTAATTAAGGGCATTTTAGTATTTGGAAATTTATATTTTAATAATTGATCCTTCTAAATAATTACAATTTTTACGGTCCTTCCAATAAATAGTATTCTCTCTAGGTCCTTCTTTCTAATTTTCTTTTTTCCAAAATATAAAAAATTACCCACGGAATTACCCACGGAATTCCGTGGGTAATTATTTTTTACTTTTTAAAAACAAAAATTGTTAAATTACCCACGGAATTCCGTGGGTAATGTAGATCGTCACATTACCCACGGAATTCCGTGGGTAAATTTTTTTTTTAAAATTTTTTTTTTTTATGTTTACCACGGATTTCCGTCGAAATTAGCGACGGAATTTTTTCCGTCTCAAATTCCGTGTCTAATTTGATGTTTTTTGTAGTGTCTCCCCTAATGAATATAAATAAGTGTGTGTTGTGTGTAGATCATAGATTAGTGAGTGTGTGTTCTCTGGCGATGGTGAGACGGAGGGTGCGTGAGAGGCGAGGAAAGGATGAAGAAAAGAGAAGTTTAGAAGATATTTTAAGGTATGTTATTTATTTTATAAGATCATTTAGGTAGTTGAATTAATTTCTTTTCAACAAATTAAACTTTCTTCATGAAAGTTATCTACGCATTTTTCTCTTTCTAATGAGGGTAAAATAGTATTGATTATTGAAAATTTTGGGATTAGAATATTGGTAAAGTGTTGATTTTTGATAATAGAAGACCGTATATATGAAGAGCACAATAAATAAATAACTTTAATCGGTTTAGATTTTGTTAGTTAGCTGTTGTGAAATTTAAAAGAATTTAGGATTTGTGTCATATAAGATATTTTTACCGATTAAATGAGAGTCTAAGCATTTATTTGGATTACTAAAAGTATTATTTAAGGTTTAATCGGTTAGTTTTGCTAAATCTTGAACTATATAAAATTATGAATTGGGATTTGAGATTTTTAAATTAGAGATTGATATGATTTTGAGTATGTGGAGGTTTGGAGATTGTTTAATAAATTTGGGTTATACTTATAAAAGTTAGTATTAGGTTAAAAATTGAAGAATAGATAAATTATCATTTTTCTAGGAAAATTTAAAGCAAGATGATAGTTTAATTAATTATTTACTATTGTTTTAAAGCAAGATGAGATAATAGTTTAATTAATATTGTATTAGTGGTTATTTTGTTAATTCTATTAACGTATAATTATATCTATTTTTTTTAGAGCGGGCTTGGTCTCTTTCAAGTTTAGTTTTTGTGTCGTTAACTGTAGGTAACCACTTTCCACTCATCAGATTTATTGTATTTATGATGTTTTGTGAGTGATTTTTAATATATGAAAGTTTATTTTGACAGAAGTGTACTTTTTTTGAATTAAAAAAGACACTAACAAGATGAGGTTACAAGTGGGATTGAACACGTGAGCTCCCACTTTCTTAGTTTTTCTTTTGACCACGCTCAGTTTGGTTCCACGTCAACTGTCGTTTGTATAGGCTCGTCGAAAGCATCAAAAGCGTTAAAAGTTCTACGATTTGACACGTTCCTTCATCAACACAGCTTGTTGATTCAAATTTTGAACTCTTGTTAATGAAATACTCCCTCCGTCCCTATTTATTAGGGTCATATTTTTAGAATTGGCCTATCACTTTTTATAAGATTTTATTTGTGGATATTTGATAATTAAAAATATTTTTACCAATTGTAGCTCTAATTAATTTTCCTCAAACACTCTTCAATAATTTTTTTTATTATTACTCTCTCTTATTTACTTATTTATAATAAGGTTATATTTGATTTTTTTTTTAACATATTTATAAGTTGTAACTAATTTTAATTATTTTTGTGAACAACACGATACAGTTTGTAGGACCTTGTAAATAGGGAATGAGAGAGTAATCCAGAACTTCATATCATTCTCTCTGCTTTGTCAATATTCGATCACACATAGAAGTCTAGCATATTTAACCTAAGAAGGAAGATAGGATCCTCCAGTGAAAACCATGGAACAAGCAATGTGCTTTTGTGCAAAAATAAACATATAGTTTTCTAAAAAACGCACTCAACACCTCAAGTTCTTTTTTCAGGTGTAGAAGTGACTATGTGGTTATAAAAGTGGAGCAAAAATATTGATTGACCATTAGTTTGACTTTTTTTTTAAAGGCTAATATGGACGATGACTCAGTTAAAGGTCATCCCAGCTGGCAGTGAAGAAGTACGAAAATTATAGAAAAGGGCCTATATAGTTTTGAAAATTATAGAAAGGCGGCAACGGCGGCGAGGAGGCGGAGATGGGTGGCTCGATGGGTAAGATTGGGATTGGGAGAGAGAAAGGGAATTGGGGAGAGAAAATTGTAATCTCCAAAATATCTATGCCATTTTATGTAATTTTCTCTAATTCTTTTCTACCAGTTGAGATGAAATTTAGGTGAGTCATTGTCCATGTCAGCTTTAAAAATATAAAAAAGTCAAACTAACGGTCAATAAATATTTTTGCTCCACTTCTGTAACCACATAGTCACATTTGTACCCCAAAAAAAATATTTGGTGCATTTTTGGAAAAACCACATATATATTTTTGCACCTTAACCCTTATTTTTTTGGTTTTTGTTTCCTTTCTTTTTGGCCAGGAGGGATAAAATATTATACTTTATAGTAGGCTGCATCAAGAAACTTTAGCATGCCTCAAAGTCATAATAAGGCTCTTAAAACAAATAATATCCGGACAAAAGATTGAAGCTTTTAATTATTTAAATAATCGTTCCAATAAGTTCTTGAACTCTAATCTTTAGATTTATGATTAAAAGTGAGGCCTAGTTGGTGTGCAATCTCCTTTTGAATTCTCTTCACATCAAGTTTTCTAGGTACAGTTGTAGTAAGGAACGAGATCAAACAGATTATCCCTTTGAATTCTTCTATAAACTCTTTGAAGCAGAGTATATATCTTTGATCTTGTCATGATCTGAGCCATAAACTCCAATTAAGTGAGTATTAGGATCAGCTAATGCCTCCATCACATCCCCCAAGATGGGACTTCTCCATTCTAAAGCAGTGGAATAGCTCGATTTTGAACAATTCTTCTATGGATGTTTGGAACTTGAGGAAACTTGAATTGAAAGAGAGCTTATACACGTGAATTTATAATTTTAGCTTTAGATCCTTCACACTTGGTCCCTGAGGCATGAAGAAGAGAAGCATCGATCGCAGAAGTTGACTCGTATCAAACCTCAAAAGCGAAAAAGACAAAATGATGGAGAAGATATATTGCATTCATATCAATCCTTAAAATGTACTGATATGAAATACATCAATATATAGACTCGATGGAAGCATATGTGAATGAATGAGACATTGGCACATGTTACGTGGTTTAATATTAGTGTCATTAATAGGCTATGATGATGATTTATTTATGCTAATAACATGAATGAATTGCACGTAGAAAGTGAGGTCATGAATGAAAAGTCCACGCCTTGCCGCAAGTTAGCGTTCAGTTGGGAATCCCTCATCTTCTTCTTTTCTAAACTATTATATTAACATTTATGAATGGTTTAGATTTGATCTTTTATAAAATTATTATTAAATTGTTAACATATAAAAAGAAAAATAATTAATTAAATTCAAATTGCTGGATTTTGATATATATATATATATATATATATTAATGGCTAAATAAATTAATACTCAAGAGGAAGAGGAGGAACTTCCACAGAAATGATCTTGCAGCTACTTCATTACATAATTCTTTAATGGCTAAATAAATTATTACTGTTTAATGTGACTCCGATCCTTTGTTTAAATAAACAAAAAAAAAGTACTCCCTATCTTTTTTGTTTTATGAGATCCTTTTAATTGATCCCACAATTTAAGAGGTATGTTAAAATTAGTTAAAAATAATAAATATATAAGACATTATTATTTTTAAATTATGCTCTAATTTTTAATAGGTAAGTAGTATCAAAATCTAGAATGGAAATATAGTTCTGAATAGTTGAACTAATTCAATTGATAATGAGAGTTCAGTTTACATTATATAGACCACTGAACGTAAAGGAATACGGAAAGGAATAACAGAATGCATAACAACTTGCATGGTTGAACAACACGTGATAGCTCTATAACTAACTACTGACACGTGGACTGATACGTGGCTGTCTTAACAATTATCAAACTCTGAGTAATTGATTAACAAGTAGGAGAGAAAAGTAGCGATGAAAAATAATAAAAAAAGAACATACGAAAGAATATTACGAAAGGAAATAGAATTAGTTAGGGGGTAAAACTGGTAAAAACAAATTTAATATTCAAACAAGCCAAACTAAATCTTATAAAAATCACATAAGGAATTTAAGAATTTCTAATATCTTATAAAACGTGAATTTCTATATCTTATAAAACGTAGAGGAGGGGCTGGCAAAAAAAAAGGGTAGAGTTGGGAGTATGTATCTTGATATTCAACTGGTCTGGTTTTTCTCATAATCCAACTTAATTTATAAGTCTTCATCTAACCAATCTAAAAATTCACAATATTACTTTGATTTTTCTCTTCAATGAGTTCGTGAAGGATTATGAGAACAAGAACTAATAAGCTTCCACAATCATCAATTTCAACTCGGAGGGACCATAGCACCCATTCCAACGACAGTGACCTTCCATGAACAAATTATAGTACACAAACTTCGAAGTCTAACACCAAAATCTAAGCAAATTTGAAGGCAAGCGACACATACTATTACCTATCAAGCAAAAAAGAGCAAGCCCCTTACAACATATATTGTCTGGAACGAATCATCAGACCATGAAATTCTTTTGGGTATGTATATGATTGGAGAGGACATCTTCACTTGCAGAGGTGAGTAATACTTTGCAGCCTTTGTGATCTGCACCGTATGGGATTCCTACCTTGCTTAGCTCAAATCCCTTGCACAGGTCACCAAGTACAATAAGAATACTCTGCTCGTTCTTGATCCTATGAATTAAATCTGTGGCTCTTTTATCTTTGGATTTGTGATTAAAAGTAAGCCCCAGTTGACTAGCAATATTCTCTTGAATCTTCCTCAGGTCAGGATATTTGGTTATAGATGCTCTCACAACGATACCAAACATGTTGTCTCTTTGAACTCTTCTGTAAACCTTTTCAAGCAGAGCATCTTTGATCGCATCATCTGAGCCATAAACTCCGATTAAGTGAGTATTAGGGTCAGCTAATGCCTCCATAACATTCCCCAAAATTGGCTTTCCCCATTCCAAAGCATCATAAAAAGCATTGGACATGCATGCTTGTGCTTCCTTTTTCAAATGTACAACTGCTGGTTCTGTGGGCTGAGGCTCTGAATCATCTTTGCTTGAAGTGAGATAATGACGAAGAAGACGATGCGAAATTGCAGCAAGGCCAATAATTCCGGCAATTGCTACGGGTACAGCAGACCGCAACATTATTGAAGCTGTAATGAAACTCAAGACATGAGAGAGAATCAATTTATTTAGAGCACAAAATAGAAATACAGTGAGAGAGGAGTACCTTTCTCAAGGAGATCTATGAGGAGATTAAAAAAATTGATGTTTGGGTGTCGAAGATATTTACTTCCTTTTTTTCTGGGAATTCGATACCATAAGTTAGGAAGAAGTAACAGAGTTTATATAGGGAAGGAAAGAGAGATCCCAGAAATTGGAATGCAGCTTCGTCATTGCCATGTAAAGGTGAAGACGCGTTGCAAAAAAGTACTTTGAGTGGAATATTGACTTGTAACAGTTTTGCTCAGTCTCTTCAAAGTCAATGGCAAAACCCTTGCCATGTTGCTTCCAGTAATCAGCAATGGGACCTATCATTTCAGGCTCTTCAATCTCCATCCTTGAGCTCTGCAAGCTCTCACGAGAAATTTCGTACTTGGCATCCCTCTCACGATCCCCGGATACACCGCCTGCGGCGACATCATCAATGCCGGTGCCCCCATTGGTACCTTGTCCCCTGTTTTCTCATTTGCCACCGTCAAAACTCAATCATATTGAAGGTATATAAGGTTAAGGACAGTCTTGTCAAATTAGATTAAGCTATTTTTTATGGGTAGACAAACTTAACATACGCCTATATCTAAAAAAATCTAATATGGTATCAAAGTCTGGTCAATGTATCAAAGTTTGGTCCTAATTCATACTTTTTTCTATCAAAGTTTGGTCCTAATTCAAGCTTTTCTGTTCCAACGCCTATTGGAACATAGACAGATTATCAAATTAGCTTAGCGATCATCTCAGGAACTCTGGGATTCACCCACAATCCAGACTCTATTTGCATCCATTCATATATTAATCCTTCCTTTTCAACACTATATATATATGGAGTGGTATATATTGAATTTCATGGCACCATATTACTCCCATAATCCTATTTATAATTCACTTCCATCATATTGTACCCAAAAAAAAAAAAAAAAAAAAAAACTTAAACTTTATTAACGCTATAATAATGTTTAACAACTTTCCAATTTTACCCCTATTTAATATACATCATCTCTCATTTTTTAAGGTTATCACCCCGTCATAGATTAAAATTAATTGATGGGAACAATTAGTAAAAGTGAAGCGATATTTAACATTTTGAAGGATACATTTGCGAAGAATACGTGGAGGACAATAATTGATCCGTGTGTGCTTTTTGAAAGAAGAACACGCTGACCCCGCTGTGTTTTGGGCTTTTGGCACGCCTGTTGCCATTATATTGGCTTTTAGAAAGCATAGTAATACGGGGCAATGCACAAAACTCCTTTAAGAGGCTAATGTGCGCAGATTTACTTTGGAAATGAAGGAGTATATTTCTATAATTTAAACCAATGATCAATGTACACAGTTTTATTCCTCACTTTGCTTTTGTGGTTTGAACCACATGGCCTCCAAATCTTATGATAGCATTGTTGTTTTGAGGGTAACTCTCCTTTTATTAACACAAATATTCATAAGAAATTCCCCATTCTCTATTTCTGTTTTTTTGAATTCTCATTCACTTGTTTTCTCTCTTTTTTGTGATTCCAAAATAATTTATTTAACTTCATTAATTTCATCAAATTAAATACACATGTCTTAAATTAAAGACAGGTGCCAAAAACTTTAAAGACGATTGTGAAATACTTTCATTATAAGGTAAAAGTATATATATGGCACGACTTTACTTAAAGTTTCAATTTAGTCCCTTGACTAAAAAAAAAATAGCAAAAGAACAATATTCAGAGAAAAGAATGGTCTCCTTTGGACGAAGGGTTTTTTTTTGGATAAGCAAGAGTTACTTCTTAGGTTATGTCATAATGACACTACAAACACACATAAAAAGAAGTGATATAATAATAACCAGTCTTAATCTAAATTGACTAATATTTGATTTGAACAATTTGTTAGTAGAAACTGACCCAGTTCAATATTTGCGTGCTTGACGAAAAAATCTGCACTTCTCATCAAAGAGGGTTGATGCCATGTGTAAACTGTAAAATAAAGGCATAAATGGGAAACTTTAATTTAGGCTCTAGGGGCTCCTTTGTTCAATTCCTTGGTAATTAGGATTGCATTCTCTTTAGGTAGGATAGTGACAGAACGACAGAACGAAGAGTGTCATCATGAAGGTAGGGCAGCCTCTGAAATGTTGAACATGAAGTTCAAAGAGCTGTGTGGAAAAGTTAGACCTAAAACAAATGAGGTGGCGCAGCAGGAAAAAGAAATAAAAACAAGAGGCATTAACTTTATCGGTAAAGGATTTCTCGGGTCACTGGAGATTATCTCCAGTGACCCCCAAAACTACGTCGTTTTGGATTAGTGAAGGGTTTTTCCGTAATTTTGCACCCTTCATTAATTCACCTAAAACTACAAATATACACTTCATTAATTCAAAACGATGTAGTTTTAGGGATCATTGGAGATAACTTTTCTCCAGTGACTAGAGAAATACTTTTCCCTAACTCTATATATTTTTATGGAGACTTTTATTTATGAAGGGATATTGGACAATAATTGAACCGTTTTTCACCTTTTTATATATGTTTTTTTTAAAATTCTTAAGGAAATATCACTTCAATATTTCAAATAAGTGTTTTTTCAATTAAAAAAAGTTGTCAATTGCTTTACTGTTCTTGTTAATCTCATTACTATTATTGTCAACATGATTTTAAAGTTCAAGTGGTATTTTTCTGTCATTTTTCAATATTTTCACAAAAAAAAGGGGAGAAATGTAGGACAATAATAAATAATTGATAGAGCTGAAAATTAGGGTCAGCCCTTGAAAGGTCAGAGCCTAAAAGGGCTAACTCTTTTAGGCCCTGGATAAGAAAAACATATGTTTTTCAAGGCCCAGCCCTATAGGGCTAGAAGCCATTTTTCTAAAGTTTAACTATATTTCGCGTTTTTTTAAAAGAAATATAATTAGTAAATTATAATAATTAAATTTTTAATTTAACAAATAAATATTGTTAACATTGAGTCTAAAAAGCACGCATCATATAACAAACAAACACTGTCACTAAGTCATAATCAAAGGTAAAATATTGTCCATGTACCATAATTACAAATAAATAATGAGAAAACTTAACAAAATTAAAAATACTTCTTATAAATATGCCTTGAAAAGTGTAAGTAATCAACAAAATAAGCAATATAAGATATGAACAAAAATGGTCACTAGAAAATAAATCAAAAATACAAAATTAGTAAGAATATTTATGAAATAAGAAATATCTTTTATAAGTTTTAAATTTTAGGATTCTTAATACAAGATGTACTTATGAAACTCAATTCTAAAAAAGATAATAATGTACAATTAAATATTTACAATATCATTAAAAAAATTATAAAAGTAATAAAATTATTATTATATAAATAATTTTTTCTCAAAAAAAAAAAGAACATACGGGCCTAAAAGGGCTAGCTTTCACTTTTAAGGCAAAAATCTTAAACCCGGCTCTTATAAATTCAGAGCCTAAATGAGTCGGCCCGTCTGTTCTTGGCTCTAATACTCGAAAAGTGTGGGGCCATATGACATTATGACATAAATCTATATAATACTAGTATCAATTCATTAAAAAAAAAAATAAGTTTGCTCAGAAAATTTTTGTTTGCTTGATCAATCTACACCTGTTGGTCAATAAGTGGACGATGAAGAAGAAAGTTGGGTAATGTAGATTTTTATATACGTTGATCTGGAATTGATTCAGTTTGTATTAAGAAAAAAAGAGTTAGAGCAGAAAATGAAACCTAAAACCTCATATGCTTGAAGTGTGGGATAGTCCTTTTTTATAAATAAATAAAAAAAAAACCTTTATGCAATGGGTATCCATCGCCGGTAGCAATAACTAATCCTCTCATACCATAGACTTCCTGAAAAGGTTTTAGTGCTGGCCATGAGACCTTCTTCACATACATCATCATGGATCGAACCCCTGATTAGATGCTTAAGAAATTCAACGAAGTACCAACTGTGCGGGCCTCATGGTTTATGTCATAGTCTTTTTGCTTAAACAATGCGTAACGAGATCCTACGTAGTTTAACAAAAAACTTGTTTCAATAAGAAAATAAGAAAAAAGTAGTTTTTATTAAAAAAATGTTTAAATATAAATTAAGAAACGCCAAAAGGAAAAAAATTGCTTTCAAATTTAACATGATTTGTCCCGGTTGATTTTTACAAACTGAAGTTGGATAGGCTTTTATAGAAAAAGGGTGTTTCACGTAAAATTATTTAAATGATATATTAAAAAGTTAATTTCAAAAATTTCAAATAAAAATAAAAACAAAAGGTAGAAAAAAATTGTTTTCAACTTTATCCTGATTTTTGACCTAGAAATTAGTTTGCCCAAAAACTATATCAAACATCAATGAGGTTTTTTCTTCTCCATGTGGGTTTTTTTCTTCTCAACATGATGCTAAACTCATCCAAATTAAATTATATGTAGATGTGTAAGTTGTAACTTTTTTTTTTCTTTTTTAATCTCATACTTCATGCTAAAATAAGACATAAAAGGACAACTCTAGCTAGGGGCTCCTTTGTTCAATTCCTTTAATTCTTCGGTAATTACGATTTCATTCCCATGTCTAGTCGGTTTGGTTTGACCCCTTTATTTTTTTGGTATGAATCCTAATAGTCATGAAAATGCTTACTATAGAATTTCATAGTGCGTAACCTTCTAAAAGCATTCAAAGTTTCAGACATTTCTTTTTTCTTTCTTTCTTTTCTTTTTCCCCCTTATACAACAAGGTTAAAGCATAAAAGTGAAGAGATATTTTGATGAAGGCATTTGTGAAGATTATGTATAGGACAATAATTGATCCGAGTGGGGACTCCTGACTCCATAGCATTTTGAAAGAAGAGTACCCAAGTTGAAGTCATCAAGCATTGAGTCCTGAACACGCTGAGTTTGTCATCACTGGGTTTCGACAAGCCAGTCAGCATTTATATTGGTTTTTATAAACATATTAATTTAGGTATGAGAACAGTATATATACAGTTTCACAGTTTTACCCTATAAATGGAAAACCTGTCTTTAGGATTTGAGTTTTGTGACCTCCAAGTTCTACGACGGTAACATGTGTCGATGTTTTTATGGCTCACTCTCAACTTTTATGAACACATAACTACAAGAGCCAATATCTATTTCTAATTTTGTGAATTCTCATGTTGACTGTAATACCCTAAAAATCTCACTTATTATAAGTATTATATTTTAACAAATAATACCTATTGAAAATAGGTGAATATGTGGTCTCAAATTATTATATATGTTTATTTTATTTCTAGGCAATTTTTCCCTAGAATTAGAAGAACCAAAGACTAAATTTTCTAAATCCTATTGGGGATCATAAAATATCCTAAGATTATCATAATTAAGTATAATCTTAATTATGTCATAAAAGGTAATTAAATATCATCACAATACCTAAATCAATTAGAGAAAATTAGCAACAACTATTAGGCAATTAAATTTGCAATAAAAATTATATTTATGTTAATTTTCGAAATTAAATAATAATTAATTTTAAAAGGGCATAATTAAGAATATATCAACTTAATTAACATCCAAATGATATCTAAAGGCCAAGATTAGTATCTTAGGGGTTTCAAACAATTATGATTAATATAGTAACCTATCAAATTTTGACAATTAGGCCTAATAACTCCTAAAACACCATATTAGAAATATTAACCAAGATTAATTAATCCTCCCTAAAATCATACAAAAATGGCGAAATTTACTAATTAAAGAGGCTAAGTAATTGCATTAATTCTTAATTCTAAATCATTAACAAATATCATCAATAGTGTTTAGATTTTTCCAACCCAAATCAAAGGCTTGGATTAAAACTAATAAAGCTAAATCCTAAGGCTCTAATTAAGTATCATAAAGCTAAATCCTTGTGAGATTGAAATCAACCAATGAGGGGATTTCTTCTAGGCAAATTAAGATAGGAGAAGACACAATATTTAAAGTGGAAACAAGAGGGAGTACACGTCCCTTTGGAAAAATCAGAATTAAGATAGTGAAGTAATTAATTTAATTAAACAATAATAATTACACCACATACATGTCGTAATCAAGCATTAATTCATGAAGACTTTAGAGGCAATTGGAAGAGGATAAGAGTACTATGTAGTTAAAGCTCTTAAATACATGGAAGAGGATTAATTCAAGACACAAGTGAATGAGAATCTATACAAAATAAATTGTAGTTGGAGATATGTTAATCATAGATCAAATATAAGGAGTTATTATGAACAAGCATATTTTAAGCTTGGATTTGGTTATCTTCAAAATCATTTTCTCAACTTTTGTGATTAATATTTAAGTAATTAAAGTGGTTAAAAAGACCTCTAATTAAGTCATAAATTTGAGATTAGAGAAGTGGAAAAGAGACTTGAATAAAACTACCAACTTGCAACTAACTATATGAGCATTTGGTGTAACTAAAAATTGAAACAAACAAAATAGAAGAGGAAGGTGTAGAAGTCGGTCATGAAGCTTAGATAAGGAGTGATTAATTAGTCATCAATCAAGCATTAATCATAAAGTAAAAATAACATTAATGAGGGGACAAATTGGCATTGTACAAATTGACTTTGGGGTAAAAATTTGAAGAGGATAGGGATGAGGGCCACGGTTTGGAGTGTGAGTGAAGAGAGAAAAAGATGAGACAAGGGTAAAATGGGAAGGAAATAAGCAAGGGCATGTGAGGTCTTTTTGCACCTTGGACTTTTACTATAAATAGGGCCTTTGGCTCTTCATATTTTCTCACACCAAGATAGCAAGTATCATCTGATTCTAAGAGTGAAAGAGTGAGTGAGAGTCTTGGAGAAAGGAGGAGCAAAGTTCTGGGTAAGTTCTTCAGCTATAGCTTTTGAGTTTTTTAGTTAATTGCTGTTTTAATCTTAAATCTTCCAAAATTAGTTAGTTTTCGTGTTTTCTGAGTTTAAAAATGAGTTTGTTTCGAAAAAATGTTGGAGGAAAGGTTGGAGCAAAAATTTTGGGAGTTGAGAGTCAAAGTAGCGAAGCACTGGCGAAATTTTGTCGGTTAGCGATTTCTGGAGTCAGTGGTAAAAACGCTGGTATTTTATGTTGAAGATGAGGTTCTAAAATTCTGAGAAAATTCATGGTTAAACTAGACATGTAGTGATTTTCAAATATACCTAAAATGTATTATTTCGAGTTCTTTGCTAGGAGATAAAAATTCCCAAAGTTGGGCTATGTTTTCTGGAGAGTTTCTGGGCAGAGGTTAGAAACACTAAACCTGGGAATGACTCACACAATCTGGGAAAAAATGAGTATTTTTAATTAAAACTAGACATCCTAAGGATTCCGAGGAATTTTACGGATCCTCGTTTTGATTTTTGTAGAATTAGTTATGATTTTTCAAAGTTACACGAAAAATCAGCCCAAATGCTGTTAAACAGCGTTTTTCTACGAAATAAAGGGGAAATAATTGTAAAATAAATACACCAGGGGTAAAATGGTCATTTGTGACTAAGATATCTATTAGGATATTATTTATGAATTAATAAATGCGATGGTACTATTATAGGCTGTCCGAGAACACAAATTGACAGACAAAACGTACCGTATTCATCAACGAAAGGTACGTTCGCGGCGTAATGTAACACTGACTCTAATGCTTATAGTATGTTTATATATGATAGTTGTATTCATAAACTAAGATGCTGTCTTAGTTCATTACTTACACATTCAGCTTTACACGGGTTATAGTCTTATTAATACCGTTGAGTTTTCCTAGCGCTGAGGACACGTTTGATCGTGGCACTGGTGAATAGTGCAGACCGGGATAACATGCATATTGCAGGGGCTATGTATTGTTATTTCCTTACATATCTGATTATGTATTTCCTACATCTGTTATGGGCTTTTGTAGTGATTATTGCTGAAATGTCATGAATATCTGTCATACATATATTATTTACATAAGCATGAGGTTAACCGTTACCTGAGGTCCGATGGGCATTGGACCTCAGTCTTAAACTAATAGTCAGGAAAGGATCATGAACCAGAGAAGGCACCAGTAGATGGAGCCGTAAAAAGGCGCCGATGGACAGAGTCGTAAGGAGGCACCGGTCAAAGTAAACGCAGGAAGAAGGTTAACAGAGTCTACCTTCTGGCATGAAACTAATAGGGTTACTTCAAACCATTTGGTGCTTAAACTAGAAAGGGTCGTCTATGTGGTTCAGTCAATCAGTCGCCGTGAATTCGGGGAGACTCCCACTAGACCTTATTACCCAGCCTGGCCAAATGGATTTGATTTAACTGTGTTAGGTTCTATGCCCCAAGTCAAGAAATGGCTCGGTCTGAAAATGTATAGTTACAATGTAAATTCTGTAATTATATAAGTTCTGTATCACATGAATATTCCTTCGGGAAAATTGTAATATACCAGTATACGTTAGGCATCAGCATATGCCTGAGTATTTTATATCAGATACTCGTTGTTCAAATTTTTAGTACATACTCTCCGTTTCCGCAACACGTTGAGTTGTAGCACCTCAAACTCTGACGATTTTTATAAAACCACGTGTCTCCGGCACAATTTATGCTACGAAACTTGGGGTGTTACATAGACGTTTACTTTCACCACCCTTTTCTCATCCAGATTGTTCGTTCTCTCCTTGAGGTATTTTGGCACACTCATTTTCTTTTTCATTTAATAAAATACTGAAATTAAGTTTCTTTCCCACATTCTTAATATTATGCCAAACACATTCATGATAATAAACATTTCATTTCATTATAGCCTTAGCGTAGGAACCAAATCGGCTCTAGACACAATGATCTAAGCTAGATAATACTAATAGCATGTTTTACTAACGAGGTTGGGACTAATGGCTGGAGACTAATTTATCCTTACGTGGCGAACCAATATTAAAATTTTTGATGGGAGAGGTACTAACATTCAGTACCAGATAGCGTGTCAAATATAATTGCCTCCAATAAAATGATACATGTAATTAAAGAAATAATCTTTTAAGCAAACCGTGATCAGTAGGGAGTTACAGTTTGAGAGGGTTCATAATCATTTGTTTCAGCGTAGGACAATTGATATTGGTAGCTAAAGCAATGAATTAATGCTTTGAGCCGTATCATTTATATTGCTAATTAATCGAAATTTATCATTCTATGATCCAATAGATTGAATAATTAAATATAAAAACATAAAATATTAACTGGATTTCAATTATCAAGTGTTGCAGATTATAATTATTTAATTTAGTTCTAAAAATGCACACTTACATGTAAGTTCTTTTATTTGTAAAGCATTGGTTTTTTACTTAAATAAATTTTTTAATGTCTTCTTATTTTCATTTTAATGATAATGCACTCAAGAGATACTATTTAATGGGTGGGAAGCACGAAGGTAAAAGTGGTAGCACGAAGTGGTTTCGGCCGAAAGTAAGTTATTTAAATTCAAGTTCTTTAATTGGCAATAACTTTATATATGTCTTTATTCATTTTTACCATTTGCTCTTAAAGTATAGTGCCATCGGAAATCAGGGAAAATTGAGTGCGGATACTACGTTTTACTTTATATGTATAACATTATTGTTAGTGGACTTACAACAAATTTTAAATAGGTGATCATTTATTGATTCTCAAATGATTTTCATTTTTGCTCTTGTAATTGAATTATTAGTTATTTCATTATATTGATTGATTTATATTAATTTATTCTTCCATTTGCGTGCAGATTTTTGTTATATATTAATTTGATCTGAGACATTTTTGTATGACATCTTTTACAACAAATAGATGGTGTATAAAGATAAAAGATTTCTTTTACATAGTGTAGTGGTTTAGAGAACTTGTGGATACTTAATTATATTTGTTTAAGTTGATCTTGCTTAATTTAATTTGGAGCACATACTTGATTATAGAAATGAACTGATGGATGTATACATAAAAGGTGTAGTAATTATCCTCACTCAGTTTTCTTTATCCTCTGTTCTGGTTGGGAATTGGTTGTCTTAAAGGCTATAGAAAATACGAATTACAATTTTTTTAAAAAATGAACTTTCAACGTCTGTTTTCTATAAAACAATCGTTGTAAAATGCTTACAATGACTGCTTTGAAAACAATATGAAAAAATACTCAAATTTGATATACACAACGTCAGTTTTTGGTAAAATTGTCATTGTATAAGTAACTTACAATGATGGCTTTACTGATAACACAGCAACTACTTTCTAAAAGCAATTGTTGTAAGTCTCTTACAAGGACGGTTTTAAAACAACCGCCTATTTTAAAACTTTAAAAGACACTCACATATACCTCCCATAAAAATGATAGGCTAAGGGTCCTAGTTACTAATGTATTCTGCAGTAGTATTAAAGGAGAGCTCATACGCGTGAATTTATAATTATAGCTTTAGATCCTACAAACTTGGTCCCCGAAGCACGAAGAAGAGAAGCATTGATCGCAGAAGTTGCCTAGTCTCAAACCTCAAAAGCAACAAAGACAAAATAATGGAGAAGAAATATTGCATTCATATCTATCCCTAAAATGTATAGATATAACGAAATACTCGTACATCAATTTATAGACTTGATGGATATACGGATGAATGAGATATTGACACATGTTATAATGAAGTACATACGGATGAATGAGATATTGACATTATATAAGCTGTACGCTTATATTACGTGGTTTAATATTAGTGTCATTAATTGGCTTTGATGATGATTTATTTACGCCAATAACATGACTGAATAGCACGTGGAAAGTAAGGTCATGAATGAAAAGTCAACGCCTCGGCCGCAAGTTGGTGTTCCATTCCGAATCCCTCGTCTATTCTTTACTTTTTAACTATTATATGAACATTTGTGAATGAATTAAATTTTATCTTTTATAAAATTATTGTTATTGTTAAATCAAAAAACAATTAACTAAATTCAATACTACAATACAAAAAATAAAAGTAGTATTTTATATAAAACTAAATCTAAACTATTCAAATTTTGATCTTATAGTTCGAAAAGGAAGATAGAGAAGGATGTGAAGGAAAGAAGATGGTTCAAAACCGGTTTGCATATGATTGGGTGTGCATACATACATACTTTTTATATATATATATATATAAAAATATAAAGTCATTATTATAGAAATGTGAACGTGGTGGGTGCTAATTATATTCCCCAAGATGAGTCCCTCGGAGTGGAAATTTATGACACTTTCTTTTGTATAAAGTCCTTATTATGGAAATGCGAACGTGTTGGGTGCTAACAATACAAACTTCTAAAGTATTAAACCGCAGACCAAGCAAAATTATATAGCACGCAAACCACGCATATTATTATTATTAAACATAATCCTATATTGGAAAAACAAGAGCAAATATATAATAAGTGTAACATCTTAAATTTCATACTACTTATTATGTCCGATAACATATAGTATTAGGAATATCAACAGAGCTGACAGTGTTGACAGATTAGAGTAGAGCAAAACAGAGAACATGCATTAATGTTTGGACGATAAGTAACTGATATTATATGCTTAAACATATACTAGTAAATTTAAATTCCCAGAGGAATGTTCGTTTAATACAATAATACAAATTCAGATTATCCTCTAACTAGACCTGAAGCCATGAATCAAACTCAGTTATTCATATCAGTTGGCCAGGTCAATATGAATTAGTGGGAGTCTCCCCGTCTTTCACGGTGACTAATTGTTGTAACTGTGAAACCGGCTGAACCCAAGAGGGGGGTGAATTGGGTGAAGATTTAAAACTTGAAACTTTGAAGATCTTTTCGCGTTTTCTAAATCAACAGTTAGATATTCAAATAAGCATATACTGGAAATATAAGAGATAAGGGAAGAGAATATGCAAACTGTGATTTATACTAGTTCGGCCCAATCCTTGACCTACGTCTAGTCCTCAAGCTCCACTTGAGATTTTCAATCCACTATATCCTTGTTTAACCGGGCACAAGAGAAAAGCCTTTACAACCTCACAAGTTTAGTCGGGCACTTGTGCAGCCTTTACAATCTCTTACCGAGATACTCCCCTTACACACTGTAAGGATACAATTACACACTCTGTAAACGAAGGATGATCTTCTCACTTTTGGACCCACTCCCCCTTACAAGTTGTAACTGTACACCCACTCTCAAAGGTTCCACAAACTTGAGATTTGATCACTAAACAGATAATCAAATAAGTGTTTGGACTCTCTCACAGAGTAGATGAATAATAATCACTGAAGTACATAATCGATCATCTCACTCTCTACTGTAAACTATATAAGCATTGAGAAACAGAGAGTATATGAAATAAGTGTTGGATTCAGAATATCAGCATTTCGACAGTGCAAGCTCGTATCATCGTCTTTTCCATTTTGAATGGTTCTCCTTTTATAGTCAGTGAACACTACAAGAAAAATCAGTTTTTGCTACGGAAAAATTCCGTAGCAAAAAAGCCTTTTTCCGTCGCAAATTTGATTTGCGACGGATTGTGTCCGTCACAAAAAGCCGCGTCGCAATTGCGACGGAAAAACAATTTTCCGTCGCAAATTTTATCATTTTTTTAATTTTTTTTTAAATTACATAATACAATATTTTTGCTATTAAACACACTCTAAGTTTCTATATTTAAAAGCTCATTAATGAACAACACATAACAAATAAAAGGAACAAGGAGAAATTAACAAATTCTTATAATTATTAGGGCAACCATTCAAATAAAGAAAACAATATTGCGAAATAAAGTTTATTTATAACCAAAACAAGGAAAATTGAGATAGGGGAATACTAAAGAAACATTGAAGGCACAAGGTTTCTTCAACCATCAATACCCATCTTTTTCCTCTTCCCCAACTTTACTCTCTCCATCTGCAACATTAAGACCACCAATTAAACCTAAATCAAAAGTGAAGAATATACAAGACTTTCACAGTGACCATCCATAACAAAAGTGAAAAAAGTAGCAATGATAAAGAATTATAAAAGGGAAAAAAATAAAATAAAAAATCAATCAAAGCACACTTTAAATTAATAAACCTACTAAACAATATAGTAAGTGAAAAGTGGTTACCTCTCGCCGAAGCTAACTATTATCACACTGCTCCTAATCCAAGAGTTCAAACATACGCCAAAAATCAATCTACCACAACCAATTTACTAACTATTAATAACTCTTCTAAAATTCTACATAAAATTATAACTTATAATTTCATAAAATTAAAAATATACAAATTATAATAATAAATTTGGAATGCTTGAAGTGGGCAAAATTATGACGGGACGATTTAAAAATTAAGGAGACTATTTATTATTATTATTTTTTTCTACAAGTATTTTAAACTCTAAGAGCTTATTTCAATACTTTAAATTAGGAGTTTAAATAAATATTAACAACATAAAAATATATTTTATATCATATATCTATATTTGTAAACAATATTAAAAATGAAATAATATAGGAATGAGCTAGATTAGATCCTATTATATAGGTGTAAGTTGGATCAGATCCTATCTTTTTGATTTCATGATATTATGTTAATACAATAACTTCCATTATGATTTAATGATGATCACGATTTGCAGCATCTTTCCCGATTCCATTACGATGTAATGATTTGATATATATAAACTACCTAATAGTAACTTATGTCAGCAAGTTTCTTATTATTTCCAAAACCATCGGTATATGTTTATACATATATAAGACAACACAAGTTTCCCATTATTTTCCTAAAGCAAAGCAACATATATATGCACCTATACATGAGCTCTCTTTTCATCTATATATACAACATACGGCCGAGCTTTTTGGATCCCAAAACACACATACATATATATACCCCACATACACAAGATCATCTTTTAACACTTTCCAAGTGTAAATGACAAAGAAAGGTATTTGTTTTATATTAGCATAGCTTCTCATTTCTCCCTCATATGCGTGTGGCTATGCACAAATATATTTACTACACTAACCGTGAGCCCCTGTTTCTTTGCTCATCTAGTAACAGATCCAAGGCTCACTCCTATGGTTTACGGGAAAATAGAGGGGTTTAACCAATGCCACAGAAGTAAAGAACGCACAACATTATTTTAATTTCTGAAGAAAGGGGGACATAAAAAGCATTTAAAAAATAAGAAATTAGTGGGTATAGAAGAATGGAACCTTACCTCTCTTCTCCAGATGAAGATGAAGATATGGGAGACGGGGGGCGACGGCGAAGAGGACATGGGGGCCGACGGTGAAGAAGACCCCGATTCTGAGGACCGGACTCGTGGCGGATCGAGGGGAGAGGAAAAGCAAGAGAGTTGGCGGATTTGAGGCCAAATGACACTGAACGCGAACTGGTTGGGATTAAAAATCCCGACTTTTTGCGACGGAACTAGGTTCCGTCACAAAAAGCAAATTTTTTTGCGATGAAATTGAAGTTCTGTCGCAAAAAGCCATTTTTTTTTAGACGGAACTGAAGTTCCGTCGCAAACCGGCGGGGTTTTTCCCAATAGATTTTTTTTTTTAGTTTTGTGACGGAATTTAAAATCCGTCGCAACATTTTGCGACGGATTAGTTTTTCCATCGCAAATTGCGACAGATTTTAAATTCCGTCGCAAAAGTTTGCGACGGATTAGTTTTTCCGTCGCAAGTTGCGACGGATTTTAAATTCCGTCGCAAAATTTTGCGACAGAATTATTTTTTCGTCACAATTTGCGATGGATTTCAATTCCATCGCAAATTGCGACGGATTTTGTTCCGTCACAAATTCCGTCGCTATTTTGGCATTTTCTAGTAGTGGAAGAACATTGAGCAATTCTTCTAGGTTTGAATATGATCGTTGTGAGCGTATATGACCGTTGGAACTATTCGACCGTTGGAGAAATATTACCGTTGAAGCTTCTGACGTAATCATCTGCTTTTTGAAAATCTGATGTTAATCTTTCGTTTGATCATCTGAAACTTGCTAACAAACATGATTAATAGCATTGAGAAGTATAGCAAGCAGAAATCAATTGATAAGAATCATTTCTGAAATTGGACGTTGCTGCTACTGAGTTGCTGTCATACTGACTCGAGGCATAAAAAAGCTTGGCTGAGTTTGCATATTGTTAAAATCAATATGTACGTTTGAGAATGCTATCTGACTCGAGGCACATTAGGTTCTGGCTCGAGTTCACCAACTCGAGGCACATACTTCCTTGGCTCGAGGTTGCACGACAGATTTGTTCTTCATTAATTGCTCTGGCTTCACTTGGCTCGAGTTGAAACAAATTCTAGCTCGAGTTACATCATCGTGATAGAGTATTTTAGGAATCAACTTGACTCGAGGCACATGATACATTGGCTCGAGGCAGTAGACTCGAGGCATCATTCTTACAGGCTCGAGTTAATCGTCAATTGATCATTTAGGTTCAGAAGTGTTTGACTCGAGGCACAATTAATCTTGGCTCGAGTCTGTGTTCAAAATAGGATTTCTGTCATTCTGACTCAAGGTAAAAAGCCTTCCCAAAACGTCTAACTTTCTGTCTTCAATTTGACTCGAGGTGGAACTTCTGACTCGAGGCAAAAACCCTTCTCAAAACGTATAACTTTCTGTTTGCCTTTGACTCGAGGTGGATAAGCTGACTCAAGGCAAAAACTTCAATTCTGTGCTCTTTGACTTGAACTAGATTTGAGGAGGCACTCATCAAAATTGGTTACTTCCAAATTCTATGAAACCCTTGTTGTGTCTAGAATCATATGGAATTGGTTTCATTCATTTGGTTGTGTATTGACAGAGAACCGAAGCTATTCTGAATTGAATCCAGAATTTCGAGTGTCAACTTTCGAAGGCCATAACTCTCTGGTATGAACTCCATTTTTTCTGGTTCAACTCTTGATGGAACTAATTTTGAGTCTTCTTTCCAATGGCACCAATTTCAGATCAATTGGATTTGTAGTTTGTGAGATACACTCAAAACACCGAAGCTTGGTCTGCTGTGTGATGTGAATTGATGTGCCAACTTGTAGAATTCATAACTCTCTCATATGAACTCCTTTTGGCTTGAATTATATATCAACATGATGCATTTGGAGTCTAGTTTCATATTCCACTGGTTTCACCGCAATCCGATTTCTGGTTTGGGAGATATCATCGAATTACCAGACCTCGCCCGAGCTGAACGTGAAACAGAGTGCAACAGAGTTGCTGAAATACTCCTTAACTCGAGGCAATAAGTGGTGTGCCTCGAGGCAGCTTGTTCCAGAGGCAAAAATCACTGTAGCAAAGTGGTGACTCGAGGTAGTTGTTGCTTTGACTCGAGTCAACTTGTTCCAGGTGCCCAAAACACTGTAGAAACCCTGTTAACTCGAGGTAAACTTCCTGGCTCGAGTTAATTCATCCCAAAACGTAATTTTGCTTATTTTGACTCCGATTTAAGCCGTTCCAACTTTCATATTATTGTGGATACTTCTAGAATCAATCTAAGAGCTTGTATAATGATTTTCTCATTTGATTAAGCAAGTTCGTCTTTCTTTCTTCTTCTCTCGATCATTTTCCACAATTCAAATCTTTCTTTCTTCTCTTCTCTTGATCATTCCCAAAATCCTCTGATAGCTTCTTGCTTCCTTGATATTCTCTACAAGTTATTCTTTTTCTGTAACCTCGTATCTCCTTCTTGATTAATCAACTTTGACTAATCTATATCAAATATATAGTAGTTAGTCAATGTAGAAGATAAATATAGTATACAAGCTTTTTGCTCTTAATAATGACATCTATATAAGACATCATCAAAACTAATCATATCCAACAGTAACCACTTCGATCCATCTTTCCTTAAACACCAATGGTATGAACTGACTTAATCATATTCATTGCCAGCAACTATGCCCTAATAAACCTTTTCATATTCTCGTCTCGACTGGTGCCTCTTCACGACTCCGTTCACTTCGCCTTCCCCGATCCAGATTCATTTCCTGAACCTTTAGTTAAATATGAGATTCAATCGAATTGAATCTCAGGTAACAGTTAACCTTATATGCAAAGTATAGACAATATATGATAGATATTCATAACAACATTCAGCAACCAACAATACATAGCACACATCAAATATACGTTAACAGCGTCTGCACTCACCAGTACCACAAATCCATGTGTCCTCAGTGCGAGGAAAACTAATATGCAGGATTATCATGACTATAATCCACATCAAACTGAATGTAAACAAACATGTGACCTAAGACCCAATCTTAGTCAGTGACTTCCACAATCATAAATCAAACAATCATATAAAGACATAAAATGCATTGGAGAGTTAAAGTTATAGTACGTGAACGTACCTTCCTTCTGCATAAATCAAACAATCGTAGTGAATTTTGCAAGGGAACATTTATTCCCTCGCAAAAATGGGGTATTTTGCGAGGGAAAAATTAGTTCCATCTCAAAAAAGGGAGAAAATTGGCGGGTATTTTCCCTCCAATTCCCCACATTTTTGTGAGGGAAACAATGCCCCCTCGCAAAGTTGTGAATTTTGCGAGGGAAAATTAGTTTCCTCGCAAAAATGCTCCATTTTTGCGAGGGAAAGTCGGGTCCCTCGCAAATTACCCCATTTTACGAGGGGACATTGTTTCCCTCGAAAAAACCCTCCATTTTGCGAGGGAACCTTGTTTCCCTCGCAAAATGGCAGCCAACCGAAATATAGTGATTAAACATTTGTCTTATAATTAATATATTTATTTTTTCTATATATCTTCCTTTTTACCATTTAATCAAATAAATATAACAAAACAGATGACATATTTTTTTAAATATGTAAATTAATAAAAACCTTCATAAGAAATATATCAAAAAATTTGAAATCACATGATTAAAAATGTTTAAATAACCGAATAATTATTGCTACTGAATGTTAGAATAAAAGCCCATGAAATTATGAACTATATGACCATTGTAATATTATCTCTAATTTATAGTTATATCAACTTGCGATGTTGTCATGAATTATATATCAATGTCGCTTAGGGTTAAATGGTAAAAGGTTAGAATTTATAGGCAAATGTCGCTTTTACATGAATTATATATAAATACTCATTTTCGCAAATCTGGGGTAATTTTCCGAGGGAGTCGTTTTTCCCTCGAAAAAATAAAACCCTAAATAGCTCTTGCCTCGCACTCGGTGTTGTTAAAATCAAGATCCTCTATAAGATCGGAAGGGAGTGTGAAGATCGTAAATCTTGGGATCGACACGGATCGTAAGATCCTATTATCGACAAGGGTTATGCATTCGAATAGCACATAGCAATTTTCAACGAAAAATAAAATAAAGTATCCATACCAAATAAAAGAAACCATAATAAAATTTTAATTATTATTCATTATAATTAATTATTAAACAAGAATAAGATTAAACAAATTCTTCATCCGACCATGTGGTTTCATTATAGCTACTTCACAGTTCACACGCGCGTCCGTACTCCAACGAGAATAAAATTTCGTGGTTTCATTATTTTATTCATTAGATATTAATTTTTAAACAAGAATAAGATTAAAAAATTCTTCATCCGACCATGTGGATTTGGTTTCATTATAGCTACTTCATAGTTCACACGCGTCCAGACTCCAACGAGAATAGAATTTCGTGGTTTCATTATTTTATTCATTAAATATTAAATATTAAACAAAAATAAGATTAAACAAATTCTTCATCTCGACCATGTGGTTTCATTATAGCTACTTCACAGTTCACACGCTTCTAGACTCCAACGAGAATAGAATTTCGTGGTTTCATTATTTTATTCATTAGATATTAATTTTTAAACAAGAATAATATTAAACAAATTCTTCATCTGACCATGTGGTTGTGGTTTCATTATAGCTACTTCACAGTTCACACGCGTCCAGACTCCAACGAGAATAGAATTTCGTGGTTTCATTATTTTATTCATTAAATATTAAATATTAAACAAGAATAAGATTAAACAAATTCTTCATCTGACCATGTGGTTTCTTTAGGAAGAACCCTTATCAGTGGGTAGCATTTGATTTTCATCAGCAAATTTGCTTTTTTTTTTTCTTTCTAATATGAAAAAAAAACTATTGCTACTATATTTCATATATTAGACTATTACAAGGATTGAAAATTGTTTCTCTAACCCTTTATATCTTGACCCAACATAATATTTTTTTAAATGATTTTTGGCCCGCGGGTTGGCCCTAACCCTTAGGGTTATATAATTTTTTGGCCTGTGCCTGCTGTTTAACATGCGGGCTTTTTGGCCCTAGCTCGTGCGGGGTTTAGCCCGTTTTGACAGCTTTACCTACACATAGGGGTAGAAATAGGCCAGAGGCCTATGGCCTGGCCTGTTAAAAGCCTGTTCAGGCCTGACTTGTCAGGCCAAGGCCTGTTTTAAGGTCTGTTTGTCTTAACAGGCCAGGCCTAGGCCTCCAAAAAGGCCTATCAGACCGGCCTGTTAAGAGTTTTTTTTTAAAAAAAAATTATATAATAAAATAATACTAATTAATATCCCTCCACCCCTCCCTTACTCAAGAGACAGAGCCTCGCGTAGTGGCATTCAATTCCTTTCAAAACCCTAAATCAATTTGCCTCTTCAAACCAAGGTAGTCAAAAAAAATCCCTTACCCTAATTCCTAAATCGATTTGCATTTGAGTAAATTAGGTTTGCTTTTCATTTTTTGATTCAGAAAGATAGACCCGAACAGAGACCCGGGAGATGGAATAGAGAAGGGCGCCGCGAGAAGGGAGGGGTTTT
The DNA here is from genome assembly GCA_019022615.1 of Acacia melanoxylon. NCBI lineage: Eukaryota > Viridiplantae > Streptophyta > Magnoliopsida > Fabales > Fabaceae > Acacia > Acacia melanoxylon. Next base: position 1,378,896 of record JAFJYJ010000042.1, read on the forward strand.
TTTGGGGGGGACTACGCCTTCACGGTCGGATCACCTTCCTTCCTTGATTCCATTCTGGAGGATTCGACCCTGACGCCTTGAATCGAGCTGGCTGAAACCGGAGCTATCATCATCGACACACACAGACTCTGGAGGAGGGGGCTCTCGATCGTGAAAAGACGGAGTTCGACTGAGAGACTCGGAGGACTTGGGGGAGACACACATCGACTTCACCTGGACGATAAAGACAGTCCTCCGCTCTCCACCACGGTGACCACCCACCTTCATCATCTTCCTTCCACCATCGTCGGGCTAGCCGAGAACACAGAAACAGGGAGGAGCATCTTTGGACCTGATACACTAGCGACCTTCATCTTCATCATTTTCGCTTGTGGTGGTTCAGTCAAGTTCTCACCGTCAGTCCTAAATCATTTCCGCAGTCGCACATCCCAAGCTAGTACGTATTCGCCTCGTTCAGTTTCTTCGACTGCCCTAATTATGTCTTGTTTCTTCTGCTTTGCCTACTATTGAGTTGTTTAAGGTTGAAAGTCTTGAGTTTCATGAATTTGAAGCTAAAAACAAGCAAAGGAATAATAACTTACACCGTCTTCTTTTAGTAAATTGTTGTACATGAATTTCAATTTTCTTTTTCTCGTAATGTGGATGAAGCATTTCTTGGAAGCCAAATCCTTTTGGTTTGTTTCATAGATTATTATAAACTTAAAAGTCTGCCACTTGCTTGATTGAGTGATTTGCATTAAAATATTATATTGTTGAGTTATTTATTTGATTAAGTGATGTCATAGATATAGGCATCATATCAGGTTATCCTCTTCAACTTCCATGTGAGTGAGGATTTTTTTACTTGCAGTGAGAATAGAGCTCAGCTTTGCAGTTCCTACTAAACAGTCCTGTTTGGCAAACAGTTGTTAAAAATATGTCATACTACCTAAATATATGTTATGGTTCATCTGGATTTTTAATGTTTCGTTACTTTTAACTGATTTAAATGCAGGGTGCAGTAGCTTCTGATGAAAAGATTAAAAAAAAAAAGCTTGTCTCAATAGGCTTTGACAGGGTAATACTAGGAGTAACTTTTTTCTTGAGCATGAAGAAATGTACTTCTAATATTTATACTTTGCTATTTGGAATTCTGATTCTCCGACTTATGACACTTTCATACTTTTGATCTCTCAATAGTCAATAACTCCCAGGTGTTCATCTTGTAGATTGCAGATTGATCCCCTATCACATTTCAGTCATTTCTTTGCACTCACGCTGTGGTATCTTTGCACTCAATACTTTTTACTGAATACAATCAGGTTAGTCAATATTGCAGATTGATTGGAGAAAAAAAAAAGATTGGCCATTTTACAGAATTAATCCAAACAAGAAGGCCTAAAAACCGAATTAAATGTAAAACCGAAACGAAATATTTTGGTGTTGACTTAAAGTTCAAATCATGATTAAATATTGCCTCTAGAATGATTTGTAATCTTCAAATGTACCGTGCAAAGCATTGGTTCTTCCTTGGTTGGATTTATTCTCTCCCAAATTCCTTTGCGTTTTTAATATGCATATCTTTATTCTTGAAGTGTTGTTTTATCTTCCATTTCTATGCAATCTTCTTCATGATCTGTCTTCAACAAGTGTTTATGCTTTTGTCTCCATCTACAAATATATTCAAGAACTGTGATCTAAAACTCATTCTATAAAAATAAAATATATAGCATTGGAGGTAGTACATTTTTGTCTATCTTAAACACATGGATTACAAGGATTGCAATTTTTCGTTTCCCTTTTGCTCAATGGACTGGTAGCTTAATTTTAAATTGCTTCTCTATTTTCTTGATGTTTATTGCATAGAGTAAGGCTTGTAAGTGAACATCTGGGTCAGTTCTCAATTTCTCAAGAATGCGGTGAATATTGTTGCTATAGTTACCTCGTATATATTGAAAAGATGTTTATAAACACGAATAAACTGGATAAATTATTAAGGCAATAACACAATCTTGATTAATACCAAGTGCTTATCATTCTTGACAAATCTCAAGTATGTCATGTTTTCTGGATATATTCATTGTCATTCTAGTTTTTCTTCTTAAGTCTTATTCTTTGCAGCTAAACAATCTTCTTTACTTGAACGAGACTGCTATGGATATATTCATTGTCACTTGCTTTGTTGGGTTGTGTAGATTGAATAAAAAACCTTTTGTATTATCTATTATTCATTACATCCTTTAAACCTTACAGGTGAAACAAACTTCTTGGAATTTTGAAATTTATTTAGATAAGGTACATAATCTATACTTGGTAATTCTTTTGATTTCTTTTGCTCTGAACTTTACCTAAATCATATTAGATAAGCTGCATTTGCTATGCTCCTTCATTGATATTTGACTTTTTAATATCCTATCACATATGACAAACCATAATAATTTTTCCTTGCATGTTGCTTTAGACAATAAGTGATAATTTATTTTTATTGTATTTCACTTATATTTGTATTCATGCCCCCTCCACATGCATGTTCCCATCTTCTTGCGTACTATCCTCATTCTCTGGTTGCTTGCTGAGATTTGTTTTTTGTTCACTGCATGTGTTTGTGTGCCACTTTCTTGATTAAGTGACAATTGGCTGGTATAGGCAGCCAGTTGTATTTGCCACTTCGGTTAATAGCTGAATTAGTTAGTATTCGTGTTTGTTCCAAAAGTCTTTGTGTAGGGTTGGGTTGGGGAAGTATGGAAGGCGATCGTGATAGGAGTTGGATGTACAATCGTCTAACTTAGAAAAAACAACTTACTCGAGTATTCTTGGAGGGTTTGGAAGATTTCATCCAATTTGCTCTGGAGCACACAGCTAATTCAAGTACCTCGATCACTTGTCCGTGTGTGAAATGTAGGTGTTTGCAATTTCAAGATCCGAGCACGGTTAAAATCCATTTGTGCCAAAAAGGATTCATGAGGAATTATGAATGTTGGGAATTTCATGGGGAAGCCCGACAACAGACACCGAGTGGTTATTACGGAGACAGTACTCATCGATACAACCTTAATCAATATGAACAGTTGGTTATGGATGCCGCGGGACCGTCGATCGGCCAATACTTTGATCCCGTTACTCATGCTGAACCGTCATACTTGGGAGAGGAGACCAGTGCACATACTCAACCATCATACAAGGGAGAGGATCCTAATCCGGAAGCGGAGAGGTTCTATAAAATGCTTCAAGATGCGCAACGTCCTTTATGGGAAGGTTGCGAACACATTGAAAATAGTGAATATTCATCGCTATCGGCTACCTTAGCAACACTAAGCTTGAAGACTGATCACCATATGAGTGAGAAAAATTACAATGAAATGATGCAGATCATGAGTAAGATTGTTCCCAATGACAATAACTTGCCGAAAGATTTTTACCAAGCAAAGAAAAAGGTGAAAGAGCTAGGGCTGGGATGTGAAAAAATCCATTGCTACCCCAGAGGATGTATGCTTTATTACAAGGATGATGCTGAGCGAACTACATGTAAATTCTGTGAACATGCGAGGTACAAAGTTGTGAAGAATGGAAGAAAAAGGACCTTTAAAGCATTGAGCAAGATGTGGTACTTTCCTCTCGTGCCTAGACTTAAGAGATTGTATTCATCACAAAAAACAGCTGCTCATATGAGATGGCGCTGGGAGCATCGCAGGGATGAAAATTTGGTGACGCATCCATCCGATGCCGAAGCTTGGCTGAAATTTGACGAGGCGAATCCTTCGTTTGCAGGCGATCCCCGTAATGTCTGTCTTGGTTTATGTTCGGATGGGTTCGCTCCTTTGAACTAGACAGGCAGGAATTATTCCTGTTGGCCTGTGATTGTGACTCCGTACAACCTCCCACCTTCCATGTGCATGAGAAGAGAGTTTTTGTTCCTCAATACGTTAATCCCTGGGCCATCTAACCCAAAAAAGAAAATAGATGTATACCTCAAGCCTTTGATAGACGAATTGAAGATGTTGTGGAGTGAAGGGGTTCTTACGTACGATGTATCATTGAGGCAGAATTTCACCATGCGGACTACCTTAATGTGGACGATAAATGATTTCCCTACATATGGGATGTTGAGTGGCTGGCAAACTTCGAGGAAGCTTGCATGTCCGGTATGTCTTCAACAGAATGATGGTTATAGCTTGCAATATAGTCACAAGGTCTGTTGGTTTGACAGGCACCGGTGATTCCTGCCCATCGATCATCCGTTTAGGAGGAATAGAAAAAACTTCACGCGGAATGTGGTCGAACGGGAAGATGAACCTCGTCGTTTAAGTGGCCAAGAAATATGGGACAAGATCAAGTACATTCAAAGTGTCGAAGAGGGGGCTGATTCCAGCGAACCTTCGGGATATGGTGTTGATCATCATTGGAATAAACGCAGCATCTTTTGGGAACTACCATATTGGAAATATCAATTGTTAAGACACAATCTCGATGTCATGCATATTGAGAGGAATGTGTTTTGTAATATTTTGTACACCGTAATGGACACCAAGGGGATGACGAAGGATACAGTCAACGCAAGACGTGACATACAACAGATTTGCAACAGGCATGCTTTGCATTTAGTGGAGAATTCCACGGCCCGGACTTCCAAACCTAGAGTGCCGTACACATTGAACAAAGAGCAAAATTTACAATTGTTGCAGTGGGTTAAAGGTGTGAAACTACCGGACGGTTATGCATCAAACTTATCCAGATGTGTCGACATGAACGAGGTGAAGTTATCCAAGATGAAGAGTCATGATTGTCATGTTTTATTTCAGAGATTGTTGCCGTGGGCCTTCAAAGCACTACCGAAGAATATATGGAGTATTCTGACAGAATTTTCCTTGTTCTTTAGAACAATTTGTGCTTCTGAGCTTAATGTTGATCAGTTACGGCAACTGGAGGAGAGCGTGCCAATAATGCTATGTAAGTTAGAGATGGTGTTTCCTCCTAGCTTCTTTGACTCAATGGAACATTTTCCTGTTCACTTGGCATACGAAGCAAGGGTAGGAGGTCCGCAACAATATAGGTGGATGTATCCGTTTGAACGTTAATATATATATTGTCTGTGATTAATTGAAACACATTGCGCTATAGGTTATAAATATCCTCTGATTGTCCATTGTAGGTTTTTACGCACACTTAAGAAGAAGATCAAAAATCCAAGGTACATTGAAGGATCTATCGCTGAAGCGTTTCTAGTCGAAGAGGCCACTAAATTTGCCTCATACTATTATCCCCCTGAAGTTATATCAAGTTGGAGAGAGGTACCTCACAACGATGATGTTGGTGAACCGAGTGGTCAGATATCAATATTTAATTATCCTGGCCGAGTCGTGCGAAAACATTGTAGGTTAACTCTGGAAGGACGCGATAAAAAAATAGCGGAGTGGTACATTCTAAACAACTGTTACGAGGCCGCCCAATACTTAAAGTAAGATTTCCTCTTTTGTTACTGTTACGGTAAGTATTAAAGTATTAATTTCATTTTTTTGTTACAGTCACTTCTCTAATTCGGTTCGATCGACAAGTCCTTTGATGTTGGATTCCGATGTTGATCAATTCATGAACGCTGAGTTTCCTAATTGGTTACGATCCTTCTTCCTGCACAACCCATCAGATCCCCAGGATGTTGTGTGGAGTTTATCTTACGGATCTGCAACAGCTATTACCCGGATCAAAAATATGTAATCAATGGGTATCGGTTTGCAACTGTTGAAGCGAACGAGAATACGGAATGTTGCAATTACGGTGTATGTTGTCGAGGTGGCCAAGATGACGGGGTTGAGGGCGACTACTACAGGAAGTTAATTGACATAATTTAGCTGGATTACAAGTGGGACAAGTCGGTGACTCTATTTAAATGTGAGTGGTTTGATAACACTTCGCGTGGGACAAAAGTGGACAAATATGGAAATGTTGAGATTCATTTTGGTCAAGGAGATATACGTTAGTTATGACCAATTCATTCTTGCTCAACAGGTGGAACAAGTTTATTATACATCATACCCCACATCTCGCCAAGGGTGGATGTGAGTTATCAAAACCAAAGCACGAAACATTATACCTGAGTTGAAAAAGTCAGAAACAAATGACGATATGACTGAACCGTTCCAAGCTGATATGGAACATGTACTTGCCGTAAGTATTGCCGAGGACAATCTACCAAGCAATCTCTTTGATTCCGCTGCGGAGTTAGAGTTGGTTCCTATCCATATTGATGTTGAGGAATCAAATGATGAGGCACAAGAGATATACTCAACTAGTGAATCTGAATTCGATGACTATGAGACGCCGGAGGAACGTGTGTAGGCAGAGGTCGAAGAACAGGAATCGTCCGGTTGATTTGAGTTAGTGTTTTTTTGTATGTATACTAGATACTTTGTTACTTCGCCAGTGTCATATTCATTAAATTTCTTATATTTTTTTATATATTGATATAATGTTTATACGTGTTCAGAGATGGAGCATCGAGAAGGGCGTTCAGGTACTGGACGTAGTAGTGGTAGCTCCCGGCCTCGTCCTATCAGAGGGGGTAGGGCGACATCATGTACCCCCTCTATAGGCAGAGGTCTTGGCTCTTCCCCAGAGATGCCGTCATTTACTTTTTCATCTTCACCGTCTACTACCGACTCTGTTTTGGTCGGTAGAGGTGTGCCTGTCTCTCCGATTGATCCACAGCAAGGGGCAGAGCAGGTTGATTTTATGATTTCTGACTGATTTACATATATTTTGTTTTCTTTAAGCATCTATCACTAGTGCAAAAAAGGGCTTTAAGACCGCCTCATTTAGACCGGACATTCGACGCACCAGTCTTAAAGGTATGACCGGTGGCAGTTTTGTAAATATCAAGAACTTCTTATGTATGACCGGTGGCAGTTTTGTAAATATAAAGAACTTCTTATACCGGATCATTTTTTCATAGGTCTTAAATACATTATTCAGACCCGTTAAAAAACAAGCCGGTCTTAAAAATGTTATTAAAAAATATTCAAATATCAATTACTTTATGGAGAAATCTCACACAGCCGGACTAATATTTTCCGTGGTCCAAAATAATAAGGAAAAATTTAAATATAATGGTAATAAAGTTGTAAGACCGGACATATTCAAATGCCAGTCTTAAAAGTTATTCTTTTAAGACCGGACGTAAAATTAGGCCGGTATAAAATATAGAAAAAGAGTTCGGATAAAAAATTAATTACTTTTAAGACCGGACCATAATATGACCGGTCTTGAATATTAATTATTAAGACCGTCTATTTTTATATCCGGTCTTAAAAATTAACCGCCAAATAAACATTTCTTCACGCGAATGCTTTTGTTACTCTCACTGAAGAGCCTATGTTCACGTAGCGAAACCCTTCATGTTGCATTACCTCTCTTCCTGTCTCGAAAATGAACGGTGAAAACGATTCTATTCGTGTTTCGGGAACGCCCATTACTGGTGTGACTGGTGTGAGTCAGAACGAACCCTCTTCATCTCACAATGAGCCTCGTAACCGCCCTACACGCCGTGGTAGAAGAGGCACACGAATGATGGATGTAACCCTAAGTCGAACTTCTGGGTCAAGGCTGGAGATTCAGTTTGATGAAAAGTTGGAACCTTTCGGTCCCAAGAAATCCAAATATAATAGTTTTGTTGGCTATCTAACACACAGCAAGGTTAGCATCTTGACAGATGAGTGGAAAAATGTGGGCCTTGTCGCCGTAAAGGATCCTATTTGGGACACTATCCGGCTTACATACACTGTCCCTGACAGTAAGAAGATGAAAGACAAGACATTGTCTTATTGTGTTGATCGGTGGAGGAAGTTTAAGACCTTTCTAGCTAACAAGTATATGTTTTTCGAGGTTCCCCCTGCAGAACATCCTTGGGAGAAGTACACATTTATTGATGAACAAACTTGGCAACAATTTGTTCAGCTGCGGATCACTCCTGAAGCCCTGGTGAGTTTATATTTAGTTTTGTTTGCCCTTTTGTGTGCTTATTAACCTGTGCGGATATGTGAATGTTATTGTGTTCATCTAATCCTGTTAGTTAAATGGTTTGGTGTGTGAATAGAAGTATATACATTTCCTGCCTTTGTCTATGCAAGTCTAATATGTAAACCCTGAAAAGGTAAAATACTTAGAAGGTAATTATGGAAATAATAATGGCATAAGAGTCAAGCCATTATTATAGTTTTAGTTCTGTTATAGTAGGTAGTGGTTAGACATTGCTGTTAGTTAGTTAGTATTTTAACTGTGTAATGGTTTCGGTGCAAGCTGTTATTGGGCCTTAAAAGTCAAGCCTCTAACTAAATATAAGAGGTTAGTCTAATATGTGTAGGAACCAGTTATGATGAATGAATGAATTGACTGAGTTGGCAGCATTTCTGCAACTCCATTTCCTCTGTTTCTCCCAATTTCTTCTATAATTCTACATCTTTCTTAAATAAAATGCTGAAACTTGATGAAGTGAATTTGACTAATGTTTGACCTTCATATGAAGCGAAGTTCTCTAATTTCTATTAGTGAGATGGTGGAATTCATAATTAATAGTTTTTTCAATTTCGATTCACGAAAAGAAGGGAACAAGCACGGGAGATAGGGAGAAAGAATGATTGCCCGCATAGGGCTTCTCGCGGCGGATATTAAATGGCCAAAAAATAATTGATGGCGGCCAAGCGGAAGAGATTGGAAGATGAAGCTGAATCCAATCCTTCTACGATAGTTGATCAGCTATCTCCTATACATCGCGAGGAGTTGTGGTTGCATATTCGGCAAAAGCCAAGCGGCGCCTACACAAGTGAACAAACTCGTGTAGTTGCTGAAAGAATTGTAAGTATCGTTATTGTTATTTTTTAGTTACTAAACATGTTTCATTACTAAGCTTCTTGTTATTTGTATCTTACAGGAAGATCTTAAAAAGAAAGAAGCAGAGGGATCTTTTCTGTCGAACAGGAGGAATGATGTTCTGTCCGTTGCGACTGGAAAACCGGATCACGCGGGGCGTGTAAGGGGGGTTGGAGGACGGGTAGGCCTGAAGGAATACTTTGGTAAATCCAAACGCCACAAACAAAGTATGGTTACCCGGGAGGAGATGGAACAGATGCTGGCCAAATTAAGTGAGGAAGCAGCGGCTAAAGAAGCAATGTTTCAATCTCATATGAGCCAGATGAAGGAGGAAATGAATCGAGATGAGGTCGCTTTTGAGCTCTCGTCCGAGAGCGATGTTCCCATCACACATGCACCTGCACCTATGCAGCCAAGCACTAAAGGGAGCTGCATTGTTGGACAGTCAGAGCAACCTTGTGACCTGTATGTGGAGGATGGTCATAGTCATAGACGATTCATTGCAAAAGGGACTGTCCACAACTTGGGATCAACTGTACACCACCAACAAATGGCTGATGATGAAGTCAGAGTGACAGTTGAAAAGGTGATCGTTGATGCACCTCTCCATCTCCCAACTGATGAGCTGAAGGTTGTGAGTGATGTCATTGGAACCTTCATCTCGTGGCCAGTGAAGCTTGTACATGTCTCTACTCTTCCTGAAGCTTCATCCCCTCCTCCTCAAGTTCCATCCCCTCCTCAAGCTGCATCCCCTCATCCTCAAGTTCCATCCCTTTCGTCATTTGATCGCCAAGGAAAAATATCCGATTTGGTAAACAACGGATATTTTAAAGATAAATCGTGGCCCGTCAATGAAGTAGTAGGCCTCCCTCATCCTCAAGATGTTTACGTTGACGACGTAGATGTAATGTCCCCGCCGGTTCCCGGACAGAGCTTTCATCCGCAATTGTTCAAATGTTTATGAAGTAAGTATCTTCTTCTATGAGTACATAATTTAAATGCATCGTTTAGACACACATACATATATATACTAATTCCCTGATCGATGTCATTATTGTAGGTTCTTGCATCAACAATTGGTTGAACAGGGTAGAATCAATTATTTTGGATTCTTGTGCCCTGTCTATGCAAGTACAACAGCCTTAGAGTTGAGACAAGAATACATGTCAAAGAGAGTGTGTGAAGTGATAATAAAGGTTTACGTGTTGCCATACTTCCACAGGTATATACATATCACAATTCTTGTATGCAATTAACTTAATATAATTATGCTACATATAATACTGCTGTGAATTTTCAGCCACCACTGGCAGTTGGTCCTCATGTGCATGGAGGATCATAAAGTTATCTTCTTATGCTCCATTCACAGTCAGCTAGGGACTACATTGTCGGAGAGCGTCAACAAGTAAGCATGTCATTTTGATTCTCTTGTCTGAAATCTCTACTGTGAATTTTCAGTGAACATTATTGATAAATTTGTGATTTTGATCATAGTGCCATGAGGACCTTCCAAATCGAGGTAAACAAAAAGCGTGGGTCTCAGGCCACTAATCCTAAATGGTACAAACCACATATTAGTACATATTTCGACACTGGCATCACTGCCTGGTGAACTTGGTCATTTTTCCTAAATGCTAGCTCTTATATATATTTCTTGTTCGTTTTAGACCTATCGGCAACCAACGGCATCCAACTTATGTGGCATGTACATCTTGAAACACATGTATGATGTTATCACGGGAGGAACGAAAAAATTAACTTCAAAGGTAAATGTATTTAATTGATGTTACATATTATGGCTGAATTCAGTTTGTGGCTTAATGTTACATATGAAATATGCATGCAAGTTAATTCAGTCTCTGTCTTTGATGTTACAGAGGTTTGCCGGACTTGCTCCCTTTCCTGATTATGAAGTGGAGCACATACACAAAGTGTTTTGTGAATATATGTATGACCTAATTAGGTCCTAAATTCATTTGTAAAATACGCACAATGTGTAATTCAATAATATATTTTCGAAGAAATTCGTTCATTCATTCAGGCTATTTTTGTGCTTGAAATTTTAAGGTATAGGATGTTGTAAATGAGAAAAAGGAGAGTATCCTAAAGCCCCTTGCTAAAAGTCGTCGTTTATTTTTTAAAAAAAATATGGCTAGACTTTTAGGACCGGACGTATTTATTTGTCCGGTCTTAAAAGACTTCAGAAAATATTCTACTCGCAGTTGGACCGCATATTTATGATATGACCGGTCCTAAAAGTCTGATGTCTATACTTTAAGACTGCATATTTGTTAAATAGCCGCTCCTAAAAGTCCATCTTCTTCGTTTATTTATAAAAATTTCGCGAGACCTTTAGGACCGCTTATTGATTATAACACCGGTCCTAAAAGTCTTCTAAAAATTCGCTAGTATTTTAGGACCAAACTTTTATGTTAATGGCCGGTCGTACAAGTCTACGTTTAACTAACTAAAAAATATGTCTAGACTTTTAGGACTGCACTTTTATTACAACTCCGGTCCTAAAAATCTTCTAAAAATTCGCTAGACTTTTAGGACCATATGTTTCTTTTATGACCGGTCCTAAAAGTCTACGTTTAATTAAAAAATATGCCTAGACTTTTTGGACCGTTGTGTTGTTATTTGTCTGCTCCTAAAAGTTTAGTCGATACTAAAAGGAAACTGAAAATATTCAACTCAGGTAGAGGTAACACCGACTACAATGGCGGTCCAACCTTGAGAAGAATAGTCACTTTGTTTGTTTTTATTCGAATAAGGATAACGACCTTTTTTTTTGTATGTTCTTAACTGTATTCTATGAATTTTTATTGTTGATTTACACGAGGACAATGTTTTGTTTGTTTCCTTTTTGTAGGAAAAAGAAAGAAGACAATAAAAAAACATGGTGATCGAATATGGAAACAAGAATTTTATTATTATTTTTTTTCGCTGCCCCGTGAGGAGGAGCAGCAGCAGTACAGACAAAAAAAAAAGGAAAAAAACATCTACTCCCCCCATCGTTGTCGGAGGGGAGGGAGTCAGCGGAGAGGTCAGAGATGTCGTCATCTGAAGGATGGTACTCAACGTCATGGGCGTCGAGTACCGCCTGCAGCTTGGCGTTGAAGGCGTGATAGACCTGAAACAACTGGCCTTGGCGTCGGTCTATATGAGCGAGGCGGGCCAGAATGTGCTGAATCATCTGGTAGATTGTCGGTTCCGGCGGCAACGGAGGAGGAGGACCTTGTGGTGGTGAAGGACCTGGTGGTGGAAGAGCAAAGCCATTCGTGGATGTTTCGAAGTGATGGAGAAGAATGTGAAGGAAGTAAAGTAACATCGGGTTTAAATAGAGAACCCTGCCTGACCAATGTGAAACGCCGGAAACAATAACGAGGAGACGCTGACAGAGATTTGCTGTGATCTCCCAAAATAACCAAATTAGAAAAGGATTTGCAGTATAATGTAACCTGGGTCGTTTCTCTCAAGGAATTTGCAGTGGGTTTAAATCGGCAAATAACGTAACAATAACAAATTGGGGGGTTTTGATTTAAACAGATCAAAAACGAAATTAAACTAAAACAGAACGAAATATGCAGATGCAGAAACAGATTAAAATGATCAATCAGATTAAAAACGATTAACCTAGAATTGAGATTCCATAACCTTCATCGGACAAAAAGATAATAACCAAACTCGTGATTGATTCTGGACAAACCGAGATCTCTGCGTTCGTCTAGATATTCCCTCGACTAGACGATCGTCTAGCATTTAATCGAACACGTGGTGAGCTCGCTGTGCAATCGCATAACGCTCTCTCAGAACCCGATCCAATCTATGTCCTTGGGATATCAATCTAGGTATTAAATCTAATACCTAATCCGCAATTATAATCGGATCCGATTAAAATAAACATAAATGAATTACGTTACCGAATGGAGCGCATGTCCTTTGGATTCTTGGAACCCTCAATCTATGGGTTAACCATAGAAACTTAGCCAAGCATGGCTAAGCAAAACACAGAAGAAAAGATTAAGAACGTGAAGAACACGAAGAACATGAAGAACACTTGAGAGAATTTGAAAACTCCTATTTTAATCCAGCAAAATCTAAAAACGTGAATAATAATATGTTTGTGGCTGCTACCACACTTAACCTAAAATGGAAAAACGAAATGGGGCTCCAATCTACAATTCAGGCCCAAAACAGAAAATAATAAAAAATGGACTTTAATTACAAATTCGAGCCCAATTAAAAATCCAACTTCGGCTCCAAAATCGACCGCCCTCTTGTCCGAATTTTCCCTTCATGTCTTCATAAGAATTGTAACTCTCTGAATCATCTGAAATATGAAACAAAAATGAGGCAAATCCGATGTCTGGCTCAAGAGTTATGGTAGGAATAGTGAAGCAATGTACAACTGAAATTTTATTATTAAAAATGGCTAAAATATAATAAAAGGCCCAAAGCCCAAATAAGTATAAAAGCCATTATTTATTAACTAAAGAGTCCTAAATTATTAATCAAGAGATAAAAAGAAGTGTATGAAATATTCAATTATCAGACGCATAGTTACGTTAGTCAGAATACGAAGAGACGCCTAGTTGGGAAGTTTTTCTGGAAGTCGCAGAGACTCTGAATCGTTCATTTGAACAGAGTGTAAGGATTCGACTATGAATCATTAAAATTAAAACAAATAAATGAATTCTAGGACTGGATACAATGTAAAAGGTCAGTCTTAAAAGTGATTGAATTGATTAAAAAAATAAATAATATACTTTTAGGACCGGAGACACTATAAAAGACCGGTCCTAAAATCAATTGAATTGAAAAAAATAAGTAAATACTTTTAGGACCGGACATATTATAAAAGGCCGGTCTTAAAATCAATTGAATTGAAAAAAATAAATAATATAATTTTAGATTGCATATTTATTAACTCCTCAATCCTCTCTCGTCTTTATTATATTAAACTCCTCATACCTCGTAACTCCACACTTCGTTGCTCTACGTGGCTCTCGGCCCCAACTGCTCAAACCATGGTTAGATACAAGAGAACTGCTCGTAGGGGTACTCTTTCTCCTGATGCTCGTGGCTTCCTTAGATCGTTATACGGTGCGCCTCCTCCAGCGAGAGTGCGTTCTATAGTGACAGAAGAATCTCAGGTCGTTGGACCCATTGTTATATCAGATGATGAAGAGGTTGCCGCACCCCCTCCAAAGATTCGGACCATGCAGAGGTTCCAGCTCTCCCCTCTCCAATCGGTTGGCCCCGGCGCGCCTACCGCTGACCCCCTTTCCTCTTCCCTCTAATGATGCATTGCGTCGATGCGAAGAAGACAGGAAATTGCTGATCTCCGGCGGGAAGTTAATGCTCTTCACGCCGATATCGCCAAGGCATTGGATAATAATAAGCTTTAGGATGTTTAGTTAGATTCTTGTATTTTATAATGTTTAGTTTTTGTTTTTGTTTCTTTTTTTCTTGTGTACGTGCATATTCTCCAGTTATGTATGGAAGCAGTAAGAACTAAGTTTGTGCATTTTTAATATTCATATTATCCAGTTTTCCTTTATTTATTTTATTAATTCAGTTCTACTGCAAACCTATTTTTTTTTAGTTTGGTTCATTAATAAACGAAGAGGTTCACGACTCGATGAGTATTTGACTTTTAGGTCCGGATGTTAATAAAACTCCGGTCTTAAAATTAAATCAATAGTAAATTTTAGGACCGGAGTATTCTTAATTGCCGGTCTTAAAAATGTATTAATAAAATTATATCTTTAGGACTGGACACTTTATAATTAACTGGTCTTATTAATAAAATTATATCTTTAGGACCGGACTCTTTATTAATAACCGGTCTTAATAAAATCCAAAATATAAATGTCTCTGTCGCGCGGAAAATTAAATTTCCCTCTCAGAACTTCTCTTGTCGCGCCGAGAGTGATTACTCAGGTTCTGTCTCCACATTTTGTGTGTCGCGTCGTTGCTGCTCTCTCGACAATCACTTTCTGGTTCCTTAGCTAAACGTCTATTGACCAAGCTGTACGAGGTGTTTCGGTTATATAACTTTATTATTTTCCTACTTATGGTTCTGGGTTTTTCATGTGGGCTGCTCTCTCGATGAAATGTTCTTGTGGGTTTCTCTGTTGTTAATGAATATTGTATATTGAAGATTATATTTGCACTTTAGACCTACCGAACTGACCAACTAGTGTTTTTAGGTTACTCTTGCTCTCTACAACATCAACGTTCGTGGCCGGAGAAGAAAGACACATCAAACCCATTTGAATTTATATGCTACAGGTGAGTCCACAAGACCTTCATGCGATGCATTTAATTTTCCCATCATGCATTTATTTTGCTTCTTGGATTCACTGTGATACATTTATGACCAAAATTGATACTTCGTTATGCATTTAATGGGAAAGTCTCTCCGTAAAGAAAAAAAAAAGACATAACCGACATTTGAGCATATATATGCATTTGGATTATGTATGTCTTATTTTATATGCAAGTTTCAATTTTTTCGGATTATGTATGTTAAATCTTTCCGCATATATATAGGAATTCTTCTATGGATCACAGTTGGATAAATGATTTACGAACGAGTGTTGAATATCAGAATGGGCCTTTGATGATAATGACACAGATATGGATGATTGCATAGAGGACATTATTCGTGATGTTGGAGAAAAGGCTTTTCTTCAATCACATGCATATGGTAATATGTGCAGTGATGCAGAGACCCCGCTATACCCTGGCTGTAAAAAATACCAATTGTTGAACGATGTATTGAAATTGGTAAGCTTGAAGGCACGTCATGGATGGAGCGACAAGAGTTTTTCTGAAATGCTTGAGGCTTTTAAGGACATGCTTCCGGATAATAATGTGTTTCCGCAACGATACTATGATGCAAAGAAAATACTCTGCCCACTGGGGATGGAGTACAAAAAGATCCATGCATGCCCGAATGATTGCGTATTGTATAGAAAAGAGTTTGAAGAGAAGTAGAATTGTCCGATATGTGAAACCCCAAGGTACAAGTCAAATAAGGGGCATGCAAAAGTGTTGTGGTATCTTCCAATCATACCAAGGTTGAAGCGGTTGTTTGCGAATGAAAATGATGCAAAACATTTGAAGTGGCATGCAGATGAGAGGATTTCTAATGGAAAGCTTCGACATCCAGCCGATTCTTCTCAATGGAAGAAAATCGATCACTTATTTCCAAACTTCGGCGAAGAACCTAGGAACCTGAGGCTTGCCCTTAGCACGGATGGCATGAATCCCTATGGGAGCCTTAGCAAAGATACATAGTTCATGGCCCGTGCTCCCGATTATTTACAACTTATCTCCTATGTTATGCATGAAACGAAAGTACATCATGTGTCTATGTTGATTTCGGGACCAAAACAACCCGGAAATGACATTGATGTTTACCTTGAGCCCTTGATCGAAGACTTGAGGGAGTTGTGGGAAGAAGGTGTCGATGTTTTTGACTCTTTCAAGAAGGAGGTCTTTAAATTGCGAGCCATGATATTCTGTACTATAAATGACTTCCCAGCATATGGGAACTTGTCAGGGTATAGTGTAAAAGGCCATAAAGCATGTCTGGTTTGTGAAGAAGGCACACGCTACCATCAACTTCAACATGGAAGAAAGACGGTTTATCTTGGATATAGGAAATTTCTTAGACGGGGCCACCCATATCGTCGATTAAAGAAAGCCTTTTTTGGTGGCCAGGAGTATGAAGATGCTCCGGTGGCATTGACTGGGGAGCAAGTTTATGAGAAGGTGAAAAATATCGTTGTCATCATCTCGTAAGACTGCAAAGAGTAGAAAAGAAACAAATATATGGAAAAAGAGATCTGTATTCTTTGATCTTCCATATTGGCGCAATCTTGATGTGAGACACTGTATTGATGTCATGCACGTGGAGAAAACGTTTGTGATAGTATTGTTGGCACGCTTCTCAACATACAAGGTAGTTCCAAGGATGGTGTGAAGGCAAGATTGGATTTGCAAGCAATGGGAATATGCGAAGACTTACATCCAAAGCCATACGAGAAGAGAACTTATTGTCCCCCGGCTTCTCATACTCTGTCTAAGGATGAGAAACGAAGTTTTTGTGAGTGTTTACATGGCACAAAAGTTCCCTCGAGGTATTCCTCAAATTTTAAGAGGCTTGTATCGATGAAGGACTTGAAATTAGTAGGCCAAAAGTCTCATGATTGTCATGACTTGATGCAACAGCTACTCCCAGTAGCTATTCGAGGCATCGCCGAATATGATCTTCGGGTCGTTTTGACTAGACTTTGTATCTTCTTCAATGCGGTTTGTAGTAAAGTTTTTGAGATTGAAAAGTTGGATGAATTGGAGAATGAAGGATATCTTATCTTGTGCCACCTTGAGAAGCTTTTTGTTCCTACCTTTTTTGACATCATGGTTCATCTAATTGTTCATCTAGTGAGGGAGATAAAGTTGTGCGGACCTATCCATTTACGGTGGATGTACCCAATTGAAAGATCTATGAAATTCCTAAAAGGGTACGTGAAGAACACATACCGGCCAGAAGCATCTATTGTTTAGAAATATGTTTCTGAAGAAGCCATGTAATTTTGTCAAAATTATTTGGCCAAAGTAAGACATATTGGACTTCTAAAACGTCAACATGCTGAAGGGGGTAGAAGAGGGGCTTCGGTAAAGAGTGTGGATCCTGATGAATTGTCACAAGTCCACTTATACATCTTGAATAATGTTGATGAAGTTCAAGCCAGCATAGCTGCACATAAAGAAGCTGTAAGGAAAGAAAATCATCGAATGACTGAACAAAGGTTGATTAGGGAGCATAACAGAACATTTGCAAACTGGTTCAAACTAGAGGTCGAGGGAGAGGAATGTGTTTCTAAGACAATCAAATGGTTAGCACATGGTCCTGAGGTTGATGTCATAAGTTGGAATTCGTATGTGATCAATGGTTATACATTTTACACGAAGTCCCTAGATGATAGGAGCACCGTCTAGAATAGTGGTGTTATGTTAGAGGCTGAATCTATGCACTTCTCCAGTTCCAAAGACAAGAGGCCTTTATTAGCAGTCATGGCATATTATGGGGTTATTGAAGAGATTTGGGAGGTAGACTATGTTAAAATTAGATTTCCCATATTCAAATGCAAGTAGGTTAATGTCAATAATGGTGTTCATATTTTGCGAGCGAAATTCTTCCCTCTCAAATTCAGAAATTTGCGATTGAAAAAAGCATTTTTGCAACGGAAAATCGTTTTACGAGGGTGATTTTTGCGACGGCAGGAATTCCCTCGCAAATTCCACCGCAAATCAGTTTTGTGACGGAATATTTCCGCCGCAAAAAATTGATTTTTTTGTAGTGATCGGATTTTCTCCTTTTCCATATTTTATATGATATTATAATAAGGGTTAAGTAGCAATTTTGCCCCGGAAGTATACCCCCAGGAGCAATTTTGCCCTGGAAGTTTTTTTGGGTTCTATTTTGCCCCGGAAGTTTTTTTTTTGGAGCAATTTTACTCCTCCGTTAACAACCCTAGCGGTCATAATTGACCGTTAGGGTTGTTAACGGAGGGGCAAAATTGCTCCCAAAAAAACTTTCGGGGGAAAATTGTTACTTAACCCAAAAAAAAAAAATGTTAAAAAATGTTATTTATGATATCATATATTTTTAATTCTTATTTATATAATATCTAGGGGTGGAAACAGGCCAGACTAGCCCAGGCTTCATCCTTAATAGGCAAGGCCTATTTGGCAACAAAGTGGCCTGAGCTTGGCCTGTGGCCTGTTAGAAACCATTTTTTCAGCCTGAGTCTGGCCTATGCTCTGTTTAGGAGGCCTATATTTTTTAAATTTTTATAATTAGGCTAACAAGCCACATGTCTCACTGCAAAATAAGTCTACTTCAAACAAGCCAAAAATAGGCCAACTTTAAACAGGCCGAATTACATAAATAAACGAAAGCAGAGATAAAGAAGGGCTGCATTTTCATTAACGAGTCATTGTTGCAAAATTAAATATTAAATATAAAAAAGGGTTAAGTAGCATTTTTGCTCCGGAAGTACACCCCCAGGAGCAATTTTGCCTTGAAAGTTTTTTTTTTAATCAATGTTGCCCCGGAAGTTTTTTCTTGGAGCAATGTTGCCCCGAAAGTTTTTCTTTGGAACAATTTTGCCCTTCCGTTAACAACTCTAACGGTCAACTAACGGTTAGTTAACCGTTAGGGTTGTTAATGGAGGGGCAAAATTGCTCCAAAAAAACTTTTAGGGCAAAATTGAACTCAAAAAAACTTCTAGGGTAAAATTGCTCCTAGGGGTGTAGTTTCGGGGCAAAATTGCTACTTAACCCTTATAATAAATATCATATTCTTTAGAATAATATCATAAAAGGTTATTTCATCTCTTTTTACGTTTTTACCCTTACTAGATTAATTATTCCATATTTACCCTTTCTTTCCCTTAAAAACGAAATTCTAGCATTTTAGCCCAAATTTTTCAGTATCTTTGAAAAATCACAACTAATTGTACAAATATCGAAACGATGTGCTTCCAATGCCAAAATGACACTTGAGAAGTATATTTTTAATGAAAAATAATCCAAAATCCATAACAATGCAAGTCAATCCCAGTTTAATCTTTTTCCAACACTGTTCAGATTATAACTCCAAAAACAAGGCTTAACTTCAAAAATCATGTTATCCTTGTCTAGAGCTCTGAACACTACAAATTTTATATGAAAAGAAAGCCCTGGATGTATAATTTCTTTCTGTAAAATTTCATGATTTTTAAAGATAATTTGGTATATAAAATAATGTTCTCAAAGCAACTGACGCCAGAAACACTGAAAATTGAAATTTTGTCATCTTTCACCGTTTTGATCCTTAGCTTTAAAAAAATTATTTCATACCATATTTTTCATTTATTTTTCATTCTAAACCCCTTTTTGACCTTAAAAAAAATGTAAAGGAATTTACTCTACAATTTTCTAGATTAAACTAAAATTCTATCAAAATTTAAAAAGCTAAACACCAAAAACTTACCTTGAAGCTATTACTCCTTCCTCCTTCTTGCTCCCAATTTGCCTCTCCTCTCTAACTCAATCAGTTTGATTTGAGCTTGTTTTGGTGTGAGGAATTGAAGAGGAGTTTATGGCTATTTATAGAAAAAAAAAAATCCAAGCCTTAAGGTGGTCCGCACCCATATGCAATCCAATTCCTCTTCTTTCTTCTTCACCATTGAATCAAAACTTCACTTTTTAACTTCCAATCCTCCCCCTTCATGAGCTTGGCTGACCTCCTCCATATTCCCTTGCCGTTGGATTGTTTTTCCATGTGGCAATAGCCTATGGCTCAAGTGTTCTCATTGATTCAATTAATTACGTGAGGATTGAAGCTTTATTTTTATAGGATATTATCATATAAAACTTGGTTCATATTCATCCAACAAGGCTCAACTGATTTTGTGGACTTTTGGGGCTATTTATGATGTCATTTTGATGACATAATCAAAGCCTTAGGAGTCCCTAAACACCATGTGTCAATCTATAATTGGTTGGCTAATTTATCAAGATTAATTGTATCTTCCTTGGCCTCTATTATTTCAAAAATAATCAGCCTTTAGAGAAGGTATTTATTGTCCTTCTAAACTTGAAGACACATGCATAATTTGATTATTATGGAATTAGATATTAATCCTTTGCTTAACATGTGTTAACTTGGCACAAAATGCACTAATTTGGCTAAGTGTTATCCAAACACTTTCTTGGCTCCTTTTGATTGCAAATTATTTTATGTGATTTTGTATCACATTTTATAGCCAATTTAATATGGTCACATATTCCTAGAATACAGGATTTTTGGTAAATCGAAAATCGGGTATTACAATAAACCCCTTATATATATGACCTAGAAACTCTCAACAAAAGTTTAAAGCATTTATACGTGGAGAGGATCATTTGTCAGTGAAATTAATTTGGGTTTGTATTTGGTTGGCAAGAAAATATTATTCAGCATATTAAATTATGTTTGGATTAATTATAAGAGCTGTTTTTTCAATGTGATTTACGATATATGAGATAAATTTGTGAGAGGAGTTATGTCTCAATTTGTATAAATATAATTTTCCAACACCAACTAAAACAAGCCCGAATCAGTAGTGATATAAGAAAGTAAGCACATACCAAGCGATTGATTTCAACTTCGAGAGACCAAGTGTTTGTTTGAAAAACAACTAGAATGTGGTTTTATAAGCGATTATAATAGGTAAATATATCAGAAATAAACATTTTTCTGAATTATGCCCTTATTAATAATAGGTAAGTAAGAGAGAAAAATAGTGATAAAAAATAATTAAAAAAGTATGAAAAAAATATTAGGAGAGAAAATAGAATTAGTCAAAGATAAAATTGGTAAAAATACATTTAATATTCAAACAATCCAAACTAAATCTTCTAAAAAGCACGAAAGGAATTTAAGAGCTTCTAATATCTTATAAAAAGTGGAGGGGCTGGCAAAAAAAAAAAAAAAAAAAAAAAAAAAAAAAAAAAAAAGAGCAGGGAGTATGTATCTCAATTTATGAATGCAGGTTGATTGACAGAATCATCAATTTCAACTCCATTATTGACATTCCCATAACAGTGACCTTGCGTGAACACACAAACCTCGAAGTTTAACACCGAAATCTGAGCGAAATAGAAGGCAAGCGACACATACTTTTACCTATCAAGCAAAAAAGAGCAAGCCCCTTACAAAATATATGATCTGGAAAGAATCATCAGACCATGAAATTCTTTTGGGTATGTATATGATTGGAGAGGACATCTTCACTTGTAGAGGTGAGTAATACTTTGCAACCTTTGTGATCTGCACCGTATGGGATTCCTACCTTGCTTAGCTCAAATCCCTTGTACAGGTCACCAAGTACAATAAGAATGCTCTGCTCGTTCTTGATCCTATGAATTAATTCGAGGGCTCTTTTATCTTTGGATGCGTGATTAAAAGTAAGCCCCATTTGACTAGCAATATTCTCTTGAATCTTCCTCAGGTCAGGATATTTGGTTACAGATGCTCTCACAACCATACCAAACATCTTGTCTCTTTGAACTCTTCTGTAAACTTTTTCAAGCAGAGCATCTTTGATGGCATCATCTGAGCCATAAACTCCAATTAAGTGAGTATTAGGATCAGCTAATGCCTCCATAACATTCCCCAAAATTGGCTTTCTCCATTCCAAAGCATCAAAGGCATTGGAATTGCATCTAGATGAATGAAATATCAAATGTAGTACTCTGGGTTGAGGCTCTGAATCATCATTGTTCCGTTTCTCTTCTTTGAATTGAGTCTTGCGTATATGGGATTTCCTTGAAGTGAGATAATGACGAAGAAGACGATGCAAAATTGCAGCAAGGCCAATAATTCCGGCAATTGCTACAGCAGACGCAACATTATTAAAGCTGTAATGAAACTCAAGATATTAGGGAATCAATTTATTCAGAGCAAAAAATAGAAATAAAGTGAGAGGAGTACCTTTCTCAAGGAGATCTATGAGAAGACTAAAAAGATTGATGTTTGGGTGTCGAAGATATTTGCTTCTTTTTTCTGGGAATTCGATACCATAAATGAGAAAGAAGTAACAGTTTATAAAGGTGTGAGAAGGAGAGAAAGATCCCAGACATTGGAATGCAGCTTCGTCATTATATTTTAAGACGCGTTGCAAACAAGTACTTTGACCTGAATATTGACTTGTAACAGTTTGCTTTCTCTTATTATTCCTCTTTTTTATTTTTTAATTGTTTTTTTGCTCTGTTTGAGAATTCATTTCTCCAGAAATTTGTGTGTTTCCTTCACCATCCTTAAACAATACACTCAATATTTCACTATGATTTTGTGTTTTAGATATCATTCTTGCAACTTCTTCCTGAAGAATTTCGAGTTGATTTGTCTGTTCTCAAATTAATTCTTTTAAAATCTAAAGAAATGTAGAAGCTCTGCTTATATGCTACAAAAAAGCACTAATTTAGTTTGGACAAATTTGAAATTTCTTCTTCCTTCCAAAGAAAGATGGAGATGAAAATAATCAAAACATTTCATAGCAGAGACAATTAAATACAGAGCATAGCCAAAAAATAAAAGGAATGAAAAGCAACTCATCAGCAAATGCAACAATAAGAAGAAAGACGTTCATTACTTATTATTGAGAGCAACATTGCTCAGCCATGCTGGATATAACATCACTGAATAATTTTCTATATATGAGATCATAAAATATTACAAGTCCATACCAAATTATTTCAACATAGTACATTACACATGCATGCGAAGTGTTGGATCAAGGAAAAGGTGCTGTGCGTTTCATTCAGTCTCTTCAAAGTCAATGGCAAAACCCTTGCCATGTTGCTTCCAGTAATCAGCAATGGGACTCATCATTTCAGGCTCTTCAATCTCCATCGTTGAGCTCTGCAAGCTCTCATGAGAAATTCAGTACTTGGTATCCCTCTCAAGTAGCAGGTCCGGCCTCACAATCCCCGGAATCACTGCTTGCAGCGACATCAATACCAGTGCCCCCATTGGTAACTTGTCCCCTGGTTTCTCATTTCCCGCCATCAAAACTCAATCATATTGAAGGTATATAATATTAAGGACAGTCTTATCAAATTAGACTAAGCTATTTTTTATCGGTAGACATACCTAACATATACCTATGTCTAAAAGATCTAATATGGTATTAAAGCCTGGACCTAATTCAAAATTTTTTGTTCCAACACCTACTGGAACATAGACAGATTTTCCATTTCCTTTGCTACCGGATTATTCCGGACAAACCTAAGATATACCTATCTGCTCTATAGGCTCTCTTATAGATTTGGGTTTCATAAGAGCCAGATTCAGAGATAGATGGATTCAGTAAGAGGTGGTAAGAGGCCATCATCTAAAATATTTATAATGTTCTTACTGGATCCATCTGTTGCTGAATCCATATATGAAAACTTATCATTAGAACCACTTTGAAGATAGTATTAGTAGGCATATATACCTCGATCAAATTGCCAGGTGTACCAGAACTTGCCATAAGTTTTTGCGAAGACTTCAAGCTCTGGCTTAGCGATCATCTCAGGAACTCTGGGATTCATCCACATTCCAGACTTTATCTGCATCCATTCATATATTAATTCTTCTTTTTTAACACTATTTAGCTATATATATATATATATAGGGACCCATATATATATATATATATATATATATAAAACCAAAAGAATATCTAAACACCCAATTCTTCAAGTTGATCCATGAATACTGAAGAGGGAAGTCAGAAGATGAATGAATGAGAAGTCAGGGTCGTCTTTTTGGACTTCAATTTTAAGGGAAAAATTGAAGTCTATTATATAAAAGTCTCACATCAATTAATTGAGGAAAAAAAAATCAAAGATATGTAATGTTAAGGAAATTCTAATATAATTAAGCTATTTTGTTAATTGGACGAACCTAACATACGCTTATATCTAACAAAATCTAATCTAATATATCAAAGTTTAGACTTGATTCAAAATTTCTTGATTCAACGCCTATTGGAAGAGGGACAGCCGGACAGATTTTCATCTCCTTTGCTACCCCAATTCCTACTGATTTCTTTATTAAACAAGACTCTTACTGGATCCGTCTGTTGCTGAATACTAATACGAAGAACTTATCACTAGAACCACTTTGAAGATAGTGTTTGTAGGTATACAGCTCGATCAAAAATTGCCATGTATGTGCCCCAGAAATTGCCATAAATTTTGTTTTATTTGATTTCTTTTGATTGTAAAACTCAAGAAAAATAATAAATTTTGTCCTATTATTTGACTCAATATTTATATTGTCTATACTTTAAAAAAATTTCAATATCTTCTTATATATGATATTAACTTTATTTCTATCTAAATATTTGCAGTGAGTAATCATGAATTATTGTACTGGGTAGGCACTTTTTAAAAAACAATAATATATGAAAATATTTATATATTTAAAAATTATTTATTTTCCATATTATTAAGTGTCAGGGTCAAGATTATGGATTGAACTCCGTTTGTGCAGTTCAATCTTTCAAGCATTTTCTTCTCTCATGATCAAGTATCTGAATGTTTACAATTTGGGAAATCATGATTCGCAACTAAAATTTTCTTATTTTTTAATTATTTAAATAATGGTTCCAATAAGTTCTTGAGCTCTTTTATCTTTAGATTTATGATTAAAAGTGAGGCCTAGTTGGTGCGCAATCTCCTTTCGAATCCTCTTCACATCAAGTTTTCTAGGTACAGTTGTAGTAAGGAACGAGATCAAACAGATTATCCCTTTGAATTCTTCTATAAGCTCTTTGAACCAGAATGTCTTTGATCTTGTCATGATCTGAGCCATAAACTCCAATTAAGTGAGTTTTAGGATCAGCTCGCTAATGCCTCCATTACATCCCCCAAGATGGAACTTCTCCATTCTAAAGCAGTGGAATTGCTCGATTTTGAACAATTCTTCCATGGATGTTTGGAACTTGAGGAAACTTGATCTGAAAGAGAGCTCATACACGTGAATGTATAATTTTAGCTTTAGATCCTACAAACTTGGTACCTGAGGCACGAAGAAGAGAAGCATCGATCGCAGAAGTTGACTCGTCTCAAACCTCAAAAGCAAAAAAGACAAAATGATGGAGAAGAAATGTTGCATTCATATCAATCCTTAAAATGTACAGATATGAAATACATCAATATATAGACTTGATGGAAGTATATGCTAATGAATGAGATATTGACATATGTTATAATGAATAACTGAAAAAAATATCTCGACAATTTTAATAAGGCTATAGCTGTACGCTTATATAATGTTACGTGGTTTAATATTAGGGTCATTAATAGGCTTTGATGATGATTGATTTATGCTAGTAACATGAATGAATAGCACGTGGAAAGTGAGGTCATGAATGAAAAGTCCACGCCTTGCCGCAAGTTGGCGTTCAGTTGGGAATCCCTCATCTTCTTTTTTAAACTATTATATATATCAACATTTATGAATAGTTTAGATTTGATCTTTTATAAAAGTATTATTAAATTGTTAAATTATAAAAAGAAAAATAATTAACTAAATTCAAATTGCTAGATTTTGATATATATAAATAATTAAATTCAATACTACACTACAAAAAATAAAAGTAATATTTTATATAAAATTAAATCTAAACTATTTAAATTTTTGATCATATAGTTAGAAAAGGCGAGTGAGGGAAGGGAATATGAAGGGAAGAGGATGGTTTTGAAGCGGTTTGTGTCAAGCACACACACAGATATATATATTGTTAGTATTTAGGTGTCCTAGAGACAATCTATAAGGAAAGATTAGCATCTTTTTCTACATCGTAGTAGTTCATTATTAATAAATAAGTATATTTTATCTTTATCATATTTATGTCTCACCTTTATTTTAAAGTAAATGTGTTTGAAGATAAATGCCCTAGCAATAGAACATGTGTTATACTTGAGGATCAATAATAGAGATCATGATCATAAAGACTCGAGAACACTGGATATCTATTGCTTAAAACTTGTTCCTAGTCTTCAATCACCAAGAAAGGGCATTGATGATCTCACTAAGATTAATACGACATCATGTACTTGTATAGAGATATAAGATAGGGACCTCATAGAATACAGGCATGTAAATGTCTGAGCTGTTGTCGTGGGTGGATCTGTTAAAGAACATATAGCACCGAACTGACCCACCGAAAGACTCCACAAAGATTCATTGTAGAGAGTATCATTGGATATATAAAATCTTTCATCGTTTGGTAGTGCGGATCGTCTAAGATTATTTAAGGATGTCATAAAACACTACATCCTAGGGTTATACTTTGACTTGTACAACTCTATCCACCTGAAAATGGGGAGAACATTGTACTCTTGAGTTAACTCGAATACTAGAGTATAGATGGACATGCTGAGAGGACTCAGAGTCCCCTACAAGGGATTAGTCATTCACAAGACTGATGGAGCTTGGATAGCTTCTAATTAACTCGGGAGACTGTGAGCATAACAAGTGATCATGAAGAGTCATGATCCGTTATAAAGTTAATATAAGAAGATTCCTAGTTCTGTGAAATAGCTACATTTAGTCAATCAAGAGAGATGATACTCTATCTTTACTCTAAACTAAATGTGAATGACGATGTGAGGGATGATGCATGTACAATATCCAAATATGAAAGGTGGATCACCTGATCAACTCAATTATTCTGGGGCCCAAAGCATTGCTAGTGTCTGATGAGGTCATTAAATAAATTGAGCCCGTTAAAGGAGTTTTAATTGTTTCAAGTTTATTTATGTCAGTGGCTTATTGGGCCTAATGGGTCACACACAAAGGTTATTCCCGATTGTTTAAAATCAGCAAACTTGGGCCAATGATTGTTATTAGGCTTTATCAAGAGTGAAGGTGTAATTGGATTGAAGTGGGACTCCAAACCTAATGAGGAGAAAATGGCGTCATATATGGTGTCCCCAGTGGAAAATCAGTTTCTCCACGGAAGGGCCCAAATGTGTTGGAAGACCCAACGGGGTTTTAGGCCAAGTTGAATTTGGAATTCAAATTTTGAATTTAAGTTTAAAATTTAAATTTGAATTATAATTCAAAAGGCTAGGTTATAAAAGATAATTATGAATTATCTAATATATATATATATAATATATATATATATATATATATATATATATATATATATATATATAAAGATCCAATAATGTTTGGATGAAGATAAGAGAAATAATAAATGAGGATTGATTTAAAAAATGATTTTGAATTTTAGTTTAAGAAATGAATGTGATCCATCATCTTAAATTATTCTTCAATCAATCAAGATATTAATTTAATTCATTATGATTTGGATTTTCCAATTCATGTTTGAATTGAGCCTTTCTTGTGAGCACTTAAATTAAGGTTAGACTCTTATAAAGTGTTGATTTTTTGTGTGCCCTCTTTATAGAATTTTTTTGAGAAAAAAAGGAAATAAATATGATCCATCATCTTAAATCAATCCAACAATCAAGATATGAATATGATTCATCATATTAAATTCAATCAATCAATTAAGATGTGAATTTAATCTGACTTGGTTGACAAGTAGTGGACTTATGACCTAAAACCTCTTTTCTTAATGCATAAGCTGAAAATTTCTAAGGCAATTTAAGACTAGGAATTTTTAGCCCACCAAGGTTATAAAAAGGGGAGAGTTGGACTTTTTTTTAGAAATCCTTATGCTTTCTAAATTTCGGTCTTTACCAAAGGTTTAGAGAGGAAAATGTACTATCCATAAAAGGGTAAAGTTCTAACCTTGTTCGTCTTATCTTTAACCTAATTCCAAAAAACCGCCACCTTCTTGAAAATAAAAAACCTAAGGAAACAAAAACTCAACCTTGTCTTTGCCTAGCAAGCATTCAAGGAGTGGGAGGTTTCAAAAGAATGAGTTCTCATTGCAATCGGAGGATAGCCGTGTGAATCAACGTTAGAGGACATCAACAACCTTAAAGTCTTCGAGTGATCTAAAGTAATACTAATCTCCAATAGTTGTTTTATCAAATTATCCTAAACCCCAGTAGTTGTTTTAATGAGTAATCCTGACACTCATGAATATTATAAATTGTTATGAATTCTCATGAGTACCGAAAAGAGTTACGGATTAATAATTAATAACTAATTAGCGTAATGAGTTAAGGTTAATAATTCATAAGAACCGTAAGGAGTTACGGGTTTCCGCAACGATTAATTTTTTTTTTTTTTAATTTTCAACCTCATGAAACTTTGTAAGAAAGTCATATAATATGTAAAAGTAACCCAAACATATATATATCCTTAAAACACTATAGTAATACACATATATATATATATATATATATATATATATATATATATATATATATATATAAGACTATAGTAGTACAACACAAACTTCTAAAGTATTAAATCGAAGATCAAGCAAAATTATATAGCACACAAACCACGCATATTATTATTAAACAAGAGCAAACATATAATATGCCCTGGAAACTCTCAACAAAAGTTTAAAGCTTTTATACCTCGAGAGAATCATTCGTCAATGAAATTAATTTGGGTATGTATGTAGTTGGCAAGAAAATATTATTTAGTAGATTAAATGTCTGTTTGGATTAACAGTAGAAACTACTTTTTTAATGTAATTTACAGTTTAGTACTAAGAGGAAGACGAGGAACTTCCACATAAATGATATTGCAGCTTCTTCATTATATAATTCTTTAATGGCTAAATAAATTATTACGGTTTAAAGTGAGTCCTTTGTTTAAAAAAACGAAAAAAAAAGTACTCCCTGTTTTATCTGTTTTATGAGATCCTTTTAATTTATTACAAATTTAAGAAATATATTAAAATTAGTTAAAAATAATAAATATATAAGAAATAAATATTTTTTCAATTATGTTCTAATTTATGATAGGTAAGTATGAGAGAAAAAATAGTGATAAAAAATAATGAAAAAGAACAAAAAAATTATTAGGAAAGGAAATATAATTAGTTAGGGGGTAAAACTGGTAAAAACAAATTTAATATTCAAACAACCCAAACTAAATCTTATAAAATGAACATAAGGAATTTATGAATTTCTAATATCTCATAAAACGTAGAGGAGGGACTGGCCAAAAAATTAGAGGTGGGAGTATGTATCTTAATTAATATATGAAAGCACGTAGAGAATCAATAATTATGGTTTTTCTCCTTATCATTTTCTTATTATCCCTTATAATCTATAAATTATGTTCGTCCAATCAATCTAAAAAGTCACAATATTACTTTAATTTTTCTTTTCTCTTCCTAATTAACATGCTGAACGAGTTGAATTATGAGAAAAAGAATATAAGAGGATCAGCTTCCATAATCATCAATTTCAACTTAGAGGGACCATAGCACCCCCACCATTGACATTCCCGTGACAGTGACCTTCCATGAGCAGATTATACTACACAAACTTCTAAGTCTAACACCGAAATCTAAGCAAAATTGAAGGCAAGCGACACATACTATTATCTATCAAACAGAAAAGAGGAAGCCCCTTACAACATATATCATCTGGAAAGAATCATCAGACCATGAAATCCCTTGTACAGGTCACCAAGCAAGCACAATAAGAATACTCTGCTCGTTCTTGATCCACTGAATTAATTCCATGGCTCTTTCATCTTTGGATTTGTGATTAAAAGTAAACCCGAGTTTACTAGAAATATTCTCTTGAATCTTCCTCAGGTCAGGATATTTGGTAATAGATGCTCTCACAACCATACCAAACATTTTGTCTCTTTGAACTCTTCTGTAAACTTTTTCAAGCAGAGCATCTTTGATGGCATCATCTGAGCCATAAACTCCAATTAAGTGAGTATTAGGATCAGCTAATGCCTCCATAACATTCCCCAAAATTGGCTTTCTCCATTCCAAAGCATCAAAAGCATTGGAATTGCATGAATATCCTTGGCGCCATTCGAAATATGGTGCTCTGGGTTGAGGCTCTGAATCATCTTTGTTCCGTTTCTCGTCTTTGAATTGAGTCTTGTGCATATGGGATTTGCTTGAAATGAGATAAAGACGAAGACGACGATGCGAAATTGCAGCAAGGCCAATCATTCCGGCAATTGCTACAGCAGACAGCGACATTATTAAAGCTGTAATGAAACTCGACATGAGAGAATCAATTCACTCAGAGCACAAAATATAAATACAGTGAGAGAGGAGTACCTCTTCAAGGTGATCTATGAGGAGACTACAAAGATTGATGTTTGGGAATCGAAGATATTTGCTTCTTTTTTCTGGGAATTTGATAGTATAAGGGATGAAGAAGTAACAGAGTTTATATATGTGTGTGAAGGGGAGAGAGATCCCAGAAACTAGAATGCCTCTGTATTAAAATTCATTTAATTTCTCCAGAAATTTGTGTGTTTTCTTCACCTTTCTTAAAAAATACTGTCAATATTTCATTACGATTTTGTGTTTTAGATATCATTCTTGCAATTTGTTCCTAAAGAATTTAGAGCTGGTTTTTCTGTTCTCAGTTTAATTCTTCTAAATTCTAAAGAAATTTAGAAGCTACATTATTAAGACCTACATTCCTCAGCCATGCTATAGATATTACATCACTAAATAATTTTCTATAGTATAGAAGAGATCATAAATATTATAAGTCCATAATAAATTATTTCAGCACAGTACATTACACACGCAAGCGAAGTGTTGTATCAAGGGAAAGGTGCTGTGCGTTTCATTTCAGTCTCTTCAAAGTCAACGGCTAAATCGTTGCCATGTTGCTTCCAGTAATCAGCCATGGTCCTTGTCTTTTCAGGCTCATCAGTAAGTTTCAACCTTATCCAAGTCAAGCCTCTTACAAAGGTCACAGAGTACAAATAATTTTTTTTGCAGTGTTTTTCCTCTCAATAAGTTCTTGGGCTCTTTTATTTTCGGATTTGTGATTAAAAAGTCAAGCCTCTAAAAATTAATTCATATAGTTATATTGTAAGTCATTAATAAATAAAAATAGATACTATTATTGAGATATTATTCATATCTTAGAGGATTCTAATACTTGAATAACTCTCAAAATATTTATTTAGATTTTAATTCTATAGAAAAAATAAAGAATAATAATAAGAAGAAATATCTTTCAACAACCCGTTGAAAACCTAAATCTTGATTCATCGTTCACTCACTCCTCTCTCTCAATTTTTTGGGTACCACCTCTCATTCTCTTCTTCCTTGCTTCCTTTCGCTTTCTCCTACATACAAGCCTCACATTCTCACAAGCGTGAACTTTCCTCTTATCAAACTGGGTCATCCTCATGGTTTACTTTTCTTATCGATTTACTTATCATTTCTTCCGTCGTCTTCTCTCTGTAGCTAGGATCCGCATGATTAACAAACATAGGCATACAAGTATTAGGACTCTAATATTTAAGTAGTTAACAATAGTTATCGGAAAATTCAATGAAAAGACGAAAATACATAGTGTCTGGCCTGCATGGTCAAACCTAACATACGCTTATATCTAAAAAATCTAATCTAATATAGTATCAAAGTCAGGACCAGATTCAAAATTTCTTGATTCAACACCTATTGGAAGAGGGACAACCGAACAGATCTTCCATCTCCTTTGCTACCCCAATACCTACTGATTTCTTTATTAAACAAGACTCTTACTGGATCCGTCTGTTACTGAATACGAATACGAAGAACTTATCACTAGAACCACTTTAATTTGAAGATAGTGTTTGTAGGTATACAGCTCGATCAAATTGCCATGTATGTGCCCCAGAAATTGCCATAAATTTTGTCCTATTATTTGACTCAATATTTATATTGTCTATACTTCAAAACAATTTCAACATCTTCTTATATATGATATTAACTTTATTTCTATCTATATATTTGCAGTGAGTAATGATGAATTATTGTACTGGGTAGGTGTCACGCCCCGAAATCTAAAGGGGTGACCGGCACGGAATATGAGAGGACACATATTCCTTAAACTTTAAACTTATAAACACGTGTTCCAAAATACATGGATCATACCTATAAATTACATGGAGCATCTAATTTTAAATTTTAATATAAAAGTCTATGGCTATGATTACATCAACTAGTAGCACAACAAAATGAATCGGCAAACTTTAAATCATGAAGGAGACCCTTCACCGCTCAGCAAGAGATCCATGAACAGCAATTTTGTCTGAACCAAAACAAATTTTCCGGTGAATAACGTCCCATTCTTTTAATTGAATAAAATACAAGAGTAAAGAATTTAAATATTTTTATCTTCTGATAATATCTATATGACAATAACTTCAATTTCAAAACCAAAAGATCATGAATAAAGACAAAACTCTATATAGGATTATCTATCAACTACCTCGAAATACGTATTGTTTACTTTAACAAAACCAGTTTAAAACAATAAATAATAAATAAAATAGAAATTTATATAAAATATCGTTAGTAAAATAATTTCGTACAAAATAAAACATTTGATTTAATATAAGCAATTTAAACCATAGTTCTTAGATCCACATCTTTCCGTAGAACTTCTTACATAACGAATGACAAGCGTGGTCACACAGTCCACGAGGGTAACTAACCAAGCATGACATGATGCCATTAAACAAGCATGGACACACAGTCCATGAATGTAACTAACCAAGCATGACACGAGGCCATGAAACAAGCATAGACACACAGTCCATGAAACGAGCATGAGAACAAATCTCATGAATATCAAGAGGGCTCGAGATTAACCATGGTGCACCAAGGATTAACAGGACTGCTGTTAGTAACTAGCGTTCTGTATTCCGTCCTCTAAAAAAAAACATTTTTTAGCATGCTTGGGATCGATTTATTCAAGCAATAAAAATTCTTTCTTTCAAGATAATAACAACTTTATCTAATACTTCATAATAAAATCTCCCAGTATAAAGTTTCACAAACAATATTTTTAAACTTTCTTTCAAATTCAATTTGTCGATAAAATCCTTTTAAAACATTAAAACTCACATAAAAACATTCCATTTCAAATAATAATTTCTAACTCCTAAACTTTCCAAAATGCAAGATTATTTCAATATAAACTTTATGAAAAATATCTCAAAAGTCTCATTACCATTTAACTGCATAATCATGAATTATGTTTTAAAACAATTGGAAGAAAATACATAATAAAATCACCATTCTTCACACATATACTATCAACAAATATTCATTTTCAAAATCATACTTGTAAATATGAAAATAAACAATAAGGTTCAAATAAATAAAAATGTATCATTTTTAAAAAAATTAAGACGCTATTCACTCACATGCTCCTTCCAAAACTATACATTTACCAAAATCCCTTATTGATTGTTTTTCTCTTAAGCTCTGGCAATTGTCAATTCCTATAAATTTTGAAATTCGTATTTGTTTAGGATCATTTGGGATGTCCTACCACAGCTTAATACTTATAAACATACACACTCAATTATACATACATATATGCTCCAATTCTCACTTAATATCATTCTACTTATTCTAACATATCTAAAATAGTTGCTAAACATTCAGAGACCACAAATAGAAATTTAAATAAAGTCTAGCACCCAAGGACTCAATCTTTTAAATATTCCTACGCATGCTTTAACACTTGAGTTGCTAGTTTGCCATTTAGGAACCTCAAAAAGCAATAACGATCAGTTTTAACCTTTAAATATTTTCCAAACAGCACCACAAAATAATCTAGAAACAATATTTCAGCTTTGAATGATCATCACAGCAACTGCAGATTCCAACTTCATGCTTTACCAACGCATAGATATATGTATATACAATAGACTTGAACCATCTTCAAAATTTTTGGCATATTGGAGACTGGATCATGCTATTCCCTAATCACATAAGTGATTCAATCCTCAACTTAATTTCTGGCCAACCTTATTTCATGTTTTGTTTCGGTGCATTTGCAGAAAACTCACAAAAAGAAAAACTCCAAGTGACGTGCATGCAACACCATTAAACATCCTCTTTTATTTTCTAATGGTTCGTGTGCAATAATCTGAAAATTTCAAACATGGCAAACTTCCTCTGCTTCGGGGCTCCAAAAACAGAGCACGCATGCAAAACTAATAGATTGAAGCTCGAAAACTCACCTTGCTCGGCTTCTAAGTTTGCATGCAACGGTTGGACCTTATTCTTTCTCCAACTCCCTCTCTCGTCTCTCACTCTCGGACTCCCTCTCTGTCTCACATTCTCAGTGTCTTTTCTCAGCTCCCTCTCTGCGCTTTTGAAGTTCTGGCCGAATAAGATAAATGAGGGAGTATGTGTGTTAATCGAGAGGAAGTGGGATACGTGGCTGGAAGTTGAGAGAATTAGTGTGTTGATGTGGCGGATATTTTTTTTGTGATACAGAAAAGTTTAGGTGGGTTCGGTGCCGGTTCCCCACCAAGTCGGGCAAGACAACCCAAGCGCTTTTTAAGACTTATAAAGAATCATTTTATGAGATTCTTACCAAATGAGCCCTCACAACAGCAGAGGGAATCGAACTCTCGTCTTTTTGGGACTTGAGCCCGTTCCTTACCATCGACACCAACTCTCATCGGCTGTGGCGGATAATTAGAGAAAGGAAGGAATGGGATTTAGAGTATTGGGCTTTGTCTTTGTCCTTGTCCGAAATACTTCTACTGTTGTTGGGCCGAAAGGATGAAGGAGAATGAGAGGGAAAAAACGCTGGATATTAGAGGAGGGAGCTGGCCGTATGAACTGTTGGATAATTGAGACCTCACATGGCACATGCATATAATAAGTTTGTCAAACAAATTAGAAACGAGTGGTTTAGGGGTCTAGAAAGCATTGAAAACGTTGGTAGAGATGGATGCATATGTACTCTTTGGCCAGTATACGCTATGGACTGGGCTCCAAGCGCCCTACCCTTGAATTGTGGGTGAGCCCAACTCCTTTCCTAAAATTTCTTGTATCAAAAAAAAAAAAAAAAGAAGAAGAAGAAGAAGAAGAAACGAGCGGTGAGGTGTCGGTTTGTGGGACAACGTGGAAATGAACGAGTGCTACCTGAAATGAATCAATTTCAATTGGGAATTGAGGGAGTATGGTTGAAGTGGTTTAAAAGAGCATGGGTCTCATGAGCAAGCTATGCAATTAAAAAGAGGAGAATACTAATAACTACCCGTAAGTCCATATTTTCTCAAGAAATTTGCTGTGTACCTGAATTTGAGCATGCATTAATTATTTTCCTTGGACCCATCTTAAAATCTAACAAAGCCTTCAATTATAGACTTGGTGGATCACGTCCTACTTTCTGAATTGGCTTTGTAATGGTCAATTTTTTTTAATTTTTTTTGTGGTGGCAAAATTACTATTTTACTCCTAACCACTTAGTTATCAAATAAATTCCCGAAATAAATCCTTAATCCCATTATAATGATTTTTCTTGAGAAAATAGGCCTTAACTTCCCACCATTAGCTTTAAAGCTATTTAGGCTAAATTTTCCTTGATGAATCCCCTCATAATATTTCTAAATCTACAAAATAACATTTCATAATTTTCCCTTAATTTTTCATGGTCCAAAATTAATCTTTAATAATTATCTTAAGCTTTTCCTTATGATAAGCTTAAGGCTTTGGACTCATTCTTGCTTAGCAACCTTGTTATCTCAATCATATTCCTAAACTCCTTATCCCAAAATTTGGGATGTTACAGTAAGAACTTTTAATAAAAACCATAATATATGAAAATATTTATACATTTAAAAATTATTTATTTTCCATATTATCAAGTGTCGGGGTCAAGAGTATGGATTGAACTCCGTTTGTGCAGTTCAATCTTTCAAGCATTTTCTTCTCTCATGATCAAGTATCTGAATGTTTACAATTTGGGAAATCATTATTATTCGCGACTAAAATTTTCTTACCTTTAATTATTTAAATGATAGTTCCAATAAGTTCTTGAGCTCTTTTATCTTTAGATTTATGATTAAAAGTGAGGCCTAGTTGGTGTGCAATCTCCTTTTGAATCCTCTTCACGTCAAGTTTTCTAGGTACAGTTGTAGTAAGGAACGAGATCAAACAGATTATCCCTTTGAATTCTTCTATAAACTCTTTGAAGCAGAGTGTCTTTGATCTTGTCATGATCTGAGCCATAAACTCCAATTAAGTGAGTTTTAGGATCAGCTCGCTAATGCCTCCATCACATCCCCCAAGATGGGACTTCTCCATTCTGAAGCAGTGGAATTTCTCGATTTTGAATAATTCTTGTATGGTTGTTTGGAACTTGAGGAAACTTCGTTTGAAAGAGAGCTCTTACACGTGAATTTATCAATTTAGCTTTAGATCCTACTAACTTGGTCCCTGAGGCACGAAGAAGAGAGGCATCGATCGCAGAACTTGATTCGTCTCAAACCTCAAAAGCAAAAAAGACAAAAGAGAAGAAATATTGCATTCATATGAATCATATCAATCCCTAAAATGTACAGATATGAAATACATCAATATATAGACTTGATGGACGTATATTATGCGAATGAATGAGATATCGACACATGTTATAATGAATAATTGAAAAAAATATCTCGACAATTTTAATAAGACTATAGCTGTACGCTTATATAATTTTACGTGGTTTAATATTAGTGTCATTAATAGGCTTTGATGATGATTTATTTATGCTAATAACATGAATGAATTGCACGTAGATAAAAGTTAGGTCATGAATGAAAAGTCCACGCCTTGCCGCAAGTTGGCGTTCCGTTGGAAATCCCTCATCTTCTTTTTTAAACTATTATATCAACATTTATGAATGGCTTAGATTTGATCTTTTATAAAATTATCATTAAATTGTTAAATTATAAAAAGACAAATAATTATTTAAATTCAAATGGCTAGATTTTGATATATATATATATATATATATATATATATATATATATATATAAAGTAATTAAATTCAATACTATACTACAAGAAATAAAAGTAATATTTTTTATAAAATTAAATCTAAACTATTTAAATTTTGATCTTATATTTAGAAAAGGCGAGTGGGGGAAGGGAACATGAAGGAAAGAGGATGGTTTTGAAGCGGTTCATATAAATTTATGAATTTCCTCTCGGAAAGAACCATCTTGTGAAATGTAATTGGCACCCACAACTGCTTGTTTAATGTAATTTACAGTATAGTAATCAAGAGGAACTTCCACAGAAATGATCTTGCAGCTTCTTCATTACATAGTTCTTTAATGGCTAAATAATTATTACGGTTTAATGTGAGTCCTTTGCTTAAAAAAACGAAAAAAAAAAAAAAAAGTACTCCCTATTTTATTTGTTTTATGAGATCCTTTTAATTGATTACACAATTTAAGAAATATATTAAAAATAGTTAAAAATAATAAATATATAAGAAATAAATACTTTTTCAATTATGCTCTAATTTATGATAGGTCAGTAATGGAAAAAAAAATAGTGATGAGTAGAGATTAAAGGTTTCTTTTACACTGTAATAGTTTAGAGAACTAGTGGACACCTGATTATATTTGTTTAATTTGATCTATGTTTAGTTTTGGAGCATGTACTTGATTATAGAAATAAACTGCTAAATGTATATATTGAAGAAGTAATAATTATCATCGCTCAGTTTTCTTTATTCTCTGTTATATATGGCTAGGAATTAATTGTTTTTTAAAGGCCGTGGGTAGAAAATATGAAGTACATTTTTAACAAAGGACTTTTAACGTTTGTTTTCTATAAAACAGTCATTGTAAAATGTTTACAATGATTGTTTTGAAAAAAAGTCTAGAAAAAATTCATCGTAAGTGACTTACAACGATATTTTACGAAAAACCGACATTATATGTGTTAGTTATGATTAGTTTTGATGATGTCTTATATAGATGTCATTATTCAGAGCAAAAAGTTTGCATACTACATTTATCTTCTGCTTTGATTAATCCTTATATATTAATGTAGATATGAAGTTTAAACAATGAAGAATGATCAAGAGAGGAGATTGAAGAAAGGAGAATATCAATATGAAAATCTCTATGATCAAATGGAAGTTGAAATGGCGGAGTTCAAATAAGCTACAGATGCATTCCTGAAGCAATACTCGAGTACCACAACTTAATTCTCGAGTATGGTACATAAACAGATCCTATCCAGGCAAAAGAGCAGATATTTTGAGAGAAAAGCAATTGGAAGAATTAGTCAAAGGTATTGCAAGCGATGATGTTCAATCAGGGAGAGGCTTGAATCAAGAAATGAGTTTGTCACAACCAGGGGACACACGTTGGAGCTCACATTACTAATCATTGGTAAGTCTATGTTCATTGTTTGATCTTGTGCTTGATGTGCTAGAAATTATAAAAGATGATACAACCCTTATGCATGCAAAAAGGTCTGAAGCCTCTGGCCTTATGATGCGTATGGAAACTTTTGAATTTGTATTACTTTTGCACCTGATGATCAAGGTCTTGGCAATAACGAATGAGTTGTCACAAGCACTTCAAAGAAAAGATCAAGATATTGTGAATGCTATGACTCTTGTAAAAGTTTCAAAGGTGTTATTGCGAAGATGAGAGATAATGGGTGGGATAATCTATTTCAGAAGACTTCTGAATTTTGTATAAAACATGATATAGATATCCCTGATATGGAAAGTGTACTACAAGGGAGAACAAAACGTAGAGGACCAATTACTCATCTGCATCACTTTAAGGTTGACATATTTTATGTAGTGATAGATACTCAACTTCAAGAGTTGAATGATCGTTTTAGTGAAGTTAGTTCGAATTTGTTGGAATGCATGGCATGTTTAAATCTATACAACTCTTTCTCGGCATTTGACAAGAATAAGTTGTGTGAATTTGCTGGCTATAATCCTTCAGATTTTGATTTGAATGATTTTGTCATGCTTGAATATCAGCTCGACACGTATATTGTTGATGTGCAATGTGATCCTGATTTTTTGAATTTGCAAGGAATAGCTGATCTTGCTAAGAGGATGGTTGAAAAGAAAAAACATATTGTGTATCCTTTGGTTTATTTACTTGTAAAGTTAGCATTAACTTTGCCTGTAGCAACTACATATGTGGAAAGATCATTTTCAACTATGAAATACATCAAGACTGCACTTCGCAATCGGATGGGGGATGAATGGTTGAATGATTGCTTAGTGTCTTATATTGAAAAAGATGTATTTGATAGCATTGATAATGAAGCAATTATGATGGAATTCTAAAAAATAAGGCCTAGAAGGATGATATTGTAATTATTTTTATTGTAATATACTTTTGTTATTAAAATATATGGTGTCTAGCCTTGCTATTTCTAACAGTACTTAGTCTTGCTTTTCTCTTTATATTCTTTTATTTTTTAATGCATTTAAAGCTTTACTTTTTTTATATAAAAAAAAAACGGGGCACCCCCTTCCATAAATTCCTAGATCTTCCCTTGTGTACACGTGTGTATGTATATATATTATGTGTGTGTGTATATATATATGTGTGTGTGTGTGTGTGTGCATACATACATACATACACATATACATATATGAATTTATCGTTTGTTATATCATTTGACATAAGTTTTGTTAAGTCACCCCAAAACTAGGTCCTTTTGGGAATTAATGAAGGGTGTTTTGGTAAAATTCATATAACAAATACAAAAACAAAAATACCAAAACACCCATAATTAATTCCCCTAACTCTCAAAACGACATAGTTTTTGGGTGATTTGATAAAACCTTATGTCAAGTGACATGACAAACGATAAACCCGATAAGTATGTGTGTGTGTGTATATATAATCAATTATTTATAAATATATATTTGTTTCTTATAAAAAAATGTACATTATTATCAAAATCTAAATATAAATTTAAGAATAATATAAAATATTTTTTCTAAATTCTTATAATTTTTAATATAAATTAATGTCAAATTTAAAA
Source organism: Acacia melanoxylon (assembly GCA_019022615.1). Classification (NCBI taxonomy): domain Eukaryota; kingdom Viridiplantae; phylum Streptophyta; class Magnoliopsida; order Fabales; family Fabaceae; genus Acacia; species Acacia melanoxylon. Next base: position 1,419,248 of record JAFJYJ010000042.1, read on the forward strand.
ATTTTACATATTAAAAAATTTTCATATAGTAAGTTTTTGTCCAATTTCTAAAATTGAATTTTATTTTGAATTAACACACATATATATAATATGCATATTAAATTATATTTTTTATTTTATTTTATAAAAAAAATATTTTTAAGAAATTACATATACTTGATCATAATTTTAACAATAATTAATGAAAAATAATTTTTAAATATTTATATAGCTATTAATATCATACTTTTTTTAAAAGATATTATTGAAAAAATTAAAATTATCTAAAATGATAATAAATTATTAACGTTTCCAACAGAATTAGTCGTAGAATTATTCCGTGACAAAATTAGCCATGAAAATTTCCAGGGCTAATTTTTGCCACATAATGAATTCGGTCTAAAATATTTTCGACAGAATTTGTCACGGAAAAAAATTTCGTGGCAAATTCCATAGGAAATTTAGTGGTTTTTGTAGTGCAAATTGATCAAGATTTTTATATGGTTTGAAGCAACCAAGGTGTATTTGACAATACTGACTCGATAAATGTCTGTTGGAGGAAGGATATAAAATATCTATTCTGCCATATATTTTTACATAAAGATCTGAAAGTGAGTTTATTATCATCACAATTTATGTTGAAGAGTTTAAATATCTTTAGTTCTCTTGAAGAGTTTACAAAGACTGTGAATTGCAACTCTTGAAATGTTTGCAAAAATCTACGAACTACTTAAACTCTGAAGATCTTGCAAATGTTAATAATTATTTAAAGAAAGCATTCGACATAAAGGATTTGAGAAGAATATAGCATTTTCTATGAAGAAATGCTTAGTCTGGAAATATCATATCTTTAGACCTCAGGAAGGTGGAAGAAATACTTGGTCCAATAGTATCATATCTTAGTGTAATTGGAGAACTTATATGTATCTAATTCATCACACATGAATTGATATATCATTTGCTTATTAACATGATATATTTATTCACCAACATGAAGATATTGTAGTGGACTACATCAACAAAAGATAATGAAATTAGTATCCAACTTCCGTTCCGGTGAAATCTAGAATATTTGTTCATGAAAGTCACTTCATTCTTGCAACAATATTAGGGAAGCTTGTTCGTGATATCAACCTTCGTAGATTCAAAGATATCAACTCATGTTGTCAAGAGAGGGAGCTGATATACATTGTACTCTTTTTCTTTTATCTATGGTTTTATCCCATTGGACTTTCCTAGCAAGGTTTTTAACAAGTCACCACTTGATAGTGTATCAACGAATAGTGTAATATATATTTTTCTTCTACTAGATTTTTGTCTCACTAGATTTTTCTTAGTTAACGTTTTTAATGAGGCACATTCATTTATAATGGGCGTGTTATAAATATAATATTTTTTATATTAATAATTCATTTTTGTTCAATTGGGTAATTCATCAGCCATCTGCACATGCATCGATCTTGATTCTCTCAGTATCCATTTCTTCAGTATCCCTCAGTAGCTTTAAATCCTGACCGTCCAATATTGATCCAAGCCTCCAGAGAGAGCCACGTCGTCTACTTTTTTAAATTTTTTTTTCCACCGTATGAGGTAATTTTTACTGCGTGAGGTAATTTGAAAAAGATGACGTGTCTCTCTTTGGATGCTTGGATCAATATTGAACGGTCAGGATGTAAAGATTCTAAGAAATATTGAGGGAATGGATGCTGAGAGTATCTGCTTCCCACATGCACGGGTTATCATTCTTTACCTAGTTTTACAATAAAGCCCAGTCAAAACATGATCGCACATCTCACCTAATAAAGTTGCACATCTCACCTAATAAAGTAGTTTCCGAAACACAAGTCTTCACACAATTACTTTGGCATATTAAAATATAGGATTAAGGTGTAAGAAGACAGTTTTTCTAAAAGTGCGTCTAACACCAAATATTTTTTTAAGTGAAAAATTACTATGTGATAAAAAAAAAACAAAAACAAAAGGCACATATTCCATTACTTTATGTTGGTAGGACTTACAGTCACTTGAATGGAATATGTGACTTTTGTTCCACTTTTATAACCAATAGTCACTTTCACACTCCAAAAAAACACTTGATGTTGGACGAAAGTTTGAAAAAAACCATATGTGTATTACTCTTTAACCGTAAAATATAAAAATATAATAACGAAGCTGCATTCCAATTTCTGGTATCTTTCTCTCCTTCATGATCGAGTCCCATTCATCGTTGTATTGACCAATTTTCATGAATGTGGTTTCTATGTTAATTTTTCAATAAAGTAATCCTGTTTATAACTGCCTTCTTTATATTGACCTATATTCTGAGTGGTCATTCAAGATAGTCTAGGAGCTGCTTTTTAGATTTGCCATTTGAAAGTTATTTTTAACTTGTGACCCGAGTTGTTAGGCATATAGCCACCCTCTTTGCTACAGCAGGTTTCCGTTTTGAATCATACGTACATAGGAAGACTTCTTTTCATGCTGTCATGCACACTAGCCTCCCTCCTATATGTGTGTATACATGCACTCACACAGATATTATATATATATATATATATTAAAAAAATATTCCCATGTTTATGATATTATTGAGGTTATAACCATTTGTACTGTTGTTGTTGACCGTGCCAAATAGCAATCTGGAACGGTTCCTATTTTTTATTTCAAGCATCCCTTACAAATTTGACCCATTGCCAAAAATGAGTTCCTACCTGCCTATGTAAGCTTACTCAGACACTAACCTCCATATCAATATCCCCATTTTTTTTGTACAATTTAAATTCAAACTTTCTCACTTGTTTGTGGAGGCTAATTAAAAATTAAAATATCTCGCTTCGCGGTGCCAAAAAGTATCTTCCCAGTAGAAAATGAAGGATTGGAGACCAGATGCTTTTAAGTATGGCCTTGTGGGAGGTATGGACGCAAGGAGGAGGATTATATCGCCCTCTGAACACCAAAAGAGAGCAAGCTTCGCCAGAAAATGCTTCACCGGAAAAAGCAGCAGATGCTACGACGGCAAAAGAGACAGAAAAGCAAAGCGATCCCTTTTCAGCGTACCTGGGATTTCGAGCTCTGAGGAATATGGAGTTTGGATGAAAGTGTTAACTAGTATGATAAGAGAGGATAATTAGGAAAAAGAATCAAAATGAAGAATCAATTGTATATTATCAATAGAGCAATAAGGCTCATACAAAGAGTAATAGTGAGGGCTCAATGTCCAACACTTACTAACTATTTATATTAGCTAAGATCCCCTATTTATAGATTAGGGTCCTAACTAACTCCCTAACTAATAGGCTAACTAATTCACTAACTAATCAATTACACCCTTATATTCTAACACACCCCTCAAGTTGAACATTATTTATCTTAAATGTGCTCAACTTGAACAACACAAAAATAAGGAGATAAGGTGAATTAAAATTGACTAGTTTTTCAATCACAAAAAAATAATACAAAGATTTCTTCGCAACACTCTTCTCCATGTCTTTCTTGTCTTCAAACTTAACCCTTAATGCAACAATCTCCAGACCTGAAAGTGATAGTACACCACCTCGTACAGCAACACACATAATTCCAAATTTGCACCAGATCGTCTTCATAGGCCCATCAGTATGTACTAGAGTTAGGCTGCAACATATTCATTTGACAACTCTGCTCATCCATATTAACCCCTGGGATAGTGTCACAAAAAATTGCAACCGACCTCAAAGAAGATAGCAAAGCATCACGGCCAGATAAGACTACTCGAAAAAGCCATCCACTTCCTTTGCAAGATGATCTAATCCTTGTGAAAAGACTCTCTGCTGCCCTGCTTGTTTCCTCAACAGTCTTCAGAAGCGCTTCTTTCTCAACAACATCTAGTTCACCCTGGATTATAGGGTATAATTTCTTCACAGAGGCATCAACTGCTTCCAACTTTCTCAATACAGCAAATCTTCCATTGGAAAATCTAACTTTAATTTATTTCCTCATTTACAACATGCCGCAAACGTGTAAAAGCTTGAGCCAACAAATACGTGTGAACTACATCCAAATCTAATAACTTTTCTGCAGAGCCTGAGAAAAACGAAGCAAACACACTGCATAAAAATGTTGTCTCCACCTTCACTCCATACATAGCTTGCATCAAAATCTTTCAACAGACGCTCAAATATTGTCTTGTCAGAATCCCTAGAAAGATGCTCTGTTGAGTCTCCATGCTCCTAGTTCTTGTAGTCTCCAATTGAATATCACCATCTTGCATTTTTTTTTTTTTTATGAAATCAAAAGAAACAATAAAATTCCTTCCACACAATTATCCAAATTAGCACTTATGGGATTCTTCAATGTCGATATTTTCTGGGTCTCTTTATCAGGGATTCTTCAATGTCGCTCTCCATCGTCTGTGTTTTCGGCGACGGCAATGGAAGTTAAAGTTTCGCTAATATACTGCCTGTGTTGCTTCAAAAGAATTTAATATTCCAAGAAGTTGCGGGGTCATCTGGGAGCCTTTATTCCCGGCGAGGAGGAGGCCTGTCTTTGCTCTCTACTCTACTCAATTCTTCCTGACCATTCTTTCCCGTTTCTCTGCCGGCTTCAAATAGCCACGATGATCTCGTCCGTTCTCCTCCTCTGATTCACCAGATTTCAGGTTCAGATCAAGACGGACCCCGTGAGTCTTTTTCCCTCTTCGCCGGCGTCAATCTCTTCCCTCTTTGGAGGTGTCGCGCCGAACGTGGGGATGCTCTCTGGGATCCTCTTCAATCATCTAACTTGTTTCTCTGTTCCTGTAATCGGATCTTGGTGCAAGAGGATTCAATCATCTCAGATGTCGCTTCTATATCGACCGAGAAGACTCTTCTTGTTTCTTGGCCTGCACTTGCGTAGTGGAGTCGGGCACCGTCATTCTAATCAGTGCTCCACGTCTCTGCCCTGGATCTTGTTTCCTGGATGGGAGAAAGTAATCAATCTTGGGCCAATTTTTTTTTTTTTTTTTTTGATAAAGGAGAGGCCTGGATCATTCATAACGATGCAGTCCCAAGATATTGTTTCAAAATGGATGGGAAAAAGTAATCAATCTTGGTACATATTGTACTTTCACATCCCAATCCCTCAGCAGTATTTTTCCGGATCATCTTGCTGTTTCTGAAGTTTTCTACAAGTTGGATGATTAATGATCCTTTTATAACACAAGATGGATTCCATATAAAAGGCCCCACTCTTCCGGATGTAAACAAACTTCTTGGGCCTCTCTTGGCTTGGGCTATGCATCATTAGGTTGGAAACAGTGCCCCAAAATTAATCTTGTTCTGATACCATGTTAACTAGTATGATTAGAGAGGATAATTAGGAAAAAGAATCAATTGTATATTATCAATAGAGCAATAAGGCTCATATAAAGAGTAATAGTGAGGGCTCAATGCCCAACACTCACTAACTATTTATATTAGCTAAGATCTCCTATTTATAGATTAGGGTCCTAACTAACTCCCTAACTAATAGGCTAACTAATTCACTAACTAATCAATTACACCTTTATATTCTAACAGAAAGGCCAAAGAACCTTCAGGCAAAAGGGTTGGGTTTCTCTCATCATCTTTTTCTCATTATCCCTCATAATCTCTAAATCACATCCGTCCAATCAACATAGTACTACTTTCACTTTTCTCTCATTTTCACAATCAATGGCCAAGATGTGGCCAATGAGAGACAATGAGAAGAAGGATAAGAAGAGTACCTCCTTCCCAGGCAAAAACTATTCAAAGCGGATAACGATGGGAAAGCTCAGCAAAAACCGATGGGTGGAAGCAAAACCGTACCTAAAGAGCAGAGAAACCTGACGGCTCTGAGGACTGAGGATATGAGACAATGAAACATGTTTTTTTATTTTTGCTCAAAGGCAAAACATGTTTAAGGAAACTGCAAAAGAGAGGAGGAAAAAGGGTAGCCAAAGAATGAATCAAAAAGGAGAGGACGAGTCTGAAAATTTTCTCTTTAAGCAGCTGGTGAACGTCATCGCAATAAATGTGTTTAATGTAGATTTGAAAGCCAGTATAAAGGAGATGTAATGGAACAACGTGGGATGGGTAATAGGAGCAAAGAACGAGGGATTTATTACATATGCTTTTGGACCAACATTAAACACCACGTGACCACATGTGGCTGTTTAGATAGCAGTATCTGTATTTCATCACTGCTTAGCTGTTTCATGTTTCCCATATAAACATGTGGTTCTCTTTTCCATTTTTGATTTCATACCATCATCTGTTGGCTGTTGCT